>CM064326.1:48241859-49491859 GCA_032595735.1 Pelochelys cantorii
TGTGTTTTCTTGCTTCACCATGAGAACATGAGCAGTCAACATTTGCATCTAATCATGAGCAGGGCCATTTTGATGTCACTTCTTGCTTTTTGAAAACAAGTGCTCACAGCTGCCTTCTCCAGGCCTCTTTGGGGCGCACCCTGTCCCAGACCCTTCCCAACGGGCCTGTGCCCAGCAGTGATGTGTTACACTCTCTGCGGCAGCAGAACCGATGACACCTTTCCTGTGTCACACAGAAAGGTCTTGGAGAGACAAGGCAGGGAACACAGAGGGGCTCCGAGTGTCTCTCTCACCGACAGAAGCAGGCCCAATAACAGATCTGACCTCACCCATCTTGCCTCACTGCTATTTTGGGACCACCTTGGCTACCCCAGCACTGCACACAACGAGAGAGGGAGCTGGCAGCCCTGCAGTACCAGCACGTCAGGAAACGCTCCTTAATGGCGATATTTGCTGTCTTCAAATAATTGATACTTTAATAGCACCAGAGGGCTTAACAACTAGCCCAGGCCACTTCCAAGCTAGATCAGTGGAGGAAAAAGCAGCCCATAGGCAGTTATTAGGAGCATCTTGGGGCAAGGTACAGGAACGGCACATCTCAGAGTAGCAGCAGGAAGGCCTTTATCCCCCTCCCCTCTGTGTTGGCAAAGGACTTGATCTTGACTCAAGCGAATCTGCCTGGACAGTCAGTGGGAGTTTTGCCGGAGGAAGGACTGCACGGTCGGGACAGGCTAATCAGAAGAGAATACCCGCCGTTAACATACATAACAAAGGTCAGGGGTCGGGGGCTCTCTTCTCCCAGGCACACCAGACTCCTTTGGGATGCGATCCAGCTCCCACTGAAAATCCATGGCAAAATTCTCATTCATGTGAAGGAGAGCAGGATCGGGCCCTTGCTCAGCTGTTTAGCGGATGCCTCCTATTAGTTTACATGGTTCCAGACTTGTGACTGGCGAAAGAAAGCAAGACCCGGAAAAGCTGTGTTACTGGAGTATTGATTTGCCAAGAACAAAACAGTCCTTGCAACTGCAGCCTGCGTCCTGCCAGGCTAGTACCAGGCATAATCGATTGCCTGACTTTGTGTCACAACTGTCAGACAGCTGTTGCAAGCAACAGTGCTCCATTTCAAATCGTGACCCTGAGCGCTGGGCCTTTCGTGTGACTGACGGCCCCCATGCTCAGTGTGCCTCCCGCCTGGCTAGCCTGCGAGCAACACAAAGCGCATATCTCCTCCTGAGCACAGCGACACACACCACACGGCTAAGTCCCACCACCAGCACAACGCTAGCAGAAGGGCTACGGACCCTGGAAACTGTGAAGTTGTAGCGCCCCCTGCCAGTTTATTGCGTGTATGGCAGGCGAGGCTCAAGACTGCCTGTTGGGTCTTCTATCACACTAGCTAAACCTTCTCGCCCATTCCCGGAGGCTGTGCTATTAAAGTATTAGCATGTTCTTGTTAGTTTATTATTCGATGTATATCTTTGTGTATTTCACACTTTGATGCTGTGCATTAAGGCTCCAGAGCAATCCTATCAACCTTTAGTTCTTGTCTATAGGCTTACCTCTGCAAAACTTCCCTGTTATTTCCCATTTGATAGTTCATCTTTACTTCAGAGGGAGGGAACACTTCAGATAATGGCTCCTTGACCTCCCCCAGGCTATCTGACTTTTGCACTTCTTTTAAAGTAAAACATGTTAGTGGTTTAAAGATCTGTCAGCTTGCAGCTGGAAGGACAGGCCTAGCCCTAGGCATTTGCACTGTTCTGCTGGGTTTGGCATAGATAGTCCATTCTGATCTTTTAGGTTGACTTGCCCTTTTTACTTACAGGACAGCTTTTAAACTTGTACCTCTCTCCAGATTGTACAGATAGGGCTCAGGGCATGGCTATTATATAGCCCTTTGGACAACCCCAAGCATTCAACAGTCCTGAGCCAGGCTCCTGTTTATCATGAGATCAGCTTAAAAAGCATCAGAGATTTTTTAAAATGTTATATTTTGGTTCCTTTGCCTTTTGATTCTGAATCTGTAGGGTGCACAAGTGGGTCACATTTCCCCAAGCTTTCCTCCACAACTATAACGGCCAGAAACTTTTTAAAAAAAATGAAAGCTGTGATGTTCACATATCAGGTGACTCTAGGGATATGTCTTCACTGCAAGGCTATTTTGAGATACCAGAGGTATCCCTGCATCTCAATAAGCTGCCCATTATTTTGAAATATATTTCAAAATAACGGGTGTGCTATTTTGCCATCCCAGTAAACCTCGTTGCACAAGGGAAAAGAGATGGCTTGAAATAGCGTGTTATTTCAAAATTTGGTGCTGTGTAGATGCGCCAAATTTCAGAATAGCCTATTTCAAAACAGATTTTAAATAAGATATGCAATTTGCATAGCACAAATTGCATATCTTATTTCAAGTTTAGGGTGCTGTGTAGACGCACCCTCGGAGATGTGGCTTTAGGGAAAACCCCAGGCATTGAAAGACTCACAAGGAGTTTCACAAGAGATTTTTCTCTTGGGCTATACAAATCTTTGAAATATACCTGGCAGAAGAACAGGAGCTCTCCTCCCCTTTCCACCTCCTTCCCCAACACACAAATGTCAAGAAAATTAAAAGAACCATACCTCCATGTGGGATAAAGTTGAACTGGGGCAATGATGCTCTTGCTGTAAGTAAAATACCAGATCCCATGGGAATATTTTCAGAGATGAGTTAAAGGTGGTAGGAAATTAAGAGAGGTATATTTAAGGAAATTAATAAAATCATATTTGGCTCAATGCAGGAGATGACAGGATAACATTCTACAGTAATACAGAGCTGGAGGTGACCATCATTTGACAGCTACCAAAGGTTTTTCCCCCTCACCTAACTGGTCCTGTTGGCAGTGGTTGCAGCAAAAGTGTTTTGTGAAAGCACGCTTTCCTTTGGTACACTGATTGGAGGAGGGAATGCAGCTTTATTTTGCATGGTTCACACGGACACAACTCTCCCCAAGGCTGTGATTTTATCAAATCCTAGAGGCTAAATAGTGTGTGTAGGGTCAAGATGGGAGCTCTTCAAGGAAAGGGCCCTGCAGGAAGGGAGAATGCTGATGCAATAGGTGGCACTCTTCCCTCTGAATCAGAAAAGAAGCATTTCTCCAGCGTGATGGTCTGTGGCACATTCTTTGGTTGTACTTATTATGAGGCTGATCATGTTCCCCCATGTGACAAGAAAGTGTTAAGGATACTTGCTTATCACAACTCAGAAGGGGACTGCAGTCAAGGGTGTATCCTATTTCTGGGGGCTGAGAGGGGCTGGGGAAAAGCCACTGGAGTCTGCAGCCCCTGTTGGTTGGGAAATCACTTTGGTATTTTTGTGCTTCTCAGGCAACTTCTGTTTTGAACCTTTAGAAAATTAATGAATTGTGCCCTGCAGTAGGGCCTGAAAGAGACTGTGGCATGGCACTGGTTCTTCTCTGTGCTGCTATGCCCTCGCCAGCTCACTGCCCTGGAGTTATTCTTCCTTGCCAATCTCAGGTCCATTCTGGAAAGCACCCTTATTCATGAAACCATGTGCTTAACTTCCAACATGGGCCCAAGTCCCACTGAAATCAAAGTTAGTTGTGTGTACATGCTGTCCTGAGAGGAGACAGGTGCCTTACTGAATCAGGGCCCAAAACTGATGTGCTGTTTTGCTGGGCCTTCTTCCATCTCAATGTTGGGTACATTTCAATAGTGTGGGAAGCAATTCTTGTCCATGGTTATATTTAAACTGCCTTGGGATCCACCTAGATTCAAGGAGCTACCATCATTACCATCAACATAACACCATGAAGATGTTAATGTGACAACAGAAGCGTGTATGATGAATTATCCTGACACAGGAAATGCATGAGAGTGGTGATACTCCAGCAATTATAATAGCTTTGAATAAGGAAACTGTGTATTTGTATGTCAATAAAATGACACTATCAGCAATAGAGACAAACTCTTATCAATATTAACTTGACATTAGCTTGTCAAAGACAGATAAGGCAAAGATTTAAGATGGGATTGTCAAAAATGTCTAAAGTTTGCCTGCCTCTGCTCCCATTGAAGCGAATTTGAATTTTATCAGTGTCTTCAGTGGAAGCAGAATTAGACCAATGATCAGCACCTTTGACAATTCCACACGGGATCCACAAATTATGCTCACTGACTTCTGATGATTTCTTGACCGAGCCCAATGGCAGGCCAATCCCATGGGTTCCAGTAGGTCTAAACTTCATAACAGTCATACTTTTTTCCTCTTAAAATATTTTTTAATGTCTGCAGTAAAGCAGGAATCCAGATTAACTCCTGGTTGCAGAGAGCGCACCCCAAATCCTGCTTCACAGCTTGCTCATTTCAAGCATGGAGGCAAGTCAAGCAGCTGGTCACACAGAGCTGGGATTACAACATCACTAACATGTCTTTGCAGTATATGATTGTCATCACTTTTGTATTGTCCCCTGATGTCCAAGTTGTGGGTATGATGCACTTTGTTCTCTCATTGGCAAAATATCATTACCATATAATGGAGCAAATTCTCCACCCCGTTCCACTCCTTTGGTACCACCTGGATTAATGTCTAGGGCCCACCACCTTAGATGAGATGACTCAAGGGCCCGATCTTCATTAAAGTCCTCTGGTATTTTTCACAGATAGTTTTTTCTAACTCTTTGTTGTGGTCAAGCAAGAGATGGGTTAATTACCTTCTGCCTACCAAACAGATGTTCTCCCGATATGACAAGGTATGGTTATAGTATGTCTACACTCCTCACTTGGAGCATGGTTTTTCCCATAGACAGAGAGAGACAACGGTAGTACATATGGCCCCTGCTTGCTCCTTGGTCTAGCAGCCGGTTTCCTGCCTTAGCTGTGGAGCAGCAGCAGGGTTCTTTTTCTCCCATCCCAGGAGAAGCAACTGGTAACAGCAGAGAACCCCACAATACTTATCCCAACAGCCAGATGAGTCTGCTTGGGTGTGTGAGCAAGACCCACTACACTCTTCTCTCTCTGTTACACACACAGTTCTCTGCTGAAGTCATGTTCAGGGCAGACCACAGCAATGTGGGGATGCTGGTGGGGGAGGTCTAAGTTGGATATTAGGAAAAACTATTTCACTGGGGGGGGGGGTGAAGCACTGGAATGGGTTACCTAGGGAGGTGGTGGAATCTCCATCCCTGGAGGTTTTTAAGTCTCGGGTTGACAAAACCCTGGCTGGTTTGATTTAGTTGGGATTGGTCCTACTTTGGGCAGAGGACTGGACTCGATGACTGAGGTCTCTTCCAGCCCTATGATTCTATTATTCTATGGTGTTAGCAGTCCCCCCGCCCCCAAGACAGACAGGGTGGCTCACTCCTCTCCAAGCTGTTATTGCTGGCTCTCTACACACTCAAGCAAACATCACAGCACCATTACTCTAGGGGGCTAGCCACTTCCTTGTAAAAAAACAATCAATCCCCCTCCCCCCAAAAACCTGAGATACTAGATACTTTTCATCTTAGAAAAGAGGAGACTAAGGGGGGATATGATAGATATCTACAAAATCATGACTGGTATGGAAGAAGTGAATAAGAAAAAGTTATTTACTTATTCCCACAATATAAGAACTAGGGGTCATCAAATGAAATTAATAGGCAGCAGGTTTAAAACAAACAAAAGAAAGCTTTTCTTCACTCAGCACACAGTCAACCTCTGGAACTCCTTGCCAGAGAATGTGGTGAAGACCAAGATTTTAACAGGGTTCAAAAAAGAGCTAGATAGATTTATGGAGGTTAGGTCCATCAATGGCTATTAGCCAGGATGGGTAGGAATGGTGTCCCTAGCCTCTGTTTGTCTGGAAATGAGTGACAGGGGAGGGATCACAAGAGGATTACCTGTTGTGTTCCCTCCCTCTGGAGCATCTGGTATTGGCCACTGTTGACAAACAGGATACTGGGTTAGATGGATCGTTGGTCTGATCCAATAGGGCTGTTCTTATGTTCTTAGAGTAATGTCCCGAATCCAGGAGTGTATAGTGTCTATGACTAATCCAGTCTTCTTCTTCTTTCACATTTCTCCTCACCAAGAGTTCTTATGCAATGGAATTTTAGTAGCCATAATGAGCGTTGTTTCTCATACAAAAGATGTCAACATGGGAATGCCAGCAGAACTTTAGTTCCGTAGTTACTCAGAAGGAAAAGACCATTTCTTTCTTCAAATACGTTTTCATTAGAGGGTGTCCATCCAAGCAATTGTCAGATCTGATCTTAGTTAGCATTAACACTTGATAAGACCACAGTGCAAGGCACTAATAAGCAGTTGGCAGAAACATATCTTTCTCCCCCGGTAACAAACTCAAATATACAAATGACAAAAAATGAAATGGTCACACAAGTACATTTCCTGTGGACCTTTTGGAGTTTACTCTGCTATCAGCACAGATCCATGGCTCTTGTTTATGGCAATGAGAGTGATGCATTCACATCATTAGCAGAATAGAGCCCCACATTTTACCTTCCTTCTGAGATGGGGTGCCCTAAAATTCAAGTGTGTGAAACTGAGACTGGAGAAAAGACACATAAATTCCAACCACATCTGCAGTATCACACTTCAACTGCCTCTCTTAAAGAGGTGCTATTTGCACCTCTCCACTAGCTGCTGATTTACCATACATGTATTTAATGGGTCTTTGCCCAATGAACAATGTAGGTGATTCCTCAGGCTCCACATCTAGAGATGTAAGCTATAGTCTGAAATCCAGTTTCTCTCCTTGTGGGTCACGCACTGTGATAGTCTTACACAGTGAAAGGGCTTTTGGGGTGTAAAGTGCTACTTGTTGCAAGTAAGCATACAACAATACGGCCCTTTAAATGAATTTCTTGTCTCCACAATCATCGAGTTTTCCTCAGACACTCACAGAAGTAGCAGCAGAAGTTGGAAGCGACTGGGTAGGTTGTTTCCCTTAGAACAGTAACTCTTCGCATTGAAGTCTCAGTCCATCCCCAGCACACTGTCCTGTGGTACATGCAGGACTGGGCACAATCTGTCCCTAATTTAGCCCATTTCCACTCAGGAATAAACAAGCAACATTCTGCCTAGGACAGAACAAATGACGTCTCTTCTGGGAATGCTAAGAGAGGCCATGAAGTCAAAAGGCCATGTCATTAGCTGTTGTTTGGAGCTTCAGCGCACTGTGGGTTGGACTGCATGCCATGTGGCACCTGCTTAGGTGAGAGTGAATGTATCTGTGATTGGCAAATCAATGCAAATGGCCCCCTTTCTGAATGTTGGCATCTACATTTCAGATTCAGACCTTGAGAACACTCCCCTAGCTCCTGAACCTCCCTTCTCCTGCCCATTTATCGGCCTATACAGACTGAGTAACTATGCTTGCCAGTTGTTCCATAAGTACATGTTGTTCCCCAACTGGCCTCTAAAAATGTCCATTTGTGTGCAAATAATTTGGGGGTGCAATAATTGAAAGATTCAGTTTGAGGAGGTACAATCAAAGCCCTTCATTTGAAAACAGGGTTCAAAAACTGCATGATAACTTTATTTTTCAACAGAAAATAAAAATAGGTCATGTTTTCCAGTCCTCTCTTCTGGCTGTCTCCATCTTTTGTCTTTTATCTTGTATTAGATTGTAAGTTCTTTGGGGCAGAGACCTTCTTTAAGCTCTCTATTTGGATAGCACCTAGTATAGTTGTGTCCTCGTCTGTCACTGGGCCTCATAGAAAGGTAGGGCTGGAAGGGACCTTGAGAGGTCATCAAGTCCAGCCCCCTGTGCTGAGGCAGGACCAAGTATGCCAAGACCCATCCTTGATAGGTTTTTGTCCAGCATGTTCTTTAAATCCTTCAATGATGGGAATCTCACAGCCTTCCTTGGAAACCTATTCCAGAGCTTAACTACCCTTATAGTTATGAAGTTTTTCCAATATCTATCCCTTGTTGCAGAATAAGCCCATTACTTGTTACCCTATCACCTAGCAGGAACATTCTGTCATACGTCAGGAAAAACTTTTTAATATATGTATATAGAGAGAGAGAGAGATGATGATGATGATGCAACATTGGCTTGCTTGCACATTTATATCAACGGAAAGAAAAAACACCATCACACAGCCAACATATGTCATAATTTTTTTCAGTGCAAATAGAACAATTTAGACAAATGAAAGCATCAGATAAGCAACTCTGCTTTTATATGTGTTAATGCATTAAAACAGACACTTTCAGTCACCCATGTGAACTACTAGGCTACATCTACACTGCACAGTTATTTCAAAATAAGCTATTCCAGAATAGTTATATTTCGAAATAGTACATCTACACTACAGGGAAGCCTCAAAATTAGTCCAAGGTACACTTCCCTAATGTAGATGTGCTATCTTGATTTAGAGCCCCAGGGGGAATAACTTAGAATGGCCCTGGTAAGGGGCTATTTCGAAATAGCAGAAGTGGAGAATCTACACACGCCTTATTTCGAAATAGCTATTTCAGAATAGGTGTTATTCTTCATAGAATGAGGTTTACAGACATCGAAATAAGCTGTCCGTTATTTCAAAATAATTTCAAAATAACAGAATTGCTGTGTAGATGCTCCCATAGTTATTTTGGAATAACGGCCATTATTCCAAAATAACTTTGCTGTGTAGACACACCCTTGGGCTACGTCTAGACTGGCATGATTTTCCACAAATGCTTTTAACGGAAAAGTTTTTCCGTTAAAAGCATTTGCGGAAAAGAGCGTCTAGATTGGCATGGACACTTTTGCGCAAAAGCATCCCTGGCCAATCTAGATGTGGTTTTGCGCAAGAAAGCCCCGATCGCCATTTTAGTCATCGGGGCTTTTTTGCACAAAACAAATCTGAGCTGTCTACACTGGCCCTTTTGCGCAAAAGGTTTTGCGCAAAAGGACTTTTGCCCGAACGGGAGCGTCAAAGTATTTGCGCAAGAAGCACTGATTTCTTACATTAGAACGTCAGTGCTCTTGTGCAAATTCAAGCGGCCAGTGTAGACAGCTGGCTAGTTTTTGCGCAAAAGTAGCTGCTTTTGCACAAAAACTGGCCAGTCTAGACACAGCCCTAGAGTCCCTCTATTTACTAAATGTTACCTGATCTTGAAGGCAAGCCATAAGAGACTGAAGAGTCCAGCTGTACTTTGGTCTTTCTTATTCAGAGAGCAGTTTGATTCAAAACTCTGCTGCTGGTTATAACATGGGGGAGGGTTCTCCCCCAAAATGTTTTTAAAAAAAACCTCAAAATTTTAGGTTTTCGCTTTAGTAAAAAAGTATGGGTTAGGGTTTGCAATTAAAAAAAATACTTTGTGTGAAACTGGATACAGTCCACCAAAATATCAGTTCTCCCCCAAACCTAATTTTCCACTGACAGAAGTTTGGAGAGAAATTTCCAACCATCCCTACAAAACACAAGCTCTATGGCAAGAAGCACAAGAATTGCTTTGGGCATAGGAAGGGCTTCCTCTCTAAGCAGGCCAGAGGAGTCACTTCAGCCCAAGGGCTGCCAGAGGATTCAATTAAAAGTATTATGGCTATTGAGGAGAAGCCTCTTCTGCCTCTGGCTAGTTGCCCCTAACTGTTCATTTGGCAGTTGGTGAGGCTCTTGGTCTTGATTGGCTGCAGCAGTAAGTGGTCCCTCTACTTCTGATAAGTGGTGGATAACTCTCATTTAGGGGACAGCAGTAAGCAGAGATTTCCCTAACCCATCCTGAATTTCCCCCATACCCTCCCAGTTGTCAACTAGTTACATTACAGTGCTGCCAGAGTAGTCAATTTTAGCTGGTGTTGAGTTGCAATACAAATCACTTGAATTCTGAGGTAATGAAATGTTGTTATCCTTACTGTATGAGTAAAGGGCAGCAAAACTGTATTCTCCTGTCTGTGGGTGACTCCCTCAGTTGAAATGACAGATCCCAGTGGAGAGAGGGTGGGGACAGGTGTTTTGCTTGAAGGTTTGCCTAAGAATCACAAATACAATTTGATCTGCCCCTCACTAAAGGAGGTGATTAGGTTCCATAGAGAGTCTTCTGGTTTTCTAAGTGACCACTTTAGAGCTCAAAGGCTTAGGCCTGCTCTGGGGCTGTGTCTTTGTGGAAGAGGCAGCCTAGCTTGCACTAGCAGTGAGGTTCCCTCATTGAGAGCTGAAATCTCTGAGAGCTGGGACCTCAAGAGATCAACTTGCAGAGATCACAGTGGCAGGTGGCAGCAGGTGGTGATGGAGCAAGGCCATCAACAGAGTGGTGGGCTTTGTCTACACTGGCGGCTTCTTGAGCAAGAACATCTTGCGCAAATGTTCTTGTGCAAGAAGTCTTGCGCAAGAAAACGTCCACACTGCCATGTGCAAGCTGTGCTTTTGCACAAGAGCGCCCATGGCAGTGTGGATGCTCTCTTGCGCAAGAAAGCTCTGATGGCCATTTTAGCCATAGGGCTTTCTTGCGCAAGAAATCCCTGCCGAGTGTCCACACCGCCCTCTTGCGCAAGAGCTCCTGCGCAAGAGGGCTTACACCTGTTAAAAAAGAGCGTAGCTCTTGCGCAAGGCAGCCCTCTCTTACCACGCCGTACTGTAAATTTACTTGCGCAAGAGCGGGCAGGCAGTGTGGACGCTCTGCAGATTCTTGCGCAAGAACGGCCGTACTTGCGCAAGAAGCCGCGAGTGTAGACATAGCCATGGAGTGAACAGTGGCACAACAAACAACAGCAGCTAGAGTGAATGATGAGCATTTGGAGGAACAAGCGAAGTGCCTTCTCCCTCCTCTCCCTTCTGCCAGAGAGGTGAGCTCATGTGAAAGCACCTCTGAATTCTGAGTCTCCACTAACCAAGGGCAATGGCATTTGGGCATGCAGGAAGGAAAAGTGAAGGACGTGTCCTATGGACTATGTTTTAATGACTTTGCTACAGAATGCTAGATTTGTGACTGGGAAACTTATATAAATAGATGTTGATTAGTAGGCCAAGATTTTTAAAATGTATTTTTTGCTAAGGTTGCTGTCTCACATTGTTGCTATTTTGAGAGGAGTTTCTGCACTACACAGTTTTATTATAATAATTAATTTTTACATAAGAGCAGCCATACTGGATCAGACCAATGCTCCATCTAGCCCAGAATCCTACATTCTGACAGTGGCTAATTCCAGGTGCTTCAAAGGGAATTGTCACAGGGCAGACTCACCACCATGGCACCTCCAGCCAGTTGCTATGGGAATTAGCTTTTTGACTCACTGGACACCTCCCTCTAGCTGGTGTCTCCCTGTGGTCTCGCTCTTCCCTCTAGTCCAGACCCATGTCACTCTTTGACCATGGCATCCTCTTCAGGACACTGCCCTCCTCAGGGGCGGCCCGTGAGCATAGGCCGACTCGGCAGTCACCTAGGGCACCGTCTCCAGTGATGACATCACAGCCATTGACAACCGTGCAGGCGGGGGCGCCGATCGTGTGTTCCACCTGGGGCGCCAGCTGCCGCAGCCCACCTCAGACCACCCCTGGCCCTCCGGCAGTGCCCACTCCAGTTTCTCTGTGCCCCCTTCCAGGGGGGAGGTGTTTACCCAGCTGCGCACTCCAGGGTCCTCCCCTCCCAAGGGGCACCCAGTTCTCCCAGGGAACACTCAGTTCCCCTGTACCCACCTTGCCTCAGTGACCCACTGTCAGTCTTCATCTAGCCCCTGCCTCAGGGGCAAACTGCAGTCTGTAATAGCCACTCATCACTGGCAAAGGGGTGTGAACCTGCGTACCCTGCCTACCATGGCTGCTCCTCACAGTCCTAATAGCTTCAGGCCTTGCAGGTTGGGGGTTTGCTTGGCCAGAGCTTCCCCAGCCCTGCCTTCCTTTCCCAGCACTGCTCTACCTCCAGGAAGCCTCCTGCTTCCCAGGCAGCCAGGTCCCTCCTGCTCTCTAGCCAGAGCAAGAGTGAACTGCCCCCCCCCCTCAAGGGGCCCTTCTTTATATAGCCCCCAGCTGGGCCCTCATTGGCCAGAACTGCCTCAGCTGGGGCTTCACTCTCAGCCCTCACTCAGGGCTGGATTTTTGCCCTTAAAGGGCCAGTGCAGGGCAAGCGCCCTGTCACAGGAATGAACAGAGCAGGCAATCAGAACAGGAGGCTAAAGCCACGCAGTCTCTTCCCTCCCAGTACTCCAGAGCCAGGGAGACTGGAGCATGTATGCACGCTGACCCTCTCCCGTCTCTTTCCCTCCCCGTGGGGGGGCAGAGCCTCAGCTGAGGGGGCGGGGCTGTAGGTGGGGCTGGGGTCATGTTCTCCAGGAATTGATCTAGTTCTATTTTTAACCCTATTACAGTTTTGGCCCTTTACAGTTTTGGCCTTCATAGCATCCCCGGCAAAGAGTTCCACAGGTTGACTGTGTGTTGTGTGGAGAAATACTTCCTTTTGGTTTTTTGAAACCTGTTGCTTATTAATTTCGTTGGGTTACCCCGAGTTCTTTTATTGTGTAAAGGATTAAATAACATTTCCTTAGTCACTTTCTTTATATCAGTGAAGATTTTATAGACCTCTATCATATCCCCACTTAGTTCTCTCTTTCCCAAGCTGAAAAGTTCCAGTCATTTTACTCTCTCCTCCAGTTTCATATCCCTAATCATTTTAGAGGATTTACATGGCAGTGCTTGGGTCCCTGTGGGGTCTCAGGGCAGAAGGTGGAGGGTGCAGGAATCAGGGCTAGGCGGTCTGGGGGGCCACCCATGGCAGCAAGTGTGGCGCTGCTTTGGCAATGGTGGCTCATTAGGCCATGCTGCCTCACTGGTGGCTTCTCTCAGGGGTGGGGTGGAGACTGCACTGCCCACCCATTCCACATCTCCAGGGGAACACACTGCCTAGCCTGCAGCTCCTCAGGGGGGCCTGCATCTCCTCCGGGTGGGTGCCTGACCCCTATCTCCCTGGGGGAGGAGGGTTGGGGTTGCACTGCCCAGCCCCAGAGGTGCTCTTGGGGGACCTCTGGTGATGGGGGTCCCCCCCATCTGGCCCTGCAGTCAAGAGCTGTGGGGAGAGGATTGGAGCAGGGAGGCCACTTATCTGTGGTCGATAGCCAGCAATATTGAGAGCTCTGGCCCCAGCTGGACACTCTGTTCCTGGTATGGCTGTCACCTGTCATCATGCTGCAGTATAGCTACCCCTGCACTTGCTGCACCCCAGTGGTCATTGCAGAGTATAACGTCCCTGCTCTCACCCCTTCCCTTTCTGTGTAATGGAAAACAGTCCCATTTCAGGCACTTCCCATTTTCCTGACACAACAAAATCCTGACCTTGCTTTAAGTTAGGGTAAGAGGAAGCCGAATACCAAATTTGGTAGTCTTAGCTCTTATCATTTAGTAGGAGTTCTTGAACAAATGGACACATGGACAGATGGACGGACTCATAGACAGAAGCACAAACTCTCTTAGGCTACGTCTAGACTGCAATCCTCTTTCGAAAGAGGCTTTTTTGAAAGATACTTTAGAAAAAGCCTCCTTTGAAAAAGAGCATCTAGACTACAACCAGTACTTTCGAAAAAGCAAGCCGCTTTTTTGAAAGAGAGCACCCAGGCAATCTGGATGCTCTCTTTCAAAAAAGCACAGTTTGCATTACATAGCGCCTTTTTTCAAAAGAGCACTTTCAAAAAAAGGCATTATTCCTCATAAAACAAGGTTTTCTGCAGACGAAAAAACTGTTGGGTTCTTTCGATTTACTTTCGAAAGAAAGCAGCAGCAGTCTAGAGGCAGGGGAAGTTTTTTTCGAAAAAAGGCCACTTTTTTCAAAAAAGACCTGCAGTTGAGACACCCCATGATAGATAGATAGATAGATAGGATAGAGTGACAAGACTACACACAGTATGCAAGATATGAGCGTACCATGGATTCATATAGAGGCTTTATAATATTTTCTGTCTTATCTATCACTTTTCTAATGCTTCTTACAATCCCGTCAGCTTTTTTGGACTGCCGCTGCACATTGAGTGGATGTTTTCAGAGAACTCTCCACAATGGCGCCAAGATCTCTCTCGAATGGTAACTGCTAATGTAGACCCCATCATTTTATATGTGTAATTGAGACTGATAAATGCAAAGTAGTGCACACCAGAAAACATACAGCCCACCTTCACCATCGCAGTCTCACCCCTCACTGGGCCTGGCATCCTTCATTAAATTCAAACACACACACACACACACACACAAATTTCATTTCCCAGGGAAAACATTGGAAGTTAGCCAAGGATGAACCCACCACCATTAAAATGTCTACAGATGCGCTGAGCAGGTTGAAGCCAACCCACAGCAATGCTCCCTAGGATGTCATTGCCACATAAGGCAATCAAGTGTGAAGAAGTCACAAACTCTACTGCTGCAAGAGTTAAGCTTAGGTGGCCTTAAACAGCCCACATCGGATGCTATGCAGTTGCTAATGGATAAAATAGCAAGCCACCGCTGTAGCTGAAGAGCCCAGGGGCTTATGGAGATGTTATGGCTTATCCTGCTGCAGAAGCAAAGTGTTCTGAGTAGAACCCTATGAAATCTGAGTGTCTCTGGGAGAGGGAGGGGTGCCTGAGAAGAAAAAAATTCTTCGTTAATGCTGAAGTCAATGCTCTCTCATGGAGATTGCAACAGAGCTATGAGCCAGGCACAATGAGGTTTTGTCTATGATTGGGGCCTGTTGGCACTGCTGTTATATAAATATGAGTAATTATTATTAATCCATAACAATACTACTATACTGTAGCTATTCCTACGGAGGAAAAGAGTTGAGAAACCAATCTGTAAGAAGATTTTGAACGTACAAAAGCATGGAAGCCTGTATCTTGTCATGCTAAAAATCCATCAGTTGTAACCTTTTAAGCAACAGGGCTTATTTCAAACAACTGCTACTTGTAGGTGCTATTTTAAGCAGGAGGAATCAATATATTTGATTTTCCCTTAGCTATTCAGCTGCAGTAGCTAGCCACAGATGAAGCCACATTAATTTTCTGTCCATTTGTGGCATTTTAACCCCTGCCCCAAAAGGAGACTGAATGCACTGATTTGAGACATGCTTGCGCTATGATGATTGAATCATGATGTTCTTACACGATGACTCAAAAACACTCCAGTAGGCCTGCTTGGTTAGAATTCTCTCTGCTCCTTGGTAGCTGTACAGAGGAAGCTGCTTTAATTCTTGGTCTTGGAGTTACTTTTTTGTACTTATCTAGAAATTGGACTCAGCTTCAGAATAAAAAAAAGTATGAACCCCTGAAAATTATTGAATTCCTTAGGAATGCTAGTAATATGGAGATCATATAAATTTTGGGCCATATCTGGACAACAGCCATAAGGAAACTGTTGAGAGTCTTTAGGTTAAGATTAGAGGTGAGAGCAACAAAAGTGTTGTCATGGTGGGCATCTACTCTAGACCACCAGACCAGGAGGATCACATAGACGAGGCTCTCTTCCTACTACTAACAGTAGTTTCCAGGTCACAGGCCCATGTCTCATGGGGGACTTCAATCACCCTGGGTGCATCTACACTGCCGTGTAGGTCAAAATGAGATACGTAATTTGAGCAATGCAAATTGTGTATCTTATTTCAATGTTATTTCGAAATAGCTTATTTCATAATTTGGCGCTGTCTGCACAGCACTTATTTTGAAATAAATCACTATTCCGAATCATCCCTTACTCCTTGTGGAATGAGGTTTATAGGGACATTGGAATAGCAAGCCCAGGGCCAGCCCAAGGCATTCTGGCACCCTGGGCACAGGCGCGCGGCGCCGCCCCCGGGCACACGGCGCATGCGCAGGCCCACCCGTGGGGAGCGGGCCCGCCTCCCTAGGGTGCACAGGCCCACCCCCAGGGCTCACGGCGCATGTGCGGCCCAGTCCAGCCCGGTGGTCGCTGCTGGCACGCGTGCTGGGCCATGTAGGGCCCCGCGGCCATGGGGGGAAGGGCGTTGCTGACCAGCACTGCGGGGATGTGGGCGGACCGGCACTGCGGGAGCTGGGCACGCGGCATCTGATGGCAGCTGTAAGGGACGCCGCGCGCCCCTTACAGCTGCCATCAGGCGCCCCCCATCGGTTGGCGCCTTGGGCAGCTGCCCAGCTCGCCCATGCCTCCGTCCGGCCCTGAACAATCCCATTATATTTTGAAATAATGGTGCACTCAAAAGATGCGGAATAGGTATTTCAGGATAGCTCTGGTATCCCGAAAAAGTGCTGCAGCATAGATGTAGCCCCCTGACATCTGCTGTGAGAGCAATACAGCAGGGCACAGACAATCCAGGACATTTTTGGAGACTGTTGAGGACAAATTCCTGGTGCAAGTTCCTGAGGACCCAAGTAAGGGTCATGCTCCTCTTGATTTGCTGCTCACAATCAGGGAAGAATTGGTAGGAGAAGTAGATATAGGTGGCAACCTGGGCAGCAGTGACCATGAGGCAAGCTCAGGATCCTGACAAAAGGAAGAAAAGAGAAGGAATAGACTTCAGAATGGACCCTAGACTTCAGAAAAGCAGACTTTGACTCCCTCAGGAAATTGATGGTCAGGATTCACTGGGAGGCTAATATGAGGGGGAAAGGAGTCCAGGGGCACATCTACACAGCAGGGCTAAAGCCAAACTAAGCTATGCAACTTGAGCTATGTCAATCATGTAGCTTAAGTTGAAATAGCTTATTTCTGCTTTTAGCGCTGTCTACACAGCAGGAAGTCCAAGTAAGAGCACTCTCCCTCTGACCTCCCTTACTCCTCGTTCAATGAGGGTTACAGGAGTCAGAGTAAGAAGTCCTCCAGCTCTCCAGTATTTTGACATTATGTCGAAATAACTGCTTGTAGTGTAGACGTGGACTATGTTATTTCGGAAGAACATCAGTTATTCCAAAATAACGCTGCTGTGGAGACATAGCCCCAGGAAAGCTAGCTGTATTTTAAAGAAGTCTTATTGAGGCTTCAGGAACAAACCACCCCAACGTGCAGAAGGAATAACAAATATGGCAGGCAACCTGCTGGGCTTAACAGAGAAGTCTTTGGTGAGCTTAAACATAAAAAGGAAGCTCTCAAGAAGTGGAATCTTGGACAGATGAAGTAAGGCTGAATAGAAAAACATTGCTCAAGCATGTAGGGCTGTTATCAGGAAGGCCAAAGAGCAACTGGAGTTGTGGCTAGCAAAGGATGGGAAGGATAACATGAAGGATTTCTACAAGTATGTTAGCAACAAGAAGAAGGTCAGGGAAGATGTGGGACTCTTGCTGAAAGAGGAAGGCAACCTAGCAATAGATTATATGGAAAAAGCTGAAGTACTCAATGCTTTTTTTGCCTCAGTCTTCACAGACAAGGTCAGCTCTCAGACTACCACAGAAGGCAACACAGTGTGGGAAGGTGGTGAAGAGCCCTCAATAGTGACAGAACAGGTTAAGGACTATTTAGAAAACTGGACATGTACAAGTCCATGGGGCCAGATCTAATATATCCAACGGTGCTGTGAGAGTCGGCTGATGTGATTGCAGAGCTATTGGCCATTATCTTTGAAAGCTTGTGGTGATCAGGGGAGGTCCAGAAAAATTGGAAAAAGGCAAATGTAGTGCCCATCTTTCAAAGGGGAAGGAGGAGGATCCAGGAAGCTACAGAAGGATCAGCCTCACCTCAGTCCCTGGAAAAATTATGGAGCATGTCCTCAAGGAATCCATTTTGAAACATTTGGAAGAGAGGAAGGTGATCAGGTATAGTCAATTATGGATTCACCAAAAACAACCTAATTGTCTTCTGTGATAAGATAACTGGCTCTGTGAATATGGAAAAAGAGGTGGATGTGATATAGCTTGACTTTAGCAAAGATTTTGGTATGGTCTCCCACAGTATTTTTGCCAGCAAGTTAAAGAAGTATAGCTTGGATGAATGGGCTATAGATAGAAGCTGGTTAGATCATCAGGCTCAATGGGTTGTGATCAACAGCTTGATGTCTAATTGGCACCTGGTATCAAGCGGAGTGCCCCAGAGGTTGGTCCTGAATCTGATTTTGTTCAATATCTTAATTAATGACCTAGGTGATGGATGGATTGCACCCTCAGCAAGTTTGCAGGTGAAACTAAGATGTGGGAGAGGGAGAAGGTCCAGAGTGACCTAGACAAATTGGAGGACTGGGCTGAAAGACATCTGCTGAAGTTCCAAAAAGGACAAGTGCCAAGTCCTGCACTTAGGTCAGAAGAATCCTATGCACTGCTGCAGGCTGGGGGCCGAATGGCTAAATGGAAGGTCTACAGAAAAGGACCTAGAGATTACAGTATACAAGAAGCTGAATATGAATCAATAGTATCCCCTTGTTGACAAAAAGGTTAATGGGATATTGAGCTGCATTAGTGGGAACATTGCCAGCAGCCTGAGGAAAGTGGTTATTTCCCTCTATTTGGCAGAACAAGGAGTAATGGTCTCAAGTTGCAGTGGGAGAGGTCTAGGATGGATATTAGGAAAAATACTTCAGTAGGAAGGTGGTGAAGCACTGGAATGGGTTACCCCTACAGCGGTGATGGAATCTCCATCCCTAGAGGTTTTTAAATCCTGGCTAGAGAAAGCCCTGGCTGGGATGATTTAGTTGTGGTCGGTCCTGCTTCAAGCATGGGGATACACTTTGCCCCAGATCCACAATGGTATTTAGAATCTTCTAACTCTAAGGTTAAAACTAACCAGGAACAAGTTTTATTAAGAATTTATTGGACTCCAAAATAATCTGGTATTAATTTAGGGCAGGATTATAACTTGTCCTTACAGAACCATGCATCACAGGTCACACACTATGAGTGAAGAGCAACCTATGCAGGGCTGTTGTCCCTTCCTCCTCTCCTCCCACCCCAACAGTGAGGCATGGTGGGGCTGAGGCAGAGGTGGCCAGATTCATTGTTCAACCCTCGTCTCAAAAATCCACAGCACTCTCAAAATCATATTTCCCCCCCGGTCTGCTCCTGGGGAAGGACATCTACTTGCCATGCCTTATTTCAGGCAGATTGTTATATCTCAATCCAGTCCATCAGCTGTCCATGTGGGAGCTTAGGGAAGCATCTATGTATCACAGCCAAAAATACTTTAATTAATCCTTCTTATGATTCAAAAGTCATCCAAAGGAGGAAGATTCTTTTTATTAAAATGTTCAGAAAATCCCCAACAGTCAAACCTAAGCTAGCCTCTCTCTTTGCCCCAGATCCACAAAGATATTTAGGCTCCTGACTCCCATTGATTTTAATGGAAGTTAGCAGCCCAAATATCTCTGTGGATCTGGACATTATAATCTGTGGCTCAGTTCCTCCATCTGTAAAATGGGGATAATAGCACTTCCACACTTCACAGAGATGTTGGAAGAATCAGTACATTAAAGACTGTAAGGTGCTTAGATACCATCGTGGTGGATTTATACCTAACAAGGGACATAAAAAGCAATAATATATTAGTTGCAAGAGAAAAATGAAGGAAAATGTAGGTCCTTTACTTAGCAGGGACGGGGGGCTAATAACTGATGACGTCAAGATGGCTGGGGAGTTTAATATCTGTTTTGCTTCAGATATCCAACACAATTAATTAATTAATAAGGGGGAAAGAAGGTAAGCTAAATGAGGGAAAGAACAGATTAAAGAATATTTTGAAAAGTTAAGTGTAGTCCAACTGGCAGAGTCTAAATGAAATTCATCCTTGGGCACTTAAGAATCTAGCTGAAGCATTTAGTAACTATTCACAGTTATTTTCATGGAGGATAGGTGAGGCCCCTGAGACTAGAAAAAGTCAGACATGATATCTATATTTAAAAAGGGGAACAAAGAGGACCTGAATTATAAACCAGTCAGCCTAGCTTCAATACCTGAAAAGATATGGGACAAATGACTAAAGAATCAATTTGTGGACACCTACAAGATAATAGGGTTGTAGGGAATAACTATCAAGGATTTGTCATGAATAAATCATGCTGAACCAACCTAATTTCCTTCTCTGAGGGGGTTATGGGCGTAGTGGATGGTGATGGTGGGGAGCAATAGACATGAGATGGCTTGATTTTAGTAAGGCCTCTCTCCATCCTCTTTGGGACCTCCCTTCAGGAAGTTGAAGGCTGTTATCAAATCCCCCCTCACTCTTCTCTTCTGTGGACTAAATAAGCCCAAATCCCTCAGATTTTCCATCTGTAACCATGGGTACCCACCAGTTACTTTCACTATATATATATATATATATATATATATATATATAATTTAAATTGTTATGGAAGAAAAAATACTAAAACAAGGGGAAATGAACAAGGTGCATGACCCTGCATCCACCCACACTGAAAATCACCCAGATTGGCACCCAGTCTCACTCTCATCCAACCTTGCTCCCACCGCTCCTGCATCCATGGCTCTCCAACCCCTGCACCTCCATCCTGTGCACCCTTTACCACTAACCCTGCATTGTGTCCCCTAACCCTAACCCTTCCCCCCAACTTCTGCAGAGTGCCCCCTTCATCCCAACCCCTGCACTTTCCTCTCAGCTGTGCTCCCCAACCCCCACCCTGAACTTCCAGCATGTCCTGCCACACTGCCCCCCTGCCCAGTACCCTCCATCCCCTTTGCTCAGCAACACCCATGCCCAGTTCCCGTCATCCTTTGGCTATGATGCCCTGAGCATGGGCCCAGTTTGCACAGTCCTAAGGCCAGTCCTGCAACAGGGCAACTACCTGCCACATGGCCCCACCCCAGAGCAGCTGAGCAGCCACTGCGTGGCTCTTCTGAGGAGGTGGACAGGATTCAATTTCTTTGTGCGCATCCATGCAGGCGCATACCTTAGAGGGAACTATGGCTCCAACCCCTAATCATTTATGTTGCCCTCCACTGGACTTTCTTCAATGTGTCCACATCCTTTCTGTAATGGGGGACCCAGAATTGAATGCAATACTCCAGGTGTGGCCTCACCAGTGATGAATAAAGGGGAATAATCACTTCCCTAGATCTGCTGGCAATGCTCCTCCTAATGCACCCTAATATGCCATTAGCCTTCTTGGCTACAAGGGCACACTGTTGACTCATATCCAGCTTCTCATCCAATGTAATCCCCAGGTCCTTTTCTGCACAACTGCTACTTAGCCAGTCGGTCCCCAGCCTGTAACAATGCTTGGGATTCTTCCGTCCCAAGTGCAGGACTCTACACTTGTCCTTGTTGAACCTCATCGGATTTCTTGTGGCCCAATCCTCTGATCTAACCAGGTCACTCTGGACCCTATCTCTGCCCTCCAGTGTATCTACCTCTCCCCCTAGCTTAGTGTCATCTGCGAGCTAGCTGAGGGTGCAATCCATCCCCTCATCCAGGTCATTAATAAAGATATTAAAAAAAAACAGTCCTAGAACCAATCCTTGGGGCACTGAGCTAGAAACTGACCGCCAACAGTCTAGCCAGCTTTCTATCCACCTTACAGTCCATTTATCCAATCCATACTCCCTTAACTTGCTGGCAAGAATATTGTGGGAGACTGTATCAAAAGCTTTGTGAAAGTTGCACAGTTTCTAGGTGTCTCATGAGAAGGATTCCATCATCAGGTGCAGGGGACAGGTCATTCTGATATTGTTGAGCCACAAATAGTAATTCTACATTATGGATTTTTTTCTGGCTTTTTAAAAAACAAAAACCTCAACACCTGTGAAATTTTCCCATAAAAACTATGCTAAGAGAACCTTAAACTCTGAACGTTCAGAAGTCAGGCATTACTTTAACTCTGGCCCCTAGTGCATGTGCATTGACACATTACTTAATTACTTGTTTATGCATTATGTCTCAGTTAATACAGTATAACACAACACGTCTACAAATTTAGATTCACATATGTAGCATCTTAGGCTACGTGTAGACCGCCACATCCAAGGAACATGTCCACTTCTCTGAACATTTTTTTGGAAAAGTGGATTCGTTCTTTCGCCATCCCTGTAAACTTCATTTTACAAGGAAGAAGGGATGGCTCGAAAGAGGATTTTTTTCAGAAATTTGGCACCATGTAGACGCGCCAAATTTTGGAAAAACGTCTTTTGAAAGAAAAGTGGGAAAAGATACACAAATTGTGGTTTGTAATTTGCATATCTTTTCCCAACTTTTCTTTGTAGTGTAACCGTAGCCTTATAGTTTCATGTCCTTCTCTATGTACATCAGGCAACTAGTTTCCATTACAGTAATGTATATGAAAAATACACATAAAACATAAAGACAGAATAAATATGGCAACTTATATAGTTATATGGAGCACTTCTAGGAAAGAAAGAAAGAAAGAAAGAAATCACCTAAAGACTTTAGATAAAGTAAATCAAAATCAGCTAGTTGCTACAACTACAATAATATATTCAAAGTAAAACTGAACTGTTATTCTATAAATGAATATATCAAAACTTCCAGTCTTACTGAACGATATACTAAGAGTCTGTGATGAATGGGAGGTGTACTACCTAGCCATAACTAAATTGCCTGTAAGGGTAAAACCCACAGGCAGTAAGTCCTAAGGTGCATCTACACAGCACCCTTACCTCAAAATAAGCTACACAATTTGTGCAGCGCGAATTGCATAACTTATTTTGAGTGTATTTCAAAATAGTTTATTTTGTAATTTGGTGCTGTCTATGCAGCACCAAATTTTGAAATAACTCACTATTCTGAAATGCCCCTTAACCCTAGTGGAATGAGGGTTACCGGGATGTCGGAATAAGCCACCTGTTATTTCAAAATCTATTTTGAAATAACAGGCTGCTTCAATAGATGCGGAATATATATTTCAGGATACTTTTGGTATCCTGAAATAGCTCTGCAGTGTAGACGTACCCCTAGAGAATCTCCAGGAATGCTAGGGAAGCAGGAAGTGTTGGCAGGAAGCCAGGAGAGTTAATGAAAACAGAGAGTGGGTTTTTTGAATGGGAAGCAGTGATCTTCCTGCTGCAGTCTTTGTGTGACCCAAACAGAGCTGGGAGACATGGATTAAGCCTGGGAGCAAAGCATGGAATTTCTAGCAATATCCATGCCTAGGGAAGAACTAAACCTTGGAACAATAGATATATGAGTAGAACAGGGAATGTTTAGTCAGACAAGATAAGATTATTTTCTTTATTTTGAGGTTTGTTGGACTTCTCTGTGCTGAGTAGTGATGTGAGGTGAGAATATTCTCTGGAGAATAGTCTCTGAGAATGAGAATATTCTGAGAATATTCTCCAAAAGATTATTTCCCGAGAATTTTTGAGAATTTTCTAATTTTTCATTTCCTCTTGAAATAATATATTGTATTCAACTTTTAGAACACCCTGAATGTTAAAGAGCTTTCTTGATCATTCAAGATAGTTTGAGAACATTATAGAACGTTCCAGAATGTTATGGAACTTTTCAGAACATTCATGAGTCAGGAATTCTGACTGTTATGGAACTTTCTGGAAGCATCACAAAAAGTATATAAAGAGGCAATAACACATTTATTCTCTTTTGTGAAAGGTGTAATTGTGTTTTCATCAGTATGAAAAGAAGAACTAAGCCTAAAAGTGATGTGTGGGATTATTTCCTTCATAAAACAGTTAAAGACAAAGTGTTATATGAATGTAAGTACTGCAAGGCTGAATACATCAGAAATGCGACAAGGATGAGAAAGCATATTTCCAATTGTTTGAAGACTCCTGCTTACATCAAGGAAAAGGCAACAAAATTCTCAGAGTCCAGAAGCAGATCACCTCAACCATCAACTGCATCAACATCTATAGAACACTGTGATAGTGATAGTGAATTTACAACACCACCTTCCACATCTAGTTCATCCAAGGTGCCTCACTCTACTTTGTCGCTACTTTGATTCTATGAATGAAACTGAAAACAAAGTTTTGGATGAATTTTTTGTGCAAGCTATATTCTCATCAGGATCGCCTCTTTCACTGGTTGAAAACGAAGATTGGATTACTTTCATGCAAAAATTAAGACCATCTTACAAGATGCCATCCAGGTACACACTTTCTAACAAACTTTTGGAAGCTGAATATCAACGTGTTGATGCTCTTATAAAAACAAAAATTGCTGAAGCCTCTTCTCTTGCACTGCAGTGTGATGCTTGGAACAACCGAAGAAATGAATCTGTTATAAATTTTATTATATCAACACCCCAACCAGTGTTTTACAAGACAGTGGCAACTGATATTGAATGCCATACTGCTGAGTATATGTCATTCCGTATGGAAGAAATAATGACAGAAATAGGCACTGAAAAATTTGGTGCCATTGTCACTGATAATGCCGCAGCAATGGTGAAATCCTTATCAATGCTTAACGAAAAATACAATCACATTGCTATGTACACTTGTGCTGCTCATACACTAAATTTGATAATTGCTGACATCAGTAACTGAAAATCTGTTCAAGAAACTGAAGCTACCTGTAAAACTATTGTGAAGGAAATTAACAAATCGCAAGTTTTACAAGCTCATTTTACTGCATTTCAAAAAGAGAAAAATCAAACTTGTGCACTTAAATTGCCTGTTAAAACTAAGTGGGGTTCCATTTTATATTGTTTGAAAAGCTTATTGAAATAAAAAAATGTCTTAAAATGCCTTGCTGTCCATGAAGATTTACTGACTAAACTGAGCAAACATACTAGGAATTCAGTCCGGGATGAAGATGTATTTTGGGTACAGGTCCAAAAACTGCATGCACTGATAAGTCCTGTTGTTAAATGGATTATGCTGCTTGAATCTGACCAGCCAAAAATGAGCAAAGTTCCTGAATGTTTCAGGGAATGAAACGATCATTTTGATAGGCTACTTCCCGAAAGTCCACTTACCAAACAAGAAAAACAGGATGTGATGAAAAGTTTTGAAAAAAGGAAAGATATGTCTCTAAAAGACATTCACTATGCTGCAAATATTCTAGATCCAAAATTCAGTGGTGAGTGCCTTACTAGAAATGAACAAATACAAGGAACTGAATTCATCGATAAATTAATCACAAGAATGTATGGCACTGATCACTCAGCAAAAGTCATTGCAGAGCTTGCAGACTATCGTGCTAAAGAAGGTTTTTTTGGAAAATCATATGTAACAAAATCAGCTGGCTCAGTAGATGCGGTAACATGATGGAAAGGTATTTGCTATGGATCAAAATTAGGGAAAGCAGCAATCAACATATTGAATATGCCACCAACAATGGCAGCAACTGAAAGAAGTTTCAGTACTTACAGTATCACTCATAATGCAAAAAGAAACAAGTTAACACAAGAAAGGGCAGGCAAGCTGAGATTCATAGCCCATAATATAAAGCTTCTTAAAAACCCAAATGATGCTCTGTTGAAATCCCCAAGAGAAAAAAGGAAACAGAACCAGAGAAATGAGGAAGAAGAAATTGATTATGCTGAAGAGAAAGAAGAAGGTGAAGAAAAGGATATGTATGAGGAAGAAGAACAGATAGAAATATATGGGTCAGATTCGGAAAGTGCAGATTCTGATAAGACTTGTATTCAATCCAGAAAGTTAAAAATATTTGTATCCTGCAACAGAAGATTTGTAATAAAAGTTCTAGTAATTTAAACCTCTGTCTTTTTTTCTTTACTTTCCCGAATTTTCATTTTAGCAATTGGAAACTTTCATGATTCTTGAAGTGTTATTAAAGAAAGACATTATTATAAATAGTGAAATTCTTTAAAAACTATTTAACAAGTATTTAAGAGAAAATTCTCAAAAATTCTCGCATTGGAGAATATTCTCAAGAACATTCTCAAGAATATTCTCCAAAAGTTTATTCCCGAGAATTTAACATCACGGCTACGTCTAGACTGGCATGATTTTGCGCAAATGCTTTTAACGGAAAAGTTTTCCGTTAAAAGTATTTGCACAAGAGCGCGTCTAGATTGGCACGGATGCTTTTGCACAAAAGCACTTTTTGCACAGAAGCGTCCATGGCCAATCTAGATGCACTTTTGTGCAAGAAAGCCCCGATCGCCATTTTAGCCATCGGGGCTTTTTTGCGCAAAACAAAACTGAGCTGTCTACACTGGCCCTTTTGCACAAAAGGTTTTGCGCAAAAGGACTTTTGCCCCAACGGGAGCGTCAAAGTATTTGCGCAAGAAGCACTGATTTCTTACATTAGAACATCAGTGCTCTTGCGCAAATTCAAGCAGCCAGTGTAGACAGCTGGCAAATTTTTGCGCAAAAGCGGCTGCTTTTGCGGAAAAACTGGCCAATCTAGACACAGCCCACTAGTGCTGAGCTCATGTGACCTCCTCCCCCGCCCTTCCCCATACACTGTAACTTTTAAACTGAATCCCATGGAAGCAATACTTTGTGTTTTTAATCCTTCTTTTTTCAGTTGCTCTGTAACACTTAGCAACCAAATACGTTTTACCAAGTATGTTTTCTTTGTTTTGTTAATAAAATCACCATGATGATCACCATGATGATCATTGTAAGACCATGATTTGATTTCTGTGTCCTGGAAGGCAGGAGGTTCTGTGTATACATGCCTAAAACTGCAAAGTCAGCTATTAAGAAACTACAGAGGTTTTTTAAAGCTCTCTCCAGAAGAAGGATTAAAACCTCACAGGAAGAAATTTCCAAATGCATCTTCCTGGGTCCTCAAAGGGCCAGGGGTGGGAAACCTAAGGCCCAGGGGCCAGATGTGGCCTCTGACTTACCTGAAACTAGCTCCCAAAGCTCAGGGTTCCTTCGCCCCTCCCCCCCAGCACTGGGGAGCCGTTATGTGTCGCTCCGGCCCCCTTTCCCTCTGCCGCCCCACCACGGGGCTGGAGCACATAAAATCTATTAGGCTGGGCCTCCCTAGGCTCTGGAGTGCGAGGGGAATGTGGGGAGTGTCTTTCTCCTTCTCAGCCGGGGGCCATGTCAGTGAGGGGAGTTGTCTTCCTTCTCACTTGTGTGTGCCCCCCACTGATTTTTCCATGGGTCGGTGGCCCCCTAATCTGAAAAAGGTTCCCCTTCCCAGTTTTAGTGGCAGAGTATTTTAAAGTCTTGCAGGCCCTCACCTTTTGCACTCAGAGTGACAGACGGGGGAACAGCCTTGACAGAGCCAAATCCTACTCTCATCATGCATATCCAGAACAATTCTATCGACTTCACTAGAGTTACTTTAGATGTACATCAGAACAACTGAGAGGAAAATCTGGTCCTCCCTCCCTTGTGCTTGCTTTATCATTTCATGGTCACAGCTAGTGAAATAAATGGAAATGTCACCAGAGCTATCTGTGATGCATGAACATCTATCTTAAAATTTTCTTGTAACTTTCTCAGCACTCTTTGGAAATTCCTACACCTCTTTTGATTTTGGGATGTTAATGAAGCCATCACATTTTAATCATAGAAAAATCCAATAAAAAACAAATGAAGGTTCTTCATTCTAGTAGATATTTGGAGAATAGCCCATTTAGATGGAAGAGACTCTTCTCTCATTTCTTTGGCTCATAAAACATATTGGAAATTTAACTTTCCTCTTAAATCTTATTCCTCTGAACAATATCTAGGTTGACGAAGGTATCACTCCTATACATATTTGGCAGTAAATATTAATGTATAGGCTTTGTGCCCTTGTAGTATTATGTATTTATTGAGTTTAACCTTCTTACTTTTTTCCTTTGGACCTTAAACATACTTTATTATATCAAATAACAATTAACATTCCTCTGAGGCGAAGGTAGCTCTATGGCGTGTTTGCTGAGGCAGCCAGCTGTCGCCACTTGGCAAGCAACTTTTATCATAAGCCGGTTGAATTTAACATATATCAGTATTTATCAGCCAAGACTTTGTCAGTTTTATAAACGAAAACTGAGGGACAATAAATCAGTTGGTGCCCAGGTGATACAGTTCATATAATAGTGTATTTGGCAGTCCGGGTGTATTCTTACAACTAAAAGGCAAGGAAGGTTTTGTTTTATTTGCTTTTTATTAAACGCAATTGTTAAAGTCTTTGTCCTGATTTACAAATGGCATCAGTGGAATCTGAGGGTCAGATCTGACTGGACTTTTTTTCTGCTTGAGTCGCAATCCTTACTCATGCTGTGTATTGCTTTGGTAAGTAATTCCAATGACTCCAATTGAATTGCTCACATGACTAAGCATTGAGGGTATTCATTAATTAGCCATTTAATTTTGTTTCTTTCTCTGTGGATGAGGCATGAAACTGGGGACTTCAGGGCTCAGGTGAATACACAATTAGACATGGCAATCCCTTATTGGAAATAATCTTATAAAACTATTGCTGTTTATTGCATGCATATGC
Source organism: Pelochelys cantorii (assembly GCA_032595735.1). NCBI lineage: Eukaryota > Metazoa > Chordata > Testudines > Trionychidae > Pelochelys > Pelochelys cantorii. Next base: position 48,270,050 of record CM064326.1, read on the forward strand.
GTTACTGTGAGCTGAACATCCAAGCGTTGAACATTATTGCCAGTGACCATAGCAAGCTTCCCAAGTCTATTGTCAGCCCATCCAACACAATATATTCTTTACCATTCCTTTATGGTTTTCCACGGCCTAATACAGTAGTAAAATTTTCACTTACATTAGTGATTCCCAGCTTTTGTCTGATATGTGCTGACATAAGTACGGTATTTTGAAATCTGTAGTAGGAAGTTGGGCAGGAGGGGACTGGCCAAGACTCAAGATAGAAGCTCTACTATGAAGCGCAAAGGGACAATGTAGTTTTAGGGAAAATACTATTTTAAGAAATTCCCTTGTTCAGTGTTAGAAGAAATCTGCTCTTTCTCTGATTCTTTACCATTGGCACATGAGATGGTGCCAAAAGTTGCTGTGCCATGAACTAGCATGAATAAGAGGTAAAATAGAAAAACTTAATGTCAACAAATCTCCAGGACCAGATGGCATTCATCCAAGGGTTTTGAAAGAACTCAAATGGGAAATTGCTGAACTATTATCTGTGGTTTGTAACCTATCCTTTAAATCAGCTTCTGTACCTAACGACTGGAAGGTAGCTCACGTGACACCAATATTTAAAAAGGGCTCTAGAGGTGATCCTGGCAATTACAGACCGGTAAGTCTAACTTCAGTACCGGGCAAATTAGTTGAAACAATAGTAAAGAATAAAATTGTGAGGCACGTGGAAAAACATAATTTGTTGGGCAAAAGTCAACATGGTTTCTGTAAAGGGAAATCATGTCTTACTAATCTATTAGAGTTCTTTGAAGGGGTTAACAAACATGCAGACAAGGGGGATCCGGTAGATATAGTATATTTAGATTTTCAGAAAGCCTTTGACAAGGTCCCTCACCAAAGGCTCTTGTGTAAATTACATGGCCATGGGATAAGAGGGAAGGTCCTTTCATGGATTGAGAACTGGTTAAAAGACAGGAAACAAAGGGTAGAAATAAATGGTAAATTTTCAGAATGGAGAAGGGTAACTAGTGGTGTCCCCCAAGGGTCAGATCTGGGACCAATCCTGTTCAACTTATTCATAAATGATCTGGAGAAAGGGGTAAGCAGTGAGGTGGTAAAGTTTGTGGATGATACCAAACTGTTTAGGATAGTCAAGACAGAAGCAGACTGTGAGGGACTCCAAAAAGATCTCACCAAACTGAGTGATTGGGCAACAAAATGGCAAATGAAATTTAATGTGGATAAGTGTAAAGTAATGCACATTGGGAAAAATAACCCCAACTATACATACAGTATGATGGGGGCTAATTTGGCTGTGACAAATCAGGAAAGAGATCTTGGAGTTATCGTGGATAGTTCTCTGAAAACTTCCACACAGCGTGCAGCAGCGGTCAAAAAGGCAAATAAAATGCTAGGAATTATTAAGAAAGGGATAGAAAATAAGACCCAGAATATCTTACTGCCCCTATATAAAACTATGGTACGCCCACATCCTGAATACTGTGTACAGATGTGGTCTCCTCACCTCAAAAAAGATATTTTGGCCTTGGAAAGGGTTCAGAAAAGGGCAACTAAAATGATTAGGGGTTTGGAACGGGTCCCATATGAAGAGAGGTTAAAACGACTGGGACTTTTCAGTTTAGAAAAGAGGAGACTGAGGGGGGATATGATAGAGGTATATAAAATCATGAGTGGTGTGGAGAGGGCGAATAAAGAAAAGTTATTTATTAGTTCCCACAATAGAAGAACTAGAGGACACCAAATGAAGTTAATGGGTAGCAGGTTTAAAACTAATAAAAGAAAGTTCTTCTTCACACAGCGTGTAGTCAACCTGTGGAACTCCTTGCCAGAGGAGGCTGTGAAGGCTAGGACTATAACAGAGTTTAAAGAGAAGCTAGATAATTTCATGGAGGTTAGGTCCATAAAAGGCTATTAGCCAGGGGATAGAAATGGTGTCCCTAGCCTCTGTTTGTCAGAGGCTGGAGAGGGATGGCAGGAGACAAATTGCTTGATCATTGTCTTCGGTCCACCCTCTCTGGGGCACCTGGCGTTGGCCACTGTCGGCAGACAGGCTACTGGGCTAGATGGACCTTTGGTCTGACCCAGTACAGCTGTTCTTATGTTCTTATGTAAAGAAAATGCCAGAGTTCAACTCCCCTGCCCCCAGTAAAACTTTCAGCCTGATAAGCAGAATGACATAAGTGGGTGGAGCTGTTCGCCAGATTCTGGAGCTGGGCACAACACAGAAGTTTAAATGAAATTTCCAAAATGGGAGAAGAATGGTTTTGTCCCTGTTTAATGCATCAAGGCAGAAATGTTATGAAGAGTCTGAATTTCAGAAAAGTCAACTACAGTCTCACATATGATGGCAGATGACATTTAAACAGGTAAATCTTAAAAGCATTCATTATTGGCTGGAGTCTGGGCCCCCATTGAGGTGAATGGGAGTTTTGCCATTGATTTCGTTTAGCGCAGAGTTAAGCTAGTGCTGGGTGCTTTGGAAAAACCTATCCACCATGGCATGTGTCAGCTCATTCACCCACTGTGGGCAGTGGGAGGGCGATGCTGAAGTACATATGAACTATTTGCCTCCATTGTGGAAAGAGATACAAATAACCATGATGTAAGACATGGGCAGCTGGAAAAGGGCAACTGCCGCCCCTAGTCCCACCTGTAGCCCCACCCCTTCTGCTGAGGCCCTGCCCCCTTTGGGGAGGGGGGGCAGCATGCTGCATGCCCGCCCCTGTAACCAGAGGGAGGGGAGTGGGCGGGCATGTGCTCACCTGAACCTCCAAGGCTGCAGAGACCAGGGAGGGAGGAGACCACTTGGCTCCAGCCTCCCCAACCCAGAGCATGGGGAGGATGGGCGCTGAGGGCAGCAACACTCCACCCCTGGAACACCTACAGCAGGTGTTCCGGGGGCGGAGTGTCAGCGGGGCCATGCCTGGCAGACACCCATGATGTAAGCCTTTAAAGGGCTGATGAACTTCCCATTCCAAAAAGGGATGTAATACCACAGTGAGAGTGCTCTTACCAAAGGCAGCAAGAGCCCAGAGAGTGCATGAAAGCTTTTGACATGGCTCAGTATGAAAATAAGGCTGAGACCTTTGTATCAGTGAGGAAGAACATGTAGAAGCTTGCCTGATATGTATAACTTTAAACAAGGCACTTTCAGAAATACTTTTAATGGCCAAGCTAACTCGGGGACAGGCCACACAGCTGGCCCCATAGTCTAAGCTAGTGAAAATGGGAGAACAGTGTGACGCCAGCTGACCAAATGTCCTGACGTGCCAAGGTCTCCAGACCTCACTGAATACTGACAGATGCATAAGCCGGAATCACTGTGACTCACCTGGGTGTTAATATAGTTACACTAGATATTACAGGTATAAGAGTGTGCTTGGTGTTTAGACTGTATTGAATGCTTTTGAGCTGCTGCATGCATTAATCTCCCTTATAACACCTGTATCCCATATTGTAAGATAATATTTAAACAGGTGTAGCTAGGTATCACCACACAGGAGAGAGACATTAACTAGTGTGAAGTGCCAATCTACAACCAAAGGGCTTACATCCTGCTTTACAGGAAAGCTCCAGTGACCTCGGACTAACGTGGAACATTAAAGAGGACAAAAGACTTTCTGTCCCTGCTCTTCCGCCCTCCGAAAGATAAGTGATGCAAGAGGATTCCTCCCATCAATTGAGTTTGCACTGGGAGCACATGGGAAGAGGGGGATACAACCCCTTGACAAGAAGGAATGGTGTCTGTAGGCTGCTTGAACTCTGGGGACAAGGTATAATTAGAGTCCCACTTAATCCACATGCTGAGGGAGGATTAGCCCTAAAGGACACACTGAGCTGGCTGACTACAGAAGCTTCCGTTACTTTGTGAAATTTAAGATTGTAACTCATTTGTGCAGGTATGGTCACCTGCTATGACCTTTTCCTATTAAATAAATCCTCAGCTAGCTTGTTATAAGACTGGCAATAAGCATTGTCTCTGGTGAGAGAGCTAAGGTGCAATTGACCCACTGTAAGTGACTGGACCACTGGGGCTGGGAATAACCTGATTATTGCTGCGATTCATGGTGCAGATTTATATGGATGGCAAGACAATGGGAGTGTCCAAGGGACTGGCTGGGACTCCATGATTGTCTGTTGTAGTGCCTGAGGCGTTCACTCTTGGTAACTAATTGATTAAATCTAGATATAGAGCTTGCAGCCTTTGGGGGGTTGCGCCCTGTAGGTGAGGACTTGTGGCCCACAATGCACAGGAGGTCAGACCAAGACCATGATGGTCCCTTCAGGCCATAAAGTCTCTGAGATTCTCGTTACCCCAGATTCAGTCGGGGAAGCGATAAAGGTGGTAACCATGCTCTTGAGTCACGGCAGGACGCTTGACAAAAAGAGCTTAATACACATCGCACAGGCAGAGGAGGAGGGAGTAGCTTAGCAATGGACAACCCAGGCTAGTGAGTGAGCCACTGGAGTGGCCCTCCTTCATATCAGTGGGCCCCAAGACAGCCTCCCAGGACAGGGTAACTTTGCTAACTATGCTTGCGTACCTAAAATGTGCAGGGTGTGCCAAATGGACCACAGCAGCACTATAATTGGATGCAGAGGGAGCACACGGCTCTCACAGCCAATGTTGTGTGCAGTCAGCACGCACCTCACTTCATGTGCCTTTGCCTTAGCATGAGGCACTTCAGCAATACCGGTAGGAAAAGGCCTCTGCAGATAGAAACCAGTGGGATCTGGCTGCCCTGCACAGCCAACAAACAAAATGTCTCCTGGGCCATAGACAGAACCCTGATGGGCCACATGTGGCCTAGGAGGCACAGGTTGCCCACCACTGAAGTAGTCCCTCTTTGCTTGTGCAGCACCCAGCAGCTGGGGTAAGCGGTGAGGTGGGAAAATGTGCAGATGATACTAAACTGCTCAAGGATGTGAAGGCCGAAGCAGACTGTGAAGAGCTGCAAAAGGATCTCACCAAACTAAGTGACTGGGCAACAAAATGGCAAATGAATGTTAATGTTGATAAATGCAAAGTAATGCACAAAGGGAAACATAAACCCAGCCAGTGGTCCCTCTGAGATTTTCCATCCATGAGCAGAGTGAGTTTTGTCTTGTGCACCAGTATTGAGGTCACGTGCACTTGTTTGGATGTGTGCCACTGTGACACCCAAGTTATCAACAAATATCAATATCTTATATACCTCTCTCTTTTCCCCTCTGCTGCCATGTCTCCCACCCTCCCCTCACCCCATCTGCTCCCCTGGTACCTGCTGCTGCCTCCCCACCCCTCACCCTGCCCTGATGTTCTGGCTTCTGCCTTTTTCACCCCCCCCGCTCAGCCCTCCTGGGACTTGCCCCACCTCCCCATCCTCTCTGACCCCTGCACCTGCCCTTCCCTTCCCCTATGTGCCCACCCCTCCTCTAGCCCCCATCCCCTTTCCTATCACCTCCCTCTACCCACCAGCCCTGCCTCTCTCCTCTGCCCTCTGGTGCCCATCCCTCCTCTCTGTATTGTCCTTCTGCTCCACCCCACAATCCCCTGGCACCTGCACCTTCCCTCACTGTCTGCACCCTCCTGGTTCCTCCCCCTTCCCTCACTGCCCCTGCCCTTCCAGCACCTGCCCCCTCTTTCTCCCTGGTGCCCACCCCTCACCACCCTCTGCCCCAGTTCTTCTCACATCCCTCTGTGCCCTCACACATGACTTGCTCCAACCCCGACTTCCTCATGCCCTCCCCTCCTTTCAACCCCTCTTCTCCTGGCACCCACTCCTCCCCGCTCCTCTTCCTTCCTCTTGCCCTCATTGCCCTTCCTCTCTCCTCTCCCAGAATCACCCTGTCCCCTACCCTCTCCCACCCCAACTGACACCTTCCCTCGCCTCCCCCCCTTCTCCTGCCCTTTCCTCTCACTGTCTCCTTTTGGCCCTCTGGCATTGTCTCTCCTCCACCCTGCCCCTGGGTGCTTTCCCCTTTCTTCTCCTGCCCTGGCCCCCTCCTCTCCCCTCAGCACAAGCCCCTTCCTCACCTCACCCCCATCTTCCTCTTAATTATCCCCTTGCTCCTTCCCTCACCTTCTGCTATCCTGACACCTGTATCTGCCGGGCGGGGCAGCATGGCAGGCAGCTGCCCTGTGTGCCAGGGCTGGAGCCAGGGCCATGGTGCTATTTTTACTACTGCAGCCCCAGTCCAGGAGCAGCTCCACAGTGGCCCAACTCCAGTCCCAGTACACGGAGCAACCGCCTGCCACATGGCCCAGCCCCAGAACAGCTGGGGCTAGGACCACAGTACTAAAAATAGCACCATGGCCCCAGCTTCAGTCCCAGCACATGGGGCAGCATCTTCTGTGTGCCAGGACTTGAGCCGGGGCTGTGGTGCTATTTTTAGTACTGCAGGCCTGGCCCTGGCAGCTGCCACGCAGCCACGGCCCCAGCTGCTTGCAGGGGCTGGGCCACGTGGCTGGTGGCTGCCCTGTGAGCTGGGACTGGAGCCAGGCCATAGTGCTATTTTTAGTACTGCAGCCCAGGCTCCAGCTCCAGCAGCCACCATACAGGCCACATGGTGGCTGTCCAGCTGCTCCTGGGGTGGGCAGTCACCCACCACATGGCCCCACCCCCGGGAGCACCTGGGGCCACAGCTGTGTGAGTCTGCTGAGGGGGTGAGCGGGAATGAAATTCTTGGTGCGTGCCTGCTCAGGAATGCACCTTACAGGGAATTCTGATCCCAACTATACATAGAAAATGATGTGGAGTAAATTAGCTGTTACCACTCAAGATAGAGATCTTGGAGTCATTGTGGATAGTTCTTTGAAAACATCCACTCAATGTACAGCAGCAGCCAAAAAACCAAACAGAATGTTAGGAATAATTGAAAATTGATAGATAATAACACAGAGAATATCTTATTGCCTCTATATAAATTCATGGTAAATCCACATCTTGAATACTGCATACATATGTGGCCGCCTCACCACAAAAAAGATATCTTGGCATTGGAAAAAGTTCAGAAAAAAGAAACAAAAATTATTAGAGATTTGGAATGGCTGTCATATGAGGAAAAATTAAAAAGACTTGGACTTTTCAGCTTAGAAAAGAGGAAACAAAGGGAGATATGATAGAAGTCTATAAAATCATGACTGGTATAGAGAAAGTGAATAATGAAAAGTTGTTCCCATAATACAAGAATTAGGGGTCACCAAATGAAATTAATAGGTACCAGGTTTAAAACAAACAGAAGAAACAGAGTATTAGAGGGGTAGCCGTGTTAGTCTGTAACTTTAAAAACAGCAAGTGGTCTGAACAAAAGTAGAGACTAACAAAAATATATAGGATCATGAGCTTTCATGGGTAAGACTCACTTCATCAGATGAGTTGGAGTGGAAATAACAGGATCCAAGCACATACATAATAGCAAAAGAAGTGCCTGACCTGTGTTAATGAAGCTAATTAAGTGGGCTGAATGTGTCCCATTCATAGCTTTTGATGTGAAAATGCGAATGTGAAAGGCAGGGGAAACTGGCCTTGTAGTGCCTTAACCTGCTAATGTCTTTATTCAAGCCCAGGGTAAGAGTGTCAAATTTGTAGATGAACAGCAATCTCTCTCTGTCAGTGAGTGATGACATTCCTTTGTAGAAAAATGTATCTTAGGGCGTGGCTGTAGACAATAGATCATGTGATGTGTCCTGGATGGAAGCTAGTGGCATGTAAGTAAGAATAGTGGTCAGTAGGTTTCTGGTATAGGGTGGTGTTTATGTGACCATCATTTATTTGTACTGTAGTATCAAGGAAGATACTTGATGTGTTGGGACTGGAGCCGGTCCATGGTGGACTGGTCCAGGTTGAGGTTGATAGTGGGGTGGAAACTGTTGAAATCCCTGTGAAATTCTTCAAGGGTCTGCTCCCCGTGGGTCCATATGATGAAGATACAGGACCTAGCTTCCATCCAGGACACATCACATGATCCATTCTCTACAGCCAAGTCCTCAGATACAACCGCATTTTCTCCAGTCCCACAGACAGAGACAAACACCTACAAGATCTTTATCAGACATTCTTAAAATTTAAATACTCACCTGGGAAAGTTAGGAAACAGACTGACAGAGCTAGACAAGTACCTGCAAGTCAAGTACTTCAAGACAGGCCCAACAAGGAAAATAACAGAACATCACTAGTCATCACCTACAGCCCCCAGCTTAATTCCCTCTAGCACATCGTTGACAATCTACAACCTATCTTGGAAAATGATCCCTCACTCTCACAGGCCTTGGGAGACAGGCCAATCCTCACCTACAGACCCCTCCCCCCAACCTGAAGCAAATACTTTCCAGCAGCCACACACCACACCCTAGATATACTCACTCAACCTATCCCTGCAACAAACACTGTTGCCAACGCTGTCCACATATCTATGCTAGTGACACCATCACAGGACCTAACCAGATAAGCCACAACATCAGGGGCTGATACAACTGCACATCCTCTAATGTGATATATGCCATCATGTGCCAGCAATGCTCCACTGCCATGTATATTGGCTTATGTCTCCATGACAAAGGCTAAATGGACACAAATCATACATCAGAAATGGTAACACACATAAACCTGTAGAGGCACATTTTAACCTACCTGGACATGCTATCATGGATTTAAAAGTAGCATTTTTCCACAAAGGAATTTCACCACCCACTGAATATCTTGGATTCTGTTATTTTTATTCTAACTCATCTGATGAAGTATCAGAGGGGTAGCCGTGTTAGTCTGGATCTGCAAAAGTGACAAGGAGTCCTGTGGCACCTTATAGACTAACAGATGTATTGGAGCATAAGCTTTCGTGGGCAAAGACCCACTTCGTCAGATACATGTAGTAGAAATTTCCAGAGGCAGGTATAAATATGCAGGCCAGAATAAGGCTAGAGGTTAATTCAGTCAAGAAGGGTGAGGCCCACTTCTAGCAGCTGATGTGGAGGTGTGAACACCAAGAAAGGAGAAACTGCTTTTGTACTTAGCTAGCCATTCACAGTCTTTGTTTAATCCTAAATTGATGGTGTCAAATTTGCAGATGAACTGTAGCTCAGCAGTTTCTCTTTGAAGTCTGGTTTTGAAGGTTTTTTTGCTGCAGGATGGCTACCTTTAAATCTGCTACTGTGTTTCCAGGGAGATTGAAGTGTTCTCCTACAGGTTTTTGTATATTGCCATTCCGAATATCTGATTTGTGTCCATTTATTCTTTTATGTAGGGACTACATCATCAGTGATCTACAACCCATCCTGGACAATGATCCCTCACTTTTACAGGCCTTCAGAGGCAGGCCAGTCCTCGCCCACAGACAACCTGCCAACCTGAAGCAAATTCTCACCAGCAACTATACACCGCACCACAGTAACTCTAACTCAGGAACCAATCCATGCAACAAACCTCGGTGCAAACTCTGCCCTCATATCTACACCAGCAACACCATCACAGGACCTAACCAGATCAGCCACACCATCACTGGTTCATTCACCTGCACATCTACCAATATAATATATGCCATGATGTGCCAGCAATGCCCCTCTGCTATATACATCGGCCAAACTGGACAGTCCCTACGTAAAAGAATAAATGGACACAAATTAGATATTCGGAATGGCAATATATAAAAACCTGTAGGAGAACACTTCAATCTCCCTGGAAACACAGTAGCAGATTTAAAGGTAGCCATCCTGCAGCAAAAAAACTTCAAGACCAGACTTCAAAGAGAAACTGCTGAGCTACAGTTCATCTGCAAATCTGACACCATCAGTTTAGGATTAAACAAAGACTGTGAATGGCTAGCCAAGTACAAAAGCAGTTTCTCCTTTCTTGGTGTTCACACCTCCACATCAGCTGCTAGAAGTGGGCCTCACCCTCCTTGACTGAATTAACCTTGTTATCTCTAGCCTTATTCTGGCCTGCATATGTATACCTGCCTCTGGAAATTTCCACCACATGCATCTGATGAAGTGGGTCTTTGCCCACGAAAGCTTATGCTCCAATACATCTGTTAGTCTATAAGGTACCACAGGACTCCTTGTCTCATCTGATGAAGTGGATCTTATCCGCAAAAGCTCATGATCCTATATATTTTTGTTAGTCTCTAAGGTGCCACAGAACTGCTCACTTTTTTTAAAAGGAAGTATTTCTTCACGCAACACACAGTCAACCTGCAGAAGTCCTTGCCAGAGGATATTGTGAAGACCAGGACTTTAACAGGGTTAAAAAAAGAACTAGATAAATTCATGGAGGTTAGATCCATCAATGGCTATTAGCCAGGATGGGTAGAAATAGTGTCCCTAGCCTCTGTTTGTCAGAATGGGTGATAGTGAAGGGATCCCGTGATGATTACCTGTTCTGTTCATTCTCTCTGGGGCATCTGGCATTGGCCACTGTTAGAGGATAGGATACTGGGCTAGATTGACCTTTGGTCTGACCCAGTATGGCCTTTCTTATGGTGTGCTCTAGAAGCTCTACATTGGTGCAGCTGCTCTGCTGTAGCACACCTGGTGAAGATGGCTCTGCAAGAGGCAGAAGCTATGTCAGTGGTGGGAGAGCATTTCCCACCAACACAGCACGGGTGTGGACAGCACTTAGTTCACTGTAACTTGTGTCATGCGGGGAGGTGTCTTTTTTACACACCCAAGCAACATGTTACATCAACTCAAGCGGAAGTGTAGACCTGCCCTCTGGCTTGTTCACTTCTTCCTCTCCACTCCCTTCTGCAAAAACTATAGAGGCTCCACACCTCATCTTCTCCTCTGCTGATCAACGGAGACACACCTGTAGGCTCTTGGCTAGCAGGGCTCCTTCCCTGTTTGCTTCCTTGTAGGAAAGGAGAAAGACAAGTAGCATCCAAAGGTCTCCTAACTCACCAACATCCCTGCAGCGTTGCAGTACAAGAAGGCTGAACAATCTCCAATGCATGAACATGGGAATCTGCACTCCACTTCAGCTGGTCCCTGGGGGAAACCCAAGGTTTTAAGCATCGCAGCAGGAAGAAGGGTTTATACCAATTTGAAGGTGTAGTAGTACATAGAGAACAAGCGCAAGCCCTGAAATCTAATCACAGACCTGATGATCTTTCAGTCTGGGGCCTTCATCTAGATTCTTGGTGTGTTGTTTTACTCTGATAATTGTCATTGTAAAAATGACACCTTGGTACTGACCGTGCTCACTGACCCCGTGTCTGCAGAATTATAGCTCCTGACTTCATGTGCAGAATGGAGATTTTTTTCTGCAGTGCTCTCCTGTTAGCCCTTCAGAATTAACACAGCTCTGGGAGCATGGGCTGGGCTCTCATCCTTCTCACCCATCATCAGATTTTTTAGCTAAGCTCCCTCGTGCTCACCTCTGCTTCCATGTGCAGGGGGAAGCCACTGGTTACAGGTTGGGATGGGAGCCGTCCATCAGAGGGGAAATGTCACCTCCTCAGCATCCACCTAATTTCCCTTTCATTATATGAGTTTCTCTTGCATGGTGTTTCATGGAGCTACCTCTCCATGAATGAGAAAGGGAAAGGGTAGGCTGGGCAAGCTCTGCCAGTTCTACTACTGGAGGGGGTGGATGAGATGCTGCGACCTGCAATGCACGGGAGGTCAGACTACGACCAGGTTGGTTCCTTCTGGCCTTAACGACTGTGAGTCTCTGAGATTCTCTCTCCCCCAAAATCGACTGGGGAAGCCATAACACATGATAGCAGAGTGTCTGAAATGGCTCCAGCAGTCTGGAATCCTTCTGAAGGGTTCCAGGAATACCTGTGCCCTGTCACCATTGTTCCTATAAGGAACATGTTGTCTGTGGCAGTTGGCAGGCTGGGCAATAAGAGCAAGGCCTGTGCTAGAGATTTGGTTTCCTAGGCCTCTCCTGTTGAAAACTTCAGGGGGAGGGGGATGGCAAGCATCTGGGAGGTCTGTTGGAAAGTGGTTCCCAGGCACAGCTGTGGGAGGAATGGAGCAAGTCATTCAAATGTTGTGCTGGGGTAGGGAGACACCAATCCATGCTGATGTCTCTATAAGCTGGTAGCTTCTGGCTGCCACTGCAGGTGCTGAGCTGCAGTGGTGCATTCCCAGTTGATAGAGGAAGATGGGGGGTCCATTTAGGCTGGTGGCAGCCCTAGAAATTCAATGCCCTAGGAAGCCCAGGCACAGCCCCAGATCTACACAAAGAGGCTGTCTATTAACAGCCTCTTTTTTGGAACGGGGGTCAGAATATTTGAGCTCCACATAGGTCATAGGCTCCCTGAGGGATCAAGTGGTGAAACCCCAGCTTCTTCCATGGGGGATGAACTCAACACCCAGGAAATTCTACAACTCGGGTAAGGGAGACTCTGAGCCTGAGTTCCGGTGGCAGGGCCAAATCCTACGCTGAGTTGTGCTTTCAAAACAGCCACTGGAGACATTGGGGCTGCACAGCTGTAACAGAAGGCAGAGGCCACAAATCGTGGGTTTGCACATGTGTGCCAAGGAGCCTCCATTAGCACAAGTGGGAGTGGCCTATCTGTGTGAGAATGAGGCTCAGAGTTCTTCAGCTGTTGTTACTGGGCAATCCCTCCTATCCATGACACCTGTGAAGTGCTAGCTGAGCAGAAAGTTGTTCCAATACTGCCTTAACATGCAGGGAAGATTTAAGCAGGTGAAATGAAATTACTCCAATCATTATTTGCTCCAGAAGGCTAGAGCTGAGAATTTCTCTCTTATGAGAAGCGGTGTACAATGGGTTTTGGTAGAGTTTTGTCATGACATCAGTTTTATATTTGACCTGGAAAATGTCACCTCTGGAAGCATGCCAGAAGAACATGCTGGGTATTGGCTTACTCCTGGCATAAAGAAAGGAGTTCCCCCTACTGGCCCATCCGTAGCATTTCTGCATCAACTTCCTGCTCTACCCAAGGCCCACTTGGCTCATGAGAACTACAGAGATCGCAACGCAAGGGTGTGCGGCTGCAACATCAGACAGAACCTTAGAGACAAGTTCCAGTTTTATACAAGTCTAATGCATCATCCAAGGCAAAGGGTTAGATCCATCTAGGCTGTTAAAACAATAAAAACAGGCCTGAATTTATAACAGTTCATGCGCCGAGCATCCTAACAATTTAATGGGGAAAAACACACAACAGTTTCAAGCTTCAGGAGTCTAAGTGGGGTGATTTCATACAAACTGCTGAGATGTTATTTGTTTATCGGGCAATCCAGCTCTTTATGTTGTTTGTCTGGCTATATAATTTTATGTGAAAGCTTTTTAGCATGGGGGTGCTGCTGCCAGGACTTCCTTGTGCACAGGTGTCTGAGCCAATGTGCAAAGGAAATAAACCGCTAATTGCTTTCTTACCAGTCTTGCGCTTGTGCCTAGCTCCTCAATAAATTACAGATCCCATTAATTGACAGGGCATGAATTAAGCAGTAAAGAGGATGTTTTCATTTGAGATTCACTTCATTAAAGAGGTTAATTTCAGTTGCTAATATTTGTAGTATTCAGTTATGGAGTTGGAGAGTTCCTGATTTTTCACTGAGGTAAAGGCAGAAGAGTCTAGTGGAGGGGACACTGAACTAGGGGCTTGTCTACACAAGCACTTAAGCTGGGCAAGCTGCAGTGGTATTCTACCCAACACTAGCCTGCTGAGCATTAAATGTTCATGTGGACACTGATGCCCTGCAATGAAAGTTCCTTAGTGTGCTTTGACCTACTCTGGTTTCAAAGCAGGGTAGAGCCTAACAGCTTCCCTTATCTAGCTTACTCCTGCCACTCAAATGTTTATCTCTTACTTAGCTCTACTATGTTATTTCTGTTCCAGCAGGCATGCTGTTTGTCAGGCATAAGGACAAGGAGTTTTATAAATTCAAATGAATTGAAACTGACTAGACAGGAATTTCTTATTTCCACTGTTGTTCCATATTTCCCTGGCTGCCTGTCTTATCACAGAAAGCATAATCCATCTGCAAGTAGTTATTACATCTTATGGGCAGCTTTCACCAAAGACTACTTATCCATTCTCCCCTCTTGCAGTCTAGAGGGGATCTTTATAAGGATAGGGACTGTATGTCCAAAATTTTAAGACATTTGCAATAGGACAGAAAAAAAAACCCTCTTCTCATCTGTTTCTTCTTGACTAAACAGAGCTAATCAGTCTGTGGAATTGCATTGAATGTTCTTTGACAGCCTTGTTCAAAACCTTCATTTATTTCCCAGAGCTTAGACCTAGTTAATGATTACTGGGTGGAGTTTCACTGAAAATGTTGAGGAAACAGCATTTCTCAGCATTCTAGCCATTCTGACCAGGATATTCAATCAATTTCTTTGTCCTTGTCATTCAATCCATTGAATGGCATGTAGATACACACAATCATTCTGAAGGTTCAGACAAGCACCGTGTGTTCAAACGATCCTGCAAGACCCTGTAAAAATGGTGGGTGTGTTTAAGGGAATGGCAGAGCTACCAGCTGGCCATGTCAATACACTACCTCTAGTGCATGTGTATGTAAGAGATTGGTTCTGTTTTGGATATGTTCTGTGACTGTATTTTTAATACGTGGCAAATACACCTAGAACATGGGTTGGTCACTTCTTTAAAATGTGTTTATGATGCCAGCAAACCAGGTGCCAACTCATACCAAGGTCCCAATGTCTCAGCTGACCACTGACAGATACACAGCTGGAACCTGTGCATTAGTATTATTAAAGTAGATGTTAGAGTATAAGAATGTGTTTGGTGCCTAAACTTCATTGAATGCTTATGAGTTGCTGCACGCACTCATCTCACTTATAACACCTGCATATCATATTTAAATAGTTCTATTGGAAGACTTTGTGACTTTAAAATCACCAAGAGAGGAGAGAGAAATTAATTAGGGCTAAGGGCTGATCTTCATAAGAAGGTGTTGCCCCCATCCCAATGCAAAAAATCCAAGATAGACTATTGTAGGATATTGCAATTGGAATTTCCCTGTGTATCATCAATAAGAGGATAAAATACTTCTATTGTTCTGTGCCTCTGCCTGTTAAAATGAGTCATGCAAGTGTGTTCCTACCATCAGCTGAGCCTGCAGCTCAGAGCACTTGGCAGAATGGGACTAGAACCTCTAAAAAGAAGGAACTGATTATTTCTGTGCTACTTGAACTTGCGTGGGGGGTGGGGGGGAAGCAAGATATTTCATGGCATAAGCAAGAGATCCCGAGCTGTTTAGATGAGGCTAGTCCTAAACAACAAATAGAGCTTACTTATTTTATTACCATTTGAAACTTAATGACTGTAATTAATGGTGTATCTATATTGCTTGCTTTAACCACATACATAACTCTGTGATTTCTTTTGCTATTTAAACCATATGAAGATTTATTATCATTGGATTGGCTACAAGCCTTGTCTTTCATATGAGATCTAAAGTGCAGCTGACCTGGGGCAAGTGACTAGTCCTTTGAGACTGGAGGTAACCTGTGATTCTATGCATCAGGGACCATCTGTCAAAAAGTTATGCTCCCCTGGGTGGCAAGATAGACCAGAGAGGGACAGGGTACTGTCTGTGACACCATGGTTAGGCTGTTATAGTGCCCAAGAAGCTTATCTTGAATATTTGATTGGTAAAATCTAAGTACAGCATTCACAATCCATTTGTGGTTTATCCCCTGGATTTAACAGTCTGCTCTCCTTCTCTGGAATCACTGCCGGTGACATTGCAGTATTATTGATGTAATGCATAAACAAATCTAAACAAATGAAACCCAGCGCTGGAGAATATTAGACTGAAACACATTCAAATCCTGCTCTGAAAGCAATATTATTAATATCCTCATTGACTTTTCTCTGATTTGCTTCAGTCTTCACGGCAGAGGATGTTAGGGAGAGTCCCAAATCTACATCGTCCTTTGTGGGTGATGAATCTGAGGAACTATCCCGGATTGAAGTGTCATTAGAGGAGTTTCTGGAACAAATAGAAAAACTTAATGTTAACAAATCTCCGGGACCGGATGGCATTCATCCAACGGTTCTAAAAGAACTCAGATGGGAAATTGATGAACTATTATCTGTGGTTTGTAACCTATCCTTTAAATCGGCTTCTGTACCTAATGACTGGAAGGTAGCTAACGTGACACCAATATTTTAAAAGGTCTCTAGAGGCGATCCTGGCAATTACAGACCGGTAAGTCTAACTTCAGTACTGGGCAAAT
This sequence comes from Pelochelys cantorii, assembly GCA_032595735.1. Taxonomy (NCBI): domain Eukaryota; kingdom Metazoa; phylum Chordata; order Testudines; family Trionychidae; genus Pelochelys; species Pelochelys cantorii. The sequence continues at coordinate 48,286,219 of CM064326.1, forward strand.
TAGTCGAAACAATAGTAAAGAATAAAATTGTGAGGCATGTAGAAGAACAAAATTTGCTGGACAAAAATCAACATGATTTCTGCAAAGGAAAATCATGTCTTACTAATCTATTAGAGTTCTTTGAAGGGGTTAACAAACATGCGGACAAGGGGGATCCAGTAGATATAGTATACTTAGATTTTCAGAAAGTCTTTGACAAGGTCCCTCACCAAAGGCTCGTGTGTAAATTACATTGCCATGGGATAAGAGGGAAGGTCCTTTCATGGATTGAGAACTGGTTAAAAGACAGGAAACAAAGGGTAGAAATAAATGGTAAATTTTCAGAATGGAGAGGGGTAACTAGTGGTGTCCCCCAAAGGTCAGATCTGGGACCAATCCTGTTCAACTTATTCATAAATGATCTGGAGAAAGGGGTAAGAAGTGAGGTGGTAAAGTTTGCAGATGATACCGAACTGTTTAAGATAGTCAAGACAGAAGCAGACTGTGAGGAACTCCAAAAAGATCTCACCAAACTGAGTGATTGGGCAACAAAATGACAAATGAAATTTAATGTGGATAAATGTAAAGTAATGCACATTGGGAAAAATAACCCCAACTATATGTACAGTATGATGGGAGTTAATTTGGCTACGACAAATCAGGAAAGAGATCTTGGAGTTATCGTGGATAGTTCTCTGAAAACTTCCACAAAGTGTGCAGCGGCGGTCAAAAAGGCAAATAGGATGTTAGGAATTATTAAGAAAGGGATAGAAAATAAGACACAGAATATCTTACTGCCCCTGTATAAAACTATGGTACGCCCACATCTTGAATACTGTGTACAGATGTGGTCTCCTCACCTCAAAAAAGATATTTTGGCCTTGGAAAGGGTTCAGAAAAGGGCAACTAAAATGATTAGGGGTTTGGAATGGGTCCCATATGAAGAGAGGTTAAAGCCACTGGGACTTTTCAGTTTGGAAAAGAGGAGACTGAGGGGGGATATGATAGAGGTCTATAAAATCATGAGTGGTGTGGAGAGGGTGAATAAAGAAAAGTTATTTATTAGTTCCCATAATAGAAGAACTAGAGAACACCAAATGAAGTTAATGGGTAGCAGGTTTAAAACTAATAAAAGAAAGTTCTTCTTCACACAGTGCTTAGTCAACCTGTGGAACTCCTTGCCAGAGGAGGCAGTGAAGGCTAGGACTATAACAGAATTTAAAGAGAAGCTAGATAATTTCATGGAGGTAAGGTCCATAAAAGGCGATTCGCCAGGGGATAGAAATGGTGTCCCTAGCCTCTGTTTGTCAGAGGCTGGAGAAGGATGGCAGGAGACAAATCACTTGTTCATTGTCTTCGGTCCACCCTCTCTGGGGCAGCTGGTGCTGGCCACTGTCGGCAGACAGGCTACTGGGCTAGATGGACCTTTAGTCTGACTCAGTACGGCCATTCTTATGTTCTTATGTTATGTTCTTATGATGGTCATCATGACAGTATCTGTCCATCTTGTGCACTAAATGAGGCCAGGGTCCTGTGGGAAAAATAGATTGTGATCATGTAATTAATTAGACTGTACCATAATGCATATGTGCAAGAGGACTACAACTTCAGTAATGTTGTTTTAACACATTTGTGTGTGTAGTTTCCTAGGTTTTTGAAAAGCAAACTGGAAAAAAAACAAAAATTAAATCATATGGATTCATATGTACATCCCCGTGGTTCCTCGGTGGAGAACTTTAGACCCACTGCCCGTCTGCTGCCATTTCAGCTAAAGGTCTGAGGGTATGTCTACACTACAGCACTAATTCGGACTAACTTAATTCGAATTAATTAATTCGAACTAAGCTAATTCGAACTAGTGCATCTAGACCTAAAAACTAATTCGAATTAGCATGTTGCTAATTCGAACTAGCATGTCCACATTGAGAGGACCCTGAACTGAAGTTAAGGCTGGCCGGAACCAAGACTTAGAGTGTGGAGCTGCTGCCTCAGGCTAGTCAAGGGCTGTGCTTAAAGGGACCCGAGCCCCCACCCCGGACAGACAGTTCTCAGGGTTCCCCGCTTGCTTGTCTACCTAGATGAGGGACAGCAAAGCAGTCCTGTCTTGGAGTGCCCTGAGTGCCCACACTCGGCACATCACAGCACTTGGCCATCAGCCCGGCTGCACTTGCCGCAGGCTGCCATCTGGGGGTGTCAGTCGGGGGGCTGTCAGGATCCAGGAGGCCCTGCAGGAGAGCTTCCACCCCGAGGAGCCCACAGAGCCACCCCAGTCCTCCCCATCAGGGGCTCGTGCCCCATTCCTCCCTTGCCACCTTCCACTTACCCCTCCCTAGCCCCCCTTCCTGATGTAAAAAATAAAGGACGCGTGTTCAAAAGTAGAAACTCTCTTTATTTAACAAAATTGGGGGTGGGGGGATTAACCTCTGGGGAGACTGGGAAAAGGAGGTGGGAGAGGGGAAGAGAGAGAGTGGGAGAGGGGAGGTGGAAACTTGGGAGGAGGGAGCTGGAAGGGGGAAGCCAGGGGAAGAAAGAGGAGGGGAAGTATAAAACTATGGTACGCCATATCTTCAGTACTGTGTAGAGATGTGGTCTCCTCACCTCAGAAAAGATATTTTGGCCTTGGAAAGGGTTCAGAAAAGGGCAACTACAATGATTAGGGGTTTGGAACTGGTCCCATCTGAAGAGAGGCTAAAGAGACTGGGACTTTTCAGCTTAGAAAAGAGGAGACTGAGGGGGGATATGATAGAGATATATAAAATCATGAGTGGTGTGGAGAGGGTGCATAAAGAAAAGTTCTTCATTAATTCCTATAATATAAGGACTAGAGGACACCAAATGAATGAATGGGTAGCAGGCTTCAAACTAATAAAAGAAAGTTCTTCTTCACAAAGCAAATAGTCAACCTGTGGAACTCCTTGCCACAGGAGGCTGTGAAGGCTAGAACTGTAACAGAGTTTAAAGAGAAGTTAGATAAAGTCATGGAGGTTGGGTCCATGGAGTGCTATTAGCCAGGGGATAGGAATGGTGTCCCTGGCCTCTGTTTGTGGAAGGTTGGAGATGGATGGCACGAGACAAATGGCTTGGTCATTGTCTTTGGTCCATCCCCTCTGGGGTACCTGGTGTTGGCCGCTGTCGGCAGACAGGCTACTGGGCGAGATGGACCTTTGGTCTGACCCAGTACGGCCGTTCTTATGTTCTTATGTTCTAAGCTCAGGGCTCAGGGTCGGGGGTCTCACTGGACCAACTTGATTTTCATGCAAACCTGCTCCTGGGTTCGCATGTGGCCTTTGGTGGCCAGGCTGGCAGCTATCCTTCCCTAGATGGCCTCATTCCTGTGCCTAGTGCGGAGGTCGTGGACGTTGGAGGTCTCCCCCCAAACCTCGATGAGGTCCACGATCTCCGCACTAGACCAGGTGGGCATCCGCCTCTTGCGGCCCCGGGAAGGCTCCTGGGAGCCACCAGCCTGGTCCTGGGAAGAGGCAGAGGGCTGGGTGGCAGCGGGTGGCTGGCTCATGCCGTGCCAGGTGCAGGGTCTGCTGGCTGGGTGCTGGCAGGCTTGCACCTGGCACGGGCACTGTAGCCAGACCGTGGCCCTTTAAGGGCTCCGGGGCCGGGAGGGGGGCAGAAGAGTTTCCCTGGCTTGGCCCAAAGTGGCCACCAGGGCAAGCTGGGAAGGGCTAGCCTCCAACTAGTTCGAATTAAGTGGCTACATAGCCCTTAATTCGAACTACTTAATTCGAACTAGGCATTAGTCCTCGTAGAATGAGGTTTACCTAGTTTGAATTAAGCGCTCCGCTAGTTCGAATTAAGTTCGAACTAGCGGTTTGCATGTGTAGTGCCTATGAAAGTTAATTCAAACTAATAGCTGTTAGTTTGAATTAACTTTGTAGCGTAGACATACCCTGACAGTGGTAGGTTCCCATTCTCTCTGTGGACCAGCCACTAGCAGAAGATGAGACACACACTTTGCCAATGGCTTTCATAGGCATTTGCTGACAGCAGAAGAATAGTGAGATTCAGGAAACTTGGAATATACCCTGAGCTCTAAAGAGGAGCACTCTATAGTAGTCCCAACCCTTCTTTCCTGTTCCCTTAGCTTCTGCCATCATCTCCTTCTGCCTGTCCCAGTCCTTTCTGCCCCTTCCCCCAACTCCTCATCCCAGCCCCAGTTTCCTTGCCCAACCATTCTGAGTCCCACCCACCTATTAGGTCCCTGTCTCAGTCCCTCCCTGCCCTGGCAACTTCCATCCAGTCTCACTCTGACTCAACACCATCATCACCTTGGTTCCATCTCTCTCCTTGCAAACCCTTCCAGCTTCCAGTCCCTATCTCCCCACTCATACTCCTTGTCCCAATTGATTTCCCATGTTTGGCTCCTGGCCTCAGTCTCCTCACCCAGCCAGCACCAGTCTCAAGCCAGCCAGTCAGCCAATATCAGTCTTTCCTCCATCCCTTCAAACACATTATCGCTCTCTACTCACACCCTTCTACCCCCACCCCAGTCTGGCTCATGTGCATTCAGATCAGGCACCTTCTCCCAGAAGAACAAGCATTAAAAGCACAGGACAAACTACCTGCTCTCCTTTCCTGTGCCTGGCAGCACAATGACCCCCAGATACAAGGCCAGCTCAGTCTCTGCAATGCTGGCTTGGAGCATGCTCCCTGTGCAAGGACTCTGGAAAATTTAGCTGCTGAACTCTAACAAGACTCTATAGAGTATGTGCAACCTGTGGTTTTTCACAGGCTCATAACTTGGCTAAATGTGGACAATTTTGCACAGAACACAGAAAGGCATATCCCTGACACTTGAGTGAATCCCTGCCAAATTTCAAATTTCCACATTAAAGCATGGATGAGCTAGTGCTTCTCAATAAAATGGGTGTGAGCATTTTTTAAAAATGGGCAAAACAAATATTTTTAGCTTTGTTCTCAAACTTTTTTGCTGAAGCTTTTCAGAAAGTCCAGGCAGATGCCCTGCATGGATTATTTCAGTTTAGAAAAGTTATACGCAACTGAAAACAGGGTCTTATAATGGGAAGTGTCAGGCAACCTCTGATATGGGGGATGCTACCAGGGCACCTGTATTACACTTGTGCCTAAAGACCTTGATCAAGAGTAGGGCCCCATTGTGTTCAGCAATGTAAAAACACATTTAAAGAGACAGTTGCCCCCTGAAGAGCTTACATTTTAAATACGAAAGACAGGGGATGGGAGAAAACATTGTCCCCAGTGTACAGATTTTACTGAAAATCTGCATTTCTCATTAACATTTTGATAGGATATTTGTGGGAACAGAAGGTAAAAAGGGTTGTAAACCCAGTAAGGCGAAATTGTTTAAGAATTTAATGAAAATTCACAGAACTCTTGTACTATTCATTCTGCTCTGTCTGCTTACAATGCAATACAACATTATTTACCTGGTGTATTTCAATATACTTACCACCACCAAACAGGAGTTAAATAATGCTAATAGCCATTGTGGGGAGGGATGGAGAGGGAAACACCAAGGAAAGTAGAAACAATATGAGTCAAATTCTCTCCTGTCCTGAGATCTGCTCTGTGCAGGAGAAATGGGGAAGTTATCTTCCCTGCAGCTGGGAAGAATCCCCACTGACCACCATTTTGCACACACAAACTGCATCAAACTCAGCTCAGGATCCGGTTCTATATCTAGATCTACCTGAAAGATCAACTTAAAATGACAGTGTGTGGAGGGGTTGTATACAGCAGGTTGATGGAGACCAGAAAACTCTTCCTCTAATGTTGCTATCCCAGTATTACTTTAAGGCAGCTGGAGTGCTTACGTGCTCTAGTTTGTTTTTATCACAGCTCTCAGAGGGTAAGACAGCTTTGTTTTCACATGGTTATTGATAATTAACCAGCTTTGTGAGAGGTTACCTTTCTTCTAGATAGAGCCGTGTGGGGGTTTTAAAAATCAATTCCTGGGAAAGCTCTATTTCCCAGCCACCCTTTCCTCCTCCCACTTGGGCTTTTAACAGTTTCCCTGTGTTGATTTTAACATAGATGGGGGGAGGGCATTATGTTTAATCGGATCAGGTCATATTCTTTTCTCACCAAAATTTAAACCGTAGCAACACCAGATATTTAAGGGGAGTTCACCGACCCCTACAATTATTAATGAATAGAAAACAACCCAGCCACATCATTTGAACTAAGGATAATCAAAACCTCACTCTTGCTACTTTCCACCGATATGATGGTAGTCACAAGAGAGGAAACAAACAAACAAACAAATAATGTAACTTTAAAAGGACTGAACTGATTTATAAAATCACATGTAATTTGCATTGAAAGACAAAAATTGTGTTTGTTGCATTTTCTATAAATAAAACACAATTGTGTTCAGAACAGTTTACATTTCATTGAATCAGGTTATTGATAGCTTGAACTAATAGATATCAGAAAGTTACTGGGAGGGCAGCGGGGAGCGGGGGGGGGGGGCATGGACAAGATTTTCAGAACCCAGTAACAAATATTAAGGTCCTAAATCCAGATTTAGGCATTTAAGGCTGGGTTTTCAAGTGCCATTAAATTTCAATAGGATTTGGTGCTTATATGTTTTTGGATTTATTTGTTTATTCATTTTGACACTCACATATATTGCTCCTGTGTTAATTCTCTACCTTTATAATTCCAACCCTAAGAATGTGACCTGAATTTAAAAAATGCTAAGCATCCTATTTACATTAAGGTTAAATTAAAAAAGAAAATCAACCATGTCAAGCTATGGAAATATATTGTTAAAATTATCCTTAACTGTGCCTGGTAGTGACAGTATGAAGGGAGAAATCAGGTTCCAGTTTAATCCCATATGGGCCCACAAATATGCCTTAATTATAGGTATATTATTATTGCATGATGTCACATATTTGCATTACTTTTAAGTACACCTGTAATTCTGAAATTCTGGGTTAGTAAAGCTTGATTTTGAGATAATTATATAACTGTATAGTGTAATGTTTTTATCGTTAAGATGCTGATGCTCTTAACCTTGATTGTATTTTAATATAGAGGTGGGGGTTGTTTGTTTGTTGGTCTTGGAATAGAAAAAAAATGTCTTACGAAAAGGTCCTTACAGCAAATTTCACGTGGATAAGGATGTACGGAAAGCGATGATCCCTCAAAGAGGTACTCTGCTACAATCGTATACAGTCTAGATCGCTATGTTACCGTCAGTCCCAGGTGTCGCTTCATTTGATGTTTATGAGGAGCCATGCACACGGATCAAAGGTAGCGTATAACTTTTAAACGCAAGGTTTCCATACACGCTTCAGTCAAACGTGGCTTATTTAACCCATACGTATGCCCAAACTGCGCGTAGGTTCTACTGAAGTGCGCTGAGCTACATTTTGTAGCCAGAGAGGTCCCTGGTCTTAGGTGAAGCCCATAAAGTCTAGAGCCTATCTTCTTGAAAGGCATTCGGTCTTGGTACAAAAAGTCCAAGTGAGAGAGAATTGGCCACAGTCTTTAGTAATCCGACCCGGTGGTTAATTCGTGTCTAATGTGCCCCTTATTTCCGATTCGTGTTTTTTTCCTGGCTTTCGCTTCCAGGCCCCTGGATCTTGGTGTTTTTAGCTGCTAACTTGGGAGTCCTCTAGTATTGACTATATCCCCTCTTACGCAGACGTTTGTAGAAGGGGATCAACTCATCTTAACCTTTTCTAAGCTACTCCACCTTCGGTGTTATTTCTCCTCGTGCTGGGCTCCCCAGCCATGTCAATAGTTCTGTATGGGGCGGGGCGGTGGGTACAGCTGTTGGAGCGTGTTTACAGCTCAGAAAAGCTGTTTCGGTGAGATGAGTGCCGAGCCCAAGCGAGGTTCTGCTCCTCCTCGGATGGGCTTAATTACAGAGCCACGTGTCTTATTAGAACCTCCCAGCCTTTGCTGGGAAGGGACGGAAATGCCTCAGTTTCCCTGGCCGGATGGTCTCTGCTACAGCCAGGGTTTACACTTAGCCCATGTCCCCTCTCCCCTTCACTCGGGGACTCGGAAGAACAGCGGGTTGGCCGCCTTTGCTAACATCAGCGAGAGCTTTGCCGTGGCCTCCCACCGGAGTCAGACAGGGTCAGGATCCTGCCGCAGGGAATAGACCTGGGACGCTTTCCTGAACTTGGGTTGGCTCGGGTGTTGTTAACCAGCGTCACGTTCCCTTATCGCCTGCTCACGAAGGCAGAATGAAAGAGAATTCGCTGCCAATTACATGAAATTCATTTACTCTGCAGGGAGATTGTTTGTTCTAGTTAGACCTGCTGGTTGCAGGGAGAGGGCTGCATTAAGGCACCGCTTAATGGCTCTGCCTGGCGATGAAGCCATTTGCTTTGGCTTTTATTGCCCTGCCTGGACTTGCAGCCGTCTCTGTGTGTGGAGCCACGGGGGCTGTGCGCCTGGCCTCGCTTGCTCCGCGCACGCTGGCTTTGGCCAGAAAGATACCCACGTGAAACCGTCGTTGGCGTCTCAGAAAGTCAGGGTCGGGTGTCCGCGTTGCACAGAAATGGGCATTCTGAGCCGCTGCCACGGTGATGGGCGCTCGTAGGAAGCCCTAGCAAGGGGACTGGTATTTGGGGAAGGGCAATGCGGGTGTTTAGAAACGACATCAAGTGAACTGAGGGGTAGGTTTACCCCTTCAAGGAGACCCATCCTCTGAAATCAAAGGTAAAATTCCACTGAGGACCCTGGAAGAAGGATCTGACCCAGACGTTTGTCTACGGCAGCGGTGGGGAAGCTCTGGCCCGGGGACCGGATTCGGTCCGCGATGCTCAGCCTTTCCCCCATTGAAGGTCCAGCCCCACCGCAGGCTGGAGAATACAAACTCTGCGGGGCTGGGCCCCTGGGGCTCTGGTCTCAGTCAGGGACCATGTCAGTGAGGCGGTTTCTTCTCTTCTCACAGGTGTGCCGCCCCGACTGATTTTTCTGTGGTTTAGTGGCCCGGACACAAAAAAGGTTCCCACCCCTGGCGTAGGAGCAAGAAGCCACCTTTGCCTGACCGTACTTCTAGTGAAGGGGCAACAGTCTGGCCTTGCCTTTGGTGTCAGTGGGGAGGCCAATTAAAAATCAGCGGGACGCTGCGCCCGGCAGGGGGAGGGATGGTCCTCCAGAGCAGGAGTTCAGCAAAGGATTTTCCTGCTGAAAGTTGTTCTTGTGCTGAATCCTGGGAACTACAATTCGAAAGCTGCCACCACCAACCCCCTTTCCTCCATCCCCCCAAGCTCTGGCACCGCAGTTCGTGAGCAGCCTGCCACGAACCTTCAACTGAGAGATCCGCCTTTCCTAAAATGTCACCCACCTGGGCCAATGTCCCAGGAGCTGGCCCTAAATGTGCGGAATTCAGTGACCCAAACACATGGGCTTTTCGCACCAGACAGCCCCCCTTCTACTTAACATCCTCAAGGAAGAGACACACTTTGTTTTAAACCTGCTACTTTCAATAGCTTTAATAGCTTGAATAGGGAGCAGATTTTAAACAAACAAAAGTAAGTTTTTCTTTATGCAGCACACAGTCAACCTGTGGAACTCCTTGCCAGAGGACGTTGTGAAGACCAGGATTTTAACAGGATTCAAAAAAGAACTAGATTAATTTATGGAGGCTTGGTCCATCCATGGCTATTGGCCAGGATGGGTAGGAATGGTGTCCCTAGCCTCTCTTTGTCAGAGGCTGGAAATGGGTGAAAGATCACTTGATTACCTGTTCTGTTCAATCCCTCCGGAGCACCTGTCATTGGCCACTGTTGGAAGGCAGGATACTGGGATAAATGGACCTTTAGTCTGACCCACTATGGCCATATGTTCTTATGTTCACTTGAGACAAGTGTAGTCCCAGGCGGTGTGGCGGATTAAATGCCTGGAACTTGCGTCTTGTATTCCGCTCTGAAAGAGCTCCGGGGTTTTTTGGTTGGGGAAAGGGTGTGGTGAGGGTGAGGAGCCCAACTTGCAGCCGTGTCTATCAGTAATTCCTGCTAATAAAATACTTTTTCACTATCCGCGCTATAATTGGTTTACAGCCTTTTTTGTTTATTTATCCATAAGAGCTGCTGTTAAATGGCTTGGGAAAGCAATTGCTTAATGGCTCAATATTGAATCAAATGCTCCGTGTGCTTTTTAAGCGGGGCGGAGGGGGGAGCGAATGGATTCATAGCGGAAACTTGTTTTAAATGTAATGGACTTGGAGGTTTTATGATCCCCAGGAACCCTGCGTCGGAGCAATAGACCAAGAGCTTTTCTGCTCAGCGGCATTTGTTTCCGTTGTCTGCCACTCACAGAACAGCTGACACCCCCCCCCAACCCAGGCGCGCTCTCTGTGGGGCCAAAAAGCAGGTCCACAGACACAGGCTGTGTCTGTCAGCATCCCAGTGCCCGCAGTGTACCCCCTCCGCCCTGCGCCCGCCCGGAGATAGGGCAGGTAGCATGTCCCCGCCTTGGCACCCGGCCCCTTTATTTGGTGTTAAAACCAAACCACCCGAGGCGAGTCAAGGCAGAGTTTGCGCGGAGACCGCTTTGCAGAAGCGCCCCCCGAGGCGAAGCGCGCAAACCACGTCTGAAGTGTGTGTGGGTCCGTATGTTTGTCCCTGTGTGTGCGTATGTGTGTGTGTGAGAGAGAGAGGGAGCGAGCACACGGGCAGGTAGGGAAATGATCTTTGTCCTCTTCGGTAGCTCTCCGCCTCCTCATAGCCTCGTCACCAAGTCAACCAGCACCAAGTTAGAGCGCATTATCTCCAAGGGTCAACACGTCTCAGCCAAGTTTCAGAGAAGTCTCCCAAACTCCCCTTTCGGGAATCAATGCGTTCGCTATCGGTCACTCTATTGATAGCATTGCGCTCTTCCACAGCCGGTTAGTCTTTATTCTCTCCAGCACAGGGAAAGGTCGCAAAGAAGGCAAACCTTCGCTTCTTTTCACACTCTCTGCCAGAAGATTGCTGCACAGATGGTCTTTTTCCCTAAGGAACGCACACGCGCGCGCCTATTTCTCTCTTTCCACATCTGTATGCCCAGATCTCCCACCTCTGGGTGCTAACACGTCTGTAGAGGTGTACGCAAACACATCGGCGCAATTTGAAGAGCGTCATGTCCTAAAAAAAGACGTTAGGTTTCACCCCTTGCAAAGAAATTGCGAAATATTAACAACACAACACACAACGAGTGAACATGAAAGGGACACAGAATTTCCACCCAACTTTCAGAGCAAATCTGTCTACCCAGTGGCCACATTTCCTTCAGTCGTTGGGGAAGAGGGCTGTGGGTGATGTTATGGGAATCAAATTGCGCACGAGAGTAGCCACCTCCTTGAGTGTTTATTGGACACCTGCGTGGGTGGGCTGGGATGACAGCTGTCTCTGCGTGCGTAGACAGCAGCAGAGCTCTCCAAAGTCACCTGCAAACGCCGAGGGCTGGCTGCGCGGAAGACAGTGAACCGGGGGCTCGTCGGGGCGGCTCGGGAAAAGCTCCCTTCAGTTATCACTTGCATGCTGGAGCCGCACAGTGACGATGCGCTAAGCACCGAGCGGCCTTCCTAATCGATCGCCCCCGCAAACAGAGGTCCCCAAGGGGGAGGTTTAAGATGCAACAGGCCGGGGCGTTTGATGTCGACTGAGCCCAGAGACGCTTCGGTGAAAGCCCAGCCACCTGCGCTGCCCTAATGCACCCACGGACACTCACTGCCCCCCCCCACCCCCACCTCTCGGGCTGGCGGCACACGCCGTCCGCCCTCAGAAACCGCAGCTGCCCCCTCCCTAGCCCGCGTGACGCGCAGCTGGGCAGCCCGCGCCGCGGCCCCACGAGGAAGGCGCGAGACGCTTCCTCCACCTCAGGCATCCAGGGCTGCTTCTTGTGGGGGACTGCCCCGCCCCGTGGGGCGCTCACGTGGGGTGCCGCCGAGCCAATGGGGAGGCAGCTCGCCGCCGGCCCCGGCTGCGTTTCATCAGCAGCTCCAGCAGGTGAAGGGAGCTGTCAAAGCAGCCGTGCAACCCGGCCGGAGCGGGCGCGCCGGGTGGTTCCCTAGCTCCCAGCCCTGGCTAACCATGAACACTGAAGAGCAGTATTATGCCTCGACCCAGCTCTACAAGGATCCGTGTGCGTTTCAGAGAGCCCAAGCCCAGGATTATAACCAGACCCCCCCAGCCTGCCTGTACATGGGCAGACCGCAGCAGGCACCTTACGCTAGTGCTTTAGGGGCGCTGGAACAAGGCAGCCCGCCAGACATTTCGCCCTACGAGGTCCCCCCCATCACAGAGGATCCAGGGGTCTCCCATCTTCATCACCATCACCACCACCCTCATCACCCCCAGCTTCCTCCCCACCAAGAAGCTATGCCTTTTGCGGACGGGGCTGACACGGGGGCTATAGAGGAACCTAGAGTTCAGTTGCCTTTCCCGTGGATGAAATCCACCAAATCTCACGCCTGGAAGGGACAATGGACCGGTAAGATACTCGCCTTCTGCTGCTGCCGCTGTCGCTTCCTCTCCTTCTGTCTTGTACAATGTCAAGGGAGCCTTCTCATCACTAACAAGTCCCTTCGGTTACTAAATGAAGCCCATTTTGGGGATAACCCCCGCCCCTCCGCCCAGTGTGTGATTATTGTCAGAGGGAGGCAGTTCCCTGCCACTTGTTTCACTAGCAGTTAGCTAGGCTCCTCCAGTTTTCTCCGGAAAAATGTGTCTTCTCTTCCACTTCCTTGAAAGTCCTGCTCTGGGAAGTGTATGTGTGTGGGGGGGGGAGGGGGGCACTAGCAGTAGCACCAGTTTTAAAAGGGGCGGCTTCGTTTCAATGTCCTGAGATCTCGGGGCCCGTTTGTATTTCAACCCGGCCTCTGCAGTATGCTCGGGTCACTCCCGTGTAATAGAAATCCGTGCCCTGGATCCGGAAACATGGACCCTTGTCCCTTTCACAAGCCGAGAGAAAAGCTCAGGAATAAAACCTTCGGGTTTATTCGGGTTTCTTCTGGGCGAAGGCAAAGCAGCTGCACTTACACGTAGCCCCTCTGCCGTTCTTTACTGCTTCAAAACACTGAACAAATACTAACTCATTAGTTTAACTAATTAACTGACTAGCACTAAGTATCAGGCTGAAGTTGATACGTATCTAAGCTAAACACACCGTGTGCCGCTGTTTCCACCCACCTGACCAGGTGCTTGCAGCACAGGGATTTATACTGATCTCACTGCCGGGCTGGTAGTAGTAAAAGTCATCCGGTCACTGGGAAATATTCAGTCTGTTGGGAGACTGTCCGGTGGCAGCCCCAAGCTCCCCTGGCAGCCAGCGGGCTGTGCAAAGAAGGCAGGGCGGAGATCCATACCTAGCAGAAGGGATACGGAAAACACAAGGGACTCCCTTTTGCTCCACTTGCAGACAGGCAGGGTGAAATCCCGCCCTTACTGAAATCAATGGGAGCTTTGCCTTTTGACTTCAGGAGGGCCAGGATCTCACCCTGACAGCTGCACTGTTAACTGCAGATCTGAGCCGGAAAATGCAGACTTTGCCGGTTGTATCGGCACTGTACTCGCAGGGCAGAGGGAGCGCCTGGTGGGCAATGGACAACTTCCAGTGGAAATGCGCAGGGCTACGATCAGAGTCAGATCCTACTAAAAGGCCATGTTGTGCCACCGCGTTGGGACTCCCTCGTTGATTTCAACGCTTAAAAAACCGAAGGCCCAGAATGTCCTGCAGGTCTCACAGCCAAGTTGCTATCTGAAAAATCCTTACAATATACAGTCAACTAAAAGACTTTTGAAATGAACATTAAACCCTAAATCGTTTTTTAAATAACCCGTCAAACCCGCCTACCTGGCCATTCAATTTTTTCCTGTATTCCATTGGTTTTTTGCCTTTCTTTACTGTGGAAACGATTTCAACCTGGGCAGGGGACACAACCTGAAAGAGCTGCCTGCCCAGCAAGAGGAAGAAACTCTATCTGGACAGCAAGTTCCGTTGTAGAACAATATTTCTGTCTCTCGCTGCACAATGTTATCTTGCCCTGTGCCTTGTGCACTCTGTCACACCTCGACTGCAAATATTGCATTCGTGGTTCTGTTCAGACAGTTGGAAAGGTAGTGAAATACTGAAATAATGGTGAAATATTCTGGTAATTACGTTAAGCTAAACACAAGAATCAAAAGGTGTTCTTTGCCCCCTATCCAGACAATCTGGAAAGAACAGAAAATACTGCAATCAATGGGCGTCTTTCCTTTCCCCCATTTTAAAGGAAAATATAGTCGAAGAGTTTTTGATCCAGGAGATAAAATAATAGTCATTTCAGATGCGTTTAATACATAGAAAAAAACCACACGTGCCCTCTTTTTTCATAGTGTAGTATCGAGAGAGAGATCTCTAAAAATTAAAATAATTATTAGACTCTCCCAGACTGACTTTTTCAATTAAACTTAGTACCTTCTTACATAAAAACTTGGTTCAGAACATGTGTGATACTAACTTTAATATATATGTGTGTGTGAGTGTGTGTCTATATAGCACGTCTTCTGAACCGAGCTTGTATGTATTTATGTAATTTATATAGAGTTTCTATTTTAACATTCCTCTATAAATGCATGTAGGTACACCTGTATATGCACATTACGTATCCTCCATGTGTGCATAATTGTATGAATTACATTTACAAATAATTATTACGGAATGAAGCAGCAACTTCCTTAAAACGTATCTGGAATTAAATTCATTTGTTATAAATTGCGTAGCTAGCTATTCGCCTATGAACTGGCCTCAAATTCTTAGCAATGCTGGGATTCGGGGAATATCCGCAGAGTAATCTTTATTAAATGGTGACATACCTGTAATAGTAAATATGGAATCAAATACAGCTGACATACAAATACCCGTGAGCCGCCTGAGCCTTCTCCCATTGCAGGCAAGGGCATTAGGACGAATCCGCAGGCAGCTCCCAGCCGATTAAGGAAAGCGCCTCTTTCCAAGAATCGGCCTTTCCGTCGATAACGTCAATAGTGGATGTGAAGTTTGTTGGAGTTACAAGCACAATGTGGTTTTTGCACGTCCATAGACTGAAAGAGTCGGAAGCCATTCACGGCAAAGGAGTTTGAGGCCACAAGAAGTCTCGAAATTAAACAGAGTTTAGCGGCTAAAAAGGTGTAAACATTTGCACGCGAATTGTTGTTCCTGCCGGTAGGGAGGAAGGACCCTCATTAGCTGAAGCAGGTTTTTAATTAGAATTTACGAAGTCCACCGAGAAGCAACAGTGGGGCCTTGACCTCATATTTCTCATGCAAACTGCCTCTAGAATTCGCACAGGGGATTTGCCTGTGTAAAAACGTGATTCTTAAAACGCACCAGGCCCCGCGCGCAGAGTTTTGGCATTGACCGCCCAGGCTCCGGAGCGGACACTCACTTATGCTTCGGGCTTTGCAACGGTGTCCCCAAAAATCTTATTTTTCTTGACACAGGTGTTGTCGTGCCTAGGCAAAGGGACAGAGTAAGCACGCGATCTCCCCACTCTTTTTCAAAGTCCTTGCTCCTTTGAGTGTCCCTCAATCGGAGAAGGGTTTTTTGGTTTGGTTTGGTTTGGTTTTCCTGCACGCAGTTGGTTTTTGGTTTGATAATGATGGGCAAAATAGTATTAGCTTTTAAAATGGCCCTTTAACGATGCGTGGCGCGATAAATCGAATGGCTCGGGTTATTTCAATGGGTAGTAAAGTGCCCCCTCCGGATAATAATAATAATTAATTAATAATAAATAATGTAGACAGTAGCTTTCCCCTTTTGATGCCTAAATATTTTGTATGTTGTTAAGGCTATTGATTTAAAACGATAATTAATTAATTAATTAGATATTTCTACTTGTCTGAAGCCTGTTTAACCCTAGAACACCCATATAAGACACTCATCGGCCAGCAAGCCCCCAGAAAAAGGGAAGAGGTGGCTGAAAACTAGGTATCTGTCCTTTAATTATCTGGGTGGGCTGTGCGCATTAGCTGTTGCACCAGACACAAAAAACGAGTAAGTCACAGCTGTTATTATGCTATGAAGGCTACATTCGACTTCTTACAATAGGGCCCGATCCGGCTGGGCGCTCTACTTCAGTCACTGGCCAGGACTGTCTAAGCCACTGCTAAGCCACAAGGGTTCTTGTCTCTTTATTTGTTTTTGCTTCTTTGTAGGGTTTTTTTTAATGTGATTCTTACCATAGCCCAGTGGAAAATAGTCTCTGTGAACACAACAAACGTTTTCCCCCTCGGTTCCAGCATCTGGGGGAATTGTATTTGCTTTTGTAAAGTATTTGGGATGATGGTTGGTTTAGGGCTAATCCGTAGCAAATTCCCGAGCGATTAAGGAAAACTTCTCTTTCCAGGAATCCGCCTTTCCTTGTGTAAAGGCAAAAGTGATGTTGAGGTTTTGAGTGACAGCAACCATAATGTTTTGCAGCCCTGTGATATGAAAATAGCCGGTAGCCATTGACTGCCCGTGGTGGAGATCGGGGTGCTCCAGGGCAGAAGGAGGAGCCTCTCGATTAGACTGAGGCTACCGGGTAAAAAAAGCTTTACACCTCTGCACGCGAGTTATGTCCCCGGGTTCCTGGGGGCAGGACCGATGGCCCCTCATTTCTGTGCGGTAGCCGTGAGGCGGCAGGGCAGTAGTTCGGGAGTTTGCATTTACACACAAACTGGTGGCTTTTGTAATTCGAAGGCAGCTCAGGTTTTTACGAAGAGTGTAGTTTATTAACAGCCCTATGCCAGTACCCATCAGCCACTGGCACAAATTTCCCGGAGGCACCGGCTGTAATATTTTTCCCCAAGGGGCCATAGACTGTCGCCAGTTACGCGTCGTTGTTCTCCCTGGCCTTGCACTCACAGCACCGATGGACCAGTGTGGCTTTTCCTAGGGTCCATCCAACACAACGCGCACTTTGTTACCAACATGGATTTACAGGTAACACGAGGGGCAGCGTCGGGCTGGTGTCTTCGCCCGGTGCTGGTGTTTCTAAAGAAACAGTCTTAAACACTCACCTCGGAACGCCTTTCTCTTGTTAGTTTCAGTCTTTAAAGGGCAGAATCCATCCCCCTCTGTGAATTTCTTGGACCGGATTTATAACCCTTTTGGGATCCAAGCAGGGGCGCTGCAATATGGTGGGGGTTCTGAGAGCCATTGAACCAAACTGTAAAGCCGGTTTTCACCCCTTCAAGCCGAGGAGTGCTGTAGCACTTCCCCGTGCCTCCAGTCCCAGCACCTGTTAATAGATTTGCGCTGGGCTTGGCGCTCCCTCTGTTCTATTAAAACCCCACACGCCAGTGGTTTCCATGTTGTCTGGATCTCGAATGTCCCCGCTGCATAACACCGCGGTGTGAACAAGGAGAAGGCACCTACCTCCCTGCCCTTAGGGACAAGAACATTCTACCAGCGTCGCTACAGGTGCTAGTCCCTGGTGGGGCCCAGAGGTGGGGGAACCTTTTTTAGGTTGGGGGCTGCACAGAAAAATCAGTCGGGGCGCACACAAGTGAGAAGCAAAAGAAAACAAAACCAAATCCTCACTGACTGGCCCCCAGCTGAGAAGCAGAAAGACCCTCCCCATTTTCCCCTCGCTCACCAGAGCCTAGTGAGGTCCAAGCTAGTAGATTTTGTGTGCTGGGAGGAGGGGGAAACTTGGGGCGGAAAGGCTGAGCCTTCGGGGCTAGATCCAGGCAAGCCAGCCGCCTCCTTGTCCGGGCCTAGGGTTCCCCACCTCTGCGTGGATCGAGCCTCCCCCCTCCGCGGAGATGTTTCTCATCGGGTAGATTTTCAACTCTCGCTTGTTCTTAGGTGGCTCCTATGCGGTAGAGCAGGAGGAGAACAAGAGGACGCGGACCGCCTACACCAGAGCCCAGCTGTTGGAGCTGGAGAAGGAGTTCCTCTTCAACAAGTACATCTCCCGGCCCCGGCGCGTGGAGCTGGCCGTCATGCTGAACTTGACCGAGAGACACATAAAGATCTGGTTCCAGAACCGGAGGATGAAGTGGAAGAAGGAGGAGGATAAAAAGAGGGGCGCGGGGGGCGGCGGCGGAGGCAACAGCAACGACCCAGAGCAAGACTGTGTGGTGTCCTCTGGGGAGCGGCCGGGGAACGAGGAGCTCCAGCCCTGCCACGCGGCCTCCCGAGAGTTGCTCCCCTCCAGCCTCGCTGCCTCCCCGCAGCCCCCCGGCGCCGCCCCGCGCAGGCAGCAGGACGCGCGGTGAAGGACCGTAGCCCCCAGCCTTGGCAGGCGCCGCGCGGAGGGGTAAGAGTGAAAGGAGCGGGGGCCGGGGTGCGCAGCCTCTTGTGTCCCGTGGCTTCTCGCCGGGCGCCCCAGGGACCCCCGGGCTGTTGTCCGCATGGCAACATTAAAGGCGTTTGGCTGCAGCAGCGCTGGGCTCGGTGTGGTTTGTGGGGCGGGCGGGGATCGCTGCGGTGTCCTGGCGTCTGCCGGCACCTGCCTTTCCACAGAAGCTGCCCTATTCTGCAAGGGGGGGGGCTGCTGGGGTTCAGGGCACAGCAGCTCCTCTTGCTCCAGGCCTGGTGGCTCTCAGGGGTCAGCCCTCCCCGCGGCTTCAGCGGCACCCGAAATCCGGCCCTGCTAGCTGCAGTGAACGGGGGCTTTCAAGCAAGACGCATGAAGCGTTGGTCCCTTTCCTGCCTCCCTTCCAAACCGGGCGTTTGCCCCCCTCTGAGAAAAATTGCCCCAAGCTTGCTGCGGTGGGGGAGGACCTGTTGTTGTTGTTTTCTGAAGACCCGGGGCCAATGACTCGAAGCGTCAGTTAGTGGCTGGCTGGAGTTTTTCTGGCGCAAGTTCACCCGGGGGCGTGGGGTTTGTGTGTGTGTGTGGGGGGGGGAGTGTCTCCGTGACTCCAGGATCCATGGCACACTTCTCCTCCAGGAGTGTTCGTCTCCGGGACAAGCCTAAGTTTGGAGCAACAGATGCTGCCTGTGTCTGCAGAAGAAGAGGACCCCAGGCATGGGGCTTTGGCGACTGCCCTGGGCCTGTGTGTGTCAGTGACGCGTGATTTGCAGCAGCCTTGCGGTGCCGCACGCCGTGGCACCCTCCGAGATGCGGGAGCGCGCATCTGGGTGGAAAGCATCCCGGAAGGCATTGCGAACATGGAGGGCATTGGGAATCGTACCCTCGATTTACACCTGCTGGGACCCGATCCTGCTTTCTAGGCGTTCCGGTCCAAGCCACTCCACAACTGGGGCGTCCCCGGAGCGCAGGGTCTAGCCTGACCCGGGGAGATGCTGAGGTTTAATTATAAACGAAATGAACCAGAACATAAGCGACTCCTCTCCCTGGAGCGCCCGCACTGACCACCAGCCAGGGAAGAAGAACGAGGGGCCAGTGAGGCGCTGAACAAGCAGGTGCAATTTTAATTCACGATCCCCAGCAATTGCTTTGAAATAACCCTCCCCTCTACTGGGAGCCACGTTGTGCCTTGGGGTTTGGAAACGAACCCTACTGGCGTGATCTGTGCTCTGGTGGGGGCTCGGGTTTGTTTGGAGTTCTTGTTTCCGGCTTTCGGAGCGCATTAAAAGCACTCTGGGGTTGTGTACACACGGCCAGCTCCCAAGGCGGGTGAGTGGCAAACAGGCAGAGACAACATCCGTCTGTTCAGTGTTTCCCAACCAAATCCCCCGAGTCCCTGGAGAAAGTTCTCGCTGTGCCTAGCATATGTATGTTCCCTTCGCTGGCGATGGAAGAGAAAGAGAGAGAGAGAGAGTTTTCTTAAGCAACAATCTGTCTGAGAGGAATAAAAGAGTAACCCAAAAGCTTTCCAGAAAACTGTTCCCCTTCCAGGATTCTGATTTGTCTTGCCTATCCCCAAGTTTCACCGCACTTAAAAACAAAATCAGACACAAAGGTCTGACAACACACGATTCCTGAACAATTGCTTGCGTCTCATGTTTACCATATAATTATAAAATAAAGCCATTGGAATATAAACATTGCACGTACCTTACAGTGCAAACAGAGCAGTATAAGCGAGGCATTGTACGCCGTTTTAGTTTTTACTGCTTTCTCTAGTGCTTGATGTGGTCTGTTGTAGAAGTAGGCAAATAGGTAGACGCGTTCCCTAGAAGGCCTCTGTGTATCCCCAGGGTCTGTCTACCCCTAGCTGAGAACCACAGGCTTAGCGCACCGGTCTAGCTAAATCAGCAAGGAGACCAGATGCGAAGTGGGACCCACCTGCTGGCAGGGAGTGATTGCAAGCAGAGCTCTGTCCTGATCAGCAAAGGGGGAAGTGGTAGATTGCAGCACAGAGCCGGCTGTCTGGTTTGGTCCATACTCAGAGACAAGAGATCGCTGGGTTTCGGCTGCCCTGGTGAGCAACGTCGGTGCCACGAGAAGCCCGTCGCTGCGCGCCTTCACATTTCACCCCGAGGCAGAGGTGGCGATCTAGGTGTGTATTGTCGGCCTGTGCGAACCACGAGTAAATTCCGTCCGAGCTTCTGCGCTTGCCAGATGGCTCCGCCGGGGAGATTTTGTATTTCCCGGCCGCCCGCGGCGCAAAGGCGCGTTGGCTGAGCTGGGTTGGTTGGCGCCTTCCAGCCGCGGTGGGGTTTGGCGTCTGGGAGCGCACCGGGCGCTTCTTGACCAGGGAGAGCAGCTGGGCTCAGGAGCCCTGAGTAACCTGGGCCCACCTGCCATTCCCAGGGACCTTTTCTCCCCTCCTGACTTAGTGTTTGCCCGTTGCGGGACACCCCTCGGTAGCCCCGCCACCGCGGGGCAGGCACTGCACGGGCAAGAGGACAAGTAAATGAACAAGCGGCATACTCCCAGCTAGCCTCTATGAATAGATGATCTGCCATTGGCGGTGCGCAGTGCAGGCAAATGGAGACGTTTGCATACTGGCGGCCGGCGATCAAACCTCAGCTCCGTGGGGTTAGCTAGACACGGGGCAGCACGGCGGTCACTTCTTCCCGGGCACGGATAGCTGAAGCCGATACACGTTTTGCCTTTCAGGCCTTTGACCAAAGAAAGAAGCTAGCGAAGAAGCCAGTAAAACACCTGCAGACAGAGGCATCACGTAGCCATGCCCGCTGAATGAAGTATATTCCTGTGCCAGCCGGAATGTCTTGATTATTATGTATGATTATGTATCTGATCTTAACACCCAGGCGCCTGAGGCACGGACCAGATCTCCATTCCTACTTTGTCGGGGCAGCTCCGCATGGAAAGCCCCACAGCTTCGAGTCTTGGTACTAACTTTCAGCTCTGGAAAGCCCTACAGCTTCAGGTCACTGTGTGAAAGGGCTCGTTCGGGGACCAGGCAGGGCTCAGTATCCGAGGTTCAGATGGTGGGACTCCAAGGAAGCCGAGCTTCCGTTGGCAGTAATGCCCACGGCCCTCTTCTCTGCAATGTGTTGGGGCTCCCGGGGGTGTGCTTTGGGGATTGTTTTGGTCGATGTAGCTTGGCTGATGAGTTTCGCACCAGCAATGAGAAGAGGCTTGAATAAAAGTAACGGTGCCAGGCACAAGGTGGTGAAATAAGAATGAAATGGAGCAAACACAAAGCAACAATCGGGAGAACCCTTCCGGGTGCGGAGTGTAGACACCAATAAATCGGATTCGATTCGCTCCAGCCTCTGGACGCTTCTCAGCGAATCAGGCTGGACAAGCCGATTGCTTGAGCCAGCCGCGCCGGACCGGGTCCTGTATCAGTAGCTCCAATGGTGGTTTGGTTTAGACTAGGGTCAGTTGCCGGTTCTGGCTGCGGTCCGAGCCGGAGACAACACTCCCGGTACCGGGTCCCTCCCTGCGGCTGACCCAGCAAGGGGCATCCGGGAGCCTCCTGCCCACCCAGCCGGGTGCGCTCACACGCGGACCTACCGGCCAGCCCGTCTGGCCCTGCGCGCTTGCAGCCCCGCAGGGACGATTTGATCCCAGCTGCAGCGCCGGGCTGGAGCCTTAGGCTGGCCTGGCTGTGCACGCACCCCACCGGCTCCCGGGCTTGCATTTCTCCCGGCCGGCGTCCTGGCGCTGCGCGGTGGCAGGTGACATTGGCGGCAGCTGGAGATGGGGAGCGAGGGGCAGCCCTGTGCGGAGCGGAGTTCGCCCACGCGGGGCTGCCCAGCCAGAGAGAGAGCCCAGGACTGCGGCGCTAACCCAGCGCGGCGCCTGGAGCGCAGCAGGGCAGGCGAAGCGGACTAGGCGCACAGGGCGCTGGGGATGTGCGCAGGCTGATCAGCGCGGCGCGGTGGTTCGCTTGTGTCTGTTGATTTCTTAGCAAAGTGCTGGGGTCAGGGGGCGAGTGCCGGATGCCTCGGCCGAAATGCGAGGAGAGAAATCAAGGCAGGGCCTGCGCCCAGTCCCTAGCAAAGAGAAGGAGCGGCCGAGACCACTACCCAGCTCAACACCGCCATCGGCGCCAGCAGGCAGCGCCGGACCTCAGTGGGGACCCGCCGTGCAGGGTCAGTCTCCACACCAGGGGATCGGCGCCTTCCCGGCCCCTTTCCTCTGCAAAAGCCAGGGGGAACGGGTGAGCCCAGCAGAGGACTCTCAGGATCCTCAGCATTATAACCTAGCAGCCCCACATGACCGTCCCAAAGAAAGGGAGATGGAAGTCACACAGTGGCAGAGCCGAGCGGCTCATTCAGAACTCTGCCCCTCCACAGAGCACCCCCTAACATATATTACTGGATACTATGTTGTACATTCCCGCGAGGTGCTTCCCCCAACACACAGAGACTGCTTCTGGACTGAAGCACCATACTAGTCTGTTTTCTTTGCTTATATTAATGTTTGCATGCCGGCCTTAAGAAATGTGGATGTTTATGGGAAGTTTTGACGGAGGCTGTAAAAGGAAGTTGGGGCCGAAAACAACAAATCGCTAGTTCAGTGATCAGTGAAATTATAATCAGTGGGCGAGAACTTGCCATTGACTTCAAGCAAAACTCACTCAAACACATTAGATAGATGTTCTGCTTACAAATCACTATGATAGGGGAGGGCCTACATGAATAAGAGTTTACAAAATATGGTCTAATGTACTATATATTTTAGAGAGTTTGTCTGTCTATTTGCTCAAGAACTCCTCCTAAACGGCAAGAGCTAGGACCACCAAATTCTGTATACAGAGTCCTCTTATAACGTAAAGTAGCCTAATGGTTTGGTTGTGCCAAGAAGATCGATCCTGCCTGGAATGGGTTTGCTTCTCGTAAAGCCAGACAGAAACGAGACAATCACCAGATCAAGTACAGCCCTCAAAAGTGACAGAACTGAGTGAATGTTGAAAGAAATTGAACCAAGATGAGCCAGAAAAAATAGGATGAACCTGGAATAGGATTGTTTCTCCATAAACCTTATAGAAAAGAGGTAAAATGGAGAAATTTGGAGTAATGCTTTCTTTTGGCACAGCTAAATCAATACTTAAGGTTTGAAACTTAGAAGAAAATGTTATTGGAACCAAATTGGAAACAGCCCATTTTTGTTAAAACATAGTGAATGATAAGTGATTATAGAGAGGAAGGAAAAAATACACTTGATGAAATTCCCATTTAAAAAATTACTAAAATAATTAAATGGAAAAATTTTACAATCCCTTTTTAAAGAAATCTGAAATAAAACTTAACTTCATAAAGATTACGGTATATTTCTGGAAAAAATACACTCATTTAAATAAAGCATGTACATTTTCCTTTTATATTCTAAAAAAACCCCAACCACTTAATTGAATCAAGGATCTGAGCAGCATCAGTTCAATCTGCTAGTCTCTTATATTAAGAAAATTGTACTGGTATATTAATCTATAATTGCCATGGCTAAGTATGATTATATTGCATTTTGTTGCTTAACTTCTCCTTGCAAGTTCAATAGAACTTGGTATTCAATTCCTGTCCTCCACCATTGTGCAGTATTGTCATGCACTGTTAAACAGTTCATCCTAGCTTGGGTAGACTTATGTCTATCTGCCTAGCTAGCCTGTGTAAATTACACTACATAGTCCTGACTCTTCTGTCAGTGATGCAGGTTTCACATTACTAACTTCAGTTGGGTTACTCCTGATTTACAGCACTGGGAGTGAAAGGAGATCTAGATCCCATTTTATTTTTAAAGGATAGAGTTTTATCAGCACAAAAAATGCAACCATTGCACACATTATATTTCTGTCTAAGGAAGTAGGATTGGGCCCTATGTGGATAGAAACATATTCCTCATACTACTGTACAATGAGGAATGTAATGCAATCAGCCCAGCATCTACCCTGGCTAGAGGTTTCTGCTTTTGTGAGATACACAGCTGATATAGTTTTTCTGGCTCATCATGTCACTGCACATAGAAAGCAGAAGCCCAGACATACAGCATATTGCCACTAAAGATCCATGAAACACCCATATGTTGAATGCTGCATGGGGATAGAGATAAAAGGAATAGAGAATAAGACAGAGACCATCTTATTGCCTCTATATAAAACAATGGTACTCCCACATCTTGAATAGTGTATACAGATGTGGTCACCTCATCTCAAAAAAGATATCTTGGCATTCAAAAAGGTTCAGAAAAGGGCAACAAAAATGATTAGGGGTTTGGAACGGGTCCCATATGAAGAGAGATTAAAAAGACTGGGACTCTTCATCTTATTAAATAGGAGATTAAGAGGGGATATGATAGAATTCTATAAAATCACGCCTGGTGTAGGAAGAGTGAATGTGGAAAAGTTATGTACTTTCTCCCATAACATAAGAACTAGGGATCACCAAAAGGAATTAATAGGTAGCAGGTTTAAAACAAACAAAAGGAAGTTTTTCTTCACATGGTACACAGTCGGCCTGTGAAACTCCTTGCCAGAGGATGTTGTGAAGACCAGGACTTTAACAAGGTTCAAAAAAGAACTAGATAAATTCATGGAGGATAGGTCCATCAATGGCTAGTAGCCAGGATTGGTAGGAATTGTGTACCTAGCTTCTCTTTGCCAGCAGCTGGGAATGGGTGGCAGGGGATGGATCACTTGATAGTGGCCTGTTCTGTTCATTCCCTCTGGGACACCTGCCTTGGCCACTGTTGGAAGACAGGATACTGGGCTAAGCGAACTTTTGTTCTGACCCAGTATGGCCATTCTTATGTTCTGACTGCACTTGCACCTAGCATACTTTTGGTTGTTATGAAACCACAAGTAATACCATTCCATCAGCTTGAATGCCCTGAATAAAAGTATGAAAAATCAAAGGTCTATATCTAATTTAGAACATTTTGAGGGATGGGAAGGGATAGGTTTTGTGGAGCAATTAGATTTGCTAATTTGGAGCACTTGGTTCTTTTCCTCTGCCACTAAGCCATCTGTTAGAAGGAAGCAACCACCAACTCCAATAGGCATGTTGGTTTTGGATTCTTTTTCATATAAACCCAGAACAATTCCAGGCCAGATGATTGCCCTGATGATTTGAGGAGCCCAGGAGTAGGATTCAGCCCCTCCAGCAACTTCAAAGGGAAATGTTATTTCTTCATAAAGCACCAGAGGAGCCAAGTAAGGAGTAGGTCCTTACACCTCTCTCAAAAGCCATTGCCTGCTTTTCCTTTCCATCTGGCATTTGCTAGGGCACAGGATGCACAAGGAATGACCAAGCCCTCTGTCTGGTAAGTATTGCTGTTAGGACTACTCATAAAAAGTGAGTGAATGACTTCACATGACTAGATGTGGGCACTCATGTTTGGTAATGATGGCCTATGTCTACATAAACAATTGTTGTACACACATATGTATAGGAGAAGACAGGGTTTCTACCATGAAGAACTTGACTGATTCCAAAGCTTGGTCAATAGGTGATATGGGTGAATCTTCTTTCAATGAAACAAGCACTAATGTGTTAGTGTGAGTTGGGTTATTAGAATCAGGCTCATAAGTGCTAAATGTTGCAGCTGTTATTTAATTAATATTGAATATATTGCAAGCAGGCATGCAGTTTTGTCTAATAAAATAAATAACAGCACTTAGTCACCACTGTATTTTCCCAGTCTGGTGCTAGTGTAACTTCACTAACTTTCTGTGTCATTCCACACCTGTAAGGTCTGTGACATCTGAGATTTTTATACACAGGGAAATCTCAAGGTAAAATAAAGTACATTTAAAACATTCCACTTTTAAAACCAGTGGCAAACCGTGGTTTCATTTGTTTCATTGTTCCACCTAAAATGGACTGAGAAATACAACCTGATTCAGGAAGTCATAGAACACGGTTGCGTCTGGCCTTTCTCCTAAAGATTGTAGACTGTATCTTTCCCAAAGCAAATGGACTATTGATTCTGACCTCTTTAAGTGGTCAAGAACACAGAATGCCACTGTTAAACTGAGTAAGTGCTTTAAAGGAAATTAAAGCTTCAGCTCTTCAGGACAGGAAGTAAGGGTTATCGGTATTTGCGTCTTGTAGAGCACCAACTGCAGCATCAGTGCTTGAAAAATAACACGGTCCCAAATGTGTGCTTTTTCAGCCTCTGTTAAGAAAGCACCAGGAAGGCACAGACCATTCCTGGAAACTGAAAAAAAAAAGTTTAGGGTAAATTTCCGGACGAACTTTTATTCCTAGAAATGTTCTATGCCCAGAGGTATGAGTATGGTTTATTTTAGGATTCAAGAATAAAACAGACCAAGAGCATCTTAGGACAGAAGCTTAACTGGAGAGATTTGCTTCTCATGTCCTCTAAACCTGCCAGGAGAAAGAACAGTCTCATCAACCACTGGCAGCTTGTTCTAAATTTCTTCTGAAGCATTGAATAGACACAATTTGATGAGATCAAATAATAATTGTGACACTGACAGGCTAAGATCCAGCTCAGAGTCCTCATGTCTCAGCTGGACACTACTAAGAGATATATACTTGCAATCTATTCTGGCTCACTTGGGGATTAATAGTGATAAAATAGGTATTAGGATGATAAGAAATTGTTTAAAAGTCTCAGGACTAAAAAAATGACACTACATATATATATTTGTTAGTGGCTAAGGTGCCACAGGACCACTCCTTGTTTTACAAAAGTTGTTTTTAAAGAAAATGTTTAGTGTTTCATTTCTATTGAAAGTCTGTGAGCTGCTGCATGCATCAATCTCACTAGTACTATCTGTGCTCCATGCTGTAATGCCAGATCTGAGTGCTTGCACTGTGCGCATCTATGACTATATTAAACACCATGCAGGCAAAAGGCATACATTAGGGTGAAGAGCTGCTTTTCTACAAAAACTGTTGTGCCCATTCTCAAAGAGGATACACATTGATACCAGACAGGCTCTGGGTCCATCTTATGAGTGGAAACCCCCACATCTGGATTGAGGAACCAGCAACAAAAGGACTAAGGACCATTTTTTGCTCTGCTCTTCTCTTCCTGAAGATGAGTTATGCAAGTGGAGGCCTCCAGTCATCCGTTGAGTGTGCAGTTCAGAGCACATGGAGGAGGGGGATAAAACCCCAAAGCAAAGAAACCAAGGATCTCTATAAGGCTTGGACTCATAACAGAAAGGTATTATTTGGCATACACAAGAGATTCCCAGCTGCATAGCATGGGATTGGTCCTGCCTTGGGCAGGGGGCTGGACTTGATGACTTCCTGAGGTCTCTTCCAGCTCTATGATTCTATGACAGCTAGAACGTATTGATTATCAAAGCGTATTCCCACCTAAACGTAAGACTGCAATTCACGTGTGTGTCTATGTTTGCTTGCTTTGGCCTTGTAAATAACAGTCTAGTTTCCTTTTCCTATTTAATAAATTTTAATCTAGTTTACTGTGGTATTGGCTACAAGTGAAACCTAAAGCACAACTGACCTGGGGTAAGTAACTGGTCCTTTGGAATAAGGAGTAACCTGAATATTGCTGTAATTCTTGGTGTAGGAAGCCATCTATCACAGAGATAGGCTCACCTGGGGGCCAAGACAGACCGGAGAACTCAAGGGACTGTCTGTGACTCCATATTCAGGCTATTAAAGTCCCTGAGGAGCTGCACTTGGCACAGTGGGTTAGTGAAGTATAGAACCCAAAACCAATTTGGGGTTTGTACCCTGGTTCTTAACAGTCTGCCCTGAGGTTGGTACATGCACACTTGCCCTACCCTTGGGAGAGTTACAGTGGAAGTAATTATACTGTGCTTATCCAGGCCTCTCGTCCACAGATCTCAAAGCTCTTAGCAAAGGTGGGTCAGAAGTATTAGCCCCACCTTTAAGAGAAGCACAGAATGGGCCCTCCCAAGAATCCACATTCGCAGAGTCAGCCATAGACTGGAGGTCGCCTGGCACAGAGTCCGGGGCTATGGTTGCTGGACAATGCTGCCTACAACCCCACCAAGCTTGAGATTGAAGCAGGTGGCAATGAAGTATTGATTCCTGGCTTGTGGGTAGTTCTGTGTTTGAATAAGCTTCCCCAAAGGACAAAAGCTACTCTGAGGAAAAGCACAAGGCTCTGAAACAGTAACACAGGCTGGGAGCAGTAGATCATGCAGCATCAGGGTGAAGAATCACATCTTAAATAGGAGCACATTTAACTCTGAGCTCTTAAGGCTCATAAGCCTTCTCTTTAAGGAGGGGTTGCTGGGAAGATGACTTTCCTCCCAGTTCTCATGTTTGCTTCCAGCCTTTCAGATCCCTTCCGCCCAAAGACACCTTTTTCCATTCCTCCCATAGGTTTCTGTTTTAACAGATGAAAGTTTGTCT
Source organism: Pelochelys cantorii (assembly GCA_032595735.1). NCBI lineage: Eukaryota > Metazoa > Chordata > Testudines > Trionychidae > Pelochelys > Pelochelys cantorii. The sequence continues at coordinate 48,314,809 of CM064326.1, forward strand.
TCCATCCAGGGCAGCCTGTTTCCTACAGCTTCCGTTTCACCTTCCAGCACCTCCAGAGGTGATTCAATATTTGGTTAAGACTGTGGTGGTGACGTCACTGCAGATAAGGGGGAGGCACAATTAAAATGTTACTCAGCTTTTCTGTTTCACATCGTGGACCAGATTGTGCCCCTTGGATCAGAGCCTGGAAGGGCAGCAGCATTGCCCCGTCAGAGGGAGTGGTTCCCAGCTTAAAGGCATCTTTGGTGCCTGCAGAGGAAAGACTTTGCCCCTAGTTTGGGATCCTTGCATGGAAAGGGCCCAAGGGCAGCACAAACTGAGGAAAAGGGGTGTACATAAGCCCCCGAGCAGGGAGTTTAACTCCACCGCTGCCCTGTGTATCATGCAAGCGTGCAGCCAGGAAAATTGCCACATCTTTTACCTGGTTTTTAAGATGAAAATAAGCCCTCGTTTATACCTCCCCATCCACTTCACTGCCATCTTCACGCTGCTCAGTTGCCATTTTGCCTGCCAGCCCCTCCCCCGTGCCGTGTGTAATGCTCTATAACAAGGGTCTCCAACCCTTTTAAGCACAAGATCACTTTTTGAATTTAAGTCAGTCCAGGATCTACCTCAAACCCAAATATCCCTGCTCCACCCCTTCGCTGAGGCCCCGCCCTCCTCACTCTATGACGATGGGGTACAGGAGAGAGGGACAGAGAGACATCAGTGCCCCCCTGCCTCTGTCTTCCCCACCCTGCACAACAAGCAAGAGGCTCCCAGGGGCAGCTCTGAGGCTCTGGGCAGGAGCAGCATGGCAATGTGGGTAGGGGCAGCTGAAATGCCAGTGCTTGACAGCCTCTCAGCCAAACCAGTCAGGATCACCTGTCAGAGGCTCCAGGATCTATTGGCAGATCCCAATCTACTGGTTGGTGACCACTGCTCTATAACTTCTCCATAAGGGGCAGGCCTGGAGACTTCTAGAAGCTGCTCCCATGCTGCTGCTTTCAAAAGAGAGAACAGGAGACAAAGCAAGGGAGACCCTGCTGTGATTTGGGGGGGGGGGGGGCGGGGATACAGCAACACTGCAGGGGGAGTGATCACCTGCCCAAATGAGCCAAGAGCTTGTCTCCAGTGAGCTGTAGGGGTGGGCCTGGCATCCTGCAGCAGCACCCAACCTGCTTCCCTGCAACAGGGCTAAGTAAGAAGGGAACCATTGAAAACAGCTGTGTGAGGAGTAGGGGGAAGGGTGGCAGAAAGGGTCTGAAGCAGAGCAGGGGCAATGGGGGGAGGGGAGAGGAAGGTGTCTGCTGCTTGATCCATACCAGAGCAGGACTCCACTCAGGGAAATGACAAGGGTGAAATTCTGTGCCAGGGTAAGTGCTTGGGGCTGAACTGTGTGTCCAATAAGGACGCATCCTGAGGGTGTGTAAACTAAAGGGAAGATGCTTGTTCCAGCACCAAAGCTGTTCAGTCCAATGGACAGTTCCATGGGGATTTCCTTGTGAGTTAACAGTCCTTCAGAAGGCCCAGTGTTCTGCAGAAATCTGCACAGCTCTGCTACATCTGTCCCAGACATGAGCACTGGCTTGCCTCAATCCCTGTGCAGCGCTCTGACAGCGTGTAGGGGCTGAGGAGGCCTGACTTTAGGGCAGGAACAGCATAGGGCCATTACTTGCAAACCTACACTGACCCCTTTATAGCCCCCAGCATAGGGAGCTTGCTGGGAGTGGGTGTCACAGACCAGAAGGAAGTTTCTATAATCCTCTAGACTGCAATAAATTATAGTGACCAACATTGCTCCAGCCATCCTGTGGGCCTCACCACAGAATCTGTCCCTGGATTCTTGACCTTTTGGGTGGATAAATGACTTGACCAGTCTCCGCTGTCATAGGGGTTGTCACATTATTGGATTTTAAAGGTCATTGCTGCACCCATGGGGGGGGAGGGTGCCCCAAAAGTCTATACAAAGGGGGCCATGTGAGGTGTCACATGAAAGCTTGTGTTCTACTGATTCTGTATATGCTAGTCATGTACTTGTATAATATCTGTATGTGGAGTTATAAATATGTACTCTGTGTTGATGCTGGAAAATTCTCTGTCTGAGGCAGAGCAATGTGCCAGGAGTCTGTTTGTTCAATGGCTATGCTGATGAGCGAGGCTCCAGGGACAATAGATCTCCAAATGCCAAAGACACACCTGGGGAATGAATCTGGATGCCTGAAGACCAGCCAGAATGATGATTGCTGGCTTGGGACACAAGGCTAGGTCACTGATCATGTGACCTGCTACAGCTTGGAAGATGCCAGGAGAGGTATATAAGTGTCATGTGGCACCCACCATCTTGTCTTGAGTTCGGCTCCTGATCCCAGATGCAGCCTTGCAGGGAACAATGAGCCGGGAAGAACAGTAGACCCATCCTGACATAGGATGTACACCAGAGACTTTTAAGATAGCAGTTTATAACATCTCTGCTAAGAGCTTGTATCGAGAACTGGGAGATTCGATGCATGTAATGTATTCTCCTTAACAACCTTACTGTCATGCTTTTCTTTCTTTTAGTAATAAACCTTTAGATTTTAGATTCTAAAGAATTGGCTCAGCATGATCTTGTGGGTAAGATCAAGAGTGTAAATTGACTGGGACCTGTGGCTGGTTTCTTGGGACCAGAAGAACCCATTTGGGATAGGTGAGATTGGGTTCTAAAACCCCTCACCTGTGTGCAGGCCCAGGGCTGATTGGGACACAGGGAGAGCTGGGCTGTCAGAGGGGTTTTGCTTGTGAGGCTTCTGGCTGGCCGGATTGGCAGCTGAAGCGCTCGGTGTGACTGGTTTGTGGCCTATTTGGGAAGGTCTCCAGTCTGGGGCTGTACAGAGCCCTGAGTTTGAGCACTTCTCCCTGAGCGGATGCCCTCAGCGGTGCCCAGAACGACCCGGTCCACCACAGGGTTCAAATTTGACAACAGGAGTCTTAAGGCAGCCTGTACAATTAGCCATCAGGCTGGGGAATGGAAGTTTTCACTTTGCACATAAAATCTGGGATGTGCTTCCATGCTGAAGAGAAGAGAGCCCAAAGGGAGAAGAGGTGGAGGGGAATCAGTTATAGCTAATATATTTACTGAACAGTGAATGTGACAGTGAAGTGAGTAGCAAATATTTTGGCTATGGATGCAAAAAATGAAAACCAAAGAAGACATGGTAGTGCACATGTGTTGTAGGCCACAAGAACATAGGGCAAGGAGAGACCCCAAATGCTGAGGATCTAGACACCCTGGGTAAGAAGTAAAGCTCACCTACCTCTTATGGTAAGATGGTCATTCAGCCTCTCTTCCTCGGGTTGAGAACTCAAGTTTCAGCCAGAGGTACAACCGCAAAGCAATATCTCTGCTTGCTAGAGCAAGATTCACTCAACACAGATCTGTCAGCCAGGGCTGGGAGGGTCACCACTAAATGCAGTGTAAACATACCCTTAGTCTCTGAGTCCCTTTGTTCCTTGGCCTCAGCTGAGCCTGCCCCAAAAGTTATCATCTAGTTTACTACAGCACCCAATATGATGGGTCCCTGATTCGGATCTCTAGATGCTACCACAATACCAATAATAATGACTACTCTTATGCTGATGGTTTCTGATGGGGCCATTTGGCCTCTAGGAACTGGTTAGAGATCACAAAATCATTCACATGGGCTGTGGGATTGCTGCTAGTTGGTTATGCTAATAACCTGAGCTTGGTTTATACTTCTACCCTCGAGATGGAGTAATTATTTTAGAAGACATATGGATAATAAGAATCTGCTAGAGATTTGGGGAAATGCAAATACTGTTCCAGTATTTTAAAAATGGAGGGAAAGAGGGATCCTAGCAACTACCTTTGAGATAGCTAATTGTAATTCCTGCTAGCTGAATAATTGTTAAAGGAGGAAAAAGTCTGTAAACAGCTAGGAGGTCACAACTTCATGAGCAATGGTGATCAACAGGGTCCAAACCCTCAAATGATATAAATAGATGTATCTTCATGGATTTCAATGGAGCTTTGCCAGTTTACACTGGCTGAGGATCTGGTCACGTGTATAAAAAACAAACAATGCTATAGCAACCTAGTGCTTTCTCTTTTTTTTATTTTAATGGACTACACAATCAAGGTTTGCCTCTTCCTTAGGGGAAGTCAGTGGCAAAAGCCCAACTGATGTGGGTGGGAGCAGGGCTGGGTTAGGACAGTGTAGTGAGTGTGTAATATAGTTAGCTATTGGTACAGCATATCATATGGTGCCCCATCACAACTTCCTTGAAACACAATTCCTCTTTGTTTGGCTATGGGCATTGGGAATAGTCAGGAAGACTGTGTGAGGGTAGGGACTATATAGCTATCCATTGGGATGACAGATGTACCTCCAGCCTCAGCACAGCACTTACTTCATTTTATACAAATGAGTTGTCTCATTGGCTCCTTAAAGTTAAATACAAACTTATGTGTTTTGTAGGATCATGCCTAGAAGTGCTCAGCCCAGCTTTATTTAACACCTTTATTGGCGATCTGGAAGATGCAGTAAACAGCACTCTAGTTGCATTCACCAATGACGCGAAATTGGGCAGTTCAGTTGGCTTCTCTACCAAGGGAGTTCTTTGTTGCTGCATTATATTAGCCATAGAGCTAGTAGTGCTGATTATTATGAAGGTTGCCTGGCACTTCCCATTATCAGAACCTGTTTTAGTCTGCGTCTACACAGCAGGTAGTTATTTTGAAATAACATCAAAATACTGTCAAGCTAGGGGACTTCTTACTCTGATTCCTGCAACTCTCATTGTACAAGGAGTAAGGGAAGTCGGAGGAAGAGTGCTCTATCTCAGAATAAGTGCTGTGTAGGTGCTCAGAACTTTGAAATAAGCTATTTTGAAGTAAGCTACACAATTGACATAGTTCAATTTGCATAGCTTATTTTGAGTTAAGCCCTGCTGTGTAGACGCACCCTTTAAGCACAAGTCTCAGCTAGCCTCAGGAAGCTACTCCAGGAAGTGACTGCTGTCCTGATGCCCTGCCCAAAGTGATTCCGGGGGGCTTTAAATGCAATTGAGGCTCCAATCAATGTGGATGCTCTATTCTGAAATAGCTCAGCGCTATTTCAATAAGAACATAAGAATGGCCGTACTGGGTCAGACCAAAGGTCCATCTAGCCCAGTAGCCAGTCTGCCAACAGTGGCCAACACCAAGTGCCCCGGAGGGGGTGGACTGAAGACAATGATCAAGCAATTTGTCTCCTGCCATCCCTCTCTAGCCTCTGACAAACAGAGGCCAGGGACACCATTCCTACCCCCCTGGCTAATAGCCTTTTATGGGCCTAACCTCCATGAATTTATCTAGCTTGTCTACATTGCAATGGGTATTTAATAGCATGTCTACACTGCAATGGGTATTTGCAGTGTAGACACACTATTTCGAAAAAAGCTATTTTGGAGTTTTTATTCTGAAATAGCGTATTCCAAAATAACAAAGAGCATGTCTACACAGCAAGCCATTATTTTGAAATAATGTCAAGCTGGAGGATTTCTTTCTCTGACTCCTGTAACCCTCATTTAATGAGGAGTAAGGGAAGTCGAAGGAAGAGTGTTCATCCTTCAACTTCCTGCAAAAGCCGAATTAAGCTATTTCAACTTCAGCTTTGCAATTGATTGGACTTTTGCCCTAATGTGTAGATGTGCCCTTAGATATTAGCAATTCAATTCCCTGAATGCTTCCTTCCCACTGGGCATGCTCCAGTTGTAAAACTTTCCCTGTGTTGCCACCTCTGGACTGAAGGGGGCTGAGTGAAGAGCAAGGAGATGCTGTCTGTCCTCTCAATGAAATCACTGCTGGGCCTAGGCAACAAGGAGGAAGAAGCACCTGATCTGACTGTAGAGACCAAAAGCGGGGATGAGAGAGGAGAGAGATGGGAAGGAGGGGACAAAAGATTGGGACAAGGTTTGCAGGGAGAGTGAGAGACAGGGAAGGGAAGCTGGCTGAGCTGGAGAAGGGAACTGGGACTTGGGGGGGGGGGACAAAGAATTGGGACAAGGGACAAGAGAGTGAGAGGCTAACCAAGTAGATGATTGATAGCTGAGGAGGCTGGGCAAGGGGACTGGGATTGAGAAGGAGTGGGTGGCAAAAAGGAAATTGAGAGGGCAAGGGAGAAGGATGTCGCAGGGAGCTGAGCTGTGAGGGTAGAACTGGGGGTGGCTTAGCAAAGAGACTAGAACAGGGAACCAGGGGGATACTGAGCTTGTCTGAGGAGCATCTCACTGAGCCCCCCCCCCACCCCAACCATCCTGACACACTCTATCACCCACCTATACTGCTGAGCCCCTGCTATCTTACCTTGACCCCCTGCAGAGTCCCATTACCATTACTCCCAGAACCCCACAACAAGCATCCAGATTCCCCCTGTACCTAGGTCCCCCACTGAACTGCCTGCACCCAGATTGCCCCCCACAGAACCTTCTCACCCCACACCAGAATCCCCCACACCAAGCCCCTGCACACTTGGCTCCTGCTTTGCTGAGCCTGCCTGCCCACACCTGGCATGGGGAGGCAGGGCCCTGGGGCATTTCTGGGGCAGGCCCTGTACTTGTGCTGTGCCAGGGTAGGGTGCCACCTTACAGCTGAGTCTGTGTCCCAGAGGGGGGCTGCAGAGTGATCTCCACCTCTGTGTAGCCAGTGGCCTGTGAACCCCACTGCTATGCAGGAGCCCCCACATTTATTTGACAAATCAAATTTGCAGAATTTACAGGCCATGGGGGCACAGAATGATCTCAGGAATAACAACTTACTCTGCTAGCACGCTGTGCTTCCTAGCCCCTAGCCTGCAAGCAGAACCAGCACACCCCTTTGCACAGAGTCCTCCCTACACCACAACAACCTACAGTAGTGCAGAGGTCTGAGCAGGGGCTCTCAAAAGTTCCGGCCCAGGCGAGTGTCATTATGCTGCCACAAAATGGAACTCCAGCTGAAGGTTGGGAGGTGGGTCACCCCTTCCCCAGGGCTGGAGCTGACAGGGTGGAGGTGGGGCAGGTGGCTTGTTCTGAAGCTGTGCTTGGGCAGCCACCAACAGCTTTCCCAGGGCTGGAGCTGGCACCAGCTGAAAGTAGGGAGGAGAAGGCAGCCACTGAATGTAGGGATGTGAGGTGGATCTTGCAGTGGCCTAATAGATATGAATTTCTGTTGCTTTTTTAAAAACTCCAGGAAAACACACACACACACACACAGTTAAACTCTAGGGAAAGACAGGCACATTATTAAACTCTAGGGAAACACACACACACAGACTAGACGGGAAACACATACACAGTTAAAACACCATTAAGGTTGAAAAGTCCAACCCTACAAACTTAGAAGATACCAGTCATTTGCAGCCTCAGCCATTCCCATTAAAGACATAGAGGGTTTTGCCATTGACTTTTGCTCTTCTACTTGTGTAGCATAATTTGGTAGCATTTTACACAGCTGTAAATGGTTGGATTAGAGAGACTTCTGCTCCGGTCGAGTTACTCCAGAGCTTCATTTGGCCCCGATTACTTGGTAAGGAGCTGATGGGGCCCGTCTATCCGCTTACTCCGCAAGATATGTTTATTATGTTGACCCATTTTAACTAAAGTGAACACGAGGAAAATGTAAAATCAAGATGTAAAGTTTTCAGAATTTGCCTACACCTCAATAAATCCCATGCAAGTGTTTCGCCGGAGGCAATGCAATCCTGTAAATGCATGTAGGGATGATTTAGGCGTAGTAATGCAAATACACACCTTGCTGCTGTGCTAGCTACGAATGGAACATACACCGGCTTGTTTCCAGATTCGAACAAAATTAACCCGCGCCTAGAATCAAAGACACTGCACGGGAGGAAATAGCTGGATCGGGATCTGCTAGGTAACTAGGGTCGTTACCCTCCATTTTCAGGACGTTAGAGTGCTGCTGTTTAACCTTGCTCGAGAGTGTGGGGTGCCCGCAACGTTGAAAAGCGGACGGAGGAGTCAGTGGGGAAAGCGAAAGGTTGACTAGAGAAAGGAGGGACAGGCGCAGTGGGACTTGGCCTCTTTGCGGGACTGAATTGTCTTCAAAGCTTCCCAGGTGCGCTGCCCGATGAGCTTGTGCAGAGGTGGCAGATCCCCGGGAGGGGGCGAATGTTGCAAATGAACGCTGGCTCTGCCCTCTGCTGGCATCCCCGTGGCTCTGCTCCCCCGCGCTCCTCACCGACGCGTTCCGCCCAGCGCCCGCTGTCAGAGCGAGAGCGCGCTGGGGGAAGGGAGTCCTTGACTTTGCCGCAGGAGCTGTTTCAGCCTCCCGGAGGGCTGTAAACTGAGGAGGAGCCGCGGCAGAAAAGCAACAGCAGAGTGATTCCTGGGACAAGCCTTCCCCCGGTTCAGTGTCAGGGCCAATACTGCCATCTACCGGCTGCTTCCCAACAGTGCCGTTCTAACCCCGGGCAGGGCAGCACTCCTCGTCACCGTATTACAGGAGCAGCGGGTTCTTCCTGGGAACTGCGGGAAGAGTTTTCGCTTCATAGAAACGTGCCTGTGTGCTACCTTTGGAGGTAAGCTCCTAACCACGCGCCCTGAACTTGCAGGAGGAACCCTTCGGAAAAAGCTGAAAAGCACGAGGGGGAAATGTAAACCTAAGCTGTAACAAACCTTTCGGATCTGGTCTAAATCGAAATGTATTGTATGCACAGGCTTATTTGTTAGGAGATAGTGTAGCAATGAAGGACGAAAGACATAGGCTGAAAAGTATATCACTATTAACTAAAATATATTTTGTTGGTTACAGTACCCCTAGCATGATGTGTTCCTGGCCCATAATTAGGTGGTAGGCGCTGAAGACTGTAATTTATTATTATTATTATTATTATTATTATTATTTTATTTTATTTATTACCGATATGCTAAGTTCAACTATAAACTACACTTTGATGTTTCGGTGTTTCCGATAAGCGAAACTAGATTCAGAGACAATGCAGAGGGAAAGTGTCAGATCCCAACAGATCTAGAGAAGAAGCTCTTGATTCTGCTTGTTATATGTATTTTATTACTCTTAATTGTCCTCCTCGTATCCAAAGCATGTAACTAGTGTGTTGTTCTGTAATGAGAAGTCAGAATTAAGAGTTTACTTTTGGTCCATACAGGCGATCTCTCTTCCCTGGGTGGGTCTTAAACCAGTAAGCCCAGTTCACCAAAGAGTTGTATGAAAGTGAGAAGATTTTCACCTCCAAGCCTACAGCGCGTCTGCAAAAAGTTCATAATAGTAAATAGAAAAAAAAGCAATAACTGTGCTAAAGGTCCGGAGTAATAACACCTGGGCAGAGAAGCTGACGGCGCAATCATTAAGACTGCCCACCCCACAACAGGGAGACAAACCGGGTGCTATTCTAGAAGAAATTCGGATCCTCGTTCACCTTGGATCAACCATTCCGGATTTACATTGGTGCTACCTTTTGACACCAGTTTTGAAGTTCCCATGGCATTGACTAGAATGGGGACTTCTGCTTGAAAATTCGTGGCGTACTATGGCCGTGACACCAACATACAGAAAGTGAAGATTGGTGTGATCTTGACTGAAGGGGGAAGCCGGGAGAGCAGATGGGGGTAATAAGATTCAGACACTGGAATGTGATGCTGCTGCGAGGCGGGACAGGCGCGGGAGTGCTTGGAGGCTGAGGCGTGTTGCACGTAGCAGACACGCGGGTAATCACCACGCGATGCTGGAGGGCCATGTACACACGTAAGAAGGGCCGTAGACACAGAGCCAGGCTGGGGCGGGTACTGCTGGAGAAACGGCAGCTCCCTCCACGGCTGGGCGACTGTTTAGTCCCGGAAACCAGAGCAGTGTAGATCCCAGGGAAATGCCAGTCTTCTTCGTAGGTCCCGAGTCTATACCTTTTCCTAGCTTAGTCGGGTCTTCTGGTTAATTCAACGCGCAATCTGCTCTCTTCGCTGCAGATTGCTTTTCTTTACAACGCGTGACAAAGTGAGGGAGCCGGGTGGGATCAGATAGGTCTGGAGAACGCCTGGAAGTGGGAGGAGGGCATGAGATGCCGTGGACGCTATGAATAGTGCGGGGCGAGTACCGCGACTAGGAAGATGATCACGTTTCCTGTCCGGAAACCCTCGGAAACAAATATCGAGCTGATAAAAGAAATCTGCTGTCGGTTCTGAATCTCTCTGACCCCGACTGAGTCAGTGCGCATGTGTCCCAATCAGCGCCCCCAACGCCACGGGACTTCAGTAGGAATTGGCTGGCACCTGGAAACAGTGTAAAATGTGTTTCTGGAAATTAGCCCGTATTATAATCATCTGTTGCATTTCCTATACTTTGTAGTCGAAACAGTTCTTCGATTAGTGCAAGCCCAGAGACATAAAGCAGTCGATGTACTTTTAAAGCAGAAACATTACTCCTTCCCTATAGATACTTGGGACTGAGTTTTAAAATGACAGCAAGAACAGATGTAAATTCTCCATTTTACTCTTCAGTTTTGTAAACCAAAAAACTAGAGTGTAGGAGCTTTTAAGCTTATGAAGCAAAAATTCTTTGGCAGCTATCGATAAATCTATCTCCTGAGGCTGTTTTACTTGTTTTATGGCAGTGAAATGTGACTATATACATAATGAAAGACCTCAAGGCAACTTTTAGAGCATGTAAACCAGCCAAGCAGCGGTAAGCAAATGCCTCACATTCACTGGAAGGATGATTTGCTGTGTCATCAGACAGCCTCTCAGAACCGTTTTGAAACGAAATGGTCGGCAGATGTAGCTAAACATGACGAATATTTAGCTATTATAGAGCTATTTTCCAGTTGCGTGCAAACTCCTAGTAACCCCTAGGGGAGGAATGTAAAATTGTCCAATTTTGAAACGAGGGATTCTTTAGTGACTTGCCTGCTTGCAGAAAGAGTTAGTGATACAGGCAGGATTAGACCTCAAGAGGTTTGGGTTTAGCTTCTAGCGCTGTGAGCTACCGACTAAATTAGCGAGGGCTCTAGGAAGAAGCACGTGTGAGCCAGAGTAAGTGCTGTCGTAGTCCCATAACTAAGGGACGTTTCTTTCCTTAACATAATTCGGAGTTCTCTCGCAAACAGATTGAAATTCCATACTATGCAGAGGGATAGCGGAGTCAATGGGACCAATACAAGGAACAGGATTTAGCCCAAAGGCAAAGCTTACAGCCGGGTTTACAGGGGGCTCTGGCATCCAAGAACACTTGGGTGACTAAGGGCGTTAGAGTGCTTACCGTGGAAAGGTCTCTGGGTTTGACAACTCTTCCGTCCCTGCAACGATATTTGCTGTTGCAATGTTGTCTCTGTTTTGTTTGTTCTTTCTTGCCCTGCAACAATGTAGGTTGTGTACCCTGCCTTTTGCAGTTTGGGAAAGGCACATGTTTTTCTCTGAATCTGACTCTGTCACTCCTTTTGATCATATCCGCATCTCCCCTATCTCTTGTACTTTGCATTTTCCGTCTGCCTCCAGTCTTTTCCTTATCGATGTATTCTGATTTTTCTCCTTCAGCATGCGCTGGCTAGATAGTGCCTGACCCCGGGTTCATTGTGTGCCTCGTTTCTTAGCTGTTCAGGCTTCAACTTCTGCTTTTGCCAGTACAAACCTCCAGCTGCGAACTGCTCTGGATCAATTCATGCGGCTCCCTTTAATATCTGTCACCATCACCTGAGAACGCAGGGAGATATGCGGCCCCTTGGCATTACGTTTGATCATAAAGCATTGGATAGAGGTGTCAATGCAGTAGGCCACAGAGCTCACTGGCGACTTCCTTTTTGATACCAACCATTGATGAGTGTAGATGAAGATATGGCCAATTTCAGCTCTGATTTTTGAACCCGGGGCCTTGTCCTCCTCCAGTCTTTATCCGTAGTAAAACTCCCTTCGATTTCCACAGGGCAGGATCTGGTTTCTAATCTACTGCTGAGCTACTTCTGTCTAGTCATTCATTCTGCTAATCATCAGTGAGGGGCATCAAGGTCCCCAGAACAAGGCAATTGTGTGCTTATAAAGCAGAGAGGGGACCCGTTTGGCATTGTTTCCCTTATTTGCTTTAGTTTTCCTGGAGTGGGATCTATCAACGACCATTTGTATAAAGCCTGTTACTTTCATGCTTTAGGTTTAAAGTGCTGAGATAACAGGCCAGCGACACAAAACATGTTGCTACAATGTACTCGCGGATAGAGAAACGTGACGTGCCAATTTCAGCAGCCGCCTGGCGATGGCTTCTAGAACGTTTGGATTCCTGCCTGCTCGGGAAGTGATTGAGGGAATTCTCAGGCCAGCTGGCTAGGATAGTTCCCAGTTTCCTGGCTGGCAGTTCCTGCTAGGGAATTACAGTGTGGGGGCCTGGGTGTTTGGGCAGAGGGAAGTCCCTCCGCTTACTTCTGCTGTAATGGCAGAAGAGAGCAGAGAGCCGTCGGCCTTCTGGTTAAGACATATTATAGGGAGTGCAGCTCAGGGATTTATACCGTGCTCTGTTTCTTGAACAATTCATCTATTCTAAGCACATGTCTCCTTTTCCCCAGCAGGACAAGGGAGGCAATTGTGCTTTCATACCTCACAGGGGTGCTGTGAGGATGCTTCTAACACGCATGCTTTCAAAACGTATCTGGTAGGTGCCATATTAGCACTCTTATTTACGTCCTATCACCAGAATCCTAGAATCTTCAGAGTAAAAAATGGGGGGAGGGGAGGCCCGGTAAAATCTTTTTCCAGCTTCCATGGAAAAAGGGGGGGAGGCTCACCCCACAGCGTATCTGTCTTGACCACTTTCAAAAATCACCTGCAATGAACAAAAACCCAACAAAAAGCACGTGCCCTCTCGCACACTTTTATGATGCATAGGGAATAGGAAGATCTGAAACATTTTTCAATATAGATGTTTTAAATCGGGCGTGGAGAGGTTGGCATTTTGGGTTCTTTGGAGAAAATTGAGTCTTGTCTAATCTGGAAGATGCTGTAGTAACTAGAGAACTAGTAATCGCTGTCCCAAGGGTCAAGAAAACGAGTCCTGAGAGACCAAGAAAGAAACAGATATTTTGTCAGGCCGTTTATATTCCAGCTTTATCTACACTTATTTGATTGGAAGGATTCACATTCTGGAAAAAAATATGTTCTTTTTAAAGGTTAAAGACTTCCACCCCTTCCATTCAGAGAAGGCCCAGAGGGATAGCCGTGTTAGTCTGTAACTTAAAAAAAAAAATCTTGTAGCACCTTAGAGGCTAACAAAAATATAGAAATAGATAAGTTCCAGTAACCACTTTCCGATTTCTTCCAGTCCTCTGGGAAACACGGGTAGGGCCTTATATTCCCGATATTTGTAAGGAAAAAATAAAACCACTTCAAAAAGGACACGTTTAAAACATTGGTTGAAAAAACCACAGTTAAACGTGGCAAAAGGTGAGTCACCAGCGTTTTTTCTTTGGAGATTGTTCAACAGATTCCACTGGAGGGGAAGATTTCCCAGTGGCCACCCTTTTTATTCTTTTATTTCCTCCCCTGGCCTCTAGCAATGGGAAACCCACGGCTTTGTCAGCCCTGCAAGCGGAGACTCTCCCAGCTTAGCTCCAGCAGAATGGGAAAATGCCAGCAAAACCCCGGTAAAGGGCGCTGTATTACACCCATATATCAGTTGTGTTTAGTTTCCTTACTGATGGCCTTTCATAACTCAGTGGTCATCTTTCTTGCTCTGCCATTAATTATTCCGGGAGGCAAATAAATGGGCCCAGAATCAAGTCACTGACATCCCCGCCCCCCCGCCAGTTTTCCTGCGAGAGAGCGAGCTTGGGATCGTTCGCAGTAGGACAATGCCGACTTTTGAACCTCTAACCACTAAGCAAACAAACCTTGCGCTCTGCTCCACAATCCAAACACGGTTTATTGACAGGCGTTTCACAGCAACGCATAGCAACTGAGGCAGCCGCCGCCGCCAGCCGCAGCCCGGCGGAGCAGGAAGATCGCTGGCCTGCGGGCGCGGCCCCCGGAGCACCAGAGGGCAACCTCGCAAAGGCTGCGCCCCGGAGTTAGGGCTGGCAGAGTCATTTCCCAGCGCGCCCCGGGCACAGGCCTTCCATGCCAGCCCGCACCGCCGGCTCTGGTTTGAACTGAGGCCGGATCCTGCAGTCCTGCCTCGCAGGGGGTTCCGGGAGGAGGGGGAGAGGCGCCGCAGGTGATCCTCTTTAGCTTGGGAGGCAGGGGGCCCTGACAGCTCAGGCTCCAATGAAGCGGGGCTGACAAGAGAGAATCTGAAAATGTGAAAACTTAGCAGGCACGTCCCTCCACTCCCTCTTCCCCCCCAGATTCAGGGGCCAGTCCCCGGGGAGCGCCCGTGACACGCTTCTTAGCTGCGCTTTGAGGGGGTTAAAATGACGTTTTCAATGGGAAGGCCCTTTCCACCCATTCCCTGTTGCAACCCACCGGCCAGTCCTCACATACCAGGCGTGCTGCACGCAGCTTTATAAACACCTCATCCTACCTCCTAGACACACACGCACACACCCCTCGCTGCCTCCTCGAAAGACACCAGGACACTTACTCTGCAACAGAGACAAAACCTCGCTTAAGTCCAAAAACAAAACGAAAACAACCCCAAAACACCAGCAAAACCTCTGCTCCACGGATTATACTGGAACCCACTAACAGAAGAGAATAGGGCTAAAAGCCACCGCAGAGTCCAGGCGGAGTTGCTTTCACATGCTTGGCACATGAAGCCAGCTTCTCAGCCTTTGGCAGGAGCCTGAATGCAGCACTAGACTCCTCTCTTCGGAAGACCCTAATTTCTGACACATCCTTAACCCCCTACCGCGTGGGATCACAGCGCAAACACTACACTACACAAACACAACCTCTCAGCTCTGGCAGACGTCTACCCCTGACGTAGCACGTGGTTAAAAACACGGTGGGTTGTAAAAGAGCCCCCCCTCCCAAAACCACTCCTTGCATTAATAGCCTTTCTAAAATTACACCTGGCAATGTGCGAATTTAAAACTGCTCCTGCCTGGAAAGGTTATAAATAAAAACAGCAGGGAGCATTTCATAGGCTCTTCCCCCGCTTCCATGATTGGTACTGACCAGGTTCCTAGCAGGTATGGTGGAATAGAAATGGCACCATGAGCAAATCCTCTTCACCAATGAGGTCTTTGGCCAAAGTTTATTGGTCAGATTGGGGGGGAGGGTGAGATTACCTGTTACCATGAGCAATTACACGTCTGACATCTCAAATAGCCACGTTGCTAACGGCAAATATCGGGTAAGGTATATTGCAGATGGCCTGCTGTCCCCCTATCCCAGATACAACCAGAACACAGTTTCTGTCCTGGGTGGAAAGCCTTGGACTGTGTGTTTCAAAGACTAATTTTCCAGATTTTTGACTCATTAGTTGAGTAAATCCTACAATAAAACGGTGGAAACCACCCTTTCCCAGGGACAGCAGAGATTGTCATCTGTGTCCAGGACTGGCAGAAGAATCCATATTTTGGTCTTTCTCCCCCATTTAATAAAAAAGAGGGAAAGGTGCCAACCCCAAAGGTGTGTGTTCCTGGAGGCTTTGTTGAAGAAGGCATCTTACAACTCAGAGCTTGTCCTCGGGGCTTTCTTTTTTTCTTTTTGGACCCATAATAAAGCCTTCAAAACCAGGAAGGCTCTTGTATTTATGGAGCTGCTCAGGGAGAAGAAAAACCGGGCATAATCTGAAATCTCTCTCGTGGTCCCCAAACCTCCATGGTAATAATATTACACTCGGGGGATCCTCCCTCTAGCAAGTGTAACTAAATTGCTGTTTCCACAGGAGAGGTCACCTCTTAATTTCTCCACGGTGCAGAAGGGCCGGGTGACTCTCAGCACCAGATTTAGGAGCATTTTTACAAGCGGCCAGCATTAAGCAATTCACTTCTGAACATTTGAGCCGTGTCTTATCTTACCTTCCGCGCGCAATAAGGCAAGATGGTCATTCTGAAGGTTTATGGGCGCCAAAGACAAACGTGCTTTACACTTTGCTATGAAAATTCATCCTTGGCCCAACCTGCCTGATAAAACCATCCACCCCCGATCCCTGAGAAGCAGAGTTTGAGAACTGCTGGGCGCTGTGGGCTCAGCGCTGGGCTGTTGGTATTTACTGTATTGCAAACGCCGAGTGTGAAAAACAAACGCGTGTGTCCCCCGAACAAGGCAACGGAGGCGCTGTACACTTTGTACAAAGGGCTGGCGTGTGGCTGCCGGAGGTCAGCGCGGCCACTGTCGCGCGCAGCCCGGGCTCTGTCAGTTTCAGTGGCTGACCAGCGACGTTTCCCCGCTGGGGGCTGGCGATGGCGCGCTCCTGTTCGCCAAGGAGAGCACAAGCCCCCCCACCCCCCTCCTCCTCAGTCTCTGGCTGCTGTCACTGGGTCACCGATGGCGCTAAGACCCCAGCGGCTCCCAGCACGCCCCCCGCTGGGCCAGGACCGGTGGATCCCTGGAGGGAGGAGACCGGGCTCAGCGGTTGGGAGCCGCTGTGCACAGCGCCGGGCTGGGACTGCTGCAATTTCTTCTTGTTGATCTTTCGCTCTTTCGCTCGCCTGTTCTGAAACCAGATTTTTACCTGGTGGAGGCAAGAAAGGACAGAGAGAGAGAGAGATGGTCAAATCAGAGAGCGCAGCGGCTCCAGACTGGCCAGGCTGAGTGCACCTTGGGGGCTTGCTCAGCAATCGGCCCAGCCATCTGAGCCCGGCTCTGCTGCAACACGCAGGGAACGGCCCCGTGTCCTGCAAACCAGAGCGCCAGACTTAGGCGCGGGGCTCAATCCCCAGCTCTCGACGCAGGCCAATTCCCGAGAAAGGCCCTCTGCAGAAAATCCTACCGTGGCCATCTCAGCTGTCAGTTCAGAGCGCTGTGAGCGCCAACAGGCGCACGCGTGGGTGGAAATCCCCACCCCACGCGCAGTAGGACGTGCAACCGGGTGGGTTTGGAGGGTTGCAAAGCTCCCTGCCTGTCGCCCTGTGTTTCTTTCGCACTCAGCAGTAGTTAAAACACCAGATCAGTTCCCTGCACGCTCACCTCCCTCACTGCCAGGAAAATCCCCACTCTCCTGGCAAGGGCAGACCGCGGGCGGATTTGTCCCGGGATTGATCCGCATCGTCCCGCGGAGTTTCAAGCAGAATCCCCCACCGATCGGTGCCTCATGGCCCAGGCCACGTGTGCATTACCTCGTGGGCAAGTGAGCAACGCGCCGGTGGGGAGGGGGAAGGACTACCGCGCTGCTGGGTGTTTCCGAAATAAAGAGAAAGGGACGCCCAAGGACAGACCTGCCTCTCTGACAATCCCAGCGTAGCGGCCAGTTCTGCTTTCCTCCGGATTGTTATATACCGGCTGTAATGAAACTCCTTCTCCAGCTCCAGCCGCTGGTGGTCCGTGTACACCACGCGGTACTTATCTTTTGTCCTGGTTTTAACTAGAGAGGAGAAATCCGGGACAAAAAGAAAGCAACTTGTCAGGTACATTAAATGACAAACCTTCACACCCTCCTCCCCAGACTTTCTTTTCCTCTCCTGGAGCGCTGCTTCTCCTCACCCAGCCATACCCCTCAGTGGACCAGGAGTACAGGGTCGGGACCTTTCAATTTCCCAAACCGTGGCCTTGAATAAAAAGCTTAACCGGGCTGGGGGAAGATCTCCAGGTAATCAACGCTGTCAGGCAGTGGGGCAATGCTACAAAGCCTGAGCGAATGTAACTGGGAACCAAACGCAGGCACTAGAGCCCTAGGCCAGAATTGCAGGATTTTGAAATGTGCCTTTATTTTGACCCTTTCCCCCGGAGCATTGCTCTGAAATGCCGCTTACAGTGGGAAACCCCCGATTAAAGGAGACACGTGTTGACTGGCCTTATGCGCTCCAGCATAATTCTAGAGTCTCACGTGTAAACTTCTCGGGCACTGCTTTGATCCCCCACTCCCCGTCCCGATTTTTGTAATGTCCCTCAGCAAACCTAGGCCAATGCACACGATCTGCGATTGCTGTACCGAATCCCTCTATTGACTCTGATTCATTTACTTTTGCAGGCGAGAACTGACAAGTCGGACACTGAAAATATTAGTGCTCAAAAATGCTGTTTGACGTGCGTGGGTTTTTCCCCCTATGCGGAGCGTGTATCGTTTGTACATTGCTAAAGCCATTGATCTCCCTGCTGCTGATTGTTTCTTGTTTAACTGGTTGTATCCCCAGATTTCTTGTTCATCAGAAAGATCAGAAGAGTCGGTAGGCTCTGCCCTTAGGTATGTAATGCCCGGCAGGCTGACTTTGTTCAGGTAAACTCTCTGCAAACCACAACAAAAGCGCCCTGCAAAGATACAAGTCTGATCAGAGAAAACTCCCCAGAGCCGCTGAATGGGGAACACAATCGCAAACAATGCAGGACAAGGAGATCTTATCAAAGAAAAACCTTCTCAATGCCTTAATAACAGCCCCATTCTGTTTGAATTACCACTACTGAGCAAATGGCGGCAGGCGCTTTCATCCCCCGGCCGGGCAGATTAACATAAACACTGGCTCCAAAGGCAGCATTTGAATGGAGCCATCCCCCTCAAGTGACCGGCCACCCTTCCCGAAAGGGAAACTGTGGGAACAGGAGAGGATTGTGGGAAAATCCCACAATGGCTGAATTGTTGGCCTCGCTGCTCAGATGCCAGCATATTCCCTCACATTAAAGTTGGTCCTTGCTCTTCCAGGGAGTCCGCTAACTCCAGGCCCCTTTGGTACCTGCGTGTGTGCGCGCGTGGGGGGGGGGGGGGGGAGAGTTATCAGCCCGGCTCGGTCGCCCCCCACGTGCGTTCTCTGGGGAAGCCGGGGGATGAGAGAGGAATGCCAGAATTCATTATTTACTGCGAAAGTTGCCACCCTCTTTCCGGCCAGTAAAAGGGACAATGGCGGGGAAGGTGTATATCAAAGCAAGACGTGTTTAAAGGCCCATGACAGATGAGGGTCTGCAGAGAACAGGAGCTCCTGGCTCGTCTGCAGGCACCAGGGAGACATTAACATCACAACTGAGAGCGGCGCCTGGCCACCTCCTTGGCACCTTAGCGCAGGACATCACAGGCCTCGCCTAGCTGACCTCCAGCCCCAGGGACAACAGCTCCCCTCGAAGCTCCTTCTCCCACGAGAGGGAGGGAGGGGGCCACTTTTAAACTCGGAGTTAAGCCCTCCCAGCCCACCTTTAGCGCGTCCTGATCCCAGCACCTCTGCCCAAGGCGAGGGGGGAAAGCAGCACACACCGGTTTCGCCTTCCCGGAGGAAACCTGCCCCCGGATAAATTGCAGCCCCAGCTTGATGGGGTGGCGAGTAAAGAGCCAGCCCCAGCCCCGAGAATCCCAGGGCTCAGAACCGCCTTCGTCCCTTTCCCAGCGAGGGAACAGCAGGTCGGGGCGAGGAATAAGCGCTCAAGACCTTAATCAAGGTATGCGCCCAATGACTCAGAAACCAATGCGAAGCGACACCGGCCGATGATTTATATGGCTGTAATTGGTTATAAAAATATTTTAAACGCCTATAACCAGGAGTCGTAGGTCTGAAGGCCAGGGAGGACCAGCAAGAGCTCCACTGGGACGAAATTAAACTAACTTCCTCGGGAAATCGGCCAACACCCTACACAGAAACAGGCTCCCGGCCTCTGCGAAACTTGGATCGACGAGAAGAAAGTCCCCCAAAAGACTGCCCCACGGCTCGTCGTTTCAAAAGTCCCCTTGAAACAAGAGCTGGGTTTTAAAGAACAGGCTGCTAACTCGCAGTGCGTTAACATTTCACACCAACACCGCACTCCCCCAGCAGGGCGCTGGCTTTGTGGCCTACGTTTTCCTGCTACGCTAATTTCTCACAAAGGGAAAACAAAACCCCGTTTTTCCCTCTGTACCTGCAGGTCAGTAACAAGATTCCAAAACGGCAAAGTGATTCTACTTCCGATCAACTCTCCCTCCTCCCCTAGGATCTGTAATTCAAGCATTGCCGATGGGTCCCGTAACTTTAAGGCGGATACAAACAGTGAGGTGAAGTCTTTTTCTAGCCCCTCCAGTCTTTGTGTTCGATACTAAAATGTAAAACAACCGAAGGCGCGAATAGAATTTTGCCTCTGGAGGAAGAGCCTAGTTCGTAGCTGCCGCTCCCTTATTTTCTTTAAAAACAAAATGCAAAGTGAGGCTGTCGCAGTGAAATGACCGGGCCCGCAGCGCGAGGCGGGCTCCAGAACGAGTGCGATTCTTGGCACTAGGGAATGTCCCTACAAATCGCCCCCACGCGTACGGGACAGGCGTCTCTCTAGGAGCCCGCAGGCTGCTCTCGTCCTGACAGAGCCAGTGGCTGCCAGGGAGACACCTCAGTTACCCGGGGGCCCTTTCCCGCCTGCTCCTGGCAGGCTGGGGCTTCCCTCCACTCCCCGCCCGCAGAGCAGCCGGGTCGCGCAGTCACTAGCCAAACCACCGACCCACCGTGTAAGCCGAGCTGTGCGCAGCGCGGCTCAAGCCCCGAGCGTTCCCAGTCCTGGGCGGCCCTGGGGCGCAGCAGGGCCCAGGCTGCTTTCGAGGGTCCTGCTGCTTCCCAGAGTGACCTGAACTAGGCTCCGCCGCAGAGCCCCGCTGCCCAGGGGGCAGTTTGCCCTGCGTCCCAGCGCTCTGCGGGGCTCTCCCGGCCCCCGGGCCTGGGCTCACCCGGCCCCCGGCGCTTACCCTGGCCGCCCAGGGAGGGCTGTGTCGGCTTCCTCATCCACTCGCACAGATTCCGCCGCTGGCCGCCAGGGGAGAGCTGTTCCGCGGCCGGGGCGCCCGGGTTGAGCTGCTGCATGACGGCGGGGGCGGCGTGGGGCGCCGGGCCCGGGGGTGGTGGTGGTGGTGGTGGTGATAGTCAGCCGGGCTGTACGCCAGGGCCGCGGCAGGGGAGCCGCCGTTCAGCCCGTGCACCCCGCTGGCCCCCGCAGCGGCGGGGCCCCCCTGCCCATAGCCGTTCCAGTCATCCCGCAGCGGAGCGCCGTAGGGAGAGGGCCACGAGGGGCCCGGGGACTGGGCGCTGTCCAGGTTCACCCCGGCCGCGGCCACATGGTACCCTCCGTAGTCTGGGTACTGCGGGGCGCTGACAAAGTTCTGCGCCGCCAGGTTGAGCCCCCCCGGGTGGCGCACGGAGCTGGAGTACATGGGCACCTCCTTGTCCAATAGGTAGCTCACGTACATGATGGCGAGAGCCGGGCAGCAGCTCTCCACATGCTGCTCCGGGCTCTGGAGCGGCTCTTCTCCTCCTTGGGGATGGGCTCCCCTTCGGGTGGGGGGGGCGGGCGGGGGGCCTGTCCCCCTGGTTGCCTCTGCGGAGCCGTCTCTGCCACTAGCGATCCGAACCCATTGGCCGGCAGCCCTTACATGATTAACGATTGTTTACAAGGCTCTATTAGTAATGGCACAGACACACCAAAGGCAGGTGACGTGGAGACGCGCAGGGTATATAGCTACTACCCCTAAAAGAAGATTTGCATTTAAAAAGATAAGGAGAGGGCAGCGACCTGATCACAGCTAAATATTCAAGCCTTTATTGTTTAAGAGCTTCCTCCTTCCATTGCAACCTGGTGCACTTTAACCTCCAATCACAGGTTCAAAGAGCTAAATGAAGAGACTTGCAAAAGAGAGAGAGAGAGAGAGAGAGTTCTCAGAGCCAGGGTGGGAATATGGGAACCGTGTATCATGGACTACCTGTAGGCAGCACGTTTTAAAGAACATGCCTTGTTTAAGTTACGGGTTTTTTGTTTTGTTTTATAATTTATAAAAGCCAGGCGTATAAGGAGATACACAGATATCTAGGAATCGCTATTTCGTTTTTTAGAGCTGTTCAGAATATATTTTCTGTAGAATGCTGGATGGGCTAACAGAGGAAAAGTGAAATCGACAAGACAAGGGTTATTTTAATGTGTGTGGGGGTACAGAATTTTCATTCCAAAGGGAATGCACTTGGATCTCATTTATTTCATTTATTTCTTGGCAACCAAGTAAAGTTTTGTTTCCCCTAAATGTTGATAAGTGGCGTCTTTTTCGATTTGCTGTATCATATTTTTAGTTCTGGTTCATACACGACTGTTATTTATACTTACTTGGCTGAAAGTGTTTTCAGAATCAGAGAAACGGTGAGTTTTCGAATACGCGTGCCGAATATCCTCAAGAAACAGATGCCGCACAGAAGGAAGAGAATTGTCTTAGCAAATATTAATCTAATTGCTAGATATTATTGTTAGGCAATTAATCAATGCCGAACAGCAAAGGGGATAAGCCCTCTTCTGATCTAACATTCTATCTTTTAGCCCCTATGTGATCGTTTCGATTGCACGGAGGGAAATTATTGTAATCCCGGGAGCGTTTGAGATGAAATACACCTTAAACGCAAATGTAAAGCTAAATTTTTGCTAGTCTTATTTCAGGTATGATTCCAGAAAACCGATGGGTGAATTTAATTTATTTCATTCGTTTTGATTAGTTCCTTTTGATCCATTGAAACTAAATTCGAGCAAAACAGTGCCTCGCAGTGACACTTATCGATGCCAGGCTAAACATGGGAATGGCTTTGGTGCTTTCCAGCAAATTACTTTTTCACCCAGTGAAATGACATTTTAAAGCGCCTTGCAAACACGATTAAACTCCTAGCGCCTCCTAAGCAACTACGAAAATGTTACTTTGCTATGAGAATTCTTCATTCTCCTCACAACACATCTCATATACAATTCGTTCTTTGAAGAGGCGCCATCCATTCATTGCTTTTATGCTTTGTCACCTTGAGCAGGGACAATGCAGAAAATGCTGAATATTTGCATCTCTTTATATACACAGCAACGAAGTCTTTTGCTCACACAGATAACTGCATACGATGGAAACTTTTCCCTTTCCACCCTGTTTCACAGAAGTTTGACAACTCAGCACTGAGCCCTCTCCAAATCCACTTCACAGGCCACCGTCAGTCATTCTGGGCGGCCCCAGGGGAGAATCCAGCGACGGCAGTAGAAACCCCTTGTGAGCAGAACTCGGTATCACAATGCTGAGAATTATGCGAACCATCGCTTGAAAAGTCACGTCAGGCAGACCGCGTAGGGAGTTATATTCCCATTTAATATCGCTAGTTATTGCGGGCCGGATCCTGCGGCCTTCAATAAGGCAAAAATTCAGCTGTGAAAACAGAAGCATGGAAGTCATTATTAGCTGTAGGGTTGATTTTTTCTAGGGGTAACTCTTCAGGACTAGCAAGATCACAAAGGCTTGTCCTGCCTGTGTGTGGTGAGGTGTAACCTCCCTGAGGAAGAGATTTGGATCATTTCAGCTCCCAAATATTCCCCATAGAACTTCCTCCAGTACTAACCCGGCTGCCCCTCTGCGACTTTTCACGCAAGAGAGTTGTTCACCAACTGGATTCGTTTTGAATCATTTTCCTAACGGAGGGCCTTATCAACAGCACAGTTCATATATGGTGCACCTCTGGTTCGAAATCTTTCTATGGGCTGGGACAAATCCCCTGCTTTAGCAAGCTTCGTTGGTGGACATATTTGCACTCTGTGCACACTCAATGCCAATGGGCACTTTCCGCAGGCAGCACGTGAAACCCGTCCGTAGCTATAACACACACAATTGAAATACGGGTGGTATTTTATATGCTGCATTATAACCAGGGCTAGTAGGTCTGAAACTCGGGGCGGAACAGCAAGCGCTCCACTGGGACGAAATTAAAATAACTTCCTCGGGAAATCGGCCAACACCCTGAACAGAAAAAGGTTCTCCCAGCCTCGGGAAAATTTGGCTCGATCAGGAGAAAGTTCCTCAAGACTGTTCCATGGCCCGTCGTTTCAAAAGACACCTCGAAATAGGGGTTCCAACAAGGGTCGGCTGGATTTTAAGGCAGCTAACTCGCAGCTAAATCTTACAGCCCCCCACCCCCCGCCCCTAACGCCGGGCTCTGTCTTTGTTGCCTAAGTTTTTCGTGTTAAGCTAATTTCTCATAAAGGGGAAACCGTCTCGCACCGTTGTAATACGAACGTGCTGGGCACAAGAAACCCACTGGCCCAGGGGCTGATTTATTTCCCGGGTGTCAGTTTGATGACCCGGTGCCCACATGAAAGAGAGCCAAGGGGGTCGGGGGGTTCTTTCAAAGCGTAGCGCCCCTCATGCCAAGGGCTGGAACACACCTCTGAACGAGGCTGCCTCCTTCGGCGGAATCTCCTCTCCCGATAAGCACGCACAAAGCCCAGCTCGGAATATGCGAATTTGATGAAGCCATAAAGCGAAAACAGGGCCATTAAACTGACAAAGCTCTGAACTTATGAGATCCGAAACGCACCCCCCTCCCCCGGCCCTCGGAACGCACACGAGCTACACAGGAAGTGGATTTTATCCCCCGAAGCCCGACAACACGCGTTGCCCTGCAGCGCAGAGACTTGCGATCCAGTTTGTGCCCTGCCTGTGGGGTTTTGGGGGGGATCTGTCTTAGCCGGTGGAGGGGAATTCGGGGAGGCGGCTTGGATGGGAAATAGCTCCTGCTTTGCTATAAAGAGGGACAGGTAACACAAAGCCACTGAGGGGAGGCGGATAAACGTCTAAGGGGAAACATATACACCGTGACGCGCAAAAAGGGAGCCCGGGGTTTGACTTTAAAGAGCACAATTCAAGATTTGGTCTAGCTATGAGGGATCAGTGTAGTGGATCCAGCCAGCACCTGGTTTTAGGGAGCGAACAGTTGCTAGCCAGTCAGGGGCAAATGGAAACCTTTCCAATTTCTTGTTCTTGTGGGGAATTTCAGAGCCCCAAGGTTCTTCAAAGGCCTTTTTGTGTGGTTTGATTTTATCTCCTGTTTGGAGCTCAGGAGAAAATCCAGGGCGTGGCCTCTGAGCGATTCCTTTAATCCCCACATCACCAGCGACACTAGCATGCAACAGCTCCAAAGGGCTAGCTAGCCCGGCCCTCGCAGCAGTTAGAGACGCAGCTAGAGGCGTCTCTTGTGGGAACGGGTCCAAAATGCGGCGTTGCGCAAAGTAGCGGGAGGAGGTACCAGGACTCGGAGGAGAAGCCATCACTGCAGCCCCGGGTCACACTAGCTCTCTGGGGAGGTGGGGTGGGGGGTTGTTAATGGTCGCCTTGCATCTGCATGGCTGCAAAGGTGGCATTCAACCCGCGCCAACGCCTGCACCGGGGTTGACCAAGGTGCAAAGGAGTCACGTTAGCTCCTCAAAGGGGCAGGGAGTCAGTGTCCCATCTTGCACCATCACATGAGGCCTTCTGGGCTCAGGGACCAGGTGGCCTCTGTCAGGCCACACGTGTTACTGATCCTTAAAATGGACGCGCCCCCCGCCCCCCAAACCGGGGCGCCTAATGGAGAGGCCGCCAGAGAACGGGGCCATACTAGCTCGAGGCCAATACTGAAGCCTGAGCTACAGCGAGCGAAAAGGTGTCTGTAGGGACTCCGGTGTAACGCGGTGCAGGCGGCCCGCAGTTCTACGCGGTGGCCTCCTTCGCTGCCCAGGACTCTGCAACATTGCGGGATCGGGCCCTCCCCTGCTCCTCTCCCCCCTTCTGCTTTCGCCCGGGTATCCTCCCTCACCCCGACCCGGGCACTTCTCCCGGGGAAAAGCTTTAACCAAACACTCGCGCGTCTCCTAGCCTAGCCAGTGAGTTCGCGGCTCCTGTCAGCGTGGCGCACTGCGGCGACTGCTACCTATTTGGTCCCGCCTGCCGTTATTTGACAGACATCTGAAATACCGAGGGGCGAAATAGAGGGTCCCTGGCTGCCAGAAGCCGCTCAGACCTGGCCTTTCGTATTAGCTTGCGCCGAGCAATCTCAGGGCAGAAAGGAAGCCCAACCGGCGGCGGGATCTTCCTTGAGTTACCTGGACGCCCCAGGCGCCCTAGCCCGGAATGAGAGCGCTTCGCTTCGTGCTGAAACCAAACTCCAGGCGTGACTCCGCTATTGCTACTGAGGGGCCATTCCCACGGGCGTGGTGCTATGACATCGCTACACAATCCGAGGGGGCGCTGGCTGTGTTACATCTCTTCTTGTATCCCTCCCCTGCTAGCTAGCTTTGCGGGGAGGGTTTCAGGCGCTTGTTTCAAAAAGCGTGTAACACGCCTGCAGCTGGTGCAGTGATGTGTGTGCCTTCCGCTGGGAAGAAATACAGTCGAGAACGGCTCCCCACGCCCTTTCCCCGCTGGGCTCCCCAAAGCAACCCCAAGCAGACACTTTGGATGGGTCTAATACAAAGTGCCCCCTGTGAAATCCTGGCCCTGTTCATTGTACACCTGAGTCTCAGCAGGGCAGGCGAGTATCTGTAAGGACAAGGAGAAGTAGATCAAGTTATTTCGTCCGGCCCGCCCGGGTTTGCCAGGCGATGCCAGATGCTGTCGCAGGAGAAAATCGGGGTTTGCCTTGCAAGTTGCACAGCGCTGACTGAGAGTGGAACGACCCCTCCTTTGCTTCTCTTGGCTGGCTCCGCGGCCAGACGTCTTGCTGGCTCTTGCCCTCAAAGCGGCTGTGCATGGAGTCCACTGGGATGCCACCCGAAATGTCTGGGGCTGGGAGATGGGCCGGCTGCTTTGCCTGGCTCAGCCGCGGGGTTCCAGCTGCAGGGCTTGGTGAGGGCCAGGTGGCATCAGGTGCCCTGCCTTTGCTCGTTGTGTTTGTGGGTTGATGCTGCGGCCTAACGCCCCCATGAACTGGCCGGAGCGACAGGCCACTGGCACGTCTCGGGGGGGATAAGTCTAACAAGACGCGGGCAGCAAACCCCGCGGTGCCTGAGGCTGCTGAGCACAGCGCGAAGGCTGCCCTGGGCGCAGGGCTGAGTGCAGCCTGTCTGTTCCCAGCGGAGAGCCAGGGCAGCGGAGCCAGCGATACCGAACCGGGCTGTGGCCGGACGCGGCGCGGCTGCGGGAGCCAGCTGGCGGAATGCGGCCGGAGGAGCGGGAGGGTAGCGCTGTGCGCGGGGCCGGGCTCTTTGCACCGACGAGCGGGGGCTGATCTCGGGCGAGGGGAGGCCGGCTTGCCGCGGGCGGGGAGGAGAGTGGACCTGCCCGTTGGCCGATCCCCTCCGATCCCCGCCTGGCCCCACGTCCAGTCCTTGGCTTGCGGGCGGCGCAGCCAGTCAGCCTTGGCCGCGAGTGGGGGCGGCGGGGGAGATGCTCCGCTCGGCTCCCCGCCTTTGTTTGCCAGGCACAAATAACCGCTGGGAAGCCCGGGGTGAGCCAGGCCGGGAGGAAAAGGAGGGACCGGGGGGGTTTGTCCGGCCTGTGGAATTTATGGCTCCCCCTCAGCACAGGCGCGATAAGGAGTCAGAACAACAGCTCGGAGCTTTTCAAGACTGTGCCCCCGGGCCTTTGATGTAGCCGAAGCTGCAGAAGAAGGCACCGCGTTTCTTCGGGGTGGCTAGTAGGGCTGGTGAAACACACGCCGCTAGGAGCCGAGCAGAAGCCAAGCGGTAGATTCGGTTCGAAAGGGGGCAAGCGAAACCCTGAATGAGAAAGGGGCTGGGTTTCACTTCGCTAAAACCACTCACATTTGGCAGCATAATGGAGGGGTTTTCTTCCTTCTCTGACATCAACTTTTCCTTCCCCTTTTCTGCCTTCAGCCCGAAGGCCAATGTTCTGGTCAGTAAAACGTGGGGCCACTCGAGGTGCCAGTCTCTGGAGGAAAGTTGCCAGGCTATTGATGAAATAACTCCTCTTTAGACAGGTGTGGCCAAGTGGGCTGCCTGTTTGGTTGAGATGAAACGTATTTTCTCCGAGACTCGCTGGGAGTGAATAGGAACCTGAAGGAAGTAAAGCCATTAAAATGCAGGGTTTGCTCCCCAACTGGGAAGCACAGCTGGCGAATTTAGTCCTAAAGCCAGACTGTCATTTCTGTTAACCAGACAGCTCTCGCTGCTCCTCTACGTTTGGCTTAATTCGGAGTCAGGCTCGAGGCAGTTTGCACCAGAATTCCATCGGCTTCGGTGGACTCCCTTCGGATTTACACCAGGATTCGAAAACCCGCTCCCATTGAAATCACTGGCACGTATCCGGGGGGAGGGGGCAGTGCAGAGCCCAGCTCCAGAGGTGGGAAGGGCGCTTACTTTTTGGGAGAGGGCCCCCGCGGTCCGGGGAAACCACAGCGAAGGGAGAGACTCGAACGAGGGGAGCCACCTGCGATTCCTGGGGCAGTTTTTAAGCGAAGGCTGGGAGGGAAAGCCCGCCACATTTTTTTTCCCCCATCCCAAAGGAGGGGCTCGTGAATTGCAGGCCAAGCTGGATGCACGAGCCCTCTGCAGCAGCCTGCTCGCTAGCGATTGCTAGCGCAATTCACACCAGCAATGACTAGCCCGCAGGATCTGCCGCCTGCCTTTCATCTACACACCTGGGCCTCAGCCCAAGGCCCCGCTGCCCACATCCTCCTTCCCCGTCCATCCACTCCGCCCGAGGCCCGATCCAGGCTGACCTCTGCTGCGGGGCTTACAAAGAGCCGGAGCTGTCTTCCGAACATCAGCTCGCACCGCTCACCCGCGCTGGGGAGTCCGAGTTCGAATCCCCCTGTTTCACGTGTAAATAGTCCCAGCTCCCGTGGGCAGCAACGCGACACTGATTTTGAGCCTGCGGGACCCTGACAGGGCTTCAGGGGAAGCCAGCGTGCCTGGAGGGCCTACACCTGGTGTCGACGGGCTTCTGTGTTGTCCTTTGTGTTAGCCCCGTTCCCAAGGTGAGGGCACCCAAGCCCCAGACTCTCGGAACCATTGGCTATTACGTGTGAACATGGCGCTGTTCATCCCTAGTACGCTGCTTTACAGAGGTCTGAGAATATTTGCCTCCCTATTTTTAAACATTGGGGAAACTGAGGCACGGAGCGGTTCTTCAACTCGCAGGCCGTCACTAGCAGAAGAGCTGACAATATGGTTCCTACTGCAGCCCGACTCCCCTGTGACAGGAACGGTAGGACACAGGGTCTCTGGTGACTAGCGCTTAGGCTAATTTTGCTAGTGGCGTTATGTTGTCTCCAGGAAAATGTGAAATTCCAGCTGTAAATGGCTCGTGAACATCTCGAGCACTAGTCTGCTACAAACTCTTAGGAGGCCTTCTCTAAGGCAGGGCTCTCAGACTTCATTGCACCGCCCCCTTTTCACAACAGGAAATTCCTACATGACCCCAGGTGGGAGGTGGAACAAACCCCAAGGACTTTATCCCAGGCTAGAGCCTGTAACCCTCCCCTCCCCATCCAGGGCTGAGGTCTTTGGGCGTGGCTCTGGACCCCCACTGTGAAGCTTAGGTTTTGGCCCAGGCTCCAAGTCTAACACCAGCCCAAGCAACCGCATTTAAAAGTGGTCCTGACCCCCTTTAAGATCCAGACCCAGAGTGTGAGTAAGCTGTTCTAAAGGGAATTGATTCTTTTCTGCTTAATTAACAGTTTTCTTTGTTTTCTGCACTTCCATTCTGTTCTCCACAATCACATCTTTCTTGGCAGCATTTCTATGTCCAACTAAAGACCACAGTTGCTGGAACTAGGGGTGCTGCGCCTGCTCCCCCCAACCTCAGCTTTACATAGTTTCTATTATATGCAGGGTTTGCAGTTTGGTTCAACGCCTCTTGGCACCCCCTCCACCCATACTGTACAAACTGTTCTAACACCCTCCCCACAAGACCCAATTCTACAGTCCCTTAAGAGAAGGTATGAAACTACCGCTGTGTGTATGGATTGCTCATTTGAGTAAAGATTTGCAGGACTGGGGCTTGTATAAGACCTTGATTTTATTTGGTTTTTAAATTCCATTGGGGTGCTCTGGTACTGCATGAATAATAATTAGAGCCACTATGAGTACCAGAATTGTTCCTACTAAGACAATATCTGTGTTATTTGAATTTAATGGGAGCAGACTCAGGCTCACTAAAAATTACAGCATTAGCTAGGAGGCGATGCAATAGCCAAAGCAACATTATGTTTAAATTAGAGCCTCCAGATTTAACTGCCTCATAATTATTCAAAATATTCATTGAGGATTATATTTTCCATGCTTGTCTCTGCTGCCAAATTTTTCTTTCTTTCTTTCTTTCTTTCTTTCTTTCTTTCTTTCCCATCCAAGTTTTGTTCTTTATTTGTGGCTACAGGAAGATGAAACCAAAACCAAAACCTGTGCATCTACACAGCAGAACTTAACTCAAAATAAGCTATGCAAATTGAGCTACATCAATTGCGTAGCTTATTTTTAAATAGCCTATTTCAAAACTGAGAGCATCTAGATAGCGCTTATTTTGAAACAGAGTACTCTTCCTCCGACTTCCCTTACTCCTCATCGGCTACGTCTAGACTGCTGCTTTCTGTCGGAAAAAGGTATGATAGTTTTTATGATAGTTTTGTTGGAAGAGGCTTTTCCAAAATTTGGCCCATCTACACTGGGTCAAATTTTGGAAAAACCTCCTCTTTCAGAAGAGCCCTTCTTCCTCACAGCATGAGGAAGACAGGGCTTCTGAAAGAGCACCTCTGCTCTTCCACAAAAAATGTCGGAAGAGCAGGCGAGTTCCCTGGATGTGGCAGAGTTTTTCTGGGATACCTCTGGTATTCCAGAAAAACTCCGTAGTCTAGACATAGCCATACAATGAGGGTTACAGGAGTCAGAGTAAAAAGTCCTCCAGCTTGACAGTGTTTTGACACTATTTTGAAATAACTGCCTGCTGTGTAGACACAGACTAAGTTATTTCAAAATAGTGTTGCAGTGTGGAGGTACCCTTATGGGTACGTCTACACAGCAGCCTTTGTGCACATCTACACTACAAGCCTTTATTTCAAAATAATGTTGAGCTGGAGGACCTACTCTGACTCTTGGTAGCCCTCATTTCATGAGGAGTAAGGGAAGTTGAAGGAAGAGTGGACAATTGACGTAGCTGAAGTTGCATAACTTAATTGGACTTTAGCCCTGCTGTGTAGACATATCCTAGGAGTACTGAGGCAAAGATCCTTAGCCAAGGCCCCAGAAAGAGTTAGAGTCACAACTAACCTTATAACTCAGATTGAAGCCAAGGAGCTGGTTTTGTCTCTGGCCCATGCTGCCCTACTAAGTTGGCTGAACTCCACATTCAGACCCTGCAGAGCCTTAGCCCTCAGTGAAGTGTGGGTTTAGAGTGCAATTTGAAGATGCCATTTGGAGCTTCCTGGGCTTGATTCTGCACCTTCAGTAGGAGTCACTTATATGCTGTAAGGGGAGAGTATGGCCCTGGCAAAACAAGTAGGGAAGAATAATTTACCCATTGTTTAGCCTGGGAAAGCACAGATTGCACAAGTGACTTGCTCAAGTTCTCACAGTGACAGACAAAAAAACAGCCCAGGACCCAAGGATTCCAGTCTCCCAATCCACTGTCTATGGCACTAAACAACCTGCTTCTATGTAGCAAGTGTAGCTGAATAATAAATCTATAGAACCAAATACTATCCAGAGTTACACCAGTGACTGGTAACTGAGGCCATATCAACCAATCATACATAGCAAAGAGAATGAAGCAAATGGGCCATCTTGAGCCACTGTCACATTAAGCAGCCATGCTGAATTTGGACCAAAAGCCTCAAGACAGATTATTTTAAATAGTGTTTTTTCCTTTTATTAATTCAGTTACAGGCTTTTAAAATGTTTATATTGCCTATTGAAGTCAATGGACCTTACTTGGGTGGGGATAGGAGAAGCCCGGAGACAAATGCTTGTGAGGTATAATTAAGTTGTGTTTGTACAGAGCTTTAGGAGGGCAAAATGCTATATAAGTTGTATGGAAATGACTGGGACAATATCAAAGATATCGTGGGACAGAACTACTAAAAAGTGATCTTGGGGCGCCACCTAGTGTTCAATAATTAAACAATGGCAGGGGCTAAATAAAATAATATATGGAGATATACCTGTCTCATAGAACTGGAAGGGACCTTGAGAGGTCATCGAGTCCAGTCCCCTGCCCTCATGGCAGGATCAAGTAATTAATTGCAAATCCTCATGGGCGCTTCATAACATTTGCTTGTATTTTAACAATGGCAAGCCCCGCATTTAACCCATCAGTGTAGGTCTGGAATGCCTCTCCTCTGTTGTTCAAATGCTTCCTAGTTTAATGGTTCTTTTGAAGTCCCCACCTCCCCCATCTGTCTAGCAGGGTCTGGCTGGCTTTCACTGGAAAGCTGATTCCATAGGTTTTACCCATGTCCCATAAACAAACCTCAGAGCAACTGACCCTTTATAAAGCTGTGTAAAACATAGCTATTTCAAGTACTTATGGCTTCATTCACAGCACTATCTGAGGCAGGCCTGGGCAAAATATGGCCTGCGGGCTGCATCCCACCCACCAAACCACCAGATCGACCTGTGGAGGCAGTGGGGAGCCCTGGGCAGGCTTCCCTGATTGTCCTGCAGGCTCACATGCCACTCAGAAATGCGGCTGCAGGGTGCTTTCTCTTTATGAATCCAGAGGGGTGTGTGTGTGTGTGTGGGGGGGGGGAATTCAGACACTGCTCCCACCCCAATACAATCCCATTGGCCGGTTTCTGGACAGAAACCGGCCAATGGGAGCTGCCTGTTTGAATAACAGGCAGCCACCAAAGCACAGCCCTCCTGCTTAGTTACTCACTCAAGCACATGGCCCAGCAGGCAGAAACATTTTAATCTCTCAAAGCCTTTAGCTCTGGAAGCAGGCAGGTTTGGCTGCTGGCTGGTAAGTCTCCTGGCCAGAACCTGCCTTTGGCATCCCAGCCCCTTCTGTCTCCAACCCTCTGCCCTTCTACATGCACCCATACTTCCCCCCAGATCTGGCATCCCAATCTCCTGCCCGCGATCACAATCCTCTCCTACCCTAGGTCACATCCCCAAAAGTTCACAGCTGCCCCCTTCACCTAAATACCCTCCCAGATTCCATTCTCCCTCCTGCACTTCAGTCCTTATCCCAAGCTCCCTTCTACACCCAGCCTCCATCCCAGACCCCACACCTTCTTCATTAATACAACGGAAGAGTGTGGCCCTTGTGGAATCTGAATAATCTAGGCCCTAAATGTAGGCCTAAAACTTTGGCTAAGTGTGCATACCTGTTTGGAGGCCCGAGAAGGAAAATGCTGTTGAATAAAGATAGGGAAACTGCTTACTGTTCTTTTTCTGAGAAAACTGGAATGATCTAGTTATCTGCAGAAGATATGCTTTTCTTTGTTTTTATGACCTTGCTTTTTTCCTAATTTGGTAGTTATCTCCTTATTTGGAACTGAGAAAGCTGCGCTGTATACCGACTATAAAAACTTTGTAACCTCCCTGCTGGGGGAGGGTGGGCTCTCTTAACTGCGCAGTTTGTCTGTGTCGGTTATTGATGACCCTCCCAGCAGCTGCTTACTTTCTTTAATAAAGGTGCCTCTGGCAAATCTGAGACAAATACAACGTGGAGACTGTTTTCGTCCACACCCTCAACCACTTTCTAAAATCTTGGAGTGGCCCCCATAACAATTATTGCCCACTCCTGAGGGCTCACAATCCTTAACATATCCATCCTCATGACAACCTTGTGCAATAAGGAAGTGATATTATCGTTATTTAACAGTTGGGGAACTGAGGCACAGAGCGGCTACAACCAACTAGCTCCAAATCACACAGGCAATGTGTGACAGAGCAAGACATTGAACCTTGACTTCCTGGCTGCCAGGCCAACACTGGATCAGTCTTCCTCTCAGACCCAGTATTTTATTCTGTTGTCTCTTATTAAGGAGACATTTCTTTGTCACTCTGTTCCCTTCTGGGGTGAAATGTGGGAAAAGCACCCTAGAAACAAAATCATATAGTGCTATCTCCTCACCCTGAAGCCCTGAGAGGCATTAGGAATGACTGAAATAACATTTTAATTGCCCAGTGTATAGGTGATTAGCACTTTTCTTGGTATCAGATTGCAGTGTTTTGTCACTCACTGTTGTGCACCTACATGTCACTGTATAACACCCAGCATGTTTAACACCAAGCTTAACTTTTTTTGAAAGAGGGAATTTCAAGATGGCCATCTAAAAGGGACTATATTGTGGTTTGGTTTGCACAAACCTATGAATTAGCTGGTACTTTGCTGTGCTGAGCCAGAAACATCCAGGGAAGGGATTTTTGCTCTAAGAGCCACCATTCCCTCTCTGAGCCTCAGCTCAGCTTTGCTGCACTCTGAAGGTGGGAATAGCAGATACACAATGCCACTCATGGCTGTGTGCCCAGATCCGAGAGCTCGGTATCCCACGCAAGATTTCTCCTGTGTTCAGTGCACCTACATAGTCTAACTCAAAATGTTTATATACACCGTTGTGTTCCACAAGCAGCAGATAACATGAATGACATGCAACATATGCCCAGTTCATCCTGTAGATCTTTAAATATCACTGAAACCTATCCAAACTGCACCCACTATCTGTGGAAGGCTCACAACCCTTCAGGTATGTCTACACTACCACCCTAGTTCGAACTAGGGTGGTTAATGTAGGCATTCGAAGTTGCAAATGAAGCCCGGGATTTAAATATCCCGGGCTTCATTTGCATCTTGCCGGGCGGGCGCCATTTTTAAATGCCCTTAGTTCGAACTCCGTGCCCGCGGCTACACGCGGCACGGAGTAGGTAGTTCGAATTAGGATCTCTAATTTTAAGACATGTGCTTAACCATGCTAAACTGTGTAGTCCCTTTTCTGAGTATTTTGAAATTATTTGTATTGCCATAAACTGAGAAAATTGAATACATACTAAGCATGTTTGTTTTTCCCAGAAACAAGACAAATCTAGTTATACTTGAAAAAAATTATTGCTGTATTTGCATTTCAAAGGTAGGATTTTATATCAGGTATAAAACATTTCCTTCTGATAATTCTGTTATAAATGTTAACCAAGATTTGCAATGAACAATTGTTGTATTAGAACAGATTTATTAATAATTTGTCAGGGCTGTATTAGTAAATAGCTTAATATCACATTTCATCAAAATAATGATACAGCTATTGATGTTACCAAAGAAAGTTCTGAATGCAGTTAGCAGTTCTTGTGAATCAGAAGGAGAAAAATGGTTAGAGAAGCATATTCTCTTCTTGATTCACTGAAAGTTATGTACACATCTTTCATTAGCAGTCATAGAAGTTGCACCAACACATCCCATAAAATCAGCAGAAAAATAATGAATCTCCAAATCTATATTCAAGAGCAATCACATCAGAAGCAAGCAGGAAAACAGGAAGAGAGTTATATTCTCATTTCAGTGCTGTGGGATTATACACATAACTCTCGTTAAAACTCCTGGGAATTGAATTGTTGCTGAATCATAGAGATTATTATACCACTAAATTAATATCAAGAATCGCCTCATTCAATATTAAGTTGTTCACCTGACAGAAGTATAAGAACTCAAGCTGTACATCTCAGAGGAAATATAAAATTGAAAAGACCCCAAATCAAATATCAGAACTACTCAAAAACATATTAGGTTCTTGGCAATAATGGCCAATCTTTTCAAACACAGGTGTTTAAAGTTAGGCTTTTAAATCCAAGTGGCCTGGTTTGCATAGGTGCTGGGTACTCTCAATCTTCATCAAGTGCAATGGGAGCTGTGTGTGAGCAGCACTTCTGAAAAATCAGATCCTTAGGATTCTGTGTATGATTTTAAACGTGCAAGTTTGAAAATGTCTTAAGATTTCCACATTTGCTTACAGTTCGCAGCATACAGTAGTTTGACTGTCATGCCTTTCATAAGGCTGTTACTTGGTGGCTTTCAGCTGTAGATGCATCAAAAAGTCATTGATTAAAAATACATACTGCTCCTGGCTTGTGGTAAATGCATTTTTGGATTTAAAATAATGAATTTGAATGAAGTTTCCCTGCAAGGTATGAGGATGATGGAATTGCTTGTAAGAAACACTAATGTAGCAGCAGCGAATAATCTGTTTACTTAGAGTGGTAACATTAATCATATACAGAGCTTATATTAATTTCTAGGTAAAATCCAGAAACCAGGTCATTTTTTGATCTCAGAATCTTCATCCTGGGATGGAACACTGGATGGAAGGGGTTCATCTTCCCTGCTTACACGTGGTTTGGTTTTGGAATCGGAAGAGTGTGTAGAAATATTGCTCTCCGTATTTTGATAGACCTATATATTAGGAAGAGAAAATAAGTCATATCAATTATTATTTGCTCAGAGTACATTAGCACTCAGTTTTTTCTCATAATACTGAATTTGCATATCTAAATTCAGTGTAACTATATTAGCAAAACACACAGAAGTAAGTAATACAATAGTGAATACCAGCTGTAAGGTTGAATGCAGCAACAATATATGAGACTAAATAAGAACATAAGAACGGCCATACTGGATCAGACCAATGGTCCATCTAGCCCAGTATCCTGTCTGCCAACAGTGGCCAATACCAGATGCCCCAGAGGGAGGGAACACAACAGGTAATCCTCATGTGATCTCTCCCGTCACCCATTTCCAGACAAACAGAGGCTAGGGACACCATTCCTACCCATCCTAGCTAATAGCCATTGATGGACCTAACCTTTATGAATCTACCTAGCTCTTTTTTGAACCCTGTTGAAGTCCTAGCGTTCACCACATCCTCTAGCAAGGAGTTCCAGAGGTTAACTGTGTGCTGATTGAAGAAAAACTTCCTTTTGTTTGTTTTAAACCTGTTAATTTCATTTGGTGACCCCTAGTTCTTATATTGAGGGAATAAGTAAATAACTTTTCCTTATTCACTTTTTCCACACCAGTCATGATTTTATAGACCTCTATCAGATCCCCCCTTAGTCTCCTCTTTTCTAAGATGAAAAGTCCAAGTCTTTTTAATCTCTCTTCATATGGGACTCATTCCAAACCCCTAATCATTTTTGTTGCCCTTTTCTGAACATTTTCCAATGCCAAGATATCTTTTTTGAGATGAGGCGACCACATCTGTACACGGTATTCAAGATGTGGGCATACCATGGTTTTATATAGAGGCAATACGATATTTTCTCTCTTATTCTCTATCCCTTTTAAAATTATTCCTAACATTATATTGCTTTTTTGACTGATGCTGCACACTGAGTGGATGTTTTCAGAGAACTATCCCCAATGACTCCAAGATCTCTCTCGTGAGTAGTTGTAGCCAAATTAGTCCTAATCATAATTCATATATAGTTGGGATTATTTTTTCCAATGTGAATTACTTTACATTTATCAACATTAAATTTCATTTGCCATTAAATTGTCCAATCACTTAGTTTGGTAAGATCTTTTTGAAGCTCTTCACAGTCTGCTTTGGTCTTAACTATCTTCAGCAGTTTGGTATCATCTGCAAATTTTGCCACCTCACTGTTTATCCCTTTCTCTAGATCATTTATAAATAAATTGAATAGGATTGGTCCCAGGACAGACCCTTGGGAAAACAAATCTTTGCTAAGTACTCTCATGTAAAGTTAATAACCACCTGCGACCATATTTTCAAAACTAGTTGTCTGAGTTGTGTCTGCCAAATACGTGCAATGCATTTGTGCATGCAAATATATAACAGCACTCCCACTGCAGTTACTAATGAACTAATTACAATAAAGCCACATGTGAATTTTGTGCATGACAATGGATGCAAGCGCATGTTTTAGCAGATGCCACTTAGCTGCCAGCATCTTGAACGTTTTGCTTCAAATAATGCTCCCCCAAATAATGGGCTTAAGCATGTTGCACCCATAATACTCCCAGCCCAATGGATGCTGCAATATATCCCACCTCAGATCTGCACATAGAGCAGCACTCAGCATTGCCAGTAGACCACAAAGCCAGCTGCATTAGCTTTTACAAAAGGGGAACTAGTTTCTGTGGGCACAGAGAGGCAGTTTGTGTCCTTCCTGCACTGAACTAGAGAAAGAGGCAGGAAAGAGGAAGTCTCTATGTCCCAGGTGGCTTATTGGAGCAACATGCACAAATTTCTGCAAAAAGGATTCCTCCTAAGTCTCAACTAAGTACCTGGTGAATAGCTTAGCTAGGGAAGAAACCAGCTCTATGGCATGATGGTGTTTCCCTGGGGAAAAACAGGATCCTCTCTAATGAACTGTGTTAGCAATAGGAGCCATCATTTCCAGACCCCTTATTATGCACTCTAAAGATAGGTTTGAAACACAAAACTACAAAACAGAGCATTTTCTTGTTTGCATGATTGCATACCGCTCCTTCTGCATCAACCAGCTGACGTTCTAAGAGAGAACGCAGCTGTGAAAAGAAGGGCCTTTTTCGAGAGTCCAGTGCCCAACAGGACTGCATTACAAAGTATCTGCAAGAACAAAAGAAGAAATATGTGAGTTTCTAAAAAAATGTATGAGTGGTTAAATACTGTGGTAATTGACACTACAGAAATGCCAAAGGTCAACAGAGTGTATTATGGAATACCAGAGAGATACTGATAAAGAATTCAAGTTTGATTTATTTGATTGTCTCAGCACCTATATCAGAGTCTGCTATCAATTTCTTAAAAAGAGAGGAGAGATTGAACTGTAAGAGAGGGTGTGTTTAATGACAGAGAGCAACGTATTTCCTAGAATGAGAGTCCATACCTTAAACTCTGTACTTTACCCCTTGAAGTCAATGGCAAATCTCCTGTTCGGACTTAATAGGGGCCAGGATTTCACTCTGGGTTATTTGTTTATTATATTACATATGATATCATATGACAGCTTCTCAATGTTAACGTGATTCAAAGGTATAACCTCCACACTGAGACTATTAGGAGACAGGGGCACTAGAGCAATTTGTACAGTGGGGGTGCTGTGAACCATTGAACCACACTGTAAACCTGGATATAATGGAAACCACTTTAAGCCAGGGGGTGCTGCAGCACCCTACCCCCCAACACCCACTCCTAGTTCCAGCACCTAGGTTAGGAGAACATTTCCCTCCCAAGAAATGGAGGACTGTGTATATGCAGCTGGTCCTGGCCCCAGTGAATGTCATGGTCATACTCTCAATAGGAATCTTTATGGAGGATAACCCTGCAAAAGTTGTTGTGTGGTTCGTTATATTATATTCACACATAGTTTATACTCTTTGCAGGAGTCCAGGCAGAGTTTAGAATCCCTGCAGAAGCCCTTTGAGAATTTGTAAGGTCAACGTAAGTCCTTGTGGGGCTTGTAAGTTCCACAAAAAACCATGCTAGGCTCATAAACATGGTCATGTCTACATGAAATTTCCCTGACATTACAAAAGCCAGAGAGTCTGAGGGCACTGCCTTGTCCATATCTGCAATACATGAACCTGATCTCATGGGTATCAACATATCTACAGGCTGTCCCAGGAAATGTCAAAATGTCTGCAATGGGGAGTAGAGAAACCAATCCCCTTCCCTTTCTTTCATGCTCACTGTCTTGCAGCCCTCTGCCTTCTCCCCTCTGCTAGGGTTCTTCCTCTTTGGCGAAGTACTCAGACAGAGGTAACTGCAATGTGTGATCTCCATGAAATTTGAATATCCACATCAGACACTACATTGATTGCAATGTCCAGACTGGGAAGCACAACAGATACAATGTCCCTGAATCTCCTATCTGCCGCTCACCCCCATGCCCTTTTGTGTTATCACTTGCTTCTTCTAAAGGCACTGACAAATCCCTGGAATTGAACAGGATACAGATGGGTTCAGTAAAAACAAAAATTTCATGAGCATTTAACTTAGTATCTAAAATGGATTTTGTGTAACCCTTGCTTTATAAAATAAAAAACCCTGCATGAAGAGGGCTAAAGATTTTGAAATACCAGACCCAGAGGAAGTTTTCTGAGAACATAAGGACTAGTTGAAAATAGGTAGTAAATTGGTCTTTTCAAACAAATATAATGTTCACTGCTGATCATGACATTATAACAATTTCTGCTTCTGGACAAAAGCTTTGTTAACAAATATCCTGCACCAGATTTAGAGAAAGAGGTAGTTTTGCCTTGAATATCTCTTTTAGGTAGGTAGAGGGCAAAGGAGTGGAATAAATATAAAGGCAGCATTAGGGAAAAAAACCTCAATTAACAATTAATCCCCACCCTATGCAGTATTCAGAACATACACTTACATTGCTTCTGTAGCATAAAATGGCTGGTCCATTTTAAATCCACTTTGAATGAGTTTGTAAAAGTTTGAATCAACCTGAATTCCAGGGTAAGGATTCACGCCTATCAAAAACATTGTGGAAAAATTAGCATACAGGAGTCAGGGAAAAGTGGTGCTCTTCTGTTGTGAAATATCGATACATACCGAGAGAGAATATTTCCCACAGTAATATTCCATAAGACCAGACATCACTCTTAATTGTGTAAATCCTGTCAAATAAACTTTCAGGAGCCATCCATTTGACTGGTAACCGAGCCTGTACGAAGAGATGGAATGGGGGCTTGATTAGTGTTTTCTACACACAATATAGTTGACTCCTGGGAGCACGTATTGCCCATGGACAAAGTCTGTTTTCAGACAGAAAAATAGGGCCTCATTTAAATACCTGCTGCAAACAGCTTCTAGAGCTGTAGGTGAGGCTATTGTATGCCAGGTGTCCCTTCTGTGGACAACCCATTCATAATCCTGACTTTGCTATGCAGGAGATTAAAGCCCCCTCTTTCTCAGTCTTGCTCAGAAGGTGATGCTGGCTGTGAGGAGGACAGCAGGGACTTCTCACTATTCCCCACTGTGAGGTGAGCAAGTGGAGAGGGAGGAAATGGGAGGAGTTCTGCTTTGACACCCTACTCACAGGATGTGCGGCTAAGGGTGACGTAATTTTCTCCAGCCCCAGAGCAATGGGGAATCAGGAGAGGGGCTGTGATTCTCTGGCACAGTTTGTTCTCTGGCCTGCTCTTGGACTAGTGTGACTTATCTGCTGCCCCTCACTCAGGGCTGGTTGTAAGGTCATAGTCTAGCTTTATATAAATAGAGAGCTGATTAACAAAGTTCTCTGAGTGGTTGGCTTGGTGTCCTCCATGCTTGGCAAACCTCATCCAAGTCTTCATTCTCACACAGATCAAAGGAGCCTCCCGAAGTGTCCCTATTAATTCTTGAACGTGGCCACAGAACTTTTATTTTCTAGCCTTACACATCCCTGTCTCAAAAGCCTCTCCAAGCCTTTACATCAGTCTAAAATAACACATTCATTAGCAGAGCAAGTTCTAATGATCCCTTCCCACCAAAAAAATTCCGACTCTTGAGCTCATGTTGAAATCCACGATCACTCAGTTCACATTTTTCTCTAAGATCTTTCTTCCTTCATCCTTTTTCTCTACTCTCTAGTATATGAAACTAAGTGGGGTTTATAAAGTGCTGGTTATGTCATAGTGACTTCCTTGGAGCCATTCTGCATTGCACCAGCTAAGGATTTGGCCCACAACTTCATATTTTTAAGTTATCTAATGTTTAGATTGCTATATACCAACATTTGCAGGTGTCCAGTCCAAATTGAATTAGGCTAATACCAAATCTACTATTTTCATTTGCTAAGGGCTAGAAAACATTTCAGTGACATAGTGAGATTACTATTGTATGTCCAGCCATAAGTGTAACTAAACCCTAGTATAGCTTATCCAACTGTATGCGCATTTACCAGCTCAACCCGTCTTATAGTTTTCACAATTATGTCAAAAATATAAAGTAAGCAAGAACATACATTGCCTCTGATGACGTAGTTAGAGTCATTCATTATATCTCTAGCTAGGCCAAAGTCACATATTTTCACCACTTTGCCACAAGTCACTAATACATTCCTGGCAGCCAGGTCTCTGTGAATGCACTGTAAAGAAAGAATGGGTTAGTGTGTCATGCATTATTTTACATCAGATGGAAGTTGTTACTCATTGTTTGTGGCTTCCACTGAAAAATCTCGCACCTTTCCCTGTTCAAACAGCTTTGTCTGCCTTCATGGAAAAGTGAAATCACTTGTTTTTGCAATGCTAACATATACAATGGAAGACAGGATGTCAGAACTAACTTCATAGTTACTAGGTGTTTATGGAATAATATTACCAGTTTATTATGAGGAATGGGAAAAGGCTGAGATTAGAGCTGTTTGTGGCAAGAGTTCTTTGTTCTTTGAGCCCAGGGCTCCAATAAATCTCAATCCACCTCTGCTGGTGATGTATTATGGCCAGAGTCCAGGGTATAGTGAGGGTTCTGACAGCCACTGACAAACTGTAAATCCTGCATATGAAGAAAAACACTTCAAACCAGGGGGTGCAGTAGCACCCCCAGCACTGAGTTCCAGCACCTATATCAGAGTCTACTATCTAATTTCCAAAAGAGAGAGGAGAGATTGAACTGTAGTAAGTAAAGAGAGGGTGTGTTTAATGACAGAGAGCTACATATTGGCTAGTCAGGATCCTTGAGATCAAAGGGATTTTATCAAAAAAACAGCGAGAGCATCACACTTCATACACTTACAATGAAGATCCTCCTCCTCCTTACTGAACTGGAGGTGGGGGTAGTACACATGAAAATGTAAACATCTTATTTGCTTATATCCACAAATCAA
Source organism: Pelochelys cantorii (assembly GCA_032595735.1). Classification (NCBI taxonomy): domain Eukaryota; kingdom Metazoa; phylum Chordata; order Testudines; family Trionychidae; genus Pelochelys; species Pelochelys cantorii. Next base: position 48,357,262 of record CM064326.1, read on the forward strand.
GCACTTGAGAGCCAATGTGAAAAGTAGAGGATATTTAGAACTATAGTTTCAAACTATCTGTTGATGTAAACTCATGCCTCTCCAGAGATGCTCTCCTAGTTGAGACCAGTGGGTTTACTCAAGGATTAAGACTACTCATTGTGAAATGAATTGGGCCCTAATTGCTTTTTGCTTAAAATATAGAACTCAAAAAATCAAGACATGATTTGCAATTGATTTTAACTTGGCCAAAAAGCAGAGATGGCTGGGATTGCCTAATATGAATTTGTAAATTAAGAGTTAAAGTGAAGCCTGTAATTGTCTAGTGGTTGGCTATACTGACCACAGTAACAAAAGCAGATTGACACAGTGAACGAGATCCTGCACTGCACATCTGAGCAAGTGGCAACACCGTGGCCTGCCCCTGGCTGCCTCGGAGCTGTAGCTATTGTTATTCCTACAAACATGCAGGTGTAGCTATATTTAGACTTTGGATCGTAGGAGACTTGAAGTAGGAGACTTCCCATTTCAGGCCTTCTCTTATGCCCATAAAAGGCATGGCCAAACCTTGAGGGACAAAGAGGGTGGTTTAAGCGTGTATGTTTTGCATTAGCATATCCAGGTTACATACTGATATTTCTACACCTACAGTAGCACCTTATGCCCTGGGGAGGAGAAGGCAGAGGGCAAGAAAATGTTGCATTATCTTGAATGAAGCAGAAAAATGGAGACAAAAGGCTTTGTGCAGCACAAAGTTGCCAAACAGATTGCACGTGGGAAACCAGCAGTGTACATCCAGTGCAAATCAGCCCACCTTATGTGCAAGCAGAGAAGGCGCCATGGTATAAACAGAGAGTAAATGGTACAACTTCTTTACAAAAACAGACTCTAGACCCCAACCTCAGGTGGCCAATCACCATTTTATTAATTAATTAATTAACGGTTAACTCCTCCAATCTCAGGCCCCACTGGAAATGAGCCTTAGGGAATTGGTGGTGATGGTTAGGCTAGAGAACAGACCTAGCACTTGCTGAAACGCATATTTCTTTTCCTTCTACTAATGTGTATCTTCCTCTCCATTTTGCTGGAGCAAAGATTTAGCTGCTGCTGTGAGCCACAAACTACCTCCATATCTGCTTTAGCTTCATGGGGCTAGGCACCCAGGAGATGTGAAGTGATGATTGTTCTTGGGAGGGGAAGGAGCAATGATCCTAGTTTCCATATATTTCCTTGCTTGATTAGCATACATAGCAACGTATTGTTACTGTGTAGTGTAAGATTTACAATTGCTACTTTTAGTAGGACTAGATTGTGCCTTAGACTTAGACCATGTGCTCATGGACGTGAGGAAGGAGGAGTAAGAACCAGGGCCTCCCAGAGGATTCAGGGGACCTGGGGCAAAGCAATTTCAGGGGCCCCTTCCTGGCACTCCCTGTCTCAGACCTCAGACATTCTTGTGGGGGCGGGGCAAATTGCTCCACTTGCCCCTCCCTCTGGGCGGCCCTGGTAAGAACCCACTTTTATGCTCCTCAATTGGCTTCTCAGACCTGGGGTCCAGGTGCACAGGACTGAGTGGGTGTTGGACATCTGCTATTGCCCTCCCAAAGCAGGTGGGCAGGGAGTAGGTGGGGAATGGGCAGAGCCTGGACTCTGCCTCACAACACACCAGCTGTGCTGCTGAACCCCTAACATACAGCTGAGATTTTTACAATCTGCTGCCGGTACAGACCAGCAGCAAATCAATTCTCCAGAGGAAGGGGCAGTATGGGCAGAATTGTGCCTCAGGGGAGTGTTTCTGGGTCACCACGTCTCCTGGTGCTGGGGCTACTCCCAAGGAGGTGTAGCATACAGTGGCGGATTAGACACTGGGGTAATGGAGCCCATGCCAGGAGCCCTAGACAACTGGGAGACCCTGAAAAAGGGGCACCCTTGTATTCTGACCCACTCTCTCCATTCAGCATTCCTGCTGGGCAGTGGGACAAATCCCCATGCCCCGATCCCTCTCTCTAGCAGGAGTGCAGGGTGGAAAAAGTCCCTGCACTCCCAACTCACTCCTGGCAGGAGTGCTGGGAGAGGGGTGGAGAGAACTGCAGAAGGAAGGGGTGTGGAGGGCCCCCTGTTTGCTCTGTCCCAGGGCTGCACAAAATGGTAATGCACCTCTCATCACATATGCACCATCTGTGGATCATGGTCAAGCCTTAAGGCACAATCTTGGAGTATTTTACTGTGGTTATTTAAAAACCTGTTATAAAGATATGATTTAAACCTGTCAATTCACAGCTCTCTCCCTCTCAGATAGCTTGCTGTTAATCTGATCTGTCTTTGTATTCTTCACTCTCTAAACATTGTTCACAGGTCAAACATACCGATTTTGATTCAAGAAACTCCATTCCTTTGGCAACTTGATATGAGAAGCAGAGAAGATCCTCAGAGGTGAGCACATTGAAGTCCTCCTCTTCATAAACCCTTCGGTTGATATATTTAATTTCTTCTGTAATACATAAGCAGACCTTGGGTTTGTGACTACCTGGGGACCCTGGGGAAAGTTAACTGAAGGTGTGAAGCTGAAGTGCAGGAGTTCAAGGGCATGAAACCTCTGGGTGGACTCTGTCTTCCAGAAGTAAAGTAAGGCAAAGTTTCTGTAGCTTTTTCCCCTTCTCTGTTTATCTCAGTAAACCATGACTAGAAGGCTGCATTCGCCAACCTCTCTGTCATGGGGGATAGGCAACCCTGGCTCTTCCCCTGGCCACCAGGGAGGGCCGGGTTGCGGCTGTGCCATCCAGGGTCCCTTCCCTTTCCCCCAGCCAAGACTCCCTCCCCCCAGCCCAGGGCCCTTCTCCCTCCGCTCTACCCCCCAACCAGGGCCCCTTCTCCCTCTCCCCTCCATCAGCCAGAGCCCATTCTCCATCTCCCCTCCCCCTAACCAAGGCCCCCCTTCCCCCAGCCAGGGCCCCTTCTCTCTCTCCCGCTCTGCCAGCCCGGTAGTTTCTCTCCTTCCCCATCACGCAGGTCCCACTGCAGACGCAACAGAGCAGCTGTTTTTAAAACACCAGCAGCTGCCCACCACGTGGTGACTGCTGGTGCTGGAGCTTCAGCCACTGAACCTTTGCACCCCAGTCCTGACCCCCAACCCCACGGCCCTCGATGGCGCAGGTCCTGCCACTGCCCCCCCCACCCCGCTCCCCTGAGCGGGTCAGAGCAGCTGTTTTTAGAACACCAGCAGCCACCTGCCACAGGGCGGCAGCCAGAGCTTCAGCCAGCTGCTGTGCGGTGGTTCAGGGGGCTGGCGTGTACCTCAGTCCCAGTCTGCTCCTGTGGGTCCCACTGCTGCCTTCCCACTCACCACGTGGGTCCTGCCTCCCCATCCTTCCTCCCACAAGCTCAGCAGCAGCTTACCTTCTGCTGCTGTTGAGGAGTCAAAGAGCCATATTTAGTCTCATAAGCCATAGGTTGCTGACCCCATTAAGGGGTTAGCAGCAGGGAGAAGAGAGGGAGGAGGCTGGGTGGCTGAGGGGGAAGGAGCAGTGGGACACAAAGTGATGTGATGATGTCACTCTGTCGTCCCACAGGAAAAACGTTTTTATAGGTATAGTAAGATAATTGGTTTGTCTGATATAGTATCAAGAACCATAATCAATATACATAGTGCACTTATTCTTCTCACCCATATAAGGGAAAGAGTCAAGAGCCAATGTCTTCAAAGTCCAGTACTACTTTTATTATTATTTGTATTACTGCTAACAAATACATAAAGTAATTGCAAGCAAAAACCTGAGATCCTGACTAAACATTGAGGCTGTGTCTAGACTGGCCAGTTTTTCCGGAAAATCAGCCGCTTTTCCGGAAAAACTTGCCAGCTGTCTACACTGGCCGCTTGAATTTGCGCAAGAACACTGACGATCTAATGTATGATCGTCAGTGTTCTTGCGCAAATACTGTGACGCTCCCGTTTGGGCAAAAGCCCTCTTGCGCAAATGCTTTTGCGCAAGAGGGCCAATGTAGACAACCCAGAATTGTTTTGCGCAAAAAAGCCCCGATGGCTAAAATGGCGATTGGGGCTTTCTTGCGCAAAAATGCGTCCAGATTGGCCAGGGACGCTTTTCCGCAAAAAGTGCTTTTGCGGAAAAGCACCCGTGCCAATCTAGACGCTCTTTTCCGCAAATGCTTTTAACAGAAAACTTTTCTGTTAAAAGCATTTGCGGAAAATTATGCCAGTCTAGACGCAGCCTATCTGAATACTTATATTAGCAAATTCCTATTGGCTTTGATGAGAGCAGACAAAAATCTAAGGCTTCAGTCAAACCTATAACCAAACTAGTACATGTAAAATACAATTTGTGACTTTACTTTCATTGTTATTGGCAAAATTATAAGCTCCCCCGCCCTCTTTCTCTCTCTCATATCCATATGCACACACACACTGGCAGAGGTGATACTGATATCATAGCTGTGCAGCTAATACGATAAAATGCATTTTTTACACTTATAGATATCTTGCCCATTCTCTACCCATCTCTGCTAGAATTATAAGCCTTGTCTATAGGAGAAGTTTGCACATGTTTAAATTAAGTCATTTTAAAAAACAATTTAGTTATTCCAGTGCAATTCCCTGAGTGGACACTCTTATTTTGGTTAAAGTATGGCTTATTTCTGATTAGCTTAAACTGATTCCTAATTAATTGAAAAATAAACTCAAATAAGAATAGCAAATCAGGTTTTTTTCAGTAGTTTATGTAAGTCAGTTTTCACACCTTTTGTTAAACCCATGCAACTTTCTCCAGTATTCCAAACAGCGTTCCCTCTAATCTTTTCCATCCAGGAATGGATTTTTTCCATCCACACATGGAATAAATTTTATGTGCACCAAAGCATGTACAAACAGTACAACAAAACCCAGTTGTGGGCACTCTGCTAATATGCTGGGCAGCATTTGAATCTTTCCTGAGTGGCCATATAAGCACACAGATTGCAGGGAACACTGATTCCACATCTCTGAAAAAAATCAATCTTCTATAAAAATGTTTTTATCTTTTCAACTATGTATCTTTTCAACTACCACAAATCACTCACTCACTTACTCACTCAATTAATCAATCTGTCCCTACATTTTTACTATAATTTAGATCTTTTTTATGTATTCACACATCTCTGACACAAATAAAGCACATTTGTTTTTTTACAGTGGTTATTCAGAAGAAAATGCTTAATTTCTCACCTTCCTCAGAATATAATGTAATCCAGTTTGATCCAGAGGTTAAATCTGAGTCTCGCCTTAGCTGCATACCTCCAAAGTCATCCATTCTACACAATGAAATATATGATCCATTTTTAAATTTAGTCCCCTATCTGGAATAGCGGGCATATTTGAAAAAGTTGCATGCTTCAAAGAAAATAATAATCTAAAATGCAGGCTGCTTTATAGTGAAGAGCATCAGTTAATTAATGCCATTAAAACCTTTAACACTGAATTATTACTTATTATATATCTAGCATGACGCTTCTAAATGCCAAAATTCACAGAAGGGGGTTCATGATGCTTTCAGTGCAGTTAGAACTGCAGAAGAAACAGAACCATTTTTTAGTCAATTCTTGGTAGGTTTCTTCATGCATAGAACCAACAATTGGCATGTGGTGAGCCTAGAACTCACTGATGTTCTTTGTTAAAGGACACTCCTCAATCTGCTCCTTAAGACAGATTTAATAGGATAACAGGAAGCAGGTTTAAAACAAAAACAAAACAAAAAAATGCAAACAAAAACAACCAACCAAAAAAGGAAGTATTTGTTCATGCAACACACCATCAATCTGTGAAACTCTTTGTCAGATGATGTTGTGAAGGCCAAGACTATAACGGGGTTTAAAAAAGAACATTTATGGAGGCTAGGCCCATCAATGGCAATTAGCCAGGATGGCAGGACACCTGGCATTGGCCACTTTCGGAAGAAAGGATACCGAGCTAGATGGACCTTTGGTCTGACACAGCAAGGCCATTCTTATGTTCTTGTTTATTCACACAACAGCCCACATCCTCAGGTCTTCTAAAGGAATCGTGCCAATTTACGGCACTTGAGGCTCAGGCTCAAAATTTTTCTTTGCAAAGTGTTCCAGGACACATGTTCACAGGGTGTTGTATCACTGTAAGCGTTTGACTGATAATAGGTTACTTATAGTTCAGACTGTTACTGAACATCTTACCTGGCATTTCGGTCCAAGTGGAAATTGTGGTAAAAGCTGAAATTGTGCTGTTTGAAGATATCTGTCCACGTCCGGTGAAATTTTTCTCTCTTATTCCTTAAGTAGTTCAGCAGGTCACCATAGCAACAGTATTCAAAAATTAAGTAAACTGGTCCTGAAATAGTTTGTAGAATGAATATCTATTACTGCCTGGGTACTGGATGTACTCAAGTCATGTATGTCCCTTGTGAAACCAATCTGATAGCTTTCTTTGATAGGATAACGAGTCTTGTGGATAAGGGAGAAGCAGTGGACATGGTATACCTAGACTTTAGTAAGGCATTTCACATGGTCTCGCATGATATTCTTATCAATAAACTAGGCAAATACAACTTAGATGGGGCTCCTATAAGGTGGGTGCATAACTAGCTGGATAACCATTCTCAAAGAGTAGTTATTAATAGTTCACAATCCTGCTGGAAAGGTATAGCAAGTGGGGTTCCACAGGGGTCTGTTTTGGGACCGGTTCTGTTCAATATCTTCATTAACGATTTAAATATCGGCATAGAGTGTACACTTATTATGTTTGCAGATGATACCAAGTTGGGAGGGGTTGCGACTGCTTTGGAGGACAGGGTCATAATTCAAAATGATCTGGACAAATTGGAGAAATGGTCTGAGGTAAACAGGATGAAGTTTAATAAGGACAAATGCAAAGTGCTCCACTTAGGAAGGAACAATCCGTTTCACACATACAGAATGGGAAGCGACTGTCTCGGAAGGCATACGGCAGAAAGGGATCTTGGGGTTATGGTGGACCACAAGCTAAATATGAGTCAACAATGTGACGCTGTTGCAAAAAAAGCAAACATGATTCTAGGATGCATTAACAGGTGTGTTGTGAGCAAGACATGAGAAGTCATTCTTCCGCTCTACTCTGCACTGATTAGGCCTCAGTTGGAGTATTGTGTCCAGTTCTGGGCACCACATTTCAAGAAAGATGTGGAGAAATTGGAGAAGGTCCATAGAAGAGCAACAAGAATGATTAAAGTCTAGAGAACATGACCTGTGAAGGAAGACTGAAAGAACTGGGCTTGTTTAGTTTGGAAAAGAGATGACTGGGGGGGACATGATAGCGGTTTTCAGGTATCTAAAAGAGTGTCACAAGGAGAAGGGAGAAAAATTGTTCTTCCTGGCCTCTGAGGATAGAACAAGAAGCAATGGGCTTAAACTGCATCAAGAGAGGTTTAGGTTGGACATTAGGAAAAAGTTCCTAACCGTCAGGGTGGTTAAACACTGGAATAAATTGCCTTGGAAGGTTGTGGAATCTCCATCTGTGGAGATATTTAAGAGTAGGTTAGATAAATGTCTATTAGGAATGGTCTAGACAATACTGGGTCCTGCCATGAGGGCAGGGGACTGGACTCGATTACCTCTCGAGGTCCCTTCTAGTCCGAGAATTCTATGATTCTATGAAGCCCTAAGGAACCCACATTTTCTCCCGTCTATATTAGATGCCTGAATCTTATACAGTTTCTATATAAATAACAGGCACTGATGGCTATGGAGCAAACATCTCAGAACACTTTATCTAGCTGACATTGCTAGATGGGTATCATCAAAGGTGGATTGGGAATCACTGAAGGGGAACAAAACTCCTCCTCAAAAATGTTACCAGAGAAGCACTAGCACTAATGACTAAAGGCAGGATTTTTAAAGGCATTTAGGCATCTGGTGCGTGTTTCACAGGCACATAGGCATCTAGCACCCACTGAAATTATTTAGGTTCCTCAGTTTTAGGCATCAATGAGCTTTAGGCACCTTTAAAAATCTGCCCCTTAGCATAATAAGAACGTACAAATGGCCATATTGTGTCAGACCAAAAATCCATCTAGCCCAGTATCCTGTTTTCTGACAGTGGCCAATGCCAGGTTCCCAGAGGGAATTAACAGAACAGGTAACCATCAAGTGATCTATCCCATCGCCCATTCCCAGCTTCTGGTAACAGCAGTGGAAGGTGTCATCCCTTAAGATATAGCATATCATCCACACTAGATAGGGTAGACAAAAAAAGATGAGGTGGAGTCCAGCTGTTTTGGGGAAATGATGTAATAGCTTTTGTGGGAGATGGCAAAGGACCTAGTTTTCCCCTAAGGCCAGACCCCTTCCTTTGAGAGTGCAAGAGACTTCTTGGGACTTTGGACATATATACTCTGCCCTCCAACAGTCTGCTGGAGATCTTCATATTACTGTACCCAGATGCGGTCATTATGTTTGGGGCCCTGCTTAACAATATTTTGTGTTATGACAAACTGAGTTGTTGCTATTAGATTTAAGCCACTTTCATTCATAGCATTTTATCATTTTATATGTACACTCAAGGAATAATCTCTGTCCTAAAGCAATCTATAATGAAATTAGAGACAGATGTTGGCATACTCATTGGTGGGGCTTTTCGAGTATATTTACGCAGCACCGGGGAGTAAGTCTCTTTACCTCTGCTGAGAGACTCAGGCTAGCAGGACTTGCTCTAAAAATAGCTGTGTAGAGAGCACTTTGAAGTTGCAGTTGGGGCTGGAGCTCAGCAGCTGAATCTGCCTGACTCCTCCTCAAGCTTAGTTGTAGTCACCCAAAGCTAGTCACAATGGCCTATTTAACTGTTCTCCTTTTCCTCTAGACACAGATTTATTGTTCATATGATCTGGGGGAATTAGAGTTCTTTATTATTATTATTTTTACCTTAGAATAATCCTCATGATACAAACATTTCCTTTTGTTTTAGTGTGGTAGATGTAACAAATCAATTATCAATACAGACACCAGGTAGAATCCTGGCCCTGTTCCCACTACATAGCTTCCTTGTCTTCTCTCTGGCACTATTACATTACTTACATTGTAAGCTATCTGGAGGCAGGGATCATCCTTTTATTCTGTCTGTACAACACCTAGCACAATGGAGTGCTGGTCCAAGAGCAGAGCTCCTGGGCACCCCCACAATACAAATACTAAAGAACAACAGTAATCCACAGTCTTTCTCCTCTTATTTTTTCCATTCTCACTCTGTTCTTCTGATCCCAACCCTCTTCACTTTTCCCTTCTCTTCCCTTCTCTGCTTCACTTGCTCCTTATAATTCATTCCACTCTTATTTTCATTTCATTTTTTTACCCTCTCCACTTCTTTTTCTTTCCTGTCAGTCCTTCAGGCTACCCAGTCTTCTTTGACTCTTAGCATTGGTGCTGAAGCAGTTTCTGTTGCAATGTAACTATTTTGGTGATTTTCTACTGCAAAAATTAAATAGGTACAACACCCAGTATGGACACAGTTACATCAATAGAAAGGTGCCTTAGGCCAGTTTTGCTTATTTCCCTTTCCTTCCAGGAATTAACTGTTCCAGTACTCATTCATCCCAGTATAACTGCATCCACAGTAGGTGGATTGTACTATTTTAATTATATCAACTATAGCAGTATAGTTAAAGTGGTGCAAGATTTGTTTGTAGACAGAGACTCTTTTTCATTTTACCCTCACTTTATTTTCTGCATCTGGACTATTGCATAGCACAACATTGGAAAAACACTCAAACATGGGATGCGTAATTTATCAAGGTTCACAGATGTCGAACATTGCTGACAATGGCTGATTTTTGAGGTATTTGTATTTCATTCAGAAGTCTTATTTCTGTTGATTTAGTTGAGTACATTTCAATATGGTGTTTATTACCTGTTAGGGTGCAAGCACCTAATAGATTTACAATGTTTTCATGGCTTCCAATATGAGTCATCATTTTGAGTTCTGACATTAGAGCGTCTTCTTCAGAAGGGTCAGATTTTTCTGTAAATAAAACAGCAACACAAATGCAGAAAAACATTTACAAGCTAGGGTTTAAAAACTAAATAGTTTAGGTTCTGTGCAGCATACAAAGCATTCCTTTTACATTAACCCCATTAATCTAAAACTGTGACTAAAAAATTGTTCTAAAGTATAATATTTTAAGATAAATAGATATTCTATCTGCTATCTATTACAACTGGAACTCTCTCTCTCCTCCCCACTCTGTCTGTATTTGTGTTCCAGCTACAAACTTTGTGAGATGATTCTGTAGTCTCAAAAAATAGATATTATGAAAGTAATGAAATAAAGAACAGTTATCAGGTTCTGAGAAGTCACCATAATTTGCTTTAAATAGGAGACATGGAAACAGTTATACAACCAAATACCTTTCTAAGTTTATAATGCTATAATCATGTTCAGTGGGATTGCTTTAGATTTAAACAGTTGTCATTGTGATCAGAATTTGTCCCATAATTTTTCCTATTGTCTCTCCTGATTCTTTTTATTCCATGGAGGTATACCTATCTCATAGAGCTGGAAGGGACCTTGAAAGGTCATTGAGTCTAATCCCCTGCCTTCACAGCAAGACCAAGTACCATCCCAGACAGATTTGCCCCAGATCCCTAAATGGCCCACTCAAGGATTGAGCTAACAACCCTGGGTTTAGTAGGCCAATGCTCAAGCCACTAAGCGGTCCTTCCCCCAAATCATGCAGTTTCTAGAGAAATCACATTTTACAGCTTAAACTGATCATGGAACTGTATCAGTTACAATATAGAGAAGCAGTACAGCTACTAACACATAACTTATTTCTCATTTATACAATTCCTTGCACCCTGAGTGGTGAGTCTAAAGTCAGTGACTTGTCATTTGCCATAAAAAGTACAAATAATTGTATTCAAATTGGCTAATAAAGTCTGTTAGCCAGTTAGCATACAATCATTTCAGTAATGACTGTACACCTAGTTTTCAATAAATGTAGAATCATGCAAACTAACCTCAGCTAACTCCAGATAATAAATGCAAATTAATTTATTAATTTAATTACTTTTTGCTGGAGAGAGAAGAACTAAGAACTAAGAAAGGGGAAGGTATTAGGTGGGTCAGAAACTGAGGCAGTTACATCTATTCTGAAAGCAGTAGTCAGTGGAGATGAGGGATCCACAGTAGCCAATCACAGAGTAAGTGAGAGAAAATTGAAAGTATATTTCAGTGTAACAAAATTAAGGTGTTTTCCTTTCACTTATTAAAAATGGCACGCCGTGCTAATAAACATCTCCTTTGCATCAGAGTTCATTTAGCCCCAAATAATGTGACATTACCTCATGAACAGGAAGCACTCTATATTAATCAAATATAGAATTAACTCTTTAAAAAGTTACGAGAGCTAAAGCTTTGCCCTACCACAGTGTGGAAGAGTCTGGATTGCATGGCAGAGCTGGTTTCTCCAAAGGGAGAGCCCTTCTAGAATCTGGAGGTAGAAACTCTTCTCAGGGCAGGCCTGACAGGAATCCCTGTCAGGGCTGACACTACATGACTGCCCTCTCTTCTGGATGGAGTCTATGTTTCCACCTCTGAATGCCAAATGTATAGGGCAGTTGGGGTACCAGTGGCCATATGACAGGAGGCAGGACCTCACCACATTCCGACAGTTTGAGAAGGGCAAGTTCTGTGGAACAGCTGAGAAACTAAATGGCCTGCAGAGCCGGGGAGAGAAGACCCAGCTGGATAATGTGATCTAAGACAGTATCCATGAGTAGCAGGTCCAAAACAGAGCTGCCAGCTAGGCTTCCTCCAAATCCCCAGGCCCCAGCCACAAGAGGGAAAAGAAAGGTGTATCCCATGAAGGGATGCTGTAATGGGTATGCATCCTTTGCCATGTGCAAGGCCCAGGAGTCCTTCCCTTGAGGGTGAATGCCTCCCAGTGCCCCCCTGGACTAGCAGAGTTCTACCCTTTCCCATACTATTGGTTGTGCCTTAGAGGTATATTCTAGAACCTAGTTAATTCCTGAAATAAACTACAAAATGCAGCAATAAGAATATGGAAAAAGAATACTTTTAGAGCTAAATAAGTACTGAAAAATGAAAGAACTGTGAGCTGCAATTGCTAAGGGAATTGATTTAAAGGGGCTTCTGGTGCTGTTTCTACCTTAAACACAAATAATAAACCACTGCTTGTGAGAGCAGTATCTCGCTGTGATTTACTGTACCTTTCAGCATTTTGACTGCAACTTGGACTGAATCCCCTGTTTTACTAATTCCATAAGCTGTAGCATTCATAACCTTTCCAAAGGCACCAGAGCCAAGTGCCTGCCCTACAAGACAAAATGAGTTAATGAAATTTCTAGTTTAAGGCAATGCAAGCTGATATAATGACCTCACAGTTTACCAGGAGATTGCTCACCAAATTCCAGATTTTCTCTTGGAAACTCCCATTTGAGATCATATTCAAATTCACTGAAATCAATGTAGATGTACTCATTATCTGAAGGACCAACTACCTGTATCATTTGCATTTGGCTTTCATATCTAAATTGCTTCAGAAACAGAAAAATTGTATTAGTTCAACAGAATTTTAGAAGAGAGGGGAGAGGAAGGCAGTCATTTAATGTTTTTGTTTTTACCTTTTTGTATTTATGAAAAATAAATATAAGCAAAACAGCTATAAATGGAAGGCAAAATCCGATAGTTGCATAGAATGAAATGTTATCTCGGAGGGAAGAAACAGCTCCTGTAATTTAAAAAGATGCATGTCACTAAATAATGAATTAGGACTGGTATGTAATGTTAAGCTACAAGAAACAAAATAAAATCTGTCATGTTTGTCTTATCTCCATTATTTTTCATTCCCTTTTGGCCTGAGCCTGGGAATTGCCAATGAGAATTGCAGGTGGTCAACGTCTCTCAGGGAGCCAGATTATGGCCCTCTCAGGCTATGTCTAGACTGCAGGCTTCTTTCAGAAGAAGCTTTTTTCAGAAGAGATCTTCTGGAAAAACTTCTTTCTAAAGAGAGCGTCCACACACAAAAGTGCATCGAAAAAGCGATATGCTTTTTCAAAAGATAGCATTCACACTGAAGGGATGCTATCTTGCATTTAAGCCATGAATACTATGGACAGAGTGGCCACCAGGACACCTGTGCTTTTTCCTCTTTCCTCTTCTTTCGAAAGAACTCCCTCTTCCCTGTCCACACACACCTTTTTCTGAAGGAGCTCTTTCGGAAAAAAGCTTCTTCCTTGTAGAAACAGGATTACCAATGCCGATTTACTTTCTTTCGATTTACTTTCAGAAGAATACAATTGCAGTGTGGACGTAACTTAGGTTTCGTCAGAAAAATGGCCATTTTTCCAACAAAACTCTGTAGTGCAGCCATACCCTGAGACCTTAGTACATGTAAGATTCTCTGTATGTGGATGAACCAATTCCCATACAAAACAGGGTTCAGTTGCATCTGCAGTAGAGGTGATCCAAGATGTAAAGATTTATACAGAGGGAGAGGCAGAGTCTGGGTGGCCCAGAACTGGGTGAGAGTGGAGTTGGGAACATACATATTGTTTCCTCTTTATACCACAGAATTTATAATGTCTGTGATAGGGAGACACCTTTAATAAGGTCTCATGGACAACTTCAGCCTAAGGAGTTCCTAGCAATGAAGCTATGCTACCAGAAAGTAAAGGAAATGCTATGAACTAGGAGCCAGAGTGAAGGTAAAAGATCTCCACATAGATGCACCTAATCTCCTTTGGTCAGCACCATGATCTATTCCAGGGGTGGGAACCTGAGGTGCAGGGACGGATGCAGCCCTGGCTTGTCTGGATCTGGCCCCCCGGAGCTCAGGGCTCCTCCCAGCATTGGGGAGCCAGCACTGGTGCTCCAGTTCCCTGCCATCCCCCCAAGGGGCTGGAGCACACAAAATCTCCTAGCCTGCCCCCCCCCCCAAGCTCTGGTATGCAAGGAAAATGTGGGGAGTGTCTTTCTCTTTCTCAGTCAGTGAGGGGTTTTTGTTTTGTTTTGTTTTTTCTTTGCTTCTCACTTATGTGTGTCCCCTGACTGATTTTTCTGTGGGTCAGCAGCCCCCGACCCAAAAAAGGTTTCTCCACCCATGATCTATTCCACATGGGACAGACTGGTAGCGCAAAGTGGAATGAAGAGGGAGGAATTCCCTAAGAAGATAGTCATACATATGTCTTCCCATTCACTCCCTCTTGTTGAAATGGTGTTTAATGTAAGTACTTACATTGACATCAGGGCCTCAGTTAGCACAGTAAATGAGTTATATTCATAACAAAACAAAAGGGGCAATATTTATACATTGTGTAAGCCTGAAACTTGTTTTCATTCAAAAAGTGAGTGTTATATGACTCTTTAAACTCTTTGGCATCATTGTTCAACCAGATGCTATTATGACACGTTGCCCTGCAAATCTAAAGACAAGCAGCTAAACAAATCAGAAGCCATTCCAAGGTTAACTGCATGACGTCTGCCACAATGCAGATATAATATAAAAAGCCACCAGTAAACTGAGGACCAGTTACACAAAACCAGCTTAGAGTATTGCTCTGCTATTGCCCAGTTAACACCATAATACCAAAATTACCACGTCCTTTTCATCATACAGAAGAGCATATAACTGTCCATTCAGAAAATTAACACCAGTATACCATTTGTGCATCCATACAGTATGCAATTCCAATGCAAACTATATATGTTTGACACACACACGTAAATAAATTCATTGTTCATTAAATTCAAAATATTAGACATTAGAAGACTGGACTCATAATACTTAAATATATTTATACATGTTCTCATACATAGACCTTCCAGCCTCCATATGCCATTAATCAATGCACATGTTATTACTAACAAACCAGTCTGGGTATCACAATGACAAATGAAAATGACTCCTTAATAACAAATGGTATTAAAATTGGAATTCCCTGCCTTTTCCTTGACATACTTTTACGATTTTAAAACACTCAAGGTGAAAGTGTGTGACCTTCTCTCACAAAAGCAGATGGACTCTGCTACCCTCTCCTCTTCCTTCTCTATCTCCTTTTTTATTAGCTGCAACATGTTTTCTGAAGGTCAAAACTGAGCAACTTTATTATCCTTCATGACTCTGCATAGTGCGCATGTGAAATGTTATTGGGTGACATCTATCACTTGTGATCAATACGTTTATGAATTAAGACAACATCTTGTCTCTTCAAGACAAAGGAAATCTGTATGTTCAGAGTGAATAAAGCTAATATTTGCTCTCTTCTAAAATAACACTACATGCTATTTTCTGTAGCTCAGATATTTTTCCTTATGCAATATCTTTGGTCTGTAAATCTTTAGTCTCAGAGAAGACAACTGAATGCAACACAACCTGATTACAAAGAAGCAATCATACATAAAGGAGGATCTTGTAGCTTTCCATAAGCAAAAGGGGATGCATATCAATTTGTAACTGAATTTCCAGGTATAGGTTATTAACAGGAATAAAAAGCAGGTCTCTAGATTCACAGGGCGTGATTTTGCAGCTGACTTTAGTGGAGGCGTAGTCTGCTTTGTGACTGCTGAATTGGGTCCCAAGTGCTATATCACTGAACTTAAGTAAAAAAAATCATGTCAGAAGAGACATACATTCTTCTACTCACAATTACATGCATAGCCTGTGTGGGATCCTATATTTTATTTGCAAAGACTATTCAAATGTGATGCAATACAGGCAAGAGATGCCACAATTTTTTCTTTGAAGTCTATAATTATCTTGAGATGACCTGCACTGTCTCAGTAGTGGTACGGTACCTTGTTGGTTAGTGAATCCCTTCACGCAGGATGAGCCAACGGAATTGTTTGCACAGCATTCCACGTAGAAGGCTATCATTGTATTCTGTACATCTAAAGTGCTGCTGGAATGCCAGGACCCAAAGGTTATTCGCTCAGGTGTTCCTCTCCAAATCCCTTCTGTGATTTCTTCTGTACAACTTAAAAAAAAAAAAAAAAAAACCAACCCATGAGGTCCAGTAGTGATTGTTACAACTTGCACAGGTTTTTGGGGAGGCCATATCATAAGAGGTGGCTGATGTTTGTGCTAAAGAGGAGATTATTGCTGGGCCTTTTCACTATATTATTATACATGATGATATATAAATCTACATACGTTATCCATGATATAATAGTTACATCAGTGTGTGTACGTATGTGTGTGTGCGCATATATATATATGTATGTGTGTATATATACATATATATATATATATGTATATATGATACAAAACTACTTAGGACAGTTAGATCCAAAGCAGACTGCAAAGAATTAAAAAGGTATCTCACTAAACTGGGGGTCTGGGCAGCAAAATGGCAGATGAAATAGTGTTGATCAATGCAAAGTAATGCCCATTGGAAAACGTAATGATGGGATTATAAATTAGCTGTTACCACTCAGGAAAGAGATTTTGGAGTCATTGTAGATAGTTCTCTGAACACAACTTGCACAGGTTTTTGGGGAGGCTATGTCGTAAGAGGGGCTGATGTTTGTGCTAGAGAGGAGAGTATTGCTGGGCCTTTTTTCACTATATTATTGTAGATAGTTCTCTGAAAACATAAGAACATAAGAATGGCCGTTCTGGGTCAGACCAAAGGTCTATCTAGCCCAGTATCCTGTCTGCCGACAGTGGCCAGCACCAGGTGCCCAGAGAGGGTGGACCGAAGACAATGATCAAGCGATTTGTCTCCTGCCATCCCTCTCCAGCCTCTGACAAACAGAGGCCAAGGACACCATTTTATCCCCTGGCTAATAGCCTTTTATGAACCTAACCTCCATGAAATTATCTAGCTTCTCTTTAAACTCTGTTATAGTCCTAGCCTTTACAGCCTCCTCTGGCAAGGAGTTCCACAGGCTGACTACACGCTGTGTGAAGAACTTTCTTTTATTAGTTTTAAACCTGCTACCCATTAATTTCATTTGGTGTCCTCTAGTTCTTCTATTTAGGGAACTAATAAATAACTTTTCTTTATCGGCCCTCTCCACACCACTCATGATTTTATATACCTCTATCGTATCCCCCCTCAGTCTCCTCTTTTCTAAACTGAAAAGTCCCAGTCGCTTTAACCTCTCTTCATATGGGACCCATTCCAAACCCCTAATCATTTTAGTTGACCTTTTCTGAACCCTTTCCAAAGCCAAAATATCTTTTTTGAGGTGAGGAGACCACATCTGTACACAGTATTCAAGATGTGGGCGTACCATAGTTTTATACAGGGGCAGTAAGATATTCTGGGTCTTATTTTCTATCCCTTTCTTAATAATTCCTAGCATCCTATTTGCCTTTTTGACCGCCGCTGCACACTGTGTGGAAGTTTTCAGAGAACTATCCACGATAACTCCAAGATCTCTTTCCTGATTTGTCACAGCCAAATTAGCCCCCATCATACTGTACGTATAGTTGGGGTTATTTTTCCCGATGTGCATTACTTTACACTTATCCACATTAAATTTCATTTGCCATTTTGTTGCTCAATCACTCAGTTTGGTGAGATCTTCTTGGAGTCCCTCACAGTCTGCTTCTGTCTTGACTATCCTAAACAGTTTGGTATCATCTGCAAACTTTACCACATCACTGCTTACCCCTTTCTCCAGATCATTTATGAATAAGTTGAACAGAATTGGTCCTAGGACCGACCCTTGGGGGACACCACTAGTTACCCCTCTCCATTCTGAAAATTTACCATTTATTCCTACCCTTTGTTTCTTGTCTTTTAACCAGTTCTCAATCCAAGAAAGGACCTTCCCTCTTATCCCATGGCCATGTAATTTACACAAGAGCCTTTGGTGAGGGACCTTGTCAAAGGCTTTCTGAAAATCTAAGTATACTATATCTACTGGATCCCCCTTGTCCGCATGTTTGTTAACCCCTTCAAAGAACTCTAGTAGATTAGTAAGACAGGATTTCCCTTTACAGAAACCATGTTGACTTTTGTCCAACAAATTATGTTCTTCTACATGCTTCACAATTTTATTCTTTACTATTGTTTCGACTAATTTGCCCGGTACTGAAGTTAGACTTACCGGTCTGTAATTGCCCGGATCGCCTCTAGAGCCCTTTTTAAATATTGGTGTCATATTGGCTACCTTCCAGTCATTAGGTACGGAAGCTGATTTAAGGGATAGGTTACAAACCACAGATAATAGTTCAGCAATTTCCCATTTGAGTTCTTTTAGAACCCTTGGATGAATGCCATCCGGTCCCGGAGATTTGTTAACATTAAATTTTTCTATTTGTTCCAAAACCTCCTCTAATGACACTTCAATCCGGGACAGTTCCTCGGATTCATCACCCACAAAGGACTGTGCAGATTTGGGAATCTCCCCAACGTCCTCAGCCGTGAAGACTGAAGCAAAGAAATCATTTAGTTTCTCCGCAATGGCTTTAAGTGAAAACATTCACTTAATGTGCAGCAGCAGTCAAAAAAAGCAAACAGAATGTTGGGAAACCTTAGGAAAGGGATAGAGAGTAAGACAAAATAACATATTGGCTCTATATAAATCCATGGTACACCCACATCTTGAATACCGGGTGCAGATAAGGTCATATCATGTCACAAAAGGTATACTAGAATCGGAAAAGATTCAGAAAAGGGCAACAAAAATGATTAACGTAAGGAACAGCTTCCATATGAGGAGAGATTAATAAAACTGGGACTTTTCAGTTTGGAAGAAGAGATGACTAAGTGGGAATATGACAATGGCCTATACAATCATGACAGACGTGGAGAAAGTAGATAAGAAAGTGTTACTTACTCTCTGTCATAACACAAAAACTAGGGATCATCAAATGAAATTAACAGGCAGCAAGAATAAAACAAACAAAAGGAAGTATTGCTTCACACGATACACAATCAACCTGAGAAATTCTTTGTCAGCAGATGTTGTGAAGGCCAAGACAGTAACAGGATTCAAAAAAGAACTAGATAAAATCAATGGCTATTCCTAGCATCAGTTTGTCAGAAGCTGGGAATGGCCGACAGGGGATGGATCACTTGATGACTACTTGTTCTGTTTATTCCCTCTGAAACAACATTGGCCACTGCTGGAAGACAGGATACTGGGCAGGATGAACTATTGGTTTAACCCAGTATGGCCATTCTTATGTTCTTGAGTTCTTATTATTATTAGGGGTTGGAAGTAGATGCTGGGTTTTCTTTACATTTTATTAAATTTTTAATTTTGACGCAGGAACCTAGAATCAAGGACAGGTTTTTTTATATATTATGGTCATATCCTGAGTTGGTGCAAATCAGCATAACTCTATTGCTTCTAATGGATCTATGCCAGTTTACATCTGCTGAGGAGCTGACCCTATGAATCTAAATAAATAAATAAATAAAATACATACATTCAAGGGATATCCAGGTTTGGCTTCTGGCCTTTCATCTGGGTTCCACTTTGACTGTTTCTCCTTCACTCTGCCCACTAATCCATTTCTGCTGGAACAACTTTAGATCTTCCAAAATTTTCAGCAGCTTCAAAATAGCTGCCATTTAAAAAGATTAACCTGCCCTAAAAATGTTTCTGTCCTTTCTCTAATGCATACTGTTCTCACCCGCCCAATTAAACTGGCTCAAGGCCTAGAATGGAAAACATTCAATCCTGAATAAGAAACAAAACTAATGTCTGATATTTAGAAAGAGGACTTTTATGTTAAAGGAAAGAGGAGATTGCCAGATTTTAATGGGGCACATAACACTGGTTTCTAGACCTACATGTTCTGATGATGTGTTTTAAGAAATATTTTAAATTTACTAATTATATGTTTTCCTCTCTTTTTGATTTCTGTTTAATTAGACCTATAAAAAAGTGGACTTAGAAGCAAGGATAGAAAAAATAATCATAAAATATAAAAAAAACCCACCTTTCTAAAATATTGTAAATCTCATTAATAAAATTCCATTAATATATTTGACCTGGTACCTTAATTTGAATGTAGGGTTATTTTGGAACGAACTTTTTAAAATGAGTAACATAACGTCAACACAATACAAGAAATATTCTGGCACCTTGAAGTTTTAGGGCCTGATTCAATCTCTATTGCAGTAAATGAAATGACTCACTGACTTCCCTGGGCATTAGATCAGATTGTTAATGCACTTCCACACAATGAAATGGCTAAATAAACCAAAAGAATATCTTGACACTTTGGCCAGGTCTATACTAGATCAGGAAGGTCAGCTTAAGGTACGCAACAACAACTACATAAATAATGTAGCTGTCTTCACAGTGTCTTCACAGTGAGAATAAGGATTGCTGGCTAGAAGAGTTTCAGTGGCACTGTCTTCAAAGTGGGAGGTCGACAGGAGCACACACTCTCATCGGCTTCCCTTACTCCTCGTGACTTCAAGGGATACCAGCACCAACTGGAGGCACCCTCAGCATTTGTTTTTGTGGGTTTTAACTAGACTCGTTAAATTGAATACCAGAAGATCGATTTTCGGTGCATAAGTATAGAAGTGACCTTTGATATATTCCCTGGCAAAGCCACTGGTCCTGATACTTTGATTCACTAGGAACACTAAATGCACCAAGGAAAGCTTATGTGGGATCCAGTATGCACACTGGGACACTGTAATTCAATTAATGTCTAGCTATGGCTATGAACACAGCTGTATTTATTTTGAAATACACAGCTTCAGATACACATGTATCTGGATATGATGTTGTTTTGGTTAAAGTCAAGGAAATCTCTCACTTAGTCTGATTCATCCTTGTACCAGCTTGCTATTTATTATTTTACAAGCACCCCACAGGGGTAGCCATGCTAGTCTATAACTTAACGCAAAAAACAATGAGTGCTCTTCTAGCTCCACTCTTTGTTATTTCGAAATAATGTGAGTTATTTCTAAATAGCGCAGCAGGGTAGACATGCCCTAAGGTGCTATAGGACCTCTTGTTTTTAAAGTTTTTTTAGGTACCCCAAAGTTCATCTTACAGTGTCCTAGTCACCTGCTAGTCTATTTAACCAAAGAAACATCACAAATAATATAATTTAAATGAAAAAGTGTAGAAAATGTCTTTATTTACTTAGAAGAATCGGGTCCCAGACATTTCCTCCAAGTCCAAAATGGTGCAGGGTAACTATCAGAGAAGCAAGAAATCTGTTTTGATGTTGACTGTATTATTACTTTAGGTTTTCCTGTAACAAACATAATACAAACAAGTGTAAAACAATACTTTAGTCAATAATATAGTTATGTTTATAAGGTTACACTCAGGGGTGTGGAACAAGTTGTATAGTGGGGGAGCTGAAAGCCATGAATCAAACCATCTCTATATAACGGAAATCACATCAAGGCAGGGAGTGCGGCTGCACCCCCAAATTCTTAATACCAGCACCTATCACACCCAAAGTGATCAAAATCTACTTAGATATTTATAAAGCATTCCATCACCAGGGGGCATGTTAGTTAATCTCTACAGCACCCATGTGAAATAGGTAAGTATTGTTCTTTCCTTTTTATATATAATGGAATGGAGAAAAAAAGGTGAAGTAACCGAGCCAAGGTTTCTTAGTGAATCAGTGGCAGGGCCAGGATTAAAACTCAGGACTTCCTCATTCCTAACCCAGCCCAACCATTCCTCCAAACTATGCTACAGATGAAGAGGCAAATTCTCATTCCCTGATTCCCACTGAAGAGCATTTCTTTTGTAACAAGTTAATGTAAAGCAATGGCAATGATATTACTAACATGTAGCAAAGCTGCGATGACTGACAATGTTCAGCAAAACATTCTGGATGGAACACAGAACACATAATAGTGCAGCACTAATACGTACTAAATGTTCAAATGTTTGTGATGATCAGTGCAAGAGCACCTTAACACTGCCCTCCCTGGGCCACTTCCTACCCCTGACTCTGTTGGCCAAATTTTGCAATCTGTAGCAGACAGGTAATGGAAAAATGGTCCTGTGATAGTCTATACCTGGGGGGAGTACTCTGCAATGCCCATATTTCTCCTCTCTGTATAATTGTGATATTGCATATAAAGCATGTCATGTGAGGTATCAAGGGAAAGGTTATGATCTGCTGAAAGCTACTGGAAAAGTGTGAATCTGATCAAAGGGTAAACACACTTAGCCCAGACAGCACAGCTCATGACTCTAAAGGAAAGGGAGGCAGGGAAGGACTCAGTCCTGGGAGGAAGAAACACAGGGTAACCCTAAAAAAAAGCATTGGATTTTTTGCATATGTACAGTCCTAGGGTTGGGAGACAGGTCTCGAAAGGGCCATTCAGTATGCAGGATCCCCCTGGACCTCTAGCTTTCCATACCCTGAGGTAACAAAATCCCAGAAACATGATTAAATTAAGAGTCCACACAGAAGGGAACAATGCAGGGAACGAAAAGCCAGTTATTGATTTACATAGGATGGAGTCAAAAGACACCATGGATAATGAACAAACCAACCTCAGATCAGACTATCTGAACTGAGGGCACAGTATCATAAAGATATTTGTAACTCATAGAACACTAGAATTGGAAGGGACCTTGAGAGGTCATCAAGTCCAGTCCCCTGCATTCATGGCAGAACCAAGCACCATCTAGATCCGGGGTCAGCCACCCTTCTGAAGTGGCGTGCCAAGATTTAATCCTCCTGCCGTGGGCCGTGCCACTCTCCTGGGAGTGGGGAAAGGCTCTCTCCACCGCGTGCCCCATGGACCACCTCAGTCAATGCAAACCTTTCTGTGGACTACCAGTTGCTAATGGAAACTCACCATTAATTACATAATTATGCCCGAGCCATTTTGCTAGTGCTGCAGCTAGGGAGAACAGTTTAAATTATTAAACAGATTAAGCATTTTAACTTTCTCATGTTAGTTTATCAAACTTCATTTTAAATAAAGTACAATACTATGTCCAACACAAAAGGTTTCAATGTTTTCTTTATTTATGGCAGGGGTGGGGAACCTTTTTGGCTTGGGGGTCACTGACCCACAGAAAAGTCAGTTGGGGACCACACAAGTAAGAAGCAAAAAAACTCCTCCCAAAATCTCCAGCCCTCAGGCTATGTCTAGACTGCAGGCTTCTTTCAGAAGAAGCTTTTCCGGAAGAGAGCATCGACACTGCAAAAGTGCATAGAAAAAGTGATCTGCTTTTTCGAAAGATAGCATCCACACTGAATGGACGCTATCTCGCATTTCAGCTGTGATTACTGTGGATGGAGTACCAGGGCACATGTGCTTTTTCCTCTTTCTTCTTCTTTCGAAAGAACTCCCTCTTCCCCATCCACACACACCTTTTTCCGAAAGAGCTCCTTCAGAAAAAGGCTTCTTTCTAATAGAACGAGGATTACCAATGTCGGAAAACCCCCTCTGTTCTTTCGATTTTCTTTCGGAAGAATGTGATTGCAGTGTGGATGCAAGTGATGTTTTTTTTGGAAAAACGGCTGTTTTTCCAAAAAAATTCTATAGTGTAGACATACCCTCACTGATGTAGCCCCTGACTAAGGCACTTCACTACTGTGGTGCTCCAGCCCCCACGGGGTGAGGGGAAGGGACAGGGAGGACTGAAGTTTGGGGCTTCCCATAGACCAGATTTACTTTTCTGGGGTTCAAGAGTTAGTGGATTTTGTGGACCCCCTTAGGCTCTGGGGTGGGAACAAAAATGAGGGGTTCAATGAACAAGACAGGGCTGCCAGCAAGTGGGACAGGGATGCAGGATCTGGGTGGGAGGTGGGATGCAGGACGGGTTGAGGAGGGCAGGGCCTGGAAGGGAGTTTGGCAGCAGGAGAGAGTGTGGGGTGGGGACACGAGAGGGAGTTTGGGGGTGGGAGGAGGTTGGGGAGTAACACAGAGAAGGTGAGAGGATGAGAATGCAGCCAAATAGCTAGTTGGGAAAGGAAGCAAAGAAATGGGGAGTAATGGAAAGTGCAGCTTCTGCAAAGCCAAATTGTATCCCCCCTCACCTCTTCCTTGAGCCCCATGATTCTCCTCCCCAGCCTGATCCCCTGTCTCATCCCATGCCCCTAAGAGCAACCCCTCTTCCCTCCCATCCTGCCCCAGCACCCTCCTTTCCTCCCCTCCTTCCCCCACATCCCTGTGCCCCCAGCGCACTCACCAGCAGGGCAGCAGCGCTGGGGTGAGAAGAGGTGGGGGATGGGGGCCAGAGTCTCTTCCCTGTGCAGAGGGAGGGGTAAGGCTGAGCTCCCGCCCCGCACGCCAGTAAAAATCGGCTCGTGTGCCGACCGCTGATCTAGACCAAACCTGAGAGATGTCTGTCTACCTTGTTCTTAAATATCTCCAGTGATAGAGATTCCACAACCTCCCTAGGCAATTTATTCCAGTGCTTAACCACCTTGACGTTTATGATGTTTTTCCTAATGTCCAACCTAAACCTCCCTTGCTGCAAATTAAGCCCATTGCTTCTTGTCCTATCATGAGAGGTCAAGGAGAATAATTTTTCTCCCTCCTTCCTGTAACATCCTTTTAGGTACTTGAAAGTTGCTATCATGTCCCCTCTCTGTCTTCTCTTTTCCAAACTAAAAAAACCCAGTTTTTTCAGTCTTCCCTCAAAGGTCATGTTTTCTAGAACTTTAATCATTTTTGTTGCTCTTCTCTTGATCTTCTCCAATTTTTCCACATCTTTCTTGAAATGTGGTGCCCAGAACTGGAGACAACACTCCAATTGAGGCCTAATCAGTGCAGAGTAAAGGAGAAGAATTACTTCTCATGTCTTGCTCATAACACTCCTGTTAATGCATCCCAGAATGTTGTTTGCTTTTTTTGCAACAGTGTCACACTGTTGACTCATATTTAGCCTGTGGTCCATTATGACCCCTAGATCTCTTTCTGCAGTACTCCTTCCTAGACAGTCACTTCCCATTTTGTATTTGTGAAACTGATTGGAGCATTTTGCATTTGTCCATATTGAATGTCATCCTTTTTACCTCAGACCATTTCTCCAGTTTGTCCAGATCATTTTGAATTATGACCTTGTCCTCCAAAGCACTTGCAACATCTCCCAGGTTGGTATTATCCAGAAACTTTATAAGGATACTCTCTATGCCATTATCTAAATAGTTGATGAAGATACTGAACAGAACTAGTCCCAAAATTGATCCCTGTGGAACCCCACTTGTTATGCCCTTTCACCATGACTGTGAACCATTGATAACTACTCTGTGGGAAGGTTATCTAACCAGTTATGTACCCACCTTATAGTAGCCCCACATATGTTGTATTTCCTTAGTTTATTGATAAGACGGTCATACATGATTGTGTCAAATGCCTTACTAAATCTCGGTATACTACGTCTACCGCTTCCCCTTTATGCACAAGGTTTGCTGTCCTATCAAAGAAAGCTATCAGGGTGGTTTACATGATTTATTCTTGACAAACCCATGCTGTTACTTATCACCTTACTATCTTCCAGATGTTTGCAGATGGACTCCTTAATTATTTGCTTCATTATCTTTCCTGGCACAAAAATTAAGCTGACTGATCTGTAGTTTCCTGGGTTGTTCTTATTTCTCTTTTTATAGATGGGCATCAAAGATGATGGCTAATGGCTCAGATATCTCCTTAATCAGCTCCTTGATTATTCTAGGATGCATTTAATCAAGCTCTGGTGACTTGAAGACACCTAACTTTTCTAAGTAATTTAAAATTTGTTCTTTTCCTATTTTAACTTCTGAACCTACCTGATTTTCACTGTCATTCACTATGGTAGACATCCAATCGCCACCAATCTTCTTAGTGAAAACCAAGACAAAGAAGTT
Organism: Pelochelys cantorii; assembly: GCA_032595735.1. NCBI lineage: Eukaryota > Metazoa > Chordata > Testudines > Trionychidae > Pelochelys > Pelochelys cantorii. The sequence goes on from CM064326.1 coordinate 48,383,007, forward strand.
GTTAAGCACCTCTGCCATTTCCACAATTTCTGTTATTGTTTTTCTCTTTTCATTATGCAGTGTGATATGCCCATGTGTGATAAAATCTTGGTATTAATGATATGTCTTGGGGAATAAGAATTTTGATACGGATGTTAAACTTTATGGTAATGCTACTTCTCAGTTAATGCCTGTAAAAAAGATTTAAAGCTCACCACTGCAGAGAAACCATAGTTAATTTGGTTTGCCGCATGAAAGGGGAAACTGAGGCATACCATCTCATGGCCTGAATGGCTGGATACCAAAAGAACCATGACACCAAGGCTATATCTACACTGCGGGGGTTTTCCGTGATACCGGAGGTATCCCAGAAAAACTCCGCTACGTCCAGGGAACGCGTTTGCTCTTCCATTTTTTTTCACGGAAGAGCAAACATGCTCTTTCAGGGAGCCCTGTATTCCTCGTTTCACAAGGAGTAAGGGCTCCTCCAAAAGAGAAGGCTTTTCCACCATTTGGCCCATCTAGATGGGGCCAAATGGCAGAAAAGCCTCTTCCGGAAAAAACAATTGGAAAAAGCGATGCAAATTGCAGAGTACAATTTGCGTAGCTTTTTCCTATATAACCCTATAGGGTAGACCTAGCCTTGCAACTGCCTTTGAGACAGCCAGTGACTGACCCTTTTACAGTAAACGAAGGGGGGAGGTATGACATTCTAGAACTTGAGGGAGCACCATATAACCCAAGTTCCCCTAAGCTGTGCAGCTGCACAGCTGTGTAGCTTTCCATTAAGCCCTACACAAGAGCACAGGGCTTCAGCAGAAAGAAATTTCTCTTCCCAAGCCCCAAAGCAAGGGTGGAATTTCCGGCAGCCGTGCAGTACGGGACGTCGCTAGCTTTTCATCCCATTCCCCGGATGCTAAGGGAGTGAGGGGAAAGTACTTGCATTCCATGCTTGCCTCTTGCACCTGGCTGGTGAAGGGAGCTTACCTGCCTGAAATTCCGCCCTTGCCCACTTTTATAGATTAAGTGTATTTTGCCTTTTTGAAGTAATATTAACTATTTCAGTTAGTGCCTGCTCACTGTGGTTTTCTTAAGAAGTTTTCTTTTTCTTGTTCTATTTTTGTCCACGCTCTCGGTGGCACACTAGAAGGAGGAATTCTTTGAAAATGGCCATTACCTGATTGTATCAGATGTCTGACATTTCTTTGGTATTTTCTGCTTGGTTATATATGGCTTGGGGATTTTTAGTTAACAATCCAGGCACACAGGACTTGATTCTCCTCTCACATTGATGTAAATGAGGACTGCTTCTATTGAAATAAATGGAGCTCTATTGGCACAAAAGAGGCATAGGTTGCAGGTGAACGTGGCCTACAGAGTGTTCAGTAAGGATGAAACAAGAAGTATGAGGCTGTCTACACTGCCCTGCAGCTCAAACTACAGAGTGCGAATAGCACCAAACTGCTGTGCTATAATTCCTCTGTGTGGATGCTCTGGATGGTAACTAAAACGTTCCTAGTTCACATTGCCATAGTCTTCTTTAAACATTAATAAGAACTAGGGCCTGGTCTATACTTATCTGGAAAGTTGAATTAAGATACACAACTCCAGCTATGTTAATTGCATAGCTGGAGTTGACATACCTTAATTCAACCTTCTAGTTAGCTCAATTAAAAATAGTAACAAAGAGTTTGTATGGCATGGGCCAGAATTTGTGCCAACAGCTCTTCATAGTTATTTCTAGCTATGCTGGCTAGCACAGATATGCATATCTGAGCTGTAATCGCACCTTGAATGGCAGTGTAGTTGCACTCTTACTGTATTCCAAAAGCTGCAATACGCAAATAAACCTTTTTCCCAAATAGGTGGTAGAAAGAAAAACAGACTTGTTTATGAGATGTGCAAATAAAAACATATTTATATGGGAGACATTAGGAAACAAAAGACATTAGCGCACAGACTTAATATTGATTACCTCTTAAAATTTCCATTCATCCAATCTTTTTTTCTTCTTCTTTAAAAAGAGTTTGCTTTATTGTATGTTCTAATGTATTTGACATCTAGCTATAACTCACTCTTGAATATTTTAAAAATTCCTGACCTAGAATATGATACATTGTTACTTTTTTTGTAAGATGAAAGAGAGATGGAAAATAACATAGGGAGTGAAATCGTGACCTCACTGGAGTCAATGGCAAAATTTATATTGATTGACTCCAAAGAGGTCAGGATTTCCCACCTACAGAGTTCATCAAACCTGTGCATTTTTACTTACGTTTTACATGCAACGTCATTGTTTTATTCACATATGTATCATCATTTTCTGCATAGAATATGTATTCCCCTGATTGATATTTATGATCACAGAACCTTGAAGAAATGCTGTCGAGAAAAGAGGGGGGTGGGAAATGCTTAAGCAAGTTTACAAATCGGGATTCAATTTAAAAAAAATCAAGTTAAAAAAGAATTCAAAAGAAAAATTTTCTGAATAAAGAAATATAAAAAGAGTCTTCAGACATAATTATGTTCTCTGTGTGCTGTAATAAAAGGGAATGGGAGTGATTTTTAAACCTCTCCATTTGATGGTTTTATTTTTGTCTGGAGTGTTGTCAGATTGGAGAGGGAGCTTTTGCTGGTTCATCAGTGTTAGAAGAGTACTTTAAGGGAGACGTAATTACTGGAGTTCTAGGGTAGAGATATCCTGATTTAAGAGAATAAGGATTGCTGGCTAGAAGAGTTTCAGATGGTGAATAGGGGTCAAGAGGGCTGGCATATGAGGAAAATCCAGTCAGAAGAGAAGAAATAGACAAAATCAGCAGGTAGGTTTCAGAAGAAGGAAGCACTCAGCACTGGAAAAGAAATTCAGAGAGAGTGGAAGAAACTGAGTGGCTTTTATTAGATAAGACACATAATCCAGAATTCCAAAGCCAGCCCATCCATATGTGGTTTTAAAGGAAGAAGATTCACACTGAAAAGATGGGTCATTTTGCCTGCTGACCGAGGCCAAGATTATCAGGAGTGATTATTGATTCTGGGTGGCTTAGCTCTAGAGTACTCAATCGCAACACCTTCAAGGTAGCTAGGTGCTCTGCACTTTCTAAAAACCAAGCCCCCTCTAGAGTGTCTCAAGTTGGGCACCTGAACATCGGTACATCCAGAATCACTAGTCACAGGAAAGAAATAAGGAGAGCCTCTTACAAGTCATTTCTTTGGTGTCCACATGTAAGTTCAAGGAAAGGTGAGAGAACAAGATGTACATGAGAGCATTTGCCTTCATGGAATTGAGTCACCCAGAATAAGGAAGTGAAAAGCAGCAGTGTGCTAAAGACACAGCTATGGCCTGTGTTATAAAGAGAGAACAGAAAATGTAAAGTCTGTAAGAACATGGTGTTCTTAGCACTTAGAGGAACTAAAGATGGTGCCAAATTTTTTATAGCTTGAAATTAAATGTTAAGGAGCAAAGTTCATAGTACAAATTTACTATAAAATGCAATAAAGAAGAACAACTGGATAAGGAAATAACAGAAATCAAAAAAGGAAATAAAATAAATAAAAAGGATATGAAAGGAGCAAAGTAGAAGTGATGGAAGATATATTTACTCAACCATAAACCAAAATGTGCAAAACTGAAAAAAAACCCCACCAAATAAAAAAAAATGTGTTACGGAACGTGATTGTGTATTTATTTTTAATTTATTTACTCTTGTCCATTGATTCCATCTGCAAAATGGGTACAGTAATAATACTTAACTACCTGCCTTCCTACAGCAGCACTATGTTGGCTGAAATCTGTACAGTGCTTTGAAAATCTGAAGTGCTAAGTTTAACTATCTGGGATGTTATAAATGAAAACTTTTTAAGAAAAATATTTAAACAAAACTGATCTACTTGGTTCAGTGCCATGGAGCACATGGGCAGCTATGTCCTGTAATTGATGCAGCTCGACTACGACTCAGTTACAAGAATCTTGCCTGGAGGTGACTAAGGTGTGAACAAGCAAAACCACACGCACAATACACAGAAAAGGATGGGCTTTTCACAGATCTTGGCAATGGCGTCACCACTCCAGAGTATGACAGCAACATGCATTTCCATGCTGAAAAAGCAATCTAGAGTGACGTCTGTAATCCTGAGCCCACATGATGGCTCCACCCTCCTGGATGTCAGAGTTACTTAAACCATCTCAGAGTTCCTAAAAATGCTATTTATGACCCATGGGCATCACTTTACCGGTCTGGACTGAACCAGCTGTCTATCCTCCAAACACAACTGTCTGCCAGACAATCAGGAGACAGTCTGCAATAGTTGGAAAGTAAATAAGCTGAGTATTATCAGCATGTAAGTGGTATCTCTTGGACAAAGATGAGTAATTATTCATGACTACCTTTAGAGGGCTTTTCTCCAGAAATGATCTTAACCCCTAAATAACAGATCAACCTACTCAGACCAGAGACTGCTGATTAGTTACCAAGACCCAGTAATCAACTCTATCAAAGTCCACTGACAAAACTAATGTTATCAATAAAGACATGTCTCTTGCCTCCATTGCCAGGAGAAGATAATTTACCAGGCTGATCTGTGCTGCCTTTGGTTATTTGGAGTCAGCCCTTCACATGGGACAACATGATTCAGGTGGATAGCCAAGTCTGTTACTAAGTAGGACCAAAAAGGCTAGAGACTAAAGTGGAAGTGTAACAGAACAATAAAGCAAAGATAAAACGTGAAAGAAAAACTGCAAGAGAGTTTTAAGCAAATAAACATTTTAAGAATATGAGGAACAAGAAATCAGCATGGGAGTATTGTATCCTTTCAGACTTAGCATAGGCCATGCATAGACAAAAAGCAGATAACATTGTTAAAACTTTAAACTTTTGCCTGCCTTTCAAAAAGTTAGAGTTTAGAATGCAGTATGACTTTAGTTTGCAAAGTTGAAAGGGAACACGGAAAGAAATTTGATTATGGTATCAGAAATTAGCCTGGATAATGAATAAATCTTTAGGACTAGACAAAATCCATGCCAGAACTATATTATAGGGAGTAGTAGAAAAGATAGTTAACACATTTGTTTTCCAAAAATTGATATGTAACATGGAAAAAAATCCATGAACTGGATATGTAGTAAAATTTCTGTGATGTTACATGGTCTAAGGGAATCTACAAAAGGTCTGGGAAACTACATGCCAATAAGTTTGGCTTTAGCAGCCTGAAATATACTGGGAACATGAGCCAAGAATGAAATAAGACTTAGCAAACACCCAGAAGGTTATAATTGAGTCATGGATGATCAGAATGGGTTCACAGAAGGAGAATTATATCTAAGATGAATAAACGGAGTTTTCCAAGGATATAAAAATATAATTGAAAGAGGTATGCTATGTGCACAATTTAGGAAAGGATTTGTTATAACACACAAGATTAATCAAATGGATAACACATTTATATGAGTTGCTTTTGAAGACTCAAGTAACATTATAGAACATTTTGGCAACACTGCTTTACCACTATATCAGTCTTTATATTTTAAAAATAACATATAACTTAAAACCAAAAGCCATAGTTTACATTTTAAAAGAAAAAAAATGAACAAAGACGTCTATTTTAAGAGACAAAAAATAAAATAAGTATTTGTTAAAATTATAACAAATATTCAGAATAGTTAAGTACCTGTATCCATCTGCACTGTAATTTTGCTCACAAGGAAATGATTGTTGGGAAGAAATCCATATACATCTAATTGGTGGGTATGCTTTAAGTTTAATTTCAAAACAAAACTTTTCCAACAGGTCAATCTCAAAATCTTCTCTGGAGTCAGTTACTTTTATAAATCCCTTTTCTATAAACAAAATGTTAAAATTCTGTTATAAAAGCTGTCTAATTAAGGAGTTTTGAAAATATGCACATTTTTATTCTCATTAATTATTGCAAGTTATAAATGTCATAAAATCACTAGTGAGCACTCTGTCTACAAAAAGATAAGGTGTAATACATGTGATGCTGATGTTCCACTCCAGTTTATATGTAAATGCTCTGTCTTTGAAAGAACCATTCTGATTGACTTGGTTAATAAAAGACACTCATCCATCTTTCTGCCCCTCAAATCATTTTGAAATCAACTACAGTGATCATCCCTTATAGATTTCTTCGGCTCAACTGTAAATACTTATTCCAAATGTTAATAACGTTAGATTTATAAAATATAAAGTAATGCATTACTGCCGGTGTAAGCATCTCTTGATGACTGCCGTCATTTCTTACCTACAGAGGGATGACTTTGAAAAGAGAAAACAAAATATATATCTACTTTTTTTGCTCATTAACATGTGTATAAAATGAAAAAAGAGAAAAGTAACCTTAAAATGTATTAAAATGGTCATTTAAAAAAAATCTGCATCTGAAAGGGCCTGCTCCAAAGTTCACAGAAGTCAATGGAAGCCTTGTCATTGGCATCAGGGGTCTTAGGATCAGGTCCATAAAAGGAAAAAAAAAAAGAATTGTTTTAAATAGTGAAATTCTGTGCTTTTCTTTTTACTGTAAATGGTTTTCTTCGAGCCATATCCACATGCTTTATAAGGCATAGTTTTCTCTATATGAAGTCCTCATTTAGCAAATAATATGTTGAAAATTACCACATAAACCATAAATGGGACAAAGCTTTTAAACAAGAAATGCTTCACGTTGTGTGAATTCTACAATTTTTGGGAGTTACAAGTTTCTTGGCTGTCCAAATGGTACTGAGGGAAGTATTTTTCATCTTTTCAGGTGGAACATCATACGAAGTTATGCAGTGAGCACTATCCAAATAAATTAACTCTAACAGTTAATGCCACATCATCCACAAGTACCTTGAAATAAAGTGACATAATTTCTCTCTAAAAAATAAACAAAACAGTTTTTCCTCCTAACATTGAAAGGAAGGAGTGCATGAGTGAGTGAGCTGGTCTTCACAGCTGTTTCTTTTCCTATTCACTTGTGGTGGCAGATTTTGGATTTCTATTCAAAATGTCTGAAGAGTAATTACTTAGGAGCCATGGGAGTCAAGTTGAAACAGCAAAGTCTGAATATGATTCTTTCTTGTTTCTGTTATTATTTTTACCTTTGAACCTGGTATTCAGCATCTTAAAGCATTTATTTTACAATATCTCATCTCTCCTGGAACAAAGATTGGATAATGTTCCAAATTCTTTATCCAATGCTGATAAAAAAAGGCATTAGTGTTAGGTAACATCCAGAAACTGGATGTGTGAATAACAGATGTGAAGAACCCTGCAGCTGTGATGGATGGCCTGGTTTCTGCTGTGTTTAAAATCCTCTCTGACAGACTTGACAATCTGAGAATAAGACTAAAATTAAAAAGGTGAGATTTGCTGGCATACTTGAAAAGGAGCAGAGAGATAGCAATTTATGCTGTTTTACTGAAGTATTTTCTTCCTACAATAATACTGCTCAGATCTCCTTTGTGACTGCCAGGAAGGAAATCTATCCATGTCATTCATCTACAAATAAAATTAATCGGGGTTGAGATTCTCCAGGTTAAGCAATGGGAACGTTAAATTTAGCTCATAGTTAAAATTTGGTATCCAAGGATGTTATGCTATCCCCCAGCCTTGAAAAAGATGAAGACAATCTTGTCTTATCTATAAGAAGCTGCCTCAGAGGCTGGAGTTGAATTTTTCCTTCCTTTAAACTTTGAATACTGCAGAGTGAATAGGCTATTGTATTTAGTTACCACAATACAGGAAAATGTTCTGCTCAGTAAAAGACTGAAGCTGAATGTGGGCATTTCAGAAATGGTGAACACCCATATGAATGACCCCTTCTAATTTCTCATCTGAGGATCATAGGCCTGTTTTGTTTGTTACTGTATCCCTCCTTTGGAGGTAAAGATTGCTGATGATGGCATTTAGGACTAATTTCAAACTTTCAAAATTACTCATTTTGAAATTTCTATGGTTTTTTTGCATTTCCCTGAAGGCACACAAGCCTCATTAGAAGTCACACAAACCAAATGGGCTAATGTTATGACTTTGCTCTGGATATTTTTTATTGCTAAGTTTTATGTGGCACAGTACTAGGAGTTAAAAATATTCACCTATAGCAGCCTGAAGGTGGGAGTTAACTAGCCCAAGCAATATTGTAGCAGCTAGAGCTGGCTACATGCATCATGAGTAGTGATGTTGGAGGGAGAGCAGGCTCCAGAGACATATGTCCTTTCCTTACTTGGGGAGCAACAAAGGATAGTCTATAGGGGGTAAGGATGTAAGCCACTAGTCGAGGGAGGCAGAGGCGTAGCAGGAACAGGGCGCGAACAGGGAATCAGTTGATTCCTGGCTCACGCCTGGTGCCCCCTGCTGTGCTTTAGCTTTTAAATGTATTAAGAGCTGGCAGGCTCTTAATAAATTTAAAAGGCAGAGCTGCAGTGGGGTTAGCTCTTGGGGCCAGGAGCTAACCCCACTGCAGCTCTTCAGTTTTCCCCACTTATTGACTAATCAACTAGTCGATGGAAATTCCATCGACTAGTTGATTAAATGCAGTTTAACATCCCTAATGGGCATAAAGACCCAGCTCACTTTACTCCTATCCCAGAACAACAGGGACTCACTCTCTCTGGATTATAGTCTCTCCCCTTCTTCAGAGTGGGCACAACAATGTGTTCCTTACTGTGGGCTCATGTGAAAGCCACCATTCAGCTTAATAAGATGACATGATGTTTGTAGAGCATCACTGTAATATTTACAAACTATGGGAAAATTTTTCCAGATACACACTGGTCAATGTTGCTTATTATGTATATTTGCTAGTGCAAATTATTAAATATTATACTATATCTTTAACAATAAAAAACAAGAATAGAAAATATTGCATCTGTAGAATGTGGCCAAGTTACCATTGCTTCAGAAACCTTAACTTTTGCATATTCTGGCTTTTTTAATTTTAACTGGACAACCCAAATTTTAATTTAAAATTTATCTCCTGAATTTATTAGAAGATCAGCAGGATAATTCCAAAGGGTAGTTGGTCAAATCTCCACAGAAAGTTTTAGTAACAGGAAACTTTGGGTATCTAAACGCTCTAGAGAAGTCAAATACTTCATATCCTTCCCTCTGAAATGATCACAGCTGCCATCTTGAATTATTTTGTTTCTGATAATATTGCAAGAATGACATTATTGTGTAGCCTACATTTCAGATTAATGTTCTAGCGGTGTCACTCTCAGAAGTATTGTCCTTTGAGGAGTATAACAGGGGAGAAGGTGAGATTGTTGGGTACCTGCAGGATATGGATAATTTAGGGTTGGCTTATCTCCATTTTCAACTTCAAGTAGAAAGAGTTTTCTTAATCACTGTAATTACATTGTATGTATACATAAGCAAACAGCTGAATGAGAGAAAAATAAGGCAACCAAGTTAACAACATGAATCTGAATTACCTAAGACTGTAACCAAAGCTGTTTTATTTGGATGTTCTGTGGAAGAACAGGTGTAATGTCCACTATCACTTCGTCCCATCGATGAGGCAAATACATAGAGAATCCGAACCATAGACAAGTCTTTTAGATAGGTTGATTCTTCAAACCAGCGTGCCTAGTTTTTAATAAAGATTAGTATTTAATATTGTGTGATACTACCCATTATTCCTTATGAGAAAAGAATCATGTCTTATTACCTTCTTTAATCCTCTGTTTTCAAAATACCATTTCAATTTGAATGCATAGCTTTCATAAACTGCTCTACATCTTATTAATAATGGTTCCCCAACTTTAAGAAGTAATTCTGGTAAAGATGCTCCAAGATTTTCATTTAGATCTGCAAAATGAAAACACAACAGTTAAACAATAAATGAAATAATTTCCCCCATAGTAAAATATAATTTATTTCAACCTTTTCTTCCCTTCTACATCTTATTTTCACATTTGTAAGCATCTACATTTTTGCAGCTATTGTTGTATTTGTAATTATAAAAGACTATTTTTCTAGATTTATAATGAACATTAAAATGAATTATAGTATTCTAACATTTAAATAAATAAAACCAAATTCTGTCCTGACTTAGAAATCCAGCAACAATCCTGAATTCACCCAGGATGCAATTTAGCATATAATAAAGCCGAAGTAAGCTTATTTAAAAATCTGAATAGCAATATTACAAAAAAATTAAAAGTTTTTTAAAATGAAAAGTAGATGTTAAAGATGTGTGAAAATAGCAGTTACTTATAAAATGTAAAATAACACAACAATTTGTTCTTAAATGTATTTAGCATTAGCATTTAGAACATGGATGGTCTGTGAAGGGCTCAGAACATGGGGACGGTAGAGGGCATGCACCCCCAACCTCCCTAGCCCTAGAGCACTGGGGGGAGGGGAAAGGGCGGGCTCTTGGCGTAGCAACACTCTGCCCCAGCGTGACTACAGCAGGCGTTCTGAGGACGGAGTGTGGGGAAGGCCAGGCTGGCAATTTGGGAAGGTAATGCCCTCCACTGCCTAGCAGACCGGCCACCCATGATTTAGCAGATAAATATGACACAGAAATATAACAGCATTACATTAGTTTTGCCAGGTAATGTACTCTAAATATACTTATTCTAGTGATGACAAACTTACAGCCCAGTGTCGCAAACTTTACTCAAGTGAATAGTGCAATTAATGTCAATGGAAGAATTAGGTCCCTATTTAAATAAAGCTTATAGTTATGTTACCTATTGTATATAGTTTAGTGCATTCTCTGCCCAGCTCATTAGTTGCGCAGCACTGTATGTCTGTTTGAAATAACGTATTTGGTGAAAATCCGTGTTGTACCTTCTGTACTCCGTATACTTCCCCATTTCTTTTATGGTCTTTAAGATTTGAATTGGTGCAACTGTAATTACAGATACATTTATTTACTGAATCATTTAGTTAATCCCAAACAGATATCCAAGACATGAGAAAATATGAACAATAGAATGGAAACGGGCATATTATATAGTTGAATAAAAGGAACTAGAAAATGTGGAGACTATAAAACAAAACACAATGGCACTGGAACTAGAGAAACTAACAAATAAACATAATGAACTGATAATACCTGACTGACTACACTATTCGTGCTTTTACTGGCAGGTGTAAACATCTGTAATTTATGGGTGAAATGCTGGCTCCATTGAAGTTAATGGCAAAAATCAGGGAGCCCAGGATTTCATCCTACATCTCTGGGACTGCCCTGAACCCTGAATGTTGGACTATGAGCCTCTATTAGTTGAGTTAGAAGACACAATCCAGGTAGTCTGAAGGCATCTGAAGGCTCATAAATCCATGAGTGGTCTAGGTATTTGAGAGGGACAGAGATCCACATTACCACACATATATTCTGAATGAAAATATACTGAATGTATTCACGCATGACCAGATACGTTTCTTGGAAAATATTCATGTAACTAACAGAACTACTTATCGTGCATAATTCCTAAAGCTAAAAGGAAAGGCAAACTTAGATATAACATTTCTAATGACACCCTTTCCATCTTCCACTCATTCTCAAAAGTGCAAGGTTTTAGTAAAATGAAAAACAGAGGGCTATGGGGTTAGAAATACTCATTAGCTATGTCAAGTGAAAATACTTGGACTTTGGCCAAAATTTTCAGATGACAGTGCCAAAAATCTCCAAAAGGATACATTGGCCAAATTTTCCAAGAATACACTGCAGCTCATACAAAAATGTGAATTCACTCATTGAACTCACATACACTCAATTTTTGCATGTAGGCTTTAGAGGAAACTGTGTATGCATGTGAAATTTTATGGGAGCATCTCCTTTGAAAATCTTTGAAAAAATTTTATGGGAGATTCTCCTTTGAAAATCTGACCTCACAGTTCTCTTTCAGTTGTTCAAGTTCAATCATATAAAAATAAGTACACCATGCTGTAAGTCAGTTAGCTCAGGCAGACATCAAGGCTTACATCTCAAAATTCAGTAAACAAAAAACGTAACATTATATGCCCCATACCTGTCATCAGGTGTTCTGCAAAATAACCATTCAATAAGTGGTTGAGGGTAGCTTTCGGATATGCAGTTTATAATGGTCAAATTTTCACTTTTTACAAAATAAGGCTTCCTTGGTTTACCTATTAAAAGCAATGCAAATATTTTCAGACATGCTGTAATATTTTTGAAACATCATTATCCATCTTTCTAATTTTAGGTTATTTTCAACACTTGTGAATTGGAAAGCAATATGCTTTATGTCTGAGTTATAGATTCATAAAACAAACCAGTCTATCCCTTTAAATAATCTTGACAGACTTCCTGAGGTAAAAATCCAACAGCGACTTAGACATATATATAAGCAGTAGCCAGTCATAATTCTTGTTATAATAGAAAAATGACAGCAGGTGTCAGACTGTGATGGTTGATTGTATTATGCATAACAAAGTATCAGAAGAAACCAAAAGGCAAAAAAATCTATCCTCCGACACTCATAATTGACTCACAACAACATCAGTAACTTCACTCAGAGCAATGTGCAGCCATTCAAGAACAAAATTTGATCTTTGAGCTTTGAATTTTTCAAGTGATTTTAATGCCGGTGGAAAGTAGGGATGTAAAATCCAGTTTAACATTAAGTTTAACTGGTTAAATGATTCAACAAGAGGGAGTAAGAGGGTTATTCCAGCCCATTGTGCTGCAGTGGCCTTTCATCCACAGCTGAGCTGGAGCAGCCCTGGCGTTGTGGGCAGGAGCTGCTTCAGCCCAGCTGTTCCAGCCCCATAGGGCTGCTGGCTTCCAGTCCGAATGGGCTGGGATTCGGCAGCCATGCGTGAGGGCAGGGGGAAGAGGGGTCTTCCCCGCCCTCTCTCCTGCTGCCACTTCTGCTATGTATGAGCCTGCTGATTTCCAGAAGTCGGCAGTTCTCTCCCCCCACTGTTTCTCCCCCTACCCAGCTCCAGGCTGCTCTCAGCCCACACGGGCCAGGATCCAGAAGCCCCTCGTGGCTGGAGCAGCCCTTCACACATGGCAGGCAGCAGGCAATGGTTAACCATTACCTGATAAGCATCACCTGTTAAAAGTGATGCCTATCAGGTAACTGGTTAACCAGTTGCCTGTTCACATCCCTAGTGGAAAGTAAAGAATTGTTTGTCTAAGGTCCTCATTTGTATAAATTCTTCAGCCTTGACCTGGTAAATGTGTCACCTCCCTGGCTTCAAGGAACTGCCTCTAAGAATCAGAGGGTAATTTAGGGCCTGATTTTCAGAGGTATTCAATACCTGTAGCTTTCGTTCACTTCATCTATAGTTATGAGTTCTCGTACCTCTGAAAATCAGCTCTTGAATCTATTTTCATTATATTGTTGAAAAATCCACTGCATGCAGGAATGCCACTTCTCACTAAGTCATTTCATATACACAATAAAAAAGCAACAAATGATAATGAATTTCAGTCATTAACGACTTCAGCACCATATATGTGTAACCTAAAGACATAAAGTTCCATAAACCATTACCAATCCCCTGAGCTTCCCAGCTTCCCAGTTTGAACTATGCTTGAAAGTTTATTGCACCAAGACTGATGATGACTTTACTTAAACCTGGAAATACTAATTTTGTTTTAAATTGAACTGTGTTTATGAAACTGACAGTTTCTCCTGATTCCTACTTTAGGTATTTTAAAGGAAACTTGAAAAGGGAAAAATTGAGTTTATACATTTCTTTGTTTGTTTGTATTTTTATAATCTCTGGAGAAGGCTTGATAGTTTATTTGTTTTAAATTTCTAACTGCTTATTTTTAATATTAGCAAGGCAGATCCTGTTTAGCATGGGAAATTCTCTGATGACTGGAGAATAAGTGAAATTACAACAATACTCCTACAACAAAAGGAGGGAAGGATGGTATTGATATTCATGCTATTTCTAAGACAAAAAACATGCCGAAAAAATCTTTAAAAAAACAACAAAATATTTTAGATCTTCTTTATTATGAGTAGGGCAGTTAGTGCCACCTATTATATATGGTCATGCCAATTTTCTTCCACGTTTGATCTGAGGAAGTGGGTCTGGCCCACGAAAGCTCATCACCTAATAAACCATCTTGTTAGTCTTTAAAGTGCTGCATAGTCCTGTCTTTCATTTCAGCTAGACCAGACTAACATGGCTACATCTCTATTACCTATTATAAAGGTTGCCTGACACTGCCTATTATAAGATCCTGTTGTTTATAAGGCTATGCCTACATTACCGCCTATGTTGGCAAAACTTATGTCACTCAGGGGTGTGAATATTCCACCCTTCTGAGAAACATAATTTACACAGACATAAGTGCTAATGCACACAGCAGCATGTGATCTCCTATCAGCATAGCTTACGCCACTTGCAGGAGTGGGTTATTTTATGCTGATGGGAGTTCTTTCCTGTTGGCACTGAATGTCTTCATTGTATGCACAGCAGTGGTGGAGCCATACTGGTCCATGCCCGGAGCTACAGCACTGGACATGTAGACATGTCCTAACTTTGCCAGACTTTAAGTGGGCTGAAATTTTACATGGTGGGTGTCTGCCCCAGGCTGATTTGTTTATTTCACAGTTCAGTCATTTCTAAGAAGGTGGCTAAGGAAATATACATTGTTTGGTCCATTTTCTTTAAAAGTGCTTTTTTCTTTAAAAAAAAAAAAAAAGCTCTAGTGCCCCCATGCTTGGAAGCATGGACTTGAAATTTGGCAGGTGTGCCTAGGATGTGCCTTTAGTCCCTCCTGTGAAAATCCATCCATATTTGGCCAAGTTATGCCCCTAAGAAAAATCACAGTTCACACAAGCTCAGTGGAGACTAGATTTTACAGTTGAAATCTCTAAAGATTCTGTCTCTCCAGCCTCTCATAGTTTCTTGGTCCATCCTCATAGAGTTATGGGGGTGAAGCCAGGCTTTCTCCATGATAGCTCCTGCCAAGTTCTCAAGGTACTGGACATGAGACCAGTGAACCTGTCTTTCTGGTTTTCTCAGTGACCCCTCTGCTGGCACCCAGGATGCACAGAGGAGGAAAGAATCTGATCAAATATAAAGGGGAGGGGATCAAGAGGCCACCCAGGGAGTTGGGAGAGGAGTAGATTGAGACCAGGTATCTGGTGCAACTGGAGCAAATCATTTAAACTTTTCACAGGTGGGCACTAACTGTGTGCTTCAGGGTCCTCAACTTGAGACCCTGGGATCTGATTAGCAACTGAAATAAGTGGGAACTGTGCTTTTAACATGTAAAGCACTATTAAGAACCCTGAAAAATCAGGTTGTAGGTTTCTCAAATTAAGCTCGCAAAATTAGTGGATGCTTTTTTGAGCTTAATCTTTCAGTTGCCTACCTCTCAGGGATATTATGAAAATAAATTAATTATCTCAGATACCAAAATGATGAGCAAGACAGAAAAGACCCTGAGGAAATTAGTAATTCTACATTCAAAGCAGCATCTGAATAGTATAAATAAAGTATGGGGCCACTTTTACAATGAGAATAACAAATATTGAATAGCTGTTTATTAAGGTATGTCTACACTGCAACATTTTGAAATAACTAGCGCTATTCCGAAATAACTTCGTTTGCATCTACACAGCAGACAGTTATTTCAAAATAGTGTCAAAATACTGTCAAGCTGGTGGCCTTCTTACTCTGACTCCTGTAACCATCATTGTACAAGGAATAAGGGAAGTCATAGGAAGAGTGCTCTATTTCGAAATAAGTGCTGTGTAGATGTTCCCTATTTCAAAATAAGCTATTTCAAAATAAGATATGCAATTAACGTAGCTCAATTTGCGTAGCTTATTTTGAGTTAAGCCCTGCTATGTAGCTGCACCCTTATAAGTGAGTACCATCCAGGGCAGTGAATGAGATGGGGGAACGTGTGGAAAAAATAATATGAGATTATGAAATTAAAGACTGTACCATACTGCATATGCACAAGGGGGGCAAATTAAGGTAGCCATCAAACTGGCATTTTCTAAGTTTTGAGTGCTTTTCTTTACAGCCTTAATAATGTTCTTCTGATGTTTGTTTGTTTGAGGTAGAATGTGTGTGTGTGTGTTTGCTCACATGCATAATACATAAGAATGTGAAATCAGCACAAGTCCCATTTTAAAACAATTTTTTGCATGTCATCTTTAACAACACATAGTGACTCAGAACCATTTTAACTTTCACAATGAACCAAGGGAGATGAGGCAGCCATACATGAAATAAGTGACAAGAAAAATAGCCCACAATTCAAGAACTGAAAGAGGACAATTGAGGAAGGGAAAAGCCTTGTGGAGTGTAGAATTAACAGAGTTTCACTGCTTAGAGAGGGTTTGGTCATGTACAGGCATCAGTCTCTCCATTCTGAAGCTGTGAATTGACAGATTCCCTTGCTTTGACACATACTTACTTCTTACGAGAACTGTAAATATTATCGTGTAGTTACTGTTTTCACTTTGAACTGCAAGGGTGTATTTTCCAGCTTGAGTTTCTTGTATTTTTGAAAAGACCAGCGAAATAACATATCTATAAAACAGAAAATACATTATGGAAATTTCATGTTAGATAGAGAGTAGTGGGCTGAAGAACCTAATGGCATTATGCTTAAGCTTAACCTGTGCAAACAGCATTCTGGGCTGATAGTACTTAGCATATATGTAGCACATTCAATCTCCAAAGTGCTTTCATAAACAATGGGCACTGATTCATGTCATCATCCAGTAGGATTCAAAGTTCTGCTTAAATACTATCCTGAATAGGGACAGAGTAGTATCTGCTCAAGTACCTTCCTGAACTGAGGCCCATGCAACATAGAGTTATAGGGGTGAAGCCCATGCAACAGGATTCCCACGGAGATTTCCTCACCAAGAGGCCATTCCATGGGTTTCACCCTGCAAGGGAATCATCTGCACAAGTATGGACTTATGGCTAGAACACGGTCAAGAGAATTAGGGAAGTATTTTAGGTTCTGATGCTGATTTGTAGTGTAACCTCAGACAAGGCATTACATTAATCTTTTTGTGCTTTGGTTTCCTTGACTTGAACACTGTGATGCTTGAATTGAATGTTTGTAAAATCTATCGAGATCCTCAGATGTAAGGTGATATACAAATGCAAAAAATCACTATACTGTAAATTATAAAGCCAGAATTCATTGTTTCCCTAGTGCATAAACAGCTATTAACAACATGCAATTTAGTGATAATAATTAAGATAGCTTTAGAAATATAAAGAGTAATGTGAAAATAAATTATAAATAATCTTTTTCAAATGGAAAATATTGCATTTGAATACTCTAATCAGAGTATTCCATTTTGTTTTTTTGCTTCAGTATAATCCTTTACCTACCGGTTTTCTGAGTCCAGTGAGGGTGTGCAGTCAGCTTGGTTCTCTTTGAAGACCCAAAGGCATGAAATGGTCTCTGAAATATTCATTATCACTTTTAATTCAATGTCTCCAAACAGGTCAACTTCCACATTTTTTGCTGATTCATAGACATTTTCTGTGCTTTGAGAACTCAAATCACAACCAAGATCTTCTGAAATACTAGGCATCTGTATTGCAATAAAACAGATTGCTATGTCTAATAGTGATAACTGGGGTTTTCAGATTTAAACATTTAAAAAAGAGGCTTACCTATTACAATAATTCACTCTATTAAAAATATCCCTAACAGCACTGATCATGCATACATGTATAGTCATTATAAAGAAAAGTAATATTAACACTATACTTTCATTCTTGTTTGCCTCTTCAAATTTAACTCTGATACCTATTTATCAAATAAGTTTAATTCTACTGAATGAACAAATGCAGAACGATTTTTGCTTTCTGGAATGACAGCATAGTTAGTAGCAGTTCAATTTGCAATGGGCTACTTTCTTCTTGTGATTAAGGTCACGTCTACACTACAAGATTTGGCCAATGCAAGTCACATTGGCGTAAAGCTGGTACAGTTTATCACTCTTCTGTGTGCATATTTGGATCCTTGCACAAGTGCTGAGCATACTCACTAGGATTGCTTGTACTGATGCACAGTGCAGTACACCATGGGCAAGTATCCCAGTGTGCAAACTGCCACCATCCAGGGCTCTATTTTGGCAATGCATAGTGGGGCAGAAATGAGTTGTGGAGGGCTGACTGGGAGCAAAGGATCAACTTCCCCACATTCAACTGTCTCCATCCCATAATGTTATATATATATATATATATATATATCGCCCATAATTTCTGTGCCTTTTTAAAAAGTCCAATGAACCTCCATGGTCCTTCTTGCTGTCCTTCAGCTCTGATGGAAGCATGGAGCCTGCACAGCTCTGCAGTACTGTCACCACCATTGCAAGCACAGGATCCTCCAGTATTTGCAGAGCAGGAAAAAGAAATGAATCAGTTTGGTACATGATGATTTCTTGGAGGACACAGAGCAAGAGCCAATTCAAGGTTGTCGATGGTCTTCATAGAGCAGCTATAGATTGTGGAATGCCACTTCTGGGTCCAAGAAATGAGCACTGACTGGTGGAATTGCACTGTGAGGCAGGTTTCAGATGATGAGTAGTGGCTGCAGAACTTGCAAATGTACAAAGCTACATTCCCGGATCTGTGTGCCAAGCTCACCTCACCCTTCCAGTGCAGGAACACTTGAACGAGAACAGAGGAGAAGCAAGCTGCAATCACACTGTGGAAACTAGAGGTGCCAGATTGCTACTGGACAGTGGGAAATCATTGTGAGTTCAAAAATCCACTGTGGGGGCCATTGTCATGCACATGTACAGGACCATTCAATCTTCTGCTGCTATGCTGGACTGTGACTCTCAAAATGTCCAAAACACAGTGGATGGATTTGTAGTAATGGGATTTCTGAAACATGGATGAGCAATAGATAACATACATATCCTTATTTTGGCGCCAGAACACCTTGCTAGAGAATACATCAACAAAAAGGGTTATTTTCTATGGTTATGCAAGCACTGGTGCTTCACCAAGGATGCTTCACTAACATCAGTGTTGCCCAGTCAGAGAAGGTGCATGACATTTGCATCTTTAAGAACACAAGGCTATTCAGAAAGCTACAAGCAGGGGTTTTCTTTCCTGAACAGCAGATTACTACTGGCAATATTAAAATGCAAATGGTGATCCTGGGGGATCAGGCCTGCTTTTTGCTTCCTGGCTCATGAAGACGTACACTGGCCTCCTTAGCAGCATCAAGAAATGATTCAGATACTGACTCAGCCGGTGAAGAATGAAAATTAAATGAGCTTTTGGTAGACTGCAGAGACACTGGTGTTGTTTATTCACAAGACTGGATCTAACTGAAAAAAATGTCCAAATGGTTATAGCTGCCTGATATGACCTGCATCATATCTATGAAGCAATGAGTGGGCGGGAGGGGAGAGGTTTAAACAGAAAGACACAAGAGCTATTGGAAGAGCTATATGGACCAGGAAGACTTTGAAAGAGCACTTTAACAATGAGCCACAGACAATATTGCATTGTGGTATACTGTGCTCTACTTGGCTCTTATGTTTTGGGATCTGGTAGGAACTGTTTGGTGCTTAATGTACATCTGTGAATATAACACTGACAATGTACCTATTAATTTGACAGTACTCTGATTAGTACACTGTGTTTTTCACTGATCCTATGAGTTGGGTCACACTGTACAGTAATAAGAAAGTTGGTGCTTTCAGAACTGCTGTGCGCTCTGCAGCATACATTGGGAATTAATAAAGATGAATTATTTTCCAAATAATATAATTTTATTCAATAACAAAACCAGAGCAAAGAAAAACCTGTGCAATGTAAAAGCAAATACATTAAAAACTTAACAAATGAAGGGAACAGAATTTTACCAGGGAAAGAACATTTATGTCCATTCTACCTACAGATACAGCAACCACGGCTTTCCCATGTCAGTGTATGTGAAGCTGTGGTGATCTTCATGTCCCACTGGGTGAAGCGGCAGGAGTAGGGCAGCAGCCCATGAAGTCACATGCAATGTTAAGGGGAAGTAAGGAGGTGCTATAATGGAGTTCTTTGTGGGCTGAGAATGGCGCTGAGCCCATGATTTTTTAACCTGTACATCCATAAGTGTCTGCAATATCTGTCTTTGCTGCTGGATAAGTCCCATTGTATCCTGATGCATTTTCATTTCCTTTTCCTGCTGGGACTTCTGTGCCTTTCTCCTGTCCACACTTTCCTTTCTCAGGCTGTCTACCATATTCACACCTCCAAGCCTTTTGCTCACAGTCTGAAGCAGCACTGGTTTGCAGGCTCTCACTGAACATATAATCCTGAGTCCTCTCATTTCTCCATTATCTGGCTCCTCAACTCCTCAAGACTGCAATGGCAGCAGCTGCAGATAAAAGAGGTACCATTGTCAATACAGTCACAATGTAAAGTGGAAGTTAAGATACAGAACTCCCTTTCCTCACTCCTCTAAAGTCTTAAATAAGGCAGGCTTATTTGACACTTCTGCTTAGAGTGTTTGTGCACGGCGCCACATACAGCGTCAGGCACAGTGACTGTGGTCCACCAAGAGGGAGGGAAAGACAGAGGGAATTGCTTGGTTTTGTAAAACTATGAGTATGTGGAGATGGCACTGAATACTGGCACCATTTTCCACAGGTGATGGTGATTTTAGCTGATATCTCACTCCTGAGGGTAACAAAGGCACAGCGAGCACAGTTGCTGCTGGTGTCCTGAAGCTGCCTGGGTCTGTATGCTACTAACCTGTTTACTGCAATCGTGCCTACTGAAGTTATCGCTGACTAGCATGGGAAAATGTCCCATTATAAGGCAACCATCCCTAGAAACCTTTGGCAGAGGATTGCACAGTGACTCCATGAAAGTTTAATTGAGATCTCTCAGGAGAATTCAAGGGCCATCTCTTTGTACATAAACAAACTGCTCTACATGTACACCCCTACGCCCCTTGCTTAACTTTGGAGGGTAAGTAAAAGTAGATAACAGTCTACCCATGACTGATGGGTATAAGAGGCTTGGGGAGTCTAAGCCTCCTCAAATAGGACAAGAAATGTTGGATGCAGAGCACTTTCCTTCAGAGGTGTGTCAGCCTGCTGCCTTTGTAGTGCTGCTGTCAGAAGCTCCCAAGAAGTGTGGGGTCACCAGCACCAAGACCTTGGTTCATCCTGTGCTCTTCCCTGAGGCCCTGCTCCCATTCAACCTCTTGCTCTGTGGTCTCCCCCCCACTCCGCCTCTCCCTTCTGAGACCTACCCCTGCTCTGCCTCTTCCTACCCTTGCTCCAAGTTTTCCTGCCCTTGCTCTGCCTTTTTCTGCCCTTGCTCCACCTCTCTCCCTGTCACTCATCCTTAGGGCAAGAGAATGTGGAAAGGAGCAAGCAGCAGGGGGCTCGGGGAGAGGGGTGGAGAGGAGCAAGACTGAGCAGAGGGAGTTGGCCCCAAGGGAAGAGGCACAGTATGGGAGAGCCATGGAGTAAGAGGCAGGATAGGGGCAGGAAAAGGCAGAGATAGGGCAGTGCCTCATGGGGAGAAGCTATGCAGGACCAAAGAGGAGGTGGAGTGAGGGCAGGGATTTGAGGTGGAGTGTGGGTGAAGTCATAGTCCACGTGCCAGTGGCCCCTCCCACTTTTAGGGAGCTTCTGGCATTTGTGCTCAGCCTCCCCAAATGCAAGAGTCACTCACTGCCTCTGACAGTTGTACTGCTCCCTCTTCTAGGACAAGTAAGTCAATAGGTGTGCCCTGTTAAGTTGTGATCACTGTAATGAGAAATAAAGTTACACACCTACCCACGGATCTGCCCCTGCATCAGGCTCGCCCGAGATCAGCTGCTAGGACTGACTGGTCTGCAGTAGAGTCTCAAACAGGTCCTGGCTCACAGCATAGCAGGACTGCCCAGTCGCATGTGCCCCATCCTCCTCTTCCTCTTCCACCTCCTCCTTGTCCTCACTGTTCCTGCAAGGGGCCTGTGAGTTGGGCTTCTTGGAGCAATTCATGGTGATGTGTGGGATCTCTGCCAAGTATAGCATGCAGCTCTTTGTAAAAGTAGTACATCTGTGACTTGGCACCAGGCACCAGGTGGAGTCTTGGTCTCCCTGGACTTCTGATATGCCTGACACAGTTCCTTGGCTTTCATGTGGCACTGATGCTGATCCCTGTCATACCCCTTTTCCAGCATAACCCGTGCAATCTGCTAACATATGTCCAACTTTCTGTAGCTGTGCTTGCACAGCCTTTTTTCCCCACAGACCCAGGAGATCCAATATCTCCTGTCTACTCTAGGCAGGAGCATATCTGACATGTGTAGCCAGCATGGCCCGCTGGACAGTCACGCATAACAATGGAGAGTTGCCAGGTGTGCTCGCTGTGCTGGACAATCAGGAAAAAGCATTTTAAAAATTCACAGGACTTTACAAGGGATGGGGGCCTTATGGTCTTTATGACCCTCGGGTAGTGGAGTTCACAACTGTGACCAGAGCAATCAGCATTGGGCAGTGTGGAAAAGCTGCTGGAGACTGTTAGGGTTCACACAGATAATGTAGGGTCTGCATTCATGCGACGCCATGCTCATTATATCAACCATAGCTCAACACTGCTAGGGCAGGTTGTGTTAGTGCATTGCTGTAACGTGGCTCATTGGTGGGAGACAAATTTAAGAGTAGACATATGCACAACAACTAGGTCAACACAAGGTGGCTTACTTTGACCTAACTTTGTAGTGTAACCTGGGCTTAAGATCACACATTACCCAAGCTTTCACTCCAGATTTCACCAATCAGATAAAAGATCTGCACGATCAACTTTTCCTTTAAGCCTTTATTGCAAACCCAGGGTAAGGAAATCTCTTAGCACCATGCTGTGCATCATTCTGTATATTGCTGGAGTTCTGTTCCATGCTTTGTACTGTACCAAGGAACAAACTATACACCATGCCCTTCTTTATCATGCATTCACTCACTTTTGTCTATCACAAAAGGCAGCGCTTAATTTGTAATGAAAGAGGTGCTAGGGCTCAAGCAATTAGGTGCCAAGGCTCAAGCAATTTTTTTTACATTCATAATTGATGTAGCAAGCTCTGAGGTACTGGGGCTATGAACTGCCAAGGCTATAGGTGCTGGAGCTCAGCCCTGGTGTAAATTGAGCACTGACTAAAGGAAAACCTCAACTGGAAAAAATAAATATTTTACACTAGCTCTGAAAGCTAGTGGAGAATAGTTGAGACTTTAGGCTCAGCCTGAGTAAAAGGGTGGCATGTAACTACTCTAGTCAAAGAGCAACTCCAAGACTTCTTTCTGTTTGGGGTGGAGGATGGATGGGAACAGGGTACAAAGCCAACTTTCCATCCAATGCTTTTATTTCCCTGCCCATTTGCCAGTGGGGAGTAGCTAGAGAAAGCTCCTTATTCTGCTCAGCGAAATACAATGTCACAGTGCAGCCCCCCGCAAGGTTTGAATGTATTAAATGGGATAATCACATTGGCAATTAGCTGACTGATATGGAAAAGTATTTGACATAAGCAACAAAGCATGAAACCCAGTGAAATATTGTAGAAAGCACCATGTGTACAGATGAGAACATACAATTACAGAAATGCGATTATTACCCCATAGTAATTCCCCATTTCAGAATCTTTATAAAAATGTGTGCAACCTGCTTTTTCTGTAACAGGAGGAGGTGAACAATCTTCATGTTCTTGTATTCAGAAGAACATGTTGCTGCAATTTTGCATGTTCAATTTTTGCTACCTTGCACTGGAAAACCATGGATCTTTTTGTTAGTTTACTTCAGCATGTAGCAAAACTATCCATTTATTTGTCCAAGAATTAAAAGATTATATAGTATTGTCTCTGTACGTGAGAGCTTGTCTACACTGCCACATTTTGTCACCAAAATCTGCCTTTTGGTGACAAAACAGTGAGAGTGTTTACACTACAATGCAACTTTTGTCAGGAAAAACACCCAAAAAACTTCCAGCCCTGAGAGAGACTTTTGTCTTTTCCTCTCCCTTTATTGTCAACAAAGAGTCAGTGTGGCTCTGCTATTTGTTTTGTCAAGAGAACTGGCTTCCGCTAGCATTTCACAATGCCTGCCCTAATGGCTATGCTCAATGTTTTGTGATCTCTGCTGCTCTGCAGATATGCACTGCTCCTCTTTCAAAACTCCAGGAAGTATCTGACAGCTGAGTGAGCTGCTCCATTTGGGGAACAAACAAAGAGCAAATAATTGGAATGCTTCTGTTCTACACTGCTAGGAACACAGTGGCAGGCAGACTGCTGCTGCAGCAGGAGGGCTGGAGAGACTGCTGTGCTGCTTTGACATTCCTTAGCATGGAGAACTCACAAAGCTACAAGGAAATCCATAGAAGCACAGGGATCAGCTCTGCCTTTCTACAACACTGCACTGTGGGATGCTTACCCATATTGCTTTGTTCTTATCTGTCATCAGAGTGCTAGCAATGTGGCCATGAAATGCGGATAATGGGAGGCAGAAAAACTGGTTTCACTAGTTTTCACTTTTGATGACTTTTGCATGTCAACAGCAGAAATAGCAGGTTTCAGTTACACAGGGTCTGTTGTTGACCTTCAAGCCCTCCAATAACTCAGCACTGGAAGGATTCACAGATCCATCTTTGATTCCACAGTCAATGTCCAAATTATTTGTCTTTTTAATTGTACACTTCTTTTTCTTTATGCATTTCAAAATATACTCAGAGATTCATAATTTTGGCCAAAATATGTGAAACAGTCTCATAGTATTGATCAAAAGTTCTGCTTTAGATATTTATCTTTATTTCTAGTTTTAAAATATTAAACTCAGCATGGTTTCCAAAGCTTCCTTCTCTAATATTTTTCCTAATCTTGGATAAGGCTAGGTTTTTGTTTGTTTTGGTTTTGGTTTTTTTTGTGGCTGGCTGTTCATTCACTGTTAGCTTACCTCCAGAAATACTGATGACTTCTGTGTTCTTGAATCTTTATTCTGCTGGTTGATTAAAATGCATGTAATCTCTGATATATGTTGGCTTGTTGCAGAAGTGAAAGTCATTGCTGTAATAGCAAAAGCTGCAAAATCAAAATGGAAAACAAATATAGATATACTCATGTTTCTATGTGGGGGTGGGGATAATCATGATTTTAATGAAAATAAAATGTAACAAAACCTATATATAGTGAGATTTTTTTACAAAAAGAAAGCAAAAGTCCATGTACATAAATACACTTGCACAATCTGTTTTTGTATTTGCAAACTGGGTGATTGTCTGACTGCCACCTATGGATCATGAAGAGTGTTTTAGAATCCAAACTCCTGCAAAGAGAAAAGCCCATTACAAACTATGTGACATATCTTCTAGTTCTCTTATGCATCAGAATCTCTTAAAGGTTCATGCTGTGTATGTCTCAGCAGCATCAGATCAGAATCTCTCAGTGAATGAGAGCCAGCTAATGTACCAACTTGCCATTGTCATTGAGGTGATTCATCTGTCACCCTGGAACCAATGTTGCTCCTGCTCAGAGTAGCAGCAAAGTGAATCCCCATATATATCCTGGTCCCTGTCCCATCTCACCCATAGAATCCTGCCTGGCATTCTCTTTCTTGCAGCATTAGGCAGGGCAGAACTTAGCCCTACATAGCAAGTGATTACTCCTAATGATTTACAGTTCTCCTTATGATCTTAAAGATATGATTAAAGGATCATAAACAACATTATATCCCCATCTGTGAGCAATCCCTGGGCAGCCATGTCAACGCAGGGGGGAGAGTAAAAAAGCTTCCCCCTTACACAGTTACTCCCTGTGCTCCCTGCATTCTGAGGACCAAGGGACCATTGCTCCTGCTTTTCCTGGGAAGCAAGATGCTAGAAATGAAACAGTGAATGACAAGAAGGAGATAAGACCCTGGATTTCCCCTACCAACCTACAACAGCCCATGAAGTCTGGCAAGGACACTAAGGGCTAACATCCTGATTCATCCCAATGGATAGAGCAAATTACACTCTGCATACTCCCAAGCAATAGCACCAGAAATATTCTGCTTGAGTGAGGTACCATCCCTTTTGTGCTCTAGATGGTGTGGTATGGCTCTGTACTATCCCCATGCAGGGCCATGACTTAAAGAAACAGTCTACCCCTATAGGTATAATACAGTAAGCCAAGACCTAAGCATGCACAGAAACAAGAAAAAGAGAAGTAAAAATAAGGAACTAACTCAGAGGAGATATCTGTGTGTGATTTTGATAAGGTCCTCAAATGTATAAATAAGCCTGGGATCCCAAAATAACATTATAGAGCTGTTTTTTCAAAACGCTTAGAAAGCCTCTGTTGCAGTGTTTACATTGATTCTTAACGTGGATAGACTTGACACAAGAATCTGAAGTTAAAGAGGTATTAGGAAAATTGATGTGAGGTATTAGGAAAATGCAGTCGCAGCAAGTATAACAGAGCAGTGAAACAGAATATCAAACAAGGTGATGGAGGCACCAGAATTACAGATAGTCAAAGACACTTTAGATTACTGTCTCTCAACCTTTCCAGACTATTGTCCCCAATTCAGGAGTCTGATTTGTCTTGTGCAGCCCAAAGTTTCATCTCACTTAAAAACTACTTGCTTACAAAATCATACATAAAAACACAAAAGTGTCAAAGCACCAACCAAGAAGGTTGGTGGCTACCCGTGGCCTAATATAATGAATGCCACTCAAAATGTGGTAGGATCAGCAGCTAAAATAGTGAAAGAACAAGTTCAAAATTACTTAGACAAGTTAGATGTTTTCAGGACACTGGGGCCTGATGAAATGCATCCCTGAATACTCAAGGAGCTGACTGAGAAGATATCTGGGACATTAGCTATTATTTTTGAAAAATCATGGAAGATGAGAGAGATTCCAGAAGCCTGGAAAAAAGAAAATATAGTGCCCATCTATAAAAAGGGAAACAAGGGCAATCCAGGGAATTACAGACCAGTCATCTTAATGTCTCTACCAGGAAAACTAACGGAGCAAATAATTAAGGAAGCAATTTGCAAACACCTAGAAGATAATAAGGTAGCAGTCGGCATAGATTTGTCAAGAACAAATCATGTCAAATCAAGCTGATAACTTTCTTTGACAGGGTAACAAGCCTTGTGGATGGCGGAAGTTGTAGATGTGGTATATGCAGACCAGGGGTGGGAAAATACCAGACTGTGGGCCGGATCCGGTCTGCCAGTGTTAGCTTCTAGGGGGCTGCCACGGCTATATTTACCTGCACCTCCATGGGTAGGGGTGATTGCAGCTCCCACTGGCTACAGATTTCTGTTCTCGGCCAATGGGTGCTGCAAGAAGTGGTGTAATGGAAGCTTCCATCGCTGGTACCTGTAGACACACAGCTAAATATAGTGATGGCGGCCCGCCAGGAGCCAACCCTGGCAAACTGCCACTGTTTTATTGCCCACCCTGATCTAGACTTCAGTAAGGCTTTTGATACTGCCTCACATGACCTTCTCACTAACAAACTGGAAAAATACAACCTAGGTGTAGCTATGATAAGGTGGGTGCATAACCAGTTGGATAACCATTCCAGAATGTAGTTATAAATGGTTCACAGCTCTCCTTGGCTGGAAACAGTGAACTGCAACCAATGGGAGATGTGAGGCTCTATGGCTTCAGACACTTGAATAAATAAAGCATTGCGGGCCCACCAGTAGCTTACCTGGGCAGGCCTGTGACTCAAGTTTGAAAACTGGTGCCTGAAATGACTGCTTCTTGGAGCAGCTAGTTCTGGAACCCACAAGAGGAGAGGCAATTCTTGATTTAGTCCTAAGTGGAGTGCAGGATCTGATCCAAGTGGTGAATATAGTTGGACAGCTTGGAAATAGAGACCATAATATAATTAAATTTAATATCCCTGTGGTGGGAAGCATACTACAGCAGCCCAACACTGTGGCATTTAATTTCAGAAAGGGGAACTACACAAAAATGAGGAGGTTAGTTAAACAGAAATTAAAAGGTACAGTGCCAAAAGTATAATCACTGCAAGCTGCATGGAAACTTTTCAAAGACACCATAATAGAGGCCCAACTTAAATGTACGCTCAAAGTTTAAAAAATATCACAATAAGAGAAACAAAAAAGTACCACTATGGCTTAACAGACAAGTAAAAGAAGCAGTGAGAGATAAAAAGACATCATTTAAAAAGTGAAAGCTAAGTTCTAGTGAGGAAAATAGAAAGAAGCATAAACTCTGTCAAATGAAGTGTAAAAATATAATTAGCAAAGCTAAAAAGGAATCTGAAGAACAGTTACCCTAAAATTCAAAAAGTAAAAGCAATAATTTTTTTAAGTACATCAGAAGCAGAAAGCCTGTTAAACAATTAGTGGGGCCATTGGACAATTGAGATGCTAAAGGAGCACTCAAAGACAATACAAGAAACTAAATGAATTCTTTGCATTAGTCTTCACGGCTGAGTATGTTAGGGAGATTCCCAAACCTATGTCATACTTTTTAGGTGACAAATATGAGGAATTGTCCCAGACTGAGATGTCACTAGAGAAGGTTTTGGAACAAATTAGTAAACTAGATAGTAACAAGTCACCAGGACCAGATGGCATTCACCCAAGATTTCTGAAAGAACTCAGATGTGAAATTGTGGAATTATTAATTGTGGTTTGTAACTAATCCTTTAAAAGTTTCTGTACCAAATGCCTGGAAGATAGAGAATGTGACACCAATTTTCAAAAAGGGCATTAGAAGTGATCATGGCAATAACAGACTAGTAAATCTAACTTCAGTACTAAGTAAATTGGTTGAAACTATAGTAAAGAACAGAATTGTCAGACACATAGATGAATATAATTTGTTGGGGGAAAGTCAAAATGGTTTCTATATATGGAAATCATGCCTCACTAATCTACTAAAATCCAGTGGGTATAGTATGCTTAGATTTCAAGAAAGCCTTTGACAAGGTCCCTCACCTGTGGGCACTAGGAGTTATTTCAAAGTAAGTTATTTTGAAATAACTCCCAAAATAACAATTTTAAAATAGCACTATTCCTCTTCACAAGCAGGAGTTATTATTTCAAAATAACAAGCACTTTATTTTGAAATAAAAGGCGTGGTAGTGTGTGTGCTTGCTTTGTTATTTTGAAATAATGCCTAGTGTAGACATGCCCAAAGGCTCTTAAAAAAGTAAGCTGTCATGGGATAGGAAGGAAGGTCCTCTCATGGCTTGATAACTCGTTAAAAGATAGGAAACAAAGGGCAAGAATAAATGGTCAGTTTTCAGAATGGAGAGAAGTAACTAGTGGCGTCCCGCAGGTGTGTATACTAGCACCAATCCTGTTCAACAATGGGATAAACAGTGAGGTGGCAAAATTTGCAGATGATAGTAAACTGCTCAAGATACAGTGAAATCTTTGTTATCCGGCACTTTGTTAACCAGAAAACTTTGTTAACCGGCATTGCCCCCAGCCACAATACTGTCACATCTTCAGGCGCACAGACCTGGCTTGATTTACCATGATTGGCTTAACAATTTTTTATTTAAGAAGTACTAATCATCTTTAACTCAAAATAGAAATGCGAGACCTACTGCCTCACACTACAAAACTACCAATATTAAAAACTTGAGTTTTACTATTATTGTCCATTGGTTTTTCCTAGGTTGATGGGACCCTCAGATAACTGGAATTTTTAGATAACCGGAATGCCCTAATTCCCAAGCATGCCAGATAACACAGGTTTTACTGTAGTTAAGTCCAAAGCAGACTGTGAAGAACTTCAAAAGGATCTCACAAAACTAGATGACTGGGCAAAAAATGGCAGGGTGTAGTAAGTTTGCCTACCCAAAAAGCTAAATGATTGGCAATATATTTTTTAGAAGGTGGACATTGTGTTTCAAGAATAATCCAAGTATCTGGGGAAAGTCTCAAGAGCATTATGACATGACAATATATTACCTAGTCTAGAATGAATGTTCCAAATAATATAAGTTAGGTGGAGATTGGTCCCCACTCCCAACGGAAAAAAGCTTGAGCAAATGCAAAGAATTATACTGGTTGAAAGAAAATAAGTGAAGCTTTAATACAGTACTTTGAGGAACAAAAGTGCCAATCTTTATGTTTAGTTCTGTTTGGATTCAGAACACATTAGTCTATTTATCCAGTAGCATAGGCTCCTCAGATGATATCACTGCACACTCTACTCTTTTCATTGGCTTCTTGTTGACTCCTAGCTCAGATTCAACCTTTCAGTGC
The DNA here is from genome assembly GCA_032595735.1 of Pelochelys cantorii. NCBI lineage: Eukaryota > Metazoa > Chordata > Testudines > Trionychidae > Pelochelys > Pelochelys cantorii. Next base: position 48,413,150 of record CM064326.1, read on the forward strand.
TTATCTGCAAAGCTCTCAATGGGATTGTTCCAATTTACCTCAAGGACTACTTAACTCTATGGGTTTGTCTACATTTCAAAAGTTGAGCATGTTTGAAATGACTGTAATTGAGTTAAGTGACTTGGTATTGCTGATTACACACTTGTCAGTGTACACCAAAAAAGAAAAAGCTCACTGTCATGTCCACTAACCACGTTTAATTATCATTGATTAAATCTTGGTGTTAACACAGTGCTGATGATGGTTTGTCGTGGTCTACGCTGATAGGCACATTGTGGTCAGCAGCATCATACTCATGCCATCTAACCTGATTATTTACAATAATGTTCAAGCATTATATAATTCTGTAATGCAGAAGATATCCTAATCTGAGATTTTCTTCTGTGACAGCTATATGCCTCTGAAACAATGGAGCATTTTAAATAACATTACAGGTATGGGTGAGGTATAAGAACCAAGACAAATGGGTAATTAAATGGATCTGAAAAGAAAATACAAAGGAGTCATTCACAAGCACAGCACTGCATTGGTGGAGAGGATGTCAGAGGTGTATTGCCCTGGGGGAGCATGCGTGCTGAACTACAGGTTACATCTCCGTAAACCAGGACTCTCTCATCCGGCAACGTCTGTGGTCTGGCAGGACCCCAGATGTTGCTGAATGAGAGAGCCCCGGGGTAGGAGGGCCAGCTGCTGAGAGCCCTGTGTACAGCGAGGCTGGTGGTAGTGGAGCCAGGGCCTTAGAAGCCTGGTGGCAGTAGTAGAGTAGCGGCAGCCTGGCAACCCAGCTGGGTCCGGGGGAGCCCATGTGCTCTGGCCCCGCAGCAGGATTGTGCAGTGATAGCCTGAGAGGGGCTGTGTGCTGCCCCCGCAGTGGGGACAGAGCTGCGGCAACCTGGTTGGCAGCAAGGCTAGGTCATGGCAGCACAGCAGGGGAAGCATGTCTGGAGCCGCAGCAGCGGAGATGTGGCAGCAGAGCTGGGGCCACAGCCACTCAACTGGGGCTGTGCCAGGTCAGCAGCCCGACTGGGGCTGCATGCCAGCTGGCAGCAGGGCTGGTGCTATGGCAGTGGGGCCAGTGTTGCATGCTGCTGTGCCAGCAGTGAGGCTGGAGCAGCAGCTATGACGGGGGGATGGAGCAGCTATGTCGCCCGGCCAACAGTGGGGCTGAAGGAGCTGGCAATGGGGAGGGGCAGCAGGCTGAGGGGGCTGGTAGCAGGGACCTTCCCTGGTCTGGCAAATTCCCTCATCCAGGACCGCTCAGATTCTGAAGGTGCCAGACCACTGAGGTCCAACCTATATTAATGATATTATGTGCACTGGTCTCTGAAGCTAGGCAGGTACATTGGCTTGAATTTAAGACAAGGGGGCAATGGATGGACCCTTTCTTGTCGCCATCCCTCTAGGTGGCTTGCACCTTAAGAGACAAAAGGAGGAGCAGTCCCTGTGCTCAGAAAGCAGAGTCAATAATTGAACCTGGCCATACTATAGGACACCATATCAGTCCTGCCAACTCAAAAGGTAAAAAATCATAAGACCGGACCACCTCATGAGATCAAACTCATGAGTCAGGTTCCAAAAGATTATGAGATTGGACACACAAATTATTTTTGGGAAGTTCTATGGTCTGTGTGATCACTTAGTTTGACCTCCTGTAAACAATAGTCTATTCTGGCCTTGCAAACTATGAATCAGGTTAGAAATACTGATGAAGAAAATGTAAAACAGAGAAGGGCTCACTATGTATTCCATGATATTTAATGTTGTATTCAGCAGGGCAGTTGACTTGCCCTTACTACAAAGTTTTTGCAAACAAATCTGACAAACTTCATGGTATATCAAAAAGCCTACGACTGACATTTTTTTATTCCCAAATTTAGTGCTTTTAATTAGGTACCTTTCCATGCCCAGTCTTCACAATCTGGCAGGCAGTGGAAAACATGCTCCACTTTCTTTAGAAATACATTTTAGAAGTGTGTTTTTTTCTCCAAATGTAATTTGCTACATTTGGGTTGAAAGATTTGGCTGGAATGGGTGAGTCAAGTGAAAAGGGAGACAGTGCGGTGGGGGTGGGGCCTGAGCAGAGTGGGTGAAGTATGGGGGGCAGGGCACAGGCTGGGGAGCTTGCCTCCCCATGCAACAGCTTCATTCACCTTCAAGGGAGTAGGGCTAGCTCAACTATATATGCAGAGCCAGCCTCTAGTTGCAGAGAAGATTGGCTAACAGTTTCTTTGGGGAGGGGTGAGGCAGGCAGATGGATGCACCTTATTACTGCTTCATAAAAGAAGCAGTCTGCATCCACAGCATTTTTGCTGAAGATCTGCCCCCATTCCTTGATGTACTGGTAGAACCAGTGGCAGTGCACCCTCTTACCAGTAGGTGGAGATCCTGCTCTGCTTCTTGTATGTACAAAGGTAGAAGGAAGACTTCCTTCCTTCATCTTCTTCCTGCACCAACTTACTCCTTGAATTGTCAACAGGATTTGGTTCCTGCTGTTGAATGCCAGACCATTTCACTGTAGTCAAAGATCTGTACATGCAACAAGGTTCATAACATAAAATAAATAAAACAAGCTAGTGTACATGTAATTCTTTACGGGAGGGTGCCCAAGTTGCAAATCTGATAGAAAAAATGATGGCTCAGATTGTGAAGACAAGAAATGATGGAAGTCTTAGATAAGCATCTCACCTTCATGAACAGTACACATTACGCCTGATATGCATGAATTCCCTTTCAAAGCCTCTGAAGTGCTAAGCTTGGAGTTTGACTACATATAATTCAGCTCCCTTTCATGAATGGGAGCCAAAATAAACCCAATAATATGGTATCCTCTTATTCTGAGACCATGAGCGAGATTCAGAAGATGTGTAATTTACATCTTCCCTCTCCCTTTGCACATAAGTAAAACCTACTTGGACTGTCATACACACTATGAGCTTAAGTCAATCCTAGAGAAATCAGGCACAACAGTCATTGAAAGATACACCCACTTAGTTTGAGGCTGACACATTGGATGAAACCCTAACCCTTTTACAGTCAATGGGCGTTTTGCCTTCAATTTTTGTGAGGCCAGTATTTCACCCATTATGTTTTTCTGTATGCTAAATTTGACCTCTTTAAGTTATTTATACAACATGAAAATTATTTCGTACATCCTATAATCAAATTCCTTTTGTATATTTCCTTTATGAGGTTTGCTTCAGACGGAGCAGTATGTATTGAATATGTATTCATCCCTTTGATGTCTTTGAATTTATGAATAGTTTCATAGCTCACTACTAGTTTTACCAGTTCACTCTCTGATTGTACGCTAAGGATTTGCATTCCATTTTTTTTCTTAACAAAAATTACTTGTAAATGCTTTCTTAAATCTTGTCTATACCAAATTTATGCATGAATTAACTAAATCACTCATTATCCAAATAACTAAAAATTAGTTTAATAGGAGCACAAACTCTGTAGATCTGTTCTTTGACTGTAAACTCATCTGGACACCATATTTGACATCACCAAATATTGATTTAATATCTAGAAACCAGACCTGTTCCTATTTTTTTCTTTAACACTGGCATTTTTGGCTAACAGCTCTATATCAAACACTCTCTGGTTTTCATTCAAAGGTATCAGTCTTAGCGTATTATCCCTGTTTGAAAGGATCCCAAAGTCCAAAATAAAATTCCAGCTCAGCACTACCATTTCTGAAGAAATAAGATTTTGTATGTGTGTGTGTTAGGACAAACAAAGTGAGCAACAATAAATATGCAGCAAGTGCCTCCATGTTCTTGCCTATTTTATTGGACTTTACCATCCCATTCTTGAAGAGATACTAAAGCAGTTTAATATACAAAATAGTAAATCTCTCCTTGCCATCCTGACAGTGAACATCTCCAGTTTGTCCAGATCATTGGGCCTTCTCCTATGCCTGAATCTAAAGCAGGGCTACTCAACTTTGGAAGCCCCAGGGGCTACAATGATACTCACAGCACATGCCAAGGGCCGCAACTTAAGTGCGGTTGCATATACATGCAAATATATATCCAAATAACTTCTTTTACACTGATGGGCATGAGTACAAAGATTAAGGCGAGACTACACAACATGCAGGCCCCATTTATGTCAGTTCCGCTTATATTAATAAAAATGCAATATTTACCCGATTTCCACTCGTATGACAGCACTTTTAATGAGCTATGACAGTCCAGGAATTTAACTACTAAAATGCATATCAACAGAAGACCATTATATTGACTCACCATTGTGGAACGTGTTCCCAGTGGAGGCCATGTTCAAAGGATCCCACCCGCGGGCCACACGTTGAGCCCTGCGTAAAGCCAAACCGCACCGTAGGCCGCAAACAAACAGGTTGTGGGCTGCATGCAGCCCGTGGGACGCGTGTTGAGTAGCCCTGATCTAAAGGATCTCTTCTCAGAATATATGAAGGAAAAGCAGCAGCTGCTGTCCAGCCAACTTCAGGAACAGCACTTTCAGCCCTTCCCTACACACATGGCTGTCATGCCTGTAACAACTATATCAAAGCTCTGCTCAGTAATCAGTTTTCGATCTTCCTAAAACCTCTTCTCATTCTCCACTGTCTATCATCAGCTAGGCAATAGCTGTGGGGGAAGAGGAATGTACTCCTTCACCTCCCACTCCTTCCACATATTCTTAACTCATTATCAGTAGCCTTTTCCTAATCACTATTTCCAATAGTTTGGCCTTCATCTGAAGCCTTACCTATTCTTAGTACCCTGGGTATAAATTTCATCCATTTTTATTTAGCACCATGGATATAAATTTAATCCATTTATATTTCTCAGTAAAATTATTCCTTTTGACTATTGTGCCTTCCTTAGTTAGAGGAGGCCAGTTAATGGTCATGTATAAGCTTCATCACAGCCAGATTCATAATTACTTAGTGATTTTAGATAAGTGATCCCACTTTGGGCTTTGCATTTTTTTCCATTGTCAGTGGCACCTATTTCTACATTTGTTTTTCAATGATACACCTGGCTAGGTGCCAGGAGACCTGGAGCCTTTGTTTGCTTTGCCATTGACTTAATGTGCATCCATGGACAAGTCATTTTGCCTTGATTTCCCTCTCTGGGACAATGAGGACAATGACAATACAAAGTTCAATAATGTTCATCATGTGATTCCACTGCATATGTAGCTCAAACTTGTATTGGATTTTTTTTCCTGCTATTTTGCATTGCAAACTTGTAACTAATTTGCTGTTTGTCACTCCTATTCCTGTTTCAGCAGGTTTCTTTTTACCATTGAATGAATATATGTTTTGAATTATTTTGTATATTTTGTATAAGTTTTCATGATTTTTGGCTTCTCTTTTTAATATCGCCAGGTACATAGGAGTTGCCATAGCTCTGGTAATAAGTAGCTGCTTTTCATGAGAGAATGTATGCATTCTGATCAGCTTGGACCCTTTTTTTTCTTAAATTCTTTCAGAATTCTTGGACAAATACATAGATTTCAAGGCCAGAAGGGAGCATTGTGCTCATCTAATCTGACATCCTGTATAATACAGGCCATCAAACTTCCCCACAATAATTCCTGGAGAAGATCTTTTAACAAAACATTCAATCTGGTTTTAAAAATTGCCAGTGACGGACAATCCACCATGACCCTTGGTCAATTGTTCCAATGATTAATTATGCTCACAGATAAAAAATGTTCACCTTATTTCCAATCTGAGGTTCTTTTTACCCAAACCTTCATCTACCTTTCATCTTATTAAGCTAATTATCCTTCAGTCTCTGTGATTCTGCATCTTAAATATTATCAGGTACATTTCTCAAACTACCATACTGTTATTTTGCTTGTGAGAGTTGGGTGAATATCATGCTCCTATTGAACTAAATGGCAAAATTTATTTTGGCTACAATGGGAACATATTGGGCCCAATACTGCAGTGAGTTCTGTGCAGCAATCTTCTATGCCCACATGAAGCCCTGCTACAGCCAGCAGCATTCTGTGACCTGACAGCTGTTTTCAATTCATTTTAATTTATAAACATTTATTTGGACTGCTGGATAGTTCCCTGCTTGGAAAGTAGGTTAAAAGTGGCAGAAAGAGCCACCGACCAGTGCTGAAATAGCTCAAAAGTTTGTCTCATTCATTAACAAAAGTTAGTTCAATAACTACTTATCTCAGCTATCCTGGAACCAACACAGCTACAACACTGCAAACAAGAAATAGTAATTTGGCATTTTGTGGAAGGGTTTAACAGCAACTATTTCTTCTTCAGACCCTCACTATCCATATCCCCATAACTGCTTCTGTTCATCTTCTATCCTCACAGCATTTCTTACTTTGATCCCCCATATAAACCAGTCCCTTATTACACCTTGATTCAGGGACATAGGGTATTACCTGTGTGTGTGAGTAGGGAGTTGGTAAATGGCTGTGACAGACATCATTTGAAAAGGCAAACTAGCCAATCATCATGTGGCGTTGGACCATTAGTGTTCTTGGCTATATACAGTGATTTGCTTATGGGAACTGAGCATGTGTCTGTTCCATGAAGACCATGCAATGTATTCAGTTTAATACCAAATAATTTTTACAAATCTACTAGCTTTATCTTATGAGAATTTTTTACATTGTTTATTAAAAGGATATAAAAATATCCTTAATGTTTACACACTCAGGGTTCAGTTCTGTTACAAGAATAGCTCTACTGATGTTAATGGAGCTGCTAACGTATGATGTAGTCACATGAGGAAGGGCTGCGGGGTCTGAGCCATTATAACTTGCCACCAAAGAGAAAAGGTTCCATGAAACAGAGAAATGAAAACACAAGAATATATGTCACTGACAGCTGCTGAAGAAATGATACTCTTTGTCATCCTAGTACTGTATACATTTCCCTTTTGAGTTAAAACAATAATTTCCAGTACAGCTAGTTTTCTTGTCTTCTGTTTGTTGGAGCTGGGGGAAGGAGCCTGTCAGCAAATTAAGAACTACACTAAAATGCATAAAAATAAGTAAAATAATGCTAACCTAACATGTCATGTCATTACACTAATGAGCCAGAAAACTGTAAAGCAATAGTAGTTATAAAATAATTTTATGAGTGTAAAATTAAATATGTTCACACCTTAAAGGAGCACAGTATAAGCCAATAAGGGCTTGTCCAAAACATCTTTATATCTCACACATCAAGAAAACCTTACTTACACAATTAAACCGATACTGTAAAAGGAAGTGTAATTATTGTTCTATTTTGCAATACATCCAAGTCTTTTCTGTTTGCTTTTTTAAGCACTGTGGTTTCCAAGAATGTACCCTGGAAAAGGCATCAGTTACTCCTTTTCTATCCTAGTTGGACCTGGACTGGGTGGAAGCATCCACCCAATAGCTATCCTGTCTTTTTTAACCTTTTAGCTTACATGAAGTTTGTCAGGAAAAAGATTTTATCCTTCAAGCATAATGGTCCTGTTAGATTTAACAGTTGCAGAGACAAACAGTCGCTAATTCATTATGTTGCACTGTGCTTATATTTTGATTTCTATAGCATCTTTGTGGGAGTATATGCCAAGGAGCTGAGAAATCAAAAACGGAGTCTTCCCTGCTCACTCAGAAATTCAAGTTCTAGATGTTCTTGGCTGTGACCTAGTTTTGCTGAGTCCCGCTTTCCTCTGAATTATTATAATAGTTTTGACTGCTGCAACTGAAAAGTTCTTGATCTCTTACATTGCCATGTTGTGAATCTGCAATTGGTTGTGTTAGTTTTCTTTGTTACCCTCTACAGCTGTTCCATTTTTTTGTTGTTGGTCTGGAAAATCTTTCCCACAATCTGGCTCTCCCATTTAATTATCTCTGATGTTAGTGCTACTCTCAAGTTCCTGGATTTTTCAGTGAACATTTCTATGAGGCGTTTGAGTTTTCTTAGTTGGTTGCTTCAACTTAACAGAGCAAAATGGCAGCAAAGTCAACAGGAATTGAATGAATAGGTCTAAATGATATTGTTATTGCTATTTTATGTTGAGCTATTTTGAAAGTTATATTCTGCAAGATCATAGAATCATAGGGCTGGAAGAGATCTCAGGAGGTCATCAAATCTAACCCCCTGCCCAAAGCAGGACTAACCCCAACTAAATCATCCCAGGCAGGGCTTTGTCAAGCTGGTACTTAAAAGCCAATAGGGATGGAGATTCCACCACCTCTCTACGTAACCCATTCCAGTACTTCATCACCCTCCTAGTGAAATAGTTTTCCCTAATATCCAACCTAGACCTCCCCCAGTGTAACTTAAGACCATTGCTCCTTGTTCTGCCATCTGTCACTACTGAGAACAGCCTCTCTCCATCCTCTTTGGAACCTCTCTTCATGAAATTGAAGGCTGTTATCAAATCCCCCTCACTCTTCTCTTCTGCACATGAAATAAGCCCAAATGCCTCAGCCTTTCCTCGTAGGTCATGTGCTCCAGCCCCCTAATCATTTTGGTTGCCCTCTGCTAGACCCTCTCCAATATCTTAAATAAGAGTAGACTAGGACAGTTTATTAATTCTGTGCCCTGATTCAGTCCCGGAATATATCATCTCTCCTTCACAGTAGAAAGTCTACTCAGTGCAGCTGTGCAGGGAACCTGCAATTTTCCTTATCAAGGTCTCCACTATTGATGAGCACAGACCCAGAATGGATGCCAGTGGTCAGGGACAGGAGGCATTCTATGGTAGCTAGGTATATCCCTTAGCTGTCTTCTAAATGTTTATCTGCTTGAAAGTTGGGCAAATCTGGTGACTTCTCAAATAATCAGAAAAAGCAAATGAAAATGCTATGGTCCATTATCAAAAGAAATACAGCATGGATAGACCAAGCTCCATTTTATTCAGTTGCAAAAATCCAAATAATCCTCTTTACCTTCATGGATCTTCAGCTCTGAAATAATATTTCTTACACTTTTTTTCCACAAAAGATTTGGCAATATATGACAAAGATCCCACTGTGCTTCACCAGGTAAGCAGAGCATGTGCTAGTCTTGTACAAAGAATTACTTGGATTGCCTAAAGGTTTAACATGCTTCAGGAGAGAGAATGTAGTCAAGATAAAACACGATTCTGCCTCACTGATTTACCATTTTTGGCAGTGGCATGGATCTGTGTCTGAACATGTTCTGGAATGTTTTTGTCTGTTGTTTTATAAAAAGATAATCTTTGTGTTACAATGAGGCTGACAGAAAACTAGGTCCCAAGTGACTCTGCTATCCGCTTAAAAAAATAGAAATGAAATCTCCAGTCTCAAGACTTCTCTGGTACTCCCCCAAAGGAATGTTACACACTTCAGTTTTGTTCTCCATAGACTTCATGATATGTATGTCATCGTTACTGTCTTTCAGCTTTTGGGTAATCACAGAAACTGCTGTCTCAGGAGCTTTTAGGCCCTGAACTTGCAGTTATTACTCATGCAAAGTGTCCATTAACGTCATTGAAAGATTGAGACCTAAATCAGTAACTCATCACTTGATTAATCTAATTTGTCCTGAAACTTCAGGCAGCCCCAGGAAAACCTGCCATGAAAAGTTAATGTAGCAAATATAAATGAAACAAAACTGTCCCAGGAGGGAAATTAACTCTGGTGAGTCAAACCCACACAAATCGCTCTGTATCACATAGTCCTCAGAATTGAGGCTGCATGGGGAGAGCTGCTACTAAAGCCACATGGGGTCTCTGCACCCATAGTAGTTGCAGAGAGATTTCAGTGCCAGTCAACAGTGAAAATAACTTAAAATTTCTTACAGGTGCTGTCTTTTGCAACCCATACAGCTCTTTAGTAGCTCCCTGTGGGCTTTTGTTGCAGCTCAGCCAGCTCTTGCCAGAGCTGAGCACCAGGGCTCACCTGCTTCCTTTCACCTTTGGTACCAGCCCCACATAGGCTATATGAAACAGTTTCAGGTTCAGTGATTATGCATATCCACAAGTGACACAGAAGGGCACTGATTCTATTCCATAAACTGCAGCATAAAGGTGGGGAGGGCAACTGCACAACAGCCCCATTCCCCCACCTCTCTGAGCTTCACTTGCCTGCATTTGTGCAAATAAAGCTAATTTCACTGAGGATAAAGTTACTTTTAACCACATGCATCAAGTCCGGCTAGGATGAAAAGAAAAGCAGAAAGGCAAGGAGCTTTTTAATTATCACAAAACAAACAAATTCTGGTTTATAATGCTCCCAGGATTCCTTTTCAAATTCTTGCTGCCTGGTTATTGCAGCAAATAACACATGTAGGACACTCTAAAAACATATATGGGATGATCTAGATCAGTGGTAGGCAGCTTGCGGCCCACGGGCTTTATCAGGCCACCGGGCCTCCACCTGTGGCCCGTGGACCCCCCTGCCTGCTCCCCATGTGCCTCTCATGCTCCAGGGCACTGGAGACCCACATTTCCTGCTCTTTTCCCCTCCCTCCCAGAACTTTCATAGGAGCTGCTCTGTCTCCGTGCCTCTCCCTCCCTCCCAGAGCTGGAATGTCATGAACAGCTGATTTGTGGCTTTCCAGCTCTGGGAGGGAGAGGGAGAAGTGAGGACAGAGCATGAATCAGGTGATTCACAGGCCCCAAAATGCTGGGAGGGAGGAGGAAAGAGCAGGTAAGTGCAAGACTCTGGAGCCCTGATGTGCGAGAGGTGCTTGGAGAGGGAGGATAGATGGGGACCACAGACGCACAAGTGGAAGCCCAGTGGGCTGCTGAGTGCTATAGCCCACTGAGATGAAGAAAGGCCATTCTTGCAGTCCATCCACCATTCCTGCTTGTCCAACCCTGATCTAGATGGTGCTTAGTCCTGCCATCAGGGCAGGGGACTGGACTCGATAACCTCTCAAAGTCCAATCCAGTTCTAGTGCTCTATGATTCTCTTTGTGCTGAGATTTCTGTAATTGCAAATATATGAAGAAAAGATAGAGAGTCTCTCACTATTATTTTAACTTAACTTTTCTTTGCTGGTTAAATGAAGTTTTATGTAGGCACTGTCACATCAACTGGATAAAGTCTGTTAGACCTGGACCTGCTAATTTATTTGTTTTCAGTTCAAACTTATGAGTAATAGCGAAGAACCTTTATAAAGCCTTGGGAAATGGCTACTTCATTTTTAAGAATCTCACTATCAATCACTAAAGTAATAATTCCTGCTCTAAAAATGACTTTAAAAACAACCACATTTTTATATGTATGGACACAACAATCCCTGGTGAAAATCCCACTGGACTTGTCAACTCCCAAATCACATACCTACACAATTACCCATGGTGCTCAATAAAGATAATAATACTCCCATTCTCTCACCCTGTGGCTGTCTTGTCCCTATCTGTTTATACAGCACCTAACTCAATGGGGTCCTGATCCCCGGGGAGGTCTGCAGGGACTATAGTAATACAGGTAATACTGATTAATATTAACACTATGTAGTTTATAATGCACTGTATAAGACCAATAAATCCCTGAATTGGATGCTATACTAACTTTGATTCCCACAAAGATTACTATTTAGATCCTTTGCTTTTCTAGAAGAAAAGGCATCAAAATCTAACCCTATCAGATTTTGCTTACTACCCATTTCATTAGTCATTTGCAACAAGAGATCATACAATAATCTTTTTCATTTTTAATGCACCTTCCCTTGTGAGATACCAAATAGGCTTACAAACATAGATGAATTATACCTCATAACAGCTCTGGAAAGAGGTAAGCTTTATTATCAACTTTTTTCAGACAGGGAAACAAAATCATTAAGTGACTTTCCCAGTCATACAGCCAAGCTGTGACAGAGCCAGCAAGTCTCATGACTTGCCATCCTGAATTTGGTAAAAACTGGCTCAAGCTCACTTAGAGCAAGGAAAACTTAAAGTCAAAGAAAAGTAATTTTGAGGCATCTTGCATACAATAAATGTGGTCTCCATTTCTCCTAACAGTTAAAACATTTGGAAATAGATTTTTAAAATGGAAAACCAAGTTTTTACAAACTAAAAACTCTGCAGTAGCAATGAATCAAGCAGAAGTTGCTACATTTTAACGTGTTCTTCCATTTACATCCTAGAACAAAAAAGCAAACCAATATAATTTACCCTGAAACAATATCAAATAACCCTCAAATGCAATGTCTTACTCTGCCATGCCATTCCATATGAGGTTCAGCTAAGAAATTGCCCCATATTGCTTAAAACAATCACAATAAGTCAGCATTAGCTTTCTTTACACTGTAAACCAACCACTTAGTCCTTAAGTTTGAACTCTCTTTGCTTGTACATGATATGAATTTGGGTGCATTGAGAGCAAAAGCCTAAAGAGAATGGGGAAGGGGGAGAGGAGATTGTAAAGGTGGAGAGGAGAAGGTGAGTGAATAGTGTGCAAGGAAGAGAAGAAAGGACGAGATGAGAATGAGAGGGTAGCCAAATGAGGTATGAGGGAGAGAATGAGTGAAAAAGCAGTGGAAGGGGAAAGAGAAGAGGGAGGGTATAGTTGGAGGGAGAGAGTGGGGATGCAGAAGTGAGAAAAAAAAGGAGAAAGGAATCAGATAAAGTAGGGAGAACTGAAGGAGGCTTTGTGCTGTGTGTCCTTACCAAGCAACTGAAGAGGGCTGCTGCTGGCGCAGGTGCTGGGTTGATGTGGTCTCATGGTTGCTGGTGCCAGAGACTCCCCTGCCTGACTGGAGCCTGAAGTCCCCAACTGAGTGAAACTGAGTGCTGCAGGTGGCTCTCTTAAGGGTGCACGTCAGTGACCACAAACCTTATACCATGAAACCACTTCTTCAAAAGCTGAAGGAAGGCCCAAGAACATATACAATTGAGACCTGCACCCAAAGGAAATCGCTGTGAGAGGGGCAATATAGGGCCTCTGAGGGACAGGGAGCCTCTTCCTTCTGTTGCAAGGATCATTGCAGAAGGAGCTGTATTATGTGAACGAGACTAGGTATTCATTAGTGGCACCCTATTTCTTTCTCTTGTTTTCCCTTAATCCTTAGCGCATATGTGTTGATAAACATATACCAGGACAGGATGGACAGAACAGACTTTTGGCCATTTAATGACAATCCAATTTCTGAAGCAAATGCAGTTACTGTAGCTCTGTATGGCTGACATATGTGTCATTTGTTTGCATCTCTCGGAGGATGCATCATTCAAGCTGTTGTAACTATCCAAAAGAGGAAGAGTCAAAGCAAAAATTGGAGTGAGAGTCTAAATGTGTCATGGAAATACACAACAATATTTGTCATCACAAGAGGGAGAAAATTTTAAAACTGAGTGAGAGAATCCCCTTCCAGATGCTTAAGATTTAGTTAATCTGAACCCATCTGCTGTCCTGCTCAGTTTAAAAATCTTAATAAGACATTTCTGGCTTTGTGTTTATAATATTACAGACAAATCTGCTACCAATGAAAGTGGAGCTGGAATAGGAACAAAGCAGCAGTTTGGGTGGGTGAGTGTAGGAAGCTATTAATTTCCACATTAAAGCTCAAACAGAGAGCTAGACTCCATTACGGAGTGGATTGATGCTATAGCAATTGATCCAGTGAGTCTAGTAAAGACCAGAGGTGAAAGTAAGTGGGTGCGCCCAGGTGCGCAGCTCTGGCAAGAACTGCCTGAAATGCAGCAAAAGCCAGCAGGGAACTATTTAAAGAGCTGGCAGAGACCTGGGTTGTAAAAGGACAGTACTTGTAAGAAATTTTAAGTTACTGTCACTGCTGGGAAAGACCCATTCAACTACGAGTCACTCTCTTGTTGATTCTGGTACTTCAGCAGAATGAGATGAGTAAGGGGAGTCAACACGAGAGATTTTTCTGTCAACTTCCCACTGTGTGCATCCCACAGTAAGTGGATCTAAGCTATGTCAGTTTGAGTTACGCTACTAATGTAACTCAAATTGCATAGCTTATGTCGACCTATCCTTAGCTACAGCAGCTGCGAGGACCTAGTGTGGCTTGCTTTGCAGTTTGCTTGTCTAGAGGACAAAAAAAAGTCATGACTTGCCCACTCTAGAGTGAGTTAGTGAGTCATTCTAAATAAAAACAGAGGGCCCTCACTGTTAGCCTCTCCTGGCCCTTTGCTCTAGTGTCTTACTCATACACCCGTATGCATATGAAGTTGTAGCTCACATGTGCATATGAGGTTGTAGCTCAATTACTCCTGTAATTTGGCATGTCCATTGGCAATAGCTGAAAAGGTGAAGCTTGGCTAATTAAAGCTGCCAGTTTTAGATAGTGCTCCTGGATTACTACTCATTGTTTTTCGTGTTATTGGTTTGTTGGAGTTAGAGGGGATGGCGTAGTTCCAGAACTTCTCATTATTACTCATTCTAATTATTTATTATTAGTATTATTATTTATTTGAAGCATTAACAATGTATTTGGCACTGTACAAAACACAAAATACAATCTCCACTCCAAAACGCTTGCAGTCTAAGCAAGACAGACTCAGTGTAGCTAGAATGCTCTATGAAACCCAAAAGCAATTACTAGAATTTCTTCTTATTCATATTGGGTGAAAATTTTCTTATGGGCAACATAGAAAATGAATATTTAGGAGGGATTTAAATGAAAAGAGTGTAGTAACTTAATGGAGCAGAACTGGGAAGGCATTTTACACATTGAGGATTGCACAGAAAATATCACAAAGACAACTGCAGAAGTGGAAGAACAGAGCACTGAGGTTTGGGGATGTAGACTGGTGCAGTTATGTTGGACTTTAATATTGAAGACAAGTTTAAACATAATGTGGTGGGAAATGGGAACCTGAAGGGATCTGAAGAGCGGTTAAGGAGATAGTCAGATGAGCGGAAAAGAAAAAAGTTCCAGAACAGGAAAGAAAACATACGATTCCTGGGACCTTAGAGAAGGTATTTCAATATGAGGAACAACACTATGGGTTATTGTGACGGGGTGTACTCGCCCCACACTGGCCAAGGGGAGGCTATTCAGGCCTGTTGGACTGGGAAGGCCCCTCCCCAGCAACCCTGCTGGGCATACTCTGCCTGCAGGCCCAGTATAAAGGCTGAAGGAGTAGCTCAGTTGGGGCGGACCTCTGGAGGGGAAGGAGCTCCTGCTGGAGCATGGGAGCAGCTGCCCTTGCTGCTGGAGCTCCAGCCACCACACCAACCAGAACGACAGCTGCAACCCCCGCGCCGACAGCAGCCGCCATGCCGACTGCGTTTCGGGGGGAACTCCCTGCTGAGCCAGTGGTGGGAACTGCCAACCACTGATAGGGCCCTGGGCTGGGGCCTGGTGGAGAGGGAGGGCTTGAGCCCCCCTACCTCACTACACCCTTACGCCCCTCGACAAGGGGCATTAGAGACTCAGCTGCTGGGCCATACTGACCCCCCAGACTGGGGGGAAGCTAGAGACTCGGCCGCTGCCATATTGACCCCCAGACCGTGGGGAGCTAGAGACTCAGACGCGGGGCCTACAACCCTGTGACTGCCATATTGATACCCCCCAGGGGGCGTGGGGCGGGCGACCCTGTGACAGTTATGATGACAAACTTTTATGATGTTCACCTCCTCCACCCCAACACATTCATAGATTCATGAAACGTAGGACTGGATGGGACCTCAGTAAGACATCCAGTACAGTCACCTATACTGAGGCAGGACTAAGTATTATATAGACCAGCTAAGACCTTCACTGACAGAGATTCCACACTGTAATTTGCTCCAGTGCTCAACCCTTATAGTAAGGATGTTCTTCTTTATGTCTAACCTAAATCTTCTTTGACACAATTTAAGGCCATTGATTCTTGACCTGTCCTTATTGGACAATGAGAATAATTTATCACCATCCCTTTTATAACAACCTTTCATGTATCTGAAGACTGTTATCATCCCTCCCCCTTTAGTCTTTTTTTCTCTAGACTAAACAAATCCAATTTTTTAAATCTCTTCTTGTAGGTCATGTTTTCTAGCACTTTAATACTTTTTGTTGCCCTCCTTTGGACTTTCTCCAATTTGCCCACATCTTTCCTGAAGTGTGATGCCCAGAACCAGACAAAGGCCTTATCAGTGCTGAGTAGATTGGAAGAATTAGTTCTCTTGTCTTGCATACAATACTTGTGCTAATACATCCCAATATGATGTTTACTCTTTTTGCAATTGTATTACATTGTTGACTCATATTTAGTTTATGATCCACTATAACCTTTTCTGCAGTACTCCTTCCTAGGCAATCATTTTCCATTTTGTATTTGTGCAATTGATTATTCCTTCCTAAGTGCAGTACTTCGCATTTGTCCTTACTAAATTTCTTCCTATTTATTTCAGACCATTTCTCCAGTTTTTGCAATTAAAATGTCTCCCAGCTTGGTATTGTCCACAAACTTTATAAGGGTACTCTGTAAGCCAGTGCCTTTAAACTATTTTTTTCATCTGTGGACCCCTACAAAACTCTGAATGCAGGTGTAGACCAGTGTTCCCTCTTATGTTTTCCATCCATGGGTGGAATAAATTTTGTTGTGCACCAAGGCATTTGCAGATGTGCACCACCACTAGAGACACATGCTGCTGGCTCTAGGCCCTCTGCTAATCAGGTGGCAGCATCTGAATCTCTCCTGAGTGGCCATCAGTGTTCCCTCTAAGGTGTACACCTGTGTGGGTACACACCAAGAATTTTAGGCCCACCTACCTCCTCAGCAGAGCCACACAGTGGCTGCTCAGCTGTTCCAGGGAGGGGCTGCGAGGCAGGCAGTGGCCCCATCCCAAGAGCAGCAGGGCAGCCAACATGTGGCTCTGGCCCTAGCTTCAGCCCTTCCCCAGAGCTGGAGCTGCATCCTGTGTGGGCTGCCTGGTGGGCAACAGTTGATCCCGTGGCTGGGGACAGAGCCATGTGGCAGGTGGCAACTGTTTAAGCAGCCAGAGCCAGAAATGGAACCGTGTGGCGGGTGGCAGCTATTCCAGTGTGGCTCTGACCAGGGTCGGAGTTGTGTGGTGGGCAGCATCTGCTCCGGTGGCCCTAGCAGTGGCCGGAGCTGGAGCTGTGTGGCAGGCAGTGTCTGGTCCAGCGGCCCTGGTCAGGGCCAGAGTTGCGTAGCAGGCAGTGGCTGCTCCAGTGGCCCCAGGTGGGGCCAGCGGTATGTGGTGGCCGGAGCTGCGTGGAGGGTGACTGCTCCAGTGGCCGGGGCCATATGTTTTTGTAAGCAAAAAGCAATGCAGTTATCATTGTATTCATAGATCATATGTTCATCAAAAAAACTAAGTAAAGGAGCAGTGGGTTGTTTATGGCTCAGTGATCTGGTATTCAACACTGGTCAGCATTTTCAAGAAATCTGAGTCTATTAATTTTACTGCCACTCATTTCTTTAAGTGTGCCTGTCTTTGTTTTACACTGCCACTTTTCTCAAAGCCATTGCCATAGTCTTACCATGATGACGTACAATTTATTACTGTTTGGCATCTGAGCCTTTACGGTGCATCTGCTTCATATTGTCTAGCTTTCCTCTGCAACTGTGGGGTAGTGGGAAGGGATAGGGCTTGGGGGGTGGGAACAGACAGCACTGGCCTGCTGAGACTCCCGGGACTGATTGAGGAACTGCTGTGACCAGAAATAGCCTGCAGGCCAAGAGTTTGAGACTTCTGTTCTAAGATTTCTAAAGGGGTCCACACCAGTGCTTGGGTGGCCACCAGTGTTCCCTTTAAAATCTTCCATCCATGAGTGGAGTAAGTGTTGTCTTGTGCACCAATATTGAGGTCATGTGCACTTATTCGGATGTGTGCCACCATTGCACCCACCAGTTACTAATAAATACCATAATCATATATATATATATAATACTAAAACAGCCTTTTCCCAGTCACAAAGAATAAAAAGAGCTGTTAAATCAGAACTTCTACCCAAGCATCCTTATTATTATGGCTGACCCTAATACAAATACATATTTTAAAAGGGTGAAAGTAGACATTGTGACGCAAACTCTTCTTTCCAGTGAGGCTTTAAGAAATAGGGTTGCCAGGTGTCCGGTTTTTGCCTGGACAGTCCAGTATTTGTGGCCTCTGTCTGGTAAAAAAACCCCGGAAAATACCGGACATGCAAAATGTCCGGTATTTTCTGTTTTTCTCAGACGGAAGGCTGGCGGAGACATTCTTCCCCTGCTGCGTCTGGTGAGGGCGGGGAGCATAGGGATTTAAAGGCACAGTGCCTTTTTTTGCTCAGCAACTTTGATCCCCCGTTTTTTTTTTTTCTCAACCAAATTTTTTTCCCGCCATATTCGGTATTTTGTTGAAAGTATCTGGCAACCCTATTAAGAAAAGTAATGTGAGTCTCATAATAAAAATCACAAAAGGTGGCAAGACTAGGGTAGGGGAAATGGACAACACAGCCTGGGTCTCACAATACTGATTAAAAAATGTTCTTTACCAGGGCTGGTTGACAATTTCTGAAGGAAAACTGGGCTTTTGACAAAACAAACCTTTTCTATGAAAAATATTTACTTTCCTAAAAACAAAAAATCTTTTTTTACAAGTAGGATTTTCCCCCACTGAAATTTTCAGAATTTTTTGACTAGCTCTACTAGTTATCCATGAACTTGTTATCCATGAACTGCTCTAATAAGAATATAACAGTAGGGATTTATTATCGACCAACTGACCAGAACAGTAATAGTGACTATGAAATGCTAAGGGAGATTAGAGAGGCTATCAAAATAAAGAACTCAATAATAGTGGGGGATTTCAACTATCCCCATATTGACTGCGTACATGTCACCTCAGGACGAGATGCAGAGACAAAATTTCTTGATACCTTAAATGACTGCTTCTTGGAGCAGGTGGTACAGGAACCCACAAGGGGAGAGGCAATTCTTTATTTAGTCCTGAGTGGCATGCAGGATCTGGTCCAAGAGGTAACTACAACAGGACCGCTTGGAAATAGTGACCATAATATAATAACATTTAACATTCTTGTGGTGGGAAGAACACCTCAGCAGCCCAACACTGTGGCATTTAATTTCAAAAAGGGAAACTATGCAAAAATGAGGAGGTTAGTTAAACAGAAATTAAAAGGTACAGTGACTAAAGTAAAATCCCTGCAAGCTGCATGGACACTTTTCAAAGACACCATAATAGAGGCCCAACTTAAATGTCAGACCCATCTAAGAAAAGAGGCATTCTCTGTGCCTGCTATCTTCTCTGTTTCTTATGGGCCTGAAATGTGGGATATGGCCATTCAGAGCCAGGTTGTGATATCTGCAAGGACTTTTCTGAAAGCCTGAGGAAGACTGTTTTCATGGGGTATCCAGGGTAGTGAGCCTCTGTCCTGAGCATGAGGAAGCATTATCGCCTGCCACCAGTCAGCTCCCCAGCAATCCACAGGGTAACAAGCACTCCCTTCCAGAACTACCCAGGCTCTACTCCCTCTCCATAGCTTAGTGATAGCCCCACCGCCACACACATCCCCCTGAAGCCAACCCCTCATGCACCAGTTATTCACTGAATTCCTGGACCCACTGCTCCTAAAGGAACAATGTATGCCAGCTCACCAGTTTCCTTGCAGGTCGCTCTTCCGTGAAACACACAAAACTTAGGCCTGTTTGTAGTGAAAGTAAGCGAATGTTTCATGAGGGAGAGAGAGTCAGAAGTAGTAACTCAAAGTCTTGGAAACACATGGTTACATGTAAAGTAAAACTGTCGCATGCTTTCTAGAGCCTGCATTTAATTAACGAGATTAGGCAATGCATGGATGCGAGTTGCTTGCCAGGATAATCCTGGGGCATCTCAATCCTTTCCCTGCCATTGCAGGGCCTTGGGCACTGGTGCATCTCAGTCTCTCTGCACGTGGCATGTAACAGTAGGCTCCTGTGGGGGGTGAGATTTTAGGTCTCACTTCAGTTGTTGGATGTCATGTGCACATGCCAGATAGTATTGGCTTGTGCTAGACAGGCCAGTCTAGATCATCTGATTAGATGCTTATTACTCCAGCCAGGCATTCCTCATCTCTCTCCCTGTGTGGCTCTGGAGATATCCATAGTAAGTTAATAAAGGCAAATAGAATGTTAGGAATTATTAAGAAAGGGATAGAAAATAAGACACAATACTGCCCCTGTATAAAACTATGGTACGCCCACATCTTGAGTACTGCGTATAGATGTGGTCTCCTCACCTCAAAAAAGATATTTTGGCCTTGGAAAAGGTTCAGAAAAGGGCAACCAAAATGATCAGGGGTTTGGAACAGGTCTCATATGAGGAGAGGCTAAAGCGACTGGGACTTTTCAGTTTAGAAAAGAGGAGACTGCGGGGGGATATGATAGAGGTATATAAAATCATGAGTGGTGTGGAGAGGGTGAATAAAGAAAAGTTATTCATTAGTTCCCATAATATAAGGACTAGAGGACACCAAATGAAATTAACGGTTGCAGGTTTAAAACTAATAAAAGAAAGTTCTTCTTCACACAGCGCATATCAATCTCTGTAACTCCTTACCGGAGGAGGCTGTGAAGGCTAGAACTATAACAGAGTTTAAAGAGAAGCTAGATAAATTCATGGAGGTTAGGTCCATAAAAGGCTATTAGCCAGGGGGTATGAATGGTGTCCCTGGCCTCTGTTTGTCAGAGGCTGGAGATGGATGGCATGAGACAAATCGCTTGATCATTGTCTTTGGTCCACCCCCTCCGGGGCACCTGGCGTTGGCCACTGTCGGCAGACAGGCTACAGGGCTAGATGGACCTTTGGTCTGACCCAGTACGGCCATTCTTATGTTCTTATATCCCAAATTAAAAAACATAGTAGAAGAACTAAAAAAGAGCCACCGTGGCTTACCAACCATGTAAAAGAAGCAGTGAGAGATAAAAAGACATTTTTTTAAAAGTGGAAGTCAAATCCTAGTAAGGTAAATAGAAAGGAGCATAAACACTGCCAAATTAAGTATAAAAATGTGATAAAAAAAGCCAAAAAGGAGTTTGAAGAACAGTTAGCCAAAAACTCAAAAGGTAATAACAAAATGTTTTTAAGTACATCAGAAGTAGGAAGCCTGCTAAACAACCAGTGGGAACCCTGGACGATCGAGATACAAAAGGAGCACTTAAAGACGATAAAGTCATTGTGGAGAAACTAAATGAATTATTTGCTTCAGTCTTCACGGCTGAGGATGTTACGGAGATTCCCAAACCTGACCCGTCCTTCGTAGGTGACAAATCTGAGGACTTGTCACAGACTGAAGTGTCATTAGAGGAGGTTTTGGAACAAATTGATGAATGTAACAGTAACAAGTCACCGGACCAAATGGCATTCACCCAAGAGTTCTGAAAGAACTCAAATGTGAAATTGCGGAACTATTAACTATGGTTTGTAACCTAGCCTTTAAATCAGCTTCTGTACCCAATGACTGGAAGATAGCTAATGTAATGCCAATATTTAAAAAGGGCTCTAGAGGCGATCCTGGCAATTATAGACCGGTAAGTCTAACTTCAGTACCGGGCAAATTAGTTGAAACAATAGTAAAGAATAAAATTGTGAGGCACGTGGAAAAACATAATTTGTTGGGCAAAAGTCAACATGGTTTCTGTAAAGGGAAATCATCTCTTACTAATCTATTAGAGTTCTCTGAAGGGGTCAACAAACATGTGGATGAGGGGGATCCAGTAGATATAGAGTACTTAGATTTCCAGAAAGCCTTTGACAAGGTCCCTCACCAAAGGCTCTTACATAAATTAAGTTGTCCTGGGATAAGAGGGAAGATCCTTTCATGGACTGAGAACTGGTTAAAAGACAGGAAACAAAGAGTAGGAATAAATGGTAAATTTTCAAAATGGAGAGGGGTAACTAGTGGTGTTCCCCAAGGGTCAGTCGTAGGACCAATCCTATTCAACTTATTCATAAATGATCTGTTAGAAAGGGGTAAACAGTGAGGTGGCAAAGTTTGCAGATGATACTAAACTGCTCAAGGTAGTTAAGACCAAAGCAGACTGTGAAGAACTTCAAAAAGATCTCACAAAACTAAGTGATTGGGCAACAAAATAGCAAATGAAACTTAATGTGAATAAATGTAAAGTAATGCACATTGGAAAAAATAACCCCAACTATACATATAATATGATGGGGGCTAATTTAGCTACAACTAATCAGGAAAGAGATCTTGGAGTCATCTTGGATAGTTTTCTGAAGACGTCCATGCAGTGTGCCTTGGTAGGTCTATCTAAATCAGTGGTGCTCAATCTATGTACCTCTATAGGCTACATATGCATCTCACAATGTGTTATGTGGGCTGCATCCTATACTACCTATATGGCGATGAGGATATCATGTGAGCTGCAGCTCTGTGCTGATTAGGTCGCAGGTTGAGACCCACTGGTCTAAGCTTTCTCTTCAGGTTTTTACCCTTCTAGGATTTTTTTCCCTTAGGTCCTGACTGCCATAAACCCTACTTAATCTCACCTCTCTTATTACAGTCAGAGTGGAATCTTAATCAGAACTGTCCCACAACTGCTAACCACTTATCTACTGTCATGTAGTGTTAAGGTGAAAAATGTTTGCACATCCTCCTGCAGTTCAAACCTTGTCACATATGCTCCATGTACTCAAAAAGCAATGGTGCAAAAACCTGAATGGCCTGGAGTAAGGTCTCCGCGACAAAGGATAAATGCACACAAATCAGGAATAAGGAATGGTAACACACATAAACCTGTAGGGGAACATTTTCATCTACCTTGTCACTCAACCATGGGTTTAAAAATAGCCATTCTTCTACAAAGGAATTTCACCACCTAATTACAGAGAGAGACTGCAGAACTGGAATTCATCTACAAATCTGACAGTTACCCTGGGCTTGAATGAAGATATTAACTGGTTAACACACTACGAAGCCAATTTCCCCTGCAATTGACATTCACATTTTCATATGAAAGCTATGAATGGGGCACATCCAGCCCTCTTAATTAGCTTCATTAACATTGGTCCTACAATTGACAGGTACTTCTTTGGCAGTTATATATTTCTTGGATTCTGTTATTTCCACTCCAACTCATCTGATGAAGTGAGTCTTATCCATGAAAGCTAATGATCCTATATATTTTTGTTAGTCTCTAAGATGCATGAGACTACTTGCTATTTTCTCCAGTGATTCCAGTTTGAGTGAAATCTTCTAGAACTCACTAGTTATATGCCTGACTCATGATATTATTTCCATTATACATTTTCTGTGGTTCAGTCACAAAGTTACAGCCCTATCAGAAGTTTGATGTCTTGCTGAAAGTACCCTCTGGGATAATGCTCTTTATGATGCTCTTTTACACGTTCTTGACAACAGAATTTCCCAAAGCTAAGGGGAGCTTCATCTGACACAGTCTGACTCAACCTGTCAGGCTGGTGTCCCCAAATGGGTCTGGAAATCCCCCAGTTTTTGAGATGAGAATCTCTGAAAACTCCCTGGAAGCTGGTTAAAGTGAATGACACCCCACCCCAATACAATTGGGTTAGCTAACTTTATCCTTCCATTTTGATATGGACTAACATCCCCATTGATATACACTATAATAGATCAGTGGTTCCCAACCGCTGGTCTGCGGCGGCTGCTGGAGCTCAAGCCAGATATTTGTGGCGGCTTAGCTCCGGCAGCCGTGGTGGCTGAGGCGTAGTAGGAGGCAGCGGAGCAGGAGGCACCTCCCTCCCTTCTCCATGCTTGGGGAGACACACTTGGGGAGGGATGGGGCATGAAGAAGGAGGGAGCACTTGCTCTGCCAACACCCCTCCCTCTGCCTGCGTGGCTGCTTTTGCCAGTGGTGGCACTGGGGATGAGGCGATGACAGGAGTAGGCAAAGCAGGAGGCACCTCCCTCCCTCCCTGGTAATGGCAGCCTGGCTGGGGCTCCTGGCTCCCCTCTCTACCCATGAGGGCACAAGACGTGCTTGGGAATGGAGGGGGTGCAAAGGAGGGAGTGCGCATGCACTGCTAATGGCTACTGCCCCTGCTCACCAACAATAATAGGCACGCTCCTAGGGGGGCAGCCTAACTCTGGGGAGTGCAGGGGTGGAGTGGGTCAAAGGGGTTTTGGGTGAGAGCATTGTGGGGTCAGGGGGCAAGAGGGTGTTGGCATGGGCTGTAGGAGCCAGAGGTTAAAGGGTCAAAGGGCATGGGGCACAGGGATGGGGGTCAAAGAGTGTTAGGCACTGAGGAGCAAGGGGCTGGCGGGGGTTAGGTGGTCACGCAACACTTCATTTTCATATTCATTGTTTGAATAACAAATATGCAAATATGCTAATAAAATGATACCAAAAGTTTGTGAATGAGTTTGCCGGTCCTCTGCATAAAAAAGGTTGGGAACCACTGTATAATATAATTACCTCTTCTTTGTGAGGACTGTACTCGGGCACTACCCAGTGTTCTTAGACCAGGGATTGGTTTCAGCAGGAGCTGACCAAGGCAAGGGCTGAACTCAGATATCATTCACTGAATGGAGACCCTAGTGGACAGCAGTTAGGTGCAGATCGCACAGAGCAGGTATGTCTGTGATTGCTTTCCACAAAGGGACATTGTGGTGACCATGACCTGAGCACTAAATAATAAGCAAACAGGGCCCTGACTCCTTGGGTAGAATAGACCTGGATCTTACCCATCTTTCTGATCTACTTCTTCATCAGTTCATTTGTTCTTCCTTGGTTTGCAACCACCTGAAAAAGTTATAAGAATAATGCTAATTGCAAGAACTATGGCTTGAGGCTTCATTTAAAAACAATTTTTTAAAAAGTTTTTAGAATCTTTATATGATGAGGGAGTATTTTGACTTGTTTCAATGTGACATTTAAAATCCCACTCATTTTTAAAAATCTCTTTTTGTACAAACTGTCAAAGCATCTTGACGGCAGCCTCTGATTTTCTATTTTTTATAATAATGAGTCTAAGCAAGACAAAAAGGGATCTTCATTCTAGAATAAATGTTTTTCTTACCAAAATAATATCTATGGTGCTTAAAAATATGGGGATTCTTCTGATATATAATTGCAAAGATTGTGTCACAAACTGTGGCAACAGTCTGACTGAAGATTTTTTAAAATTCCTGAGATTGTAAATGACTCACTGAAAAACTCACATAAAATATTTCATTCCCAAAGTTTTTAAACACTCCTTTAAAATGGCAGTTTTCAAGTCTCACTAGTTCCGAGGGAGAATCCCTTATTTTGCATTAAGTTTAAGTAAGTTTTCAAAGCACCTGTGAAGAAGGAATTTGTTTGTTTTTCAGCATGAAATTTAGTTATGCTTTGGAAAAATCTCTTCTAAATCCTGTCATGAAACTCCAAACCTCTACATTTTGCCTATGAAGGTGAACAGACATGGCAGAAACAATAATAATATTATTTAGTATTTATACAGTCATAGTGGTACATGGTGTTTTTTGGCAATTAAGAAATGACAGGTCCCTGGCAGAAGATTTTAGTTTAAATGCTGAAGAATGGGAGGAACATAAGGTATTCACATCAGTGGAAGAACATAAGATATTCTCATTGCTATGTACTCACTATATTAGTTCCTTTAAAAATAATATATTAGAATTTGAGGACAGTGTCTGCAAGGAGACTAGGCCACTGGTTAAAATGGGGAATTCTCATTAAAAATTGATATCATGATACAATACATCAGGGATTCCCAAACTTTTTGACACGGGGACCAGTAAATCCATTCACGAGCTTTTGGAGGACCGGTAACATTCATTTGCATATTCATTAAGCAAATGATGAATATTCAAATAAGTTGTTTCTGGTCCTCCGAAAGCCCCCAGTGCCAGCGTTAGCAAAGCTTTTGATACAGTCACCCACAATATTCTTGCCAGCAAGTTAAGGGAATATGGATTGGATAAATGGACTGTAAGATGGATAGAAAGCTGGCTAGATCAGGGTTTCCCAAACTTTTTACTTTAGCTGGAACTCGTTTTTTTTCAGTACTGTTTTTTGCAGCCCAAAAATATAAACACATATAAAAAAAAGAATGAAAAATGAATAAATTTTCAGTGTTTCACCTGTCTGCATCCTCTGCCCAGCCTGGGCCAAGGCTTGGGGGACCTGGCGCCGCATGGGCACTCCAGGAGGTGGGAGCAGGAGCAGATTGGGGGTAGGGTATCTGGCTAGGAGGGAGGGTGCAAGGAGGAGTAGGGTTGCCAGGTGTCTGGTTTTGTACCGGACAGTCCGGTATTTGAGGGTTTTGTCTGGGAAACAAATTGAGAAAATACCAGACATATAAAATGTCTGGTATTTTCTAATTAGGTAAGTTTTATTATAATTAGGTGTATCAGTCCTTAGCTGCGAACTGCCTGGCTGGTAGATGTGCTCACGCTGCGAGTGTGTCTACCTGTCAGGCAGTTTGCAACTACTCGAGGGAGGATATGTGGGGGCGGGGCAAAATGGAATCCCCAGCCGGACTCACTCGTCTGCCAGGGTCTGCATGTGCCTGGGTCAGTCCCACTCCCCCCCCTTCTCCTCCCGATCTCCCCAGTCCAGCCCTGCTGCCCCCGTCCAGCCCTGCTTCCAGCGGCTGGTTCCCCCCACCCTCCACCAATCTTCCCCAGTCAGCCCTGCTCCCCCGACGACCCCCCCCGACCAGCCCCGCTGCCCCTGTCCAGCCCTGCTTCCAGGAGCTGGTTCTCCCGTCCTCCTCCTCCTGATCTCCCTCGGCCAGCCCCCCCAACTCCCGGCCAGCCCTGGTTCCACCGCCTGCCCTCCCCGATCTCCACCGGACAGCCCCGCTGCCCCCAACCCTGCTTCCGCCACCAGCCCGCCTGCCCAGATCTCCGTGGGACAGCCCCGCTGCCCCCAACCCTGCTTCCGCCGCCTGCCCGCCTCCCCCCATCTCTGTGGGACAGCCCTGCTGCCCCCAACCCTGCTTCCCGACGGCTGTTTCCCCCCCCCCACACACCTCCTCCCAGCCCGCCCCGCCCTGCTCTGCTCCCCTCCCAGCAGCCACGCTGAGTCCCGGTATTTTTTTCCCGTGGCCCGGTACCGGGCCGCGGCCCATAGTTTGGAAAACGCTGCAATACATGATAGCCTCCTACTGAGCGAAATAGACAATAGTACAAGATGGATATAAATAACAATAAAAGACAAAGTGGGGTGAAGTAGTATCTTTTATTGAACCAACTTGTTGACAAATGGAAGATGATGAAGAATTCTGTGTAGCATGAAAGCTTGTCTTGCTAACAGAATTTGGTCCAATAAAAGGTATTACTTCACCCACCTTGTCTCTTTTAAGATCCTGAGACTGACATAGGTATGACAGCACTGCACACAAATAATATAGTGTATGTGTATATCTATATATATCATCAGAATATATTTTTCTTCACATCATATATTATATAAAAATACCAAGTATTTAGGATACCTGTGTATGGTAGAAAACTGAAAACTCTGGACTTTCTTGTTGAGTTACCCTGTCACTCTAATTAAGGATGTTAAGTAGCATGTATTTCACTAAACGAATAGTCGATGCATTTTTGCACTGACTATTTGATTACTCAATAGGGCGGCGCTGCCCCTTTGAAATGCTGCCATGGCATTTCAAAGGGGCAGTGCCACATAGCTGATCCAGCGGACTCCAGCTGACCGCGGGCTCCCTGTGGCACTGCCCCTTTGAAATGCCGCTGCAGTGTTTCAAAGAAGCAGCGCTGCATGGAGCCCAGGCTCCCTGTGGCGCTGCCACTTTCAAGTATCCCCTTCTCCCCCCCCTTGCTGCCTCTGATAGAGGCAGCCAGAGAAGGGGGGAAGTAACTAGTCGACTATCCTGTTGATTATCCGATAAGCATTTGCTTATAGGATAGTCAACTAGTCCTTAACATCCCTAACTCTAATATTCCTCATTTTCTCATTATCACTAGGCAATAATTCTAAATTTAATGCTTTTTACCATCTGTGCCATTCACTTGCCTCATTTACAATCAAGAGGTACTTTCAAATTATTTTAAAGCCAGGAGCATGGCTAATGCTTCCTCTCTTGTCTGATGGAATGCAAGTGAACAAAATATGAAAAGTGGTACACTCCTCTTGTGTCTGCATATTTTGAAACAGGGTTTAGTGACAGACTATAGAAGGGATAGCACAGAAGATCAAGATTCCCCCCCCTCCACATTTATTTTCAGGAGAAAAATGCACTGTTGAAGGTGATGAGTGAAATCACAGGCCCATGGAAGTAAACGGTAAAACCCCATTGGCGTTAACTTTAATGGGGTAAGGATTTCACGTTATGTCAACAAACCAGAAGGCAGCTGTGTTTTGAAACCATTACTTTAGCTAGCTACAAGTGAACTTCGCTGAAAGGTGGTGGCACATGATTATTCTAGCTGAAACAAAAGACAGGACTATGTAGCACTTTAAAGACTAACAAGATGGTTTATTAGGTGATGAGCTTTCGCGGGCCACACCCACTTCCTCAGATCAACATGTGGAAGAAAATCGGCACAACCACATATACCAAAGTGATACAATCAAAAAAAAGTGAACACACATAAAAATGACGAATCAGGTTTAAGAACAGAGGAGGGGCGAGGGTCTTTAAAGTGCTCCGTAGTTCTGTCTTTTGTTCCAGCTAGACCAGACTCACAGGGCTGCACCTCTATCATGATTATTCTCGTCTGACCGCCCAGATAACAAGCTAGGCCGGAGATCTCCCCCACGCCTCCCCGACAGCAAGCGCCTCCCTGCTGGGGCTGGTTTGTTTTGCCTCGCACGAGCAGCCCGGTCCGTGGCGCGATCAACGGCTAGTTACTGAGCACTGAGGGGGGCGGGGGGGGGGGTTCAGCCGCCCGGGGAGGGGGGCGGCGTGAGCGCGCCCAGCGCAAGAACGAGCCCGGGCCACGCCAGGCGCAGCGGCTCTTCACAAGCGCTTGCCAGGGCCGACGCATTCATAGGCTCCGCTCGGAAGCAGCGGGCTGAGGGTGGCGGCGGCTGCCTTAGGAGAGCCGCTCCCAGCAGGCACTGGACAGCTGGGGATGCCCGGGGTGGAGTCCGTCCCCTGTCTCCGGCGGCCACGAGCGGGCAAAGGTGCCCGGCGACAGGCGCCGCCCCGCCCTCTAGGCCTGCGCGGGACTCCCCGCCCCCAACGCCTCGCTGGTCCCGGATTACCCAGAAGGCCCTTCTCCCGCGCATGCGCAGCGGGGCGTCCGCTCAGGAAGAGGAAAATGGAATAAACAAGCCCCGGGCCGGGCCCATTGACGAACCGCCTCCCCCTCCCGCCTCGGTGGGCTTAGCCGAGCGGCCCCTTTAAGAGAAGCACAATTGCGCCCCCGGCTCCCCGCTTCCCGAGTCGGAGCCCCGGTGACGGCGGCTCCCGCGGCCCCTCCCCATGGTGCTGAGGCTGGCGGCGTTGCCATGAACCCCGGCGGCCTCCCCTGCCCGGCCCCGGCGGGCCCTGCCCCGGCCTCGGGGGCCCCGGCAGGGGTCGGGGCAGTGGGGGTCCCGGGCCCGGCTCCCGGCGCGGGGCTGAAGCTGAAGTTCTGCCGCTACTACGCCAAGGACAAGACCTGTTTCTACGGGGAGGAGTGCCAGTTCCTGCATGAGGAGCCCGGCGCCGCCCCCGCCTGCCCCGGGCCCCCGCCCGTCCTCGGGGGGCTCCCGCTCGGCCTGTCCGGCGCCGCCGCCGCCGCCGGGCCCGGCTACCCGCACGTTGCAGCCCCCGGAGCGGCGGCGGTGGGGCCTAAGAAGGCCGAGCTGGGGGGCAGCCACGGCGGCGGAGGCGGGGGGCTGGATGGACCGCGGCTGGCGAGTGAGTGCGGGCGAGGGAAGGAGGCAACGGCCAGGCCCCGGCAGCAGGGCCGAGTCCCGGCTGGTGGGAACTGGCTGGGACCGGGCCGGGCAGCCCGGCCTGCCCGTGGGCGGAGGGGAGGAGGGATGCTGGGAAAGGTGGCCCCCCGCGGATATGGGGGGAGAGGGCTGATAGTGAGCCCGTGTCCCCCCGGATGCTGGTTAGGGATGCAGGGGGATGATGGGGCATACCAGGGAAGGTCCTACATGGATGCTAGTTTGGGCTGCAGGAGGATGCTGGGGGATACTAGTGAGGGGTAGCCCCTCTGAATGCTGGTTTGGGATGCAGTGGGTTTGGTGGTTGGCATGGCAGAGATGCATGTATGCCCTTTGGGCTAGATTTTTTTTTTTAATGCCAGAGCAGCACCTAGCATGTTGTGGTTGGTACCAGAATCAAATAGTAAACAGTAATGATGATGGCTGAGATTGGTGGTATGGGAAGATTTAGTGCAACTAGCTAGGAACTGTGTAAGAGGAACCTGGTTTAATTCGTTCAGAGGTGCTTTGAAGGGACCTGCTGCTTCTCATTTCTTTACACTATCCTCCCACAACTGCCAACTGCTGTGTAGGTGCACAAGACTGCCAGTCTTCTGTGGTGGTGCCTCAGTTCCCAGTCCCTCAGATTTGGAATCTGTTAAATTTTTTTCCAGCTAATTAACAGAAATATACTTAGTAACGTTACGCTTTCTGGCTGACAGCAGGGACATCCAAAGTGCATAGCCAAAACAGATAAAGTTGTTGCAGGGAACCTGCATATAACAGCAGGTAAAGTGCTTTTGTATCTGAGTCAAAAAAGGATACTTGGAACTTTCTGCTGATATTCAGAAGGTTCTGCTGCAAGAGAGACTAGCATGAAGATGCTATTTCACTAGTAGCTTTATAGGATAGTCACACTGAAAAATTGTCCCAGTGAGATTATTTGATGGGAATCTTACATTTCCCAACTGATATGCACATAGTACCACCCTTCATCCTCAGATTACATTACTTTAAAAAAAAAAAGTAGTTCAAGTAAGTCCTTTTCCTCATATCTCTTTCTTCCACCCCCCGAAAGTGAGAATTACAAGTGGGTTCCATGTTGAGTTAGTCATTTATCAGTGATGCACCTGTCATACCTCATCTCTTTTTATCTGTGCACTTTAGGCTTACAGAAACTAGCTTTGTAAATGGCTTGGTCTGTAGTTGCAGCAGCACTTGGCATAGCAAAATCCTGTTAGTTGTGGAGACTTTTTAAAAAGTCATTCCTTTTTAAATTAGTACAGGTTGAACCTCTAGTCTGGCACCTAAGGCCCTGAGTAGTACCAAACCAAAAAATTTGCTGAACCACGAGAAGTCAATATTGTCTAGCAGCATTTCCAATACTTCCACTGCTTATTGGGCTGTTAGAAGACATTTAGAGGTAAATTAGAGGTAAATAACAGCACAGAACACTGAGAACTAGACTGGTAGATATAAACAAACTTTATGGGACTGTGGGAAACTTGGCCACATCCATGATAAGTATACATCCAGCTAACTAAAATCATGCTAGACCATGGATGTTGCTGGACCAGAGAGTGCTGGACTAGAGAAGTTCAACCTGAATACTACATTTGGTCCATTATGGATTTGTAGCAAAAGCTTGATACTTGTTTGCATGATGGGACTTCTAATTGTCAAATGTTTTCATGGTGGTCCTCTGAAATTCAGATAGTGTTGAATGCTGCAGATACAGCTGACAGATGGCAAGACAGTTCATGGTGCTAGAGCTCTCTATAAATGAACTTTGTTGCTCTTATATCTCTAACTTATTAAATTTAAGTAAATTATAACAACTATTTGCCAAGTTTCAAGGTTGCTCATACTTACTGTGCGAGCCTGTTCCATTGAGCAGTGTTATCTATGTAGTTAATGCAAGATTGACAAACATAGGAATTTCATCCTATCATGAAACTTTTGAAGCGAGTTCTCTGACTTCTTTGTGAAAGTTTCAGCAAAACGATTCAACCATTTACCAGAGCAAAGTTGGTGAGAAATACTGGGTTTTTTTTTCAATGATCAAAAAAATTTTACATCCTTTCATAAAGAACTCTAGTGCAGTGATTTTCAAACTACAGGTTTTGACCCAGTATTAGAGATGTAAGCGACTAGTTGAGTCTCTACTCGACTACTCACTTCCTCCACTGCCTTGCTGCCTGTGTATCAGAGGTTCCTCCCACCACCACCGTCGCTGCGGTGTAGAGGAGGAGGGATGGGGACGCAGAGGCGCAGTGGTCCAGGATTGCTCAATCTTGGCTCATGCCAGGTCCCAGACTGCTGCACCTCTTCCACCCAATTCTTACTACATTTAAAAATGCTCAGCTGCAGTGGGGGTAACTTTGGACCCAGCATAAGCAAGGACAGAGCGCCTCCCCTTAATGACTAATCATGTAGTTGATACAAATTGTGTTGACTACACAGTTAGTCAATTCGTTGCTTCTTAACATCCTTATCCACTACTGGGTCATGCAATGTCAGACCCTGGGTCTCATTGCTGCAGGGTGATCTAGTGACCAGTGCGGGTGCTAAGCAGGCTACCTGCCTGTTCTGGCACTGCAGACTGCGTTGTGCCTCAGAAGTGGCTGCCAACAGGCCTGGCTCCTAGGGGTGTGTGTGTGGGGGGGGGGGCCTGGAGGAGAGTGCTCAGGGCTCCTGAGCACTAGCTCTGCGCTCCCATTGGCTGGGCACCTGCTGCTGGCTGTTTCTGGGGCTCAGCATGGTTTGTGGTGGCAGAAAGTGCTGCACTGCTGACTGGGAGCCGTTCAAGGTAAGTCCCTCCTGCCACAGCCCTGACATCCCCAAAGCAGGAGCCACCTCCTTACACCTCAAGGCTCTCCTCATCAGCCCACTCTGGATTAGGGATGTAAGCCACTAGTCAACTATCCAGTAGGGATGTAAGTGACTAATTGACTAGTCGCTCTCCCCGCACCCTTGCTGCCTCTATCAAAAAGAGGTAGCAATGGGGAGGAAGTGGAAGGGGTTCTGGGAGAAGCCAGCTTAAAAGCTCCCTGCTGGCTCCAGGCGGCACTTCTGCTTTGAAATGCACCAGAGCCCCTGCTGGGGCTCTTGTACATTTCAAAGCAGAAGTGCCTCATGGAACCCAGAGTCAGTGGGGGACTCCCCTCCCCGCTGGTCCCAAGCTCCATGCATCGTTTCAGTCTTTGAAATGCACAAGAGCCCGTATTTGACTAATACAATAGTTGATGGAAATTTCATCGACTATTCAATTAGTTGATTGATCTAATTTTAAATCCCTACTATCCGATAAGCATATGCTTATCGGATAGTTGACTAGTGATTTAACTAGCAGCTTTCTCCCCGCCCCTTGATGCCTCTATCAGAGAGAGGCAGCAAGTGGGGAGAGCAGGATCCAGTGCTGGGGGAAGCCGGCTTAAAAGCCAGTTTCCCCCAAGCACTATCTCTGCGGGGGGTGGGGGAAGGACAGGAGAGGCGGAGGTGTAGCAGGGGATCGGGCGTGAGCTGGGCATCAGCTCTTAATACATTTAAAAGGCTGAAGTGTAGTGGAAGGGACCAGGTGTGAGCCGGGACAGCTGATTCCTGGCTCATGCCTGGTTTGGCCCCCCCCCCCCCCCCCCCCCGCTGCGCTTCAGCCTTTTAAATTTAAAAGGCAGAGCCGCAGTGGGGTTAGTTCCCGGGGCCAGGAGCTAACCATGCTGCAGCTCTGCAGTTTCACCTCTTATCAACTAATTGACTAGTTGATGGAAATTCCATCGACTAGTGGATTAGCTGATTAAATGCCCACACTCTAGTAAAATTATGTTTGGTCATGGGCATCAATGATTTTCTTCAACTGGGTCATGAGAAAAAAGTTTGAAAATCACTGCTCTAGTGCATGCAGGCTTGGAGCTGGAAATCTTATTTGGCAGGAGGGGTGTTGGAGATGTCACTTTTGCTCTTCTTGTAAGGGGAAGAAACACCAAGTTATAAGCCTTTAAAAATTTCACTGTGCTTATGTACAGTATGGAATTGAAGATTTACTAACTAAATTCTCTGAAGATTTTTGTCTGTACTGAGCATGCTCCAGCTCAGGGCAGTGGGGACTAAATATGACTTGCCTTGTAGTTTCAGCTCCACACTCCTGTGGTCCCAGACCAGGAAGGTGACAGAATTGCTGGCCCCTGGGCGGGAAAGGCCCTGGCTCTGTGCTTTGGGAAAGGTTGGGGTCTCTGGCAGAAGGGGTTGGGCTGGGGCAGGCAGCCTTCAGCATCACCCCAAGCACGCTGAGGCCTGCCCTCCCCCCAACTCCTGCCAGCCTTCAGAGCCTCCTAGAGCACGCTGTGTGGCAATCTGGTGGCAATTTAAAAGTCCCAGGACTTTATTCACCACTGCCACTGAATTGCCAGATTTCAGGGTTCGGCTTTTTGGCTCTCTCCTGCCCTTTGTCAGCAGGCCTGTCCCAGACCCAGGAGCTGAGAGCTGAGAACTTATTTCCATACCCTCCCTGCTCCTTCTGCCAAGTCCTGGGCAGCGTGGAGGAGGAAGCCACATGATTTGAATGCAGGGACAAGCTCAGGTCAGAGGA
Source organism: Pelochelys cantorii (assembly GCA_032595735.1). Lineage (NCBI taxonomy): Eukaryota > Metazoa > Chordata > Testudines > Trionychidae > Pelochelys > Pelochelys cantorii. The sequence continues at coordinate 48,447,412 of CM064326.1, forward strand.
GGGGGAGAGTGGAATTGGCTGGGCAGGAGACTAGAACCCAGAAAATGTGGAGACAGACTAGAACTAGCAAGATAAAGAGAGAGAAGACTGTAATAAAGAGCTCCATGACAACGTGGCCTGTTTCACTATTGGTATGCTGTCAGCACATACCTATGAAACTTATGGGTGAAGCATGTTTCATCCCCTCTAGTGCTAGTCCACGTAGAGGCTGACAGCCTACTACTGCTATTATTGCTCTGTTAGCTCAAGTGCTGGAGGGCTGTGCTGTTGTTCTAAAAGTTCCATTTTGCTGAGGAGCCATGTGGCTTTAAGTATGGCTTCCATATCATGGGCCTTTTGTTTTCTTAGTTTTTTTTTTTAATGTAGGGGATTACATACAAAGTTACATTAACAATAAACAATTTTGCAAAGTGAAGAACTCAGAAGTTAGGAAGTGCTAGTATTAAAGCGGCCTGGAAACCATGATTGACACACGTGTGTGTATGTATTGAGAGAGTTTTTAATTATATGGTCACATACTATTTTTTCCATGGTCTCCTTCCTCATTCAGTTCATAGACTCAGCAGTGGTAATTGAATAATCTGCTATTCAGTAGCTTATTTACTACACGCTATTTAAACTCTGCTCTGAATACAGAATTATTAATTTCCTAATGGGCCTTTTTGTCCTGTTCATCATTATAGTACCTGAAAGTATAACATGTTAATTTATTTTCACAAAATCCCTGTGAGGTAAGGGAGTATTACACCCATTTCTCAGATGGGAGTTGAGAGGAAGAGAGATCAAGGTAAAAAGCGTTGATGAATTTTGAATGCCTAATTTGAGAATCCTAGGATCTGATTTGTTCAAAAGACAACTAATTTTAATTGAACCTGTGAGTGCTCAGCACTTCTGCAAATCAAACCCCAGGATCTCAAGCTGGGCACCCAGACATGAAAACTATACAGTTGGTGACCACTTGTAAGAATTTTGACTTCTCTTGTCCATTGTTAGAAACTTGGACATAGGGATAAAAACTAGTTCTCTAAGGCAGCATGAAACTGCCTTAACCACGTGACCATTGGTTCTCTTCCTGCAGTTTCTGCCTCGTTCACTACACACCTTTTAAATTGCAACAACTGAAACAGGAGTCCCACAGACAGTCCAGTTTATACAGCCATGGTTTATTCCCTGTAGTGGACACTCTGGACACTAAGGCCTGTGGGGAAAAATAGCATCTGATCATATATTAAAAAATGATCATAACGTGTACAGCAACAGAATATGGCAACTTAATTCCAACATTGCCTCACTTTTGAGTGCTTGACTTTGCAACTATAATATTGTTAGGTAATTTTAATAATTTTTACTAACTTCTTGAGATGCTTTTTACTATAAAATAGTGTAATCTTCTTTCATCTTGTGTAGTTGAGTATCACTAAAGTAAAATCATAGGGGGCTATAGCTGCTTTCATAGCTCAGCTGTGACAGCAGCCCCCCTGCTGCTGTGTGGTGTTAATATTGCACATTCAAGAAGCTGGCCTTGAGAACACGGGTGCTGCTATTATTGAATTGAGTTTTTGTTCCCCTTACTCCCAAGTCTAGGGGCATGTCCCATACTACAGACATAAGTCAACCTGTATTAGATTCATACTACCCTCTTTCTGTTGGTGGTATGCCTCCTCACCAGGACTGCCTCTACAGTATGAAGAGAGTCAGTATGGGGGCCTGAGAGGTAGGGCTCTCAGCTCCACACAGCTCCCCACCAGAAGCCCAGCTACCAGGTTTCTCGCCATCTTGTTCCCTGCTGTGAGCAGGGGCCAGTCACCCAGGATTTTCTCTTCTCCTTTCCCCATTGGGAATGGCAACAGGAAGCTGGGGGCAGCTGAGCTTTAGCTTCCTGGCTTTCTTGTCAATTTCATGGTTCCTGGAGTGAGCCCTGAAATTGACAAGACAGGCAATAGCCAATGTCACCCTAACTACACCAACATAAGTCCTGTGGCTCTTGTGGAGGTGGAGTTTATGTGAAAGTAGTAGGACGCTTACATTGGTGGGATCAGGGTATGGAGTGTGTACTGACATAATTAGGGTGACACAAGCTCTCTTACGTTGACTTGTGTAGTGTAGACCAGGCCTAGATGTCATTTTCTTTAACCATATACTGGTTTTGTCCTCTCATTTCTCCTTTTTCCATTTTCTTGGTAGAGAATAAGAGCATCCTTCCTTGAATTCTTTATAGGACACTTCTGGTTAAAAAATAAAAATAGAACAAAATTTAAATATCTTGCCCACAACACTTGAGGTAGTAGTAGGTCCGTCCATTGTAGCATTGGTTGAGAATTCAGACTGTCCATGAACTGGAGGTGGGAAGGCACATGGAGATCAAGATCACAACAGGTTGGCCTGATAGTCATAGTACTGCTGCTGCTACAGCCATCAAACTACACATATTGGGAAGCTTACTGTGATAGTAATAGTAAGCAGTTGCTGCTAATATATGAGCAACAGTACAGCAAAGCTGCATGCATACAGTCACTTTCAACAAATGAAACCAGATCAAGAAATTCTGTTCTCTTAGCTGAGACCTACAATATAGGTTTTGTAACATTGATTACAGAAGGTGCTGAAGACTTAACCATCACCATTGTTTTGAAATACAGTAGTTAAAACAACGAGGAGTTCAGATTTATTAGGGCATACGATTTCCTGGGTAAACCCACATCATCATCGGAAGTGTAGTGGAAGTTACAGATTCAGGGGTATATATATTGTGTTAATAAGGCTAATCACGTCAGGGTGGAAGTGACTCATTCACCACATTTGATGTGGAGATGTGACTATCAAAAGAAAAGAGATTGCCTTTATTGTGAGTTAACCAGTTAAGATCCTATTCAGTCCTAAATTGATTGTATTGAATTTGTAAATGAACTCCAATTCAGCTGTCTTCCTTTGTAATCTGGTTTTGAAAATCTTTTGTAAAAGGATGGCTACAGGAAAGTTGAAGTGTTCCCCTAGAGATTTGTGTTACCTTTCCTGCTGTCTAATTTGTGTCCCTTTTTATACTTTGGTGTAGAGACTGTCCAGTTTGGCCCATATATATGGCAGAGGGGCATTGCTGGCAGTTGATGGCATATATCATGTTAGTGGAAGTGTAGGTGGAGGAGCCCCTGATGGTGTGGCATATGTGGTTAAGTCTGTGATGGTGTTGCTTGTACTGATGTGTGGATGAAGTTGGCAACAGGATTGGTTGCAGGTTAGGTTCTTGGGTAAGTGTTTCTTTGGAGTGTTGTGTGGTTGCTAGTGAGTATTTGCTTCAGGCTGAGGGGCTGTCTATAGGTGAGGACTGTCCTGGCCCCGAGGCCTGCAAGATTAAACAGTGGAAACAACAGTGCATCAGTAAGGGATAGTTTTCCAGGATAGGTTGTAGGTTCAGTGATGCACTGCAGGGGTTTTAGATGGGGGTTGTAGGTGATAACCAGTGGTGTTCTGTTCTTTTCTTTGTTGGGCCTGTTTTGAAGTAGGTGACTTCTGGGTACTCGTCTGGCTCTGTCAATCTGTTTCTTCACTTCCCCAGTTGAATCTTGAAGTTTTAAGAATGCTTGATAAAGATCTTTTATGTGTTTGTCTCTGTTTGAGGGATTGGAGCAGATAAGGTTGTATCTTCGGGTTTGGCTGTAGACAGTGGATTGTGTGATGTGTCCTTCATGGACGTTAGAGGCATGTAGGTAAGATTAGTGGTCAGTAGGTTTCCAGTAAAAAGAGTGGTGTTTATGTGAGCATTGTTTATTTGTACAGTAGTGGCCAGGAAGTGGATCTCCTGTGTGGATTATTCAGGCTGAGGTTGATAGTGGGGTGGAAATTGTTGAAATCTCTGTGGAATTCTTCAAAGGCCTTCTTCTGCTGGGTCCATATGATGATGTCATCAATATAGTGTAAGTAGAGGAGGTATGCTAGGGGATGGGAACTGAGGAAATGTTGTTCTAGGTCAGCCATAAAAATATTAGCATGTAATGGGGTCATGTGCGTACCCATAGTAGTGCCACTGAATTGAAGGAATAAATTGTCCCCAAACGTCCCAGAAATGGTTGTTGGGGAGGATAAAGTCACATAGCTCAGCCACCAGATGTGCCATGACATCATTGGGGATACTGTTCCTGAAGCTTGTATTCCATCCTTGTGTGGGATATTGGTGTAGAGAGCTTCTACACCAATAGCAATCAGGGGATGGTGTTTTCAGGAAGATTACTGATGCACTGTTGTTTCCTCAGGAAGTTAGTGGTGTCTCAAAGATAGCTAGAAGTGGTTAAGAGTAGTAGTAAAGTGACTCGAACAGACAAACTAACCAGCAAGTTAGCTCTTCAAAACTAAACAAAATGCAACAAGTTGGATTGCAATATTCTTATGTAGTGGCTTTCAAGCCATGGTTTGTGGACAACTGTGGGTCTGCAGCCTGTGTCCAAAGTGGGTCTGGACCTCCATTTGAAATTTTTAGTGGTCAGCAAATGAAAAAAGGTTGAAAACAGTTCTAATGTATTTTAACAAACTGAACATTTTTTTAATGATTTGTACATTTGCAACTATTTTTCTATTGTAATTTACCTGCCATTATATCCCAGTGCTCCATATTAAGGTTAAGATTTAATTTTACCCAATACAATCTATATATTGTGTCTAATCTGCAATAAACACAGTTTTTCTTGGAGAAATTCTGAGGTGGGCTTAGGGGATGGTTAAGATTTGGCTGTGTTAGTGAATGCCAATGGTGAGAGATTCAGGATGAGACACCAGACAGATGGGTAGAAATGCAGAATTGGATGGAGACTAGTAAGGAATGGACAGGTAGACTGGTGACTCAGTGTAGAGAATGGTAGCGTTAGGAAACTATGTATGAGGTAGGTATGTTAAATTGTGAGTAATTCACTAATCGAATAGTCAATGCATTTTGCATCGACTATTCGATTAATCGATAGGGCGCCTCCGCCTTTGAAGTGTAGGAATAGCCCATGGGCTGTTACTATACTTCAAAGGTGAAAGCGTTGTGTGGAGCCCAGGGTCAGCTGGGGACTCCCCCGCTAACCCCAGGCTCCATGCAGCACCGCTGCTTTGAAAAAGCGCAAGGAGCCCGGAGTCAGGCTCCTCGTGGCATTTCAAAGTAGCGGCACCATGTGGAGCCTGTGATCAGCTGGGGATTACTCCACTGATCCTGGGTTTCGAGTGGCACTGCTGCTTTGAAATGCCATATGGAGCTGAGGACACCTCAGCTGGCCCCACGGGGGCTGCATGCGGTGTTTCAAAGCAGCAGTGCCGTGTGGAGCCCTAGGTTCACCCCCAGGCTTCATGTGGCGCTACTGCTTTGAAGTACCCTCTCCTCTTCCCCCTGCCTTGCTGCCTCTTTCTGATAGAGGCAGCAAGGTGGGGGGGGGAGGGGGAAGCAATTAGTTGACAGGCTTTCTGATAAGCATTTGCTTATCAGCTCGTCAACTAGTCCTTCACATCCCTGGTATGAAGTTATGCAAAGAAAAAAGTGGAATGACAGAAAGAGGACCAATGATGGAACCAATGTTCTAGTTATTTATGCATGGTGCACTAATTTGGTGTAATTGGATTAAAATCAAGAATAAGGATGTAAAAGAGTAGTCAACTACTCACGTTTTCCTCCTCTCCCCCACCCACTTCCTCTATATCAGAGGCAGCTGGGAAGGGGGAGCAGGAGCCAGTACTGGAGGGAGCTATCTCAAAAGCCGGTTCCCCCCAGCACCATCTCCACAGTGCAGGTTGGGCAGGGGAGGCGGAGGCACAGCGCAGGCAGCTCTTACTACATTTAGGGTATGTCTAAACTACATCCCTTTTTCGATAAAGGGATGTAAATTAGACATATCAAAATTGTAAATGAAGCCCGGTTTTGAATTTCCCACACTTCATTTGCATAATGGTGGCCGCAGCTTTTTTTCGAAAAGCCACTTTTTGGGGAAAAAAACACGGTCAAGATGGGGATCTTTTGACGGAAATGCCTTGTTTCGAAAGATCCTGTAACCCTCAAAAAATGAAAAAAGCAGCTTTTCGGGGGGGAAAAAAAAAGCCACAGCCGCCATTATGCAAATGAAGCACAGGAAATTCAAATCCCAGCTTCATTTACAATTTCGATATGTCTAATTTACATTCCTTTATCAAAAAAGGGATGTAGTTTAGACATACCCTTAAAAGGCAGAGCCGCAGCTGTCGGGACCCGGTGCAAGCGGGGACTACTTTAGTCCCACTCGCACTGGGTCCCTGCTGTGCCTCTGCCTTTTAAATGTAGTAAGAACCCAACAGCTCTTAGGCAGAGGTGAAGCAGAGCTAGCTCCCAGGGCTGGCGCAAGCTAGGACTACTTAATTCCAGCTCATGCAGCCCCCGGGAGTTAACCCTGCTGGAGCTCTGCAGTTTAAATGTAGTAGGAGTTGAGCAGCTGCTCACCCGGCTCCTGCTATATTTAAACTGCAGAGCTGCAGTGGGTAGCAAGCGCCCCTCTCCCCACCACTGACTACTTGATTAGTTGATGGAAATTCTATCTAATACTCGATTCATTGATTAATCACGATTTAACATCCCTACACCAGAACCAGGCTTAATGTGCAGGACAAACATACCCTAGGAAAGCTAGAGTAGGAAACAATCCTGCTTTGGTGTTGAGATGGTCCAGGCTGCCTAATATCTGTATTTTAGCATAATCTGTAAGGAGTTAAAGAAACACTAATCACATGGCTTTTGTGTTGTGTGACTGAGTTTCTAAGTCATCTTGATGCTTTTAAATCATTTTAATCACCACAGTAAAGCAATCTATTCCTGAACATTCTCTGCTGAGAATTTAGTTTTTGAAATGAAATACAAGCTAACAAGAGTCAGGCCCGGGTCATGGATTGCACCAGCCATAGTCAGGTTGTCTGTTTTGGATGCTTACATGTCATAAATATGAACCAACTCTGTATTATTAATGGCTGACCTTCCTTGCCATCAGGATAGGAAAATACTCATAGTAATCTAAGTAGCAGAGTATTTTTTACTTCCTTCCGAAAAAGGAAAAAAACTAACATACAGATATCTAAATTTGGATTAGGTACTTTAAGTACCCACACTTTAAAACTTTTTGTATTCTCAATGGTGCTCTATTACTTTTTTTTAATCAGAATTTTGGTGCAGAATATCCTGAAGAGACTTAGTGTTTGGAAAGCACTTGGAGAGAACATATTTTGAAGGTCTTAGAGGGTGTTCATATTTTGAAGGTGTGAGGATTGACAAATTGCTGTAGAGTGTGGGGTGCCAAAGGAGAGAATAATTCAGTTATCCCCATTTGAGTGCTGAGTTGTTAGTGGTTGTGTAAAAATAAAAAGGAAGAAATTACATCTATTTCAAGGAACTTGCAGTCTAGATTAGACACTTCTATGACGTACATTTTGCAGTATTGAGACAGGAGATTAGCTTCCCCAGTATTAGTGGTAAGGTAAAGTTTGCTGTTTTGTTTTCCTGTTTTTTCCTCTTTGTAAATAAAATACCTGATCATTAAGTTGGAATGTTTGTAATAAAGACAATTAGTCTTAGTCTTGCCTTGAGAAATGCTGTATTAAAACATGCATAGAAGGGATATCGGAGTTAAAGGCTGTCACTGTGGTAATGACAGTACACAGTATCTTGAAAACCACATAATATAAAGCACATGACTTGTGCTTGAGAATCCATTAAACAGTATACAAATGTTGCTTTTAATCCATGGCTGTGTCTAGACTGGCGCGATCTTGCGCCAGAGCAATGCATATGAGGCTCAGCGTGGAATATCGCCGAGCCTCATTTGCATAACTAATGAGCCGCCATTTTTGCTGAAGAGGCTCTTGCGCAAGACGGAGCTGTCTACACTGCCCCGTCTTGCACACGAAAAACCCTCTTGTGCAAAACCGTTATGCTGATGATTTTCAGGCATAACGGCTTTGCACAAGAGGGTTTTTCTTGCGCAGGACGGGGCAGTGTAGACAGCTCCGTCTTGCGCAAGAGCCTCTTCCGCAAAAATGGCGGCTCACTAGTTATGCAAATGAGGCTCGGCGATATTCCACGCTGAGCCTCATTTGCATAGCTCTGGCACAAGATCGCGCCAGTCTAGACACAGCCCATGTGTATTATGGTTGTTTCTGGATAGAGGGAAAAGTCATTACAGAATTAAGTGGGTTGAGTATAAGCCCGACAAATATCACAGTATTTTGAAGCTAAAAAGCTGTTTTCCTAAGTTTTACATGACATCCCACACAGGTTTTGTTTTTTGCTGCTAAAAAAACCCTCATTTAGGTTTTGTTTAACAGGTTAATCGATTAAAGGGAGTGGCCCTCATGCTGCAGGCAGGGGCTGCACCATCCGGGCTGGAGCAGCTGCTGCATGTGGCGGGCCAGGATGTCCCACAGACAGGGTCTGCTCCAGTATCCCAGCCAGAGTAGCTCCTGCCTGTGGGGTGCCCAGACCTGCCATGGACAGAGGCTGCTCTTGCCAGGACGCCAGAGCAGCCCCTACCTGTGGTGGGCCAGGGCATCCTGCGGCCAGAGGCTGTTCTGGTGTCCTGGCTGGAGCAGCCCCTGTCTGTGGCAGACCTCTTGCAGGGCTGAAGCAGCCCCCTGCCCGAGGCAGGTGGAGAGCTGCTTCAGCTGCCACCAGTTAACCTTAACCAGTAAGACTCATCCATTAAGGGTGGGGCTTACCAGTTAAACATTATAGACTAACAGATTTATTAAAGCATAAGCTTTCGTGAGCAAAGACCCACTTCATCAGATGCAAGTAGTGGAAATTCTAGAGGTAGGTATGGAATTTCCACTACATGCATTTGACGAAGTGGGTCTTTGCCCACGAAAGCTCATGCTCTAATAAATCTGTTAGTCTATAAGGTGCCACAGAACTCCTCGTCACTTTTGCAGATTCAGATTAACACAACTACCCTTCTGATACTTGACAGTTAAACATTCACATCCCTATTTTAGGTTAGTTTACATTGAAGTTAAAATGTACCTGTTTGTTGTATCCAGTAGGATTTTGAATTAAGACAGCCTTCTCATTTTAGAAACACACCTTTTTAAGCTGTGATGGCAGTACACTAGGTTCACTCTGGACATTACTTTTCTGGCACTGTGATATACTGTGCTGCAAAAAATTAGGAACAAAGATAATATTCCATTCTTTTAATAAGAGATGATGTTTAACAGTAATGTGAATACATAGTAAACACTTGAGAGAAAGCTTGTCCCAGTTAAAGATTAACACATCTTGACTGTTCCCTTAATCTAGAAGAAAGCTAGCTCTTTAAGTGTGAGACCTTTGGTAAAGCTGGAAAAGACCAAATTTTATATTCCTGTTGTTTTTAAGATTAAAAACAAGCAGAAAAATCTCCTCCCAAACCTTTTTCAGAAAACATTTACACATTATAAAACATAAAAAAGGGCACAAACCCAAGTCATTAGGCATACTTTGCAGATCGCTTTTAAACCATTGTTTTAGTTAAGCATTGTTTCATAGTTATGCAGCTCATGAAAAGCAGAGCTTCCTGTTTAGCAGTTGTACTTGGAGTTGTTCTCAACTTCTTTCAATAATTGCAGAATAAAAAGGGGCATTTGACTGAGGCCTGTAGTTGGGGGGGAATCACAAAACAGATCACAAAACAGTGATTTAGTAGAGCTTAACAGGAGGTCTTACCTTTTCTCCTGAGCCAACTGTTATCATTTTGTCTGCAATCTGGTCAGATCTCAAAACCTGAGCACAGTCAGCCCTGTGTAATTTTTAGTAGCACTGCAGGCAGTGTTTTTGATTATTTAGCAGGAGATGCTGCTTGTTATTACTCAACAACATCTGGATATTAAGAACTGCTAGAGGCACTACCTTTCAAATGAGATAAAATGGGCATCCTGATCATGTGTGGTATTAAAGAGAGGGCTATTTCTTTTGTTAAATGCAATTTCTGAGAAGACTGCTAATAAGATATTTTTGCATCTGTTTATGATGCTGAATTAATGCATTAGAAATACAGGTTGATCCTCTCTAGTCTGGCACTCTCTAGTCTGGCAATATCCATGGTCCAGCATGATTCTAGTTAGCTGGATGTCCACTTACAGCGCTTTCCACAGTCCCATAAAGTTTATTTACAGCCACAAGTCCTGGCTCTGTGTTCTGTGCTGTTATTTAGCTCTTATTTACCCTTCAGTGTCTTCTAAGAGCCCAGTAAGCCGTGAAATGTTAGTAATGCTGTAAGAGAATATTGACCTCCTGTGGTTTGGCAAATTCTCTGGTTCTGCACCGGTCAGGTCCTGAGGTTGCCCGACTAGAGAGGTTCAACTTGTGCCATATTGTCTATTAATGTTTATATTAGACTCACCCTTCACTTTCTAAGATTGATGTGATTTAGCCAGCTGAAACTCACACTCTGATTCTTCTGAAAGTTTGATATGTCTAGGCTTTTATATCAGGCTCATCACTGAGGTAACCAAACACTTGAATTATGACTAAGTCCTTTTAACTGAAGATATTGACATTACTCTTTTTTAAATAAAAAGCTGTTGCTGTCCTTTGTTCATCTCTCATGCCTGTAATCAAGAGCCTCTCTTTCTTGCTATGGTAGTGGAAGAAGTATCATAGAGGAGGACAGCTGAACTGCTGTGCTATCATAAGTGAGAAATTGCTTGATGGTTTTCTTTTAAAAGTAGAAAAAATGTTCTTTGATTGTTTCTAAACTTGCCTGCCTTCAGTTGCTTTACAGCATTGTTAAAAGTAAAAAATATGTTTTGGATCCTCTAAGCCACTTAAAATATGTTTTGTTCTTTATATCTGTTTGCCTGACATCTTAGTTTGCTCACCAGACTCTTTCTGCAGATGTGGTGTGAAAGAGAAATCTAGTCTGTTATTCACATTCTTTCCATGTCCATCTTTGCTCCTCAAACTAGTCTAGCTAACTTTCCCCACAACAGAGAGAGGATTATCTTGAGAATGTTTAACCTTGCTTTTCGAAGCATAAACAATGCTAATATAGGAGAAATACATCCATGTATCTTATAAGACAACTTTATCCAACTTCGTAAGTTTCCCACCATCCTAAAATAATAAACACTCCATCTAAGCTAATTAAAATATACTTTTGGGAAATTGAACAGTATTGGACATGATATTTTAATGGTACCAAATGTTGAACAGTTTGAAAATATACTTATGAATTTTAGTTACACAGAAAAGATCAAGATGGACATAGTAAATGCAGAGTCTAATTTTTGTTCAGTAAATGTGTGGCAATAAAAATTCAAAGTGGAAACTCTAAAATCTGCTCTCAAAGGTATGTATCAGGCCTATTATACATGGATCTCAGATACTTACTTTTCCATTACTCAATACTGTTTATCCCTGGTGAAGTCCAGTCACTTCCAGCGCAAGAACCTTCTTTAGGCTGGCCTTGACACACAGTTAAAAATTATTTTAACAGTTGTGGCCTGTCTTGGAGGAAGAAAAATCTATAGCTTGTCTGAATAATTAGTTGTCAAAAGCAAAGCCAAAGAAAAGAAAAAGCTTTTGACATATCATTTGTGGTCTTCTAGAAAATACACCAAGTGACAACTGCCTTATCTATTTAGGTATTTATCAAGCACCTGTTGCTGTATGAACTGTTTCCCCAAAAATAATCTTGTAGAAGACAGTCTGACAAAGTGGACTCTGTTTCTCTTGGCTTCTAGCAAGGTGGCTGGAAACTATTTTCCCTCTTCTAATGTATGTCTATATGAGCTGCATCATGTCCTTTTCTGTCTGTCTTTTCTTATTTGTTGATATGGGAAGGCTATGTTAAAGAAATGAAACTTGAGGTTTTATTCTGAAGGCAGGGAAGCCAGGATTCACTCTTTACCTCTGAAATAGAATGCCATAGCCTCAGAAAACTATTGTTTTCTGTTTTAATAAGTTAAACCTTTGAGGTCATTCATTTAATCATTTCTGTGGAGCATGATTGTTAAGGAAGATTGGTTTGTTCTACTAAGTAGCTTGGAACAGCGCGGTGGAAGGCCTTATGTCTGAGGACTACCACCGTGGAATCAGCATGTTTCTTTATGGGGAGCCAGTGTAGCGAGTGGAGCATTAGAGAGGTGTACTCTCCGTGGCTGGTGATGCGTGGGACGTATAGGTATTGGTCTGGTTATCTTTTGAAGGTCAGTATACTTATTTTGTAATACAGTGTGGTGCAGTAACATAGCTATGAAGTTATGGACAGCCTGGTAGATCATTATCCTATAAGACTCACTGGTCTTCAGTTAGAGATGAAAAAGAATATTTTGGAGCATCTACAGCTCTTGTGAATATCCAGAAATGCAAGGAGTTGAGAGAAACTCTCAAACTACAGATTGACATAGTAATAGAGATGTAGCCATGTTAGTCTGGTCATGCCAATTTTCTTCCACAGTTTGATCTGAGGAAGTGGGTCTGGCCCACAAAAGCTCATCACCTAATAAACCATCTGGTTAGTCTTTAAAGTGCTGCATAGTCTGGTCTTTTGTTACAGATTGACATGACATTTTGAGGGAGCCTCTCTGAGAGAGAGCCGTGCTGGACAGCTCTTCGGAATATTTTCATTATGCCAATGCTATCAGTATTGAAATGAGAATTTGGAGGTCATCTTCATATTGTTGGCTTGTAGGACTACAATTTTGCATTGTTTTCCCAGTGGCTTATAGGATGGGTGACCACCCTTTTAGAGAATGTGGAGCAATTTATCATTGCACTCTAAGGGTATATGGCTGTGTGTGGATTAAAAATCCTGCAGCTGAGTCAGTTGACTTGGGTTTGCAGAGCTCAATCTTTTGAGCTGAAAAATAGCTGTGTATATGTTTGGGCAGGAACTGAAGTTTGAGTTCTGGGACCCTGTGAGGGGTTGGATCCCAGAGTGTAGGCTCCATCCTGAGCCGAAACATGTACATAGCAATTTTTAGTCCTGCAGCCCAAGCCCAAGTCAGCTGACCTGGGCCAACATGGCCTTGCCACAGGCTTATAACCTTGTGTAGACTACTCTAAGGCTATGTCTACACTACAGGGTTTTTGTGCAAAAACCTGCGGAGCATCCACACCTCAAGAGCGTTTTTGTGCAAGAAAATCTACAGTCAATAGACAGAACAGAGGACTTTTTGCAGTGTAGGTATACTTCTTTCTAGGCGAAATAACTCCTTTTTGCCCATGATTCTTGCGCAAAAAGGCGTGTGTGGACGCTCAACAGGGGTTTCTTGTGCAAAAAGAGTCTATCACAAAAAGCACAGGTGCTCTGATGTCCATTCTGTGAATGGCGATCAGAACTTTCTTGCGCAAATGTCCATGCAGTGTGGATGCTCTCTTGCGCAAAAGCACGTCGCTTTTGCGATGCACTTTGAGGTGTGGACATGCTTTTGCGCAAGATCTTTTCCGCAGAAAGCTTCTTGTGCAAAAACCCTGCAGTGTAGAAAAGGCTTACTGTGTCTAAGCAAAAATGCTGTCAAATGCACAAAGTAACCATCTGAAAGAAGGTGGGTTTTCTCATCTTTTCCAGTTTTATGTAGTCTTGGATTTTGCTTATAACTGTAATGTAGCAGAGAAATGAGGTGTCTAAAGTCAGCCTTTAGAATGAAGGATAATGAAAAAATTACACGAAGTGTATTTTCATGCAAGAAATCCATGTTGCATTCCCAAACAAATTGAAATATTTGAGGAAGTTTATGGTGCCATCTGAGACATTCAGTTGCAGTAAATCACTAAAGATTCTGAAGGAAATGTAGTGTGAAATAGTAGAAATGCCCATGGGCTTATACAGTGTGTCTTGGAATGGCAACTGTTCTTGAAACTTGGAAAGTGCTAATGGCCTTCACCAGTCAGGAAGGACCTGGATTTAACTTGTACATTGTAGCATAAAGCTGCAGCAGTACTTCAGTTCAAAATACTGACTGAAATTCAGGGAAAGAAGACTCCGGATTCCAAGGCAGTAGATGCTTCAGTGGAAACCTAAGGAATTTTGAATGAAAAAACAACTAATTGTCACTAAGCGGAGCCTCAGATTTCCATCTTACAAAAATATCTGATGAATGTCTGGGCTTTCTTGTCCCAACAAAATAATAGGTTATATTTAAATATACTATGACCCAAGTTGGGTCCTGACTAAAAAGGGCTGGTAATAATATGACAGTGCTGTATTTTTCAGTATTGTCTCATTACAGTAGGTCTTCACAATGGAATAGTTTTGTTCCATTCTTCTGAATTCACACTTCCCAACTAAACAACTTCGAAAGCGTGGAGTAAGAACAGGACCAGACTACATATAGAATAATGGTTCTGGCTCTTGCTGGGCTTCGATAAAGGGGGGGCCTGGTCCAGAGCTCCCTCTTAGCTGCTCTTCTGGAGTTTTGGAAGAGAATCTAGAATGTGCTGTATATACAGATACAGTTCTGCCTCCCCATTCCATTAGTCCTTAAGTTTAGGATTCAAAATTGATTTGAAGAAAATGTAATGATTTTTTTTAATGACCAGAAGTAATTGGGGTTGCTAATATCTCTAATATACCATTCCTGAAAATCTCAATGTAGTCAGCTAAATGCCAGTGTCATGTCAGGATTAAATTAATTGAGTTAATTTGTGATATTTAAAGTGTACCTCTTAACTTATCCCCTCCATCCACAGACAATCTATCATTCAAGAGCTGTGATGTTATTAACTTAAGTTGCCTGGCTCAAGTCAGGATATAGGCTGAAGGGTGAGCGCAATTTGCCGGTTGCTAACTCAGTAAAGGCTAGTGCCATTTGAGTGCTGCTAATCCTCTAATGCCTTCCCTGTTTACTTTCCTGCTATCTGTTCCCTGCGTCCAGACTAGAAGTTACCAACCAGTTCCCTGCTTTGGCATTCAAAACCCTGCGTTCACATGTGTGTCTGAATACCAGCAATTGCAATCTTTCTGCTTGGTACAGAGATATATTTGATTCTGTTTGATAGTGGTGACTAGGAAGATATGTGAGCATGCTGCCAACTGTCTGGAGGCTGATACCAAGGCCCAAGTTGCGCTAATGTGAGACAGGCCTTTCCTCTGAATTGGATCCGTGCCTTGCCATCACACATTTATGCTTTTGAAGCGTGTTTTATGAAACACACCTTCCACAGAACCACGAAATCTTGATTCTTTGCAGTGTGCTTTAGCTCATCATGAAATTACTATATATCTTTTTATCCTTAAACATCATTGTTGCACCACAGGAACAAATCTATATAGGTATAGTTGGAATACTTGTATTATAAGGCCTTGTTTCTAGATTCTTAACTTTCTGAAAATGTGCCTTGGGAATTAAATCTGCTTGTTCTTAGCTTAGAAGAACTTTTTAGCAAATTTGAATAAAATTGTCTAAGCACTTTTGAAATACAAGATAATGAAAAGTTTAAGGAAACATTGAATGTCTGTGCTGTAAGATGATGCTTGAGTTCTTCTCCATATGTGATATTTAAATTGTAAACTTGCCATGAAGTTGCCATAAAGAGGAATGAATATATTGTTTGAAAAATGGTTACTTTAGAAATAAATTATTGAACACTTTGAGTACTGCTTACTGTGTATGCAAAATCATTACTTTCCTTTCTTCCTTTTCTGGTGCTTCAACTGCATTACATCAGATTCTGTTACCATCACTTGTTCCTTACTCTTTTCACATTGTTTGAGTTACTCGTCCCTGCCTTCAAGGTCATGCACAGCTCTGCCCTGCTTATTCTCAGCCATAATTTCATATTGAACACACATGCTTTATTTACCCTCCTCTTGCCTAACTTTTCCTTTCTTTATATGCACCAATATGCTTTCTTTGTTGCTTTCCCTAAAAATTCAGGTTTAAATCCAGAGAAAAATGTTATTGGCAAGAAACAGGTAGACTTGCTAAACTAAAATAATCTGAAATATTTTTTTTCTTTTTCTTCTAGTTCCTGGAATAGATGGTGGTGGTTTATCTGATGCTAGTCTCACAGATTCCTACTTTAGCACCAGCTTCATTGGCGTTAATGGATTTGGAAGTCCTGCTGAAGCAAAATATCCCATGATGCAGGTAATGTTAGTGGTGAGCTATATCAGTGTGCACTAGCGCTGATGGCCATGTTTCACTGTTGTGCCAAGAGCTGAAATCAGTTCAGTTGCAGGAGCAACAAAAAAAGAACGTGTTCTGAAATCTGTTACTGTACATTAGGCGTGCCAATTTCATCTAACAGGATGGAAATAGAACAACCTTGTTCATATCTTCATGTTGTAATTATCTTATTAGCTCTTTTTTGTTTCAGGATGAAATATGTTTTTCATTGATTTTTGCTTTTTGTACATTAAATCTTCTTGTGACTTATGGTCGATAATCTGCAATCTTAACTTTAACTGTCCAGATTTCTTTTTAGCATCCCCCTTATTTTTGCCCATCACATTTGAATTTGTATGGTTAACATTTTTTTCAACCTCTTTATTAAAAACTATAAAATATTTTTAATTGAAATACACTTTAATGTCCTTAACTGTCTGAAACCATGCAAACTGTTAAAGAAACTATATACTAATAGCCTGACTCCTAAATTCTCAGGTGAACATATAATTGCTTCACAGTTATCACACTGTACCTATGTGGCACTGACCAAAGAGAAGAAATTAAGTGCTTTCCATTTCCTATGTAATTTTTTAATAGTTTTTTTTTTTCAAATTTTATAGCAAATATAGGTGTCCATTATACATTAACTTGTACTATCTAGCAGTAATACAGGACAGTTTGTTGGAAAGGACTGCTCACCTTACTTCAAAGCATAAATGTATGGATCTCCTAGTAAATGGAGTAATAAGCTCATCAAGTATATGTTTGTTCAAGAACTCCTAAACGGTAAGAGCTAAGACCACCAAATTCAGTATACAGTGTCCTCTTATAACTTAAAACAACTTAAGGGTTTGGTTGTGCCAGGAAAACAGGTTGTTCCTGGAATGGGATTGCTTCTCATAAAACCAAACAGAAAAGAGACAGAATCACCAAAGCAAGTGCAGTCCTCAAAACTGACATACCTTGGTGAATGTTGAAAGAGGGCTCAGGGCGGGCATGCAGAGTGCCCCCTTTGCCTCCCAGCCTCAATGCAGAGCTGCCACAGCAGCTCCATTCTGGGCTGGTGGGGGGCTGTGCTTCCCTCCCATCTGTGGCAATCTGTTCTGTGGTGATAGGAGAGGGTTCCCCCCCCCCTTCAGCCCCAGATACATCTGCTCCATGCTGGGGCTAAAGGAGGAGGCACCTCTCCCCCAACCATAGCACCCAACCTGGAGCTGCCCCAGAGCTACCACTGCTGGGGATAGGTGGTCCTTCCAAAGCCCCTACCCAGCCTAACCTGGACCTGCTCCTTCTGGGGGACATGAACCCCTCCCTCAGCTGTGTCCATTGGAGCTGTAGTGGCCATGAAGAGGCACTTCTCACCTGACCCCAAGCTACTGTGGTCAGAGGGGGCTGGGTTTATTCTCTTTCCCTGTAGGTAGACTGCATATTGAACCCCTCATCCCCAACCCCACCTTAGAGCAATGATTTAAATGAAGCATGTACGTTTTCATTTTATTTTCCAAAAACAAAAATTGAGTTGATGACCCCAAGCAAACTAATGCCCTCTAACTTTGCCAAATTTTAACTATTTGGGCTGCAGTTTTCCATGCTGATTATGTGCCCCAGGATGATTTAAAAACAAAGTTGCCCTAAAAATTTAATCTGTTTCCAAGAACAAAGCTAGAGATATATTCTTGCAGCCTTTGTTTAAGCTTTCTGCACCGGGCATTTCCCCAGAACCCAGGGTGAGCTGGGGCGTTTCCTCCCCATATCAAAGGGGCGCTTTGGAGCAGGAACTTGAAATTCGCAGTAAGTTTGTGGCCATTATATCAAGGATGTACTTTTTGCTGTTCCTGCAAAAATCTGCCCAAATTAGACTAAATTTTTAGACTTTGAAAATTACAGTTTACACATGCTCAGTATAGACTTCTTTTAGATTTTTAGTATCATGTTCTAACCCGGGGCATTGTGCGGCTTTTCCTGCATTTGCTGCCCTGGGCTGCTGTGTGAGCTGTGCTGGGTCCAGGTTGAATGCAAGAAATGAGAATTTTATCCTGTGCTTTGAACTCCAGCCCTGTGCTGGACCCATGCAGCATGGAGGAACTGCCCAATTTTTGTATGGAGCTGCTGAAAGCTGCACGTGTGAGGCAAGATGGAATAAATGGGATGTGGAGGCTTGGACTGGAGGCTGATAGGTGAAGGAGGGCATAGGGAAACTGGGGGCAGGGCAAGAAGGTGATGTGAGGCCAATCTGACAAGTAATTGGAGTGTGGGACTAGAACTGGGGCTGGTTAGGCAAAAAGACAAGAGAATGATGACACTGAGGTTGGACAAGAAGCCTGGAGAGTTGAGCCCCCAGTGGGGGCTCTTGTGCATTTCAAAGCCGTGGAGCCTGGGATCAGTGGGGGACTCAGAGTGCCCCACTGACCCCGGGCTCCATGCTACGCTGCATGCCGCTAGGAGCTCGGGCTCCCCGCAGCTTCCCCTTTGAATTGCACAGATGTGTGGCTCAAAGGGACAGCCTCCTCACAGCTGATCACATGTGAATCAAAGGGGCAGCTGATCTGTGCGATTCAAAGGGGCAGCTGCCTGGAGCCCAGGATCAGCTGGGGACTCCCCAGCTGATCCCAGGCTCTGGCGGCATTTCCCCAGAACCCGGGGTGAGCTGGGGAGTTTCCTCCCCATATCAAAGTTGGTTCCTCTGAGGTGCTCATGGATAATACAGCTGTGATGTTCCATCAAAACAAACTTGGAGCTGCCTCATGTGACCGCCTTTGCTAAGAAGCAATGAACATTTGGCCTTTCTCCATCAGGAACAAGATTACTCTCAAAGCATCTCACCTTCCTGGGTCTCAGAACTGTGTGGTGGATCATTTCAGCAGATCATTTAACAGTGATCACAAATGATTTCTCAGACTGAATGTGGAAAAGTCCACATTTCAGATCTACAGAACACCAGAAATAAACGTATTCACTACCTGACAGAACGGGAGGACTCTCCACTCCTGTTTGAGGGCATGTCACAGTCTGGGATCTGTGTCAGATGCATTTCCACTATCCTGGAAAGGGAAACTTCTTTACCCTTTTTCTTGTATCCATATGGTGTCAAGAGTTTTGAGCATACTCATAAGATGCCACTGCTAGTCCATGTTGGTTCTTGGGCTTCCTGAGCCTTTCTATTCAAAATCCCATATGTCTCCAGCAGGCTAGGACATAGTTTCTCAGAACTGTGATCAAATGCTGCATTCCAGCTCTCTTGGCCTACATGTCACTGCTTGGATGCTCAGTGGGTAGCTCCCCAGGTAGTGGTCTATTAAGCTGAAGTGTAAAATGTTCTTTTTAAATAGCAGAAAACCCTCCACTAGATATACTTGCTCACAAAACAGAAGAGGTTCCTTGTTCCCAGCAGAATGATACGTCTCGTTCACAGGCTCCTGTTCAACGTATTATGGATTACCTTCTTCATCTAAAGGAAGAAGGATTGTCAGTTTTCAGAGGAACCTTCAGGGAACCATCTCCCATGTTCTCTTTCCTGTAGAGGGAGGATCTGTTTTTCCAATCCTATGACTTGACTGTAGGTTTTTGAAAGGTTTGGACAGGCTCTTCCCAACTATTAAGGATCCAACAATATGATGGGATCTGAATGTGATTCTTTCAGTTTTAATGGAGTCCGTCTTGAAGCTGTAGCTACAGTCTCATTTTCTCCTCTCTAGCATTGGTAGTGGCTGCTACTTTGGCCAGGAGGGTAGTAAAACTTTAGGGTTTGGTAGGTTGAGCGTCCTTTTAATACTGATTTTAATACTACTGAGATTTAATTGAATTGTCTATTGTATGTTAGGCCATGGAGAGCCTTGGATAGGCATCTTTATTCATTTAATTGTAGATCCATAGATAAAAGATGCAGAATAAGGAGGAAGGGGAGAGTAGAATGGTAAATACCATAGAAGGTAGTGAAGGTGAAGCTAATGGAAATATCCTGTGATGGAAAAGGTATGAGAGAATTAGGACAGACACACAGTTTACAGTAGAGCGGAAAGAATGTCACAGTGAAAGTCTGAGGAAGTGGAAGTCCAAAGATCACTAGTATCTAGAAGTTGCAAGAGTGTGCTATAACTGCTATTGCCAAGTATTCATAATTCTTCCCCTTCTGTGGGTTGGCTGCTTGCCCAAATTCTTCACCCATTCCATCAGACTCTTTGCTGCTACCTGCCTCCACTTTAGTCCATTTTTTCCTTCACTCCTCTTTCTTGTTGATCAGTTCCCTCCTGCTTTCCCTCCTCAGCCACACCTCTGCTAGGATACCTTTCTATGGATAGGTTTCAGAGGTAGCTGTGTTAGTTCATTTACAAAACAAAGAGTCTGGTGGCATTTTAAAGACTATTGGACTCCTTGTTTTTGGTGGATAATATTTTTTCATCCCCTAAAAACCACATGTGCTTTTGTGCTTAATTGGAAGTACGAATGGATTGATGGCCAACTTACCCACCAAAATGTGTTGTGGTTTCTCCCCTCCCTCCCCCCCCCATTTATTGTGATGTTGAAGAGAAAAGGCAAGGTCTAGCAAACCAAGTAGTTGCATCTCTTTTGGTTGTATGATTACTTTAATGTTATTTTGCAGACTGATATTTAGGAAATTCAAACATTTGTATGCTTATCTGATACCATAAATAGTTTCTATAGGACTTTTTATTATGGCAAAAGTTGTCTTCTGTCTTAATAGCTATAACCATTTCTTGCTAAAAAGAGCTAATAATTAGCAGTACCATTGATGGCACAACTAACATTATAGTTACACTTATTTTGGTAGTTGGGTGTTCTTGAAGAATGTGGTGGAGACAGTCTCTTACTTGGAGAGAATTTTTCAGAAATATTTGTGATTACTTCGTTGCCCAAAAGCTGGGTAAGCACATTCTATTTTCCACCATTTAGCCTGCCAAGAAACAAAGTGCAAAACTTTGTCTGTTCTAGAAATTTACAAGTTTCTGCAACATTAAATTGTTGAGAAGTGATTGGAATTGTGGATGTATTGTATTAAGTACAAAAATCAGTAAATTATTCTTTTACATAATATTTCGTGAAGAAGTCTACAAAGCAAAATTTGTAAGTGTGATATGCTGTAAATTGAGCAAAATATTCTAACTAACCCAATCAAGTTTTGGAAAGGGAAGCAATTCTTCATATCCAATTCTTGCTCTTCAAAAGCCAAAGGAAAGCCCTGTATCATCATTCGCAAACCCCAAATGTTGACCATTAAATAGTGATTTGTGTTTCTGGCACTCTATCTTTTAGAAGGGCTGTTTTCTTGATAGCCTCATTAATGTGAAATGTAGCAGCACTTTGAAAAAGAAAATTAAATAATTGAAAATGGTAATAGAAGAAAGGAGTGAGTTATGACAGGTCTCAACAAGTATTCGGAAATAATGTAGGAAGGTGGCCTGATGAGTGAGCAGGACATCACTATATAAGGGGTAGCAGCTTTCAAAATGCAGAACTGGACTTGTGGAAATCTGGGGGGAAAGAAACTAATTATATGGTAGTATTTTGGGGGAAAGAAGTGTCAGAGATGAACCAGAAGGAGAAGACTTGAGGTCAAGATAAAATAAAATCTTCTGGTGTAAGGTTTTTCACTACCAAATTTTCACTTCTATACATATTTGTATAGATATATATAAAAAAAGAGAGGGAAGGTATGCAAAATACTTAATGGATTCCTTGCCTAGATGAAAATGATATAATCAACGTGTTTTCTGATTTGAGAAAAATGCAGAAGAAAACCAGCTTTAAGTGCAACTACAATTTGGGTTTTATCCTTGTGTTCCCTTTATAAGGATGAATGAATGTGGCTTTTTTCACTCTTATCGAGCACTTTTTCAATATACCTTGTGTATGTAATCCTGTGGAGAACTAAATCTGTTTCTGCTTCTCTCATCAATGTTGTTCTATCTCCCCATCAAAATAGAACTTTTCATAACCATCACAATGATTTGAAAGATCTCTAAATTAGGGACTGACTTTTGTGTGAACAGAAGATGCTGTATTGCAATTATTTTGATAATATTTGGGCTGTTTGAGGCCTACTTTGGTGGGAGCTAACTGCCTGTTCATCAGCACCTGACTGCCTTCTTTCACACAGCCTTCCCTTTAGATGAGATGCAAGTAGGGGCAGAATTGTGCTTCTCCTTGACAGTGAGGAAACAGTAAAAGTATACTAATTTTATGAATGATACTTACATTCTCCTTTTGTAATTGAATTGCCATATATTCAGATAACCATACTAACTGTTCTGGAGTAAGGATGTTAAGTAGCGGGTAAATGACTAATCTTTTACTCGATACAATTTGCAACTAGAATAGCGGAAGCAAGAGTGAGTTTGAAGGCGATGGATATGATCTGGAAAAGTAAAGTGATTAGCTTAGGAACGAAGCTGAGTGTCTTGAAAACGTATGAGACATGGGTGATAATGAAAGATTCAAAGAGAAGGATATTGGCATTTGAGAGGCGTTGCTATAGAAAGATCCTGAGAATAGAGAACCTACTGCAGAAGGTTATACAATGGAAGTTACAGCTATTCGGGCATATCTGCAGGATGAATGATGAGCGAAAAGTTAAGACCCTGGTATTCAGCATAATGGATGATCTGAATAGGAGTGGCAGACCCCACAGATAATGGGTAGATGATACAGTAGATTGGTGTGGAGCTAGTCTACAGAAACTAAGCCACTCCGCACTGGACAGGGAAAGGTGGAAGGAAATAGTGAGAGAGGCATCAGACACCAATGGGAATTGAGCCCATGGTGATTGATGACGACATGAGAGTCGATAAGGGATCACTGCAGCTCTGCAGTTGAAATGTAGTAGAAGCTGGGTATGCAGGCATTCTGGCTCCTACTACATTGAAACTGCATAGCCACAGCGTGGGTAGGTCCAGGACCTGGTGCGAGCTGGGACTGCTCAGTCTGGACCGCTGCAGTTCTGCCTTTCAAATGTAGTAAAAAACTGGTGGCTCTTACTGCATTTTAAAAAACAGCACTGAAGCGCTTCTGCTTCCCCTGCCCTCCCACTACCACCGTGGAGGCAGTGCTGAGAGGAACCAGCTTTTAAGCCAGCTCCCTCCAGCACCAGCTTTTGCTTTCTCCCCCTTGCTGCTTCTGACACAGAGGCAGCGTGGAGGGAGGGGGATTTGAATAGTTGAGTCATGACTCTACTCATCGCCTCCCCCTCTCCCTTCTCTACCAGAAGCTTGAGCCGGTGCTGGGGGGAGCTTGTTTAAAAGCCGGTTCCCCCCCAGCACCATTGCCGTGGCAGATCAGGGGAGGCAGAGGCATAGTGGGGGACCAGTTGTGAGCCAGGAATCAGCTGATTCCGGGATAGTGCCCCGTCCCAGATGCTGCACCTCTGTTTTTTAAAGGTATTAAGAGCCTAGCTGACTAATCAGCTAATCAATAGTCTCTTAATACTAAACACAGTTTAACATCCCGAGTATGTAGATCTGACATTAAAGGTTTGAGATTCTTTTAAAAATTAAATCTGTAATTAGGACATTCATTTAGATAACGTTTAAAAAATGAGTGCCCAGTAGCTTCCATTGGAGGTAATGCTCCGAGCAAGTTGGAAAACAGTCAGAACATTATTGGTCTATACTACTGCTCTCATCAGCCCAGTAGCAGCAGCAGAGGGAATTTTTTTTAGAAAAACTCAGTGTAGCAAGCACCTTACTGTTGCTTGTGATGATGGCTCTCTGACAGTAGCTTTTCTTTTAGATTTGAACAGAGACAACTTACTCATATCACTTAAGCAAAAAGAACAGAATTAGTTTTGGGGCTGCCTTTGAGCTAGGACTTTGTGACACATCCAGGTCCATAGCAACAGAATATTGGGTATTGAAGTAGCCAGCAATGGGACATGGTTGCATATGGAACTGAGTGACCTCAGTGTGGCACTGGGGACGGGGTTTTGTTTTTAGTTTGACTCCGGTTTTGACAGAGTTGCCTTTCTGCATGAACTTCTTTGTGGTGAGGATCATGAGGTGTATAGGAGTCCGTAGCTGTTGTAAGTGTATACAGTGCTGCAAGTCAAACCTTTCCCAGGCTAACTGCCTAAATCTAGTTTGATGAGAATTGTTCAGTTATTCACTATTTTCTCTTTTGCTTCCTTGTTTGTAAAATCTCAGCATATATTAATTAGGATAATTTTTCTGTGAGTTTTCTGATAAAAGGAACCAAGGAGAGTGGCCAATGCTTAATCCAGAAACAATTTAGTCAATGACACAGACTGTGTGTGTCCATGGAAAAAGTCCAAGCACAACCAATGGTACATATGGCTTTACTGCAGATCTCTTGAATGAGCACTGATCTCAGATAATCAGTTGTACTGAGTATTTAAATCAAGGCTATTAAGTCATGGACTCAAAATACTTGTAAAAAGACCATGACCTTTGATAAGTGTGAGCAACAAAGCATAGCTTTTTCAGGCAGCATTCATTTTACTCTGTTTTTGTCATTCTTATGTTTTAGCACAGTGGTTCTCAACCTGTGGTCCATTGACCCCTAGGGGTCCGTGACAGTACTGTGGGGGTCCGTGGAAAGTTTAGGAAAGAAAGCAGAAGTAAGCATCAGGCCCGTTGAGGGACTGGGACTTTCTGCCAGGTGATTCTCGCCTGGGGTTCATTATTTGTGACCAGCCACATGCATGCTGCCTCCTGCCCCCAGGATGGGATCTTGAAACCCCAGAAGGCACCATCTCTCCTCCTGCCGTCAGCTGCTCTGCCATTTACTCTCCAGCCCTCTCCCCTTTCCAGTCTTGCGGTGGGCCCGATCCTTACTTTTTTTCCTTTTCTTTTTTTTTCTCCCCCAGGGCTCTGTGCCTGGCCAAGGGCGGAGTGCCGGGTCAGGAGCTACCTTTGGCCACAAGAGCCCCCTCACCGTATCTTTCGTGGATGGGCAGGGAATAGAGGGGGCAGGAACTGAGGAAGCAGCATGGGCCAAAGGACATGCTGGCTGCCGCTTCCCGCTGCTCCCCTTGGGGGGTCAGTACAATTTTAGTCGATTGAAAAGGAGTCCATGTGCTCGCAAAGGTTGGGAACCACTGCTTTAGTAAATACAAGTGACTCTTGTCTTTATAGTTCAACAGAGTTTAAAGCCATTAAGGATCATTAGATCATCTAGTCTGGCCTCTTTCTTGTGTACCACAAAGGCATTTCATTTCACTTGTTTACTCCTGTATTGGAGCTCAGTAAATGCTATGTTTGAAATGTAGCATTAATTGATTTACTAAATGTTTGGATTTTATTATTAAAAAAGAAATGTGCAAAACCACTACCGATTGCATGTTAAAATCTCTCTCTCTATTATAAAAACCTTTTCCTGTGGGATGACAGAGTTACGTCATCACATCACTCTGTGTCCTGCAGCCCCTCCCCTTCTCAGACACCTGGTCTCCTCCCTCCTGCTAACCCCATTAGCTCAGAACATAGCCTGTGCCACCCCAGCCCTTCTCCACCAGCTGAAGGGCACTGAGAGAACATGGCCTGTGCTGCCCTGCCCTTCTCTGTGGGCTGAAGGGGATCAGAGAGGTCTGGGCTGGCTGCAGGGGGCGGGGCCCTGGGGCTGGCTGTGGGCAGGTGGTGGGGGGGGTGAGGTCTGATCTCCACTTCCCAGCAGCTGGGGGGGAGAGCCGGGCCTGCCTTCCCCCAGAGACGGGAGCTTGGTGAGCACAGCAAGCAGGGGGCACAGCCCCTTAGTATTCTTAAATATTAAAACATTAGCTTTGATTCATAAAGTTACAGAGGTTTATTATTTTACTCTTCTGAGGCAGGTTGGCTGGAGAATGCAAATCAATTTGTGTTAACTAGAGCCATGCTGTCCAACATGCTAGCCACATGTGGCTATTGGCTTGAACAATGTGGCTATTTGGCTGCTTGAGTGTGGCTAGTTCACTATAGCAGTAGCCACTGTAGTGGCTTCAGTTGTCTTCTCAGGTTTCTAGAAACATTTAGTACGGCCATAGATTAAAGGTTTGAAAAACTGACCTATGAGGGAAGACTGAAATAATTAGGTTTGTTTAGTCTGGAAAAGAGAAGACTGAGAGGGGATGTAAAAACTTTCAGGTACCTAAAAGGGTACAAGGAGGAGGAAGAAAAGTTAATTGCAGCAAGGGAGGTTTAGGCTGGACATTTGGAGAAACTTCCTAACTGTCAAGATGGTTAAACACTGGAATAAATTGTGTAGGGACGTTTTGGAATCTCCATCAATGGAGATTTGAGAGCAGGCTAGATAAACATCTGTCAGGGATGATCTCGGTAGCCCTCCCCCAAACCCTCACTCATGTGGTCCCTGACTGAGAATGAGACACACTTCCCACATTCCCCTTGCACACCAGAGACTGGGGGGCCTAGTCTAGTACATTTTGTGTGCTTCAGCCTTGTGGTGGGATGGTGGAGGTGCTGGAGCCCTGAGCCTCAGGGGCTGGATCCAGCTCCCAGGCCTGATCTTCCCCACCCCGATCTAGATTGTACTTGGACCTGCCTTGAGTGCGGGGACTAGACTTGATGACGTCTTGAGGTCCCTTCCTATTCTAATATTTTATGATTCTATGATACATAGACACTCATTACAGTCACTTCTCTACATAGTTAATCCCATGTTAATAACTTATTTATCCTTACAATAAGTGAAATATAGGTATTTGTATAACAGCTCCCATTATGATGTATCCAAACACTATTTATAAACTAAAAAGAAAAACTCTGAGTTTGTTCATCCAGCACTGAAATATGAGAAGAGGCATTCTACATCAGCAACTGTGTACAAAGTCCCTTTTGCATCTTTTTAAAATTTGGAACAATAACATCTTAATGAAATGTATAGGTGGAATTTTAGATATGAAAATATAATTTATGCATGTTGAAAGTTGGTTACCATAACAGAGTTAATACTTCCAGAAGTTCTGCTACAGAAGAGATGGATGTTGCTACTCGATGGACATTGATCCTTGAATCTTTCTTTCTGCAGTCATTTTTTGGGCTGGAGAGAAGCCATTCTGAAGTACACTTTTGCTCAGACAGACAATTCCTTCACTGAAGTAACAAGAATTGCTACCCTGCCCTTAGATATACTTTTATTAAGTAGTTAATTTGGTTTGTAAAAAATAGACATTTCTTCAGTAATAGAGAGTAACATTTAAATCTGATAAATTTATTTTGCTCCATTGCTATCCTTGTTTTACTTCCTGTCTTGTTTCACTTCGGGTTTTTGCCTGCAAATCTGCTTTTTGCAGGGAATTGGTAAGTAAGATTGCATACAAAGCAAGACTAAGAGGAAGAACAACTGGAAGTTTTTCAGAGATATTATTAAGGGGCAAGAGCAAACTATTCCACTGTGTAGAAAAGACAGGAAGTATGGCAAGAGAGCACTCTGGCTTAACCAGGAGATCTTGAATGATCTAAAAACCAAAAAGAAGGCCTACAAAAAGTGGAACCTAGGTCAAATCTCAAAAGATAGATATGAGCATATAACAAAATTATGGATAAAATTAGAAAGGCGAAGGCATAAAACAAGCTCAGACTAGCTAGAGTCATAAAGTGTGTAACAAGAAAACATCTACAAATATATTAGAAGCAAGAGGAAGAAAGACAAAGGACAGGGTAGGTCCATTACTCAATGAAGAGGGGAAAACAACAGAAAATATGGAAACGGTAGAGCTGCTTAAAGACTTCATTTCAGTTTTCACCAAGAAGGTTTATAGTGATTGGATACCTGGCATTGTGAATGTGGGAGAAAATGAAGTAGGTTCAAAAGTTAAAATTATTTAGAAAAGTTAGATGTCTTCAAGTCACCAGGGCCTGATTAAATGCATCCTAGAATACTCAAGGATCTGATAGGGGAGAGAGATGAGCCATTAGCTATCGTAATAGAAATGTCATGGAAGACAGGAGAGATTCCAGAAGACTGGAAAGGGGGCAACTATAGTGCCCATCTATAAAAAGGGAAATAAGGAAACCCAGGAAACTACAGACCAGTCAGCTTAAGTGCCAGGAAAGATAATGGAGCAAATAATTAAGAAATCCGTTTGCAAACATCTGAAAGATAAGGTGTTAAGTAACAGCATGGATTTGTAAAGACCAAATCCTGTCAAAGCAACCTGATATTCTGATATGATAACAAGCCATTTAATTATGTGTATCTTCAGGCATAGGTTGACCAAATGAACTGGTTTAAAATGAAGAAGCAAAATGGACTTTTTAAGGACGTTAGTCTGTTTCAGATATAAAAGCAGCCTCAAGTTTCTGTTGAGCTTATGAAGACTTTTGTTGCGATAAGTAGGAAGTTATGCAGAAAGATAGTTCAGGGGTGGCCAACCCATTTAACAAAGAGAGCCAAAACAGTGGTGGAAAAAATGTGAAGAGCCGCACCAGAATTGTCAAGCAGGAAAAAAAAGCCCCTTAGAGCAATCAATTAATTTTTAAAAAGGAGGCTGCCCCTTTAAGATAGTCACCATCTTGGTTGCCATTTTTAAAACCCCGCAGCTCTGACCTGGTAAGCACAGGGGACCCTGGGTGGGGGCTGTTGGGCGAGGGGGGGGGCGGCACAGGAGCGGCTTCGTAAGCAACACTTTTCGGGGGCAAGAGCCACATGCTGCTCGCGAGCCACAGGTTGACCATGGCTGAGATAGTTGGTTAAGATGGAACTTGGGCATTACTTAAAAAGTGGTGTAGAAAAGGGAAGTCTTGCCTTGTGTCTGTCAGCAAACCTTGTAGCCAGACTGATGGGATATTCATTGCAAGATAATTTTTCTTTCCTGTTTTGAAGATCTGTGTCAATTTGCTTTTTCCTGAATTTCTGCACTCTACTGTTCCATGATGCAACAAAAGTAATAGCTTCAGAAAAGTTTTTATTTCCTTTAATATAAAGGGCTATTTAACATCTTTATCATCTAACCTCGTTCTGGATTGTTTTCCTGATTCCTTTGCCTGTCCTCACTGAGGGTAAAGATGATATCTTGTGTTCCATTTAATGAATTCAGCAGAGCCAGGGTCTGCTTCATGTTGTTTACATAGGTGGACACTTAACCAATAAGTCCTGAGGCCTACTGCTGGCGCAGTTCCGTAAGAAGAGAGATACCAGGCTGTGTCTAGACTACACCTCTCTGTCAACAGAGAGATGTAGATTAGGCACGTCGATATTGCTAATGAAGTAGGGATTTAAATATCCTGTGCTTCATTAGCATAAACATGGCCGCCGCTTTTTTCGAAATGGAGCTTTTTTTAAAAAAAAGGCAATCTAGACGCGGATCTGTCGAAAATAAACCCTTTTTTGACAGATCCTGTAAACCTCATTTTTTTGAGGAATACAGGATCTGTCGAAAAAGGGTTTATTTTCGACAGCTCCGCATCTAGACTGGTTTTTTTTTTTTTTTTTCCCCCTCTCAAAAAAGCTCCGTTTTGGGGAAAAAGTGGTGGCCATGTTTATACTAATGAAACGCAGGATATTTAAATCCCTGCTTCATTAGCAATTTCGATGTGCTTGATTTGCATCCCTCTGTCGACAGAGAGATGCAGTCTAGACGTAGCCACAGAGTGATGATTGATCCAGAAATTCAGCAGTCAGTGGGGCTAATCTGTTGTGCACCTTCTTAAGAAGGAAGTCAATATGGTTTTGTTTCTTACCAGAAAAGTGGGGTGGCTGTTGTGTTCAGCTTACACCCAATGCCAAAAACTAACCGGTTCAGCTAGGTGTCAGAAAAGGATTGATTAAGCCAAGGCGTGGTATTTGGATCAAACAAAAATCTGGCTCTTTCTAAAACATTTGGCTTTTGCATTCTATATACAGTAGACTTCCGATAATCCGGCACCTTTGGGACCTAGGTGGTGCCTGATTATTGGGTATGCTGGAGTATCAGGAGGTACTGCATACTCCCAACCCAATCCCCCTCCCCCCTGCACCTTATGCATGGGTCCCGGAGCCACCGGTACAGCCACGTGTCTCCCTCCAGGCACTGGGGCATGTGTGCTGAGCAGCCGGCTTTTCAATGAGCTGGCCGGGAAGCTGTGCGTAACCGAATTCCCCTCCCCTTCCCCAGAGCCAAACACATTCCCTCCCTGCTGTAACCCACGTGAGAGTGGCTGACCTGAGCAGTTCCGGGTTCTGTCCCGGTTCCATCAGGAATGCTTGCCATTTTGATGCCGGACTATAAGGAGTGCTGGACAATTGGGTGCCGGACTATTGGAGTTTTACTGTACTTGGATATTATATATCCCACTGCTAGTCATCAAAGGCAGGTAAATACTTCATGGTGGAAGGAATTGTACTTCATATTCCAGAATTGTATACGCTACCCCTAAAGCAGAATTGTAAGAATCTTCTAATACAGGAAAAGAAGATATTTCTCAACATGCTAAAAGCAATTTTGAGTGGAGTTGAATGTCTGAAGTGTTACGTTACTGGGCAGATTTTCTCATTCTGTGGTGGTGTTCTTGAGGAGGGAAGGAAAAGTGTTATTACGTTTTCTATATTTGGGAAAGATGGTTACCTATTACTCCAAAGCCTACAAAGTGTGCCTGATATTGTGATTGGTACATTTTATAAATACATTATGGATGTTAATTTATATTAAAGAGTTGGCTGTCTGTAAGGTGCTGCAGGACCATTGTTGTTTTTTTAAGGGTTTTTTTTTTTTTTTTTTTTAAGTTACAGACTAACAAGGCTATCCCTCTGAGACATTTTTGTGAGTTGGACTTCTGTTTTTCAGCAATTTAACACACTCATAGAATGAAAGCCATTACCAGCAGCTTATTTCATCAAAGGCATTGGAAGAAGTCATGACACTGCAGACCAGGTGCCAGATCGTGCCAAGGTCTCCATGCCTCTCTTGAATTGACAGATGCATAGCTGAAATCAGTCTGGTTCTCCTGTGTGTTAGTATTGTTAAAATGGCTATTAGAATAAGAATGTGTTCAGAGGCAGGGATGTAAGCGACTAGTCGACTAGCGACTTGACTAGTTGCTTTCCCCCCCTTGCTGCCTCTATCATAGAGCGGCAGCAAGAGCGGGGCAGCCGGCTTAAAAGCTGGTTCCTCCCCAACATCATCTCCATGGCGGGGGGAGGAGAGGGCGGAGGAGGCAGAGGTGTAGCAGGGGATTGGGCGTGAGCTGGGAATCAGCTGATTCACAGCTTGTGCCCGGTTCCCTCCACTGCACTTGTGCTTTTTAAATGTATTAAGAGCCACTAGGCTGCAGGCCTCCACGCCTGTTCACTCCCCCCGCCCCTCCCCTGCAATTCAGCCTTTTAAATTAAAAGCCTGGTGGCTCTTAATACATTCAAATGGCAGAGCCGCAGCGGGGTTAGCTCCCTGGGCTGGGAGCTAACTCTGCTGTGGCTCTGCAGTTTCCTCTCCTTATCAACTAATCGACTAGTTGATGGAAATTCCATGCATTAGCTGATTAAATGTCACTTAACATCCCTATTCAGAGGTTAGATTATTTGAATGCTTGTGAGTAGCTGCATGCATTAATTTGATTTATAACATCAGTATCCCATGTTGTAAGATAATATAGTAGGTGTAAACCTCTTTCACTGCAAAAATCACCAGATGGGAGAGAGACTTTAACTAGTGCAAAATGCTGGTCTCCAGCAGAAGGTGGTGTGTCCTGCCTGCCTAAGAAGGCCCATTGCAACCAGATGGACTTGAGTAGAACATTAAAGAGGACAAATGACTGTTCACACTCCGCTCCCCAATAAAGATGATTATTGTACATGAATTCTTCTAATCAGAAGAATTTGCTGCTCAGAGAAGAGGGGAAGGGAATAAAAGCCCCTAACAAAGAGGAACTGTATCTTATTTATTGCTTGGTCTCTTGTGGCAAGGTTTCTAGGCATAAACAAGGCATCCCCAGCTGCTTAGCCTGGGTTAGCCCTAAAGGGCTACTAGAACTCACTTAATTTGGAAGCTTCTGTTATCTTTTTAAACTTAAGACTGTAATTCATTTGTGTATATATGCTTTAACCCTGTAAATAATTCTCTTGCTTTCTATTCCTATTAATAATAATTAGATGTTTATAAGATTGGCTGCAAACACTGTCTCTGAGTTCAAAAGTGCAGTTGATTTGGGGTGAGTGACTGATCTGTTGGGATGAGGAAGAACTTGAATATTGTTGTTTCGGGATGTAAGGGACAGTCTATGACAAAAGCAGACTTATCTGTGTGGCAAAATGGTTGTGGGCAGGACACAGCGAGGGGACTAGATGGGACTCTGTGTCAAGGCTGTTCTAGTGCCTGAGTTTACATTTGATATTTGTTAGTGAAACCTCACTATAGAAATCACAACCAGTTTTGGTTTGGCCATCATTTTTGATTGTCTGCTCTGAGGTTGATACTTATGCTCCTGAACCACCGCAGGACAGTTCGACAGAGGGTATGTGTGGAGATTCATAGAGATGGAATAGGAGAAAGAGTGGAAACATAATAGATCCCATGACAACAGAATGTTTAATGCTATAGCATCCAAATGGAATGCAGTATGTGGAATTGAGTGAGTCTAGCATGGCAACTGAGCTCGTTCAGAGGGTCACATCTAAAGTTGCTATCTGGTAATGTGCCCAAAGTACTCTATAATTTAGTGTTTGTTTTGTTGAGTGGCATCATAATAGGTATGTTAAAATGTGTATTTTTGTAAACATGTGACGACTGAAAAATTCAGCGGTTATACGTTTACACGCCCCGGGTGGGGGAGGGGGCAGGTGGGAGCCAGTTTTTAAGCTGTCTCCCCACACACACGCTGGCTCCCGTCTGCCCTTCCTTCCCCCTTATGTGCTGCTGGTGGAGGAGACATGCAGGTGGCTCTGTAGGAGGCAGCACACGCGGCAGGCAAGCTACCTTAAAAGCCATCTCCCTGTGCACACTGGCTCTCGCCTCCCTCTGCTCTCCCCATGTTGCTGCCTCGGTCTGATTGGTTAACCATGTACATGGATACACATTACAAGTTCACATCCATACATCATATGTATGGGTTAGTTTTAAAAGTTTGTCTAAGGGGACATGTCTGCACTGCCATTTTACTGTGCTGCAACTTTCTTGCTAAGGGGTGTGAAAAAATACTCCTTTGAGCACAGCAAGTTATAGGGCTGTAAAGCACCAGTGTAAACGGGCTCCCAGTGCTGGGACCTACGCCCCTTGTGCCAGGTGGTTTACATAAAGTGCTGGTGCCACGACCATATTTTCACTTGAATTGCTATAGTAGCAACACTTGAATATTTTAAGTTTCAACTTAGCCAGACAGTAGAAACTAAGAGTTATGAATCTGAGTTACAAACTGACCAGTCAACCACACCCCTCATTTGGGACCAGAAGTACACATGCAAGCAACAGTAGAGATCAGTGTTCCAAGCAACAGTAGAGATCAGTGCTCCTCAGTGTGGCCACTCAGGAGAATATTTTTCTTCTTCATAGTAAAGTTTCAAAGCTGTATTAAGTCAATGATCAGGTATAAACTTTTGATAGAACAACTGTAATGCTTTGTTCAGCTACAAACTATTTAGAGTAACCTCTGTTCTCGAGGTGTTCATAACTATACTTGCTTTACAAAACCTGTTTCTGTTTGTCTTCAATATAATTGAAGCATTTGTATGTTTTTGTTCAAGTGAATGTTAAAGTTCATAGGGACTTTCCATAAAAGAACTGAAGTTAGAAAGTGGTGAGAATCTTTTCAGACTACAAATTGCATATGTATAATGCTAATAACAGTACAGGTAGGAGGCAGCTCTAACCTTCCATTTGTTGTCCTCCTTTTGTTTTAGGCCCCACCCTGAAAATACTGACCTGTGTGTGAGTTGCTTAGCAAGATTCCTGCCCTTACTGCAGGGCTCAGCCTGGTAATAGTTGAAAGAGTTGAAGAAAACCATTGCTGGCCTTTTATCATGTTGCACAGCCAGGCCTATCGACATGGAGGAGATAAAGGGAGTAGTTGCCCTGGAGCCTGGTGATTCAAAGGGCTAAGGGGGGGGCGGCAGAGGGCTGGATGCTCCTGGTCCTGCCCCTTCCAGGGACACGGAGCCAGGGTACTCCCAGCTTTGCCCAGGAGTCCGCAGAAGTTGTCAGTCTCCCTGTGCACAATACCAGAATCAAATAGTTTTCCTAAAAGCCTTATTATTTGTGGTAGTTCACTGGGTTCCATCATTGAAAAGATGCCACCAAATGCTATGCTAACTTGACAGTTCCCCACAGAGTCTTGTATGGTGGTAGTATGCCATTTGCCATATTCCCTTTGTTTTGGTCCCCAAATAGGAGTTGTCCTGGGAGTGCATCATGAAGGGATCTTTTTAAGAAATAAAAGCTACTGCCTTATCTAACACTTTGAAAAACTATAGGAAAAAGGAGATCCTTAGGTTCAATAGGGCCTCCTAATCTACAAATAGTTAATGTAGATCATGCTGGCTTTAATGCATTGTTTGTTTTATGTCGTTTTCATTGGAATTGTTTTCTCTCATTTGCTTAACATTTTTGTCAATTAAAAATCTATCTGTGTAGAGCAATTTATTAGGTTGGAAATAAGCACATATCCTCTTGCCCTGAGACAATGGCCATCAGGATGTTAATTTTCTAATTTGTATTAATTAGTCTTAGCTCAATTATTTATTTTATTTATACAGTTTTGTTTTTCACTTTTTTCAGAGGATGACAAATAGCAGCAGTTCCCCTAGCCTTCTCAATGATAGTGCCAAGCAGTATGCAGGCCATGGTAAGAACTTTTAAAGAAATATGCTTAAAGGTATGTTCAGAAGCTATTCCCATGAGGGTGGGAGAGTTAGTCCTCCCTTTAATCTGATTTAGAAGTGATAGAAGTTTGTCTTCAACTAGAGTGTGCTGTGCAATTTATTTTTATTACTGTATATTCCAAATCAAATTAACTAGTGAACTTTCTAACTTTCAGTTTGCCTTTTATTTTAATGGGAAAAACTTAGATTTTTCTTACTGCTTAGTTGTATCAAAATACTTACTTGGATATCTACTATAAAGCTCTCATACATTACTTTAGCAACTATTTACATGGCCCCATAACAATAATCTTTTTTTAATGCTGCTTACTAAAAAAGTTGTTTGAATAGGGTAAAGTTGAATTACATGTTTTATCTTTAAATTTTAGATATGTGCATGCGCACAGTCACACATTTTTGTCTGTTTTTATTTACAAACTGAAATAAGTTTGTTCTGTTTTATCACCTCATGTTTTTTCATATTCCCTTTTTCCTCCCCTTCCCCTGCCAGAGTATAACGGACTATTTGATATGAAACTCCAGGTAATAGAGGACAGGAACTTGGCACTAACAGAATCTAATCAATTTTGATCTTGAGTTCTGTGGCATATGCTTTAAGAAGTGACTCCCTCTTTCATTTGGCAAAACCAAACATTTGAAGTATGGCCTTTCTTTCCCAAGGAGCTACAAAAGTGATGTTGTGGAGCTCCATGTTTTGTGTTAAGATTCCATAACACATTAACTTGTCAATTTACAAGTTAAAAAAACATCCTATCTTAATGATTAGTCCTGTAAATGCAATCTGAGATTTGAAAGTCAGGTGGCTCTTCTCTCCTTGTGCTTCGTTTCTAGTAATAATTATTTTACAAAACATGTTTTGTCCTTAGCTATACTTCTGTACTCCCATAGAAAGCTATTAATTATTCAAGACAATGGAGTTTTGCTGGTCAGATTAGACTTTTATCTCTAAACTATTGACTATTGGTGGCAATATATGAAGGGGGAATGGGGAAAGCTGATTGACTTTCAGTTTGTTAGGCTGGTGGTGTAAACTGCAGACTTGATAAGAAATCCTTGAGAAGAGAACTGCAAGTTTCTTTTCTGAGGAACACTTCAGAATAGAACTCCACTTTGCAGGTATACTCATCATGGTCAAAGAGATTTGGGTTTACAGGAAACCTATTTAAACATTATTGTTAGCAGATGACACCCATCAGGCAAATAGGAGTCATCCCATATTTTTAATCTATGGTCCATCTGCAGTTTCCTGTTTAAATAGTAACTGTGGTGATTGAGCTCCAGATTATGATACTTAGATGATCCTGGAGGCAAAGTGTAAGGACAGAAAGAAATACCTCCCTGGTCCAAGCATCCTTGATAATTGACCAGTTGCAAACAAAGGAGTTTGCCAGACCAGATGAGGTCAATCCTGGCCTCCTTCTGTCAGTATCCAGGCTCTCCTGGGGAGGAGGGAGGCGGGGGGGGGAGAGGGGGGGATGCTGCCAGCCTACTGGCTGCCTGGCTCCCCTTGCAGCTATGCTCCTGGCCCTGCCACTGGCTGCTCTTCCTGACACTGGTGTTGGTCTTGCTAGCTGTGCTCTCCCGGCTGGCCCTCACTCCTTCTCTGGTCCATTAATATCCATGGTCCTGCCAGACAATGGATATTGCCAGACCAGAGAGGGCCTACCTCTAATAGTTTACTTGTAAAATCTTTTACTGCCTCTGGGTCCTGATTAAATTTCTAAATAAAAAGTTGGCAAGACTGATAGCATCCATAAGAATTGTAGAATTAAGTGGTCTGAAGTACAGCACATAATTGTTTGAACTGGTGATGAGTAACTTTTTTAAAATTCTTCTAAGGAGTGCCATTTTAATTGTGTGCCCATAAACAATCTAACTGCTGTGCTTTTATCAATTCTGACTTTAAAATTAGCTTTAATTCTGGATGTATAAGAAACCTTTTTTTCTCCTTTTTCCAGTTATATTTAAAATTTGAAGTTTCTTTTCTAAATCATTTGTGCTGATGATATACAGTAGTAACAATGTTTCTCACATTCTTTTACAGACCCTCTGACTTCACCAGCTTCATCTTTGTTTAATGACTTTGCTGCCCTCAGTTTATCTCAAAGGAGAAAGGTAGGCAACACCTAAACTCAGTCATATCTGTAATCGACAAAAGAGGAATGGAGAGTAGGACAGAAAAAACCCCAAATTAGATTGTTTTAAATGGGTATGGCTCTTTTGGTGTCACATTTGTTTTATATTTTATTGCGTGAAGAAGTTAAATGGTGTACTATTGCAGACCAGCCTGTTGCTGATGATAGGAAATATTCCAGGCACGTATTTCAGACTGCATTTATAATAATACTTTGAACGTAAGTGTCAAGGACCTGCCCATTGAACTTTAAAATAAACTCTTTTTATCATTCTGAGAGCAGAGACTTGCAGGTGTTCATCTTGCGCTTTCACAGCCTCAGGGTTATGTGATTAAAATCTTCTTCTAATGGAGGCTGGCTCCTGAACCTCCATGATTCTTGCAGAATTTATTAGTTTGAAAAAAATGTAAACCTCTACAAGATCAGAAACAGTTTTTTCTGTAAACCAGAGTTCTATCTGTTCTGTGTGATCTGCAGTTGCTTGCTAGAAAGGCAACCAACTAATCCCAAACAGTAGTCAAAATTTATTTTCACTGACCAGTTTTACATCTTTTTTTCCTAATGTCAAGCTACCTACATGAGGCTTAACTTTCCCCAACTGAGTGATACACTGCTTGCAAGCACGCTACTTCAGCGTGCTTGTACTTTCTCCTGTAGCTCTAACCATGTACTGGAAGTTGTGGGTACTTGGCATAATTCCTGCAGGTAAGGATTGAAATGAAAACTACCATAATTGGCCCAGCAAATAAATGTTCCTTGAAATAAAACATTGTTACAGATTGTCTGTTTCCTAACATTGGTTATAGTTTGGCTTGTGAATTGTCCTATTCCTCAATGCCAGCTGTTGCGCACTGACAACTTGCTCTAAATGCTGCATATAATCTTACACTTTTCACTACTTGCTGAAATTGGTGAGAATGAAAATATACACACAATAAAATTGAATATGTTGGAGCCTGTCCTTATATATAGGTATTCTGTGCAGTCACCTGGCTACACTGTTTAATTGACCTACCTATAATTAATCTCATTTGTCCAGGTTGGTAATATGATGTTTCAAATATACCAATTTCAGGCTTTGTTTTATAAGTTCCTAGTTTGTTCCTTTTTCTCCAAGAATAATCAAAGCTCTAAATGTACAGTCACAAAAATGGTATCTTTGGCAGAAAGAGTGGCTTATGCAAATTGACTCATAATTCACTTTTACAACTAATTTTGCAAGCACTTTGCACTTTCGTTAATTAGAATACAAAATGGAAACCTCTGAAATGTAATTACTTGATTTATATATTGTAGCTGCTACCTTTTAATGTAGATTCATACAAAAGGTTATCTACTGACTTCAGTCTGCAAAGAATAGAAATGCAGATTGCTATGGATTCGTTTTCTAAATACTAAAAATGAGCAGTCCTATGGCACCTTAGAGCAGGGGTGGGCAAGATACAGCCCGCGAGCTGGATCTGGCCTGCCCAGCCCTTTGATCCAGCCCACCCTGCCACTCCTCTTACCCTAGCCAATCAAGACCTGGGGGCAGGAGAGTGTGCTAAATCATTCACTGTTCAATGTGATTGGCAGCTCCCTCCCTGCACTGGGGGGGGGGCGCATGACACCTAGAGGGAACCACCTCTTCCTGGAGCAGAGCTGGCCCACGGCCATGAACCAAAATTCATGAAGTGTCTCTCCCCCTCCCCCCCCCCTTTGCAAAAATTATTGCCCACCCCTGCCTTAGACTAAAAAATATAGTCGATCATGAACTTAGTATTCTGTAATACATATTTTCATATTTTGGGGGTTTCTGTAGCATGCAGTTCGTATCAACAGAAGACTTACAAGGTGAATTGCAGAGCTTTTGACATTCTATAAAAATATTGATTTGCGATATTAAATGGTTTGTGTAGATCTTAAGTTCACAATTTGAACACAGCTATATGAAAAACATCCGTTGACTTGCCCAAAGCCCAAGTTCAGGGTTTTGTTTTGTCCTGAAAGAGCTTAAAAATACAGTTGTCTAAAACTAGCATTTTCTGCATTATCACTGACAAGAAAGACTAATATAACACCCTGAACAGGATCTTGGTAAATAAGTAAAGGATAAATTGTTTTTCAGATATTTTGTTTAAAATTTAACAATTTTGAGTCTTCATACTCAACTACCTATAAAAGCTTTGCAGCTTACCTTTCTAAAATGGAGATTTTTTTAATAGTATTGAATTCTAGTGGTTCCTAGAAAAGATTCATTAAATAGCTGACTTCAACAAGAAGATTCAGAGTTTATTCCGTCTGAAAAAAATCTTATTGTGCCTAGATATTGCTGATCATATGATCCTATCAGAGTCCTCAGAACAGTGGGTGATCCTATACTACTTATGAGCTGCAATACTTGGTTACAACAAAGTAAGTTAAGGATGGACATGGTAACCTTAACTATGAATTTCCTTGCTTTTTGTATATGCAGACAGTGTTTAGAAATATAGATTTGTGTGCTTGAGGCTATTTGAGGTGCTTATAATATTTAGGAGGTTAAAAACATTAAATATTTTAAAACAGCGATAATCAGTCAGCTTCAGATTGGCTTTGAAAAATTAACCAAACTCTTTAATTTTACATGAACACTTTAAAAATTACCTTCAAATAGCCTTTGATAAACACATACTTGGGACTGTAAAATATTTCCTTTTGCTCATCAAGTAATTATTACAATGCTGCACTACAATTTTCAGTTTCAGGAAATCTAAGAACACAAATTAAGAAATTTTACCATATATTGAAAATGAAAAATTTCCAATGAGCTGAACAGTCTATGTGGAGGTACTGACAATGCTAAACCTCCCTCAGTGTCATTACCCTAATAGGTAGATACTTGAAAATTTCTTATAACAAATCCAGTTTTCTATTACAAACTACAGTACATAAATAACGTATTTGTGGTGCATGATAACAAGAGCCAGGATATTCAGTATTAGATTAACACTCTGTCCTTAACTTAATGATGTTGTACCTTTTTTGTTGTTGTTGTCTTCCAAAATGCATAATGCCATTTGCTAAGGATGGAGTGTCATCCTGAACTTGGATTCTTTGGAGTTTTACAATTTGTCACAACATTAATATATTAAAATACTTTCTTGTTAGAAAGATTTTTTTTAAATTAACATAAGTTAACATTTATCTCAGCCTAGCAAAGCTCTTTCAATTCATTCTGGTTCCTTTGGTAGATAGTTTTCATAGCTCATAAAATATTCATGGTAATCAAATATGCATTGTAATCACCAGTGCTAAGGGGGTGGCACTTTAATAGGTTTAAAGAAAAACAGTGACATTTTTGTATAAACTGGTTCTGAGACTGTTACCACCAATCCAGACTTATGGTTACCACTTCACTGGTCAGCCTGGGAGATCAGCAAATACCATTCTTTGCTTTTTGTATTTATTTCTTCATACCTTCAAACCCACTGAAACCAAACTGTCCTTAATGGTTCCAGTAATTTTCTTTGGTGTACCTCCCCACATTTTTGAATGGTCCTTAATCTGAGTTAAAACTTTAGAAGATCTCTATCGATATATCTACATTGTAATAAAAGATATTAGGCATGGCAGTGGCTGGCCCTGGTCAGCTAACGGGGGGCTTGTAGGACTATAAAATTACAATATAGGTGTTCAGACTTGGGCTGGAGCCCAGGGGGTTGGGAGCCTAGACTGAGATCCTGCAAAAGGATTGGGTCTCAGAGCCTGGGCTTCAGCCCTAGCTCAAATGTCTACATTATGATTTTTAGCCCCAGAGCCTGAGCCCGGTGAGCCTGAGTCAGTTGATCTGGGCTCTGGGGCTCTGAGACTGCTGGTTTTTTATTGCCATGGAGATGTACCCTGTGGTAGTGATTAATTGTTAATGTGATGACAACTGTTGGTATAGTGATTGGAATGAGTGAATCATCCTGTGATTTCATTTGGCCATCCTACTGGGGTGTTTCTGTACTGCTTATACTAGTCTCTCTACCTATACCACCAAGCTGTATAATGAGAGTTCTAGTTCTGGCCCTGGATGACTAAAAGTTAGGAACACAAGATTTTCTCCAAGTTGGACTGAATAGTGGAAGATACTGGAAAGGTATCTGAATTGAGATTCATCAGAAACAGGCTCCTTATTCAAATTTGCTGTGTCTTCCAGACTTCATGCTTAGCAATTGTATTATACAGAGTATTCTTTGGATGAAGAGCTAAGCTTTGCCTAAACCTTTCCAAGTTTCCTCTGGAATATTTCAGTCTATCAAAGAATCAGATTTAATTTCCACTTTTGTCCTGCTCATACCATGTTTCTACAGCTGCTGACAGTAGCAATGTATTTTGGCACATTTTGTTCTCAAGCTTGCTGACAGGAATTCTGGGTCCCAGAACAACACATCAATAGGCCCCCATCTTCTTTCCTCAGAGGGAGCCACAAGCCACCCCTTCCCCATCTAGAGAAACCCTGAGCACCACCCTTCAATCAGAGGACTCTCTGGTCAGTTTCTGCCTCTTATACCCCTGTCTGCCCACCCCAGCCTCCCTCAGTCCAACTCTGACTTCCAGCAGTCTTGTGCGCGCCTCTCCCCCAGCTTTCTCCCAGTAGTCCCTGCCTGCCCCTGCTTGCATCCCTCCGTTCTTTTGGCTTCCCAGACTGGTTCCTTTGACCCCCTCAGTCCTCCCTCCCTGCAGTCCCATACCCATCTCTACCCCCAGGGCTCGGATCCCTCCTTATTTTCTCACTCCCAGTTCTCCCGTCCTCACTCACTCTGCCCCCTCTCCCTGCCCTGCCACTCTGTGGACCCGGGTCAGGGTTCAAAGTGCCAGGGAGCTTCTGCCCCCCTGCTGCACTACTGCTGCTGCCCCCCCTTAGCCCTCCTCTGCTGACTTGAGCAGGGTTTAAAGAGTCAGGGAACTCTGGGCTTCCCTCCTGCCATGCTTCTCTATGGCTATGAGCTCCAGAGCTCCCCACAGCTGCTGCCATACTGCTACAGCAGCACTATTTAAAAGGACAGAGTCAGGGCTGATGCTGACGTGTGGCCTCTGTGCAGTTGCCTCCTTTGCCCCTCCCCCCCCATCAACCAGCCTGTTTGTTCTTCTCATGTTCTATATAGCTTTCCACTGGTATGTGTACACGGTCTTGAAACCATTATTGATTGGCTCAGTTATGTAGGGTGTTGAACATTGGCTCTCACCCAACAAAACACTTAAGTACATACTTAACTTGAAGCAGTGACTTCAGTCATGTATTTAAATGGGTCTAAGGGACTAATCATATAGTTGAAGATGATATATGCCTACATTCTCTGCTGAATTAGGACCAGCACCTAGTAACATCGAGTCATTTAGTAGCAAACACTCATCTGGGAATCTTATCTGTATTTTTTAATCTAAAAAAATAAATTCATCACATTTTGTTCATAATGTAATAAAAACTAATTTCTTAAATTGTAAAAATTAGTTGACTAATCTGAAATTAAATAGAATTCCATACGAAGCCTATTAAGCACTCAAAAGTGAAGCTGCAACCTCTGCTCTTCTACCTTGTATATATGCATCACAGTATTCACTGAGATCACCTACTATAAATAGCATGTCTTCTGTAATTCAGTTTTTTTTATATTTTCCCTTAGTTAACGGTCCTAATGGATCTGTTCCTTTTGTTGTTTCAGTTTTATGAAAGTTTTATTTTTGAATCCTCTTATACTTTTGGCCAACACCACATAAGAATGGTCATACTGAGTCAGGGCAGTATCCTGTCTCCCAATAATGGCCCATGTCAGATGCCTCTGAAGAAATTAAAAGAACGGGTAATCAAGTGATTTATCCTCGATTGCCTTTTCCCAGCCCTGACAACAGAGGCTACCTCCCATGGCAATGAGTGCCAAAGTTAATTGTGATTTGTGTGAAAGTATTTCCTCTTGTTTGTAGTAAGCCTGCTGCCTATTAATTTTATTGGGTGACCCTGGGTTTTTAATGCTGGGTGAAAGGGTAAATAACATGCTTTCCTCACCTTTCAGGATTTTATGGACCTCTGTTACTTCCTCCTTAGTCTCTCTTCTGAGCTAAGCAGCCCCTAATTTTTAGTCCATATCCTTAGTCATCTTTTTTGTTCTCTAAATTTCTTCCAGTTCTACTATATTCTTTTTGAGACAAGGCAACCACAACTTGACACAGTATTGAAGATGTGGGTACACCATGAATTTATAAGTAGCTTTATATTTCCTGTCTTATTTCTTTATGCCTTTCCTAATAATTTCTATCCTATTTGGTAGCATTTTTGGATGCTATTGTGCATTTAATGGAAGTTTTCAGAGAACTATCTATAGTCATTCCAAGTTGTTTCTTGGTTGTTAATTTAGAACCGTTGATTGTATATCTTCACAGAAGTTAAGATTATATTAAGGATGTATTACGCACCCAACAAACTACTAAGAATTAAAGAAAATTTGTTTCCTCTTTTCCTGAGGAAAAAAATGCAATGAAAATGACACACTATTACATATATAGTGTACTACACTGAAACATTTTTCTTTTGGCTACTACTAAAAAAGGCTTTAATCCGTCAGTTTGCAGCATGTGGCCATGGGGGGCTACCTGTTCCCTTTCTTGTCTGAGTCTCATCCTCTGCCCCCAAGTGTGAGGCCTTTTGTCCTTCCCTTTCGTTTCCCTCTTTGAGTTACAGGTCGGGAGGGTTTGAACTGAACAGTCCCCCTTTTGGGTAGTTTGTCCCTTTTCCAGTACTGAGACAAAACATGACGTGGTTTTTGTCTAGAATCTGATAGGGGAGATTCTATTCCATTTTGAAGAGCAGACTGTGCCATTCTTCTGGTCTGATCTCGCACACATGGTGCATGGAAGATCACGCTGGCGGGAGCAGGGCAGTGAGCTCCTCAAAATGGTGCACCTGCTGTAGCATGACCTCATGCTCGCAGGGGTGGGCCCACTCCATTGCCATGGCTACAAGAATGTTCAGTATTATGAGCATGTGTGAGTGGCCACCCTAGTTATGGGAAAAGAACAGAACAGACTTGCTTTCTTTTAGAGGCAAGGTAGATGAAGTAATATCTTCTATTGGACCAACTTTTGTTGGTGAAAGAAACAGGCTTTTGAGCAACGCAGACCACTTCTTCAGCATTCTTGTAGGACGTGAAGGAATACTTGGAACCTAGCTCTTGTCTTTGTGTGTGTCTC
The DNA here is from genome assembly GCA_032595735.1 of Pelochelys cantorii. Lineage (NCBI taxonomy): Eukaryota > Metazoa > Chordata > Testudines > Trionychidae > Pelochelys > Pelochelys cantorii. The sequence continues at coordinate 48,491,556 of CM064326.1, forward strand.
CTCTCCTCAGTCCCTCCAAGCCCAGCTGAGTTTCCTGAAAAATTCCCTGTCCCATTCCTTCTGTCTTTGATCTCCAATTACTATGTTATTCAAATGTCTTTGTTATAGGAATAAGGTGACACATCTTCCTTCTGGTTCAACCTGGCTGGCTGACTTGGGGGAGGGAGGAGTCATTCTAGGAGAATGTTTCCATCCATGTTTAGGTAGTTAAACACATTCAGCCTTAATTGCTTGCAGTTGGTGGCCTTATGACTGTATCTAGCCACGTGGAAACTGAATGCTCTCCTCTGACATCCTAACACACCATTTAAGAAATCCAGTATATAAACCACACTTAGGAGTAGTTCAATACTTACTACCAAGCAACCCCACCTTTGTATCATCACTCATTGTAATTTGCAGGATTGTGCTACAAAGAGTTCAGATCATTCCTAGACTAAACTTGTCTTTCAAACGTAAAGTTTACATTCTGCAATTATACCATACTATTGCAATAATAAAACATTATAAACAGTTATGCAATCCCTTGCTTATTTCTGTAAAGAAGGTTATTGCATAAATGTGGAAACAAGATTATCCTCCTTCAGAAAGGGTTAGAATAAAGCTTTTTCTTTAATGTGGAGAAACTGCTTTATTTGCTACAAGGTGTGTATCAAGACTGCCATGCTATCTGGTGTCCATTTTGCAGTTTTATGGAATTCTGTTATCCAGTTTTCATTTGTTCATTAGAATTCCACAGAATATTTATTTACTGATTAACAGACATGACTTGATATTTTATTTTATTTGTGTAAGTGTGCTGTGTTCCCTAATATGTTTTTTTTTTTATATTCAGGTTGTATGTGATATCTGGATGGGTGGGAACCCTAAATTATTTCATGAAGCTAAACTATTTCAAAATTACATTTACTTACATCAATTTCTGAAACTTTCTATAAGTAAAAAGCTCATTTCTCTGTAACTCTTTGAAAGAATGAACATCTAGATCTCAACTTAATTGGTGATTTTTAAAAACATCCTATTGCTTGTTTTGTGGTATACACCTAAATAAAGTCAGTATATCTCATGACGGGGGTATCTTATAAATAAAGTCAGTATATCTCATTGACTTGTATTGGAGGGGTAGCAATGTTAGTCTGTATCCTCAAACACAACAAGGAGTCTTGTGGCACACATCTGATGAAGTGGGGTTTTGCCCACTAAAGCTTACGCCCAAATAAATCTGTTAGTCTTCTAGATGACACAGGACTCCTCGTTTTTTCATTGACTTAGTCTTTCTGTGAGACATACCTTAGAAAAAAGACATTTTAAAAGGTTTGTCAGCGCTCATCAGCTGTATATCTTTTCTATCTTAACTACAAAGCTAAATCTGCTGGACATCTCTTTGGCTGTTGTATATTTGCAAGATGTTTCTGTTATATTTATGTTTGGTCTAATACATATGTAGTGTGTTAAGTTGATAGCATGTTATTCCTACTTTTCATAGGTCTGTAATGGAACATGAAAAGGGAAAGATTATCTAAACTTCCATACATGTTGTAAGATGATACTTATATCTAAAATGACAGGAAGAATGTCATTATAGAAGTGTGTGATCACACAGATACTGCATGACTACAAAGGGCAGAGAAAAGGTTGCAGGTGAATCCTTGACCTTATTATTTCCTGCATTTTGAGTGCTTCATTATGCATTTTTAATCTTTTCAATATATTAATATATAATGTTCTAGTCTTAAAAAAACAGAATTTCATTTTCCTAGACTTCTAAACTCTACTTTAGATTGTAAGATCCTTGGGACAGGTAATTTGTCTTACATCCCTTACAACATGAAAATGCTGTTCATCAGTGGTATAAATGCATTTCAGAAAATCAGTACATCTTTTCACATGCAAATAAATATTATGCTTAAATTTTCCAAAATTACTTTTGGAATATGGTGGCTCAATTCCCAGTGTATAAATCCTGAAAACATCAGGCTTGAGGATAATGCAGATTCTGTTCTTGGATTGAAAGTACCTAGGACAAGGAAGCCTTGCATCTTGTTTGGGTCTTCCTGAGGTTTTTTCTTTCTTACACAAATAAATCTAGACAAGCTTCATTTGTACCCTACAAATTTTAAATACAGTAAACAGTTCATCTAGCAGAATAAAATGAACAAGTTAATAGACTTGCGAGAGTTCTCTGGGACTCTATAGTGGATGAATGGGGAACAAATAACATATGGGCTGATATATCAAGAAACATTTCTGAGCACATGGTGATTCAAGGTTGCTCATCTGTCAGAATATTTTGGTGTGAAGACATTTCTTAGTAGGAATTCTCTGATGCTTCTCAGGATTGTTCACCAGGTCAATATTTAAATTTCAGTTGCCTTCAAACATTTTCAATATCAAAGTACACAAAAAGTCTGCTACTGCTGTTCTTTACCTGGTGGAGTCTTTCTTTCAGACAGTCACTTTTAAATTCATCTTTGGGAATTGCCCTTGCATCAGGCACCCCTTGAACTTTATTGGGCAGGTTAAATCATCTTTTCATAGTATGTCATAGCTTCTAGGCATTCTCTAGTAGTCCTTTGTCCTTGCCTTCCATCCAAGGCATAATTCTCTACCTATGGTAACAAATAAAATTACAGAGAGCAAGAATATTGCAGTGTTTTGGTTTTCCTGTCCTGAATGCTTACTGATCATGCCCAATTTCTCTCTCCAGAAATTCTTTTTCCCTTTCCTTTCTTCCATTTTCTTGTAGACTTGGATGTACATCCTGACCTGGATGCACTTTCATTGATCAAATAGTTTGAGTGTGAACTTGGTGTAGTATTTAAATGTTGACAGGGCTTTCATATCTGTCTTAAATTTCAGACATTTGTGTTCTTGTATTCATGGTTTTTTTCAGGCATGTCTGTATAGCATGGCAAGCCAGAATGTGCCTTTACCACATATCTTGCTGCATGCTGACTGGATGGACATGTTAACTGGAGTGAATGTCTAAGTTCTAGTCCACACTCCAAGACTTCCATTGTGCTGTTGAAGTGCCCATATGGTGAATTATTGCACAGCAGCCTGATGCGCTGTAGCATTAGACCCTGGCTTGCCATGCAGTATATTTCACCATGTAGACAAGCCCTAAGTCATTTTTGAAAATTGGATATAGGCTGATAAGTCACTTTGCTCTGACATTAGAAGATTTTCAAAAGTACCTATGTTTTATTACATGCAGATGTCTTTTAATTCCTGAGTCTTGTTAGGAGGGCTATGAATTAGACATTTTATTAGTCCAGACTGGATCCTATATTGCTTGTGACATGCAACTGGCTTTTGTGTGTTTGTGTTTGTTTGGTTTTGGTTTTTGACCCCTCATGAACCTTAATTCAGTTTCACTGTATGCTTCTAGAATCTGAATCTAGTTATAAAGGGAACAGCCTCCCTCTGCTTAACTGCTTGGTTCAGTTTCTCTTTTTTTGTTTTTAGCTCTCGTTTTCCAAATAACCAGGCTCTAAATAAGTCTAAACTCTGAATTGTGTCCCTGCTGGTTTTTGCTCTAGATTAGGGTACATAGATATTGACATCATGGGGAAGTTTGCACTGCTCTTGTGGTTTGCCTGTTTGTTGAGTAAAGGGCTTCAGTTTCCAGTGCTCTTTTCATAAAAAATAAATTAAATTATTTAAAGTCCATGTGCTGGTGGCCTTTATTTGTTGAGTCATAGTCACCTTTTGCATGTTGGCTTCTGAAAAGTGTGGCTTGCTTGCTTTCTTGAATGATTAGAGTCCATTTCACTTATTCTTCCATTATTGTATTTCATGTCTCTCTTCATTTGAAATATACAGTAGTTGGAATTCGCCTACTGAATATTAATTTGGACAGAGGGAAGAGCTTTTGCCTTCGTTGCATGAGTTCTGTTGTAAATGACTTCAAAATTATCTTACATTTTGAAATTTCCTTTAAGACCTATGCTTTTGAATAATTTTTTTCCATAAAGCTGACCTCCTGTTGATTGGTGGAAGCCTTTGATCCTTCCCAAGTAATGTCAGAGTTCAGTATCCTTTGTGGTTGAAGGTATGTGCTAAAGAGGAATATAGGTTAGAAGGTACCATAGGTCTCTTTGTAAAAACCTGTGCACTTGTTCTGCCACAACTGTTTTTGTCTTATAGGATAAAACCAGGGAAGTGTTAATGGAAGAGTTTTGCCAAATATTTATATTTTTTCATTTTTTATGAAATTCACCAAACTGTATGCACAGGCTGTAGTGGCTAACTTCTGTTGCAACAGTTTGCTTACAGATACTTTACCTCTGCCTTAGTTGTTTTGCTTTCCTTTCTAAGGCATCGTTAGTGAGACCCTCATAGTCGGGATTGAAGGAAACAGTCTCAGAGAAATTTTACTTGCAAATTGTTTCCTATTCCACCAATCCAGAGATCATCCTGAGATGTGTTATCTATTTGAGTTTAGTTCTAGACTGAGGGATGTTAGGAGTGGCCTGGTTTCTCTCCTTCTTTTTCGTAGCCAAGGAAGTATCGACTGGGGATGCTGGAGGAGAGGATAGTTCCGGTGGGATCAAAAGCACGAAAATCAAAGAACGCTATTGGCTGTCTGGCTGACAGGTGTAAAACAGGAGTACCCATCAATATGGTTTGGTGGAACAGAGTCACAGAAAACAATTTTCAGGTAAAATTACTTTTTACTAGTCACTTTTCAGTATCTCAGATGCTTTATTTTACATTTTAAAAATGTTAGAAGCACTTACTCAAAGCAAGGCTTGAAATTGGACCAGAATCTTATCTAATAAAATCAGCGGTATAGCCCCTAAAAAGTGTTCTCTGTCATTTTATCATCTGTCCCTACTCTCATTCAGATGTTTTGTTCTTGTTTTTTTTATTTACTGTTATAATTTGTAGAGGTGATTAAAAAAGACTTGCATTCTTTCTGACCTATTAAAAAGAATACACTACACTTTACACTCCTGAGGGAAAGACATTTCTGATGGAAAAAAGTTTAGTTATATCCATCGCAAACACTTAATAGTGAATGCAAAAACCCCAACAATATTAAAATAGGAAAGTTAAATGCACCAAAATCAGAGAGCTTAACTTGAACATTCTAAATTTCTTGTCTGAATTGTGCATTTAAATTGTCAGATTCAACATTTTATTAATAGTTCTCCCTGTCTGAAATTCCATCAACTCAGTTTTTTTTAGAAAGCAGCATTTATGCACGGATAAAGGTTATGATTATTTTTGTCTGGAAAGAATCCATTGCCGTGGACATTTGAACCAAAGCCCTGTATAAACTTGGTAAAGTTATAACTGACATGAAAGACTTGTAATGGAATGATCATATTAAACTTAACTATTGTGTTGAAACTAGGATTACCACCTGGTCAGCGTTTGATCACTTTGGCTGGTTTTTTTTATGGATTTGTCAGTTGCCAGAAAAAAAGTATAATCTGCTAGGGTTTTTTTGTGTGTCTAAAAATTATCACATTATACTAAGATATGTGATATTGAAAATTTCTGTGGCTAGCTAAAGATGCTGCAATGTTCCCACTGCCACAATTTAGTAAGGAAATAATGTTGTCAATCTTATCTGCATGTTATCTTTCTATATACTAAACAAAAGTTGCTATTCAGTGGGGGAGGTGTTGGGCTTGCCTTGTGTGTGGGGAGGAGGATGGTATGTGCTGGGTTCTTTTGCATTTCCAAGTGTTGTAACTCTTATTGTTTAGAACTTACATAGTACTTGTGGTGATTCTCAGAGCAGACATTATTCTTCTATCTCACAGGTGTGTTAGGATATTACTTTTGTATCTTAGTGAGAAAGATAAAGGTTATGACTTGCCTAAGACCATGCACTGGGAGAGCAGTGGACTAGAAACCTGAATATTCAGGCCAGGTGCAGCTTCTTCTTGTCACCCTTCTAAGTTTTTCCCTCCTGAATTCTACAGTTCTCTTCCTCTTCACCTGACAGGTGGCCCCTCGTGAAAGGATTGGTGCTCTTTGGTCCTAATATTGCCCCCAGGTCTGTGAGTTTAAATTGACAGTGGGCTGGAATTTCAGGGAGTGGCAGGAGGTTTGGGAGGGCTAAGGAACAGTGTTCTGTAAATCTAAGTTCCTTACCGCAGATAGCCGGGATCAATGCATCAGTTAGTAGTTACTGCAGCATGTAAAATGTGAGGCTGTGAATTCTACAGTATGCATTCTTGCCTGAAGATGTGGGGTAAGAAGGGAAAACTATTCCAGGTATAGGGGCAAAATGCATGAAGCAGAGCATAACGATGAGATGAAAAAGGTGTTGTATGGTGAGAAGAATATGATTGTATGTTTGGCTGCATTTGTGTGTTCTCCCTGTGTGCTGTTCCTGCTTTGTGCAGATAGTTGACACAGCAGATCTTGAGCCAACTTCCCAATGGCAATGACCACAAGATCCGTGAAGATATAAAGGCACTCAGCAAGATTTACTGTTGATGAAACACAGTTATAGCATCTGGTAGATTTTACAAGGATGCTAAGACACATATGCTCATGACAATGGACACAGTCCAGTCAGTGGTGGGACTTTCCACTGCCCCTTAGGATGGCCAAAAATAATCCTTCTGAGAGAGAATTTTATACCCTGAAATAAACAAGTTATATACTATCATTCTGACCATATCTTTTAGGAGAGGTCTGTGTGTTTCTGTCATTCTTGAGAGATATCCTTGATATCTCCATCCTTGATTTTGGGATGTTTTGTTACCACTTGATATTAGGATTTTTTTTCATGAATACTTTTTACTTAATGTTTCTTAGGAATGCATATTTCTGTAGTATTTGCCATGTTATCACATTCTGTGAGCAGGACCTGCCTCATAGCAGGCCTCTAATACAAGGGTTTGTTTCCAGGTACAAGGGTTTGCTTTCTTAGTACAGGAAGAAAAGAGGAAAATGCAATATTGTGTTGAAGATCTAGTGAGTTTTTGTGGTGGTGACTTTGAAAGTGCCAATATTAAACACAAAAGGGGAAGAGAAAATTATTCTTAAAAATAGAAACTAACAGTTAAATAGGCAGTAGTAAATGGGCATGTTTGGTGCCTGAAATCACCTTTAAATGAACACATTGAAACTGAAATTGCAAGTTGATCAAGTTCTAATTTATTCATAACCTACAAATAGATTTGGGGCCTTAAGAACATTTTGAGGATGTGTAGTTTAGAAATAGCATTTAAGGTTTGAAAATAGTGCAGGATAATGATTAAACAATAGTGACTATGAAGGGTTGCTGGAGGTGTTGAAAGCCTATGCTGAAGCTAAAGTTCTTATCTTAGCCTGTTCACTCTCAGGAAGAACTCAACCTCAAGTTATAATTTATGAAAATGTAGCGCACAAACACAAATATTGTTAAGGTGACTTGAAAATTCTGATAAGCATAAGGTTTTATTTGCAGTTTTTTCTTATTTGCTGAAGATCGATAACTAAATCAAACCAGGGTCTAGCTAAATATTCCAATAGGTTTATAACCTTTCACTTTGGTATTCTTAAAGTTCACCTGCTGATTTGAAAGTACAGCCATTCAAATACCTGGTTTAGATTGTGGAAACAGGATTAAATTTATTTGTAATGTCCAACATAAGTGCTATCTTTATTATGTTTCTGCGGTCAGAAAAGCAGCTGAAATAGGACAGAAGCTAGATCATGACTACGCAGGGTTCAGATCAATTGTATGTTAGTGACAGTAAACACATGCTACTTCTTGCTCCTGTAAGCACTGCACAGTCAGCATAGTTGTGGGAGAGTTGGATTCTTTTCTGTTTTTGTGCTTCATAAAGATTACTAAGTTCCTTTTGCAGGACTAAATTCTACTCTTGGTGACAAAACATCAGTGGCTACTTTAGTTCTGTCACTTGTGTGTATGCAGGAAGTAGGGTATATTACGTGAGCACACAATAGATATGTAATTTGAAATACAGTGTAAAATGTTGCATTTAAACATACAGATCAACTTACCTGTAACGTTTTCAGATGTGATAGTTATCAAAAAACTCAAATGGAATAATAAGCTGCATAGGGAACTGGATAAGTGAGGTTAATTACTGAGTACATCCATCTGTTTTTAAACATTTCTTGGAGTATAAAAAACATTTTGAAAAGTGTGCCATAAAGGGAGATAACTGCCTCAGAATAGCATGGGTAGAGTGTAATGGAATTCTTTGTGAGCAGTGACATGAAAGAATTATTCAATTTGGGATGTCAGAAGAGATGATCATGAATTTGAAGGTGGTGGGTAGTAAGAACAAAAAGGCTTTACTTCATTTTGTAATATGCTTTGTACATTTGACCGCATACTTCTGATATAAATGGAATCTACTTCTGCTTTGATCGGGTAGGATTTGTGCATGGGGCTACTATAGCCATGCAGTATAGCAGCCACAGCCGTTTAGAGCCATGCCCCATATTTTTACAGCTGCTGTTTGTGTTTAACAGACAATTTTTTGTATTCTTTTTTTAACAATTTGCTAGTGGAAAAATCTATAATGTTGTTCATTAGCAACTGTCATGATTATGAGGGTTAGCCAGCAGCTTGGGGATTAAGAGGTTAACTACACCTAGCCAGGTGGAGTGGCCAATAGGAATGTAGGTAGGACTTTCAAACTGGAACAAAGGAATTTGGGTTTTTGTCCCTCCTTTGTCTCTCTGGGTGAGTCCTCTGCAGCTACAGGGAGGGACAAGCATGTCTCTCTCTCTCTCCAAGGAACAATTCTTCACTTTCTGTAAGTAGGGTAAAGTTTAGGTAGTTTCGTTAGGCTTTATTGTTTTAAGGGTTGGGTATGGGATCTGATATCTGGCACTGCTTAACCTTCTGTCTGCCCCTCAGAAGCAGCCCAGAAAACAAAAGAAAAAAGCAAGAGGAAAAAAACTGCAAAGCTTGCAACTCAAAGAAAAACCCGTGTCCTTTTAAAAATCCTGAGTTCTCAAAAATATCCCACCGCTCCCACCATGTCATGGCTCCTTCCCCACTCTGGCATGATAAATGCAGAAGTGGGGGCCAGCAAGTGTACCCCAAAGCCTTATTTACCAGGCTTTGGTATAAAACTTCCCCCCAAAATCTTAAAAACCTAGATTTTGGGAATAAAACTTCCGCTGCCACCACCCAAATATTAATAACGAGATTAGGGTAAAGATCATTTGGGAAATCTCACCCCTGTTATAAAAATCAGGACACACAAGTAACCAATGCCAGGTTAATAAAAAGAAAAGAGAAAACTTTTTTTTATTATTACAACAATATTCCTGTTGCAAGCATAAGGATCAGATGGAAAGGTAACAAAATATACTCATGGAGGAATTACACCATGGGCTAGAACTTAGTTAAAAAGAAAAGCCAAACATCTCTTAAGCAGTGCCAGATATCAGATCCCGTACCCAACCCTTAAAACAATAAAACCTAACGAAACTACCTAAACTTTACCCTACTTACAGAAAGTGAAGAATTGTTCCTTGGAGAGAGAGAGACATGCTTGTCCCTCCCTGTAGCTGCAGAGGACTCACCCAGAGACAAAGGAGGGAAAACCCCAAATTCCTTTGTTCCAGTTTGAAAGTCCTACCTACATTCCTATTGGCCACTCCACCTGGCTACGTGTAGTTAACCCCTTAATCCCCAAGCTGCTGACTAACCCTCATAATCATGACAGCAACTACATACCTGTACTTTTTAAATTGAGTTAAGTTTCTGTTGAACACTTTGTGTCTCCACTTCAGACTTTTGAAACTGGCTTTTGTCATAGAAAAGCTGTCACACATTAAATCCTCATCTATTGCCTAAATTATTTTGCAACTAGTCAGAATAAAACATTAGAAAATACACTGTTGGGAACTATTTTGCACTAGCAGGATGGACAGTTTGAAAAGAATGGTCTTGAAGATACGACATTGGGCTGGAACTCAGGAGCTCTGGATTCAATTTTCTGTTCTGTCACCCATTTCCTGTGAGACCTTAGACAAGACACTTAATTTCTGTGTGTCACCCACCATCTAAAAAATAGGTTGCTTCCCTACTTCACAAGCACATTGAGAATGAATTTGGTAATGTTTTTCAGAATGCATTACTTAACGCACCTAGTTTTTAATAAGAATGTAAGAACATAAGAACGGCCATACTGGATCAGACCAATGGTCCCATCCAGCCCAGTATCCTGTCTGCCAACATTGGCCAATACCAGATGCCCCAGAGCAGTGGTCACCAACCAGTAGATTGGGATCTACTGGTAGTTCTTGGAGCCTCTGACCGATGATCCTGACTGGTTTGGCCAAGAGGCTATAAAGTGCCAGCACTTCAGCTGCTGCTCCCCCAACTGCTGTGCATCTCCTGCCCTTTGCCTTGGAGCTGTGACCCTCAGGAGCCTCCTGCTTGCTGGGCAGGGGAGGGAAGAGGGGTGCTGATGTCAGGGTGCCCCCTCCCCTTCTGTATTCTATCTCCACAGAGCAGAGAGGAGGGCACAACAGGGCTTGGGAGGGAGTTTGCTGGCTGCTTTTGGGAGTGGTGAAGGGCCAAGGCCAGGGCCAGGGTGAGCCTGCCTTAGCCCCACTGCACCACCATCCAGCAGGAGCCACCTGTGGTAAGCAGTACCCAGCTGGAGCCCGCATCCTGCAACCCTACCCCACCCATGTACTCCCTCCTGCACCCCAGGCTCCTGCCCTAGCCCCCAAGCACCCCTGCATCCAAACACCTTCCCAGAGCCTGTACCCAGAGCCCCCTCCGGATCCCCAGCTGCCTGCCCCAAGCTCAGCTCAGAGCCCCTCTCACACTCCAAATCCCTTAATCGAAGACCAGAACCTGCACCCCAACCCTCTGCCCCTGCCTAATGAAAGTGAGGGAGGATGGGGAAGGGAGGAAGGATGGGGTGAGCCAGGTGTGAGGCCTCGGAGAAGGGGGCACAAAGAAGGCGGGGCCAGGGGATTTGGGTTTGAGGTAGATTTACATTGCACTTAAATTCAAAAAGTGATCTTGTGCTTAAAAAGGTTGGAGACCCCTGCCCCAGAGTGAGGGAACACAACAGGTAATCCTCATGTGATCCCTCCCCTATCACCCACCTCCAGAGAAACAGAGGCTAGGGACACCATTCCTATCCACCCTGGCTAATAGCCGTTAATGGATCTAACCTCCATGAATCTATCTAGCTCTTTTTTTGAACCCTGTTGAAGTCCAGAGGTTGACTGCGCTGAGCGAAGAAGAACTTCCTTTTGTTTGTTTTTAAACCTGCTTCCTATTAATTTCATTTGGTGACCCTTCGTTCTTGTGGTGTTAACTTTTCCTTATTCACTTTTTCCACGAGTCAAGATTTTATAGACCTCTACCATATTCTCCCCTTAGTCTCCTCTTTTCTAAGCTGAAAAGTCCAAGTCTTTTTAATCTCTTTTCATATGGGACCCATTCCAAACTCCTAATGATTTTTGTTGCCCTTTTCCAATGCCAATATATCTTTTTTGAGATGAGGCGACCACATCTGTATGCAGTATTTAAGATGTAGGCGTACCATGGTTTTATGTAGAGGCATTAAGATATTTTCTGTCTTATTCTCCATCCCTTTTTTTAATGATTCCTAACATTCTATTTGCTTTTTTGACTGCCGCTGCACACTGAGTGGCTGTTTTCAAAGAACAATGACTCCAAGATCTCTCTCTTGAGTAGTTGTAGCTAAATTAGTCCCCGTCATATTGTACATATAGTTGGGATTATTTTTTCCAATGTGCATTACTTTACATTTATTAACACTGAATTTCATTTGCCATTAAGTTGCCCAATCACTTAGTTTGGTGAGATCTTTTTTTAAGCTCTTCACAGTTTGCCTTGGTCTTAACTGTCTCGAGCAGTTTGGTATCATCTGCAAATTTTGCCACCTCGCTGTTTACCGCTTTCGCTAGATCATTTATAAATAAGTTGAATAGGATTGATCCCAGGACAGACCCTTGGGAGACCCCCCACTAGTTACCTCTCTACATTCAGAAAACTTACCATTTATCCCTGTCCTTTGTTTCCTGATTTTTAACCAGTTATCAGTCTATGAAGGGACCTTCCCTCTTATCTCATGATAACTTACTTTGCTTAAGAGTCTTTGAAGAGGGACCTTGACAAAGGCTTTCTGGGAATCTAAGTATACTATATCCAGTGGATCCCCCTTGTCCACATGTTTGTTTGACCCCCTCAAAGAACTCTGGCAGATTAGTAAGGCATGATTTCCCTTTACAGAAACCATGTTAACTTTCCTCGAACAAATTATGTTCATCTATGTGTCTGACAATTTTACTCTTTAGTATAGTTTCAGCTAATTTACCCGGTACTGAGATTAGACTTACCAGTCTGTAATTGCCAGGATCACATCTAGAGCCCTTTTTAAATATTGGCATCATGTAAGCTATCTTCCAGTCATTAGGTACGGAAGCTGATTTAAAAGATAGGTTACAACCACAGTTAAGAGTTCTGCAATTTCCCATTTGAGTTCTCTCAGAACTCTTGGGTGAATGCCATCTGGTCCCAGTGCCTTGTTACGTTCATCAATTTGTTCCAAAACCTCCTCTAGTGATACCTCAATCTGGGACAATTCCTCAGATTTGTCACCTAAAAAGAATGGCTTAGGTTTGGGAATCTCCCCCAAAATCCTCAGCCATGAAGACTGAAACAAAGAATTAATTTAGCTTCTCCACAATTACTTTATCATCTTTGAGTGCTCCTTTATTATCTTGATCGTCCAAGGGCCTCACTGGTTGTTGAGCCGGCTTCCTGCTTCTGATGTACTTAAACATTTTGCTCTTACTTTTTGAGCTTTTGGCTAGCTGTTCTTTAAACTCCTTTTTGGCTTTTCTTATTATATTTTTACTTAATTTGACAAAGTTTATGCTTCTTTCTATTTTCCTGACTAGGATTTGATTTCCACTTTTAAAAAGATGTGTTTTTTATCTGTCACTGCTTCTTTTACTTGGTTGTTAAGCCATGGTGTCACTCTTTTGGTTCTCTTAGGGTGTTAATTTGGGGTATACATTTAAGTTGGACCTCTATTATGGTGTCTTGGAAAAGTTTCCATGCAGCTTGCAGGGCTTTTACTTTTGTCGCTATACCTTTTAATTTCTGTTTAGCTAACTTCCTCATTTTTGTGTAGTTCCCCTTTTAGAAATTAAATGCCATAGTGTTGGGTTGCTGAGGTGTTTTTCCCACTACAGGGATGTTATATTTTTATTACTTTACGGTCACTATTTCCAAGCAGTCCAGTTATATTTACCTCTTGAACCAGATCCTGTGCTCCATTTAGGACTAAATCAAGAATAGCCTCTCCCCTTGTGGGTTCCAGAACCAGCTGCTCCAAGAAGCAGTCATTTAAGGTATCAAGAAATTTTATCTCTGTATCCCATCCTGAGGTGACGTGTACCCAGTGAATATGGGGATAGTTGATATCCGCCACTATTATCAAGTTTTTTATTTTGATAGCTTCTCTAATCTCTTAGCATTTCATAGTTACTATCACTGTCCTGATCAGGTGATCGATAATATATCCCTACTGCTATATTCTTATTATTGGAGCATGGAATTACTATCCGTAGAGATTCTCTGGAACATTTAGGCTCATTTAAGATTTTTACTTCATTTAATTCTACATTTCCTTTCACGTATAGTGCCACTCCCTCACCAGCATGACCTGTTCTATCCTTCCAATATATTTTGTACCCTGGTATGACTGTCCTCATTCCACCAAGTTTCCATGATGCCTATTATAGCAATATCCTCTTTTAAAACTAGGCACTCTAGTTCACCCATTTTACTATTTAGACTTCTAGCATTTGTGTATAAGCACTTGGAAAATTTGTCACTATTTTCTGTCTGCCATTTCCTGATGTGTTAGACTCTTTCATTTGATTGTATCTCCTCTGATCTGACCCGTACTTCCATCCTCTCATCCTGAGTAAAACATAGAGATGCTCTATTAATAGACCCTCTTCTAAAAGATGTCTCTGTCCGATCCATGTGCTCCTTTGCGCTCACCGGCTTTCCCCTAGTTCTTCTTCGTTTAAAAACTGTTCTGCAACCTTTTTAATGTTAAGTGCCAGCAGTCTGGTTCCATTTTGGTTTAGGTTGAGTCCATCCTTCTTGTATAGGCTCCCCCTAGCCCAAAGTTTCCCCAGTTCCTAATAAATCTAAACCCCTCCTGTCTATACCATCATCTCATCCACGCATTGAGACTCTGAAGCTTTGCCTGCCTACCTGGCCCTGTGCATGGAACTGGAAGCATTTCAGAGAACACTACCATAGAGGTCCTGGTTTTCACACTTTTTCCTAGCAGCCAGAATTTGGCCTCCAGAACCTTCCCTATGTCATTGGTACCTACATGTACCATGACCACTGGCTCCTCCCCAGCACTACACATAAGTCTATCTAGATGTCTCGAGAGATCCGCAACCTTCACACTGGGCAGGCAAGTCACCATACAGTTCTCCTGGTCATCACAAACCAGCTATCTATGTTTCTAATGATTGAATCCCCCATTACTAACACCTGCCTTTTCCTAATGACTGGCGTTCGCTCCCCCAGAGATGTATCCTCAGTGCGAGAGGATACCATAACATCCTCTGGAAGGAGGATCCCAACTATGGGATCATTTCCTTCTGCTCCAGTTGAATGTTCTCCTTCCTGAGCCTTTCATCCTCCATTCAGACAGCCCCTGTGCTGTTAAGGAGGCTCTCTGGGACCTTGTAGAACTGTCCCACCTCATCTTTGTACCTCTCGGCCTCCCTTAGCTCCAGCAATTCAGCCACCCTGGCCTCCAAAGCCTGTACACGGTCTCTGAGGGCCAGGAACTCCTTGCACCGAATGCACACATACACCACCTGTCCATAGGGCAGGTAATCATACATGCTACATCGGGTGCAATAAACACGATAGCCCCCATTCTGCTGCTGGGCTTCTGCCTGCTTTCTCTCCTTCAGCTGAATAGGTTATTGATAGAGTTTTTATTTAAATCAGGAAGTTTTGGTTTTAGTTTAGTTTAAAAGTTTTAAAGAATAGCAAGTGTACCTTGCCCCCTTCCAACTCTCCTTCTAAACTACCTCACGGAACTTAAGTAATGTTTTTTAGCAATAGGTCTCAAAGCACTTTGCAAGAAGGCAAATCAGTACCAGGATTGATAGTTGATCCAGTAAGAATGTTCATTTCTCAATTTGGAATTTTAGTAATGCTTTATTCAATGCAATTCCCTAACATTCATGTATAAATATTACAACTCTGCTGCTCTATCTGTGATGGCCTTATTGTCCTTTTCTTTCATCTCCATCCTTTTTTTCCATGATTCACACTTCAAATAGAATGTTCTTTCTGCTTTCAGTCTGCCAATCTACTATCCACTTCTCATTAAAGACTCTTAAAAAGTCGCGTTTGGGTTGTTAACATCTTCTCTCCCTTTCCTATGCCTGAGCTTTTTCATCTTTCCCTAATTGCCTTATAACTAAATTTAGATTATAAACTGTTTTGGGCTGGGACCTTTTTTTAGATGTTCTGGTGTACTTTGCATACCTACATTTCCTGCTGTAGAACAGATAAAGCACAAATATATTTGCTGCTTCGTGGGTAGCAGTGAGACCTTTCCAAACTAGATTGTAGAGTAGACTTATCTGAAGTCAGATCAATATTAACCACTGTAAGGATTTATCTGCACAAACATTTAAATTGTGGCAAGCCAGGGTAGATTGAACTGGGATGTGATGAAGCATCACATTAACTAGCTGCTGTCCCTGTGGAGCCTGCTGATGCGCATTTACAGTTCAGTAATACACTTTGAGTCCCATTTTGAAGAGGAGTAGATCCAAATGCATTAAATAACTATTAATGCATATGAACACGGTCCACGTAAACAGTCTGCAGCAAACTAACATGGAATCGATTCATTTCCCAGCTTGCCACAAACTAAATGTTTGTGTAGACAATCCCTGAGTCTTATAGGATTTCATTACCAAGCTCGCTAGATGTTGTGCTGTCCATTGCTTTTAAGATTCAAACCAGATGTAAATCATGTGGAGGTACTGTAATTGTTTTTGGTGAAATCCACTTATTCTGGAACAGTATTGGCAAAAATACATACTGTAATGCAGAAATGACTGCTGCATTCAGATAGTACCTAGTTTATTTTCTTGAGCAGGTTTAAAAAATGTTGACTATCTTAAATATACTTTGGAATGGGGGAACTGAAATTGACATATAGCGAAACAAAGAATAGAGGGAAAATACTTCAGAAATGGCATGGCTTATTGCATTCTTAAACAATTAGTTACTGAAGTCAGTACAGTTATGCTAGCTGACACTGGCTGAAAATGTGTTCCTTATTCTATTGGTTGTAAATAAGAACATAACATAACATATGAATGGCCGTACTGGGTCAGACCAAAGGTCCATCTAGCCCAGTAGCCTGTCTGCCGACAGTGGCCAGCGCCAGGTGCCCCAGAGAGGGTGGACCAAAGACAATGATCAAGCGATTTGTCTTGTGCCATCCATCTCCAGCCTCTGACAAACAGAGGTCAGGGACATCATTTCTGTCCCCTGGCTAATAGCCTTTTATGGACCTAACCTCCATGAAATTATCTAGCTTCTCTTTAAACTCTGTTATAGTCCTAGCCTTCACAACCAAATAAATGGTGGTGTTGGCTTATGTCTGGTGCTTGATTGAAACTTCAGAACTATATACAGTACTTCAGGGTGTGTCACTTTTCCATTACTTTATCCCTACTGTTTGAGCATCAGATGTCCACAGTAGACAATCATGATGGTCCCTTCTGGCCTTAAAGACTAAGTCTGTTTAGGTTCTCCAAATATATTCAGTAGATTGCATTATGAATTTTTTCGTCCATATGCCTGTCACAGTTGAGGGCATCTTCCCCATATGCTCTGTACCCCTGTTCTCCCCTCCTCCGTTAAGGGCATCCAGTCTAGGCTCCTGGCTCTTATCATGTGCAAAGACCCCTCCGCCCCCACCCCCCAACCAGGGGATCTTTTCAGGGATTGGTTCTTGATGATACACTGTTTAATATTTATATTGCTGCATGGAAGAAAAAACAAAATCATCACTGATAAGTTGCTGATTAAATAAAAATTGTGCGTAAGTAATGAAGAGAGTCCACTGTTTCAGAGCAGTCTGGATTGCTTGGTAAATTGAGTGTAAGCAAATATGTTTTACTATAGCTAAATTTAGAAGTTTATATCTAGGAACAAAAAATGTAGGCCCTACTTACAAAGTGGGGGATTCTATCTTGGGAAGCAGTGACTCTGAAAAAGATTTTGTGGTGGAGGTAGATAAAGTAGATGAACATGAGCTCCCAGTGTGTCTCAGTGGTCAAAAGAATTAATGTGATTTTATTATCTCCTCAGTGGAATCTTGAGTAGGAATAGAGACGTTATTTTACCTCTTTTCAGCACTGGTGCAACTGCTGGTTTAGTACCATGGCTAGTTCTGATGCTCACAATTGAAGAAGGATGTTGATAAATTGGAGGGAGTTCAGAGAAGAGTCACAATAATGAGTAAAGGGTTAGAAAATATGCCTCTATAGTGGTAGTTTGAAAGAGCTCACTCTGATTAACAAAGAGAAGGTTGAGAGAACTTGATTTACAGTCTCTAGGCTACTATATGGAACACAAATATTTAATAATGGCCTCTTGCATCTAGCAGAGAAAGGTATAACAGGACCCAATAGTTGGAAGTTGAAGCTAGATAAAATCAGACTGGAAATAGGCATACATTTTTAAGGGCAAGAATAACTGCTAGAATAATTTATGAAGGGTCATGGTGGCTTCTTCATCACAAGCAATTTTTAAATCAGGATTGGATGTTTTTCTAAAAGATCTGCTCTAGGAATTTGTTTGGTGAACTTCTGTGGCCTGTATTACATAGGAGGACAGACTAGATGATCGCAGTGTTCGTTTCTGGCGTTGGAATCTCTGAAGCAAGCACATTTATTCTTAAGGAGAGAGTACAAGAGAGAAAATGTACTAAAAACAAGAAAAGAAGCTACACGCATACTAAAAAGCTGACCCAGCTCCAGCATAAGGGTCTGGTAAGTGTCTGTCCTTCCAACCCTTTCACAAGGATTGTGACTCCTTTTTAGACACCAGGTATTATCTGTTTGCTGGATCAGAAAAAAGGCCCTGGCTTAGTTTCAAATCTGTCTGTTTTATTGAAAGGTCCTTTTGTTGTCTGTTGGTAATTAGAGAACCCACTTTGATCTAATATAAGTGAGCTTGCTCAGAGGTGTTGTCTCCTTGAAGTGGGGCTACAACTTAACTGGTTTGCCTTAATGAGCATCCACTGTTTTAGTTGTTGGAGGAGCTGTGGTAGCCCTCCCCTTGGGAGTAGAGCACAATTCTACATAAACCATTTGTTTAAAACAATTGACCCCACGTGTACTTTAACTTTAATTCAGTAAGAACTATGAGTAGTCCTGTGGTATCTTAAGAGACTAACACCCATATATTAATTATATCATTAGCTTTCATGGATAAAATCCACTTCATCAGATAAGCCAGGTCTACCAAGGAGTTTCAGGAAATTGCCATTCTGTCACACTCTTCTTTATTGTTTCTAGATTACTTTTACTGTGACTAGCAATTTTAACTCTAATTCTTGTTTGCTTAATCTGAGGCATAGTGTTACTGAGACAATATTCTTCGCATGCTACATCCTTAATCTTGTGGATGCAAGATAGCAACATCTTTAATGATCTTCCTCTTTACAACGTTACCCTATTTTCTGATTACAGGTTTGATTTGTTTGTTTTTTAAGTATCAAAACCTTAATTTTTAGCAGCTGGTAAAATTTCTTGCACTGCTATTCCTAAATTCACAGAAAGACCATTTCAGAGCAGTGGCTTAAGCTTGCGAAAGACAAGTTAGCAATAAAGGGCTCCATCCCTTCTCCTGACATTTCTTTGTGGTGGTGGTTATGGTTGGTGGATAAGCAGCTAAATATAAGTTTTCAGTGTGACTCTGCTTACACAGCTCTTGTAAGAAACATTCAGGACTTATTAACATTTTACAAAAAAGCATCTTAGAAATGTGCTTAGGAAGTACCACTTGCCTTCTGAATATGGAAATGCTAAATACATGTTGGTTACTCATCATCTAAAGGATGTTATTCAATCAAACTTCTATCAGAAAGCTTGGTAAAGTTCCTCTCAGAAAAGTGTAAAAATGTCAGAGCTTCTGTATTTTGTGTCAGATTCTCATGTCAAATATGTTTAATTGCTGAGCCTGCTCCCTCCACCAGGATTCAGAGTGTCACACTGGATTCTTAAGTGTTCTCGTACATCATCTCTCACACACAAGGAAAGACATTGCTTTCAGTGGAGTATCATAAGTGTAACAAATTGGAATGAAATAAATTTATGTATAAGAAAGAAATAAACTCTTCCCTTGGTTTCAATTAGAAAAAGACTTAGAACTAAAGTCCAACAAGCCCATCTTAAACCAAAATAAATATTTGCGCCCTTTTTCAGCAGTTTAAATAGTTCTTAAAATCACACCTTAAATTAAACCAGTGCTATTTCTGTATGTAGTCAAGGCTAAAGCTTCCCTTCAGAGTGAAATCAATCTTACTTCAATATAGTGGGTTAAACCAGTCCCTATAAAACTATAGTTGATGCATTTGACTTTCTGGTGATTTTAAAGCAAACCCATTCTCTTTGGGCCTGAAAACTCTTGTGCTTGTGATTGACTCAAACTTGGTCAAAAGATTCTTAAAATTTCATTTGGTGTGTTGTGTTGCCAGAGTTGGACAAAGATTTTTTTTTCAGGTATAAGAACCTTTGTGGGTGCTTATTTAGACCATTTATAATAGGTCTTAATCTTGCACAAAAATTGACATAGATCTGGTAGCTGGCATTGAATGCATTTTGTGAAGTTTGGAAAAAAAACACTGAAATAAACCGCAATTATAGATAAGTTACAGGTAAGATCAGATGAGCAGTCGTCAAATGAAAGAGTCTCATTCAATCACATCAGGTAATGGCAGACAGCTAAATAGTGACAAGTTGTTTTTTAAAGTGCTTATGTACAAATGCTAGAACTCTAAATAATAAGATGGGTGAACTAGACTGCCTCATATTGAATAAGAATATTAATATAATAGGCATCAAATAAACTTGGTGGAATGAGGATAATCAGTGAGACTCAGTAATACCAGGATACAAAATATATTGACAGGACAGAACAGGTTGTGCTGGTGAGGGAGTGACAATATATGTGAAATAAACTGTAGAATCAAATGAAGAAAAATTTTAAATAATCAAACTGTTCCATAGAATCTTTATGAATAGTAATTCCATGCTCTAATAATATGAATATAGCAGTAGGGAGATTAGACAGGCTATAAAAATAAACTCAATAATAATGTGGGATTTCAGCTATCCCCATATTGTAACTGGTCTTTTCCAATGATTTGGTATAGAAGTCGATTTAAGATAGCTAATGTGACACCAATTTTGAAAAAGCACTCTTTAATAGCCGGGTTCACTTCTAGAGTCATCAGTCTAACTTTTCAGTACTTGGCAAATTGGTTGAAACTATAGTAAAGAACAGAATTGTCGGACACGTAGATGAACATAAGTTGTTGGGGAAAAGCCAACATAGTTTCTGTAAAGGGAAGTCATGCTTCACTACTCTACTAGAATTCTTTGAGGGATTCAATAAGCATGTGGACAAGGGGGATCCAATGGTTTCCAGAAAGCCTTTATATCCTCAGAAATCCACATCTGCAGAAGTGGATGCAGATAATCATGTCTTGTTTTTGTGGGTCTGAATGCGGATAAAAATTTCGTATCCATGCAGGACTCAATTAAGGGAGTTAGGTATTAATCACTTGTGGGCAACTTCCAAAACCCCACATTTTAGGAGGCAGAAGGAAGTTTTTGCTCATCAGAGTTCCTTTGGTTTTGCCTGCATTTTGTTGGTTGTTCATTGAAATATAGGTCTTTCTCTGCACCAGGTGTTTTTTATTTTACAAAATTGTTTTGACATGGTAGAATTTCCATCACAGTATTGTAGGCATGAAATACTTGTGACTATAGGAAATTATTTTTCTATGGACTTCATGTCATTCTTTGAGATTGAGTTTTAGTTTGGTTACACAAGCTTTTCACCAGATTTCAGACACTGTTTGACTGATGTTGCTTGATTAATTTAATGTTTGTACTGCTGTATTTGAGAACTATTTTCTCTTTCAGTGCATCCTCTTTACTTTCTCCAGTCTCCTCATCTAATTGACCACATGCCTGTTTGCCTGTTCTTACTTCAGGCTGTTCAAGAGCGTATTTCATTCTGAAGTTATTCCTCTTTCTAAAATGCTCGGGTGTCTGTATAGCACTTTCCCTTTTAGTTTAAGTGCATTTAAAATCGCCTATTATGAGTAACTTTCATTGCATTTTTACTGTCTTGGTTTTGATTTTATAGATTTTTTTTTTTTTTCCCCCCCCTTACCCAGACTTCGCAACTCCTTTAGCATCATAGGTGAACACCTTTATACCCTTATGAGTCTAGATATTTTTAATTCCTGTCTTCACTTTTTGGTTGACTAAAATAGGAAGGTTATCTATTGACTGTGCTTCAAATTCACACACATGCACAAATTTACTCCTATCTAAAGCAATCAGATTATTTTTGGTAAGAATTTATCTTAGTTATAAGGCTGGAATGTAGGTATTCAGTGGAGCTCCATTCCAAATCCACCACTTTACAGTTGGCCTGTTTATTGTAATTTTAAATTTGAATGTCATCTGTGTTGTTGCAATGTCCAGCTGTAGTTTTCCTTCTAGTAATTTAACATATTGTACAATATTTGGCTGAAATGTCTCACTGGGCGCATATTTAGTTTTTTCACTTTTATGGAAAAGTGTATATCCCAGGAACTAAACTAACCTAAACTGTAAAATTTAATAATTTTATTATAACCTCCCTAAAAAAAGGACAATGAATACTTTGGGGGTTTTTTTGGGTTGTCAACCATTATCGTGTCAACAGCCCACTGGCCCTTCAGAATTGTACAGCTAACTTATGCTCTCTGATTTTGTCATTTTTTGTCCCTTTTATTTCAGAAATTGCAGCAGTCATCTTTGAATCTGATCATTTATATTTAAATATACCAGCTAACAGTTAATCATCTTCAGGTTCTACCCTGTTATACTCATAGAATTTTGTTCATTTTTATTTCTATTTCCTACACTTTTCATATTTTCCAACTGTAAGTTTATTTTAGATGGATATCCTGTAGTGTACTTTATACCCATCTATAACTAGTTTGTTTTTTCATAGGATAAGAAATATACATGTTTTTAAAAATGCAAGTTCAGAAGCAGTAACTTTAACTGTTTTACAGACTGTGTTCACAAGTGATCAACTGTTACCTGTTTAATCATATTATCTATGGTGTAGCAACTAGCAATCTGCTAAAGGTGCTGTGTAAATTGAGTAAATTACTTGGGCTATGTCTACACTAGAGACCTTACAGTGGTTGTGCTGCTATAAGAACTCTTTTGTAGCTGCTCTGTGCTGATGGGAAAGAGCTTTCCCACTGACATAATTTAAACCACGCACAATGAGAGACAGTAGCTGTGTTGGCAGGAGAAGCTCTTCTGCTGTCATTATGCTGTGCACACTACCACATATGCCAGCAAAACTTGTGGCTCCACAGTGTGTTTTTTCTCACCACGAGCAACGTAAGTTTTGCTGATGTAAAAGGTAGTGTAGACATCCCTTAAAGCAGAAGAGAGCTGTGCATCCCAAAAAAAAGGAACATGCAAACCTGTTTGAAACAGAGACTGAATTGACCTTTGTTTAGTAGAAGTGGTTTTACAACTTAAATTTGAAACCGTTGGTCAGTTCTGAGGTACTTTCAGCTGTCTAGTTCCCTAAAATGCTTCAGTGTCGTGCCAATCTGCATAACAGTGTCAGGGCTTTCCCCTTAAAGTCTCAATTCTCAAAAGATCCATAATAAGAAAATACAAGAGATTTTTTTTGAGAGGTGTAATATAAATTCATAACTCATTTTCATAAGGATAGTGCAATAATGCTGCCTTGTAATGTAAGGCAGATGGTAACTTAAACTGTTTATGCAATGTAATTTCTGTTGAGGTGTCAGTTTTGGTGGTGCCCACAATGGGTCCAAGTCCTGCTCCCCACAACTTGCAAGAGTTGAATGGGGGTGAGGAGTTTTGGTGTGGGAAGGCTGGGGCAGAGGGTTGCTGTGCGGGAGAGCTAGCTCTGACTCTTAGATGGGGTTGGGAGTAAGGGGCTTGGGGTGTAAGAGAGCTTCAGGGCTGGAGCAGAGGTTGGAGTTGGAGAAGATATGGACTCTGGCTGGGGTTGTAGGCTCTGGGGAAGGGCTGGACTGGGGACGAGGACCTCAAACTTTGGGGTACAGTAGGCAGGCTGCCCTGGGGCTGGGGCCGGAGAGGAGGGTTCCCCTTGCCAACACTCACCCAAGCCACATGAGGAGTCCACTCCAAGTCACTTGCCAGGAGGTGGAGTGGCTCCCATGTGCCTCCTTCCTCCACAGGTACAGTAGCCAGCCTGCCTCCGGCCCTGCTCCTTAATCCAGGCCATTGAGGGAGTGAAGAGGGCCTGGGACTGCCACCTGCAGGGGGGGGCCAGGGGACCCTGCAGGAGTGACAGGCGGGGCCAGGGGAAAGACTTAGACTCCAACAATGTTGAGGCCAAGTACCACGGGCACATAGGATCCGTTTTTTTATATCTATCCATTCAAATGACAAGCTGTATGCAAACATTTTAAAATACCACCTACTCTCTGATATATTTGCCTAGAAAGTTTTTTTTGAGCCTAATAGGCATATCCATATCTTCACCCTTGAAATAAACATTAACTTCCTATGTTTGATTTTTTTTTTTTTTTTTTTTTTTTAAACAGACACCAAATCCTACTGCTAGTGAGTTTATTCCTAAAGGAGGATCAACTTCCAGGCTGAATAACATGTCTCAGTCAAGTATGTCTGCCTTCTCTCAAGCCTTGTTCTCTCACCCTTCCATGGGAAGTCCTGCTACTGCTGGACTAGCTCCAGGTAAGCTGGAAATAATGATTTGCAGTATAGCTATTTATTATGAATCTGCACTACAAATTTAACCCATTGAAACTAGCAGTAAAGTTTTCAGTGTAGATAATCCTAGTATTCCTGGTTTAGCTCTTAATTTAAAATCTTTAGTTCAAAAGTTAAAATACTGTTTTATTATTGGCACTAAATTACTACTATAGTACACCTGTACTATGACATCTTTCCTAATAATGAACCATCAGAGATAATGAATCTAGTCCCTGGATTCCACCTTGAGTCCCCCAGTGTGGTGGGGCTCGAGGAGCTGTTGGCTTTCTTTCTCTGCACAATGGATCTCTTTTGTTATAGCTAGGATGTATTGCACATATCAAATGATTTTTATTTATTTCTAGGATAGGTATTATTTATATAATAACACATGAACACTCAGATTAAAGCTAAAGATTGAAGAAAATTCTTTCTTTATAACACCAAAGTGAATAAAAGACTTCAAACCACTTGTCTTTTTAAAAATTAATTCTGCTCCAATTGTTTGTCCTCTTGAGTAATCTCAATTTATAACCCATATTTAAGGTTCTGTTTCCAATTACTTTCAGTACTAAAAACTCCTATAATAATGTGTTCCAGGCAAATCCTGGAACTCAAATGTGTTCTGGAAATAAAAACAGTCAGAAAATTTCAAGCAATTTGCATATTGCTTTATCAAACTTTGGAATATTTTAATGGTTTCTTTTTCTTGATAAAAAGCACATGTGGGAATACTTGGACAATTTGAGTCTATAAAAATCAGTAGGTCTGGATAACATCCATTCCAAGTCTTTAAGAGAATTTGCTAATATACATACTTGTACCCCTGACAATTGCATTTGAAAAGTCATAGAGAACAAGGGCTGTATTAATCAAAAAGGGCAATTATTGGGCATATTTATATTAAAAAAGAATGTTTATCTTGATAGTTGCTATCTGGCAAGACCAACTTCAATATTTAGTAAAATCTAAAAAACTGTCTGTCTAGTTAGAAGAAAATAAGCTTGACTTTAGGCTCCTGTTTGTGAAAATCTTGGTCTTCGAGGTCATGCTGGATGGCAAGTTGCACAAAATGATCTCTTGAGAAATTGATAAAATAAGCAGTGACTTCTGAGTAGATCATCTAGGAACAAGTTACAAACTAAGCTGCTAATAGTCCGGTGCAGCTTCAATTAAAATGTTGCAAACTGTTCCGTGGCACTTCAGTATGAGAAGTATGCTCCAATTTGTCAGCATATTCAGGGAAAAAAGCAACAAAACTTATATGTGTAGGGGTTGGCTTTTGCTCATCCCCTGAGGATGGGAAAGATGACCAAATAGATCTTTCTCTTTTTAAATTTTTGATTGAGATTTCTCTTGCACTAAGTGTAAATTGAAAATATAGTTGAAATATTTTAGATACGGCTTTGGATAGAATTTGTTCCAGAATGGTATAAATGTCCCTTAAAATCTGCATCTGTTTACCCAGTCTTTATCAACACTGGATTAACAAAACTTCTCCCAATGGATTTTTAAAGAAAACCATTGAAAATGTAGTGACAGCCAAAATCAGAGGTCATATTTGTCAGCTCTCTGGCTGCTTCACAGTTGCTGTAGTGGGGTGCAACATGGAGATAAGACTAGTACTGCTTCAAGATCACAGACTCACGATAATGGGTGCAGGCTGCATCTCAGCATCTATCCTACTTGCTCTCTGCTGCTTTCAACATAGGTGCTGAAATGTAGTACGACAAAATGCTTTTGATCTGCTTATGTGCCACAGCTGGAGAAAACTGCCGAACTACAGTGGTTCCATTTATTCCTCTCCAACAGGACTGAGGAAATGATAAGCTTCTCTTCTTCATAAACTCTCTCCTGTAGAATCCCACAAGAAAATATCGTGGACCAGCCTCCTTTTCAGTGTCTACATAAGAGTTGCTAATATGCCACAGGCCCAAATCCAATATGTTCATGACATCCACTTGTATAATTTATTTCTAGAGGCAGCCAATGTCATCAAAAAGATGTCAGAGTTCAGTAGCTGAGTGTAGAACAGCTGGTTCAAACTCATTCTGGACAACACTGAAGCGATGCTGGTCAAAAAGGGGAAGTGCTTTGAAGAATTATCCAGGATGTTATCCTCCCCTTCATTCAAGGCTTGTCTCAATTAATCAAAGTGGTGCCCTCATAGCCCTGTCTGACCCTTCGCTAAGCCTAGATTAACCACATATCATCAGTGGTGAAAATCTCCTTGTTTCACCTCTAGCTTGCTTAAAATAATGTTGCTCAGACAAGAATCTGGGCAATGACTAGTACATTTGTCACCTCCAATCTAAATTCCTACAACTTCCTCTTTCTGGTTTGAAGGTGAAAACAACATAAAGGCTTCCAGATCATGCAGACCCTAAGAGCCTGCCTTTCAGTGAGCCCGGCCTCTGCAAATACCTCATCCCTGTGTTCCAGTTCCTCTGCTGTTTTCCAAACTGATTTTATTAACAGTTTAAGATCCATGATCTTCAAAGCCATCAAATGGTTATGGACCATGACGTTGAACTGGCAGCTAAACTAGGTTAGGTGCTAATTGGGGGAACACACGTGTTAATATGGCCATGGTGGCCCATTCACTTGAAACTGTCTCCATCCTTGACACACAAAGACAACCAAGCACCTGAGAGAATGAAGCATACAGAGCCTGAGATTAAGGGTATGCTTTACTAGGGATGTTAAAATGCGTTTATTTAGGTAAATGTGTAACTACTAAAAATTTCAGTGGTCACATGTTTACATGCAGGAGCCATCTCCACTCCCCTTCCCTGCACTGCTGTCCTCTGATACAGAGGCAGCAGAGTGAGGAGGCAGATGACTCCCCAAGAGCCAGTGCGTGCAGCGACCCGGCTTTTAAGCCGGCTCCCTGTGAACTCCAGCTCCCAGCTGCTCATCCCTCCACGCTGATGCCCCTGTATCAGAGGCAGCAATGCTGGGATGGGAGGAGGCAGAGGCAGCAGCACAGGGTGGTAGGTGAGAGAAGAAGAAAAAAGAATACAATGATTATATCCCAAGTGAAACCATCTCATAGCAAGAAAGAGAGAACAGAAGACTATGAAGTTTACTAGGAATCTAGGGTATGCAGATCTAATTACTTTGGAGTGGGGATGTGAATGACTAGTTGACTAGTCGCTTCTCCCTCCTCCCCTTTGCTGCCTCTATCAGAAAGAGGCAGTGGGGGGAGAGGGAAGAGGAGGGAGTGCTTCAAAGTGATAGCTCCGTGTGGAGTCTGGGGTCTACCGCTTTGAAATACTGTGTGCAGGCCAAGGCCAGCTGGGAGTTCAGCTAGCCCCGGGCCGCATGCGGCATTCCAAAGCAGCAGTGCCGTGTGGAGCCCGGGGTCATCTGGGGGCCTGCAAAGCTGCTTTGCAACAAGAAAACATCTCTTAATTTGAACTATTATAATTTGAATAGCAATTCTTTGAAACTTTTACTATTATTAATATTAGATTTTATTTAAGCAAGCCGGTGAAGAGATACTTTTCATGGCCATAGCATGTAGAGCTGAACATTGTTTTACTATCATTTAATACTATTCAGTTGTGGGAGTAGGCGTTAAAACCTGGAATTCTGAGTATTTAGTTAAGTACTTTGTATAGAAATCAACATTGGTTTTTTGGCTACAAATTTAAATATTGTAATAGCCATTTTTGGATTACTGTCACCAATTCAACAATTTGTGAATATGCTGTAAGCATGCTGGCTTTTCTTTGTTCAGTCTTGTCCACTTCCCGTTTCTTCGCTTACCATGAAACTTTGAAAATGTAAAACAATGTAAGAAACGAAAGTTTAACAGTTGACAGGCACTTTCTGATTTCAAATGTGCCCATTAACGCCTGTCTCCTCAAATGATGTATAGCTCCTACTACCCTTCCAGGTCACAAATCTATAAGGAACTCATGCGGATACTTAGAATCTGGGAAAGTGATTTAGCAGCTGGAAATAAGGGGGACAGTTAGTAGTAGTATGTGACCAGTCAGCTCTTAGCAGACTTCCAGTGGTCCACTGATCAGTTTGCATTAGTTGATGTATTATGAAATCTTTCAGTTGTACCAAAAAGTGTAGGTTAGCAAAGCATACCCTGATAATATAGTATTTAGTCAAATGTGACTGATGATAATGAAGAGAAGTTCTTTCTTGCTTATGGTTTACCACACCAGAAAACCTGATTGATGCATATGAATATGTTGTGCAAGAAGATAAGAGAGCCTAATGATAGGGGTAGAGATGCAAATGGGAAGTTTTCTCTCCAGCTTTCTTCATTATCAGATAAGATCTGTTTTCCCCACTGAGGATGAAAGACAGCTTGACAGCAGCTTCATCAAAGCTTGTATCTTGGTTCTCTTACTACCAGTTAATCATTCACAGGACTTAGATCTTTAAACTCTCCCATTGAGAAGATAAGTAGCTTTACTATTTTCTTACTATGGTCAGTGGCAGATCTGTGTATACAGATCAGGGTAGAAAATGGCATTTATGCCCTAATGCAGCGGTTCTCAAACTTTTTGGGCTCCAGAGCCCTTTACATGCGTAAAAATTTATGCGGAGCCCCAACAGTCCACTGATTTGTATGTGTTGTACCTATCAGCGTTTCCAGTTTGTCAACCTCGCGCGGAGCACCATTTGAGAAACACTGCCCTAATGAAACATGTATAGACTATGAAACCCCCTATTCACATGGATGAGCACTTACCCTGGAAATAGGTGTATTGAAGCCAGTGGGTCTATTTATGGGAACAGGGCCTTCAAAGTCTGTCTGCTTATTGCTTATTCAGTGCCTTTATTGTCGCATTCAGTATCAGTCAATGGGAAAATATGCTAAACTTAAGACCACTAATTTTTTTTATTAGTTCTTCCTCTATCCATTTTTCTGTTTCACTGTTTTCTTACCTCCACATTTTCTTTCTTGCAGTGCTTCTGTGTCTTTTTTCCCAATGAGCTTTATTTCCACCCTAATTTCCATTATCATTAGTTGACATTTTTTTTTTACTCAGTGAAATTATGGATGGGGGAAGGAGTTCTACTTAGTCCTAGTTTCAAACAGTCTGCAAACACATTGACAGCACTGCATCAGTTGCATTGTTTATGTTGGAAAGATCTTTGCTACCATGAAGGCTGGAGACATTTTTAATGAAAGTTTAGATGTGAAATGTGGAATTTGCAAAGCAAGTGTTTATAAATCCATCAAACATTCTGGATGTTTGACACTCCCAAAGTACTAGAATCACTCCCAAAACAAAGAGCAAGTTACCAGTTTCTTTCAACAAAAAGGTCTGTTGTTCTGGCAGGATAAAAAGAAACTGATTAAAACACACACACCCCCCTGCCTCCCTCCATCCCTCCAATCTTTTCACTCAATATGTGCATTGGCAAAATAGACTACCACTTGTCAAGGGGGCTTGATAGCCAAGTGTTTCCGTGAGGCTAGTTTCCAGCCTGGATACTCTGACCACCAGTTATTTCTTCAAGCTGTCAGAAATTTTTCAAGATCTACCCAAACCCATGAAACCTAAGTGCAGTACTGAACTTCATGTGCATTTGAAATTTTGACTGGTAAGCATAATACAGCATACAAAAGTGTGTAATGATATTCTTCCCTTTCTCTTGTTTCCCTTCCCCTCCTCTTTTGCTTTACTAAACAAACATAATTTTCTTAACTGTAGAGGTAGTAATTTGACTACTGCAAATGGAAATATATCTTGTTAACATTGAAAAATTAATGAGACTATATCTGTAACTGCAGCTGGCTACATTATTTTATTGGCCCCATGAGAGTGGTTTTGAGAAACTTTCAACAGATGTTCAAAGCATACTGACACTGACCCTGAGCTTTATTAATACCCAAACCAACTAGAAAGAGAGAGAGAACACTATAACCTTTTTTTGCTATTTTCAGATATTCTATATTAAACTTCACCACATAAAGCAGTCTGACATTATTCCAATAAGTGGCAGCTACTGCTTTTCCAGTTGCTACAGTTGCACTCTTTAATTCAGTTCTTTTTCAATAAACTCTTTGAAGTAATTACTTTGGTATAGTTTTTAGATCTCTCAGTAATAAAGTCTCTAACATTTTGTGGCATAAAATAATTGAAATGGGATAGAAAAGACGCCAGGCCAGGCCTACACTAAAGGGGAAGGTCAAATTAGGAGATGCACCTACAGCTACGTTAATTGCATAGCTGGAGTCAAATCTTCCCATTCCTCCCCCCCGGCAGCTTCCCTTACTTC
Source organism: Pelochelys cantorii (assembly GCA_032595735.1). Lineage (NCBI taxonomy): Eukaryota > Metazoa > Chordata > Testudines > Trionychidae > Pelochelys > Pelochelys cantorii. Next base: position 48,521,892 of record CM064326.1, read on the forward strand.
TTATGGAAACAGGAATACAGTCCACCAATGGTGGCGCCCTCTGAGTTCAATTTAGCGGGTCTTTACAAGAGCTGCTAAATCAAACTCTGGAAGATTGATTGCAGCAACATCAAACTTCCCCCCCATGAAGACATGGCATCACTCTTTTCCTGGTTTAAAAAATTGTGTAGAGGATGCCAATTGTATTAAATTCATTTGATTTTGTAGGCCATTATTTAATTGGCTTCGGCTTTCATTCCTTATTGAATTTGATATATTGTTTCCTATGAAATCATTATCTCCTTTCCACATTAAAGTGTAAAAAAAATTACAAAACTTTCATATCCGTTCTCATGAAAATTATAGTCTTTTAATAGGCTATGAAGCAATTGTTTAACCACTCTAGGCTATTAGTAGATGTTGGGGTTTTTTAATGGGGGAATCTTCTGTTTCTTTGCAGCACAAATATGGATGTGTTAACTTCATAATATAACACTTGTGTTGGAAGAGTTAGTTGAATTGTGATCACACCTGACACATTCTGGAACAAGCTAGAACAATTTAGGCAGAGTTTATTTATTCTTTCTGTTTTGAAATATTTCAGAAGGGCAAAAAAAAAAGATCAGAACTCCATGGAAGGTTTCATATAGCTCCTCTGAGGAATGCTTCAAAGTATTAAATTTAGCCATTCTAAATCTAGTATTTCAGAAGTACTATTTCTAATTTTCAGTTTTGATTATACAAAAAAACCCCTATGTATTGCCACAAAGCAAGCTGCTATGCTGGAAGTCTAGCATGGATCACACTGTATCTTTCTTTTCGTAATTATATTTAAAATCCTAAGAACTATGAACTGCTGGACTTCAGCAGCGGAGGAAAAAATATGTAAAAAGACATATTAAAGATAAAAATATGTCTTGGAATTTGACAACGTTGCAAGAATGTTTCAGAGTTTCTGTAAAAGATAGGAGAAATATCAATCTTTTCTGAGGCAATCTTCCAATTTTGTTTACCGAAGACCTGTTAGCTTACCATGCGTGTCTTTTGACATGTCTAAAAATTCTTTACTAAAGCTAAAGCTAGAGTGAAAATTAAGCAAATGGCTTTAATAGTAGCATAAGAATATACTTATTTCAGATGAAATTTTAGCTGTATTCAAAAACCAAAAAATTTTACATTGTTGCACCACATAACATAATCTGTCACCAAAAGTTGCATTTGTATCCATTAATATATTTCATAGCTATTGGCTTGGCTACTATATTTTACATGGTAAAAATCTATATTCACTTTTATAGCTTGTTATATTGATTGGTAAATAGGTTATACTGTGGTACGGTTTTGGAGAGAAGAATTTTAATTCTGGAAAGGCTTACTTTAGTCTCATTAGGAAATGTTTAAATTGTTTCCTGTGGGGTCATATTAAAGGAGACTATAATAGCAAACTTTCTTGCATTTAACCTGTTCACCCAGATCTACATGTTCTATCTGTAATTCCAAGAGCTATCTCATAAATGAGGTAGTTGAGATCAATAGAATGAACTTCTGAAGTTATTTTTTGAAAATGCCAAACTAATTTTGAATTATTTTTTAGACTGCTAATGAATTTAAGAATATTTAGGAACAGGGAATGTTCATATGTCTAATCTCATTAAAGAATATTGCAGGTGGTGATAAGTGGCTCAATAAAGCATGAATGTAACACAGGATTCCCCTGTCTGTCAGTGCAAAATTGTTCATCTGCCCTGACATTCTGAAGTTGTCTATGGGATTTGGACATCCATTTGCCATGGATTTTGATGTATAGTGGGCATTCAGGTCCCTTGGCAGCTTTGAAAATGTCAGCCCAAATCCATACCAGTTCTCCTCAAACTGGGAAGAGTTAGTATATCCATTTTTATGTGAGTAATTTTCTGGTCAACAAGAGGTCACCTTTAGAAATAGGAATAACTTTTAAAATGGAATTTTTAGTCACATTATGTAATTAATAAGCATCTGTGAATAATCAGAAATATAAATTTCTTAATACTGCTTTAAATTGGGGGAAAAAAAACCCTTTCCTGACTGTTTGCTTAACACTTTTACACAAGGTAGTCAGTCTATATGGAGACATTTTAATTTCTGGTATTACAGTATCTGAACACAACTAACAAGCATGCTAATAATTTAGTTATTCTTTTTGCAAGAGTCCTCTGCTCTCTATCCCATCTCCCTCTTGACACCTTGTATTTTGTGTCCCATCTTAATTCCTCCTCCTCCTCCTCCTCCATCATCTAGGCCATACATTCTCCAGTCCCCTTCCACAACTTCTTCCTGCTCCCCTTTTAAAAAGATTAAGAATTTGTCTGCCCTCTTTCTGGGGAAAAATGTGTCTTCTCCAGCTGCACTGCAACTTTGTCCCCTTTAATGCTTCATAAAGAAACAGTGGTGCTTAAGTATTTCTGCACCCTGCCTTTCTGCAGAAGAACCTGCAGCTTCCTGGCCCATCTCACCTACCTAAATTTAATTTCTCCTTGATCAAGTAGATGAGGTAGGTTTCTCAAACCTTGAGTTTCCTTACATTTTCAGAAAAGCAAAAATGTATTAAAGAAAATTTTCTTTTGTTTTAAGGAATGTCACTGTCTGCAGGATCTTCTCCTCTTCACTCCCCTAAAATTACCCCTCACACATCTCCTGCTCCTAGAAGAAGAAGTCATACTCCAAACCCAGCAAATTATATGGTGCCTACTAGTGCCTCTACTCCTGTTACTAATGCTGTCTCCCAGCCTCCATCTACTGGCCAGGTGATTCAGAAGGAAACTGTGGGTGGAACAACATATTTCTACACTGATACAACTCCAGCCCCTCTCACAGGAATGGTATGTATGGTTTTGATACTTCCATAAATGTTTTGCCTCTACCGTAGCATCTTGGTAAAATGAAGATGTTTGAGCAATGTTTAATCTTACTCCTAACTTGTATTCTATTGAAACTTGGCACCGAAGCTGTTACCTGGACACTTTCTCTTGCCAGTACTTAATTTTGAGTATCGTATTTTAACGAATATAACCCACGGGTTATATTCGTTTTTACAAACCCCGCGCCCCCCCTGCAGAGTATACTTGGGTATACAAGATTTTTTTTTTTACTCACCTGGTGGTGAGCGCTCCCCCGCCCCTTCCCCCGCTGCACAGCTGCCAGCCTCTGGGCGGGGCAGCGTTCATCTCCCGGTTCCTGCGCAGGAGAGCTCCCCCTGCCCCTTCCTGTGGCTGCGCAGGAGCCGGGAGATGAGCGCCCCCCCGCCTGGAGGCTAGAGGCTGCGCAGCCGCAGGAAGGGGCGGGGGGAGCGCTCACCTCCCGGTTCCTGCACAGCCACAGGAAGGGACAGGGAGAGCGCTCCTGCGCAGGAACCGAGGGATGAGCACTCCCCCACCCAGAGGTTGGCAGCTGCGCAGCCACAGGAAGGAGTGGGGGAGCACTCTCATTCCCCTGCCTGGAGGTTGTGCGGCTGCGCGGGACTCAGGCGCGTGAGTGCTCCCCCGCCCGGAGGTTGTGCGGCTGCGCGGGAACCAGGCGGGGTGAGTGCTCCCCCATCCAGAAGGTGGCTAATTCCCTCCCCCTGACCCGTAGAAGCCTCCCCCGCACAGTTTGAAAAAAAGTCTTGTATACCCTGCGGGTTATACTCGTGCGCGGGGTATACAAGGTTTTTTTTTTACTCAAACTGCAAAAAACCGCGGGGTATACTCGGGTGCTGGGTATACTCGGGTGCGGGGTATATTTGCTAAAAGACGGTAGTATTACTCAAGTGATCAGAGAGCAATATGGGGCAAGTTTTCTTCCTTGCCTGTTTGACTCCTCTGTTTCTGCACATCTGTGCAGAATGTGTTGGTTCCTCTCCCTCCCATCCCCTGCCACTATCCTCTCCAACAAAAATGGCAGCATTCTGGGACTTGTCGAGAATTGAAACTAGGAGTAGGTTATTGGATGGAGTTGCCTATGATGCAGATGCTAAAATGTGGTGATGGTGGGTGGGGTGATTATATAAGACCTTAAATAGTTGCATAATTGGAACCTGCTATTTTGTACAGAATTCTAGTAAAGGTTGACTAGAGAGGAAGTGTTCGGGTGACAACTCAGAATTGTGATTTTATTGTTTTACTGAGTCTGGTCTGTTGTATGTACAGAAACTTCTTAATGAAATTTCTAGTTGTAACTAAGTAGGGGAACTGTAAGGAAATATGGTTAATTAAAAGGGTATTGTCAATTCAAACATTATATTGTCTGACTAGCTGACCAGAATAATCATCGCTCACTTCTGCAAAATTAACGGAAACTTGAATTTATAGATGGGAAAGAAGGGCAGTTAGCATTATATGATATAAAAATCATTTAAAGTTACATTGGTTGTGATCGTCACATTAGAGAATTCAGGAAGGACATTAATAGCATATGCACCATTTTGCGGATTTTGTTAAGTCAGCAAGTCAAAAAATGCTCAAAGCATATCATAATCAGGTCCATTTTCCAAATTTTAAAGAAAATATTTTTGTCCCCTTAGGTATTTCCAAACTATCACATTTACCCTCCGACTGCACCTCATGTTGCTTATATGCAGCCAAAAGCAAATGCACCTTCCTTCTTCATGGCCGATGAACTCAGACAGGTAAGCTGTCTTAAGTATTGATGTAGAAATGATTAAAACATCTTCATATATTCTTAAAGTTTGGCAACCACAAACAACAAAAGGAAAATAGGCACATTAAAACCACTGAGGCAGTTTTCTTCATTTCAGACATAAAAATGCAATCACATGACAAAATAGAAGTATCACAGAAGACAAAATCATCAGGGCTCGACAGACTATAGGATCTACTCACCCATGGCGAGTAGATTTCAGCCGCGTGCCCCGTTTACCGGCAGCGCGCGCATGTGCAATGCAGCTCTTGTGCATGTGCAGTGCAGGGCTGGTGAGCGGCTTTTGCTGCCGTTTGTCAAGCCCTGAAAATCATAGTACTTATAACTAATACTTTCTGCATGCCATATTATTTTTATCAAGAACATTACTTGAAGAGAAATACATTATTGTAAACCTTTGGAATTTCTACATATGCTAAACATTTTGTGTGGCATTTGGATTTTATTTTAATTAGAATACAGCTAACTGAAATGGAAGTATAATCAAGAAAATGTTCATTTATGTGGATTTTTAATAGAGTATATAGTTCTATTTCTCTGATACATTTAAAGATATTATGAAGATGGGTGTGAAGTTAATATCCTCAACATTTTTCAGCATAATTACTAGTCTTTTGGAGTAGGATACTGAACACCCATGGAGTTGCTCTGACCTTCTATTGTGTTGCTCGGTATCATGCCTGTTTCCAACATCTGCCTTATTCATGATCATTTTACAGCTCTTTCTTCCACCTGATATTTCTTTAAAAAATGCAAAACCAAAAAAGTCTCCACTGTAACCTCCTTCCAATTAGAAGCAGTAGTTTGGAGGTAGCCTTCCTTTTGTGCACGATTTACCTAAGAGTCTACAGATTCAATCCCTAACTTTTCTAAGCTCCTAAAGAGTCTGCTAGTTATTCCAGTATAGAAACTTGGCCTATTCTAGGTATTATGCTCTCAATTTAGCAGAGATGATCAACTAAACTATATTCTGTACTGTAAGGCTACATAATTTGTTCCCCAGGAGCTGATCAACAGACATTTAATAACAATGGCTCAGATTGATCAAGCAGATGTCCCTGGTAAGTAACTAGAAAGTCACAGTCAAAATTTTCTGTGGTTATTCTAAGCTAAGGCTTGCTTGCTCTCTCAATTGTATAGCACTACTAACTTTGTTAAATAAATAAATGTACATTAACAGCATGTTTTAGCAAAACTATTCCTGACTTTAATTTATGAATTGTAAAACTTGGTCTGATTATACTAGAGCTGTTAATAACAGATGTCATTGTTTTAATATTTTGCCCCTTCAAAGTACTTTACAAACATGAGGTCTCTGCTGTTCACTGTTTCTTCTGCATATTTTCTTCTCTTTATTTTAAAATTATTTAACTGAACTAAGTTGGCTTTTCTGTTTAACACCATTTTTGTGTGCATAAAAACTAAGCAGTCCTTAACTTCATTGACCAAAATTCACTTTTAGATTCTGTCCATAATCTACATTGTAACTGATTTTTGTATCTAGTTAGTGGCATGTTTGACTCTAAGAACGGTTTGCCTTCACACATTCTATTGTGTGATTACAGCAGCTAAACCCTACTTTTTCAAAATTGAATATATGTGCAAGTTATCAGGAGAAGGGCTTTTAAGCCCATCAACTTGACTACGTTTCTAGGCTTCAGATTTGGATACCGTGAATATGTCTATACTTAAAATGCTACAGTGGCACAGCTGCAACACTTCGGTGTAGACATTACCTACGCTGATGGGGAGGGTTCTTCTGCAACTTTTTCCTTGTGTATATTTTAACAGGCATTGGATGAAGGAATATTTAGGGTGCCGCTTAATTGCCAACAAATAGATGAACTATTCGAGGAACTTAGCTATATAAAATCAGAACAAGGAAACATTTTAACGAGGAGAAACAAGTAAAAACTCCACAGATTTAGTAATAAGCTTTTATTGTGATACTTTAGAGCAGTGGTTCTTAACCTTACTGCAGCCTGCACCCCTTTGGTTCTCAAAATATGTTCTCGCACCACTTATTAAAAATCATTGAAGTAGGTCAGTTCTTTAAACCTAAGATATATCATAAAAATCTGGCATGTCTCGCACCCCCAGAAAGGGCATCTCGCACCCCTAGGGGTGCGTGCACCCCAGGTTAAGAACCACTTGCTTTAGAGTAACTTTTTGCATGGGATCACCTTAGAGCAATTCTTCCTGAACAAAGGCATTCAACCAACAACTATAATAATTTTTTACTACTCAAAGATGTGTACAAGAACTTTCTTTCTGGCGCACACACACCCCTCCAACTTCTGCTTGATCTTAATGGTCGTCCATGCTTGTGAAGTCCATCAACCTGTTCTCCTGTCTCTTTTATATGCACCAAAAAAAAAAAAAAAAAAATTGCCCAAGATTCAGGATTGACTTCACTAAATGGTTTAAACAAGGGACAATTGGTTGAGGGAGTAAAACCTTGTTTAAACTCAGTGTCTTTTCTAGTTAGGGCTTATCTACATGGGGACTTATTGCACAGCAAGCCAGGATGTAAATCTATAGCATATTAGACTGCCCCACACTAACTGCATGTTTGTATCATGCTACTTTAGAGTAAAGATTCATAGTGCATTTTGACATGCTGCCATTTGAAATAGCTCTCTTCAGAACTTTTAGTGCATGATAGAAGGGTCCATATGGCCACTTAGTGCTCAGCAGTCTTGTATGCTAAATGTTCACATCCTGGTTTGCCACTCACTAACTTTCCCCATAGAGAAACCTTCATACATGTGGGTTTATATTTAGAAGATTGTTTTTGAAGACTCTGTCTAGACTAGTAAGCTAGTTTGTGTTTTAAAATGCTAATTAACATGATTTTAGGCAGACTTTGCACCTTGTGTAGATTGGGGAAGTTGTGTTTAAAAATGTTGTTGCTCATCATGGTCAATCTTTTGGAGAACTTACAATTGTCCGCAATCAGCTAACATGGTTTTTACACTCAGACAGGGCAAACGGTATAAAGTTGTGACTAAAATCCAAGTGTTAGCACCTTGAATGACAGATTGTAAAACACAGCTTAATTTCCTAGTCTGGAAATGTCTTCTAATCTGTCCAGTTCTCCCACTCTCCAAACAAAATAGTGTATTCATTCTGAACACTAACAGTGTCTGTCTTTGCTATTCTCTGCTGCTCTCATAATAGAATTCAAGAGTTGACTGGGGGGTTCATATTCACAAGGCTCATGTGGGTACTGAGGATCATCCATGCGCCTTCATATCTTCATCCTTAGTAGCTACGAGAGAGAGTAAATTTTTGAGGCAGACCAAAAGATGATGGCAATTTGTTGGGCAGCTGCCAATGTACTGCTCCCCAATAATCATGGAGGAATTGGTTTTATGTTAGAATGAAGCTGGTGCTTCCTGGTACACAGTTTTTACTTCTCATGTGTATTTTTAGTATGACAAGACTATTTTTCAGAAAGCAGGTATCTGTTATCCAAAAATATCTCTCAGGAAACCATATTTATGCCAAAGATAGAATTATTAATTTTAACTTTTTTGTTGCATGTATCTAAGACACAACACAAAGTATTGTTTGACATCTTAATATCTTGAAGTCAGATTTTCTTTACTATTGTAATATTGATTTTACAAATGCAATTAGTGTCTAATATATTTCTATAAACTGCTTTAGCAGTCCCTACAGAAGTTGACAGCTACCACAGCCTTTTCCCTTTAGAACCACTGCCACCACCCAATCGGATACAGAAAACAAGCAACTTTGGGTACATTACATCATGCTACAAAGCTGTAAATAGCAAAGATGATCTGCCATATTGCCTTCGGAGGATACATGGTGAGGGAAATCATAAGTTGTCATCTTTTTAAACTTCATTGCTACCTATACTTAAGCCTAAAACATTTGCACTTCTATAATACTACGCATAAATCTTAAATTGGCTTTGAAATTAATCATCTGTTGGAATAAGAGAGCAGAGTTTGGCCTAGATAACAGTCCATAGTGTTGGAAATGAGCAATCAAAGTTTTATATTGGTGTGCCTCTGTTGGTGGCAGCTCGGTACTTTCAGAACAGATACCAAAGTGTCTTAAAAAAATCTAATGGATCCTAAAATCACTGAATAAATGTAACTAAACTGTGTGGGTTTTATTCTGTTCTCAGGTTTTCGTCTTGTTAACACAAAGTGTATGGTATTGGTTGATATGTGGAAAAAAATTCAGCACTCAAATATTGTAACTCTGCGTGAAGTATTTACCACTAAAGCATTTGGAGAACATTGTAAGTTTCCAGAGATTGAACATTTGAGATAACTCTGAAGATTTTAGAGCAGAGGTTCTCACCTCTTTGGACCTTTTTGTACCCTTTTGTAAACCTTGATAGCATGTTATGACACACAGATCCCCCAAGTCTCCCCCGACCCAATGACAACCCACCTGTACCTGGGTGCACTGGTGGGAGTGGGGACTCAGAGCTAAAATTCCAGATGCTCTAGCCAAATGTGACCCACCCCCAATGGAACAATAAGCTGACACCTCCAAATAAAGCCCTCCCAGTGTCAGAGGACACAGGGTGGGAGTGGGATTTGGAGGTGTAGTGAAGAAGGGGTTGGGGATTTGCAGGAACTGAGGAGGCGGAAGGGTATGGGGGTGCAGTGGCAGATGGAAGGAAGATATGAAGATGGGGCACAGGAGACACAGCCTCCACATGTGGCCCGTGGTGGGTAGAAATTAAAAGGGAGGGGAGGGGCACGAAGAAATATATAAGATGGGGCATCACCTTCCTGTTGGGTGGGGAGTATATCATGGGGACAGTAGTTACCAGAGAATGTAATGCCTGCCACTCCCTCACAAATCCTGTCACACCTATCTGGCTAGGCTCTGCTCTCTACTCCAGGCAATAAGAGTGCTGGAGCCATAGCACCTTTTAGATTTGGTCTGGGAGGGGCAATTTGAACAAATTTGTATGAGGGGCATGTGGCCTAGTATATGGAGTCACAGCCACCACACCTTCAAATTTGGCCTTGCTGGCTCCCCATCATCATGACAACAGGGCAGCTGAGCCAAACTGAGCAGCTCTGCACCCCATGTACCAGAACACAATGTCCATAGTGTTGAGCTGAATTCAGCCAGCCCCACAACCCTTTGCTACATTCTGGCAACCTGCTTTTGGTCATGAACTGTGGGCTGAGAAACCCTGTATTAGAGTTAATAATTTATTGTCACTTATGGTTTTTTATTTTTAAGCTCTTGTGTTTGCATACGATTTTCATGCCGGAGGAGAGACTATGATGAGCAGACACTTTAATGACCCTAGTGCGGATGCCTATTTCTCTAAAAGGAAATGGGGTAAGGAAAATGCATTCAACTGCCACTTTAGAAACTATTTCAGGTATCTCGGTTGTAAAATTAGTTGGCCTCAGCTTCATAATTTTTGTTAGTCAGATGTTAGGTATATTGAAAGTACTACAGGACAGGGTAGTTACCTCTATTTTCCTTGTTGATTTCTAAAGTTCCTAGTACACTGTGTTATGTGAAAATAAATTTATTGGTTGTATTTTAAAAAGTAGGCTGAACCAGTTGAACAACGATTATTTTCCTAATTTCATACAACTTCTGACTTTACATCGGCAGAAATGGAAGAAAAGGAGCATGCAGCTTTTTGGCAGTTCTACTAGATTGAACATGCGATTAGCCCTACTTTTAGCAGGGGTTTGGACTCAATGACTTCCTGAGGTTTCTTCCAACCCTATGATTCTATGATTGGGAGTCGGCCTCTCCTGAGTTCTAGTCTCAACTCTGTCATTGAGTGACATTTGGCACATAGGATTTTCAAAGGCACAAATAACAGATTAGCTGACAATTAAGTCATTGTGCCATTGTGTATTTGAAAAATCTCCCCTTTTAGTCTCTGTATTTGAGAGGTCCCAGTTGGTAAAATGGGGATTTCACTTGCTCACGCAAACATTATGAGGACTAATTAGGTTCTAACATCTGCATGTGTTTTGAAAAGGTAAAGCTATAGTTAGTAAGAACACAAAACAAATTTAAAAATCTCTGCATATTTTATATTCTTAAATACTTTATTCCTTCATACTGTATCTACAGATCCACATTCTGAGAATTGCAAGCCATGTCACAGAACGTTAATTTTTAGAATAAAAGTCAGTAGTTAGTGATTGTATAATTCAAAGTGGTCACTAATGGGTTCTGAAAGCAATTCTGTAAATAAACACACTCTCTTCCCAACATTGATCTTTTTACATCTGCCTGTTGAAACTGGAACCACTAGTTTTGGGCTTTTTAATTAATTTAAAATATTTATATTTTACATTCGACTTAGTTGTCTAAATCAGGACCTCATGGATCTTCAGTTTATGGAAAGCTGCAAGCCTTTGAAAGATGCAGTTCAAAACTATCACCAAATAGTCCCCATTATCTTTTCATACAGTTGTCAGGTATGAAACTAAAACTTGACTTGCAGAATTATCTTGACTACTGATTTGTGCCAAAGGAAAAGAACTCACCTTGATATTCAGATTCATGACAAGTTTGGAGACCTAGCAGTTAAGAAAAGGCATAATCATAAACAAAATGAACTTAATATGGAATTAATAAAGAGAATAAACATGGAATTATTGCTATTTTTATTTTTTTATTTTTATTGCTATTTTTTTCTATTAACATTTAAATCTATCCTTGTCATGCCTACAAGAGTAGGCATCAATAGACAGAACAATTTGAGATACAAAATAATATTGTGTGCCTATAACTCGAATTCTCAGACTTGACTACCTTCACAGATTCCTCTTCCATCCCTCATTAGAGTTTCTTGGCTGTTTTCCTGCCTGAAAGGGACTCCCAAGAGAAGCAGGGTATAAGGATGTTGAGATTGCCTTTTTATAAATGCCCAAAGAGCATTCTGCAATATGAGGCTCTGAAATGTGCTATTGCATTTAAAGGTTTAGAATCCCCACAGTGTGATGCCCAACTTGGTGTGAATCTGTGGAAATAGTGAAGTAAGAGAACTTGGTTTCAGATATGCAACCTTATTTGTCTGTATGTTATCAGTTAGCAAAGCTAGTTTTTGACAGTTAAATGAAAAGAATTGTGGTTACATAGCTGTTTCACATGTTATTTTCTGGTGACAGTGTGGTCAGTCTTTTTTTTTATTTTGTCATGTCATCTGCAAAGACTGTTCCAGAATTTTTTTGTAAGGGATGTGGTGTAAAGCATTCTCGTGACAGATGAAAAAAACTTAACAACCATGGTTTATTTTTGTACTGAGCACCTGTCCTTACTGTTGTTTCCTAATTTTAAAAATTCCTTCCTTGTCCAGTCTTATTCCATAAAATATCTTCTGTTTCTGGTTGTATACTGTGATAATCCAATGTTGGTGTTCTGTTTTACAATGTGAATAAGATTTAAAGTGAGCATGTACATTTTTCTAAAGACAAACCATTCTGTTGGTTTAGAATAGATAATATATACAATTCCAGTTTCTTTGAGTCTTGCCGCTTGTTTTGTCTATCAGTTTTCATTCCCAAGAAGGGAGTTTGTCATCTTTCTGTAAAATATGTATTGTTATGGAGTTTCTGGTAGATCATATTTTAATGTGATATTACCGAGTATATTGAAATATTACAAAACATGACAATGTCACACACCTTTTTTTTAAAACCAGCTGAAATTCCTCTTACTATAGGAACCTGGCTTCAAAAGTATTTAGAACTATTACTCTGCCTGAATGAATTATAATCAATTAATAGAAATTAAGTATCAAATTGTAAATAATAAACTACTGTACACCAAAATTATACATATTTTAAATTATTTCCTAAAGTAAACACTGGCAATATTAGAAGTATATTTTTGGCTGTGTTGGATGGTGTTTCTTTCCAGTCAATTATCCCAAATCAATATGTATCTGATTTGAAAGAAAAAAAAGAAAGCCTTCTATATATATCTTCAGTTAATGCATTAAAAAATTCTGGTTTAGCCATACTTATTAACAAACCCCTCCAAAGTCACTGCGCATTTATTTTTCGTGCTGCAGATTACTTTGCTGCAAACAGCCCTTTTTTAGCAAAGACACACATTCATAATATGAACTGAATCCATGTTTTTTCCCGTCACTGCCTCTGACTAATTCTCCAGAACGTAGTCTATTTGGAGAGTGGCTTCCAACGATGCATTTGTAAATGTTCAGTGGGACCTTGGGTCTTGGCATAAGCTAGCACCTGGTCTGGCAGCATCACCTACTCGTGTAAGGTGTTAGGACTTCTGGAGACTCAAGCTATCATTATTAGCATTGCAGAAAGCTAAGCCGCTCTAATTCTTTTCCAGTGAATTGTGGGATAACATGTCAGTCTTTCTCTGCACATAGAAAGAATTGTGGGAAAGAATTGGAGGCCCGCCAGGAGAGTGGGTTAATGTATGTTATGACTGCAATGTGAGCAGGTTGCCAGCCCAATAAAAACAGCACTGTGTTTTTATTTTATAGCCCCAGAAAAAACCAGCTAGCATGGGTTGAAAACATTTCCAGAGTTGGGTTAGAAGTTTTTCTGTGTTAGGTGGTTGGAGTAGGGACAAGGCTCAAATAAGAGACCGGATTAACGTTGCAGTGGAGATATTGCCTGTCTGTCATCCAGCTTGAGTATTCTGGTGCAGGGGCTGTCTTCCTTGATGCATGCATTTGCAATTCAAACTGTACAGGGCTTTTATGCTCAATTGTTGTACTAATGTTATAGTAATGAGAGCTGTGTTGGGAATTTTCCAAGGATCTGTTTCAACTAATTTGCATTGCATTCATTAATATAAATAAGCTATGACTTCTCATTTCTCACAGTATTCTAGTAGATTAAAACTAAATACTCAGAATAACATTTAGTGCTGTTTTCTCTGTAGTCTGTCTTGTCAGGGAAGGAGAAATGATTGTTATAAATAGTCTGAGTGATTGGTGTAGCATTGAGTGTCTTTGTCTACTTTAGGTCTCTGACACACTGCTCTTGTTTCCCCCTTCCCCATTTTAAAAAAAGCAGTTCCTGATCTTTTTTGTGCATGTACCTAGCTGGCACAGAAAACTCCAGCTTTATAATGAAGAAATAAAGTTGGTATTTCAGTTGAATAATCGTTCCTTGATCCCGTTTACCTATGCTCAATGTATGCTGAGCTCTTTCATCAGTGTTTTCTACTTGAGTATCAAAAGGCAAATATTGCTCCCATTGTGATACAGGTTGCACCTCTAAAATCCGGGATTCTCTGGTCCAGAAACATCTGTGGTCTGGCATGACCTTGGATGTTCCAGGATCAGAGTTCTGGCGCACTGCAGGTGGGTGGAGGACTGGGAGTCAGCATGCAACTCATCTGAGCTGCGATGGGGGGAGCCAGGAGCTGGTGCACGGCTCACCTGGGCTGTGGATGGGGGGGGGGGGAGGACACCAGGAACCAGCACACAGCTCAGCTGGGTTGCGAGGGGGGGGAGGGGCGTGCCAGGAGCCAGTGTGCAGCTCGCATGGGTTGGAGGTGGAGAGCCAGGAAACCTACCAGCAGCAGGGGGCCTGAAATGACTTCGCCTGATTTGGAAAAATCCCTCATCCGGAACAGTCATGTCCTGAAGGTGCCAACCACAGAGGTCCAACCTGTACTTAGATTGTAAGTTTTTTGTTTCAGTACAGCACCTCACATAATGGTGTTCTGGCCTATGTCTAGAACTCCTAGGTGTGACGGTAATACAAATAACAAGCAATTACAGTTCTCAAATGAGATGAGCAGTTGGCTGTTTTTCCTTTGGATATAACAAAAATTGTCTGATTCTAGTGTTTGTTTTTTAAACAGATTAAATACTCAACTGTCTTAAAGGAATCATTTGCATTCCTGCCAGGCATAGAACATCTGCTGCAGTTCACCATATATAAAGGAATAAAAGATTAAATAAATTGCCTATGAATGTCAGTCCTTTGCCCAATAACGTAACATCCTGTCACCCTGACATGAAACAGTAATAGATAGAATGATGAACAGGGAATATTTTTAAAATGTTTGCGGAGTGAGACTACTGGTGTAAATGAGTTTGTGGTAAATGATTCACATACTGATTCATCAACAGGACAATAAATCTAAAATGAAATCATTGTGAGCCTCCGCGTGGTATGCCAAAGTTCTGTGGGCTAGAGGAGGAAGTGTCTTGTCCTTCAAAATCTGAACGAAAGGAACCCATGGCACCAAAAGTGAACTAAAGATAAAGATGTTAACAGAAATGAAAGCAAGAAGCAGTCATATATCCCACTGGCCTTCCCGCATCCCCCCAAACAGTAAAATGTAACTGGAATTGGCAAACTACAGCCCGCGAGCCATATCCAGCCCTTTCCGGACTTCAAATTCCATTGCCTCACCCCAGCTGGGCATCAGGAGCTTGCCATTAGCATTGATGGCCCGCCACACAATTTCCAGTCCCAGATGTGGCCCTTAGGTCATGCCTGATCTACAGCGATGTGATTTACTTTTTAACAACAGTCTTGAGCAGTTTTCCAGAAATGTTGACAAGTTTCTGGGGGAAAACGAACAAACTGACTTTTAAATGAAAAGGAATGAAGATATTTGTAATCTCTCAGTGTAGAAGGCACATTTATGTAAGAGCACTGTTAAATTTAGGGCCTTACTAAGAGGAGCCACATTGGTGATCCTGATATTCACAAAACAAGCATAATGTGGCCCAGTGAAACATCTGAAAAGAGCTAATCTTATTTGCAGTCAAATTTAGTTCTAGTATTCCTAGAAGCACTGTTCGGGTGTGTCTAGACTACAGGGTTTTGTCGACAAATAACTATACCTTCTGTCAACAAAACTATACATAACGTCGACAGAACTCAGCAGTTTTGTCGACGGCCGTAAACCTCATTCTATGAGGAATAACGCCTTTTGTCGACAGTTCTATCGACAGAAGGCGTTATTGCATCTACACTGTCCTTTGCGTCTACACTGTCATGTCGACAAAGCGGCTTGCTTTGTCAAGAGAACTGGATGTAGTCTAGATGCTCTTTGTCGACAGAAGCCTGTAGTCTAGACGTATCCTTTCCTTTGTAGCTCTGTAGCCCTTCTTCATGCTACACAAACTAAAGCTATAAGAACATGGTGCTGTTGCTGAGTCTCTTCAGTATTAACAACCCATCCTTCTCTCCAAAAAAAATCGGTCTTCTCATTTCCAGTCATTATAGTAGATCGGTCATTAAAATCTACCACTAAAATCCACAAAAAAGTGCAGTTCTCATACACATGGTTCAGTGTTGCCCAGAAAGAGCCTATGAGATATGAATATGAACATTAATGCTGTGGTGCTAACTGAATTAGTAGTGACTTGGGTCATAATGAAACATGTGATCTGGGGTAATAAGACTCAGCATTCCAATTCTGTTGAACCGTACAATCTTTCATATTAATTTCCCTAACGGAATTTGAAATTAATTTTTGTTTTTCATATCTGTACATGTTGGAATTGAAGGAGGGCTTAATTTATACTTCTTTCTACACTCTATATGGCATTAGAGCACAAAATGATACCAGTTGCAGATAAACAGTAGCTATTGTAGTGTGTACTTTTTGTTTTGTCATATTTTTGGTTTCTGCTTTTTGAATATCATGATGCATCAATCAGTTTTATTAAACCTATTTTTTCATATTGAATTTTTATCATAACTTCTAAAATTACTTAATTCTCATGAACTTGAATCATGTGGTAATATTTATTGAAGGAATTGTCACCATTTGAAATAGGGATGTTAATAGGTAACTAGTTAACTGGTTACCCTGTAAGCATCACCGTTAGCTTACCAGGTAATAGTTAACCAGAACCCAGCAAGCAGTCCCCCACCTGGAGGCCCTCACATGGAGTGCCCACCCCCTGCTCTCCCATTTAATCAGTTAAAACAGTTAACCAGTTCAACACTACATTTAACTACTTAAACTGGATTTTACATCCCTAATTTGAAGACCTGTTTTGACCACTCAAAATTTATTAACATGTTGATGTGCACTTTCTGTGGAAGTACCAACATCTATACTGCAAACTAGGAGTGGGATTCCCATCTTCTGTATACATGCTTGTTACAATCACAGAATGGATATTAGTAGCTAGTTGGCTAACAGTTTAACCGATAAGTGATTGCTTATCCGTTAGTGGTCTCAGTAAAGTGCAAGGCACACACTCACACCTGCATGCTCTGCTTTTAAAACTCAGACTGGCAGGCTGGCTTATTCCCGACCTGCCAATCTAAGTTTTAAATGAAGAGCATGCTGGGGAGCCGTCTGCCACCCCTGCTGCTGCTTCTGATACAGAGCAGCCTCTGTGCATAGGAAGCTCCGGGGCTGCTGCCGCCCTATGCTACTGCCTCTGATTCAGAGGCAGCAGTGCGGGGTTGCAGGGTGCTTCCAGGGAGTGGGGCCAGGAGTGTGCTGGCTGCTGGCCCCACACCCGGGAGGGAGCATTTTAGTAACTGTGTAACTGCTAAGAATTGTTGCAGCTACACAATTGCTAAAATAAATTATTTCTAACATCCCTATAGCACACTGAAAATAGTCATGTAGCCATGGTAGCAAGGGCAGCGGCAGCATTGTCCAGCTGCTTTAAATATGTACCCACAGGGTTTAGGTGAGTTTATATTCAGGGCAACTAGACAGTGTTGCCACTGCCCATTCTATAGCATCTACACTACTATTTTTAGCATGCTACCTCAGATGTGAGCTAGCAGGAGTGTGTACGCAAGTTGGGAATCCCATTTCTAGTTCTTAGTGTAGACATAGTCTAAAAGTAGAATGAAACTGATGTACATTGGTCAGTTCGTTGTTTAGAATACATGAACTTTAACTTCAAGAATAGTATGTGAAATTTAAGTTAGTTGCATTTTGTTTGTTCACTGATACAATGACACTTTGCTTTAGGTCAGCATGATGGTCCTCTGCCCCGGCAGCATGCTGGGTTACTACCAGAGTCTCTTATTTGGGCATACATTGTGCAGCTCAGCTCTGCGTTAAGGACCATTCATACAGCAGGATTGGCATGTCGAGTTATGGATCCAACAAAGATTCTAATAACTGGCAAAACAAGGTAATGGAAAATAGCCTTTTTAAATTTAGATTGTTGACTAGTAAGATCAATATTATTAACAGCTATTGTTGCAAATACCTATGCAAGATTAGGGATGTAAGTAACTAGTCAACTACCCGATAAGCATATGTTTATTGGGTAGTCTAGTAGTAACTCAACTAGTCCGTCCCCCTTCCTCCCCCTGCTGCCTCTATCGGAGAGAGGCAGCAAGAGGGAGGAGTAGGAGCTGGGGCTG
Source organism: Pelochelys cantorii (assembly GCA_032595735.1). Lineage (NCBI taxonomy): Eukaryota > Metazoa > Chordata > Testudines > Trionychidae > Pelochelys > Pelochelys cantorii. The sequence continues at coordinate 48,539,876 of CM064326.1, forward strand.
CAGGGAGCTGGCTTAAAAGCCAGTTCCCCCTAGCACTGTCTGGGGTGGGAGGGGAAGGGGAGGCAGAGGCGTAGCTGAGACCACGCACAGCTGGGAATCAGCTGATTCCTGGCTTGTACTCAATCCCAGATGCTGTGCCTCTGCTTTTTAAATGTATTAAGGGGGGGGGGGGCTGGGCACGAGCCGGGACAGCTGATTCCTGGCTCACTCCCCACCGGGCTCTTAATGCATTTAAAAAGCAGGCGCGTGGAATCTGGGACTAGGTGTAAGCCAGGACAGCTGATTCCCAGCTCCCCCTGCCAGCTGCATCTATTGGCTCTAAATAAAGTTAAAGGCAGACCCATGTGGCGTTAGCTCCTGGCCCTGGGAGCTAACCCTGCTGTGACTCTGGAGTTTCCCCCCCCCCCCCCCCAATCGACTAATTGAGTAGTCAGTGGAATTCAATCAACTAGTCAATTAGCTGACTACACACAATTTAACATCCTCATGCCAGATATGGGGAAGCAACCTAGTAAGTTGACTAAATTGTTTTATGTTGGCCCAAGACTAGTGAAGTGGTAAAAGTTCAAAGCTATAAATCAAGTTTTTATAAATTTAGAAGGATTTATGTCTTGTCTTCTGAAAACAACCAGTAAGCAGCATGCATGTTTGTAGATCTATTTGCTATAGTTCTCACCTTGAAAGCTTTCCTCTCCAGCATATGTAAAATTCTTAGTCAATTGGCAATGGGAGAGCTTAGATAACTTTTTTTGAAATCTTACCCTATATTTTATACGATAAATGTCAGGAAAAAAACTAATCAACAAAGATAAAATCTTACCAAATCTCTTCCCAATTTCCTCTTTTGTTTTAAAGATTACGAGTGAATTGTGTTGGAGTATTTGATGTTTTAACATTCGATAACAGTCAGAATAATCCACTGGCACTAATGGCTCAGTTTCAGGTAGGATGATAAAGCATTGTTAGCTTTATAATAGATTGTTTACTGTTAGTTAATATGTACCAACAACTTCTTAATTCCGTTTGAAACATTAATGTTCATGAAGGCCAAGACATTTTACATTTGTAGGCGTCAGTGTGTGTATATAGAGTTTTAACCATCTTTGGCACATCTTTTCCAAGTTGTGTAAATGTATTTGGGATTTGTATACATGAGCGGTCATTTTGTTGTTGTTGAAGTTTCAACAATAAGATAGCACTTGTATATTGACATCAAGCAAAGCATAGGTCAGCTTACTTTGCAAAACTACAAAAATCAGAAGTAGTTAGAATGGAGAGTCCTTTTAAAAAGAAGGAAAAATCTTTTAAATTTGGGATGAAAACTTGAGTGAATACTGGAAAAGAAATTTAGGATATGATGTGCACATGAAGCTAATGCAGAGTTGGACCCAAGTGTCACGTAGGGGTTTAATAGAAAATGATATAATTAATGGTTCACTTGTACTTTTGTTGTTTCTTTCCACTTCCATGTCTTCTAGCTGGAATAGTTCAGAACTTTTTTTTTTTAATTTGTACTTACACTCAGTCCCCCTCTCCTCCTCCATTCTTAAATAGACTACATCAGGATTTAAACTTCTCTCTCAACCCTATTTCCCACAGTTCTACACTCCACATTCTTCCTGGATTCGGAAGAATGCCTTTAGAGTCAATGAGTGCTACTCCATAATATTTGTGCAGGACTACTTTCTCAAACTCCCCCTTGGGGCTGACTACTGTCTCCAGAGCATTTTTGTTGCCTGCCAGCAATGGGAGTGTAAGACCACAGTATGGAATTGCACTTGATTTCTTTTCATTAAACAAAATTAGTCACTGAGAAAATTGCTTATTCATACATATATTGTAATAAATGGAATGTTTGAATAAGGTGGTTGCTGCCTAGCTAATGCTTAAGACCTCTCAGAAATGTAGCAACTTTTTGTTAATGATGAAGGAAACCACTCTCAATGTACTTCACCAGAATACATTAATTAGTTTTATTTCTTCTTAGCTGGATATCTTCTATTGTATGTGTTTTGTAATCAGTTAGCAGAAAAGAAATAACTAATAAAATCGATTATCCAGTCAGCCCTTTTTACTCTAACTCTTTAGCTTTTCTTCAAAAACACCCTGTCTCATGGACCTGCTGCACAAGCACTGCTTTCAACTTATGGCTAATTGCCCAGTAGCCTCAGAATGCTGGTAGAGAAGAGTTGCCTTACTGGCATTTCTTTTAGACCCCTTTTACCCTCGGCGTACTCCTACTATATTTCTGATGCAGAAAAGTGAAGTTAGGTGATCAGTGCAGAAGGTATCTGAAACTTTCTCTTTACACTCTTTTTGCCCCACTTTGCATTTTCAGAGCACAAAAACTGAGTTTCCATCTTAGTGTAGTTCAAAATTCATTTTATTTTTACTCTTCTGAGCAGGTGTGAGGCTGTAAGGTCTCTATTTGCCTATCCACCCCTACCAGAAGGGTTACTAGCAATTTTATTACGATTCCCTGTTATCCCTTACCTTTCCTGAAACCAAAGAAAATTATAGAATGGCCACTTCCTTTCTATTTCCCTCTCAGCCCTGAAACCCACTGGGACACTTGTCTCTTTAAAAATTTAAAAAAATACCTGTTGACTTACCACCCAGCCAGTATGCATTTTCGTACTTCTCACTTCAGTGGCTGATGGTATTTTTGTCACTTTCTGGCTATATATTGTAGTGCACACAGATGAGAAAGAGAAGAGACTTGCATCTGAAAGGGAAGCCTATGAGAGAGGGATTCTTTGGTTTTTGTGGTCTGATTTTCTTAGTCCCGTTTAGTCTTTCACACATGAATAGTGTGGTGCACACAATACTAAGTTTATCAATTAAAAAGTGCAGACAACTGATAAAGGAAACTAAAATAATCAATTAAATATTTTGATTATGACTATGAATAAAGACAAGAAGGATTTTTTTAACATATTAGGAACAAAAAACCTTAGGTCAAGTACATTGCTAGATGTAAATAGTGATATAGAAAGTGTAGAAATGTTCAACAGAGATTTCCATTCTGTAATTGGAGCAAAGCGGGAGGATATATTCATCTGATATTATGTGGATAGAATTGAAAGTTTGCCATCTGTAACAAAGGAGGGTATGATGCATCCATCTACTCAAATAAAACCATTTTCAAATCAATAGGCCCAAACCAGTTAGTTCCTTTAAGACTTATATATGTTAAAAGTTCTCTGAATCATTAATGTTAACTTTTAACAAGTCTTGGAAAAGTACGGAAACTTGTAAGAATTGGAGGTCTGCCAGTGTAATTTTGGTATTTAAAAAGGGTGAAAGGGGTGGCCCAGAGAACTATACACTGGTTAGCTTGACCTCAGGCCTGGGGAAAATAATCAAAAGGTTAAATTGGGACTATTTTTAGCTTCTAATTCTTTGTTGAAAACCAATGCCACTCAACTTGTTTATCTGGAAGATTGGTCTTGTCGAACAAATCTGTTAGCTTTTATTTTTACAAAATTATGGGTCTAGTCAATAAAAAGAGCTCTGTTGATATCATATACTTGGATTTGTCTAGGGGAAATCCCCGGTCTTTAGGAAAAGCCCATCTAATATCAACTTTCCCACTTCACTTGGCAGAGTCACCTTTCTGCCACTATGTATATTTGTCCCCACCGTGTTCCTTGCATCAGACTGCTCATCTGTAATTAGGTTCCTGCTGAGGAACAGACAACACCAGCCATGACCGTATGTTCGCTAGAAACCTTGGTATCAGACCTGTCGTGTTTTTCCCCTTGAGGATCCTAAACTCTTTTTCAGGACCTTTTGAGATGGGTGGCAGTGTCCTTGGATATCCCCACTGAGGAGGCATGGGACAAAGCACACAATCTCCTTGGTATTTTATTTTCCTCAGTACTGGGACATATAGCGATCTCTGTCAGTAAGGGATTATTGGAATCTGCAAAAGCCTGGTGGCAGACACTACTCATTCGGATGTTGATGCCAGTGAGGTGATCAGTGTTACAAGGTATTATCCTGGTTACCAGGTATGAACATGTTTACTCCCACCCAGTACTGGGATCTCTGGTAGTTACAGCTGCCAACAAAAGAACTTGCAAGGGCCTGCAGAAATCAACCACAAAAGCAAAGAAGCCAATCCTATTGAAGTATTGGGCCAAAATCCTATTCTACCTTGAGCTTCCAGATGAAGATCTGGAATTACCATGCAGTATCGGCAAACTGACCATATGAACTGATGTGTTCTAAAGTGTGACAAGTTTCCTTAGGACTTGACATTATTTTCAGACTGTTCTGGCTGAGGGACTTAGGGTGACCAGAACTGTTCTGCAGGCTTCCTTGCATATAACATAATTCCAGAGTAAAGAGCATCATTTTTCCTGTTCACATCTCCTGAACTCTAGAGACACAGATGGTAGCTCTTGAGGAGGAAAAATTCCAAGGGTCCTTCCTCTTAATCACGTCTCCCTGCATTGGCCCCAGCCAGGGAGCATATTTGGGCATCAATTAGTCTGTGATCTCTGCTAGGGATGTTAAAACAGTTAACTGATTAACTGTTTTAACCTAGGTCCCGTCACCTGGCTTTGCAGCAGCTTTGGTATACCACTGCTGGAGTTAAATGGCAAGGACAGGTTAACTGGTATACCAATAAGCCTTATTCTTACTAGTTAACCATTTAAAATCCCTAATCTCTGCCCTATCTTATGTTCAGCAGTAGCCTGGCTCTCTTCCAACAGACCTGGTCCAACATCACCTCAGACTGTTGGGTTTTAGAGATAGTCCAGAGAGGCTATGTTGTCCAGTTCTTCTCCCACAAGATCCTGCTTCAACTGGGAGTTCAGCCTCTTTTGCCTTCGGGTACAAAAGGGGAAAGGAATTATATTCAAGATATTTTCTTACACCTGACAAGTGAGGGGGTTTTATCCAGTTCTAGATCTCAGAGCTCTCAACATTTATTATCACGAAGCCCACACTCAAGCTGCTGTTCTCACATCCATCATTCCTTTCCTCTACCAAAAAGACAAGTATGCTGCCCTCAGCTCAAGGATATATTCTTCCATATTGCAATTCAACTGGCTTACAAAAACTTGCTGAGTTTTGTGTTAGACCACAAACGTTATCAGTACCAAGTCTTGCCCTTCAGGCATTCTACAGTGCCCTGAATTTTCAGCAAGTGCCTTGTAGTGATAGCAAGTCATCTGAGAAGGACTGGCATCCAAGTCTTTCCATCCATGCTCAGGAGTTGGCTGGCCTTTGTCCAATCTCAATCTCAGATCAAAGGGGAAAATCCACATTAAACCTCATTCAACCTTTGGGGCTAGACACAGCAACAGTTTACCTTCTGTCTAATAGGTTCTGATCTATACATGATCTTTGCTCTCACCTCCTGTTTTGCCCCCTCACATGGATAAAGATCTGCCTCAGGCTGCTAGGTCTCATGGCAGAGTCTACTACATTTGTTCTATACACAAGGATCATGTTTGGTCACTTCAGACTTGGCTTACCTTCCAAAAAGACACAACCTAGATAAACTAAAGCGTCTCCCTCCAGTCTCTGGATTGGTGGAAAAACTAGTGTAACACATGATGGTCCACATACATGGGCAACTTTGTGGTTTGAGGTCTGTGGTCTACTATAGAAAAATGGCTTTGCTTATCAATGTTAGAATTCAGGTTGTATATAGAGTATGCATAGCATTCCTTCCAAACATTCATGACTACTCAGAAGTTTCAGAGGGGTAGCTGAATTAGTCTGTAATACGAAAAACTTAAAAAACAACAAATAGTCTGGTAGCACTTGAAAGACTAACAAAACATGTAGATGGTATCATGAGCTTTCGTGGGCACAGCCCACTTCTTCAGATGACTGGAGTATTGGAAGTCCGGAACCCAACACTCTGGTCGTTTCTGAGGGCCAATAACATGAGGATAGATAGCCCAAACATAGTCTTCTGTGATAACCAGAAGTGGCCATTTCATAAGGGTATCTTTCAAGACATCTTTTTGCCTTTGGGGGACTCCCCACATAGATCTCTTTGTGATTGTAGAGAACAAGTGTCACCATTTTTGTCCATGAGGAGACCACATCCAGGGCAGGTCTTTCTCCTCACCTGACTATTGTATGCATTCCCTCCCATTCCTCTGCTTCTAAAGACTTTGTGGGAGATGAAACAAGAGAAATCCAAGGTTATCCTAATAGCCCTGTTGGGGCCCACGTGTTGCAGGGACCTCCACAACTCACAGTTATCCTCAATTCCCCTATTCTTGATCCCCAACCTTCTAGTCTGCAGTGGGGGCACAGTCTTGCATCAGAAACAGTACTCTTGCCACTTGACATTGTGGATGCTTGCTAGTTGATGCTGGTAGAGTTGGTCAACTTGCAGGAAGTCCTGAGCATCTTTATTAATAGCAAGAAGATTGCACTAGATCCCACTATCTCTCTAAATGAACTTCTTTAACAATTCAGTCATATGCCATCAGACTTCCCCTATATACTCCGGAATACAAGAGATTCTGATTACCCTGTAGATCTGAAGAACTCTGGTCCCTAGGGCTATGTCTACACAGCAGCGTTATTTCAGAATAACTGCCGTTATTCCGAAATAACATAATCCATGTTACGCTACAAGCAGTTACTTTGACATAATGTCAAAATAATGGGGAGCTGGAGGACTTCTTACTCTGCTTCCTGTAACCCTCATTTTATGAGGAGTAAGGGAAGTTGGAGGAAGAGTGCTCTTTCTCGGACTTCCTACTGTATAGACAGCGCCAAAAGCCGAAATAAGCGATTTCAAATTAAGCTATGCAAGTGACGTAGCTCAAGTTGTGTAGCTTATTTCAGCTTTAGCCTGGCAGTGTAGACGTGCCCTAGCTATGCTCATACCTTGCAGCCATTTCTGGAGTGCAGTTTACCTATTGACCAGTTCTCTCCCACTTTATGATAAAGAAGCTTCTTAACGGTATATTGAAGCAATCTCAACTTGGAATCTCATTTTTGCCTTTTCAGAGTTTATGGACATCCATTCAACTAATAGCTGCATACACTTTATCCTACTTTTCCGTGATAGTGGCCTTCCTCTTGACAATTGCATCTTCCAAGAGAGTTAGGAAACTGCAGACCTTGATGGCAGAAGCATGTTGTACCATCGTTCATAAGGACAGAGTCTTTTAAACTACATCCCATACTTCTTCCTAAGATAGTGTCTGAATTTCACATTAATGAAACTATCCACTTATTCTTCCCCAAGTCTCACATGGACAAACCAGAGCAGAGCAAACTGTGCACTGTAAATGTATGCAGAGCTATTTTATTCTACTTGACTAGGACAAAATTCTTCCCAAAATCACCTTGGTATTTTTTTCTTGTCTATGCAAAGGACAAACCATCTCATATCATGCTACCAATTAGTAGTCTTGTTACCCAACAGGTACATACCCAGCCCACCAGAGCTCAGTCCACCTCGGACTCCTTTTGTACACCTTTTTATTTGGGATATTTATGGAGCAGCAACTTGATCATCCATCCATTCACAAAACATTATGCACGAGTGCAGGCAGGGGGTGATACAAGACAAGCAGGGGGTTGGGATATAAGATTTAGAAGGTCTGTCTTGAAATCTATGTTTACAGATACTCGTAACAGCCCTTCTAGGGGCTACTGCTAGGGAGTCCACCTGACATGGAATATGTGTGTGGGCTATCACTTGAGGAAGAAAACGGTTAATGGCCCATATGGTAATGAATGTTCTTTGAGATGTGTGGTCCATATTTCACATTCCACCCACCATCCCCACTACAGAGTCTTGATGCCAGGTAGTTGTAAAGGAACTGGGCTCAGTGAGGTTGCAAGATGCACAAGGGAAGTGAGGGTACATGTGCTGCCCCATGAATGCTTCTGACTAGAAAGCTTCAGGGGGTAGCAGAGTTAGTCTGTACCTAGAAAGTTTCTGATGCATTCACCTAATGAGGAATATGTATACGAGCTACACGTATCAAAGATTATCTGTTTTTATACAGGTAAGTAACTTCCCAATCCCTTTTGTTTGTATAAGTCATGCTTCTTTTTCCCAGGTTGCTTAAGGTATACCAATGTTTATTGTATCTCATAAAGCTAATGTGTTCTATCTGGAGATTCTCTAACTTATATAGAAATGCTCACACTTCAGACTTAAAGATCACTGAAACCTGCCAACAAATTCTTAACCAATTGTAAGGAAATGAATAAAACATATATTTGAGGGCCTCCCTTAATCCTTAAAGCTTTGTCTTGTCTTAATTTACTATTTTCCACACTGCCTAACAAGACAATATATGTGTGTGGCACTTATGTCATATGCAGAATGCCATGGCTTTGCTGTTTTACTGCCTCACTTAAAAACCACATTCACAAGAGGATGTTATTGGTATAACAAATAACTCATAATAAATCATCCAGTAAGTTTATAGCTGTAAGACTTGTCCAATTTGTCACCAGTTCATTCACTCTGCTAGGGTGGATGTGGAAGGGGTGAATAGAGAAAAGAAACTCCTTTTTTTCAAAGCTTCTGATCTTCACAAGAGAGGATCTGATCTCTTCCTACTCGAGATGGAGCCAGGGCAGAATTCTATTTGTTAAAATTTAATTTGCAAAATAGAAATAGACAATTAGATGCTAAGTGTTGTTAATGATGCATGTAATTCCAACCAGTTGCTACTCAAACTTCTGTTTTGTGCACTCTAAATGTATCTTGAAAACATCTATCGATAAAGTATGTGGACTTTAAAAAGTACTGACTTTAGATACTCATTAAAAAAACTATTGCAAATACTGTCTCCTTTCTCAAAGTGCTATAATGAAGTTATGTTTGTTTTCCTATTAGCAAGCAGATCTGATCTCACTAGGAAAAGTTGTGTTGGCGTTGGCTTGCAATTCTTTGTCAGGAATTCAGAGAGAAAATTTGCAGAAAGCTATGGAACTGGTGACAATCAACTATTCCTCTGATCTGAAGAATCTGATTTTGTAAGTTCAGTATCATAGCGTGGATTAAAGCCTCTCTTTATTGCTGCTTCTTAAATTTGAAGGAAACTTGTTAGTTTTAGGAGCTAATCATAAATGCAAGATTATATCTCACTGAAGGTACCAAACGAATGGTTCATATTTGAGATACAAATAAGAGTTAAATTCTGTACAGTGTCTAAAATAATTTCAGATTAAAATTACAGGATGAAGTGTACAGAATTGTCTTCATAGTGGCTAAAATGGGACAGCAGAACACGTTATTACCCTTGCTATTCAGAGACAACTTTATATATTTTCTATGGGGGGGGTGTATAGTAAACATGAACTCCCTTATTCCCGCTGTAAACGGGGTTTAAAGTGTTCTGATCAAAGTATAATAAAATCGTGTTTCAAGAGTCAGGGAAATAATGCAAATCCAATTATTCATATGCTAAGATCTTAACTTTTGTGTTCTACCTCTTCATACAAACGATAGGCACACTTTTTAGTTCCTGAAATTGTCCGTTTTTTTCATTAATAGGGTTGCTGCCTTTCTGACCAGAGAAATAGAATTTGTTTTTTATGTTCATAAATGTAGTCACTATTTTCCTCACCCACCCTTACAGTCAGAGAGAGAAAAATGGGAGTATTTGTCCCCTGCTCCTCATTTGAAAATACAGCACTTGAAAATTTACAATCTGCATATATCTCCTACTTTTAATCCTGCCCTTTCTGACTTTGATCTACTTCTGCACTGCCATGTGAGTACTCTTTAGTATACTGAGTGCTTTCTCTCCATGATTGACTGGAAACACAGCATATAGGTAAGTTTCAATGAGCATTTTCTCTGCCGTTTCAATGCTGCTGCTTAACGTTTACGTAAAAAAAATGGCAGCTTCAGAGCCAGATGCATGTTGAGTGCATAAAATTGCATCTGCAGTAGAAAATAGGATCTGGTTAAAACAGTATGGTGGCATTTCTATGGAAATGTGATGTGTTTAATTAATCCATTTGGGTTTTTTGGTAGGTATTTGCTGTCTGACCAGAATAGGCTTCGCAGTGTAAACGATATCATGCCTATGATTGGTGCACGATTTTATACTCAACTGGATGCTGCTCAAATGAGAAATGATGTTATAGAGGAAGACCTTGCAAAGGTAAATCATTCATTAATAAAATCTTTAACATAGGCATCCTTGAGGGGTGATACATTTACAGTTTTAAAATTGAATTCTGTTCCAAGTCCAAGCTAGAGGGGTACTAACTGATGGTATACCTAAAAGCCTGGTGTCCTGTCCTCTGAGAGGTGGTCACTACATGATGACGGCATTTTAACTTGGCGATTAGCTGAAGCACCATCATTCTGCTGGACCAGCAGCCTTAGAAAAAGCCAGTAGGAAATCACTGTGCGCTGAAATCTTTACCTTTTATAGAACAAAGATTGCTTTTCTGATTGAGTAGATATAGTCTACAAGCCATCAAAACATTTTCAGTGGTTTGTATTAGAAACTGGCACAATTGTAAATACTTTTGTTTACTCAGATTCTGTGAATCTTCTCCTTGCCCCATATTAATTTCTGTTCAAACAAATGAAAAATAGTAGAGCTACTTGCTGTCTCTCATGCATAGACAAAATCAGTAGTTCATACTGTTCTACTTAACAATACATGCCTTGACTGAATTTGATTATCAGCTATAAGCTTCAAAGGGAAGCATACTTCCCTGTTATATAATACTGCTATAGAGAGGGTTTGATTCTTCCTACTACAAGTCCCCAAGAAGATTCAGATCAAGGAACATGGTAGGAGCCTTTTACTTCTTTCCTGTCATGTCACAGAACATGGACTAACTCAAGTCTTCAATCAAAGCAGGCTATTAAAGTTTTAAGGGCTTAATTCACTTCTCTATGTCCTGTTTCTTATAATCCCACTACCCACTTTGAGATTTTGAAAGGAACCAGTATGGCCTAGTGGAAAGAGTCCTGAACTAGGATTCAGGGGACCTGGCTTTGTCACTGGCCTGGCTAGGTGAGTAAGTCCCTTCCCTCTTTGTTTGCCCATCTATAAAATGGACATAATAAAACTGACCAACTGTGTGAAGCACTTCGAGATCTATAGATAAAAGGTGCTATGTAATAATGCCTATTATTGTTTTAATTTATATAATCTTTATACAATACATTGTAGGTGAACAAAATAGGAGGCTCCGCTGCCCCTCCATAATCAGAGATTAATGCAGTTATGGAAGCATTGCAAACCAAGGATGTTAAGGACTAGTTGACTATCCAATAAGCAAATGCTACCCCTTTGAAACCCAGTCTCAGCATTTCAAAGCAGCACTGCAAGGAGCTAACCCTGGGCTCCATGTCGTGCTGCCGCTTTAAGGGGCAGCGCCGCATGGAGCCCAAGGTCCACTCCGTGCGGTGCTGCCACTTTGAAACACCAAGGCGACGTTCAAAGGTGCAGCGCCTCACAGCTGATCCCTGGCTCAGCTGTGCAGCTCTGCCCTTTTGAAATGCTGTGGCGGTGTTTCAAAGGGGCAGCACTGCATAGAGCCTGAGATCAGCTCTGTGTGGCACTGCTTTGAAATGCCGAAGCAGCGTTTCAAAGTGGCAGCGCCATGTAGAGCCCGGGATCAGCTGGGGACTTCCCAGCTGACCCTGGGTTCTGGGGAAATGCCACACGGAGCCCAGGGTCAGCTGGGGAGTCCCTAGCTGACCCTGGGCTCCGTGTGGCATTTCAAACTGGCAGCACAGCCTGGAGCCCAGGGTCAGCAGGGGACTTCCCAGCTGACCTTGGCTTCTGGGGAAATGCCGCACGGAGCCCAGGGTCAGCTGGGAAGTCCCTGCTGACCCCAGGCTCCATGAGAGTGCTTCTGCTTTGAAATGCACAAGAGCCCCCGCTGGGGACTCTCGCACATTTCAAAGCTGGCATGTCTGCGGGCAGCACGGAGTCAGGGGGACTTCCTGCTGGCCCCGGGCTGCACACAGAGTTCCACATTCCTCCTTTGAAATGTACAAGAGCCCCAGTGGGGGCTCTTGTACATTTCAAAGGAGGAATGAGGAAGTGCCTATTGATTAGTCAAGTAGTCATGGAAATTCCATCGACTACTCAACTAGTAAATTAATCATTAGTTAACATCCCTATTGTAAACTACTCCACTGTATTCCAGGAGACTAAGGAGTATGAATCTTGCCATTGCTTTTCTTCTGGTCTTTTAAGTCAGTTTGTCACACCACTGTATTACAAATTTTGGATCCAGTTCTGGCAACCTTACTCACATTACGTAATCCTACTGAAATCAATGGCACTGTGTGTGGGTAAGATGCTATGCCGCATGAGTGTGGATGGCAGTAACGGAGTCTTGAGATCCTTAATAATTGCTGATTATTGGAATCTTTTATCCTTCTGGAAGCCTGCTTTGAAAAGCCTTCACTTAAATAAAAGGTGCTTGTACCCAGAATGTATTGTAAAGTGGGATACAGCCAGAATATTTTTTTTTCTGTCAAACTCTGTGGGGATGCAAAGCAGTGTGTGAAATGGATTATCAGCTGTATATGTAATTTTTAAAAACCCAAATTGCAGTGATTCTGTACCTTGTATTGTTGGGGGTTTTTTTATGTCTTTGTGAGGGATGCTGTCAGGACTTCTTTAGTTGATACACATTTATTTGTAGCTTTCCTTGTGGACAGATATGCTTTGTGTCTAAATTGGTTGTGTATCTGATCCTATTTATTCATAAAGGACACATCTACACTAAATGGAAGATCAATGTTGCTCTGGTCAAACTTCCAGGATTTGATTTAGCGGGTGTAGTATAGACCCACCAGATTGAACTCAAAGGATGCCCGCATCAGCCCTGGTACTCCTGCTCATCATGAGGAGTAAGGCAGGTTGATGGGAGCATATGTTCCTGTTGACCTCCCACTGTGTGGACAGTGATTTAAGATAAGGCAGCTCCAACTATTTAATTTACATAGCTGGAGTTGCCCATCTTACTTCAACCTTCCCATGTAGTGTAAACTAGGCCTTAGATTGCAGTCTGATTTAGTGGTATTATCAAACACCTTTTACTAATGATTGCCAGTTTAAAAAAAAAAATCAAAACTGAATGCCTAAATAACCAAAGTAAGAGAGGAGAGGCATGATACACTAGGAAACAACATTTTCTTCTACTGTGGACCTGGCGTCCAGGCCCATGCTTCTCCCTGTTAGAATCCAGTCTACTTTTATTAAAATATCCACCATATGGTATCCCATACAAATGGGGTAGCTGGAGTCTTCATTGTTGATCCATGAGGCAATGAAGCTGCTAGTCTAGCCCTTGCTGGGGCAGAAATGTGGTGTGAGTACTGGCAAAACTGGACACTGAGACTTGTACAGGAAGGAAGTGAAATATAAAGATCAATAGTATTACGGCTTTCCTCAATCTATTGCACTGCACTTGAAAATGTAAACCATCTTCATAGAAATTAATCTGATGGGTATCTACAGTTTTATTGCACAGTATTAGTGTTGCTTCACTGAGGTTTTAGTGCACCAGTGTGTAAGGTTTTTTTGCGTGTGTTTCTTTCCAAGTTTAAACTAATCATCCATTTCTTATTTTATAGGAGGTGCAGAATGGAAGGTTGTTTCGGCTTCTAGCAAAATTGGGAACAATCAATGAGAGGCCAGAGTAAGAAATGCCATGCTTCCTTTTCATAATGTGATGTATAAAATCCAATTTATAAATCAAGATTTCTTCCCTCATAGATCTAATCTGAATACTCACTTAAACTTCTGAAGAAGTGAAAAGTGAAGACACTTGAGGCAACGAGCCTATTTTAATAATCTTAGGAATGTTTCTTTTCTCTGTCTCAACATATGTATTTGCATTTCTTTAGCATATATGTTGTATTTAGATTTCATTATGCTTGAGAGTACGTATACAAGGCGATTGTTTCTCTACATGTAATTCTAGTAAACTGCTTCAAAAGAGTTTGCATAGGCATAATTTTGTAAGGAATAGCTGTCACTTTCTAAAAGGTCTATTATAAAAACCAGTTACATAGACTTAAATAACTGCAGATTTGAGTAACAATGCAACTAGTTTTTAGCATTCATTTGATAACTTTGCTGATGTAACTTTACTCCCAATCTCTTTTCTGTGGGCTTTTCAGTAACCATTTAAATTCAGGTTACTTTAGCCAAGTAAACTCTGAGTAAAGCTTCTTACACCTTTATGGATAGGAAGAAAACACTACTAGTTGGTAATAGGTTATCTAAGCTCCGCTACACAACTATGCTAAGATCATTCAGATGGTGTTTATCTGGAAGCGTGTGCGCATCTGTGTGAGATCTCGCTAATATTTTTAACTTTTGATTGTTAATGTGAAACTTTGTTTTGCATCAGATTTCAAAAAGACCCAACTTGGTCAGAAACTGGAGACCGATATCTACTGAAGCTCTTTCGGGATCATCTTTTCCATCAGGTGACAGAAGCGGGTACTCCTTGGATTGACCTCAGTCACATTATCTCATGTCTTAACAAGGTAAACTGCATCTGTGTTCTTTCTTTAAAGAATGATTTGGTGAAGCTTTCATACATGTGACGTTCCACTGTAGAAAGGAAAGGAAATTATTGTGCCTCTGTATTGGACTAGGTCGGAGCCTGGTCTCCCTCCCCCCTTCCCCCCCCCCCCCGCCCCCGAGGGTCAGAGTGAGGCCAAACTGCCTCACTACAAGTAAGCAGACTGGGAGTAACGCAGCCCAGGCCCTGCTTCAGGGCAGGGCGGCAACAGTTCCAATACTCATACCTAGGCTTAGCCTGAGTAATAGTCCCCCCCTACTTCAGGGTGGGACAACAGAGTCCAAGTGCCCAGGCTTATGCTCAGGCTGAGCAGCAGTCACTAAGCCCTGACCCTAGCTCCAGGGGCAGCAAACATAGGGCTCTGGCCTGTATTCAGGCTGAGCAGTAGTCCATAAGGCCCTAATTCAAGACAGGACAACAAGACAGTTCAGCGGGCTCAGGCCCATATTTCGATTGAGCAAGAGTCAATAGGCCCTGGCCCACACTCAGGGCAGCACAACATCCACGTCAGGCCTATGTACAGGCTGGGCAACCATCTGATCATCTAACTCTGGCAGAAACAATGAGAAGTCCTGTGGCACCTTATAGACTAACAGATTTATTGGAGCATCAGCTTTCGTGGGCAAAGACCCACTTCGTCAGATGCATGTAGTGGAAATTCCAGAGGCAGGTATAAATATACAGGCATAAGAAAAGAGTTCCAATCAAGAGTAAAGCTAGAGATAACGAGGTCAATTCAGTCAGGGAGGATGAGGCCCACTTCTAGCAGCTGATGTGGAGGGGTGAACACCAAGAGAGGAGAAACTGCTTTTGTAGTTGGCTAGCCATTCATAGCCTTTGTTTAATCCTAAGGTGATAGTATCAAATTTGCAGATGAATTGTAGCTCTGCAGTAACTCTGGCAGAGAGCAAACAAGCTCAGGCCGCTAGCCAGTTTGAATTTGGAAGTGCAAGTGTCAGCTGTTACAGAGCACAGTAGTAGATAGCCAATATTGCTCTGGTGCTGATACTACTTATAATTCTGTTTTTAAAATGCCTAAGATCCATCCCTCTTTACTGGTCCATTTGATGATCATGTCAGTTAATTTGCACAACAATTCAATGTTGTGCCTCAGGTCTGTATAGAGATTATCCCTAGTTTGCTTGGTCCTTTTAAAGGGGATTTCAAAAGGATTGGACCAAGTTCCCATCTTCAGTTTTCTTTCTGAGTTCTTGCCCTGAATCAGATTCATGATCAAGATTTGAGTGAAACATTGTCAGACCTGTGATTAGGTCTATATGTTGAGTCACGCTCACATGCAGTCTTGCTAGAAAAAAACTGATTATTTTTTACTTTAAGAAAATTATTGTCTTGCCAGTTCTCACATGTGTTCATTTTATCTTTTGCATTCTTGTTACAGTTAGATGCTGGTGTGCCAGAAAAAATAAGCCTCATTTCCAGAGACGAGAAGAGTGTACTTGTGGTAACTTACAGCGATTTAAAACGCTGCTTTGAAAATACTTTTCAAGAACTAATTGCAGCCGCAAATGGTCAGTTGTAGTATTTGCTGAAAGCATGCAGGACATTGCTGAGGAACTTAACCAATAGCAAATTGCACTACAGCTGAATTGTTGTTGTCATCTCATTTCACATTTGGGAAACAAACAGGAGATGAGCAAAGCTGCTTGCACTTCAGTCAGGTACACTGTTACTTGAAGGGAAGAATGTTTCAATTATCCTAGAGCTATGGCTGCCATTGGAGGCTTTATCTGTGAAGAATTTATTTTAGATTAAGGAACACATCAGGTGCATGATGTTCCTGCTTTTATTTTTTCCACTTGTATATGCACTAATTTTAATTTTTTTAAGACTTTTCTGATCTCTGATGTTTTGCCACATTGTATACTTAAGGGAAACTCTTTGCAAGGACATTTCTGGGATACATTTTTGTCACTGAGGATATTACTAAATTTATTCATTTTGATATTATTTGCACCCAGAATAGCATAAAGGACCAGGTAAATAATTTCATAGAAATTGTGTTCTATAAATGACAGTTTAGTTTGTAATATCTGTAAAAGTGTGTTGTATGCAAGCTCTGTATGCCACCCACTGTTAGTTAACAAACCAACCAGAAGATGCTTATTTAAAAAAAAAAAATCAAGTATCAGTGAATTGACATGTATAAAATCCCCTTTCATTTAAGCCTTGTCTAAGCAGCGTGACAAAATAGCAACCTTTGAAACACCTATGATTTAAGGAGCATATCATACTTGCTCTAAACACAACCAGCGCCTTTAAAAACTGTTTATATGTTTTCCTGCGAGTCAGATGCATTTACATTTATGCAATTTTTTTAACAGAAGTTTTTAAAGAAATTGTGTTAAATGCCTGAAGTTTCAGGAGTGTATTACTTTAGGTTATTTACAGTATAATTTTTGTATAAAGTTCTGTTCTTTGAACCACAGCTTTATTATGGTACTCTACACTGGATACAGAAGCAAAGACACTGTTAAGAAGATTAACTAAACACAGCAGTTGTCTGGCATCAAGAGCTTTTGAAGTTTTACAACCTGAATCTGGAGGGATAATGATCTGCTGTGCCTTTGCAGTCACTGCTTAGCCCAAAGTAATATTACTTTTGATAATACTCAACACATGAATATTCCTGAAGTAATTCAGTCTTGAAAGACTGGAATTTTCCTCCTCCATTAACGTTCTAATATTTGGACATGCAGTTGTGTCTCCAAACTTGGGTATTCTTGGGATTTATAGCAAAAGATAAACACCTACACTTTGATATTGAAGACTGCCAAATATGTAGGAATTTCCTTCTGTAAAGCAGTAGTGAAGACTGTATCTATCCTTTCCCAGCACTGAATATTTTAATAGCACTGGGTGCTCACCGTGAAGAAAATGTGGAAACTCAAAAGGTCAGGACAGACTTTAAGCACTTGCAACTGATGTTACTGACATCAATTTTAATAATTCTCAATATTTGTAGTTTTCAGAGAAGTTTTTAATATTTCTCTGTCCACTTTTATAAGCTTTAAAATGATTCTCCGCCTTGAGACTTGCATCAAGAAAAGCAACTCTCTTCACATCGAAAGCTTTGAAGACTAGGGACGTGCTTTACATATTTTAGAAAATGTGGTTGAGTCCGCATTTGGTAGCATCAGTTGTTGAGTTTAAAAATCAATTATTGTTGCATTTGATCTGAATGAATTTTAAAAGGAACATAATGTTTAATATTCAAAGGATAACAATTGCCACAATATTGTTCTTTTTAATGTAAAAGGAACAGGAACTATGAGAAGTGAACATGCAAAACAGTCTTTTATCATTAGCTCATGTATTTGAGGAAGAGCAGCTGTCTTTTATATGTTTTTTGACAAATCATATTGTAATTCTTTTGTACAAAAAAGAAGTACTTGTATTCTAGAAGAAATATGAAATGCTTAATTTATAAGCGGGCTGAGGTTTTTTCCAGTATTGTTTTCTTTGAAAATGAAAGGGGATCGTCTGTTCAGTTGTGGGGTTTGGGGACCTTTGGAAAATTTAATTTGTGGACCAATATTTTGTGAAAGTTAAGGCAGGGGTAAAATAGGGCTTGAATTCTCATCCTTCCTAGACCAGCAAATCATCCTCTTTGAGACAAGTCTAGAATGCAAACTTACATGTATTTGCATAATGTCAGTTTGCTTCCGCCCCTAGTAACCTCAGGACTTGGTTTAAAAAAAAAAAAAGTAGACAGCTAATAAGTTTTCATAAGTGACTATTGTCAGCCAGAAAATATTTGGTGTCAGATAATACATAAAACAAATAATTGTTGAGCTTTTGTTTTCTATTTATTTCATTTGGTCCATATTTGGGAATGATTTGAGCAGTCTGAAGTTCTGCGTCGGTGTTTTTTGGGGAGAGCCCTTCTACCCCATTTTAATTCCACTAAGAAGGTTGTCCTAAAGTTCTCCCTTCTATTCCAAAGAAGAGCTTCATGTGTATATTTTAAAAAAATGCAAACTATCCAGGACACGTCCTTCCATGTGGGAAATTATTGTGACCTTCCTATCTTTACAGCCAAAAGCACAGAAAGGACAACCTTTGAAATCATGTGATGTGGGTCATTTTAATTTTTGTACCTGTTTTAAATTCTGTTTATGTATTTACTACACTGTAAATGTTTTGTTAAGGATACCTATGTATCTTTTTGTTTTGGCTCTCGTTTCAGTAATTCAGATATCAACAGCTTCCCCTAAAAAGCACCAGTATGTTAAGTTCTGTCATGATCCCAATATATGTTACCCATCTTTAATCCTGTTTTCATTCTTCATGTGTACAGCAGTATTTTTAATAAAGAATACCAGAAATAAGCCTTCTTTTGAGCATGCTAAGTGCTGTAGTTGGGTAGTGCTTTTCACATTTTAAGTACGGAAATCTATTGCATTCCATTATATTCCTTTTTGTATTTCAGTCTGTAAATGATTCCAGCACAGAGCTGTAACAATCATGACTTGCAAACTGCATTCAATGTTTACCACTTAACCATAAATCACATGGTCTACAATTTCTAGATACTATTCACTAGGCATAGTTATGTGCATTTCCTTAACTTCCAAGTCAAAGTAGTAGCTCCTTTTTGCTTGTATTAAATCAGGTCCACATTACTAGATTAACCCTAATCTGAAAAATTGTATTAAAAATACCTTTACATCCATGTTTATTGAGCTCTCTTGTCCAATGACAATATGTATGTTAGCTTCTCTGAAAAATATACATGGGATAACTGACCTCTTTGATGCCCAGACTTATTTGTTCTGTATTGTTAACTAGCAAAAAGTGATTGACTGGTGGGGTAAAGTTCTCTGTACCCAACCTATCCCAACCCTCGCCACATGTTTATGTAATTGTAAAGCCATGAAAATTTTGTAAAATATATGTGAAATTGTCAATATCTTTGGTTTTTTTCCTTGCATAAACTTAATCTGGACTATTGGTCCCTTAAATTTCATTATTGCTTTAGAAATTTTATTTTGCGTATATGACTAAAATAAAACTGCAACAAGCTTGCTTGGTGCACTCTTCTCAGAAGTTCAGCGAGCAGGAAGCAGTTTTCTGTATGGTAAACACTAATTTACATTTAAGAAAAGAACTATGTTGAAGGACCATCTACTCCTATGAAAGTATGCACGTGTCTTATCTGTTCTAGAATGCACATAGTAACAGAGGTCAGTACAGTAACTCCTCACTTAATTTCTCCCTGTTAAAATTGCTCAGTGTTCATTCCATTATATTGTTTGTTTCACCCATTCACCTCCTGTTCCAGCCCAGGGAAGTGGGTGGGGGCATATTCCACTCCATCTACCTAGTGTTCCAGCCAGGGAGCAGGCAAGCCCCTATCCCTGCTCTCTGGCAGGAGTGCCAAGTGGGCAGAACCCTGCTCCCTGGCTGGAGTGCTTGGTGGCTGGACGAGCCAAATGCCCACACCCTGACCCACAGCACTCCTGCCTCAACCAAGTGTCATAATCATAACTGAGTACAGTATTACCTTGTTTGAAATTATTTAAAGTATGTACTGTATATGTATGTCTCTTGTCCCATGAAAAATAATTTCCCTGGGACCAAATCCTTTGCAAGTTCAGAATATGGTTTCTGCAACAGCCCCATAGCGTCCTTTCTTCCAGTTTTATCTGTGGTGGGTCCTCTAGATACAAAGGTGACAAATGATGCAAGTAACAATGGTATTGAGGAACCACCGTCTCTATAGTGGAAGACCAAATAGTGTCCAGCCAGAATACTGAATGAGTGACCCCACTGGCTAAGAGTATCCTTCTCCACTACAAGCATCTGACAAAGTGGATCTTTGCCCACAAAAGCTTATGCTCCGATACATCTGTTCGTCTATAAGGTGCTACAGAACTCCTTGTTGCTTCACCACAGCAGCCTGGGTCCTAAAGGTTCTAAGTTTAACCAACTATTAAGACCTAATACCGAGTTCAGTAATAATCACCCAGCATGAAGTATTCAAATGGAGTCAGGTGTGCTTGAGCGCAGCGCAGCAATTCCTGCTGTTACATCAGAGTTCCATCTCCTCTGGTGATAGTCTGCAAATTTCCCTCCCTACATGTGTGTCTTAGTGAATCTATAGCAGGGGTGGGCAAGAGAGCTTCTGTGGGCTGGGTCCAGCCTGCCAGCAGGGTGTCCGCAGGCTAGATCAACCCTGTTTATCTCCCCACCCCCAGGCCAATCAGGGTCTGTGAGCAGGGGAGCATGGAAGTGTCCTGGTCCTGCCTCTTCCAGGCTGGCCCAGGGCCCTTCTGAAATTATTGGCCATCCCTGATCTATAGTCTGGCTTTAAGTAGGTGAAGCCTCACAGCAGGTAATGAATTAGAAGCAGTGAGATTAAGCTCTACTTGAAACCTGTAGCAATTAACAAGAGGGAGACAAGTCAGACCTTTAAAATTATGGATTTGTTGAGACCTGCCTGCTGCCATGTGCCTTAGCACTACTTCTCAGACTGTCACAGTATACAATTTATGCTGTGCTGCCATAGACTCTATGGTTGCTGTCCAGCCACCACCACCTCCATATGTAGGTCATTAAGAATATAAAAACAGCCATACTGGGTCCGACCAAAGGTCAGTCTAGCCCAGTGTCCTGTCTTCTACCAGTGACCATTGCCAGGTGCCCCAGAGGCAGTGAGCAGAACAGGCAATCATCACATTATCCATCCCCTGTTGCCCATTCCCAGCCTTGATAAAACATAGGCTAGAGACACCATCCCTGCCCATCTTGGCTAACCATTGATCAGCCTATCCTCCATGAATCTATCTAGTTCTTTTTTTAACCATGTTGGCCTTAACATCCTCTGGCAGGGAGTTCCACAGGTTGACTCTGTTGTGTGGAAAAAAATCCTTTTGTTTGTTTTAAACCTGCTGCCTATTAAGTTTGTGACTCCCTAGTTCTTGTGCTATGGGAAGTTGTAAATAACTTTCCCTTATTTACTGTCTCCACCCTAGTCATGGATTTTCATAAATCTCTGTCATATTCCTCCTCAGTCATTTTTGTCCAAGCTGAAAGGGCCCAATCCTATTAATCTCTCTTCCTATGGCAGCTGTTCCATATCATTTTTGTTGCCCTTTTCTGAATCTCTTCCAATTCCAATATCTCTTTTGAGATGAGGTAATCACATCTGTGTGCAGTATTCAAGATGCAGGCATACCATGGCAGCATGGTATTTTCTGTTTTTATTATGTAGCCTTTCTTAATGACTCCCAACATTATTTGCTTTTTAGATTTCTGGTGCACACTGGATGTTTTCAGAGAACTATCCACAATGACTCCAAGATCTCTCTCGAGTGGTAACAGCTAATTTAGACCCCATCATTTTGTATGGAGAGTGTGGATTATGTTTTCCAATGTGCATTACTTTACATTCATCAACATTCAGTTTCATCTGTCATTTTCTTGCCTACTCACCCAGTTTTGTGAGATCCCTTTGAAGCTCTTTGCAGTCTGCTTTGGACTTAACTATCTCGAGCAGTTTTGCATCATCTGCAAATATTGTCACTTTACTGCTTACCCCCCTCTCCAGATTGTTTATGAATATGTTAGATCGGGTTGTAGTGGAGGAAGAAGCAGAAGCAGTGGTGTGCCGTGACATTTTTCATAAGGCATGCAATTCTACACAAGTCATGGCCTCACCTTTACATTGCAAGCAAGGTCATGCTGTGCGGAAAATGCCAGTCAGGAAGTTATGTTCAAGCCTTTCATATTCTTGTAGAAAGTAATTCTGGGTCAGGTAATGCATGGATTGTATACATAGATGCTGCAGTACTGGGGCCATTAGGTCAACATGATTCTTAAACGTGAAGTCCTTGCATACAGGGAGGAAAGATGCTATGGACAATGGCTAACATCACTGTCTCACACTTACCTCTCCCCCCTCCTCCCCCCCCGAGATGCAAGGGGATTGTGGAAGAGGAGGAGAAAGAAGAGGGCCTGCCACCCTTGTATGAGGAAAGCACCCTTGGACCTGTAGCTAGTACAGTATAGGCAAACAGCTACATGAAATGCATTGAAGACTTACTTTATTCACACAAAACATTAGGAACACTGCATGTGTCCATCACCCCACATCTGATTTTTGCATCATGAGACTGTGAACTCTTAGTGGAAGTGGCTGTGTCTTTCTATGTGACCACTCATCTGTGAGCAAATCTGGGACACTGTAGGCACAACTTAGACAGGCCTGTGGAAAATGTCTTTTCCGTGGGGCCTTGATCCATGCAGTCAGTTAATTAATCAAGCAAAAGTAAACTTGTTTATATGAATTTAGTAATTAAAATACATTTGCTATAAAAAGATAAGGAATGTAAAACATAGGAGTAAGTTATTCACAGCCAAAGAAATGTTTAGTAAAGTTTATATAAAAGTAATCTTTATATTCCAGTTTTTAAATATTTATGCACAAAAAGCATATTTATAAATTTACAGTGTGCAGTACACTTCCCTAGAGATGCACTATCCCTGAATAATTAGTTTGGCTGGAGTGAAAGGAGGAAAGGTTTTGTGGCTCTACAATAGGTTCGTGGAGCAAGGTCAATTTCGCTCCATGAGCAAGCAACCGAGCAAATAGGTCCTAGCTACAATTAATGCTCCCCTGATAAAGTTTGGGATGGACGCCTTTGAAGTATCTCCAGAGCATTCTTCAGCTAGGGCTCTGTACTTGGCTGCTTTCCCTCAAATTGGGGGAAGGGTTTTTCCCCTTCTCCTAACCTTTAATATTTGAAGCTTTATCAGAGGCCATTTTTATATTAATATTGCACACAAAATTGCCAAGGGGGATAGTGCCTACTGTTTCTCTTTAGTCAATACAGAGTGTCTCATGCTAATTTCTAACACATACTTTTGCTGCTGTACACCCATACTGTTAAGTAATTTGAAAGTCAACTCTGCATGTATAGAAGTCACCAAAGCCTCCCAAAAGATTATAGTGCGAGTTACTTGTTAGGAACCCTTGCAGGGCATCTAATAAATATTTGTTCACTTTAGCAATAGGCAGAGTTTATTGGCCATCCTGACATATTGCCGACTGATTTCAATAACTAGCAATCAGTACAATATGTTAGAGAGTTCAGTAGGTATTGTAGACAAAACTTAGCTTACATACAATTTCCAGTGCACATTCTTGGAGGGACAAAATGGAGCCTTCAAGATGATTTGCTTGAACTAGTGCCCTAGCAAGCTTGATTAAAGCTCCTAATTAATATGTAATTTTCATTATTTGTCACAGGTTTTTTTATTATGTTTTCTTGACACCTGTATTTTGTGCTGTTTGTGTAGAAATTCCTGGGTTTGAGGAGGCCTTCAGATCTCTTATGGTCTAAGAATGGATGGAAACTAAGCCCTGATATACCAGAAGAAACTCTTGCTTGTTAAAGGCATTAATCCTTCTTCAAACTGCTATAAGCAGAGGCAGTACATCCTGAACTCCAAGAACTGGGCACTTTCCCCACCCCTACCCTGTCTCACCCTCCCTGTCTCACGCAGGTAGACATTTTTTCCCCCCTACTTGCTTTACCCTCAATAGAGCATTGGGGCCTCTCAGACAACTGGGCCCAGATTCTGATGTGCCTTGCAATATAGTTTCTTGCCCATGATTGACCCTCTCAGCATTAATGGTACTGTATTGCCCTGATCTTTTTGCCTGAGGAGAATGGAACTGTGTTCTTGTTTCAGATCTCAAAGCTATTCAAGAATCTGAATTGAGAATGGATTATGTTAAGTGACAGGATGTTAACCTTGCTGTGGGGCAGGGCATGCTGCTTCCATGGGACTTCCATCCTTTGCTAGGTCTCAGAAACTGAACTGGGGTTTTTGACATGAAGATTAGAGCACCAATCATTGAAGATACAGAAGTCTCAGAGCGCTCTGTAAGGAGAGTACTTGAGAAAGCTAGGTCCTTTAGCACTGGTGCCCTACTTCATTGTAAAAGCACACATCATGATTTGTGCAGTCTGCAGAAAAGCAGGGCATCTGACTTTGTCAATGCCCGGCGGGGGGGGGGGGGGGGAGAGGCATCTGGAGAAAAAGCTTTTAGATCACATAAACTGCAGCTGTTTCAGGTAGAAGCTTTTAAACTGGCAGTGCATAGGGAGCACTGGTTAAGGTTAAAATACACATCAGA
Organism: Pelochelys cantorii; assembly: GCA_032595735.1. Lineage (NCBI taxonomy): Eukaryota > Metazoa > Chordata > Testudines > Trionychidae > Pelochelys > Pelochelys cantorii. Next base: position 48,564,570 of record CM064326.1, read on the forward strand.
ATCTTTGCACAGAACTTCTTACACAGGTGGGGGGGGAATAAAGCCGCGGTGAATTGTACTGAGGAGGAGGAGAACGATGCACCCTCATTTTGTCCAGCACTGTGTTGCTATAAGGAAATCTCCAACTAACTTCACTGAGGTGACCACAACTGGAACTGCAGAAATTCGGTCTGGTCGTTCCAGAAAGCATGGACTCCTTGCTCCTGCTGGCAGCTTTCAGACTGTAAAACAGAGAATGTCACTTTCAACGCATGGTGGGGGGAGGAAGGGGTCTAAGATTATTCTTAGTGAATTGAAGGAGACAGCATGGAAGGAAATGGCCCCATTCCTTGGTGGTGGTGAGCGACCTATTGGGACTGGCTGGGATTGTGGATGCTCAAAGGGGCTTGTGCCACCTAGGCACATCACCAAAGTACATGGGACCAGTTCTGCATTTAGACCACCATGTAGCCATGAAATAACATTTGATGGGTCTTAACTTGGCCTGCATTCAGGGCAATATTGTTTCCCTTAGCCTTGCAGTCCCCAAAAAGGGAGTGTTTGCCTTATTTTGTGTCCTTACCCTCCAGTAAGTGTATTTAAATGCTCAGTGCTCAAAAGGGTTATTTAAGAATTAAAAGAGTAAGTTTCTATGTTGTCATGAGCTCCTCTTCCCCCCCATGTGGAGTCTTGTGAGCTAAATGACCACATCTCCTTGGAAGTCATAAATCAACAGAATTTATTTTTCTATATCTTTGGTGGACTCCCATTTTTCTTTTTATTTCTGCACCTGTGAATCCAAGGCCTTCAACACATGTGACTTGTGCGTTGTGACACTACAGATCTCCTTTTCACCTGAATGGTTAGCCAGCATTTGAGACCTTGCAGGGTTGTATCTAGTAGGAGGAGAAATCGATGATGGCATCAAACGTCCCATGATGTTTATTTACTTTATCCCCCTCTTTATTTATGAAGACTTTTCCCAAAGTCTTGTATCTTGGACATAATAGGGAACAGCAATCAAGGAAAGTGCCTACTATTCATTTCCAAATCTGCCTCCTCCGATCATTTCCTTCTCCACGGAGCTCTGTGTCTCTCTGCCTTCTTAGGACCATGCTTTTGACCACTTCTCTTGCTTCTTTCCTGTCTGCTAGCTTTCCCTCCCCACTCCTTTCTGCCTCTTAAGCACACCCTGCAACCAATCCCCTACCTCTGGTGTTTAGTATCAGTCCCTGGTCAGGCTTTATGTGGTCCACTGGGTAGGGCAGCACCCTCCTATTGTTTCCAGTTATCCCTGAGTAAAGTGGCATTTAATTGTTTCTTCCATTTAGGCAAAGGAGCCGGCTTTAGAACATCCATCATCTTTAATCAGGTCTGTGATTGTTTATATATCAAAGACCCAATGGATGGCGGCCAATAACTTCTTCCAGCAGAACATTACTGCATGTTGCTCTTACCGTGCGGTTTTGACCACCTCCTGTTCTCGGCTAGCTACTCTAGCTCCCCTAGGACTTATTCCCAGTCTTCTAACAGCTGCCATTTCTAAGAATCAATTTGTCTTAGTTGCCACCCGAGTCATAAAAGGGCATACAGGGCCTGGAACACCCTTCTCCCCCACTGCAAGCCTGCCCCTGCCCTGCATCTGCTCCACCCTGCTCTTTCCCCAGGCTCTGCCCTGCCACAGTGAAGAAGAAGCAGAACAGAGTGGGCTGGGAGGTGGGTGGCAGGGCAGAACAGAGCAGACTTCTGGGGAGCTCCAGCTCCCGCAGCTGTGGTTAGTGCACTGCTTGCAGCTGTCCTGTGCCAGATCCCACCCCTCAGCTAATCCCCCAGGCCACCCTGGCCCCCATGACTAACATGGGGACCATCGCATCCACGGGACAGTTGAGGTGGAGTGGCCACCCTGAACCATTCTATGGACGAGATGGCTCTGGTCACCACCAAGACGTTCCCTTCTCTTCCCCAACTAACACTTTTTGCAAAATGACACTCTTCTGAAGAATAATATACAGTCTTGTACCAATTGTAGTGTCAGATTGTGTCTACACAGCTTTCAGGGAGATGGCTGGGTTGCTAAATGTCCAGCAGTGTAAACACTAAGTGCCAACCGAAAACTTCCACCCTGTACAATCAGGTGTTTGCTTTTGTTGGAAGGAGTCAAAGCACCGTTTGTACTTTTACACTAGCATTTGCCATGCCAAAGCTTTTGTCATGCAGGTGGAGGGAGGGAGTTAAGCACCTGTGAATAACAAAAGCTCTGTCGCTCAATTGCCAGTGTAGACTAAACCTTAGAAATGAGAGCTTTTTGGCTTTAAAAAGGGAGATTACTAGGCTTCATGGAGACATGTAGCACTGGCTGCTAGCCCTGGAATGTCACAAGGTGTCAGACCTAAAAAATGGCACATTTATTTAGAGAAAAGCTATTTCATGTCATTTTTAGAGATATTTTGTTCTACTGAGCTCTGTGCAGTCTTTATGTATCATTCATTATATGTGGCTTTTCCAGGATACGAGAAGTGGTCTCAAAATGAGAACTTTAAACATTATTTTTTAAAAATTCTGTAACACGTCGATGGGCAGAACGTATGAGGGATTGGGGCAGTTATCAAACTTTTAGCACTGCTTAGTACAGATGACCTGTTATAGCCCAGGGCTTTAGCACACATAAGTAATTCTTCCTTTTCTCACCCTTGCCAATAGAACTTTTCTGCTACCTCATCAGGTGTTCTCTGTGTGTATCCCTGCACAGATCTTGCTCAAATACAGCCAATGTAACAGAGCTGATCACTGAAATTTTCCTGTACGCAAATCTTTTGAGATCTTGACCAAGAACTTTATCATCTGCCATTGCTTGTATCCCTCACACCATATGCCACAGGATTCAGTGTGACAAATCCAGCACAATTTAGGTGGCACGAGGGCTGTAATATTGTCAGCACAAGATGAACAATCACTCTGCTCAGAGTAGCTTCTATACTGTGAGCTGGCTTTAACCTGGGAATTAAAACTTGCCTGTGACTTTCAGTCTCAGATGAGCCCTGGAATGAAGGAACCACCATCACTGAGAAAATAAACATTCCTTGGCTAGAGCTAGGTCATGTTAGTACAGGACATTTAATAGACAGCCCTTGTTCCCCCTCACAGGCAGCTGTCAGGAATTAAGCAGAGGAAGGTGGCCAATATATTAAACCACTTAAAAGCAGGAAGAGAAATGAGGCCCTCACATCCATCTATTGTAAAGTTGCCACTTGAGCATCCTGAGTACATGGTTCTTAAATGGGTTTTGCTTAGCTGATTCATGCAAGAGCAGGGCAAAAGCAAGCCTTGTTAGATGCATATCTGCTACATGCATTTGGTGTCTCCTGAGAACTTCCGGGACCCAGAGCAATTCATTTTCAACAAAAGGCCCTCATCTTTGGAACCTGTTTCCTGCAGCTATCTACCACAGACGTGGTGACCCAGGTCACTAATCCTAGATTATCAGGTGTAGAACTAGTAAATGAGGGCAGTGACAATGCATCTAGGTGACATTTGTAATTTTTGTTTGATTTTCATTTACTGTCAGGTGCCTGGACGGCCTGGTCACAGGTACCAAAAAAGTAAACCAATCACAGCGTGATTACCAACAAATGATTTACAACCATTTCTGTCAAGTGTGACTGAGCACAAGAACATGCCAGGCCCTCTTTGATATATATGGTAAAGAATAAGAAAGAAGCAGGAGACACAGACCCAAAAAGCGTTTGCTTTTGTTTGCTCTCTGTCCACGTAAAGCGTTTCAGTTCTTCTGAAGCCAGCACCATCCCACTGTCTGCCTGATAGTCCTGAAAAAGAATAAAAAAACTAGTAGGCATTTAATGGGAAAAAAGGTTATTTTAAAAAAGACACACATTTCTATTGGGTCAAATTTTCAAAAGCAGCTTAGGTGTTGACTTTCCATGAGACCTGGGCTCCTAAGTGCCTTCCACATTGCATGGTCAGGCTGCTCAGATGAAGATGTAACACAGGGTACCAGATTCTCTGGTCTGTTCACTATCCCTTCATGTCAAAGGAGAAGGTGATATCAAACCATGTGATGGAATGCTGTGGTCCACACTGACCAATGTGCTCCATTTTGCTTTTTATTAGCACCTCCTCTTTTATTACAGTATTGTTTATAAATGACCTAACTTCTCAGAGCAGACAATGCTGCACTGCACAGACACACAAAGTAAAATACCCTTTTAAAAATTAAATATAAACAGATGAATGAAGAACAAACTGTCAGTTGTATTTGAGCCAAGTATCACTTACATCAAATGCAAAAGTATCCCTGGGTGAAAGCTCTTCAAAGGTGTTTACCCGCTGGGATGGCTTCATTTTGAAGGTGTTTATGTAACTGTTCAACAAACAAGCAGGAGACCGATATCAAGAGGTTTTTCTTTCCTTTTAATATTTAAAAATTTGCTGAAGCTAAATCAGTGTTTCTTAAACATTTTAAGACCGAGGAACACCAAACAATTTTTTTTTATGAGGAACACCAAGGATTTTTTGTTAAGAGAAAAAAAAAAAGAAGCCAGAGAAAAGTTATTGAGCCCCAAAAAAAAAAAAAAAAAAAAAAAGTTGCCTGTCCCTTTAAGGGCAGCCATTTTGAACTCCTGTTCTCTGTTGCACACCTCCGACTGCCTCGCGGCACACCAATGTACCACAGAACAAAGTTTAAGAAACACTGAGCTAAATGGTTTACACACAAGAACCAATATATTTAGACACTCAGATTAACTTGTGATTCGGTGGTCATATGGAAAGGCTTGCCCTTTTGCTTCTTCACCAGGTCTTTTATCACCTATACCTGCCCCACAATCTACCAGTAGAAACCTCTCTGCATGACCTTGATGACCATCACACTCTTAGCTTTGAAGGTTTCCTTACTAAGCTCAGAAGCTCTTGTAGCATCTGCTAGGTCTCTTCCACAACTGATAATATGATCTCCTCCAGAATGCACTGCATACTCCACAGCATGTAGAATTTGAAATCAGTGGCAGGTGGTGACGGGAAGGAACGTGCTGGAGGGTTATACAGAGGTGAGTGGGAGTTTCACAAAGAGGGAGGGAAGGACTAGATGTCATTTTGGAATGCAGGAAGGAAGAAAACAAAGTGATCTTATTTAAAAAGAAAACTTAAAATTTTCAGTTAGATCATGGACATGGCAGAAAGTTCAGGGTAGTTTTTAATTGTTTTCTCATCCTAATCCAGAACATGCCTGAGGAGAAGTTTCTTCTAATCTACACAGTCAATGGAAAAACAAGGAGTCCTGTGGCACCTTTGAAACTGACAGATTTATTAGGTTCAGAGGGGTAGCCAAGTTAGTCTGTAACAGGAAAAACTTTAAAAAAACAACAAATAGTCTAGTAGCACCATAAGACTAACAAATCATGTAGATGGTATCATGAGCTTTTGTGGGCAATACCCACTTCTTCAGATGACCAGAGTATAATAAGTCCAGATCCATCTGGATCTAGACTTATTATACTCCAGATTTATTAGGGTATAAGTTTTTGTGGGTTAAACTCACTTCATCAGATGAAGTAGGTTTTACCCATGAAAGCTTATGCACTAATAAATCTGTTAGTCTCAAAGGTGCCACAGAACTTCTCGTTGTTTTTGCAAATACAGACCAACACGGTTACCCCTCGGAGGCTTTTCAATGTAAAGAAATCTTCTTGGTATTTTTTATCTTACCCAATATTTTCAGTGCTTTCATGGTTTGATTTTGGAACCGAAATATCTTCACTCAGATTAGAGTTGTCTGAGGTGGAACGTGAGTATGCAAATCTGCTGTCTGCTGTAAATATAGTATTCAGAGGAATATAGTCTTTGCCAGCCTAAAAACACAAAAACACATTACATGACAATAAAGATAGTCCAGGATATAGCTTGTGTGTGTGTGTGTGTGTGTGTGTGTATATATATATATATATATATATATTAGAGGCTTCTGTCTGTGTGTCTGTCTGCAAGTCTGTTTGTTCAAGAACTCCTCCTAAACGGTAAGAGCTAGCACCATCAAATTTGGCAGGCAGCTTCCTCTTCTCCTAACTTAAAGCAAGGCCAGGGTTTGGTTGTGCCAGGACAACCGGAAGCCCCAGGAATGGGACTTTTCCCCATTATATGCAAAGGGAGGAGTTGCCATTCCGAGGGACGTGATATGAGAGTGGCCACTGGGAGCAGCGAGCCCACAGGGGAGAGCTATTCTGCAGAGTGTCCACTGGGGGCAGACTTACCGCTAAGGGAATGGCCAGCAGGGCTGGGGCTCCACCATCTTGCCTGTCAGCACACTGGGGGAGTGTCTAAACTACACCCCACTGTCAGCAGAGAGATGTAAATGAAGCACTTCGAAATTGCAAATGAAGCGGGGATTTAACTATCCTGCACTTCATTTGCATAATCACATCATGGCGCTGTTTTGAACAAGCGCCATTTCAAAACTGAAACTGCAGTTTAGATATGGTTTTTTTGACAATGGGGCGCCTTTTTGAAAGATCCTGTACTTCTGGTACAGGATCCTGGTACAGGATCTTTCGAAAAGGTGCCCCGTTGTTGAAAAAATGCGTCTAAACTGCGGTTTCAGTTTCAAAATGGCGCTTGTTTGAAACAGCGCCATGATGCGATTATGCAAATGAAGTGCAGGATAGTTAAATCCCCGCTTCATTTGCACTTTCGAAGTGCTTAATTTACATTCCTCTGCCAACACAGGGGTGTAGTTTAGACACTCCCCCCTGCCCCAAACCCTTCCCCCACCCCAGCCCTTGGCTGCAGCACCAGACTAGGGGGAAAGAAAAGGCCTCTGGTGGCTGGGGAGGCCTGGGGGGAGAGAAAATGTCCCTGGTGACCAGGGGAGACCTTGGGAGAGAGAAAAGGCCCATGCCAGATTGGACACCCCCCCAGCCTCTCCTCACTCCCCAACCCTTACTCATGCACCTCTCCACCCCCAGCCTCCTGCACTGCCCCACATCCCAAGCCCCTGCCCTGATTCTTGCACACACACATCCCACGCTGCCAGCTTCCTGCTCTGAAGGACCCAGGCAACGCTGGATAAGTCTGCTAGTGTAGTAATATTTATTAACGTCATTCATTTCTGTACCTGTTGCACATTTGCTTGAAGCAGGTCTCCTAACCTTTCCACCAGGTCAGAAAATCGGGGTCTTTCATTGGGATTCCCATGCCAACAGTCCAACATAATTTGATAGCTAGGACAATAAAAACAAAATGAGCACGTTTTGTGGTAATGCACAATGTATTCCTCATGGGGGCATATCGAACAGCTCCAAGTTTGTTACAGTAGGGTCATGCCACTGCATTTAATTATTGTTCTTCATAACACATTGATCTGGAAAATCTAGAAGTATCTATGCATTTTAACAAGGAAGATCTCAGGCATCACCAGGAACAGTTATTGACAAGAAAAGAGCCAATCTTCAGAAAAAGACTCCCCTTTGGGGGCATTCACATGTTTCAAAGCAACCCAAGCAGCCCCAGACTGTTGCAATCAGAGAATAATTTAACCAATAGCTCCAAATATATATATATATTTTATTCCTAGCACAGCTTTAAACCATTGCATTGAGCATTTATTATCTGGTGATATCTGATGGAAGGCATTATAAGATGACTTATATGAATGTCTCCCTTCTTTGTATTGGTCAAGTCTAGTTTTTCTTCCTGCAATAAAATATTTGAAACAACAAAAAAAGTGCTTAAGTGTCCATAGGAGAATAAAATGAGTCAGTAGGTTACACTTGCAGAGAGGATTGAGTGAGTCTGCTGTGTATCATTTTACTCTACTATATGCCATTTTTGTAAGTATCTCTATTTAGAGTCCTACTGATGCTCTCAGTAAGTGGGATGAGGACAAGGCACCATAAAACCTTTCATTCTATTTCCTTTTGCTGAGGGAGATGTAAGGCACCTGATGTCTGTGCTTTTCCCCAAAGACAGATGTGCAGAATGAAAGCGGATTCTGATTTCAGAGACTCATCCAGAATTACCATGGTCAAACTTTTTTGGTTTTTGGTTTTTAAAGAGCCCAGTATGTTGTGACCTATTGTATTATGCATTCATTAAAGTACAGAGCATTTGTGTAAAGATTACATAGGCCAAATGCTTGGACTCGACTTTATTGTCTACATTTTAATTGTTGTATCTATTCAAAGTATTTCTCATCTTTAGCTGAGATGAAATCAGGACTGTACGAGGCTCAGGTGATTAGTACTAGTGTTATAGAGCCTTTCATATCTAGGTCATCTACCTAGCGAGGCAGAGACTGAGAACTGCTATCATTTGATGACCAATTTGGTGGCCTGTGTAATATGAGTCTGCACTTTTAGTCCAATCTCTAATGAATCATTGTCTGAACAGTTGGCATAACTTTGGAAAACTGCAGAGAGGTCAAGAGCTAAGAAAGGTTGGAAACCCTTTCTAGATGTGGTCTCCAGAAAAGGAGAGTTGCTGGGGGGGATGCTTGAAACTGTTACCGCTCAAGTTAATAAAATGATAACACGTGGCACTTGGATGGAGCTTGTCAAAAATATGTTAATGATCAAACTTGGCTGGATATAAAGCAGATCTCCATAGATTTGTAGGACTCCACATATGAGAAGAGTAAACTCACATCTCTGATGTTCCATATTCTGGGGCCCGCATTCTTGTGCCATCTTTTAATCGGCTGCAGAAATCCTCATCTATTTGGACCCCTGGGTAAGGAGAAGCACCTAAAGGTAAAAATGTAAAAATCAGTACTTGGACCAAGAAAGATAGAATAACTGTCTGAATAGGTATAGTTCTAATGTTGCACCATTGAACACAAAGTCAGGGGACCTGATATTCTGTAAGACACCAGCCATCCTCAACAGCCAGGGATGTTGAGTGACCAGGGAAGTGAAGCGGACAGGGGGCTGCAGACAGGGGAGAGCAAGAGATCCTGCTGCTGAACAGATTACCAGGTGAGAGTACTTGCTTTTGGTGTGAGTGAGTTTGCTCAACTGTTTGAATTTTGAATTTTGATTCTGATTTCAGGTGACTTCAGTTTCAGTTTCAGTTACTGTGGCAGTTGGGACTGAGTGCCTGACCTTAGTTCCCTTGATTGCCTTTGATCAGCCCTCCCCTGTGTGACTCATGAGGGGGCAGGCCTGACCTAGGTGAGCAGGCTTTAAAAGCCAGAGGCAGAGCGACCAGGGGAGCAAAGTGGACATGGGGCTGCAGACAGGGGAGTTTAAGAGGAAGTTTGACAGAGGGAGGCCTACGATGGTCAGGAAGACCCGCAACACCTGTGCCAGCACTGCTTCTGTCTCTTCCACCTGCACCTGTAGCCAGACAGAACGCCTGAGCATGGATGCCTCTACCCAGATCCTGGTGTGGTTTTGCAGGGACTGTGGTTTGCAATTCCCACTTATTGATATCCAGGATGGGAGGACCATCCAATGTAAAAGGTGCCTGCTGATGGAATCTCTCAGGCAGCAGGTGGGAGAGCTACAGGAGGAGGTTGAGGAAGACCTGAATCCACAAGCAATTCCTGGACAGTGTTCATGTGGAGACAGCTGAGGTAGCTGTCCCAGTACACAGGATTCCTGACAGACCACTGGTGGAGGAGGAGATGGCTCAGGCTGGACACTAGCAGCTGGTTACTTCTGGCAGCAGGCAGTGCTACACCCCTGCTCCGAACCCTCCCACCGTGGTACTACGAAACCGTTATGCTCTTCTTGATGCAGGAGATAAGGAATCACCCCCTACAACAGAGGAGGAGAAGCCTCGCACCCCCAAGGCTGGAAGGTCTGCTGCCACCACTGGGAATAGAAAACGTAGGGTAGTGGTGGTCGGAGACTCTCTTCTAAGGGGGATGGAGGAGCCCATCTGTCACCCTGACATGTCATCTCAGGAGGTATGCTGCCTGCCAGGGGCCTGTATCTGAGACATTATGGAGGCACTGTCGAGGATTATCTGGCCCTCTGTCTACTACCCCATGCTACTCATCCATGTGGGCACTAATGATACTGCAAGGTGTGACACTGAGCAGATCAAGAGTGACTACAGGGCTCTGGGAGTACGGGTGAAGGAGTTTGGAGTGCAGGTGGTATTCTCTACGGTCCTTCCTGTCAAAGGTAGGGACCCAGGCAGAGACAGGTGCATCCTGGAGGTGAATGCCTGGCTGCGAAGATGGTGTCGCCAGGAGTGCTTTGGCTTCCTCAACCACAGGATGCTATTCCAGGAAGGACTGCTAAGCAGGGATGGGGTTCACCTTTCCAGGAAGGGGAAGACCGTATTTGGATGCACACTCGCTAACCTAGTGAAGAGGGCTTTAAACTAGGTTCAGTGGGGACAGGTGACCAAAGCCCATGGGTAAGTGAAGAACATGGAGACTTGGGAGATGGGTCGGAAATGGGAGGGAGTGTGGGCTATAATAGCGGAGAGAAAGGAGGGACAAGGCAAAACTGGGAGGCAAGATCAAAACAGTATTTTAGATGCCTATATACAAATGCAAGAAGTATGGGTAATAAGCAGGAAGAACTGGAAGTGCTAATAAATAAATACAACTATGACATCGTTGGCATCACAGAGTCTTGGTGGGATAATACACATGATTGGAATATTGGTATAGAAGGGTACAGCTTACTCAGGAAGGACAGGCGGGGGAAAAAAGGAGGATGTGTTGCCTTATATATTAAAAATGTACACACTTGGACTGAGGAGGAGATGGACGTAGGAGACGGACGTGTTGAGAGTATCTGGGTTAGGCTAAAAGGAGTAAAAAAACAAGGGTGATGTCATGCTAGGAGTCTACTACAGGCCACCTACCCAGGCGGAAGAGGTGGATGAGGCTTTTTTTAAACAACTAACAAAATCATCCAAAGCACAGGATTTGGTGGTGATGGGGGACTTCAACTATCCAGATATATGTTGGGAAACTAACACAGTGGGGCACAGACTATCCAATAAGTTTGTGGACTTCACTGCAGACAACTTTTTATTTCAGAAGGTTGAAAAAGCTGCTAGAGGGGAAGCTGTTCTAGATTTAATTTTAACAAATAGGGAGGAACTGGTTGAGAATTTGAAAGTGGAAGGCAGCTTGGGCGAAAGTGATCATGAAATCACAGAGTTCGTGATTCTAAGGTATGGTAGAAGGGAGAACAGTAAATTAGAGACAATGGATTTCAGGAAGGCAGATTTTAGTAAGCTCATAGAACCTGGTAGGTAAGGTCGCATGGGAGGCAAGACTGAGGGGAAAAACAACTGAAGAGAGTTGGCAGTTTTTCAAAGGGACATTATTAAGGGCCCAAAAGCAAGCTATTCCACTGTGTAGGAAAGATAGAAAATATGGCAAAAGACTGCCTTGGCTTAACCGGGAGATCTTGCATGATCTAAAAATAAAAAAAGGAGTCATATAAAAAATGGAAACTAGGACAAATTACAAAGGATAAATATAGGCAAACAATACAGAAATGCAGGGGCAAGATTAGAAAGGCAAAGGCACAAAACGAGCTCAAACTAGCTACAGGCATAAAGGGAAACAAGAAGACATTCTATAAATATATTAGAAGCAAGAGGAAGGACAGGGTAGGCCCATTGCTCAGTGAGAAGGGAGAAACAGTAACAGGAAACTTGGAAATGGCAGAGATGCTTAATGACTTCTTTGTTTCGGTCTTCACTGAGAAGTCTGATGAAGGAATGACTAACATAGTGAATGCTAGAGGGAAGGGGGTAGGTTTAGAAAATAAAATTAAAAAAGAGCAAGTTAAAAATCACTTAGAAATGTTAGATATCTACAAGTCACCAGGGCCTGATGAAATGCATCCTAGAATACTCAAGGAGCTGATAGAGGAGGTATCTGAGCCTTTTGGAAAATCATGGAAGACAGGAGAGATTCCAGAACACTGGAAAATGGCAAATATAGTGCCCATCTATAAAATGGGAAATAAGAACAACCTAGGAAACTATAGACCAGTCAGTTTAACTTCTGTGCCAGGAAAGATAATGGAGCAAGTAATTAAGGAAATCATCTGCAAACATCTGGAAGATAATAAGGTAATAGGGAACAGCCAGCATGGATTTGCAAAGAACAAATCATGTCAAACCAATCTGATAGCTTTCTTTGATAGGATAACAAGTCTTGTGGATAAGGGAGAAGCAGTGGACGTGGTATACCTAGACTTTAGCAAGGCATTTGATATGGTCTCACATGATATTCTTATCAATAAACTAGGCAAATACAACTTAGATGGGGCAACTATAAGGTGGGTGCCTAACTAGCTGGATAACCGTTCTCAGAGAGTAGTTATTAACGGCTTACAATCCTGCTGAAAAGGTATAACAAGTGGGTTCCGCAGGGGTCTGTTTTGGGACCGGTTCTGTTCAATATCTTCATTAACGATTTGGATATCGGCATAGAGAGTACACTTATTAAGTTTGCAGATGATACCAAGCTGGGAGGGGTTGCAACTGCTTTGGAGGACAGGGCCATCATTCAAAATGATCTGGACAAATTGGAGAAATGGTCTGAGGTAAACAGGATGAAGTTTAATAAGGACAAATGCAAAGTGCTATACTTAAGAAGGAACAATCCGTTTCACACATACAGAATGGGAAGCGACTGTCTAGGAAGGAGTACGGCAGAAAGGGATCTAGGGGTTACGGTGGACCACAAGCTAAATATGAGTCAACAGTGTGATGCTGTTGCAAAAAAAGCAAACATGATTCTAGGATGCATTAACAGGTGTGTTGTGAGCAAGACATGAGAAGTCATTCTTCCGCTCTACTCTGTGCTGATTAGGCCTCAGTTGGAGTATTGTGTCCAGTTCTGGGCACCACATTTCAAGAAAGATGTGGAAAAATTGGAGAAGGTCCAGAGAAGAGCAACAAGGATGATTAAAGGTCTACAGAACATGACCTATGAAGGAAGGCTGAAAGAATTGGGCTTGTTTAGTTTGGAAAAGCGAAGATTGAGAGGGGACATGATCGTGGTATCTAAAAGGGTGTCACAAGGAGGAGGGAGAAAACTTGTTCTTCCTGGCCTCTGAGGATAGAACAAGAAGCAATGGTCTTAAACTGCAGCAAGGGAGGTTTAGGTTGGACATTAGGAAAAAGTTCCTAACTGTCAGGGTGGTTAAACACTGGAATAAATTGCCTAGGGAGGATGTGGAATCTCCATCTGTGGAGATATTTAAGAGTAGGTTAGATAAATGTCTATCAGGGATGGTCTAGATAGTACTGGGTTCTGCCACAAGGGCAGGGGACTGGACTCAATGACCTCTCGAGGTCCCTTCCAGTCCTAGTATTCTATGATTCTATGTCAGTCTAAATTACAGGCATTTAGGCCCAGGCCTTAAAAAATATTTTAGACACTTAACTGCCATGGAAATCAATGTCCTGACCCATTGATAACAACAGAAAAGAAGAGGCTTAATATCTTTGGGTATCTGGGCATAAACACCTTACAGCATGACATGTATGAGCATTAGCAACACTCAGGTAGAAATCAAGGGAAAAGAGTGATTCTGTTTTAAAATAGATAATAAAAGGAAATGCAGTTTACATTCTCTTCATACTTAAGAGCTCAACACTATAAATACTGCCCTAAATTCTACCAAACATAGTCTAACTAACGCCAAAAGTTCACACACCATGCCTAAAAAAATCATGAAACTGGCATATCAATCATGATTTTTTTTCTAAAAAAAAAGCGCAACATTTGGGTTCTTTGCCTTCTGGTTTCTGAGTATTTAGGATGCTCTCATGTCATGTTTTCAAGCTTTTTTCTATAACCAAGAAGATTTTAGAACTTAATTTTAAAAAGCCAAGGTTCTCAAATAATTACTTGAGTCCAGGAGCGGGGTCGTTGGGAGAAACACCAAACATTGCCATGAAGTCACCAGAATCGGCAGCAGTGCCATCTACGTGTATTCAAACTAGTAACTGATTGGATGAGAGATTTCCTGGAACAATTTTCTGGGCTGTTGTCAGTCTATGTCTGGGACCCAATTAAGATTCTTCTCTTGAAAGCCATTGCTGTTTCCCTTTCAGTATTAATTTTGTAGCCTGCATTCCTCATTTAAAGAAACATTGCCTCACGCAGGGTTTTTATTTCAGATTCCATGCTCTAGTTCATTCCTTGGCATCTGTTTCAATGTTCGTTTGTCTTGCCCCTGCCAGTGATAAGTGTAAGTAGGAAGCAGCTGTCATTGTGTTGTGCAAGGGTAATTGTGGCTGGTAGTTTTTTCAAAGACTGGAAATAGAAAGTGTCATTTTTAGCACATCTTCACATGGTGAAATTAAAGAGGTTCTTTTTATTGGGGTGCTTTGTTTTTGACTAGGTTTTTTTTTTTTTTTTTTGCTCTCAAAGGAAAAGTCAAAACCTATTAGGGGATTTTAAATCATATCGGGCCAAATTCTAGATGCAGCAAACTCAATTACACACTCCCAGTGATTTCAGCAGGATCAAAGGAAAAAACAAAGGCTCAACACTGCAGTGATCACTCACAGGAATAGTCTCAGACTTCAGTGTAATCGTTCTGTTGGGCCTGCTCTACACTGGAGCAGAAGATTGACCTAAGATACTCAACTTCAGCTACGTTAATTGCGTAGCTGGAGTCAATGTAACTTAAATCACCATCCATGCAGCAGGAGGTTGACAGGAGCAAATACTCTCCTCAGCTTCCCTTACTCCTTGGGAGGAGCAGGAGCACTAGTGCCAAGGGGGCACCCTTTGAGTTCGATTTAGTGCGTCTTCACTAGACCTGCTAAATCAAACCCCGGAAGATCAACCACAGTGGCATCGATCTTCTCCATAGTGTAGACATTCCCTTGATGAAAAGGCAACAAGACCAGTCCCTAAGAGTTACACTGAGGGCCAAATCATGCTTGGCTTATATATAAGACCCAGGGGCATTTATAAATTAAAATGAAATGTTCCACCATTGACTTTGCTTTACTGTTAAGCTCTCAACCTGGGATTCTGGTTCTCTTTCAAAATAAAGCACCTGACACGGGTCAGGCTGTGTTCACATCAGTGGATCTAATGCCAATAGATCTTATAGGACATGTTTTTATAGAAAGAAACAATCAGTCTCAGAGCCAAGCCCACCAGACTTCTCCTTGCAGGACTTGGGTTACTGTACTACAAATAGCTGGGGAGATGTTCCAGCTCAGTCTGGATCTCAGGATCTGAAGCCTAGGGAACAGGAGTCGGCTTCAAAGCCTGAGCTCCAGACCTAGGCACACCATCTACATAGCTACTGTAGGCTGGTAGCCAGCCCCAAGAGCCCAAGTCTGTATACCTAGGTTCTATGACTTGTTGCCACTCATTGCACAGATATACTTACAGGAGAATATTGGAATTCTGAGCTGTTTGTTTTGGGGAGTAAATAAAGGAGGAACCATTCAAATACTTGTGGTTATCTAGTTGTAATTTGTAATCTGGCACCAACATTCAATTACCTCTTGCCAAGTATGTGTATCTCTGCATGTCAGTTAGAATCATAGAACCAAAAGGATTTGAAGGAACCACAAGGGTCATCTAGCCTAACCCACTGCCTACATACTAGATTTGTTGTATCTCTAACTATCCCAGGCAGATGGCGATCCACCCTCTTTTTGAAAGCCTCCATTGAAGGCCCTTCCACAACCTCCCTAAGCAGTCTTTTCCTTTGCCCTACTGTTCTTACAGTTCACAAGTTTTTCCTGAGATTTAATCTAAATCTGCTATACTGTAGCTTGAACCCATTGTCCCTTGCTCTGCCCTCTGTGGCAAGAGAGAATATTTTTTATGACAGCCTTTCAAGACTATCATGTCCCCCCTTAATCTCCTCTTTGCCAAGTTAACATACCCAGTTTCCTCAGCCTTGGCATATATGGCTTGCATTCCATCCCTTTCATCATCTTAGTTGTTTACCTCTGGATCCTTTTCAGTTTCTCTAAATCTTTTCTACACATTGGTGACCAAAATTGCACACATTACTCTAGATGAGGCCTTACCAGCACTGAATAGAGCAGTACTATCACCTCCGATGACTTATATGATATGCCTCGATTAATGCAATCCAAAACTGTATTTACTTTTTCCACCTGCCTTACATTGGTGACTCATGTTGAGGCTGTGGTTCATCACAACTCTCAGATCCTTCTCAATAGTGCTGCTGCCCAGACAGTTATCTCCCATTTTCTATTTGTGCATTTGGTTTTTCTTCTGTGACCTTTGTTTTTTGTTGAATTTCATTTTGTTGTTTTTAGCCCAGTTCAACAGTCCTTTGAATTTTATTTGTGCCCTCCAAAGCATTGGCAATCCCTTAGCTTTGTGTCATCTGCAAATTTGAATGTATGCTCTCCATTCCTACTTCCAGGTCATTAATGCACACGGTAAATAACCCCTGACCTAGAACAGATCCCTGTGGAACCTCGCTTGAGACCTCCTTCCAACTGACATAATTACATTAATAGTTAGTCATAGTTGTTCAACCAAGTATGTATCCATCTAATGGTAGTTCTCCTGAGCCCACATTTCTCCAACCTGCTTATGAGAAAGTCATATGGGATTGTGTCAAAAGCCTTGCTAAAGTCTAGGTAGAGTATGTCCACAGTCCCCTATCCACCAAACCAGTTACCTTGCCAAAGAAGGAAATCAATCTGATTTGGCATGGTGTGTTGTTTATAAATCCAGGCTGGTGGCCAGTGATCACATCTTCATCCTCCAGGTATTTGCAGTTTGAATTTTTATACATTGTTCTACAAGTTGCACCTCTAAAATCTAGGATTCTCTGCTCTGGCATGACCACGGATGTTCCAGGATTAGAGTCCTGGCGCTACAGGGGGGTGGGGCCTAGGAGCTGGCATGAGGCTCAGTTGGGCTGCGAGGGGTCAGCCAGGAGCTGGTGTGGATCAGCTGGGCTGTGGGGGCAGGAGGGGGAGGGGCCAAGAGCCAGTGCATGGCTCCGCTGGGCTGTGGGGGAGGGGAGGGCAGGAGTCAGTGTGCAGCTTATCTGGGCTATGGGGCGGGGGAGGCCAGGAGCTGGCACACAGCTCAGCTGGGGTATGGGGGGAGCCAGGAAGCATGGGGGGTAAGGCCTCAGAGGCCTGAATTGACCTCCCCTGGTCCAGAAAACTCCCTCATCCAGGACTAGTCAGGTCCTGAGGGTGCCAGACCAGGGAGGTCCAACCTGTAGTACCATCCCACTAGTTAAGTCAGGCTGACTGATCTGTGCTTCCCAGGTTCCTCCTTTTTCCCCTTTTTTAAAAATGGGCATAACGTTATCCATTCTGAAGTCATCTATGAATTTACAGATATGATTGTCAATGGCTCTGAGATTTTTTTCAATTAATTCCTTCGCCACTCTGGTAGGAAGAGCATCACACCCTGCTAGCTTGAATTCTTTCAAATTAGTCAGAAGATCTCTGATATGTTTTTTACTTATCCTGAGTTGCATCTCTTCCCCTTTATCATCTATCATAATCTCACTAGTTATCTGGTCACATGTTATTTTTTGTGTAAAGACTGAAGCAAAGTAGGTGTTAAGCAGCTCCATCTTCTCCCCTTCCATTACCAGCCCCCTTTCTCCATCAAACAGTGGACCTGCACCAGCAGCCCTAATCTTTCCTTTTTGTCTGACATTTGTTAAATCCCTTTCCTTGCCAGTTGGAATGTATTCCTTGCCTTGGCTTTCCTGGTTTTGTTCCTATGCGCTCATGCCATGCTCCTCCTTCCAGTACCTGTATGGATCCCTTTTGAGTTTTAGATAGCAAAAAGCTCTTTGTACAGCTACATCAGCATCCTGTGGCTCTTCACTGATCTCATATTGTTTTCCATGAAGTTGAACATACAGCAACACACACTACCTGGATTATATGTCCATAGTCTCAAAAGACTGAGTCAAAGGCAGTCAAAGTCAGCAGGAACTTTTCCATTGATTTCAATGGGCTTTGGATTAGACCCAAAATGTTGCTTCTCTACTATCTATAATAATACATTTAAACCTACCCAAGGAAAATATTTCCCACAGCAATACTCCATAAGACCACACATCACTTTTCGTATTGTAGATTTTATCAAATATGGATTCTGGAGCCATCCACTTGAGGGGAAGTCGTGCCTATAATAAAATGCACAAGCCAGATAATTATTTTCAGTGGAAACAAAATTCATTCAGAGATGATATAAAAATATGTAACCATGTAAATAGTTAACACTAAAGTAGGACTTTATTGTATTGTTTTACAGACACCAACAATCCAATGAGTACTCTGTCAATGTGGGGTAAATTTTTTCTATTTAAAATTAAATTAATTTTCCAGCTACTCTATATAGTGTAAAAAATTGAAACTGAGAAACCTAGAATCTTTTAATAGGGAAACATTTTCAGGTATTCAAACAATAATTATTGGTGCCCATAGAATCACAGAACACTGGAACTGGAAGGGACCTCAAGAGGTCATCAAGTCCTGTCCCCAGGACCCAGTACCGTCTAGATCATCCCTGATAGATGTCTATCCAACCTGCTGTTAATTATCTCCAGTGATGGAGATTTCATAACCTCCCTAGGCAATTTATTCCAGTGTTTAACTCCCTTGACAGTTAGGAAGTTTTTCCTAATGTCCAACCTAAACCTCCCTTGCTGCAATTTAAGCCCATTACTTCTTGTCCTATCATCAGAGACCAAGGAGAACAATTTTTCTCCCTCCTCCTTGTAACGCTCTTTTAGATACTTGAGACCCATACAGTACTCTAGGTCTTTAAAGCAACTTAAAAAATTAACATCCCAGGAGTTGGGTAAGATAGGTCTTTATTTTTGCTAAGAGAACAACATGGGTGGGTCCCTGAATCCACACCAAACTCCATTCACTTCAATATGCACAGGCACAGTTTGCCTCCCCAGTTTTCACTTTAGGCTCAGTGGCCACACTATGTGGCTATGTCTACACTGTGGGAGTTTTTCCAGGATACCTCCAATATCCTGGAAAAATTCCGCTGCATCCAGAGAATACATCTACTCTTCTGCTTTTTTTTTACACCGATCTCATGCTAGCTCAGCTTAATTTTAGAGATGAAAGGTCAAACTTACTTCTGGAGCAACTCCATCATTGTCAGTGAAGTTACACTAGATCTACCCCAATTTCACTAAAACAGAATTTGGCCCTGTGTAGGTACATTGATGGTTCTTTTGGCCTACATTATTGCTTTCAGGAATGCAGCTCACTTTGACTCACTTACTTGGCCAGGCTAGCCAAGAAACAAATCCCAACATGTAAACTATTAAAAGACCAGAGCTGTGAAATGGTTAGCATTTCCGAACATTGTTTCTGAGGATGTAAATGGTACCTATATATACGCAACACATCTGGATTGCTCATCTTCATATAAAAATCTATGATAGTGTTCAGTCTCTTTTAAGTGCAGGGAATGTAAACATTTACAGAGCATTTTAGTGAACAGTTTAAAATGATACATTATGAACAACTGGACAAACAAACCACATGTGGACTTACATCTCCTTTTCTCACATAATCAGGATTCTTATAAATATCTCTTGCAAGGCCAAAATCACAGATCTTCACTACATTGTTCTCAGATAAAAGGACGTTTCTGGCTGCCAGATCACGATGAATGCACTATAATAAAATAGTTGAACAATCAAACTACATTTCCTTAATCCTACCCACAAATTTCCTGAATCTTTCCGTTTCCTTTTTAAAAAATTATTATTCGAAAGATCAAATTAATATTTTTAAGGAAGTTGACTAAAGTTTATATGAAGTTACTGTAAACAAGGGCAGTGCTTCACAAACAAACTTTTTTTTTCCAGACTAAAAAGTCACAAGCCTTTAATCTGTTACACATTGTCAAATTAGGCATTAAACTGTTTTGTGCTCTGGGGTAATATATCTTGAAAAAAAAATTCTCTGAATGAATCAGCTTGGGCCACAACCTTACACCTTAATCCTGTGTTTATAGTATGAAGACTTGAATAAACACATGCTTATATTTAGAACATCAAGAGGGAAGCTGCCCTTCCTTTGGGAGTTCTGCCAAGGAAAGGTGTCACTAAAATATAGACATCATTTCACCTCTCCTGAGTGTGATTCTTCTGGAGAGGAATTGCCAAAAGGGTAAAACTGACCTTTCTCGATGACAAGAACTCCATGCCTCTAGCCACCTGAAAACTGTATGAAATCAGATCTTCCATAGTCAGGGGCCATTTGTAAAAGTCATCAGAATCTGGAAGCAATTTAACACATACTAAGTTAGCTAGGTGTTGTGCCTAATGGCCACTGTTACCCCAGTAAGCTCACCCTTAATAGACTAGTGCTTGGACATCAAACCACTGTCACCAATAACAAAAATAGCATTTGCTTTATACTCTGTTACTTCAGAATTTTCTCCAAAGATAAAGAGAGTCAAGAAGAAACAGTCATTCATTTTCCAGATTTAGTAACCCAGGCTATGTCTACACTACAGGCTTCTTGCACAAGAAGCTTTTTGTGGAAGAGATCTTCTGCAAAAACTTCTTGCGCAAGAGCGCGTCCACACTGCAAAAGCGCATCAAAAAAGCAATGCACTTTTGTGCAACAGAGTTTCCACACTGCATGGATGCTCTCTTGAAAGAAAGTGCTGATAGCTATCCACAGAATGGCCACCAGCGCACCTGTGCTTTTTCTTCTTTCCTGTTTTTTCACAAAAAAACCCTGTTGCCCGTCCATGCACACCTTTTAGCTCAAGAACTCTTGTGCAAAAAGGAGTTATTCCTCGTAGAAGGCGGAATACCTACACCGGAAAACCCCCTCTGTTCTGTTGATTTACTTGCACAAAAACATGCTTGAGGTTTGGATGCTCTGTGAGTTTTTGCCGTTTTTGCACAAAAACTCTGTAGTGTAGACCTGGCCCCCCAGTAAATAATCGTTTTTTCAGAAACTTTTAGCTTCTGGATATGACCCTGTGAGTATTTCCCACAGATATTTATTAGGGTGATGAATGAGGACAGAAAGTTCAGAGATGCAGAGCATATTGTAAAATTATCACAGACAGTGCAGGAACAGGAAGGAATTAATACATACCCTCCTCGTCCTCCTCCACATCACTCAGATTTTTATCTTCCTGAAATCCAGAGCTTGCTAAGCTCTCAGTGCTGGTGACACTAGCCAGCCTTTGTTTTTTATTTCCCACCAGCTCAGTATCTTTTTTCTGTTTCATCTGTTCTACTTGCAATGACTCATCCTTTAAACAGGGAGGAAGCAATACTGTGTCAAAGTTACAGGAGCTAGACGAACTTAAATCAGTTCAGCCAATGGAGCATTCTCATGTATGATCTCTTATTAAATTTTCATCTTCCCTCTATGGACATGATGGTCAAGGTGGCAAGCACATTCCCAAGAATAGCTGGTATTAGATTACTCATTGGGCCGCATGGTTGTGGCAAGGAAAGAATCCACTAAACCTAGTGAAATCAGCAGATTTCACTGTTGAGAGGGGTGTGACTGCCCAAGTCATCCACAATCTTTTATTCTTGATGTTCCTATGCTTCATGCATTAAGAAAAATAATTTGAAGCCTTTCAAAGCTTTCCTAGTCTCTTCTCTTGCATGCTCCTGACTGTATTGGAATCAGAGGTCATGCTGCTTTCCCCATGCTTCCATTCCATAAACCAAAGTTCTAAACCCACCCGTCACTCAGCGTGAATGATCTTGGGGGCAGAGAGGGAGGACATGCATTAAAACACAAGATGTCTGTTTCTTTACCTTGTTAGGGAAGAAAAAATTCCTTTTGCTTTTCAGGTAGTTTGATAAGTTTCCATATTTGCAGTATTCAACAATCACCATCAGAGGCCCTGAGCAGAAGCCACGAACATTTTCAGTGCATAAAATAAGATATAAAAAAATATGAGTTTGGAGGAGCAGCAAAATCTCTCCAGCACCCAGCTAGCACTAGCTCCCAGCATACCAATTAACAAGATATTTTAATGTAAAGGAAACCATGTTTGAAGGACTCTGGACACCTTCAAAAATAACAGTGGTGCTGAAAATTAGGGATGGACCAACACCGGAAAATTTGGATTCTCATTAAAATTTTGCAGCCCCAGCCAGAACGCTACTAAATCAAAATAGGATGGTGTATCCAGAAGGCATGATCTCTCACCTAGGGTATGTCTACACATCAAAGTTATTTCAGGATACCAGAAGTATCCTGAAATAGCTACCCCGCATCTTTTGAACGCGTCCTCTATTTTTAAATATAGCGGACGTGGTATTTCGCCATCCCCGTAAACCTCATTGTACAAGGAATAAGGGATGGCTTGAAATAGCACTTTATTTTGAAATTTGGTGCTGTGTAGACAGCACCAAATTTTGAAATAGACTTGAAATAAGTACGCAATTTGCATAGTGCTAATTGCATATCTTATTTCGAGTTTACAGTGCAGTGTAGACATAGCCCTATTGTCCACTCAGACTGCAGCTACACTGTAATTACATACCTGTGGCTGGCCCATGCCAGCTGAGTCAGGCTTGTGGGGCTCGGGCTAAGGGGCTGTTTAAGTGTATTGTAGATGTTTCATGCAACAGCCTGAGTTCCAAGACCCTCCCATCTTGCAGCCTGGGTCCAGAACCCAGGCACCAGCCCAAGTCCAAATGTCTAAATTAAACAGCCCCTTAGCCCAAGCCAGTTGGCACAAGGAGCCACATATTTTTAACTGCAGTGTAGACATATCCTCAGTTTCCTTAGTATCCTTTTGGGAGGACATTTATCAGAGTATATCTCAAGACTGAGCATTCAGAATTTTTAACTTATCCGTCATTGATGATACTTAATCTAGTCTTGCTGATCTCAATTGCTTGACTTAGGTCAACAAGTAGTCCCTTGTTTAGGGTGCTCCTATTTTCAAGGTTTAAAATACTGAGACCAAAAACAATGTGGTAAAAATGGAGTGGGGGGCCATCAATGGGCTGGGTAAATCTGACTCCCTTTTTAGCCACAAGTGGACAGAATCCATGTGAAACTGACCAAACTAGTGATCCATGTGAAACTGACCAAACTAGCCAATAGCTGGCCCCTGGGATAACATTACAAAACTGATACAGTCAAAAGACGTACTATCTCAACCCACGTTCAGTGCAAAACAAATTCATTTACCATTATTCTTCGTGCAAGCACCCAAGAGGTTCACAATGTTAAGATGATGCCCAATGTGTATCAGGATCTTCAGCTCAGTCATCAGTGCTTTGTATTCACTTGCTGTGGCTCCTTCTGCAAACACAAAATAGGGCCAGTGTATGAAGGCAGTTTTATTTTGGGAGCTATGCCACTGCCTGCCGTTTGGCAAGGCTTCCTGTATGAAATAATTGTCTTCCCTAGATCCTCTTCCATGTATTTGTGTTCCCCATCTAGCCTCCTTTTACTTGCAATGAGACCCATAAAAGAATTAGTCACTGCTAACTCACTCCCAGTATTATACTCAGTAGTGAGCTGGCTCAGCTTTGGGGCTGGTAGGGGTAGGAGGGATAGTCTGGTAGACTGGGACTCAAGGGGCTTGGGATCAGCACCTAGCTCAGAAAAAGTCTTCCTTTGCCATCGGGGCAAACCATTTAATTTAGCTTGAGCCTCAGATCCCCACTCTGTAAAATAGGGATAGTGCTGCCGTACATCACAGTGGTGCTGAGGATACTATTCATGAGCGAATGCTCAAATACTACAGTGATGAGGCCATCTAGACAGACAGACACACGCGTACTACAGAGATTTTCTCCCAAATCCCTGACTGTCACTATGGAGCTGAAAAACAATGTCTCTCATGAATCCTAGGTGCCAAAGCTAAAGCCATGGACTTCCCAGCTGACTATTCTGAGCCCCTCAAGCACAAACCTTCACATGCTGGCCAATCTGTTCTGTTACTGGCTATTCCAAGCTGGCTGTCCTAGGCTACCCACCCTGTGGGACCAGGTGCATAGTGAAAGGGATTTTGCACAGCTTCTTGATCCCCACCACAACAGGCAGTGGAAGAGTGGGGGAAGTCTTGGCTCCAGCCACATGCCCAATATGCTAGCTAGAGCAGCAGGGTTGGTAGTAGTTTATTGCTGGTGTAGGCCAACAGAAAGTTACCACACCCCTGGAGCAAAAGAGAACAGGAAGGGCATTGTATTACCCTGCCCCACAGATCCTGCCCCTAGGATGCTCCCACGGAGCACAGCAGCAATGTACCACCCCTTACAAAGATATTTGATTTAGTAATGCATAACACTCTCATTACTGTGTGATATCAATATGGCATGTGCTAAATAGATTAGGAACCAGCTAAATGATAGATGTAGTTGCCAGTGGGGAATCATCATTGAAATGGGGTGTTTCTAGTGAGGTTATGCATGGGTTGGTATTTGGCTTGATGCTAGTCACCATTTTCCTCAATGATCTAAATAAAGACAAAATCATTGCTGAC
The DNA here is from genome assembly GCA_032595735.1 of Pelochelys cantorii. Lineage (NCBI taxonomy): Eukaryota > Metazoa > Chordata > Testudines > Trionychidae > Pelochelys > Pelochelys cantorii. Next base: position 48,588,988 of record CM064326.1, read on the forward strand.
ACAATTTGTGGGTGACAAAAGATTAGCAGAGTAGTAAATAATGAGATGGGCCAGGGACTCATACAAAGCCTTGTGGCTCACTTGGTAAGATTGCCCCATTAAAACAACATGTGTTTTAACACAGGCAAATGCACAATTTTGCATCTAGGAGCCAGGAATATGGGCCAGACCTACAGACTGGGGGATTGTATCCTGGAAACATGTGATTCTGAAAAGGCTCCAGAGATCATTGTGGAAAAGCAACTCCACATGGGTGCCTCTACACAGCACCCTTAGCTCGAAATAAACTATGCAAATTGGGTAGCTTATTTTGAGTGTATTTCAAAATAGCTTATTTCATAATTTGCACACGGTGCCAAATTTCTAAATAACTCGCTATTCCAAAATTCCCCATAACCCTGGTGGAATGAGGGTTACCAGGATGTCGGAATAAGCTGCCCATTATTTTGAAATTTATTTCGAAATGATGGGCTGCTTCAATAGATGTGGAATAGCTATTTCGAGATACTTACCATTTCCCGAATTAGCACCGCAGTGTAGATGTAGCCCGTGTGGCCCACTTCTGTGGCTAAAAGGGCTAATGCAGTCCTTAAAAGTATAAAGAGGGGAGTGGGAATAGGGAAGTGATTTTACCTCCATATGGCAGGGATGAGGCCGGTATTGGAATACTGTGCACTGTGCTTGTATCCACATTTTTAAAAGGCCATTGAGAAACTGAAATGGATACAGAAAATGGCTACAATACATCATTTAAAGGCTGGAAAAAAATGCATATGAGAGTGAGAGGTTTAAAGAGCTCAATCTGTTTGGCTTCTCAATGAAAACTGAGAATTGACTTGATTAGCAGAAAAGCAACTTTTTCATAGGGAGCAAATACTAAGTGCTAACTAGCTCGTAAATGGAGCAGGGAAAAGCATTGCAAGAAGCACAGTCTGTAACCTGAATTAAAATGAGAAATGAGGCACAAATTTCTACCATTGGAACAAACTAACAAAGGAAGTGGCAGATTCTCTATCTCTCAGCATGCTTTGTGGCTTGCGATGTGCAGGAGATCAGACTTCAGTCTAGATGATCATTGTGGTCACTTGTGACCTTAAAATGTATGAGCCTATTCTACGTAACTGGGCTTAATACAGAGGTACCAGGGCAAAATGTAATAGCCTGTGTTATTCAAGAGGTCAAACTAGATGACATGATGGTCTCTTCTGGCCTTAGCGACAAGGAGTCCTGTGGCACCTTATAGACTAACAGATGTATTGGAGCATGTCAGACTAGATGACATGATGGTCTCTTCTGGCCTTAGACTCTGAAACTATTAATCGTACTGTGGGCTTGGGATAGCCCCCAAACCACTCTCCCCTTTCTATTTTTCCTGGTGCTTGTACTGTTGGGGCCCAGATTGTTAAATTTTGTCAGAAATAGCAGCAACCAGGTGCCGAGTATATCTGACACCCTCACCTACAGCCTATGTTGTTTCATCAGCACTTTCATTAAGAACCTCAGTTTTCGTTCTTAGGGCTCACCATTTAGCTGAAAAATCAGATCTAAGTTGCAATGTGGGCTACAACTTTGGTGGTGTTTCAGACTAAAATAGTTTGGGGGTAACATCACACACTCTTGCTTTTGAATGACACATAGAATAAAGAGGGGATGGGGAAAGGAAGAAACCAGTGCAGCATGTATTCTAACACAGCCCTGAAGCATAATACCTTTCAGCATTTTCACAGCAACTATTCTGCACGTGGAGGATTTTTTAATTCCAAAAGCAGCTGCTTGTACCACTTTTCCAAACGCCCCACTTCCAAGTGACTTTCCTGAAAGGAAAACAAATTGTAGAGACACGCACATGTAAACAAACAACACTGTGGTCATTGAAACCATCCAGGCATATCTTCCTACAAATATTTTCACAAAAAGATAAAGCTGTGTGGAACACTTTTTAATGGACTCTCACCTAGGTGAGCTAGCATATGGTCAGAAAATACATGACACTTTTAGCCACATTTGCAGCATTGTTGTAGCCATGCTGGTCCTAGATATTGAAAAACAACAAGCAGTCCTGTGGGGACTAACAAATATATTATATCATGAACTTTTGTGGGTAAAACCCACTTCATCAAATATTGGAGACAAGGTGGGAGAGGTAATTTTTATTGAACCAAGCTCTGTTGTGAGAGCGACACAAGCTTTCCAGCTTACACAAACCACTCTTATCAGTGGATGTATATTTGCTTCTGAACTTCTCTCTGCAGTTTGCTGACAAAACCAAGTTTTGTACTCATCCTAAGAGCACAATTACCTCTGGGCTGCATCTAGACTGGCAAGTTTTTGCACAAAAGCGGCCGCTTTTGCGTAAAAACTTGCCAGCTGTCTACACTGGCCGCTTGAATTTGCGCAAGAACACTGACGATCTACTGTAAGATTGTCAGTGTTTTTGCACAAATACTATGATGCTCCCGCTCAGGGATAAGCCCTCTTGCGCAAATGCTTTTGCGCAAGAGGGCCAGTGTAGACAGGTAAAAACTGTTTTGTGCAAAAAAGCCCCGATGGCGAAAATGGCGATCGGGGCTTTCTTGCGCAAAACCGCGTCTAGATTGGCGCAGATGCTTTTCCGCAAAAAGTGCTTTTGCGCAAAAGCATCCGTGCCAATCTAGATGCTCTTTTGCAGAACTGCTTTTAACGGAAAAACTTTTCCGTTAAAAGCATTTGCGGAAAATCATGCCAGTCTAGACGCAGCCCTGTAGTAAAGGCCTGATCCGATTTCCATTGACCATGCTGGACTGTAGTTCAGGCTGGAGAACTGCCTAATCCTGTAGCCTAATTCTACCCAGACGGGGCCGACAGCTGGCTGAGGCTTGGTTTGTAACCTTTATGTAGGCCACACTTTTCTTACGTATGGTAACATTCAAATGGCTGTGCAAATGAGCTGAGGTGCCAGGGAGTTTTGTAACAGGAGATGCAGAGCCACAACCACTGGGTCACATGAGAGTGAGCATGAGCCTGTGTCATTCGGCTGAGTTACCCCTGCCAGCGCACTTGCTGTCCAGGGCAGGGCTGGGTTGTGCACTGCAGGGTCAGAGCCTCCCGCCCCATGCTTAGACCATTCTGTTTCCCCAGGAGCTGGGTCCCAATTTTGGGTGCTTTCTCATGGGCCACTGTGTGGAATCTGAAGCCCCTTCTTCCTCCTACACCCCAAGACAGAAACACAAGGTGGGGACCAGAGCTATGCTCTTAGTTTCTGAAGGTTCCTGCACCCTGCCAAGAGCACAGACACCAGAAAGTAGCAGGTGATGCCTCTCACGTTAACTCCTCTCAGATCCAAAAGCAAAGAGGCTGGTGTGTGAAGAGGCTGAGTGTGTGTGTGTGTGTGTGTGTGTGTGTGTGCGCTCTAGGGGAGGGGCTGTCACAGAGGGAGCAGTGAGTATGGTGACAGCAGAAGCACCGGAACCAGTGGCACAGTGGTCTGGAGTCAGTACCTATGATTTAAGGAGCTGAGCAGGCAGGACTGAAACAGCCCCCTCAGCCCCAGGGAGGCAGTCAGGCATAGGTTTCCTCTAGAGGAACCAGTCATCTCAGGGCCACACCTGCTCAAGGCCTGGGTGGGCTCCAGTAGGCCCGCCGACATGGGGAGAGCGGCAGTTGCCCCAGGCCTGGTGACTGAAAGTGTTCTGGGGCTCCCAGCCATCTCTGCTCCTACTGTGGTCACAGGTAGAGTCCCAGACCCTTTAAATCCCTGTTGGAGCACCACACCACATACTCTGGATGGCTCTAAGGATGGGGGCGGAGGGCCCAGGGCCTCACTCCAGTCAGTGGTGAGGGCTGGCTACCCCCAGCCCCACCCCTTCTGTCCATATCACCACCCTTTCTGAGGCATGAAGCCAGTCCGCTCTGCCCCCCCCCCCCAACGCTTGCTTTGGGGCCCATGGAAGCTGTCAGCTCCCTTGGCTATCAATGGACTCACCCTGGCACTTTCTGTGCTGTGGCTGGAATGGCGTTGCCAGTCTTGCAACAGTTATTTTATTCAATTAATTAATTAATTTGAAACCCCCCCCCCTCATGATTGTTAAGCCAATCGCAGGATATCTGGGGACCTGACCCATGATTTTTGACCATTTGGAGGCTGCCAATCCTTTTCTGCACAGCGGGTTCTGGGCTCCTCACTTTTCTTTCACCAGGGAAGGGAGGTTCTAGTAGATGACAGGATGTCAGCAAACAATATTTTTTTTAAATCATAAACCCACGTGTTTAACTTCAGCTTGATTTCTGCTTCAGTTTCACTAGGACTTCCAGGCACCCTTATGCTCAGAAAGCTTTATTTTTACTGTGACTTTAGTAGAACAATTGACACAATGGTGAAGGAGCAAGGGTAGAACATAAAGACAACTTTTCATTCACACCAAAAGATAGAATCTGTAACATAAAGAATGTATATTCATCAAATATGTAACTAGAGACAAAGCATTATTTGTGTAAGATCGCTCTATTTCTGGATCTTTTGCCCTAACAGATAGGACAATGCAAAAATTGAGCCATTGTTTTGGGCAGCACAGTTGTAAAATGACACATTGACATATTCCTCTGCAGATGTTAGACGCTCACAAGACTTGAGCAGTGCTTCTGCACACCTCAGGAAGTAAGCAGAAAGCAGGAAATTGTCCACCTGCCCTCCGAGCCCAGCTCTCCCTGTCCCCTTCATGACTATTTTACATAAGGAACTTCTAAAACAACTGTTGATAAGATTAAGTGAAAATACAGGTCTATGATGGAAGTGTGTCACCTGCCAAGAACACTGGAGTTTAAAGAACAAAACAAAACAAAACAAACACATAATTCCAAATAACCAAACATGAGAAAATAAAAAATTGGAATCAAGTTTTTGGCTAGGAATTGGCAAAAAGTGTTTTATAATATAGTAAAACCTCAGGGTTATAACGTTAGAGTTATGAACTGTCCAGTCAATCACACACCTCATTTGGAACTGGAAGTACACAGTTAGGCAGCAGCAGGGAGAGAGGGACAAAAAGGCAAATATAGCACAGTCCTGTGTTAAATGTAATAAACTACTAAAGAAATAAAGGAAAAACTGCATTTTTCTTCTACAGTAAAGTTTCAAAGATGTATTAAGTCAATGTCCAGTGTAAACTTTTGAAAGAATAAATAAAACGTTTTGTTCAACATTCCGAACAACCACCATTCCTGAAATGTTCGTAACTTTGTATTGCAAATAATGAACAAATCTGTGAAACCCAATTTACTAATGGACAATTTAGAAATAGAAAGCGTTAGAATCATCCAATAAAAATTGTTCACTGCTAATGGAAAACTGTAATAAAATTGAATTGATAGCTACCTTTTAATTCTAATATTCTGGTTTGCATCATGTTAAAATTTAGAGCACAACAGGGAGTCTCAGATTTTCTCATTGTGTGAAACACATTATGAGATACAGATTGGACCAACTCTCCTCCCATTTATGATCACATTTAATCCTTGTGACAACATCTGCAGTTCCCTTAATTGATTTTTAGTAGAAGTTAGAAGATGAAAAGAAGCACTCGGTACCATGTGAACTACCAGCTCTTCACAGACCAGAATTCATATTTGAGAACTCTCATGCAGAGAGTAAAGCAGCTGAACTTTGGTTAAAATTCCTCAAATTTGCTAAGACTTTCTGAAGCTAATGCAAACTCATTAAAGTCAATGGGAATTCATAGAATCATAGAGCTGGAAAAGACCTTAGAAGGCCATCAGGTCCAGCCCCCTGCCCAAGGCAGGACCAATCCCAATTAAATCAACCCAGCCAGGGCTTTGTCAAGCCGAGACTTAAACACCTCTAGGGATGGAGACTCCACTACTTCCATAGGTAACCCATTCCAGTGCTTCACCACCCTCCTAGTGAAATAGTTTTTCCTAATATCCAACCTGGACCTCTCCCACCGCAACTTGAGACCATTGTTCCTTGTTCTGCCATCCATCACTACTGTGAACAGCCTTTCTCCAGCCTCTTTGGAACCTTCCTTCAGGAAGTTGAAAGCTGTTATCAAATCCCCCCTCACTCTTCTCTTCTGCAGACTAAATAGACCCAACTCCCTCAGCCTCTCCTCGTAGGTCATATGCTCCAGCCCCCTAATCATTTTGTTTGACTTCACTGGCTTTGAGCCAGGCAGTTTCTGTTCAGGACTCAGTTCAGCAAGCTACTTACGCACACATCTAATTTCGAATATGTGAGTTGTCATGTTGTCATGTGTATGTCATTTTGCTGGAGCAGAGCCCTAATGGGAGAGTGCAGGCAGAGGCTAATCCACAAGTCATTCTTGCTGTATGCTATTGTCTCTGAGGAACTGGGAAGGCACGAGTTTCAAAGCTGCATTCGGTGAACATGCACCCTTCATCTGATACATCCCAGACACTCTCTTGTTCTGTATTAGAGAGTTCCTGTTGCAAATTATTGATAAATATGAAAGTTCAGTGTGTTAAAAAGAGGGTGGGAAGGCTCACTCATCTCTGCCAGAGTTAGAGAATAGGGTTCTATAGTGCATAGTAAGAGAGCATAACTAAGGAAATTGTTTTCTTCATAGATTTCTAAATCTTTACTGTAACTAAACACAGCCATTTGCCTTAATGCACCAGAATTTTACTGTCTAATTTAGGAGCTAGCACTTAATTTCCATTCCTCTAAAATGGGAGGATGTCCTCTGAGTACAATGGAGTTAGAATGGATTGGTTTCTGTAACACCTGTAGCCCTAGGGAATGAGGAGAAAGTCTTCCTACTACAGCACTGTATGGATGTTACATCAATAATATGGACTAATGGAGGAGGAACACAAGCCAACTGAGGCTATGTCAACACTATAGAGATTTTTCAGAAAAACAGCTGTTTTTCCAAAAAAACTTCACTTACGTCCACACTGCAATCATGTTCTTTCGACAAAAAATCAAAAGAACAGAGGGGTTTTTCCGACATTGGTAAACCTCTTTCTATGAGGAAGAAGCCTTTTTCCAAAAGAGCTCTTTCGGAAAAAAGCATGTGTGGGCGGGGAAGAGGGAGTTCTTTCTAAAGAAGAGGAAAGAGGAAAAAGCACAGGTGCCCTGGTGACCACACTGTCCATAGTAATCACAGCTTCAATGAGAGATAACGTCCATTCAGTGTGGATGCTATCTTTTGGAAAAGTAGATCGCTTTTTTGATGCACTTTTGCTGTGTAGATGCTCTCTTTCAGAAGAAGTTTTTTCACAAGATCTCTTCCAGAAAAACTTCTTCCGAAAGAAGCCTGCAGTCTAGACATAGCCTGAGATATAAAGAGAGAGAGTCTCCTTCCACCAGCTACACTAACTATGGCCAGGTCTACACTAGGAAGCAAAGTCAAATTAAGGTATGCAACTCCAGCTATGTGAATAGCATAGCTGGAGACAACGTACCCAACTTCAAATTTCTGCTAGGTCAACGGGAGACATTTTCCCATCGACTTCCCTTACTCCTTGCAACCTGGTGTAGTGCCAGAATCGACAAGAGAGCGAGCAGAGGTTAGTGCATGCTTACTAAATCGACCCCCAGCAGATCGATCTCCACAGTGTCAATCTCCCAGTGAGTGAAGACAAAGCCTATGTATGCTGAACATGAATAGCTAGAAAGGGAACACACACACACACACACACACACATCTGGCATCAGAAGAAATGATACAAGAACTATTCAAATTTATGAGATGATTCTCCCATAGAGCTGTCAAGGTCATTGAAAGGTTGAGCTAACTGCTGTGTAAATGGGACTTGTGCAAGTGCTAACCCCAACATACTTTGCTGACCCAACTTGTCAGAATCTGGTTCTTATTCATTGTTAACACGTTTTACTAGTTTACACCAGTTCTTTCAATTTTAACTAATTTCCTATTTTCTTTTTAGTTTTCACAGCTGACCTCCAAACCTCTCTCAAAAAAATATCAGACAAGTTTTCCATGGCATTTCAAAGAACTTTAGCTAACTCCATTTCTGCTTTGAACTCTTGATGTAATCAGACTTTTTTAAAGATGAGGAGACGCCCAACAAAATGTTATGCTTTGGTGTTCACAAAACAATATACAGGTGTTAAAAATTACCATTGAAATATTTTGGTTGTGCTTATTCATGTACTAGTCATCCTGTGCCCTGTATAGCAGACAAATTAAGTGAGAGCTTAATTGCATGTGAGCGTAATGTATTAGTGACTGTGTGGCTGGGTGTGTACAGATCTCCCTCTGTGCCAAAGCCATAGAACATGTTAGTTTGTTACAGCCCCCCAACTAGAAATTCGTGTATCTTTAGCTCAAGCGGTAGCAGCTCAGGCTTTTCATTCTGGAGGCCCCAGATTCAATCCACAGTGTGTTAACCACTGTCTCATTAGCACCTTGGATTGGCTAAAAAGTTTAATTTGTGACTGAAAGGGTATGTGGCCATGTTGTCATTGCTGAGTGGGGGCTGATGCCTGAGTGGGAAACCCCTTAATATAAATGAGAGCTGCCAGCAGGGTGTTCTGAGCCTTGCAATTTGTACCTTCCCATGGTCTGCCAAAATCACAGACTCCTTCAGTTTAAAGGAATACTACAAACCCTTCCCCCTCCCCCACTCAGGCATTTGAAGACTGGATGGCTAAGGGATGGAAAGGTTCTATGGACATTTATTTAGGCATGGACAAGTCCTTTTTTCTTTTCTCCTTTGTTGCATTTTAATGTAGAGGATAGGTGCCAATGCATAGGAGAGACTCTAATAGGTCTTTTTTATAAATTTGAAGAAAAGAGCAAAAAACAGAGTGGGTTAGAGAAAAACTCCAAAATGGGATCATTTCTATCCTCATTTGCACAGACCATTGTCCCTTTGTTAGTGAGAACTGAAGTGGGCCATGGGAAAGACAGATGTCTGCCTAAGGTTAGTCCATAGGCTCCTAAATAGCAATACCTCTTATACAGTATTTTCATCAGCTGATGATGGAATATGATAAATAAATGTGTGATAGGACAATCACACAGCCCCTTAGCCTGAGTCCTGCAAGCCTGAGTCAGCCGGCAAGGACCAGCCGCAGGTGTCTAATTGCAGTGTAGACATACCTTTAGGCTATGTCTACAATGGCGGCTTCTTGCACAAGAACATCTTGCGCAAGGGTTCTTGGGCAAGTCTTGCGCAAGAAAACATCCACACTGCCATGTGCGAGCTGTGCTTTTACGCAAGCGCATCCATGGCAGTGTGGATGCTCTCTTATGCAAGAAAGCTCTGATGGCCATTTTAGCATAGGGCTTTCTTGCGCAAGAAATCCCTGCCGAGCGTCCACACTGTCCTCTTGTGCAAGAGCTCCTGCACAAGAGGGCTTACACCTGATAAAAAAGAGTGTAGAGCTTGCGCAAGAAGCCCTTTCTTACCACGCTGTACTGTAAATTTCCTTGCGCAAGAGCGGGCGGACAGTGTGGACGCTCTGCGGATTCTTGCGCAAGAACGGCTCTACTTGCGCAAGAAGCTGCGAGTGTAGACATAGCCTTAGGCATTGTTGTAATACTTATAACAGCACTACTAATGAAGTTATAACAGCACTGCTAATGAAAATATAATAGCACTACTAATGAAGCTCTCAGTAACTTCAGGAGGGGCTACTACATGCTCATAACCTTTGCATTTGGCTACTTACTTAGATGCTTCAGTATGGAGTCAGGAACCTAATTTTAGGCTCCCAGGTTTAAAAATCTTATCCTGTGTTTTTGTGTTCTATAGTATCTCAGTTCTTAAGAAATACAAAACAGCCCTATCCGCACTACAGCTAAAATGACTGAAAGTACTGCACAGCTGGAGTGTAATCATATGAAAAGCCAGCCAAGTAACGGCAATTTTAAATTTTCATAATAATTCATCTGAAGATCAAAAAACAGTTCACCAACAATCAAGTGTAGATTTGCCCTCTGCAATATATGGTTAGCTGTGTGTTTGAAGTCTCTAATTACAAACACAGCTCATTTGATAAACACAAAGGCACAGTGCTGGGTGTTAACATTGTAACAAGCATATTACCTAGTTTTAGCCTTTCCCTTGCAAATTCCCACTTGCTGGCATCAAATGGTAGATGTTGACATTGTTCATCTAAAGGGACTTCATCAGGATCCATTATGATTGACAGATAATTCGTCTTCATTTCAGAAGAATGAGGCTAGGAAATCAAGAACATTTCAAAGTCACCACCAGATGGAAAACAATAATGGGCAGCATCTTCTGGTTTTGTTCAAGGCTTGTAGGTTGATTAGATCTGAGAGATGCACATAAGCACTTCCCACCATAAGGATGCATGTTTCACACTTCAATATACAATCGGCTAAAAAATTTTAATTAATGATGTTGCAGTTTCATTATTATACCAGCCCTTCCTCTGCCTTTTCTCATACACGACACTGTCAATTAGTCCAATTAATATACATTCTTATGCAAATATACATTCTTATGCAAATAATTGCTTTGGGATATATAATTGCCTTGGGTATGTTACAGAAGTAAGAAGTATTTAAAGAAACTGACTAATCACCATTGCTGAAAGTAACTTCCTGAATGATTGTGCAAAACAAAAGCAAAATCAACTCCCTCCCCTCTCCAAGAACACCCCCCACAGTACCCTCTGTCGCTCCTACCCCCTGCTGATATATGCAACAGATGGAGTTCAACTGTCAGTGTTTGGTTCTTTTATGAATTCAACAACAACAAAAAAAGATCATATGTGGTATGAGTTGTACATAATTCAAACCCAGTCTGCAATACATTGAACTGTACATTGTGACTATACAGTTTAATGCTCAGAAATTCTGGGTTGCCATTTCTGACAGCTCTATTGGAATTATTGGGCTACTACAGGTTTAATAAAAACCCAGATTCACACAGATTATTTCAGGTGTTAAAGAGATTTTTTGGCCCTGAAAATCATCCTCCACAAGACAAATTGCTGTTTTCCCATGAGAAATGTAAAGCAAAGGAAAAATCTCAGCCTGTATAAAGTCTGATTTCGTGGCTCTGTGCTGGAAGATGTGCAAGCATCATGGAAATGAGCATCAGGGCGCTTTCCTGCAAGCCATGCCAAAACAGCAATACACTATTATTCCTTACACCTTCCACCCATGTCCAACTCCTACTCAAGCTGCTCTACAGCATTCAGCTCTCCTCCTCCATTGCCAGGAATTGTCCTCCTTCCTGCAAACATTTTCACTATGTTGCTTGAAAGGGAAAATGCACATACTGTAAGTAGGAAGACCCTGGGGAGAAAGCATGTTGAAAATTATGGGAAACTTCCTGACTTGTTTCAACTGCCTTGTGCTGCCCAAAGCACACAGTAAGCTTTCCTAAAAGGACAGCCTAAGATCAGTCCAAAGCAGGAGACTCCTTGAGTGGACAATACTTGCTTCTGTATCACCTGTCTACAGAGGGCACATGCCTGGGCAGGGATGGGGAAGGCCCAGAGCACATGGTGCACCAGCTGATCCTCCGCTGATCAAGAAGTATCATGACACTTCTCCAGCAGGCATAACTTAGAACATCTCTTAAGCTGTCACACTGGGATCCATTTCAGCGACAGCAGCCCAGGATCAAGGGAACAGTTACATGGCATAGAGCTGCACTGAATACCAAATCCTTGGCACTGCTAGAGATTCAGCCCTACATTTGTAGCAAAAGTGGATGCAAAAGTGAGACACGGAGCAAAATACATGCTGGGGTGGGTGAATGTGTGCACACACACATGACTTTAAGAAGATGCTCTATTTCTGTAACAGAATGAAATCATTTTTGATGTGGTTGCCTCTGTAGCAACAACCTTTCTGTCCAAGCCCTCATTATGAAGTTTTCACTTAGAGCTAATTTTTAACTTCCAACCATAAATCTTTAAGACTAACAGAAACTTAGACAGAGCCTTAAATAAAGAATACCGAATAGAAACAATAGGATAAGAAGAGACCCTTTACTGTGTTACCTAGAAATTGACCTCCCTTGTTTTGCCGCATATGAGTGTTCCATCTGGATCACAAACCCAAACCTTCCTGCAACTCCTTTTCTCATGGCTTAATTGCTCTTGGAGTTAAGGATTTTCCTAGTACTTAACCATTTCCCAACTGTTTAGTGTCATTACTAATTATTCTGTCCTTAATGACAAGTGGGAATAATTGGCCTTAACCCCTTTATAAGGTTGCTTTACCTATTTGTAGCCTATTATATTTCATTTCTATCCTCACTCTCCTTTTCCCTAGACTTAAATGTGCCTGAATCTCTTCCTTTCACGGTGTGGGCATGAGCATATGTGCACGTATGTAGTGCAAGGGTGGAAAGAAAGGGAGAATACACACTGAAATACGACTGAAACAATGTTTTAACGTCTGGCCCTGCATTCTCACAAAATCAGTGACAGTTTTCAGTGCACAGAACAAGATGCAGCACTGGGTCTTAAACTGGTGCAGGGCAGGGCAGCTACACTGCTATAGTGCTTAAGGGAAGATGCTACTATGCTGACAGGAGAGCGTCTTCCGTCACTGTATTTATTGCACCTCCCTGAGAAGTGGTAGCTATGTTGGTGGGAGAAGCCCTCCTGCAGACTTAGTGCTGCTCATATCAGAAGTTAGTTGGTATTTAACTAGGACACTCGGGTATGTGGATTTTTCACACCCCTGTGGCTACATCTAAACTACACCTCTCTGTTGGTAGAGAGATGTAAATTAGATATATCGAAAGTGCAAATGAAGCCGGGATTTAAATATCCCACGCTTCATTTGCATAATGGCAGCCGCCGCTTTTTTCCAAAACGGGGCTTTTCGAAAAAAACCCACCTAGTACAAGATCTTTTGAAACAAAGAATTTCTGTCAAAAATGCCCCGTCTAAACTGCCAGGTTTTTTCCAAAAAGCCCTGGTTCAAAAAAAAGTGTCGGCCGCCATTATGCAAATGAAGCGTGGGATATTTAAATCCCGGCTTCATTTGCACTGTTGATACTTCTAATTTACATCCTTCTGCCGACAGAGGGGTTTGGTTTGGACACACCCCTGAGAGAAGTAGTTACATCAATAAAAGTCTTTAGTGTAGACCTGGCCTAAGATCACTTTTTGTTAAGGCATGGGCTAAAGAGCACTCACGGGGCATTCTGTGCCAAAGCATTAAAAATCCTACACACATGCAAATAAAAATTCTGCACACAATATTTTGAAATTCTGCAAAAGGTATTTGTTAAAATAACACTGCATAATCACACCAGTTTCAATTATTTTTAACGTATTTCAAAATGCCTGTCAGCAAGTACATCTGTAACAACACACACTCACACAGGAGTAGAGAGTTAAAGAAACCCCTTTGACAACCATTTTTCCTGTTTCTCTGCCCCTTTCCCCACCCAGAGCCTAGTTGGGGATCAGACACCCACCACACCTCCCTTCCAGAGCCAGCCATGGTGCACCCCTAGCCAATATACCCAAATCAATCTCCCCCCAGAGCCCAGCCATGGGATCCCCCACATGCAGATACCTGCACCCTCTCTCCACCTGAGCATAGGCATAGGGCCCCCTTTTGCCCAGATATCCCCTTGCCTTCCCCCACCCCCCGAGCTCATATGTGGTCCCCCAAGCCCAGACAAACCCCAATTGAGACCAGGGGACAGGAAAGCGCGTGACGTCTCCTCCCACCAGGGCGCATGGCACCTAGACTGAATCACCAGCTGTTTTGAACCCCCTTGCAGGGCAGAGCCAGGGGGTGAGAGACTTGCACGCTCCCACACCTCCAGGCCCTGATTGGCCTGGAGGGCAGGGGAGTGCACAAAGTCTCCTCCTGCCCTGTGAGGAGCGTGCCGCACTTAGAGTGAACTGCCAGCTGTTCAGAATAGCTGGTGGTTCTCTCTAGGCACTGGGGCGGGGCAAAGATTTCATGTGTTTCTTCCCCGCCCGGCCAATCAGGGTCTGTAGGCGGGGGAGCATGGAAGTCTTGGCCTTACCCCCTCTGCCGGAGGCCCCACCCCTTGCAGGGTGGTCCGGGGCCACTTCAAAAGTTTATGAAGTGGTCCCCCTTCTAAAATTATTGACCACCCTGCTCTAAGCTGATGGGAGGGAACTCTTCCCTCCACTTAGTATCTCCTCTCTCTGTGAGAGGTGGTAGCAATTTCCTCCTGACTCAGCGTTGTCTACATCAGTGCTTAGGTCAATATAACTTACGTTGCTCCAGGGTGTGGATTATTCATAGCCCTGAGTGCCGTAAGTTATACCAAAGTAACCCGTAGTGCAGACAAGGCCTTAGTGTGTACAGTTACATTGGTATAAAAAAGCTTTATGATAGTGTAACTACACCTTTGGCAGGAGGAGAATGGGTTACACGATTAAAAGGAAGCTTCAGGGGGTAGCCACATTAGTCTGTACAGGATAAAGTTAAAAAACAACAAATGGTCTGGTAGCACTTTATAGACTAACAAAACATGTAGATGGTAACATGAGCTTTCGTGGGCACAGCCCATTTCTTCAGATGAAAAAACTCCGGGCATCTGAAGAAGTGGGTTGTGCCCACGAAAGCTCATGATACCATCTACATGTTTTGTTAGTTTTTAAAGTGCTACCAGACCATTTGTTGTTTTTTAACCAGTAAAAGGCACTTTTTATCTTGGTATTATTACATGCACAGTAGAGTCTGTACTGGCACAGCTATTTCAGTAAAAAAATCCACACCCCTAAGTGACGTAGTTGTGCCAGTGCAAAGACCAGGCCTTACCAGACCCTGTTTTTCCAGTTACCCTGAAAAATCAACATCCACAGGCAATTAGGCCCAGACCCTCAAAGAGTCCACACCAGCACTTTTGAGGGCAAAACTTTTGTCAATGTGGACAGTGTTATGCCAGTGGGAGACAGTCTTCAGCCGACATAATTACCACTGCTCATTAGGAGTCATTAAATTATGCCAGCAGGACTGATCTCTTCTGTCTGCACAGTGTGGCATAGAATGCAGCTGTCAGCTCAGTAGTGTAAACATAGCCTAACCAGCTAAAATAAATGAGAATCGTGGATGTAAACATCTTTGAGGCTCTGAGCCTTAGCAGCTGATTCATTCCTGCTTTACAGGGCTTTGTAGGACTTTTCAGTCCAAAGTGGTTAGCATTTTGCACCTTCTTTGCACCTGGTGTAGAGGATGCACAAGGAGGCAAGGAAAGGGTGAATTTAGGTAATGTTCATGAATCTCATTTGAAACAGGAACATTTTCTAATCAGAACAAATGCCAGTGAGAAAAGTGGAGTGGGGGGAAGCTTAGTAATTCATCTTTTCTTACCCTTTTCAGCTTGCGTATAAAGAGTGTTAATAGGAGCCAGAAGAGCGTAGCAGCCACACAGGTACATGTCAGAGTTATTAGCTCCAGGTTTGATCTCTCTGATGTTCCTGGGAAAATGAAAAAAACAAACATGTTATAAATCTATACTCGGAACAGCAGCATTTGCTTTCCCTTGGCATTTAAAAGGTATCTGAAAAACATATGAAATAACAAGGGATGTTAATGGCTGTCAGACATTGTTCTGTTCACTTGTGCGGGCCACTTGAGAGATTTAAATGCTGCCTAACTGATTGTCTGAGCGCCCATCGCTAGGTTGTCTGTTTCTACTGGTGGTGCACATTCACACATGCCTCGGTGCACATTACAATTTATTCTGCACATGGATGGGAAAAAAAGCCACACATGGATGGAAAAGATTAGATGTAACATTGCCAGTGGGTGTCCACTTGCAGTATAAACTGCCCTAAGGGTATGACCCTGCCAGCCATCACAGGGCATAGAGGGGGTGCTGATTGGAAAAGCACATGTCGGATGTGATCCCGAACTTCTGATGTCGGTGGTGCAGGATCAGATGTGCAGGACTCACTGCATAGGATCAGATGTACAGGAGGATGAGCAGGGCCCATAGGTGGCCCGTGCCAGCTGACTCAGGTTTGCCAGGCTCAGGCTGTGGGGTTGTTTCATTGCTATGTAGACTTCTAGGCCTGAGCTGGAGCCCAGGCTCTAGGACTCTGGGTGTGGGAAGGCTCAGGCTCCAGCCCAAGGCTGGGAGTTGACATGGTAATGAAACAGCCCTGCAGCTTGAGTCAGCTGACATGGGCCAGCTGCAGGCTTTTATTTGCAGTGAAGACATACTCATAATGAGCCTGAAAAGAGTTGATCTAAATCAGTGCAGAAATTACAAATGAGAAAAAATGGGCGTAGGAAGGAAATATTAAAAATACTAAATCTGTAATATAATCAATCTCACGGATGGTACTTAAAATATGCAGAATAAAATTTCATTTCCCACTGCTCCTTCAGGTCTCCTCATATGTCTTCAAAGCAGAATGTTTTGCAAACCTTGTGTTCCTGGCTATTGGTAGCAAATGCAAAACTCCCCATGCTTCGTCCCTTATTGTGATACTGTCACAATCCAGACTCAAGTGAACAGCTTTCAGACAGAGAGAGCAGGGACACGACACAGGAGTTCAGATCATGATTTCACAGTGTTTTGTTGGCCACACGTATTGCAGTTTCAAAGTCTGGCACCATTCCTGGCAATTGAAAGAGGAAGGAGTGATGGCTCACTGGTGGGCTGATGGAGTTTCCAAGGGGTATGTGGTGCCTCATTTTAAGCAACTCTGCAGAGCTTTGTTCAGTGTTTGAATTGTTTTTTGCAATGGTGACAAGTCTGCTAGGCAGGAATTGTGAAGGTGACAATCAGCTTCCTGCTCATGTCCAGTATTTAAAAGACTCTTCAGGCTTCTCTCCCAGGGGAGCTATGAGAGTAAATTCTAGCAAGATAAAAAATATGACAACAATTCCAAATTTAAATTCAAGGCATTTATTTTTTCCAAACCTTGGGATGTTATTAATTTTGCTCAGGTATAAGTACGTAAAAAAAACCCTCAATTTCAAATAAAGTACAAATGATGCTTTCCTTTTCAGTGAGTCTTAGAGGGATAGCCATGTTAGTCTGTAACTTTAAGTAGTCCTGTGTCTCCTTAGGGTGCATCTAGACAGCATCCTTCTGTTGGAATAAGCTAAGCAATTTGCACTACGCAAATTACATAGCTTATTCCAAGTCTAAATCAAAAGAGCTTATTCTGAAATTTGGCCTTGTCTACACAGGGCCAAATTTGGCACTATTCCGACAAATCCCTTAACCCTCGTGGAACGAGGGTTACAGGAACGCCAGAATAGCGGGTGCTTTTAAAGACTCAGTGTTCCTATTTCAGGATATTTCTGGTACCACGAAAGAGCAATGCAGTCTAGATGTACCCTTAGAGACTAACAAAAATACATAATATCATGAGCGTTCGTGGATAAGACCCTCTTCATCAGATAAGCTGGAGTAGAAATAACAGAATCCAAGATATATATACAAGTACGTGTCAATTGTGGGACCTGTAGTAATTAAGCTAATTAAGCAGGCTGGATGTGTCCCATTCATAGCTTTTGAGGTGAAAATGTGGATGTTAAAGGCAGGGGAAAATGGCTTTGCAGTGAGTTAACCAGTTAATGTCTTTATTCAAGCTCAAGATAACAGTATCAAATTTGTGAATGAATTCCATTTCTGCAGTCTTTCTCTGTAATTGGCTAGTACAATTCCTTTGTGGAAGAATGGCTACTTTTAAATCCATGATTGAGTGCCCAGGCAGGTTAAAATATTCTTCTACAGATTTATTTGTGTTACCATTTGTGATGTCTGATTTGCGTCAATTTATCCTTTGTCGCAGAGACTGTCTGGTTTCACCAAGACAGAAGAACATTGCTGGCCTGTTATTCTCTAAGATGCCACAGGACTACTCGTTTTTCCTTTTTAATGTTACTATGACAAATGTGCTTCGAGCTGCAGGCTAATACAGCTAGATTGGTCTCTAATACAGTACAGGACCTTCTCCAGACTGTGTATTTACATATCCGTATTCTTGTGTATCCTGTGAACATGACTCAGTGCCTGTGCAGATTACAAGGAATAGTTTCTGACATTTATTCAGCAACAGCTGGAGGAGAAAGCATGTCTGTCACCAATCCTTAGCACTGGAACATACCACCCCCAACTGAAGTGCAGCCAATTCCACGTGGAATGCAACAGCTTTTTCACCGCGACACTCTGGTATGCAACTGTTTAAGAGTGAAGTGAAGAAGGATAGTGCACCCATTTGAAACTGCAAGGATGATTTAGCTCAGTAGAATATCATTATCCAAACTGGGATTTAGCTCAGTTACCAAATTTAGCAACCCTACTCTTATGAAGAAGTCACTGTCTCTGCAGTGACCACAAGTAGTTAAGACTTCAGTTTCATTTCTCATCCTATTTTATCTCTTGTCTGCAAGACCTCACATCCACAAGTGCAGTAGGACAAACGCCACACTGTCACTGGTTCAGCACTGGGCCAGAAAATGGAAACACCAGTACCCTTTCTAGCAGCTCCCAAGGCTTTCTCATCCATGCATTGATCTGCTTGGGTAGTTTGAGATAACACCGCACTGCAGCATGGAAGCAGACAAATGACCGTCCCCACACTTATCGACTTTATTTCATAGTCACACAAACAAAATGTTAGTGGCTAAATTTCTAACCACAGGCTAGTTTCACTTCCTATTAAACTTAGGAGAAACACTCTCACTGACTTCAGTGAGCGTTGGATTTGGCCCCTACCGCACAAGCTATTGTAATGTGTTTGTCAATATAAAATCTGCAAGTAGCAAACTATTTTCACGAATAAAGTCTAGCACAGTTAACAGCTCCTCTGTGATATAAAACTATCCAGGGCAGCTTTAAACCAAGGCATATTATTGTTTATTTATTAGGATGGGAGCTTGAATTGAACTGGTTATAAATTATAAAACTAGCTCCTTCTTTTACACCTATACACCTTTTTACATTATCCTACTCGGTCATATTAGCTACTTAATTGAGACATGCCCTCTGCAGGGCATAATACCTGCAGAACCAAACTTCAGTGAGAGGGCTTTATTAAATGGCTCTCCAGTTGGTCATTTGCTCAGTGTGACAAGTGGTGGACCCCTAAATGTAAGCAGCAAAAAGTCACTTGTGCTCCTTCCTGAGCAAACATCCACAGAAAACTCTCTGCAGGATCTTTTTCTCCATGTGCAGGTGCCTCACCATGATTTGCTATTTCCATTCAATTATTTCCTACTGCCCATTCAGCCCTTAAAATGAAGGTGAATTGATGGCTTATGGTGACATTTTATGGCTACAGCTCCTCCACTGACTATCATACATGTGTAGCTTCCAAACTAAACAAGGAAGGTGATTATTTAACAAACTTTGTCAGATTCCAAAGTCCATTCTTCCCTTTCTGATACAAAAATAACACATTGTATTATCTGTAAGCATAAGAACTTTTTTTCAAAGGAAATAAAAAGAGCAGACAGTTTCCTTCCTGGTTATTTTGCAAACCACTTGTCCCGTCTGTTAAACATAGCCCTGGACAGGAGGCATTTGCCCACTTTCATATGCTCTGCTGTACTTGGCGAGCTACTGTATATAGATTGAAAACGACCATATTTTCTGTAACAAAGGCAGAAATTATCCACTGTGCATGTCTGAGAATGCAGTAACAACTAGGGATGAGCCCAGATCTCCACTCCCCAGAACCAAAGCTGAGTGAGTGGCTGCAATTCCATGTCCTTCGGAAGAGGGACAGTTGATCAAGTTCTGTCAAGAGCTGCAGGGCAGGGATCCTTCTTCATCTCACCTTGCTGAGACCATAGAGATTTCATAAGGGTGGGAGGGACAGGGTGGAGATGCATTCACCCTGAGTCTGGTTTTGGGAGCCTGATTAAATGATCTGTTTCTCTCTTTCCTTCTCCAGACCTTAGTGCTGGGGAATCTTTAGGCCACTGGCTCCTGTCTTCTACTCTGCTAAAGCTTTTGGTCAGAACTTATCCATGAAGGACATTTATCCAGACAGGAATCCACTAGCCTCCCCTTCTCCCCTTGATAAGGCAACAAGGAAACACTGCTTCCCCTGAAACTAGCTCACAAAATGTGATCAGTAAATAACAAAATGCAATTACAGTTAATAATCCATACAAGGTAACATTACATTATCTAGACAAACTAGCTAATCTGCAGGGTGTATTTAACTGCAAGCACTCAAAAAGCAGAGTTTTTTTAGACTAGCCACACATATCTAAAATTACTCCCCAAAACATAGCTGGCAAAAAAGTCCTTCATCTATTTTATGTAGCCCTGCCTATATATACACATTCATATTGACTTTTTACAGTGATGAATTTACCAATGTGCCAAGAAAGGCAAAGAACTTGAAACTAGAACATGCCAATACTGATTTCCTTATCACATCATGCACCATTAGCCTGTGGAACTCATTGCCACAAGGCACCATTGAGGCCAAGAGAATTGTAAAAAAAGACTGTACGATCACATGAATAGCATGAGTTACCTGAGGAAGAATAACAACCCCCTACCTCCTATATTAAATACCTCCAAAAGATGTATTTGTCTTTACTAGAAAGCCCTCCTAGTTGGACTTATCAGTCCATTTTATATTACAACTCAGAAAATGAAAATATAAAAAATGTCTCATTCCAGTTTATAGTAGTCTGAAGTTAAAAAAAAAAGAATGTGCAGAGTTTTTTATGCTAAATTTTACATTTATCTGCTACAGTGACCCTCTATTTCTTTGACTGCAGCAATTATTTTTAGGTCAGTATAAACACAGTGAGCATTTCCCATTGGCTTCCTTTCCAATCTGGTGCATTTTTCTTGCAAAGACTTCCTTCAAACTTCTGTATTCAGAAATCACACATGATCCACAAGCCACTTACCTTCCTAGTCAGAGCAAAAAATCCACTTATAAGCTGCTTAGAGAAAATAACAGGGAGAAAGAGGAAAAGTAGATCAAATAAAGAACAAGAACTTAGAGCAATTTTTCTCGTTTCCATCTAATGCAATGCTTTACCTTGTACAGTGACATAAGCTGCACTTTCCACAGATCCTTTTAGGTTGGTGGCTATACACTGGTAAAATCCTTCATCCTCCACTTTGACTCTTTCTATAAGCAACATTTTGCTTCCTGGCCCTAAAATTATTCCTGTGGGGTAAAAGATTTTTAAATGAGTGGGATCTGGAGTATAATCACAGACAACTAATTATGTAAGAAAATACTCTTTTGATTATTAGAGATTAGCCATACATTACATACTGCACTAGAAAGTGGATGGATCCTTAATTTTTATGTGTTTGTTTCAGAGTTTCAAGGTGTTCAAAGGTTCCGAGGCTCTGGAGGAAACTGGTGTTTACACATTACTCATGTTAGTGAGAAGGCTCCTCCTATTGGACTAGTCCTGAAAGTGCTTTATTTCTTGTTTTAATGCTTAGTACTGGGTTTAGGCTTCGATCCAGGCAAACACTTTAACATGCTTAACTTTAAACACATGATTAGTAGTCCCACTGAAGTTAATGGGAGTGTTCATGTTGGTCCCATTGAAACCCATGTGCTCAGTACTAAGTGTTTGCAGGACTGGATCCTACATGTGATTTGGTGTCTGTCTTGTTATTGCAACAGCATTTGGGGTCCGGTGATTATTATTGGTAAATGTTCTTTGATTTTTTTTCCAGTTGCTTATGTTTGTTACATAAGCAACTGGAAAAATGGTCAGAGCCAGAAGCTTGAACTCAAACTTCCTTGGGTTTTTCTAAAAGAGATTGAGGATTGGATTCCAATTCGTGTAGTCAAAGCTACCAGAATGATTTTGATTACAGATTCAATGTAAAACTAATAGAGTCTCATTTTCTAGTTCTGTTGGGATATGGCTGAAAGCTCATTAAATCTCCTGTACAAGGTGCCTATCAACTAGGGCTGAAGTCTCCTGTTAATACTTTGCATGATTTTGGTGCCATTTTAGCCTCCCCTACCCCCTCCTCTAGGTCTTTTCTAGTTATGGCAGAAAAAACAAGTCCATCTCCAACCAAGGAACTACTCCTAAATTTCTCATAATAGAATGTAATGCTACATGACAAATGGATCCCCCTACAAGCAGATGAATTCCAGTTCTGGTCTGGTTTCCCAATATCAGTGGTTTGGCTGCCAGCCTGGGACTTGGGACACCCATGCTCAAATTCTTCTTCTCCAGTGGTTTTCCTGTTAGCAAATTACTTAGTCCTCTGTGCCTAAATTCTCCCACTTGTAATGCGGGGGGAGGGATGGAGGGAGTTCTGCCTGAACTCATAGGGAAGCTATCAGGATGAATACATTAAAGATTGTGAGGTGCTCAGATACTAGGGTAATACGTACCTAAGAGAGACAGAGTGAGGAAGAGAAAGGTTGTTTGCTGCTCTCACCTGGTTCTTGCTGTATCTCTTCGTGGTTTTTAAACCAGGATATCTGGGGCTCGGGAATGCCGTGAGCCTGACATTCTAAAGTAGCAGAATGGCTGGTGTTCACAATCTGGTCACTGAGGTTGCGCAGGAAGGACGGTGCTTGCTGAGCTACAAAATAAAATGAGAGTTCAGGGATTACATTCCTTTAAAATAATCTCTTGCATTGTCATTAATTATATTGTAAAATGTCCACGTTTTCTACCAAACTCTACACTTATATTTCCCCCAGTTACTAGTCCTGCTTGCAAAATAATATGTAGTGTGGTTTAATGATTCCTTTTCCTTTTGAGACAATTTCCTTCCATCACTTGTAACTGCTTATAATACAGATCATAATGAAAATTTCCCAACAAGAGACAAGTCTTTCTGCATTCATTCATTCACTTACAAACTAAAGGCAAAGCCTCTAATGAGACCTCAGGATTTTATGTATTTTCAGGAGAAACATACTATGACATGCAAACTTTTAAATACATTCTAAGGGATCTGGTCCTTAAGTTAGAGTATCCGTGCACTAGTGATAGCTTTATACAGTTATATGTAGCATATACACCAGTATGTGCATGAATGAAATGTATATACTTTATTCACTATGAAGATCAGTTTTATGATGAGCCCAATTCAGTAAACTATCTTACTTCCAAACCAGAGTGTGAGCCCTGAATCATTGAGCTGTACACCCCCACGTCTTCGTATCTCTTTGGCGTTTGTGTTTAACTGACCTCCAGGAGTCTGGGCAAACCCACATGACAGCTAGACAAGCACAAATAGTCTTTGATTTGTGAGAAATGTATCTATTATCCTCTCCCAAAATGCAAGTGTCTAAAACACTGATTCTAGAGTCAGAAGTATGAGTTCTGGTGTTCAGTGCTACATAACAAGTAATTCCTATTTTACATAGCTATGTTTACAGGTTAAAAATTCATTCAAATGGTATGAAACAAAATTTATTTCAGTGACTTTCTAGCTAGTGCTTTGGAAGTACACCCAGTGTGTTCTGATTCTGTACATTGTGCACATCCCCCAACCAAGGGAAAGAGGACCCTCCCCCAAAAGTTCAACAAGCACAATATGAAATCATCCCCGGGCACCCAAAGCACGTAGACAATCCTGATGTTGTTTTCCACCCCACCTCCAAACCAATCCACCTTCCTCTTCCTTCTTGCAAAAAGTTGAGAGCTGTTAAGACCAAGATCAGGAGGATCCCTCCAGAACTGATGGTGATTAGACAGCAACAACTTTTCTACCACATTTGCAGCTTCTTATGTATTGTTCTATTTGCACTTTGATCCCGCTGAGTGCTGTGCATTCCTGCACAATGCTGTATTTGAGTTCCCTGTATTCCCAGTTCCCACAGAAACTGGTGGATGCTGCAATCTTTCTCTGCAAGGTAACTTCCAAGATTAGGGTTCATGTTTTCACTGCAATATATCTCTATGTGCTAAGATCAATTATGGCATGAGTTTATTATCCAACATATCCTTTGGTGGGAGTATTGAATGCTATTCTTTCAGGAGAGTGGACTTCATGATCCAACAGGTCTTTCCATCTCCACTATGATACTGCTATCTGACATGATTAAAATCTCTCTAGTACATTTTCACACTAGTTCTTAATCCATTTATATAATGTGCATGAACCCAAAAGCACTGAAAACTTTTCAGAATTTCTGAAATGAATGATCCCTGCTAGACTTTAATCCCCTGAAATCAATTCCAACATATCTATGAACCATCTGTATCTGATTTTTTGTTGAAGTCCAAGGTAGGCTGTAAATTCCATGGACTAACGACCATCATCTTATATGTTTATAGTGTGACAAATAGTCTCTTCTTGTCAACAAACAACAAAGCCAGTGAGTAAAGTTGATATTAACACCAACAAGGATATCTCCCCATCCAACAAGATTGCCCCCTTTTCATCTATGGACTCTGGGTATTTACATTATGTTTCCATTTTATCAAAATAAGCTGTCTATGAAAAGGTACTGATTTAAAAATATGTTCACACACAAAAGCTGACAGATTTAAGCTGCTTGGTCCAACTTTCCATTTAGAAATAATCCCCACAGAACAACACAACCAGTTCATTCAAAATGAGGTGTGACCAGATGACAGAACAAAGGCAAACCACACATTCTGTAAGTTATTTCTGATTAATTTTAATTTGTTTATATCCATACACTAAAGATGGGTTTTCATAGTGAGCAAAACTTGCTTGCTTAAAACTTAGAGCCAGTTATCATTCACATATTTATAATAATTTCTTTGCAGTAGTCAGTTGGCTTCCAAGGACATGGTTAAAACAAAGTTTTACTTTCTCCCAGACCGCCTGCTTCTCTGTCTGATGATGTAGTGAAGCCCAAAGGTGGGGTTTTCAAAAGCAAACAGCACTGACCCAATTCGGCTCCTGTGGAAGTCCCATTGTTTTCAGTAGGAGCAAAGTTAAGTCAGTTCTCAGCGCTTTTGAAAAATCTCATCCGTCATGCAGAATGTTGCACGTTACCAACCTAGCCAGCATGTCTCACTGTGAGGTCATAAACATGGGCTGATGGATCAGTCCTGCCCTCACCTATGCCTGGGGCACCTCACTGTCAGCAGAATTAGGCCCAGTGGAGTTACCCAGGAGTGTCACTGAGGGCAGAGCATGGCCTTATAATTTCAGAGTACAATGACTCAAAGTGACCCTGTGACTGTGAGAAAGCAAAGTCCCTATTTCAAAAGCCAACTTTGGCAATAGGGAAAATATGAAAAGTTGTTAGCACTCTTTATATAAATTTTCACCTCACATACTTTTATCCTAGTACACTTATTGTTATTTATGTTGCTTTTTTATTAACCAGTTTGAAAATATAAATACACAGTTGCATTTTAACAGTTTTTTTCAAAAAAGAATATAAATTACACAATTATTCTTTCCAAGTAATATGCTACTCTGAGGCAGTTAGAGAAACTGCCAGAAAATACACATTATTCTTCACTTTTAATCTGATGAGATCAGCACTGCCAATAACTTTTTATCTTGTCACCAAATGCAGAACCCTTTCCCTCACACAGTTTCACTGAGGTTTTTCCATCCCTTCCAATGCTGGCAGCTATGGAGCTCTAACACACCATTGTAAAGCATCAAAGCTCTTCAGAGCCTTGACCAACACCACACTAGGAGTGGCTAACAACAGGCCCGCCAGCCAGGGAGACGGGGAAGGGGCAATTGCCCGGGGGCCTGGAGATTCTAAGGGGGCGGGGCTCCCAGCCACCACTGCCACTGCTACTATGGTAGCAGTGATGGCCGGAGCCCCGCCTCCCTTTCAATTGCCACTGCAGCAGTGCTCTGTCATTCCACGTGGTTCTGAGGACTGGGCAAGGGAAATGAACCATGGTCTGGGCAGCGCTGAGGGCTAACTGCCACTGACCCCACTCCATACGCCCAAGGCCTCCCCCCTTCCAGCAGCATAAAGCCAGCTCCCCCACACACTTTGCCCCGGGGACCACAGTGGCTATCGGCCCTGATGGCTATCAAGATGTCCCCAAGGGCAATTGTAATGTCGATAGGCAAAACTGAACCTGGGACTTCTGAAGCTTAGTACATGAGCCTCTACTGCATGAGATAAAAGCCATCTGGTTCTCAGTTAAAGCTGGAGAACACTCAATATTTTCTCTGTCAGTGGTCTTGGTGCCACTAGATGGGTCACTGCACCACACCCAGTAGGTGTGTGAGTTACACGATATGGCATACATAACCACTTAGCAATCCCACACATGGACAGTTTCTAATCACAATGGGTATGTCTACACTAGCTCGTTAATTCGAGCTAGGTAGGCAAATCAGGGAACCGGGGTTGCAAATGAAGCCCGGGATTTAAATAGCCCGGGCTTTATTTGCATGTTCCCGTCCGGCCGCCATTTTCAAATCCCCCTTAGTCTGAACTACACGGGCAGTTTAAAATTAATCTGAACTAAGTCCTTAGGTCAGATTAACTGTTACTCCTCCACGAGCCACGGACTGAGCTGCGGGCAGTTCGTTCGGACTAAGCGGGATTTAAAAATGGCGGCCAGACGGGAACATGCAAATAAAGCCTGGGATATTTAAATCCCGGGCTTCATTTGCAACCCCGGTTCCCTGATTTGCCTACCTAGCTTGAATTAACGAGCTAGCGTAGACATACCCAATATTGGTTTGTGACCTAGGCTCATATCACCTGGCTGCTGCCAGCAACCGACTGCTACAGGCTACCACACTCTGGCTTCTGATTCCATTAAAAATGTGTAAAGTCCTGTCATTGCAATCAACCAGGCCAGCAAAAGTTTTCTCAAGTACAGCCCCATAAAGATGGAGACCTGCATTGTCCCAACAGAACAAGGTTGCCCATTTTAAAGGCAATTACCATTATCATTTCACTTGCCTTTTAAGCATATTTTTTTAAAAGAGAAAGAGACCCAAATTTCTTTGCAAGAACACATTGTTTCTGGGAGTCATCACGCTAATAATGAACAAAAGAATTACTGTACACAAGAAGGCTATAGGTGACATTTCAAGATCTAAATGATTATTCTTTTCTTTACTTTGACAACTTCCAGGTTACTAATTGTTTTCTAAGCATTTTAGGCTCCGTGAAGCTGGCATGATGGGGAAATGCTATTGTTTACCCTTTCACACTTGACAAAAGCAATTCCCACGTGAAAGACAAGTTTGGCCGTGGGACACAGTCCCAATACCTAAAGGAGGAAACAGTCTGGTAAGTTCCCAAGAGCAAGGAGTTGTCATGTTGTCACCCTCTATTTTAGAAGCGCAGCCACTTTGTTCCTTTGCGGTGGCTATTTTGGTCTCTATGGCTTGTTTTGTTATGGCTTATGTAAATCCTATATAAATGATCAGTCATAAAAGAAACAAAAAATTATAACAGCAACATATTGTAAAAAAATAAAGTTATCAGCTCTATTAAAAATAGTAACTTCTTCCTTATACTGAATTTATAATACACAGAAACACCTCATAGTGAAATCATTTAAAAAGGAAACACTTAAAAGGAAGCTTAGATTACCCTCAATTCTCCTTCAGTAGTGTGGCCATTTCTTAATCCCCATAATAAATCCTATTGTTATCAGCACACCAAAAGGAAGGGATTTTAATGGCCTTAATTTTAATTTTAAATTTTGAAGACTGTAGTAGACATTTCATTGTGATGTCTATAGCCTTGTCAATGGACTGAGGGTAGCACTGCTACTTTAATGAGATAATTATGACATTACAAACTCCTTTATCCTCCTGCCAGCCATAGAACAGTCACTGATGTCCACAAGACTTTTTCGGACATGCAGTAATTAACTTTAAATCTGACTAAACCAGCAATGAGAAATTGACCTGGATTTATTTGGAGAAACAGGATTCATCTCTGTCAGTTTTGAAATCCTCATGATTAAAAATGATAAGATACGTCTGTGCATAATATCAACATTTTTATTTCTTTCCTGTGTCCACAGGGCCTTCCTTGAGAAGATGCTTCATAAGATTAATGTACTTAGCGTAAAAAATTATTTCAAATAAATAAGCATTAGAACTTGCTCAGCAGGCAATATTTATAAATCCACAAAAATCAGATTGAAATGAAAATGTATAGTCCAGTAAATCTCAAAATGAATTGTGCTCATTCCACACTTTAAAGTTAACTTATTAATTGTCCATTGTTGATCAAAAACAGCAGTTTTTAAAGTTAATCAGTTTATGCAGCTTTGACACTTTCGAAGAAGCTGATACCAAAGCAGAAGATAAAATTGGTCCAAAGTTTTCATTATCATTCAGTAGGAGGCAGCAAGAGACACAACAACACAACATACACAGTGCAGTACAGGGGATCTTCCAAACCCCTACTTCCACCAGCTTTGCCAAAGCAGAACACACCGTCTGAACTGAACTGGAAGCCCGTGTGTTATGCTTTTGTTTTGCTACTCCTCCTATGTCCATACCCATTTTTGGAGGTGCACTACCTCAGAGCCTGAAAGGGAGCAACTGGAATAAAAAAATCAAGATGATATCAGACAACTGTGACTTTTTAATGAGTCCTTTAATGTTTTACATTGTTTTGTGTTGTACAATCATTCCTTGTGCTTTTAAATTTGAGGATCCGAGAGTAAACAGCCTTTTTGTTGCAGTGCTCACCTCTAATTGTAACGTCTTTCTTTTGAAGCACTTCTTCCCCCGAGTATATGTTCCTTGCTCTGCAGGCATAGGTGCCTGAATGTTCCAGGGAAACATTCTTGATGGTTAGAATGAGAGTACTGGAGTATTCCTTAGTGATGTGCTTTTTTGCTTTTGTTTGATTATTAACTGTCCTCGGCAAAATCCAAGCAATGTCTTTGTACAGGAATTTGTTGGCTGAACAGGACAATATCAGGTTCTCTCCTTCAATGGGCATTTTTTCCAAATTAATATGAAATCCATTTGGCACATCTGTCAAAAACCAAGAACACTTTTAGTTGATAGGAAATTCATGTGTCAAAATTAAAATAACATCTATTTTCCTGTTAGCCTGAAAGTCCTTCAGCTAACATTTTCAATGGCTTCCTGCTGAAATTTCTAGCCTTTCTTCCTACTCTCTGAACTGTCTCTAGTCTTTAATGCAGTATATTTGCAGTCATGCCAGTCCCAGGATATTAGAGAGACAAGATGGGTGAGGAAATATATTTTAGTGGACTGACTTCTGTTGATGAGTGAGACAAGCTTTCAAGACACAAAGAAGACCTCTGTGCAGCTCAAACATTTGTCTCTCTCACCAAGGTCCAATAAAAGATATTACCCACCCTGCCTCTCTTCTTCTCACATGACTCAACAAAGAGAGCACTCTGCACTTGTAATGGATACATCAGGCCTGCTCTTCAGCTGGTGTAAATTGGCATCTCAACATTGACTTCACTGGAGCTTAGCAATTTGACGTAGGTGAGGATCTGGCCCATCTTTTTAAGACAGTCTGAAGCAGAATACAAAAAATAGCCAGTATTGAAAGAGAGCACACTTAGATCAGGGAGAGAAATAGTTGGTTTCAGCTAGAGCTAGTGCAATAGTTTAAATAGCACAATATTTTATTATAGTGATTTCTCCTTATTTGTGAGTGTTCAGACAACTGGTGGGTGTTTATTAAAGCTCTTGCAACTCCTTAAGACTTAATGATTATTTTGATTTAATGATTATTTTCTGGGAATTCATGCTGGAAGTAAGCTATTTCAGTCACCCAACCAGAGATCAAAAACAACACCATGTGATCAACCACAGAGCTAATATTTGGTCATAAACAGCTCTTAGGATGAAAATTACTCATCCAAACTACGAAGTGAACACTTGCGAATAGTGAGCCAATTCAAAAAAAATCGAGATCAGCTCATCAACAAGTTGCTAAATATAAACGTTGCAAAATTTATTACTAATATGATTTGTAATGGGTAGTTTGACCAGCTGTTAGTTCAGCCAATAATAAATAAAAGTAGATTTGTGGTTCATCTGGGCTGGAAAGTGCTGGATAGCCCATGCCTGCTTACACAGTCTTTTGAGGCTTGATCTTGCTCCATGAAAGCCAATATGAATTATGCCATTGGCTTCAGAAAGGGCTCCTGGTGAAAATCAAATTAAAATAGCAGTTCCAGAATGGAACCTCTCGTGGTTTAATTTAAAATTATTTCCTCTTGCTTGTTTAATTGCAACTGACTTATACAATTTGACGACAAGAGGTGGCAGGCTTCATTTGTTCTCTAATTATTGATTTCCTTAGTCTTTGTTTGTGAACTTCACTTGAAATAACAGAAGCAGGGATTGCATCTGGTATTATTTCCTAGATTCCACCCAGATTCCACTCCGGTCTGTTTTGTTATAACATGGAATTACTGTAATTCATGTCTTCATGCATTTGTCTTATGTGTCTGAAACCTGTACTCCTCTTGATGAAGACTTACATTTAACATTGTACTTCCCTATATTAATTTTGAATGGATCCATTAGGTTAGCTATTGGGTAAATGAGCTCATACCAAATCCCAGATCCTAACTCCTTCCACTTTTGGAAGTGTTCAGAATCCAGACAGGGGCCTACATTTTGTGGTTTGAATTAGTGTTCCCTGTAAGCAGGGCACTAGAGCTATCACTCAGGAGAGACTCCAGTGCCACTTAGCTGACTAGCAGAGCACCCACAGCTGGGTTTTGTGTTTCTAGCGGGGGAGCACATTTACACATGCCTCAGGGCTCGTAAAAAATGTACTCCGAACATGGATGGAAAAAAATGAGCATGTGGATGGAGAAGATTAGAGGGAACATTGGTTTGAATCCATCTTTATTGTTGCATTGAGAAGGAAATGTGTATTCTCCCTTCTGTTGACACAGAAATGTCAAAAATGAGTTGAATAGAAACTGCTACATCATATTGGATGTGTGCTCAGTTACTTATTGTGTAATGCTCTTAGTAGTCTGCCCTTTTTTCACCTCTCTAACACAAAAGCACATTGTGAAAACCTTAAATTTAAGAGATGAGACTGAAAAATAAGAGCTACTGAGCCGTATTTGATGCAGGCTAGCAACTGCTGCAACTTATTTGTTTCATCCAAGGTTATGTGAGACCAGATTTTGATCTCATCAAAACCAATGTGAATTAAGAGCTCTTGAGAGCCAAACTCACCTTTGAGGTAACTGGCTTATATTAAAACATTAGGCCATAATCAGACCTGAGCCCAATTCTTGCTTAAGGTACACTATCTGGCTTACTTGAGTCACTACACCACCTGAGACAAGCTCTGAATTTGACCCAGTGTGGTCAGAAATAGCAAAATATCCATCTGAAGGGGTTGAGGTTTTTGTTTTTTGTTGGGTTTTTTTTTGGTGTGTTGTTTTTTGTTTTGTTTATGAAAATGTCAGTGCTCAGTAAAGAGTAGGAAAAGCAAAGCAAAACTCTTAAGACAAAATCACGAAGCACCCTGAAACTCAATGGGAGATGACCTATTTTTAATATAAAACTTCTGTACCCTCAGAATAACATAGCTAATAACATAGCTTCATGGTGTCACTTCTGGGACATTTCTTAGATGTCACCGATGAATAAAAACACTTTTAAAAACAATACTGAGGGAAAACACCCTACATCCCAATCAAATCCCTAGCACCAAATCGAATAACCTCAGGCGAGCTAAGTAACATGGCTGGAATAATGTAAAAGAGTTTTATTTACTTTAGTGATTTGAAGCTTCCTGTGGAAATAGCTCCCAGGTTTCCTGATGGAAGATTTTGTTTATCTTTGCCAAGCACCATCAGGAATCTCAAAATA
This sequence comes from Pelochelys cantorii, assembly GCA_032595735.1. Taxonomy (NCBI): domain Eukaryota; kingdom Metazoa; phylum Chordata; order Testudines; family Trionychidae; genus Pelochelys; species Pelochelys cantorii. Next base: position 48,620,644 of record CM064326.1, read on the forward strand.
AAACACGTCTAGTGACATTGGGAAACCAGAGAGATAAGGCAGAGCCGTTCCTGTCTCACCCTCAGTAATTGCCAACACACCCATGGGCCTGCTGTGTGCCAGCAAAATATCCCAGAAAGTAGGGGAAGGGACAGGCTGGAGGCAGGGGAACCAATGCAGTATAATTTGGCACACAGGAACTGATTTTGAGACTGCCCCAGTACCAATGACCAGGAAGTCTTCCAGGAGGGAATAGGCCATATCTTCTCTGTGTAGGGTACATGTCTATTGTTATTGAATGGACTAAGACAAAGATGCACATTTTAAAACATATTGAAACAAAGCCTAAAAGTGCCCCTGTTCATAGGAAGGAAAAGCTATTCATAGGCATATCTGATTCACTTCTTGGAGATCCCAGATCACATTTCCTTCAAGGGAGGAGTGCAAAGTTGCACCACTTTTAAATCTCCCAAAGATATCCTGGGAATTAGACTCCAACCTCAGAAATACGAGGGGCTCTGTAATAATAAACATGTGGGCTTGACCCTGCCTGACCATCTTCACCCCCTTCCCTGTACTTCCTTGTATTTGCTTCCCCTCACCCACATCCCTCTCTATAGGAAGCAGGGCATGTAGAGGTAATGCTAGTGCTGCCAGGAGTAACCCTAGCCTCCGCCAGCTTTCCAGGTGCTATTTCAGCCACTGTTAGAGAAGAGTATGTCACGTAAAGAAGCTTCCCTTCTCTGTCCTCCTGGCCCCCTAATTCTTCCCACTGCTCTAACACCAGCTTTCTTCCTACTTAAAAGACAAGGATTGAACCACACAATAATTAAAATAAGAGGGATATAAGGGGGGGGGGGAATGTTTGCTTAGTTTATGCTTGGGCTGTTCCCTAAGTTCAGGGTTCTTTCTGACCTTCCTTACTGGGTCGGGCAGCTACTGACCCTAAAAGAGGCCACGTTCTCCTGCTCTGGCTATTTTCATGTCTCACTTTCAGTCTTTGTGTAGTCAGAACCAAGTGAGAACAGCCTCCTCGCCCCACCCACAAAAAACAAACAAATCTCCAGTGGTCTCCTCAGCCCTGAAGTATCTGTTTGGAGTAAATTAGAAGGAAATCCTTTTCAGTCTCCTGTCTGTCTGTTCACACCCATCAGCATTTTTTGGACTGTCATTTTTTCCCAAGTGTGTTTTTCAACACACACACACACACACACACACACACACACACACAAAGTCCCTCCGTTGACTTTAGTATAAAATCCTACTTGGCAAGAACAATGGTCTCAGCCTAAAAGAGCATAATTGCTAGAGTCATGTGTGAATCCAAATGAAAAATGTTGGTCTTTTGAATTTGAAGCGCTGTAAGAGGGGAGAGAAGAACAAGCCCGACTTCACGTTTCAATGTGCAAACAGAAGCTAGCAACAATCCATGTTTAATTAGAGCAACCAGATGTCAGTAGACAAATGGGAGTTTATAGGTCACAAAACTCAAGTGTCAAGAAACACTGGGCGTCCAAAGGACAACTAAAGCGTAGTGTAAAACTGATTTGAAAGCTGAGTTTATATCAGTCCCACTATTCCACATAAAAAAGGTGCTGCTAACAGGCCTGCCAACGGTCGGGGTGGCGGGTGGGGAAAAGGGGTAATTGCCTCGGGACCTTTTAAATTGCCACAAGAGCCCTGCACGGAGCACTCTGCACAGCTCTTAGATTTGCTTGGGGAGACAGGGACATGCGCTGTACAGCTCTGAGGGTTGGGGGATGTGCCATTGCCAGTGTCGGGGCATGGAGCCAGCCCACACACACCTTGCCTGTCCACCCTGGCTACCAGTGAAACCATGAACAATTTCCAGACAACAATAAATCAACCATTCCAATATCCTAGTTTTGAATGGACACCAATACTAAAGCCTTCAGGGAAAAGTCATCGCTATGCACCCTCTCCACCATTATGCATTCTATCATGAGAAGTATGGTATCATGAAGAGGGCTGGGTTCTATTCAGTATCTTCATAAACAATTTGGATAACGGCATAGAGAGTATACTTATGAAGTCTGAGGACAAATACCAGGCTGGGAGAGGTGGGAAGCTCTTTGAAAAACAGGATTAGATTTCAAAGTGATTTTGACAAACTGGAGAAATGTCTGAAATATATAGAACGAAATTCAGTAAGGAGAAATGCAAAGTATTCCATTTAGGAAGGAATAATCAGTTGCCAAAAATACAAAATGGGAAGTGACTGTCTAAGAAGGAGTACTGTGGAAAGGGATCTGGGGGGGTCATAGTGGACCACAAACTAAACAGGAGTCAACAGCGTGACACTGTTGCAAAAAAAGCAAACATAATTTTAGGATGTATTAGCAGGAGTGTTACAAACATGACATAAGAAGTAATTCTTTTTGCTCTACTCAGCACTGATGAGGTCTCAACTGAAGTATCCAGCTGTGGGTTCCATGCTTTGGGGAAAAAGTGGACAAACTGAAGTAAGTCTTTTAAAGCTATCAAAACCATAAAGGTCTAGAAAAATATGATCTATAAAGAAAGACCGGAAATAGGTATTTAGTCTGGAGAAGTGAATTGTGAAGAGGGACACTATAAGGCTACGTCTAGACTACATCCCTTTTTCGGAAAAGGGATGTAAATTAGACGTATCGCAATTGCTAATGAAGCGGGGATTTAAATCTCCCCCGCTTCATTAGCATAAAAATGGCTGCCGCTTTTTTTCCGCACGGAGCTTTGTCGGAAAAAAAGCGCCAGTCTAGACGCTGATCTTGCGGAAAATAAAGCCTTTTCCGAAAGATCCCTTATCCCTCTATGAAATATCCCTCATGCTCTCGTATCAGACAATGAGGTGGGAGAGCAAGAGAAGAGGTTAAACAGTCAGGTATTATGGTGATAACTGAGACCATGAAAAAACCTTTTTCACTTGGCCTTAGACTCTCACACAGAGCCGGTGCTTAAAGAGATAGGGCTAGAGCACACAACTCAATGTCTTGCACATTAAAAGAGCAAGTCCCAGTACACGGACTGATGACAAAAAGGCTTCCATTCACAGCCTCGATAGTATGTAAAGTCTGTATGCGACATATGTACAGACAATAACAGACCGATTAGCAAACCAATTTGTGGGAGACCACAGTCTCATTGTTTGAATAAAGGTTTTAGCTTTCAATGAAATGTACACTATTTAGTGCCTGAAACCAAATAAAAAACTATTATTCTAGAACTGTTAGTCAGCAAATACTCTTGCCATATCTATTAACAGAACAAGTAAATATTTTCCCTTTCCATATTTTACAAATAACCTCTCTGTGTGTCACTTATCTATGTTTACATTTCAATGATAAGTTCTGGTGTTTTATTACTGAACTTGCATATTTACAGACAGCGAATGGTTCCTAAATGTGGAAGTGCTGGTCAGAACATTTCAAAATCCAAATCCCTAAAACTGGGCAGTATAGCACCAACATTATTTTCATTGAAGTTAATCAGAATGACAGGCAACAAATCAGCAACAAAAGAGATTACAAAATTAGAGTAAGAACAATAACAAAACATGCTTAATTGAAAGTGTGTCCCTTTTTCAGCTGTGAGGTTATGGCAGGTTTCTTATTTTTAGTATTAAAGTGTTAAGACAGATTAGCCTGTGGTTTCTGAAGTACCTGATATTAAATGATTAAAACTCATTTTCTTTCACTGGAATCTTTCTCAAGGCTCAATAGCATCATTATGGTAACTCTAGCAACCAGTGAGTCCATACTTGGTAAATGCATGGTGCCACAGATAACACAAAACCTTTAACCAGAAAGTGGCTTCTTTGCAAGGTGACCTTCATACGTAACAGTTGATAAATTGCCTACTGATTATTGCTAGTGAGTTCCCACTTATTTCCTTAGCCATTGACCTCACAGCATCTACTCATTACGGCCCTGTTCCTGCAAAGACTTATACACATTCTTGATGTTACACCATTGAAATCCCTAGAATTACTCACGTTAGACACATGTGTAAGACTTGAAGGAGCAGGGCCTTTATTATACAATGGTATTTTCCTCAAAAGGGGGGTAGGTAGTACAATACATCAGGTCCTATCATCTGTGTACAAAATACTCATTGGTGTCAATGAGAGAGACATCTACAAAAAGATAAGATGTGATCCACCAACCCTGGTCCTGCAAACATGTTCCGGAGGAGGCAGATACCTATGACTGTGCTAAATCTCGACTTCAGTGGGGCTCTTTGCAAGCACAGAGTTCTGCTTCTAGGGTACATGTTGCATGCGCAGGCCATAGTTTGCAGAATCTGATGCACAGTGTGATCACACCTGTTGCTGCCTGATAGGGGGTTTTCTAATGGTAAAGTAAGATAACGTGTGCCAACAACAAGCCATCAAACACTAGAAAAAAGTCATAGCAAGAGGCCATTATTTGCATGAGCAGTGTGAATCTACCCATTGATGGATCATTGTTATTCATCACCCTGTACTGCTAATCCCCTTTTTAGCAGCCAAGTCCCAGCAGTCCAGTAGAAACCCACCACAGAGGCAGTGAAAAATATTACATTAGTTAACATCTGCCTCCATTACAATAAATATCACACCTAGGGGAAATATACACCACATGTAGTTCTGTAGCACCATAGAGACTAACCAAAAATGTAGATGGGCAATTGTACCCTGGACTCCTTACTCCATTCATCTGAAGAAGTGGGTTGTGCCCATGAAAGCTCATGATACCATCTACATTTTTGTTACTCTCTAAGATACTGCAGAACTATTTGGGTTTTTTTAAGTTTTTTCAGTTACAGACTAACACGGCTACCTTCTGAGACTTGTAAGCCACATGACACATTCTAACAAATACAGCTTTCTAACCAGGGTGTGTGTTTAGTTACTGAATGGATTGTATCTTACCTGTTACATAAAAGCTAATGTTTCTTTCAACATTTCCTACTTTATTGGAAGCCACGCAGCTGTAGATTCCAGAAGATTTAGCTTCAGCTACAACCAGAATGCTAGCCGTCTGTGGAAACAAGAAGAGTTTTAGCTCACAGTAGATGAAGAAGCTGTCTGAACCCTTTTTTTAAAAGTTCCTGTTGACATTAATATGATTCAGTTGCTCCATTCATTCAATGAAAAGCAGCACAGTTGTGATTAGTTGGAGGTGTCACCCTGCCAGGCTCTGGTAATGATGGAAAAATAACAGGAAACTAGCTGCCCAGGAGACTGCACCATTATCAGAGTCACTACAAGCAAATCTTTGAATGTGCCTTTGAGGTTGGTTTCTCCCATGCTGCTGATGTGATAGAGACAGGTTATAAAACATGAGGTACGGCAAAGCATGCTTTATCCTCAGAGGCTGCCTGGGGATCAGTCAGTCAATAAGGGAGTAGGTGAGGAACGCCTTACTCATTTGGATAACACTGGGAAAATGCTGCTCCATTGCATAACAGAGGATGTTGTGGCATCTTTCATTCTTTCTATGTGAATGAGGATGGGGCGGGACACAGGCTTACTGACCTCTTTCTTTTCACATTTTTTTCCTTTGGGATTTTGGCTTTAATACATTTCATACAGTAGCAGTCAAAACTCTGCTTTGATGATCTATGCCTCTGCTTCACTATTATGATCATATCATCTTAGAAAGCCTAGTATGCTGACTGTTTTCCTGAGGTGATATAATCTGTATGAAGAGATAGCTGAAGGCCATGGAACAGACACATCAGAGAAATATGTTACTCAGATGCCTACATGAAGTGATGCCATGCAGAGTGGTGGAAGGACGGTCTAGTGCTTTGAGCACCGGCCTAGACCATGAGAGGCCTGGATTCAAGTGTCTGCTCCACTACAGCCCTTCTGTATGACCTGGAGCAAGTTTCTTAGCCTCTAGGTTTCAGTTCCCCCTCTGTAAAACAGGGACAACAGGGCTACCTTGCCTCACAGGGGTACTGTGAAGATAAACATTAAGGATTGAGAGGTGACAAAACACCATTAGTGGAGGCTTTAGAAGTACCTAAGAGATTTTGGGGATGGGGAATCCCTGAATAGTACCAGCTAATATTCTTAATTTATGTTATTTGTGATAATTAATATGAAATATGGTGGCAACCAAAAAGAGCATGGTCCTGTTTAGATATATAGGAAGGCTCAAAATCAGTTATTATCAACCCAACTGTTCTTAGTCATCATGCATAGGCATCATGGTAGATGCCACTTTTGAGGAAAACTTTTAATGCAGACAGAGCAATGGGATTGCAGAGTGGTTGAGGAAGGGGAGATGCAGGCCTTGGTCTCTGTCTTCACTATTATCTGTTATTTATTGTATTAGACTGAAGCCCATAGTATGTTATTTTTAAGCCAGAGGTGTACATGGTAAATACTCCTTTTGAAATTCCTCCAATACTATCAGGTCTCAGTTTTAAAAGGAAAATTACCTCTACATTTCTAGATAATACTTAGTCCTGCCATAAGAGCAGAGGACTGGACTTGATGACCTCTTGAGGTCCTTTCCAGTGCTATGATAAAGCATAAGTTTTCTTACTTCATCACATTTAGATATATTAATGATTCCTGGACAGAGGGCTGCGCACTCCCTTAATGTGTATATAATATTGCCTCACATATTGCATTAGGTACTTGTAGTGCACAAGAATAACACACTGTCCCTTTAATAGCTGTGACTGTTCTAATGGTGCACACTGTGCTCTGTGTTGTGAAAGCTGTCTGCAAACACTCAGAGGAGCAGTGTGTATGTACATAGCTAGCTCTGGTTTGTGTATACCAAGTAAACATGTTTACTGGAAACCTATCTGAGTTGTGTGCTTTCTTCATAGTGTTGTGTAAAGAGGTATTTGATTTTGGCCTCATATAATCTAACTCTTTAAGCATCTGACATTCTCTGCAACAAGAAGAGGTTTAGAAATTGGCCGCAGTAGTACCGTCTGTGCAAGAGGACAATATGCAGCAGTAGGGTGACACAGCTAGTTATGACAGTATAAAGGCTGGTATCTGCTAGCTCCCAATCAGACATTTCCACCAACTTTTTCTTGTTTCAAACCGATCAAGGCCAATTGAAGTATTAGCTCTAAGAAAGTAGGTACATTGCCAAGTCAGAGGCTGTAAAGTTGCTGCTTCCATCATTAACAGCTGAGGGAAGAGAAGGCCCTGAAAGCAAGGAGAAAGCTGAAACGGTGGCCATATCTGAGGCTGACAGGGAGGAATATCAGGAGGGCAAGCACACTTATTGAGAGGTGGCAAAATCTTCACAGGCAGGAAGAAGCACCCATTGATTCCTGGCAGTGGATGAGGGGATTCGACATTAAAGTCCCCTGTCATGTAAGAGCCTGCACAAAAGACTCACACAGTTGAAATGGAGATAGAGAGGGAAATGGTTGGTATTTTCACAGTTTTCCTGGGGAACACACCTCCCTGCCTCCCTGCACATCCACTCAGGGAGAGACCTTATTGTTGAAATACTAGAGCACATCATTGTGTTGTTCTGATTGTGCCAATGATGTTACATAGTATGCTTCACTGTTGGCAGGAGATAACCAGGACAAGATGCTTCATCTTCAGAACATTGTTTTCAATATAAGAACCAGCTACAGAAATATCTCAGAATTGAATAGCAGGCCATAGACAAAGTTCTGGGGAACCCATTCTCCTAAATTCAGGTGATTTTGTTGTACATAAGGCAGAGCTGTAACTTTAACAGTACTGCAAGCAGAATACATTATCCCCTTTAAAGAGCTATGGCAGGAGCAGCCCAAGACATTTTGCTGGCTAGGTCAGAAAACATTTTCAGCATCCCTCCACCTCATGAATGGTGAAACTGTGTCTTCTGAAAGAAGATGCCTAAGGACAAGCACCTTAGACCTGGCCCTGCATCCAACTGAATTGAACAGAAGTTGTAGTACAAGCAATGAAGTATTCTTGGATGCACCCACAGAATCATAGAATACGAGAACTAGAAGGAACCTCGAGAAGCCGTCAAGTCCAACCCCAGCCCTCATGGCAGGACCAAACACCATAGATCATCTCTGATAGATGTTTATCTAACCTGCTGTTAAATAACTCCAAATGATAAAGATTCTACAATCTCTCTAGGCAATTTATTCCAGTGCTTAACCATCCTGACAGATACAAAGTTTTTCCTAATATCCAACCTAAACCTCCCTTACTTCAATTTAAGCCCGTTGCTTCTTGTCCTATCACCAGATGTTAAGGAGAATAAGTTTTCTCCCTTCTCTTAGTAACACCTTTTTAGGTACTTGAAAGCTACTATCAGTCCCTTCTCAGTCTTCTCTTTTCCAAACTAAACAAATCCAGTTATTTCAGTCTTCCCTCATAGGTCATGTTTTCAAGACTTTTAATCATTTTTGCTCTCTTCTCTGGATCCTCTCCAATTTCTCCACCTCTTTCCTGAAACGTAATGCCCAGAACGGGACACAATATTCCAGCTGTAGTCTAATCAGTGCAGCATAGAGCGGAAGAATTACGCTCACAACACTTCTCATGTCTTGTTCACAACACTCCTGTTAATGCATCTCAGAATCATGTTTGCTTTTTTTGCAATAGTGTCACATTGTTAACTCATATTTAGCTTGTGGTGCACTATGACCCCTAGATCCCTTTCTGCAGGACTTCTTCCAAGACAATCATTTCCCATTCTGTATGTGTGAAACTGAAAGTTCCTCCCTAAGTGGAGTACTTTGCGTTTGTCTTTATTCAGTGCACAATGTTCAATTAATGATCATTTATTCAATAGTTTGTTTTCTTCTCCTTGTTCAATATGTAGCCCCCATTCTTTATTCACTGCCTATTATTCAGTCCCTGCTCTGAAGACAGGATCACGCATTTCCTTGTGGGATTTTCTCTGGCCTTCATCACTTTAGTATTCAGTGCTTTATAAACTTGAATTAATTTTCACACGTCCCCTGGATAAGGGGCTGGTGTTATTTCCATTTCTTACATGGGGAACTAAGGTGCTGAGATTTTAAAGTTCAAAGTATCCAGTAATTTGGGTGCCCAATTTGAGATGCTTTAAAGCTGATTTATCAGAGCACTTAGCATTGCATTGCACCCTGTCTGTTCAAAGGACTGAATTCACTGACTTCATCACAACTGTGAGCACTCAGTAATTCTGCAGATCAGGCAGCAGGATCAAGCACTCAGAAAATGAAGAGCACACACTAAGTGTCCACTTGGGAAAAGATTGGTTTACGTGAGTTGACTAGCATCACATAGAAAGTCTGTGGCAGAGGAAATGACATAATCCATTTCTCTAAGACATCATTCAACTGCCTTAATCATACGACCATCCCTTCTCTTTCTGAAACCCTCTGCCTCTTTCACTGCTGAGTTTCCAACTTCTATGGCAAAATAGGGGTCTTACAAACAACGGTCTCCTTCACTACACACTCCTGATTCATCCTCATCCAACCCCACGAGGCAGAAGTCCTGTCAGAAAAGCTAGTAAGTGATCATGTAATTGAAGAGTGCATCATAATTCATAATACACACTAGGGGGCCAAATTCAAGCTGTGCAAGTAGCCTGAACTCTAGCGTTTCCTAACTTCTGAGTGTTCTTAGGGTTCTTTTAACTTCGTGTGTGTGTGTGTGTGTGTGAGAGAGAGAGAGAGAGAGATTTCTAGGTTAAAAAAATGGAAAAAACCTTGGAATCTGTCTTGTGCCATTATATTGACAGCCCCCTCATTAATAAGCAGGGTTGGAGCTTTGAGCCATAGCGCAGCCCTCCCACACTTGAGCTAACAGAGTAGCTGACAGCAGTAGTAGGAAGTCATCCTTTATGTGGACCAGCACTAGATGGAGCTGTGAGAAATTCTCTCTCAGAAGGCTTCACAGTTATTTGCTCATAGCTGAGGAATGGAGAGACTCAGGGCTCTTCAGTTCTGGAGGGGAGCATGATCTAATGGGAGCAGATTCTTCTGCTCCACCCTATCCCTGTCCTGTTTTTTCCCCAACTCTCATTCTTTGTCCCAGTCCCACTCTCCTTGCGTAACAATCCTAGTCTCACTAGTCCAGACTCTCCTTTCCTACTTTCTTTGCCCAGCCTTTCCTAGTTCTGCCTGCACCCCAAACCCCTTGTCCAGACAGTATTATTATATAGTAGATATTATGTTATAGATTTATGGTATTAAGCTGTGGTAATGCAAGAAACCTACAGGCCTGTGTCCTGTATGAACAGCTAAGGTATATTGCAAGAAGTTTGCATAAGCAACCTCTGTCCCAGATATAATTCTTGCTCACCCCAAATGTCCCTTAGTTTTGGGAACTAGAGGAACCATTTATTTTAAGCTAGTTTGCCTGATACCAGATTCAGTCAGTAATACCAGATTCAGTCACTAACCACAAAAGAGACAACAAAGCAAAGATGTTATTGGAAGGGTCAGAGGCAATGTTTTTGGGGATCAGATAATTCTAATGAATATGTAGTGGTAAGCATCATAATCAACTAACCTATAGAATAAGAAATTCTTAGGGTGTGGAAATAAATTATGGTCATAGTATGTTGGGTCAGAATCAAGCAATGCTAAGACCATATAAATATCCATATTGCTCAAGTTAGTCAGGATTCTTCTTGTTTTAGGCTTTTCTTCTTTTAGATTTCTTTTCCTTAGGCTTCTTCTTTTTTAAAAATCTTCTCAGTAAAGTTCTTCTTCAGCTCTACGTTCTTTGAACTCTAGCTCTCTGTACCACTTATGCTGCTAGCTTAGTTGTATAGTATAGCTTAGTTGCTCTACATTCTCCCTGCTGGGACCTTCAACTTCATTGGCATGCCAGAGGCGAGGCTGGTCCTATGCTTCCTAACATCGGTCTTTACAAGGGTTGTGAGTATGCTGGGTTAAGTAATTCTCTGGTTATGTAATGTTACCAGAGAGGGCACATCTAGACTACATGGCTCCATCGACGGAGCCATGTAAATTACGGTTGTAGGCAAAGGGAAATGAAGCGGCGATTTAAATAATCGCCGCTTCATTTAAATTAAAATGGCTGCCATGCTGTGCCGATCAGCTGTTTGTCGGCACAGAGCTGTAGTCTGGACGCTCCGCGGTCGACATCAAAGGCATTTGTCGACCTCCCTGGTATGCCTCGTGGGATGAGGTTTACCGGGGAGGTCGACAAATGCCTTTCATGTCGACCGCGGAGCGTCCAGACTACAGTGCTGTGCCGACAAACAGCTGATCAGCACAGCACGGCAGCCATTTTAATTTAAATGAAGCAGCAATTATTTAAATCGCCTCTTCATTTCCCTTTGCCGAGTAAACAAATCTACATGGCTCCGTCGACGGAGCCATGTAGTCTAGACGTGCCCAGAGAATCCTTGAAGCGTATTATATTTTAGCAACTATATGCCTTTTGATGTTTGTTATTCTTTTACTTGTTTTAATAAAGGTTTTAACAAATTGGTATTGTTCTCTATCGAAGTACCCTAACCACGTCCCACAAAATTCCCCTTGTGGGATAGACCTCTCTGAGTTGTCTCTCTCTGTAGCCTGTGTTGGGGACAGGAACCTAAATATCTTCTGGGCAGATGCGGCCAGTGGTGAGCCATAACCCCTTGCTCATGACACTCAGATCTACAGCCCACTGGCTCCAAGTCCAAATTTTCCTCTCCAAGCTTCTTGCCCAATTTCAAAGTCCCTCTCCACCACCACCTGGGGCCTTGTTCCAATCTCTTTGCCCAGCCAGTCCTAGTTTTTCCCATCAGATAGGTCTCTCTCCTCCTTTCTCATCTCCTTCCTCCCACCCCACTGTCTCAGTCATAGTTTCTGTTCCGGTTCACAGAGCCAATTTCCTCTCCCTGCCCAACTTTCAGTCCCAGCTTCCCTCTTCTCTGCCCTCACCCCCCAGTGCCTTGTCCCCTTTGCATTTGAATCAGGCAGCTTTCTCCTTCACACTGCCTGGCCCCAGTGGAGTGCCTGAATCCAGCACAGCCCACACTAGCCCTGGGCTGAAGCATGCCTTATGCATATGGAGTCTTTGGGGAATTTAGCTGCTAGAACTCACTGTGCATGTGCAAACTGTGCTTTTTTAAATAAAAGGCTTATAACTTAGCCACATTCAGGCAGATTTTCATGGGAACACCAAAAGGCAAAGCCCTCGGAAGAAAGCCTCCATATCTGCCATATTTCAAGTCCCTGCCCCAAGTATGAGGGTGTCAGAGCCTTTGAAAGAAAAGACTGCCAGGATTTTTTAACATGGGCAAAACAATGTATTTTTTCCTAGCCTCATTTCTGGAAACAGCTGAACTATTTTGGCAGATGTATTCAAAAACAAATTCATGCCAAGGCAAACACATGGCATGAAAAAGTTCAAGTTGAATTTTGGCAGGTAGAGACAACTGAGGTTGCATTTATATTTACATCCAGACTTATGCTTATAATGGGAAGTGTCAGGCAACTTTAATAATATGCTATATTTCCTATCATCACACATGTGCGCACACATGCGTACATGTATACATGCACACAGGTATAGATTAATGCACCATTTCTTAGTTTATTTTTCTTTATTTGTTTTTACTTTATTTTTATTGCAGGTCACCCTCAGATTGCTTTGGCAATGAGTTGTTCCAGTTAAGGATAATAGCCCGTATTAGCATTGCACGAAATATAGCCCTAAATTTAGCTGTAAGCACTCATAAGTGATGCTTCTTAAGAACTGAATGGCTCAATTTATATGACGAATCTAAAAATAGTGTGAGTTATTACACTGTAGAAAATCAATGGAAAAGTCCAACGTGAGAATGAAAACTTTGGATGTGGGAAAAGAATCAATTGAACAGTTGTTTGATGATTAAGTATTACTGCTTACATCATTGACTTATTCCTTTATACCGTTCACGTTTCTCAGTGTCTGTCTAGAGAGTTTTCAGCGGAAATGTTACTAAAACACTGTCATGACCATGGTTTTCTGTGTCACTAGATGAATAAGATAGCACGCCCTTCCTGTGTTTTATCCATACAAACTCAAGACTTTTGGGGGCGATGTTAAACTTAATAATAAACTAGAGGTTGCATTTATAGTTGCACGCAGACAACAAACCAACTCACAGACTCAAAAAGCCAGACCAATGAGAGCTATCACTTAAGGCCCTAATGCTTCACATGCAATGTGGACAGAATTGGCAACTCTTCCTTAGGAAAGACCAAAACACTTGATTACCAAAAGCAAACTTTTAACATGCCTTATTCATCTCTTTCTTAAACACTGTGACTGCCTTCTCTTTGGCACCCCCACTTCTCAGTTTTCCTCTCTCCAAAATAACTATACTTTCAAGTTGCTCTAACCATGTCTAGGGTCCCTTTCCTCAGTCTCTTCACCAGTTTCATTTCATATAAGCTGTAATTGCCCTGCTCTACCCGGGCTTACCTCTCAGCTCTTTCTTTCTTGCTCCATCACTTCCAGCTAGGCCTTTAAATGCTATCTTTTCTCACACTGAGCATCATGCTTTTCTTTTTGCACTGCCATCTATGCTTGGAAGTAGGAGTAGACTGGGGATTCAGTTCTGATTACAGAAGTAACAGCTGACACTGTGACAAAACGTTGCCTCCAGTCCTCTTAATTCTGTGAATGGGGTCAACATTCTTCCCAACCAGGAAGCTTTTATCTCAACTGCCTCAACTTTGACTTTGCTTTGGGACACAATGAATGAAACATGATATGTCAGTGAGCCAAGATACACACTTTGACTGCCAAGACAGCAAAGCCACAACCTCTCGTGGCAATATAAATGTCTACTACTCTGTCAGCCACACATGTGGAAATCAGGCAATGGAAGGCTTGGCAAGAAACTATGCCAAGAGCCAGAGAGCACTTTCCATTTGGAAGAGCTATCTGTCCTCAGCCAAGCACTGCTCGAGGGCCTGGGAAAAGCAAAGAGAACTCGCATTGACCTAGCACAGCTGATGCCTGGAGCTAACCAGCACATTTCAAGCAGAGATGGTTTGAACTTGAGATGACTCATAAAAATCTCAGTTCTCTTTGTTGCTATCAGTGGTATATCTTAAACAGATGAAAAAGTTTGGCAGTAACTAGTTAACTCTGGTGGCTTCTAAACACTATTATTTTAGTGAAGGCACGTGGCCACAAAGCAACACCATGCGGTCCTTTCTAGGATTAACAGTATATTAACTAGATAAGGAGAACAACCGTGCTTCATTGTAAAACTTTCAGTAACGCATACACACAGGAACCATCATTTCAGATGCATTTCTGGGCATGCTTAAAAAATGGCTTCCTGCCAAAGACTTCAAACAGACTCTGCAATCCCACATCGAGGACCCATTATTAGCATCTCCCTCCAGGGAAGAACATATTTGCCGTGAGCTGGAAGTTGGCCTGGCATTTCAGCCCTCCTCTTCCACTGTCTCCAAAAAGCACAACACACACACACACACACACACACACACACACACACACACAGACAGAGATTAGGTCTGGCTAACGCACAGCTGATTCAGTGTGCTGTGTCCATGTAGGACTCCACTTCCAGCATAGCTAAATGCCTGCTGGAATATAACTGGGTTCTCACCGTCTTTTGTTCATCATATATCCGCTGGAGCTTCCCTCTTCCGGTGCCCTAAATGACTTCCTTTTCCCCTTTCTAAGCCCTCCTTAAATGATGTTTTTCATACAATCTTCCAAGCTTTCCCATCATTGCCTTGATTCTTAATCGTTTGCATGGTGCCTGAATGAACTGGACTAAAAGCCCCTGCAGGCCAGCAACCATTTTTACATGTACAGTGCCATGAACACCATATAAATAATACAGTCATATGGAAGGCCTGATTCTCGGTGACAGTAAGACCGTTAAATTGCTCTGACAGCATAAAAGTATCTTAAAATGGGTGTAGCTGTAATTTGCCCAGTGTAAGGACCTTTTGTACTGCCGTAGCAGAGCAAAGAGGACTAACGGTATGTCTACACTATATTCTAAAACCCACGGTGGCAAGTCGCCCAGGCTAGCTCTTCCGGCTTGGGCTCCTGGGTCTCATGCCAGGGCACTAAAAATGGTTGCATAGGCATTTGGACTCCAGCTGCAGCTCAGGCTCTGAAGCCCAGGATGGGTGGGAGCATAACATGCACTCTGCTATTTTTAGTATGACTGATAGCACAAGCTGAGTCCACAGACCCAGGCTCCAAGACTCGTTGCTACAGAATTTACACCACAGTGTAGAAGTAGCCTTACTGTAACTGAGAAGAAGGGCCCCTGTCTATGTCAACTGAAGTTTTATGAAGCCCTTCGGAATTGCTGGTCATGAAAGGCACTGGAGCAAGATTTTACTTCTTCGTGATATGAGGTAACATTGTTGCCACAAGTCAAGCTAGACAGTAAGACCAGATTCAGTGCTTAGCGTTTCTAGTGGCAAACTATGGGTATGTCTACACTTGCACCCTCTTTCAAGAGAGAGATGCAAATGAAGACATTTGCAATTGCAAATGAAGCCGGGATTTAAATATCCCATGCTTCATTTGCATATTCGCGTTATGGCACTATTTCAAAATAACAGACGCTAAGACATGGTTATTTCGAGAGAAAACCCTTCTCTTGAAATAACTGGTAAACCTCATTGTATGAGGAATAAGGGTTATTTCGAGAGAAGGGTTTTCTCTCAAAATAATCGTGTCTTAACAGCGTCTGTTATTTTGAAATAGCTCTATTTCGAAATAGCACCATAACGGGAATGTGCAAATGAAGTGCGGGATATTTAAATCCCGGCTTCATTTGCAATTTCAAATGTCTTCATTTGCATCCCTCTCTCGAAAAATGGTGCAAGTGTAGACATACCGTATGTTAATAGATGTTAAGGACAAAATGGACCATTGTGATCATAGGCCTCATCTCCTGCATAATACAGGCCCCAGAAACTCACTGAGTGATTCCTACATGTAGCTCAATAACTTGTGGCTGAATAGAGCATTTTTAGAAAGAAATACAGTCTCTATTTAGACTGCAAATGAGGGCGAATCCTCCACATCCCTCAATAAGCTGTTCCAATGATTAATTACCCCCATCTTAAAAATTTTAGCTTTACTTCCCATTTGAATTTGTCTAGCTTCAGCTTCCACCTATTGGATTACGTTATGCTTTTGACTGTTAGATTAAAGATCCATCCCACCAGCATCTCAAGATATCTCTCAAATGACCCAGCTATACATTTTTAAAAAAGCATTTAATCCTGTAAGTCTCTCACTCTAAGGCAAGTTTTCCATACCCACAGTTATTATCATGCATAGTCCTTTAATAGGGCCATGCACAGAAGTAAGTAACCTTTTGCAGCATCGTGAGGGTGTGTGTGTGTGTGTGTGTGTGTGTGATATGCATGCACATAGTCCTTCTAGTTTAAAACATTTACAATATCATGTAATTTAGTTCTTCCGTTTTAGCTCAATGATTCCCAGATAGCGCCTTAGCATAGTGGTGTAATTTTTGTCTCTCCCAGTCATACCTTATTCTTCCCCTCTAGCATTGCCATGTGTTGAGTGATGCTCTGAATTCTGTTTCCCGTGCTGCTGCCACTTTTCAAGATGAAAGGTCCCTCGGTGTTAGAGCAAACTTCATACCTATCGACAGGAGAAAATGAGTGTGGAATGAACAGCTGATTCAGAAGAACAAGTAGCTGTCCTAAGCCCTGCTGCTCCTAAGGGAAGCGCAAGGGAGCTGTAAGTGCTCTGATAATATGGCCGATTACATCTATGCTTTTTAATCTCATTATCAAACATGGGCTAGAGGTTGAAGTTCAGATTCAGATCCAAATTTCCCCAAAGAGTGGGGGAGGAGGGTTTTTGGAACTCTGTGTTCTTGAGTGACCTGCTGTAGAGTAGGGATTCAGATGTGAAATTCACAGATGGACCAGAATCTGAACTGAATCAAAATTTGGGACTATTTGGGCTAAGTATTCTGATTCCACTGATCCAACATTTGAAGCCCACTGCTATGATTCAGCCTTAGCTTTAATTATTACTTATATGATTTTAAGACTTAAAATGCTGAAGAATATAAAAAAAACTTCGGAGGTCAAAAAATTATTCTGGTGCAATTTCTTTATGTGCAAGTTCTTTTGGTTATTATACAAATTATGTCACAAGCTCTACATTTTCTTTGTTTCAACAGATTATCTTCCATGTGTTATCTTTCAATTTACAAATGGCAGAATATCTACTGCTATGACTTACTGTTTATGAGATGAGCAATAAAATAACCAAATAATCGTACAAATTAACAAAATAATAAGTTATATCGAACTGCCACAGGGTTCAAACATTTTATAAAGATAAATAAAAATCAAAATACATTAATTAATGGAAATCTCAAGAGAAAATGTACTTCTCTTATACTACAAATTAGCTTTTAATCAGAACATTAAGATGTGGTCATGATGAAAGTAATTTGTTTTCAAAACCTTAATTTGATACATATGGAAAAAAACACTTTGGAATGTCTGTTACTTTCTGTCCATCTCAAGTGTTTTCTCAAGGCATCTAATTATATTTTTAACTATCACACTCAATCCCAGGCAGTTTGGATGGAAGAGCTTGGCTCTTTGTGCAAAAGCTCTTTCAAGTCTGATAGTTCTTCAAACACATCAAAGTTTTTAAACAGAACACATTTAATGCTCATCAGCAAATTGGTTTCATATGCATATCACACTGTTTGGAGAAGTCACCTTTAAAAGCATTTGGCAGTGCACTGACAGCTACTGCTAAACTGATCAAAGAATCAAACAACTCTACAGTTTTCTTGGTTTCTTCATTGCTTTGGTACCACTGTAGATGGTTTAAATCAGCATTTCTCAACCAGTGGTACGAGCACCCTTAGGGGTACTCAAGAGAAGTCTGGGGGGGGGTACATCAACACAACTGAAATTTGGATACAACTGAATTTTTGTTTTAAGTTTTACAGCACTTTATTATTTTTGTACTTTTTACACCCAAAAATTTCATCACCCACCCGGCTACGATTAAGTTGTTTAAACAAATGTGTTGCAATGGTAGGAAAAAAAATGGTGTGTCTGAAAACTGTAGGTACTGGGGGTACTTATAATTTTTGTTTTTTGAAAAAGGGGTACTTTGTTAAAAAAAAAAAAAAAAAAGGTTGAGAAACACTGGCTTAAACCACATAATTTTAAAATGCTTCACATAATATGTTAATTAATTTGAAAGAAGTGTTCAAAATGACTATTCATGAACCAATGTGGATATCACTGTGGATGGGAGGCTTTCTGCCCCAAGAATTTCCTGTGATGCAGAGATGTCTCGGCCAGCTTACAGGAGTGAAGGGCCATGCTTATTCATGTGGGGGCGGGGGATGCAGTGAAAAGGACTAGGATGGCAGGGAGGGACTATGGCTGCAATCCACAGAGAAAATCAAGTGCCTAAATGCCAGTGTTAGGTGCTAAAGTCCCCAGTGTGATGCACAAAACTGCTGCTTGGCTGTTGCCTAACTTTGTGGATCATTTCAAAACTCATTTAGTGCCTTATTTTCTAGTGTAAAAGTTCCCCAAGCACCTAAGCTTTAGGTCCTGAGGCCTATGCACTGTTGCCCCACTCCAGGCCTCCAGACACCTATCTTATACCAAACCCAGAGCAATTCACTAAACTGGGGGAAGATAGACATTCAGCTGCCCTAAGTCACATGCCATGTTTGCTTTGGTAGGCAAGCTCAGGTCCCATTCCAAGCCTACTTGGGTGAGGCCGGGAAGTACAGTTTACACTTCATAATGCTCAGTCCAGTTGCTAGAGCACGTCCATGGGATGTAGCAGAGATTCAATTCCTCCTTTTTCCAGAGTGGAGAAAAGGAATTGAATGGGAATGGAGGAGGCAATCTCCCACTTCCTAGGCAGAGGCTTTCCCCATCAGGCTAGGGGCATTGCATCCTTTGCTGGCTTACTGACACTTCAAGAAATCCTCCTCAGTGGACCAGTCATTGGGGCAGAGTGAGTGAGTGTGCTTGTGAGGGAGATGCTATAGCCTGGTGGTTAGGGCAGATAGCTGGGTAATGGAAGATGCTAGAACAAGGCCCTGTACTCCACTGATTTTTTTCAACAGTGGAAGAGCTTCAACAGGAGAGACTGAGAGAGCCCCACATCAGCATGTGCCAGAGCCCAGTGATTAGCGCACCATTCTAGAGATCCCCAAAGCCTTTTGCCCCCATGACAGAGACAGAAGAACTAAACCTGGGTCTCCCACTCCAGCAGGTAACAGTTACAAGGTGGGTGCCACTTCCTCCTCCAATCATTGTGTGCGGAGCAAGGCAGGCAGAGAAATAATTCCTGCAAGAAGTGACTTAGTCTCCTAAGCCACCTGCTATAGGGGGGCTGAATCCTGTTCACAGTTCACTAGCAGAGCTAGCTGATCTGTGCTGCAGATCGATATCAATATAACTACATCGTTCAGGGGTGTGAAAAATCCATGCCCCTGAGCAACATAGCTAACTAATTTCACCCTCCACATGTATTGGTAGGAGAGCTTCTTCTGTCAACATAGCTATTGCCTCAGGAAGATGAATTAACTACACCAACGGAAGCGCTCTTGTGTAGACTTGCACTTCGGCTCCTATCTCAGAGAGAGGGATGGGCTTAGTACACGTGCCTCTGGTCAACATTTCCCATTGGCTAGCTTGGGCAGCTCACTCCCAGCAGGCTGGCTTTGTGGATCACAGTCCAAGGCTTTATCCGTACTGCCAATTGAACAATAAAACTTTTGTCTTTCACAGGTGCTTAAAAAGCCCCCACAGACATTGTGCTGCGACAAACGGCAGTGTGACCAGCTTGTTGTCAGCAGAAGTGCTCTCCTGTCGACAGTGCAAACCCTGCTCGTGGGGTGGGGGGGAGCATTTTTTTGGCAAAAGTGCTGACAAACAGTGTTTACGCTGCCAGACTTTTAGCAGCACAGCCATGTCGCTAAAAACTGTTTAGTGTAGACACAGGCGACAGGGCAGGGCAGATCCCTCCACCCTTGGTACCTCTTTTCCCCACCCCTGCTCTGCCCCTTTCCACCCTTGTTCTGCCCTCTCCTTGCCTCTTCTTCATCCTTTCCCCACCCCCACCTTCCTCTTCTCCCAACCGAGGCGGCCTGGCGCCTGCAGCAAGTGTCTGCCCTCTCCCCCTCCACCACACTCACCGGCAGTAGCAGGGGAAGCAGAGCAAGGCAGCTCTAGCTCACTTTGCTCCCCCAGCTGCATGACTCCTGGAGCGGCATGCCAGGACAGCAAAGCAAACTACAGCTGACTTGCTCTACTTTCCCTGCTGCTGCCTGCTTGTCCCCTGCCCCACCCTGCCCATCATTGGGAGTACACGATCCCTCGTGTACCCCTTACACATCGCCCAAATGGGCACCTGTCTCCCTCCATCCTTCATCGTACAGGGAGCCTAGGTGTCTAACTTGGCTTTGTGAATAGCAGTTGCTGTTCCTGTGATTTTCTAGGCACTAAGAAGTTAGGTGCTTTGATACTCAGTATTGCAACATCTATGCCCCTTCATGAGTCCTGCCCTACCTAACCAACCATTTCTCTCTTGGTTTTCATATGCTGTTTCAAAAGTCAGTTTCCAGGAGCACCCTTGTGCTGGGCTGAGTGGATGGGATAAAACTTTGAAGACAGTTTTGTCATCTCATTCAAAAGCATGCAAGGACAAAAAATAGGCTTTAAAAAGGTTCATATAAAGTTAACCCATGTCCGCTTTGGCTGCACCACTCTTCAGCCAAAAGTGTTTTTAACAGCCTGCTTGAAAAACAGGAAACTAACACAGAGGGAACTGTAACATAGATGGGGCCAATAATGCTTGGCTATGGCTGTGGCTTGCAGGACATAGTGACCTCAAGCCTCTAGGTACACAAATGAATATTCATCTAGTCTCTTGCCATTGGGGCAGGGGAAGGATCTTCTCATTGTCAAGTGAGGTATCCAGGATCTCAGTTCAACTGTTTTTCTTGTCCCCCAGGTTTTATCTTTTGCCCTTTGAAGCAGGTGAAATTGTAGTCTTACTTCACTGAATACATTGATGGCTTTTTCGCTGCAGTGTTGAAAGTCTGGCCTCTTTGTAATAAAAGTACTTGTTGAAAAACATAATTTGGCAAGGGAAGGAAAGAAGGTTTAGACTGAAATGGCTTCCCAATGAGAATTAGGTGGTGCAACTGCAATGCCAGAGATCACGTAAACACCTTAGGCCATGTCTACACTAGGAGATTATTTCAGATTTACTAAATTCAACTTCTGGGAACCCGATTTTACAAATTCGAAATTCCATGTCCTCACTATAGGGGTAGTTCAAGGTAGTGTGTCCACATTACTGGAGCTTGCCTTGGACTCAGAGCCCCAGGAAGCACTCTGGGGAGCTGTGGGAGGCGTCCCGGAGGCCAACTAGTTCAAATTGGCAGCACCAGAGCATCTACACTAATGTTATTTTGGACTTACAAGTTCTGGAATAGTATTACTCCTCGTGAAAAGCAGGACTACAGAGTTTGAATTCCACAGCCTCCTATTCTGGAATAATGGGCTTGGTAGTGTGGAAGTATTGCTTAGAAAATTGACTTTGGGGGGCTAATTATAGACTAAAGACCTAGTGTAGACCAGGCCTAAGAGAATGATTATAGGGGAGTATGCATGATCAGACTATAAACTCTGGGACAAATGACTATCTCTGTTATATATCTGTGTAATGCCAATAAATAATAATAATAATAATAACAATAATCCCAACATAAGTAATACATCTGCCTGGGGATGCGTATAAATGGCTTTTATTGACTTCAGATGTTATTTTATGTTTACACTGCTGACTATAATAGTAATACAATTATAATGGAAAATCAAATTAATTAGCACCAGTTAGCCACACTTTGCATGACTTCTTCTAATTTTAATATCAATATAAATGAATGCTTTTTTAGTGTCCTGACTTTGTTAGCGAATTCAGTGCCTATTCTATAACCTCATCCCCAGTTATTTCCAACTGAGTCACGTGGTACCATTGTTTAACCCAGTAGAATTTGTTAGAGCTGTGCAATAAGTTAAGGAGAGAAATTAATATAATATCTGTAATTAAAATCATGTCTCCTTCTTTGGTTCATAATGGCAGGTATCTTGTAACAGAAAGGAAAAATTGGATTTAAATATAAGCATTGAGCCAAGTTTATGTACGGATCTTTGGAAAGGTACAGATAAGACTGGAGGTATACAATTCCATTCTGGATGGGACTGAAAAATCACAATCATCTTCTAATTATTTCAATTGATGTTTCACTGTGGGGCTCCGCATATAGCTTCATCTACACATCTTTGTGTGTGTTTTTGTTGTTTGCCAATCTCTTCAAATTGTTTGCTATTTAAAATAGGTGGGACACTCCTATTTATAACCAAAAATGTGTATTTCTCTGGGGAAATCCCACAAATCTTTTGGACTCAGAGGCTGAATGATTATTTTTTACCTGGACTTCTCTGGAAGTAAGCAAACTCCTGAAATACTTGCAGTTGAGCTGTGTTTAGTTTCCTTGAACTTCCAGGAAGGTTTATCCCAGAATTGGAGCCAGACCAATGAAAGCACATAACACACACAGCAAATCACAAACAAGTCAGTGCTCTACCAGCATGCTCGTAAATAATGTTATCAGTCATCTCAGATCGTACACCTGCCTTCGCACAGATCCTTTCATGCCCCTTTGTGCTGGTTCTATGTACATGCATGTAGGTAAGTGAATGTATCAGGGCACAATCAAACCCCAGTGCCACACTATGCAGTAACGAGATTCATGGGGAGCCAAAGGTGGGGAATCCTACCCGTTCTCCGTGACTGGAGGGATCAGGACACTAGGCACCATACAAAAACAAAGAGACAGTCCAGGCCCCAAACAGCTTCCAGCGAAAGCAAGACTGACAAAAGGTGGCAGAAAGGAAATCTTATCCCCCCACTTTGCAAATGGGGAACTGAGGCACAGAGACTTTCAATGATGAAATCCCACCTCCCATTGAAGTCAGGGGCAAAAATCAAATTGGTATCAATGGGGACAGAATTTCATCCTATGGAACTTGCCTAGATCACAAAAGAAGTCTGGCTGAGCTGGGACTGAATCCCGAGCACCTGAACCCCAGGCCAATCTCTGAGCCACAAGACCTGGTAAACTTTTTTTTTAATTACGTTTTCTCTTCCCCTAATTAAGATGTGTGCATGCGTGCATGTGTATGTGAAAACAAGCACACACGCTTTAGCCCTGTTGTGTCAAGTGCTTGAGAAATAAGCTATTCATTTGTAAAACCAGAAGCCATTAATTCTATTTTGGATTTCCAGAGGAAAATGCTGAAGGGGGAATGAGGGGTCAGAGCTGTTAATCTGACAGTCCGGGTTCTCAGGAAGCTCATAGCACATGCATCGTAGTTACGGTCCGAACATAAAAAAACCTCCTTGCCTTTTAAAGGAAGGACTTGAGACTATGGGCAAATTTAATGCCCTGGTTTTAACTTTTATGAATTTATGCTCCTGTGAGGGGTTTTATATGGTTGGCTGGAGGTGTTTTCTGGATTGAGAAGGCCAACTTTAAATGCCATCTGTGGATTTGGATACACACCAGCACTTCAGAAGTAATTCGGGGGAGGGGAGTGAGCCTGACTCTTAAGAATACATCAAGCTCTTAAGGAAGTAGAGTGTGCCATGTTTGAAGATGCAAAGATAATCACAGTGCTGGGAACCGTCTTATGTAGAGGAGGAAGCCAAACAACAAGAGGAAAGCAGCATATGCTCCTGATTTCGCACAGGAAGCTCACAGCACCTCCTGCTAAAGCAAGATAAGAAAACTCCCATGGCCTATTCTGGACAAGGCCACTGTTATCAACCTTAGCTTCACACTGTCCTCTCTCTACTCCACACAGCCCTCTCCTTTTCCGAATGAGTTTCAGAACTCTTACCTCTATTTGCATACACCATGCCAAGCACAATAGTGTGGTATATTTATAACTATGGACGGGGAAAAGTTTCCAGGGTGAGAGTGTACTACATGTCATCTTAGCTTATTTCACCGAAGTTAAAACACAACCCACTTTCATTCTAGCGTCTAATAAGTATAAACACCAGTATTAAAATAAAAATAGTAATGTTACCAGTATTGGTGGTTTACATTGATTTGTGAGGGCTTAGGCACAGGGTTTTTCTAGTCATTCTTGGGGTGTACTGAACTTCCTGTTTTCCTGAATTTTGACCTGAACCAAAGCTCTGGAACCTAGCACATGCCCCCAAATTGGAACAAGATCTGAAATTTGCAGCTCAATACAGTGATGGCTACCAACATAAGAACCTAGATCTCTATGGTTATGTCTATCTACACAGCAGTGTTATTTCAGAATAACTGACATTAATCCAAAATAATATAGGCTGCGTCTACACACAAGAGTTATTTCGACATAATGTCAAAATGGTGTCAGTCTGGAGGACTGCTTACTCCAACTCCTATAACCCTCATTGTATGAGTGAGGGAAGTCGGGGGAAGAGTGTTCTATCTCAAAATAACTGCTGCATATACTGCGCCAAGAGTCAAAATAAGCTATTTCGACTTAATGCTATGCAGTTAGCGTAGCTCAATTTGAGTAGCTTGTTTCGAGTTTAGCCCTGCTGTGTAGATGTGCCCTATATTGTATTAAGAGGATGGCAACTTCTGTACTCACATCATTTGAATTACTCAACCTCAAATCTACCAATGAAATACTGATAACCTACTAAAACTGTTCTAGACTTAAAATCTCATGCAGTCCTCAAAAAGTCTTCCAGTCTCAGTAAATCCATAGGTGCAGTAAATAAATATTGAAATATTAAAAGCAACTGATATCTTTTCCATATTTTATCTTATTCTCTCACATTTATTAACTGAGTTTTAATGGTTTTCAGGCAGCACTGTCAATAAATGACTACTTCTTAGAAGCTGGAGTGATGAGACTGAATTGGGAGACAGCATAGGCACTTAGAACAACCGAAAGCCACACAGCAATTGGGGTCAATAGCTTTTAACACTACTTAAAAAATAAAACAAACTATATTGCCTCTATCAGTGTCTACCATGTTTATATTAAAGAATTATCTTCATCAGAGTTTGGGCAAACTTACTGTCAAGAGATGAAGTGATATGCATCACTCAGGATGTGATGATCATGACAACCCTCACTTAAAGATAGAGGATCTAGAAAACCAAAGCCGTTGAATGGTGAAGAACATAGGGCAACTTGTTTCTCTTTTGGTTACTAAAAACACAAGTTGCATGAGCCCATGTTTATCTGCACACTGTGGTTGTTCAGCAAAAGCCATCTGTGCTGTTGTATAATCTGTAGCACAGGGCAGTAGTAATCACACATTGTTAGGAATATTGAATCATTTTCAGTCAGAAAACAAAGGAGCATAAGAATAGTAAAAAGCAAGTAGATGTTGTAAAGTGTTCTGTGGGGGTGGGGAAGAATATATGCTGGTACGCTGCCAGTGTGCTTGAATATGATTGGCTACAGTGTTATAATGTGTTTCCCTGTTGAAGAGCCATGGAATAAATGTTCCTTTGCTACTGCGGATGCTATGTCAAAAATAATCAGCAGTAGGGTGGAATCCTGGCACTATGGAATTCAATGGCAACACTCCCATTGATTTCACCCTGGATGGCCAGCCTACCATATTAAAGGAATAAATAGGTATCAGTCTGCTTGGAGCACATTTTCAGTAAGTGTTAGGACAGAGCTATATTTTTACAAACTGTTTCTCTTTTAAAAAGGGTCTTTGTATTTTAGTGTTTAGGAAAGGGAGTCAGACTGAAAATCCTGGGAAGTGAGATCCTCCATTTATTTACAGTGACATATACAGCCCGAGCAGTAACAATCTAAGCTTCCCCTCACTGAGCCTCAGATCTGACCTGGCGGGACCACCACAGATATTCTTCGCTCTTGCTGGTCCTTTGTGTGGCTGCTGTGACTGTCACAAGTACTAGTCAAGGCCATCTGCCATAGTCATTTATGATGTCAGTGCCTGCCCAGAGAAAGCCCATCATGAGCTCATGTTGGATTTGACCCCCACCACCTTGCAGATGGCAAAAACCGCTGGTCTTTACCAACAGTTCTTGGTAAAGTTCAAGCCACTTCTCCTCCCACCCAGGGGGGAGCCCGTCCATATAGGCGAACTAGGTGGTTGCCTAGGGCGCCAAGTTAAATGGGGCGCCAAATGGTGGCACAATATCATTGAGGGGTTTGTAGGTGGGGGTGCCAATTGCATGGTTCACCTACGGAGCCAGTTGCTGGCAGCTAGTCTAGGACCACACCTGCTCCCACCACATGAACAGAAAGGAGAGACCTGTGGCCAAAGACCTTAGAAGTCATGCTGAAAAGTTATGCCTTCGTGAGCAGCAGGAGAGCAAGAAACTACTCAGTCAGTACTCCCTTGAACCCTGCCACTCATGTGGAATGCAATAGTGGGGAGGGTGAAGAAAAAGTTTCTTTTTAAGCTCTCTGCTCAGGTGGGTGGTGGTGGGGAAACAGTGTATGTCCCTTGTGATCATCCAGCTGTCCCAGTCCCATGCTTTCACTTTGCTTTCTTTCTCCTTGTTACTTCCTCTGTACATGAAAAAGCAAGTGACAGAAAGCATGACCCTTTACTGACAAGTGGCCAGTGACTGAGAGAAAAGCTGGAGCCACGACATCAGTCTTTCCTACGTGTAGGACACTTCCATATGTAGCTGGACTGTTCAGTCTCTTCTCTTTTCATGGTCACAGTTTCAAGTGCTACAAATTGTCCTGAACTTTTTGGGGCAGCTACTGAAGACTGTTTTGAATTTTCCGAACAAAACTTTATCATCCTCAGAGCTCCCAGAAGGCCCAGGAAATTTGTCTAGGGGCACAGAATCAGATTGTGTCAGAAGCCAGGAATGACATTCCCACCTCAACTAAATCGTCCCTGTTCTTTCTCATGACCATCACCAACCACTTATTCACCCGACTTCCCCCCCCCCCGAGCTATTGCATCCATGAAAGAGACATTAATCTATATAATTAAGTGTCCAACAACAGTAGATCATGTAGATGACTTGACAAATGGTTCTGAAAGAATGAGTACTCTTCCAATTGCTTTGCAGCTGGTGAGACGAGTGGTCCACCACGAAAGCGACAGTGCTTGAAAGCAAACATGCATCAATTTGTCTGGCCATGAAGGTGACATGGGATTATTTTACCTTGGTTTCTGTAATTGGCTAATTGCATTTTGCTTCTTGGCACTCTACTTCCTGCTGCATACTGCTCAGCAGTTCTTGCAGACTCAGAATAAGATTTTGTTTCAGCCAATCCTTCCTTCCTTCCTTCCTGATCCTCCACCTCCTTTCCTCCCTCTGCTAGATTCTAATCACTCAGATCTCCTGTACAGTCACCGTGACTCAGCCACTCACTTTCCCTCTCTGACTCTGAGAAAGGTCCAATTCCCCTACCTTTCCCATCAATGAGGTGTGCTGGCTGGAGCTACAGATAAATTTCTGAAAGCAAAATAGAACCAATAGCTAGAACATCTTTCCTTACTGTTGCAACTGAGAATGGTTGTAACGTTTTATTTAGTGGAGGAAAAAAGGACACTCTTGGGGACTGGGACTTTTCTGAGAAGGGACTAAAAGGAAGGACCATAAAGGTAATAAGAGCAAATTGTGCATTCTGACTCTCTTACATTCCCAATTCTCAAATCCCTTGTGGCACAGTCCACACACAGGATTTCCAGGAGAACATAGGCAGATGCTGTTCAGTGCCTGCTACGCTGATCTATTTTCTCTGTTCAAACTGAATATTTTGCTCAGTCAAGGTTGCAATCAAAAGATCTCACCTAGATCCTGTTGCAGAACCCTGCACCTGAAGCCTTCTAGCACCATCATTATTAAATCTCCACTCTCACAAAAAAAACCCTCCAAAAAACAAACAAACAAAAACTGCTGCTACATAGAAACAAGTTTGTTGTGCAGGAAGAGGAGAGCCTCTGCCTCCTACATGACATTTCTCCAGATTATCTGGCATAGCACAGTTGTCTCACCTTCACCCAAGTAACCCGTGGGTAACTATCATTATCATTAAACAGAGCTGCTGTCTAAGGCAATGTTGACTCAAGATTTAAGGAGGATACTGGACTTCCTCTCCAGTGCTCCAGTTGTCTTGGTTGGAAATACGTCTCCCTCTCTGTCCTGCTGACCAGATAATGTCAATTCCATTCACCAGTGAACAGCTGAGTGGGCAGCAGAGACAAAGAGCCACTGTTACTAGAACTTTTACAGAGTTCAAAAAAGAGCTAAATAGATTAATGGATGTTAGGTCCGTCAATGGCTATTAGCCAGGATGGGTAGGAATGGTGTCCCTACTTTCTCCGGAGGTGGGTGACAGGAGAGGGATCACATGAGGATTACCTGTTGTGTCCCCTCCCACTAGGGCACCTGGCATTGGCTGCTGTCAGCAGACAGGATAATGGGCTGGATGGACCATTGGTCTGACCCAGTATGTCCGTTCTTATGTTCTTATGTTACACTAAGTAGCTGCTAGTGCCATGCTGGGTGATCCACGTTCGAGGTAAAGGACTTGGGACAACTCTGAGCCATTTGTGGCACTGGAAGTGGGAGGAAGGGGAAAGCCAGCCTTAAGGAGAGGCACAAAAAAGGAGGATGAGACTGAACGGAGGGAGATATTTAGAGGGGAGAAGGAAAAAATTAATTAGAGGAAAGACAAGAGTCAAGAGGACAGAAAACTTACTGACAGACACAGAATAAAAGTAAACTGCTTTCTGAAGAGGTACAACGAATATAAGAAGGGAATAAGTATATTAACATTATATTTTGAGAAAGGTTTGCAGTATAGCATAATGAAATGTAAAAATAAATGCATTCATAATTCTATTTAAGCACATACACGGTCTGATCCTGCAACCATTTATGCAAATGGCAAAAGCTTCCATTGATGTCAGCAGGGCAGGAGTGGTACATACTCCTGGAGTCCCACTCATTTTAAATGTTCTGTGCCTTCCAGATGTATCACCTGTCTCTAACACAGGGACTCCTCTTCAATGTGCTCCAGTATTTTCAATTGCTTGAGCTTTTTGAAATATTATCTGCACGTTATCCAAATGCATTTTCATCTTTTTAATTACAGTAACCTACAAGAAACAATCCTGTAGGATGTCTGGGACATTGATATGTTTTCTTGTGTTATAAACCAGCTTGGTTTGATCCATCTCTAATTTTTAAAAAAAGGAACTTGGCAACATTTTGTACACTGTGCTTGAGCATTCTTTTATTTGACTTGAGAAACAGTGATTAAGGGCTATTTTAAGTCTATTTCAGCTAGTACTGCTGAACAATCAAGTTTTGGTTCATTTAAGGCACATAATGAAGCCTTTGAGAGAATTTACAATATGCACAGTAGATTTTTCCAAAATAATTATTTGCCACATTTACTGTATCACTACAACAAGGACAGATAATAACAAACTATCCTGAGCCTCAATATGCAAACACAAGCAAATCTGTTTTTGACAAATGCATCAGGTCTTATTCTCAGGGCATTTTATAGGTAACGTATTTGAAAGGGTTATTTTGCAAGATGCACATAAAGGACTTTTTAGTACTTTCCACAGAGGAGAAGTAGCTGCTCATTAGTGAACATCAATTTTTGGCTCACAATGTAAGCCTACAATATAGGATGACCTCTTTATTTGCTCATTTGTTCAGTGTGAAGCAACGCTGAAAATATTTCATCTGAGAGGCTCTTTCTCATTTTGTTTACTTGATTTAAAATTCTTTAGTGGGAATTTCTGTTCTCTGCACATGTTACGTGCAAACTGACACACCACCGCATGTGTGCGTGCATGTTTTCAAAAAGAGGAGTGAAGAAGAGAGGCCTGTAGTCTTATTTATTCCTTTTACACAGCTCTGCTGACGTAAAGGTACATTTCAATGGGGGTGGGCAATATATTTACACCCACTCTACTTCTGCTTTAGGCTACCTCAATAGTGTAAAGGCTCCTTTGTGTAAATGAGAATCAGACCAAAGGCTCCAATGGTCAGATCCTTGGCTGATAAATAAATGAGACCAGCTAAGGATTTGGCCATGTGTCAAATTAAACAAAGGCGTTCTTGAACTACCTGTTGATTAAATGGTATCTGACCTACTTTTACCATCATTAAAGACTCAGTTTTCCCTTCCTGAAAAGAGAAGGTGGGGCACAGGGGACAAAACAAAACACAGACACTGTGGCATCCATGATTGTAGCCAGCCACAATTAAATTTGGGTGCTTCAGTTCATTTCTAATTAAGTCCAATTAACATTTGTTCTTTACTTGTTAATTTTACATACCTCACTGATGTTTGAAATCTAGTTTCCTCCAGTAATCTATCCATGCACATCCTAATGATTCTGCCTTTCAATCCTTTATTAATATACCGACATAAACAGTGTACAAATGCAATTAGACTGGCTCTTCATGCAGAGCCTGCTCCCAATCCCACTGAAGTTGGTGGGAGTTTAGACACTTATTCCCATGAAGGCAGGATCAGGTCTTCTGCACCTAGACCATTCTACAGACAAACTCAAAGCTTGTGCGTGGTTCTGAGCTGCTCACATCTCTTCATCTCTGGAAAGTGCCCATCACAATGGTGTAGGAGGGCCATGTCTGTGGAAATGAGTTCAAAGTGCAGAAGTGGGCTCACCCTCACATTCATGGGATGTTTTGGAAAGAAGATTTCCAGTCAAATCATTATATAGAAAAGGGCCATTGCAAAATGCAGCTAGGATTCATGTTCAGATACTGAAGACTCCTAACTCTTTGGGTATTCTGATTCGGGGTTTAGTTCGGACCCATTTCCATCTAACCTCACCCATCTTGTTCTTAATCTATGTTTTGTCTGTAGCACTGATGCTCTGTTCTGCATTTTAAGGTTGAGAATCTTCAATTCTGTGATTGCTTTGTTACAAAGAGTACCTTTTAAAATGGCCATAATAATTAAGTAGGATCGATCTGCTCCTCTACGATCCATTAACCCAGATCATCACATCTGTTAGCAAACACATATAGCCCTCATTTGTTGCGCCTGAGCTTTTTTATTTTTATCAAAGAGACTTATCTTTTCTTGCTCACAGTCTCCACAGTATTGAAAATGCTGGGAATCCTATGTACATTATTGCTATGGGCAGGCACAAGACTGTCAATCCTTTATTACTGCACTTTTCCAAAGGCCACAGGGGCATGTCTACACTACAGAGAAGATCAACCACCCCGGGAGGTCAATTTTCTAGCGTTCGATTTAGTGGATCAAGTGTAGACTCCCAAATTGAACGCTGAGGGTGGCCCCTGCTGGCATCCTGTACTCCTCATTTTGCGAGGAGTAAGGGAAGCTGATGGGATGTGTGCTCCTGTTGGCCTCCTGCAGTGTAGACACTGTGGGGGCTTGGCTTAAAGTAAGCTGAATCCAGATGCACATTTTGTGTAGCTGGATGGCGTACCTTAAGCCGACCTGTCCACTCTAGTGTAGACCAGGCCGAAAAAAGAACATGTGCTTAGGACTTAAGAGGGGGGCTCTCTCAGTACAGCCTAGGGCTATCTGTTTCAGTTCCTGAAAGTGAGAGAAGTCTCTGATCTGGGACATATAGAGCCCCTTTTACACCACTCTGGCCCCCTTACTTCATGTAATGGGGCCAAATAAATGATGACAGTTTTACTCAGAGGCCTAACTCCTTTATTTATTCTCTATGGGCCTACAACCAGGATAAAAATCAGTGTAAGAGAGGCGAATCAGACCCCAATTTTCCCAGTGCCTAATATTTTATAGATACCTCCAAAATATTAATCAGCTTTCAAGGCAACCGCACTCATTCAACATAATAATGTTGCTGTGTTTGCAGAGTTGCTCTTTGGGGAAGTGGTGTAGGTTACTCTCTTGGTATTCAGTTTGTTTGGGGCTAAACATAATGGAAGGGTTGTGAAGAGGGAGTTAAATCATTCCAGGGCTGTGTGTGTTTACAAGTTCAGAAGGGTCAAACCAATTGAAGTTCAGTCAAAATGTGATGAGGGCATCTCTTCAGCTGTCCATGATCAATGTGGAAATGTCCAGAGACAGAAACTCCCTAAGGATAACACTGTATCAGTGCTGAGGAAACAAATGATTGTACTGAACAATATCAGTAGCCCACTGAGCCTTCCTTGGTAACTTCTGCCCAGACTAACAGTCCTTCTGAGCAGATGTTTAATATTGAGAAACTAGCTTCTAAAGATTCATGGCATGACTCCCGTTGACTTGAATGGGAGTCCCACAGCAAACACTTCTCTATATAAATCCATGGCATGCCCATATCTTGAATACTCGGTGCTCAGGTGGTCACCCTGATTCTGCAAAAACTTAAGCATGTGCTTAATTTCATGCTGTGAGCAGTTCCAATTATTTCAGTGGCATTACTCATTTTGCATGAAGTTAATCATATGCAGAAATCTTTGCAGAAATTGGGCTTAGACTATAAGATCTTTTGAGGGAAGAGCTTTTAAATTATATGCTGATGACCTACCAAAATGGGCCCCTGATCCCTGTTAGTAACTGCTCTAGAACAAATAATTGTGGGGTTTATCAAGTGCAGTGTGCAAACATTTACATCTGTGCATATAAACAAACACAGACCGAGCTAACTACACAAAGGTGGCACTAAAAGAGCAACATTTCTAGACTTAGGAACCTAAAGTTAAGCAGTTAAATTCAGAGAAGAGGAACACCTGCAGCTCTCACTGACTTCACAAGGAGAGATGCCATTGGTCACCATCTTTGAAAATTAGACCAATTTTATGTAGATGCCAAACTCTGGAGCTCAGTACATAACTTTATGCATCAAGAAAACCCCTCTTGCGCAATACCGTTCTTCCTGAAAAGTAATAGGTGTAACGGCATTGCGCAAGAGGGTTTTTCTTGCGCAAGAAGGGGCAGTGTAGATGCTCCTTCTTGCGCAAGAGCCTCTTCTGAAAAAAATGGCAGCTCATTAGATATGCAAATGAGGCTTGGCGATATTCCACGCTTAGCCTCATTTGCATATTTCTGGCGCAAGATCGCGCCAGTGTAGACATAGCCCTGAAGTCTGAAAAATGTAGCTTTAATTTTGTGTGCTGCAGTTTCCAAATTAAACATGGAAATGCTGGCAGACTTCACCCAAATGTGTATTTGACCCTCCACAGACAAGAGATCTAACTGCATCCAGAATCCCAGCCTTTCTGCACAGCTGTCCCTTCCAATGTCAGCTGGAAGTCTCATACAGCTGAAGCGAGTGTGTAGAGAACAGGGCCTCAAAATTCCAAGCACACACTTTACATAAACAATTAGTATTGAATTTCACTTGCATTTTGGTAGGACCTGCAAAGTGCTATGCATGGTCTAAATATAGAGTATAATTATGGCCTGCCCAACAGAGCTCACAATTTGAGAAGACAAGCAAAAGCCAAAGAGCAGGAAGAAGGATAAACCTTACAATCAACATTGCTTCCCTCCCTTTTAAACATTAACAATCCCCAAAGGTCTCTTGGTCTACCAACCAACACCTAGACATTTTTTAATATATAGCACACTGAAGTTGGTCTAAAAGGCCTGAAAAGAAGAGAAGACCATGGCCTTATGGTTCAGCTCAAGGAGAGTGATGTCTATGTGTTAGGGGGCAGCACAGGAAAAGCACTAAGGACAAAATTAAGGAAAGCATTTCTTTTCCAGAAAGTACAGAATCACTTGCATAATTTTAAGCACAGCCTTAAGTCCCAGTGGAAGTCAGTGAGACATAACACAAGTGTCTTCCTTAACTGGGGCTTGTCACAAGCTAACTGGCCCTTAAGGCTTCCAGTCCGTGACAGGTCAGTGATTAGGTCCTGCTGGGGAAAAACTAGGGATGCTCATGAGGAGCTGGGTGAGGAGGAGTTGGGTTGCTCTCCCTCACTGAGAAGCAGCCCTGAACGCTGGCTGAGAAGCAAAAAGGAGGGAAAAAGGACACAAGGTGAGCAGGAAGCTTGATGGGGGGGAGACCCTGAGCAGCAGCAGCAGCAGCCTGTCTAACCCACTGAGTCAGAGGAGGAGGGTGCCAGCCCCCTGGGCAGTGGGTTGTTTAAGGTACAGGAAATGGGACTAGGCATGGGAACAAACCAGAGCAGCCATGGCCTGCCTGTGAGGAAGAGGCAGCCTGCTGAGCCCAGTGGGGCTGAAAATTCAATTATTTTCAGTATTCCTGTTGGGCTTTGATACAGGACTCTGTGGCCCTGGAAGGTGTAGGACTTGGAAGTGATCAGGCCACAGACCCAGGTAGCCAAAGGACAGTAGGAGAAACTGAGGCAAAAGTTGCTACAATGCTAGAGCCTGTCAGGAGGCAGTGTACTGGGGCAGCAACATTGCTACAGAGCCAAAGATCTGTGGCAGAAGCAAACACTCAGGGATGCTGCTAGCATCTCTGGTGATGCATTAGGAATGGGAGGCAACCAGACCCATTGACGGTGGGGAGCAAAGAGGGCAATTGCCTTAGGGCCCAGCAAGTCTAAAGGTCCCAGGTCTCCTGGCCGCTATCGCCATTAGAGCCCCAGGCCCTTTGCAGTCTCCATAGAAACACCACACAGTGCTCTGCAGAGTGCTGCACTATATACTCCAGCCAGCTCTGAGGTCCAGCTGGGAAGGGGAGTTGGCTTTCTGTCCGAGGCCCCACCCCTTCCAGGTGCACAGAGCTGGCCCTCCCCCACGGCTTGGGCAATCTTGTCATCTCTCCTGGAGGTAACACACTAAAAACTCAGTTTGGAGCTACTTTATGCATCCACACAGGGCAGTAAAGGGCCATAATCTATCTTTTTACTACACTGTACAGGCTACCTGCATTGCTAATCTTTGTACAAGTGAGAGAGCAGTTACAACAGGGCCATTAACTACTCCATCTCCTGGGCAGGAGAGTAGGAAATAGGTGAAGACCTGGTTCAACCTCTCCTAGGCACCAAATAGTGCAACTAAGCTGACATAAATTATGAAGATATGTATAAACTTTCAGATCAAATAAAAGGACCCAACATCATATTCTATTTGGCTTTCACCGGGGACTCCACAGTGAAAAGACCATTGCAATTTCTTTTCACTTATGCGTTACCTACAAGTAAAAAGATCATATTTAATTACAGTTTTGAAACTCATATTTCCAATATAACACATATAGGAAACACTGTTGGTGAAATGTAGAACTACAACTTTTTCTTACTAAAACAAATGTAGAGATTGTTGGTGCCACCTGTTGGTGAAAATAGTACAGCAAATGATTCTCATTTGCATAATCTTAAAGAAAATACAATAGAAAAATAAATGAGTGATCCTACAAAGTGTAGAGCACTTTGGCTTTGATCCAAAAAGCACTTAAACATCTGCTTAACTTGAGACATGGGTTGTCCTACTGAAGTCAATGGGACCATTCATACACCGCAAGTTAAGCACGTGTGTAAGAACTTGGTAATTGACAATAATTGTCCATCACCTTCCAGGCGTGCATCCTTCATTAGTAGTTTTTATTCTATTATGTCAATTATTTTTAGTTAAGATTCTGTTAGACTTCATGAGTTAGGCTATGTTTTGGCAAAACGTGGTAGTGTTCAAACTATTAATAAAAATAGGTTGGAAAGGAGATTTTGAATACAAAAGGTTAGCTGAGTTTTAATATCACATGAGTCTTTATGTTATGTTTTATACTGCTAATGTACAATGAGGTAAGCACTTGGCAGGTGTGGATTTATGACATTTCTATCCACTAAAGTATTGGAAGGTAAATTTGCCTTTGTTCTTTTAGAATTCAAAATATCCTGAAAACATTTCTGCAGATTATTCCTTGGGAACTTCAAGAAGAAAGGGGAGCTCATCTATTATAACATGAATTTAAAAGAGAAGCCTTACAGAGTATGTACGTAGAGTATGCTTGCTTTTATTTGCTATTTCCTGTGGACATTACATGCATGATTAGATGTGTATAATATACACTAAGGCTACATTACACTGCAGGCTTTTTGAGCGAGAACTGTTTTGCGCAAGAGTTCTTGCGCAAAATGTCTTACGCGTGAGCGCGTCCACACTGCCACATGCTTTTGCACAAGAGATGTGCATTTGTGCAAGACCGTCCATGGCAGTGTGGATGCTCTCTTGCGCAAGAAAGCTCTGATGGCCATTTTAGCCATAGGGGTTTCTTGCACAAGAAACCCGTTGCCCATCCACACTGCCTTCTTGCGCAAGAGCTCTTGCACAAGAGGGCTTATTCCTCTTGGGGAGAGGAATAACTCTTGCGCAAGAAGCCCTCTTTTCTGACACTTTACTGTAAATTTACTCGTGCAAGAATGCACGTACAGTGTAGACGCTCCACAAGTTTTTGCGCAAGAACAGCCGTTCTTGCACAAAAAGCCTGCAGTGTAGACGTAGCCTAATAGTTTGTCTATTAGCTCTGCCTGTAACTCTAAGGTAAAAATGCAGAAAGTCCCACTTATGGCATGTTTCACATAAGAAACTACATTTTTGCCAGATATGTTACAATCTAAAAGACGGTGATTAAAAATCATACAAATTGCTGATTTCTCTACTGTAATTACAAGCTTTTTAACTGGAAAGAAAGAAGTTATTCTGATCATTGTAGTCTG
Organism: Pelochelys cantorii; assembly: GCA_032595735.1. Classification (NCBI taxonomy): domain Eukaryota; kingdom Metazoa; phylum Chordata; order Testudines; family Trionychidae; genus Pelochelys; species Pelochelys cantorii. The sequence goes on from CM064326.1 coordinate 48,657,279, forward strand.
GAGGGGGCAGGGAGAGAACAGGCAAACAAGCTGTCCTACCTTGCTTTGGAATGATTTTGTCTACAAGGATGCCATATCCACGTAACTGTGGGCTGAGGAATACCATAAACAGTGCAAGTCAGCACTTGCTTGCTGCCCAGTAGGTAGAGATTGGGATCAGGAAATGTTGACACTGCTTTTTCATAGATCTGGGGTTTCACTGCAAAATGCACAAATAGAACAAAAGTCAGAAGGAGCTGAGTTTCTACTGCCCTCTGTCAACATAAACGTAAAATCATCCTGCACAGTGGGAAGTTAGGAAGCCAACCCGCTTAGGAACTGAAACAACATAAATGGGGGAAAGTACTTAAACGTTTTTAATACCTATGCATTTCACTGTAATGTGGAAAAATGTAATGAGAAACATAGATCCCGACCTGATATAAATCAGTGTAGTTTCATTAACTTCATGGTAGCTCTGCCAATCTACACCAGGAGCTTGATCTTACTTCCAACGAGTATATGGGAAAGTTTCTCATTTACTTGATTCATCCTGGATCAAGCCTTAACTGACAATCTGGCCCTTCAATATGTTTAATAACTAAACAGATACTATACTGTAAACTTACCATTTACAATGAGTGTGACTGTTAGGTTCTTATACAAGTTCCACTGTCGTATACTCAGTGTTATAGTATAATTCCCCGCATCCTCTTCAGCAACATCTCTGATGATTAATGAATAGTCTTTAACCGCATAGCGGGCACACTTTTCAGCAGCGGGTAACCCATCTTTTAACCTGTTAAAAGAACATTATAACATATTACTATGAAACTGGTGCTATTCAGAGTAACGGTACACTAGAATGTGAACATCCTCATGCTGAAATGTTTTCAGCTATGATCCTCCATGGCAGGCCAAGCTTTCACTTCAATGGCCAGAGGAAATCACATGGAAAAGAGCATTTTGAGAAATAATGTTGCTTAAATATCCTATGTTCCTCCATCATGTGTCTCTTCTCTTGACTAGGCTCAAGTATCTGTTTAATGTCTGATACATGCTCTGTTAGCAGCATGTTCATCATTGAAGGGAGCAGGTCTCCATAGAACCAGGCACGACTCTATAAGGGTATTTAGGCATTGCTGCCTTCAGCATCACAACCCCAAACTGAGCCAAAATCCCATTTTCAAAAGAGACTTAGGCACTTCCAGTGACAAATGGACTTTAGACTCAAGTGCCTAAAGCTCAGTTTCAAAAGGGATTTAGGCTCTTGAATCAGTCCAGCATTGTGACACTCAGCACAGCACCACCTAAATTGTTTTATTTAAAATGTGCTCCTTTGTAAAATATTTACAATGTACTTTGACAATGAGAACTTTATGTGTTAATAGTAATACGATCTAACAGGCCTCTCCAACATTTAACTGTTAAGATCTGTTTTTAACATGTATGTTTGTTTGGAAAATTGGTTCTTTGTGTCTTAACAGTCCAAGCTCCTCAGCTGCTTATACCATAAGGATGAATCCTTCACTCTTCACCCACATAGATATTCCAGTGAAATCAATGAGGCCACTCATAGGAATAACCCTTACTCATAAGAGTAAAGTCTACATGACCCAGTCCCAAACCGCTTTTATAATGACATCATAAAACTTTCCTGAATAAAGAGTTGTGATATCACAAGCATGACCATAATTTCAGATGGGAAAGAGCAACTGGTTTATTAAATTTCAAGAACCAGTTATTGAGTTCATGCAGATATTGTTAAAAACTCAAGAAAATACTGCATATACGTAGTTATTTCTAAATGGAATATTGTTTTCAAAGTATTATAGTCAGCACCAATGGTGCTTCCATAGCTTGATGTAGTCAGACTGATGTATTATCAATAGAGTACAAATAACTTTTCTACAATGGTGACTTAGTTCACTAAATTGTTGGACAAACTACTATGCTGTCATGTTCTAAGAAACATTTAGAGTAAGGTCTTGTAGTCTTTACATGGGCAATGGCAATCTTATCTGTTTAGTAACCCTAGATTTAGTTTTTGGTATCCCTCTGCATTTCAGAAGCTTTGTTTCTACATGGACAGTCAAGAAATCAGATCACTAAATAGAAATAAAAAGATTTAATAACAGCTTGTGGCAGTTTCATATATGTATTAATTTTCCATTTGGAGCAGCAAATGAAAACAAAACACAATGTTTGAAGCAAAAATAAATACTGGCTGAGAATACAGTGAACTCATGCTGTTCATGTACTTATGGATTGTTTTCCTAATCAGTCTTGCCACACACCCTTTGTTACAGTGTAATGAATCAAGCCACAGCTATTGCCATTTAAAATTATTTAAGCAAAAATAATGGTGATCTTGAATAGATAACATTGTTTGATATAAAGGTGCTTGGTCTAATTAAAAAAACTTCTTAAAAGATTTCTTAATATAGCGCATTTGAGAAAAAAAAAACACCGTCAAGTCACCAAATCTGTTATAGAAACTGTAGGCCACCACAAAACTTAGCCAACTTCTAGCAATACTTTACAAGGCTGATTCTTGCAACCCAGTCATTAGTTTCAGCTGACATTTTTATTTTGTTCCAATAGTCTCATTGGCTGATATGAGTGAAGACTGTCTTGTGTTCCAGACAGGTGTCAAGAGAGCTGGATTCTAGCCTCACATCAGCCACAGATTTTCAATGGGACTACTTGTGTTCTTGAAGTTAAGTACATGCTCAAGTGCTTTGCTGGATGAGGGCCTAATTAATTAATATTTGTGAGTACTCTGAAATCCTCTGATGGAATGTGCAATAAAAGTGGTAATATCATAATCATTTCCTTATCAGGGTACCTTACTTCAACATTTTACCAGAAAGTCAAATCATTAAACATTAGCAAAGATGTTATTTTCCCACCCAAGAGATAGTTCCTTTATCTATGTGGAAGTAACTGTAATCCTACCATACAACCTCTGGTGAGGGAAATGCCTTCACTTTCATTGACAGCCGATAGGATTTTCTGCCAGCTACAGTTTCAAGCACACTTTTTCTTCGGTGTTTCAAAGTAATGAATGTTTTATCTTAAAAAAACAAAATATAGGGTAGTTAAGAGACAGATGCTCAATCAGGCATTATACTTATTACTGACAATACAACATATGTTATTGTGATCTTTTACAAGAAGGTGCCTAACAGGGATCGCTGATCATTTGGGCATCCATGGATTTTGGGGTCTGAGTTATCAGATTTTCAGTGACCTATCTAGCCACTGCAAAACCTAATGGATCAGCACGAACATTCAGAAATTTGAGATCTGGCCCATGGCCTATAAACTTAGCTATAAATTACAAAGGACATTTTTCCAAGGGAAGGAATATTCTATTTATCTTCATCAGAGACATAACTCCACAAAAAGAAACAAAAAAATTCTTCATAACCTCATTAGACGTATGTCCAACCAATTCACTCTGTATAATTACATTACTAGATATTGTCCCATCTTTCAATCTTTATGATGACGTGTTTGCCTAGCAAAGTAATGTATGGAGTATTCCTTAAATTTCTTCTAAAAACTCTAAAGTTTGGAACAAAGGAAAACATATGACAGATCAATGGGTTGTAGACATCCTTTGAAAGTGCAGACAGGTCTATACTTAACTATGTTTTGAGTATCAAAGATAAGGTTAAGAATGATGCACGCAAGTCACAATTCAGTGTTTTAGTATCATCAGCCAGATTTTACCTAGACTTCAAGAAGGATATTTGTTCAAACAAACCTTTGAAGATTGGGCCCAAAGTGCTGATTCCCCCCCCCCTTTTTTTTTCTGGTTCCTTTACAAAGTACATTTCTATACCATCCTTCTCAACAGTGTCAGGAATGCATGTTTTGCAGTCATAAAAACTGAGTTTCAAACAAATCTCCAGAACGTAAATGTAAAAAAGAGTTTCAGTTTCTTTGAATGTTGATTAAAAACCTACTTTTGAACTGAGAAACCTCGTAGTTGAAAGCTCAGATCCTGAGGGTTTCAGATTGACTTATTCTAATTTATAAAAACTCAACTAAATTTGCTCTGGATAAGGATATTTAGTGATTAAAAACAGACAGAAATCCCCATGAGTATAACCACCTGGACCTTCAGCACTTGCTCTCCTCTACAACATGAGAAGAGAGAGAGAGAAAAGATGGGCTTTGCCTCATGCCCAGAACAAATCTAGGTTCTGGCCAATAAGCATGGGTGGGTGCTATAAGAGGCAAGATGAGGCAACGCCTTCCTTGGGTCTTAGTGCTCAGCCTCTCCCCTCCCTATTCTGACCCTTCCTGCAGGCTCCCACAGCAACTGTGGCAGCCTGGTGAGTCTTCCTCAGGAGGGGAACTAGTAACTTAAAAGTAAAAAGCCTTCCAGCTTGTCAGACTTTTTAGCGTAACACTAAACCTGTAAAAGAGCCGGTAAGTGCCAAGAAAGCCATTTAACAAGTATGTGCCAAACCGGTGATATATAATGTCAGTTGCTTTATTTACTGACAAAAAGAATTGTGCATTCCTGCATTACTGTAATATATCTACAGGACTTTAGTTTAATATTTGCTCTAAATATTTCATTAGTTTGTTGCTGAAGATTATAAAATTGCATCTTTAACAAAATCCTTGCATTGATTTGCAGATACACAATCTGAGAATTCAGATTTATCCTTAAAGACATATAGTTTTTTTAATTCTTCAAAAGATCACCCTTACCTAAAATACACATTTTCATTTTCATTTATATTGTACAAAAACTTGTTTCCAAAGTTTTCCTGTCTTTCTGTCCATTCCTTCTATAATCTTTTTTCCTCACCCTCCTGTTGAACAGAGCCCTTAAACATCCTATTTCTTCCAGATTGCTGGACAAATGAGTTTTTCTTTCTTCACTTCACACTATATAATGAACTAGTTTTAAGAGAATCCTCCACCAAAATCAGTACCTTAGTTATGCCTAAAATCTTTGGAAACATATTTTTAACATATGGTGAAATTTCATAAACATGTCTATTGTTACGGAGATCATACAAAATAAATTAATGTTCCCTTTTTCTAAAAGCAATGAACATTATTATGAACATACTAAACTGCTCTGACCGGTTAATTTAAAATGTCTTTGTTTCAGTGCACTAAATATATAGTAATCAGCAATGATTACTATGAAGCTTTAAGAGTACATTTAAATTATAATATTTGCTTAAAAATATTGATTAAGAAAATGTAAAATAGAAGAGCTACATCACATAGTCCATAATGTTCAATGTTATATACAGCAGGACAGTTGACTTGCCCTTACTACAAAATTTTGGAAATAAATCTCGGACAAACTTCAGGATATATCAAAAAATCTGTGATTGACATTTTTTTGTGCCCAAATTTAGAACTTTTAATTAGGTATCTTCTGCATGGCCAGTCTTCACAATCTGACATGCAGTGGAAAACATATTTTCTTTAGAAGGAAATGTTAGAAGATTTTTTTTGAATGTCATTTACTACATTTGGGTTCAGGGATTTGGCTGGAAGGGGTGAGCGGGGAAAGGGAGAGAAGAGAAGAAGGAGACAGGAAGGGGGCAGGGCTTGGGCAGAGTGGGGCTGGGGTGGGAATGGGCGGAACAGGGGTGGAGGATGGGTGGGGCCACAGGTTGGGAGCTTGCCTCCACAAGCAATAGCTTCACCCACCGCCCATACCAATAAGGGATGTGAGTTTAATTCAAGAAAACGTCTTAGAGAATAGCCTGCCAGCATCCCCCTTTCATTTAGCATCAAGGCAGGGAGCTCCAAACATTGTCTGACCTCTGCAGGAGCAGTATATATCATGGTGGAAACAGTGATCTCTCAGGTAAGCAGGTCCCAAACCATCCAGAGCACCCTTAGTTAAAACAACATGCTGATTTCCAGCTGGAAGCCATTGCAGCTGGCTTAATGCCCTCAGGCTGAACCCCCTTTTCATAAAGGAGTTGCAATAGCCTGCACTTGCTTCAGCATTTGAATTGTCCCAAGGTGTAGTTCCATATAGAGTGCATCCCATTAATCTACTTTCCATGTGTGGATGGTAAGGAATGAACTGTGTATGCAGGTAGAGATGTAGTTCTCCTAAGCATACAAAGAACTGCCAAGAGCCGAAAACAGTATTGTGGACTAATTGGTTTGCATACCATTGGTCACAGGTAACAAAAGCTAAAGGTTGTCCAGACGAGAAGCATTGGGGTTCTTCCATTTAAATTAAGATTTGTTTCTTCTTTGGGAGTCTTTATGGTACAGTATTGACCAATGAAGAATTTTCTTACATATTGCAAACAAAAGTGATCATATTAGTGATTAGAGTAAGCTATCTACTGCCAATTAAATAAAACAGTATCTTTGACCAAATGGAACATATTCTGTTTCCATGCTATTTTCTCTTCCTATGGCCGGCTTGCCAAAACCTCCATTTTGTGCTTGTGTACAAAAGGTTTCTAACCATTGATTAGCTTTGAACACATAATGTGAGCATGAAACATTCTACACATGCACACTATCTATTACCATAAACGTGGACTGTTGTGTTAACAGACTTGATTGATGGTCCACTCTTCACATTGCAGGTATACTGGCCTTTATCAATATCACGCACTTTGCCAACAACAAGAATACTGTAGAAAATATTGGCATCTGTATTCCTTTGTCCCATGCGGTTTGTTATAGATGCTCTGCGGTTTGCCTAGAAAGCAAGAAGTGTAAATCAAATATATTATTAATGATTAGTAATCATATAATTTGATGGCAGGGCCACAGAATCCCCAAAATGACACAATAATTCATCCTTGGCTGCTACTTTGGCACTCCCCACAGAATCTCTGCTCTGGTGCTAGAGGCAGTGCGGAGCACAGTGTGAGAGTTGCCACTGTGACTCACTGCACATGGGCAGATTTCCCTGGCTCCAGTGCAATGGGGCAGGAAAGGACTAGCAAGCCCAGCTGCCCATTTAACTCTCCATTATCCTTACTCTTCAAGAAAGAGGGGCTTGGAGAGGAGTGGGGGAGTTAAATCGAACAAGATGATCTGATTGGTATCCACTATGTTCCAGACCTACCGGAACAGAGGTGTGCTGTTTGGATTTGCTTTCACAATAAATGCAGGTCTTAGCTAGCTATGCTTGTTGTGTAGCTATCATGGCAGAACTAGATCCTAAGGAGGTTGTGGATCTGGGGTCCCACAATTCAGAGAGAAACCAGTCCTCTGCTCTGCGTGAGTGAACCAGAATGACATTTCCCCATATAGAGTCCAATCCCTGAAGACAGGAAATGCCTCTGGAAAGGCTCATGTATTAACCTTGTGCACCTTCCAACCCTGAATTTAACATTTAATCCAGGTATTCATCACTCCGGTATTGCATTTACCACTTCTGTAGGTGGCTACATAGTGACTTCCCAACTTTCAATACTGACAGCTATAAGGCTCAGAGAAGGGGAGTGGGTGGAAATGGGAGCTAAGATATGGGCAGAGGTTGAGTTGTGTGGCACCTAGGAAATGAGGCTGAAGAATGTGAATGCTGCTGACAAGATAGATGATGAAGAAGCCCCAGGAAAGGGCTGAAGCAACAGGAAAGGAAGATTATGTTAAATGCAGCATGCTGAATAAAATGGAGAAGACATAGGAGGCCAGAGAGGAGCAGATTTACAGTAGACAAGGTGTGTGCCAGCGTGTCAGTATCAGGAATTGAGAATTCTGGAAACATTACACAGAGAGAAATGGCAAGATTTGGCAAGAGACTAGGGTGGAGCAGAAGATAAACTGAAGCTGAGGGGTTATTTCCTGTAACTCCTCCTCTGCCTTTGGCCTCAGCTTTTATTTAACTCAGAACATTATTATTGTCTGGCAAAACAGTGAGTACTCTAGCATCTAAATGAAAATAAACCACTACTTCATAGTGCAAAGTGTGATTGTAAGCAGTAGCTGGCAAGGCAACAGGGTGCCACTCGAACATGCTCAGAATCTTGTTTGTTGCTAAGTTATTTATTTCGGAGATGAAAAAAAATGCTAATCAAAGCAGTTACAGTACACTAGAAGCTGCCATGGTAATCATTCTTACATAGTGTAATCATAATTTCAGGTTGCGATTAGGCACAATGACTGACATAATAAATGATCATGACTTGAAGCTACAGTATAAATCAAACTGACATGAAAGGACTGAGAGCTGTAAACTTTAAACGAATGTCAAATTTCTTATCAGCTTAACACGACTCCTTGGCAGTTGTTTTGTAAATGACAAGTATTTATGAGGATGCTCCCAATCTAGGAGGTGGAGGGAGAGGGGAAATACATTCAAGATCATTCTTGTAGTTGTCAAAACAAGAGAATTGTTCATGTGACACTTAACAAATGAGATCTTGGCTAGCTGAATTGTAATATCTTTTCTAAACATGCTTGAGTCGGGTGCCTGACTGTCTGCCAGTCCTTTACATGAATGGCCTTAGAAAGATGGTTTAACTGAAAAGTTTTCTGTTACAAAAGAGAACTTGGCACGGGGTGATACATTTCTGTTACTTCACTGAACCCAAGAAGATGTTCCCAAGGATGAAACAATTCTATTGTTCACTCCTGATTATGCAATATACTACACTGTGTTTTGTAAACATGTTTACTTATTCAATTAAACAAAATAATAATTGTAAAAGCCAATAAAAGACATGTCAGTGAGGGTCATGACAATGGAATTCCAAGTATGGCAAGCATTTCAGACAAAAATTCCTGTTGGGATTGCTTATTAATGGGCTGCTGTTTTAGAAAATAACTAGCATTTCTACATACAAACCAAATCACTCACCTCACCAGGGTAACTCCATGTCATCTGAACTCTTGTGTTCCAGTCTGCAGCAACTGTACAGTTAATGGCAAGCATGTCTCCTTTCAGCAATTTGACTAGATTTGGGGTGTTTAAATGCACATCGAATATTGTGTTGCCTGTAAATCACAAACAAAAAATTAGTAGAATTACACCAACATAATGCCATGTGTATAAGAATGAGATAGGTGAATGATACTCACTTTGTCGGTGTGTTAGGTATTTCGTACTATACTTATGCCCATCAATGGTTGTCTCACAGCTCATGAGACCTATGAATCGGTATGTTGCCTTTGGTATTATAAAGCCTTTTGTGCTATCCCAAATTATTGTCTTCCCATCAGGAATGAGAGTTTCTAGTGGAATCTGAAAATGAAGACCACGTTTTATAAACTAATCCATTTTTATTTACACAGAGCACACACACACACATACACACACACACCCCGAAATATGTCCTTTGGAGGCCTAATAAAAGGAATTTAAAAAACAAATAAAAAATGCCAGTCAACAACTCGCAAATGGTGATGTTTAATTAGGCATATTTTCAAGTCCATTATTATATTAAATTCAGAAAACCTAGGTGCAGAATGTGAAGGTTCATTGTATTCATCATTACACTATTTACTACAGGTTGTAAATTAATATACAGAAGATTGACACTAGCATTAGCCTGGCCTTAGGAGCTTAGTATGCAATGCTATTGGCTTTCAGTGGCAGCCAAAATGCCTGTCTCAGACAGACTTTGCAATTAACTATCCTGGTGTGGCTATTGAAAAACAAATATGCATTTTCCCCCACAGCTGACAGATCAACTTCTTTTGCTGTCATTTGGTGCCTTTAACAAATGCCAGCTCAGATTCAATTTAATGAGTCTCTTGATTTCTATTATCTTCCATGGGCACTGGACTATTTCAGCAAAAAGTGTGAATAATATGAGCACATGTTCCCAAACTGACACATCATACTGTACATACTTCTCATAACTATCACAGAACATAACCCATGAATCATAAGGCTGCAGAGCTGCCTCAGGCATGCTAATTGTAATTCTTACTGGAAAATGAAGAAAGCCACAGGCAGCTGTGGACTTAGTTTTTCAGAAGTGATTAGTGATTTTTGGTACCCAACCTAAGTCATATTAATTGGGCCTTATCTTTAGCACTGAAAATCAGGCATCTTTAATGAGTACCCAAAAACTGAAGAACCCAAAATCATCAGTCATCTCTGAATCTTTAGTCACAAAAGTACAATTCAGCCCCCACACATGAGATTTACAGTTAGGAAATAATCAAATGCTCTGTCCGTGGCAGCAGTTAATATTTTACATGATCACCTTCTGAATTTTAAATCCATTTTGATACAACAAAAACCTGCAAAGGCAAAATATTATATCAGCACTGTGGTTCACGCAAAAACATGTTAAGAATTCTTGTGTTCTCATCCTGCTATGTATACTTTTCCCTATGTAGCATCTGGAACATCATCATTAGACAATTACTTATTTCCTAACATCCTCTGACCTTCAAAACCATTGATGGCTTTGGTTCTTAGAGCAAAAACCCCCCTTCTCAAAACACAGCAATGGGCAAAAGGCTTGGAATACACAAATTCACATTCTTTTGACACGTTTGAAAGAAGACCTGCACATTTTTAAGATTACTCACAGCTGAGCTTTGGAAGAAATGAATGGTTGTACCCTTCCCCTCCCCAAGTCAACAAAGCACCTCCCACTGCCACTTCTTTCTGCCCCCTGCTGCTGCATCCCTTCCACCTCTTTCCTCTCCCCTTGCTTGATCAGAGAGCTCATCTCCAGGTCAGCCCTAGTCCTCCTGCAGCCAAAGCCTTAAGGATGGATGCCCAGAGTGTGGGGCCTTGTGACTAGTTGGCTTCTTCCTGCACAGAACACCTTCCCTTTGAAATGTGGCACCCTGGATACTGAGTATTCAGGACAGGCCTAACGCTGTCCTCAAGATCCCCTTCACTCATCTCCTGCCATTTCCTTTGACAGACATGAATGATGAAAAAAGGAACAATAATTACAGCTGGCACAAAAGTGCTGCACTAGAATAGAATTCCTTATCTTTACAACATCTGATAAGAAGCTATAATAAGCATGCAAATCACGGGATGTATGTGTTACACCCATAAGCACAGTACATTACTTTATAGCCTGCTGGCTGACACTCAGCAGTGACTTATATTCTAGGGATGGCGCTATTGTAGTTACTGTTTCTACATACAGACAGTATGATTAACCAGTTCACTACTCTATTTCCAAGCCACCCAGCTGGGTTTCCCCCTGCTGGCTCAGGGGAGGTGCAGGTTGTCCTTATTGTTTCACTGCTGCATTCCCCCAGGTGTCCTGCTGAGACATAAGAGGAGGATTCAATTTGCAGTCATGGGCTCCACAGGAGCCCCACAAGCAGATGCTGCCCACCATAAGTGGAGAGGAATTCCTATTCGTTAATCAGTCTGTTAATAAATTTGCATTAGCCTAGCTTTTGGGCTTAGAGTGTTGTTCATCTCGCCTTAATACACAGCACATGCTTCCCTTTAGCTAAAAAAGCTTGTAACACTGGATCTCCCTAGGAGTGGTGCAGGTCGGGGGAGAAAATCTAAATTACTAGAACAAACATTTGCAAACTTAATCTCATTTTGTGAGACCCAGTATAGTTTGGGACTCCTCGAGCTCCAGGAATCCAGCCATCTCTAATGCAAACCCATGCACAATTTGCCAGTCTGGCACCTCTCAGGAATGGTGAGAGCTACATAAGCAGCTTGGAGGCTCTTTAAAAAAATAAAATAAAAACTATGTGTGGGCTAGGGATGTTAAGGACTAGTCGACTATCCGATAAGCATTTGCTTATCAGATAGTCTGTCGACTAGTCAACTAGTCAATCCCACCCGTTGCTCTCTCTATGAGATAGAGGCAGCAAAGGGGGGAAGGGGTACTTCAAAGAGGCAGTGCCGCACAGCTGAGCCGGGGATCAGCTGTGTGGTGCTGCCACTTTGAAACCCCAAAGCGGTATTTCAAAGGGGCAGCTGCAGCACAGCTGATCCGCGGCTCAGCTCTGCAGCACTGCCCCTTTAAAGCGCTGTGGAGCCCAGGGAGCTGGGGAGTCCCCAGCGGACCCTGGGTTCCGAGCGGCATTTCCCCAGAACCCAGGGTTAGCTGGGGACTCCCTAGCTGACCCCCGGGTTCCCAGGAAAATACTGCACAGAACCCAGAGTCAGCTGGGGAGTCCTCAGCTGACCCCGGGATATAAGCGGTATGCAGCACAGCCCCCACTGACCCTGGGCTCCATGGCTTTGAAATGCATAAGAGCCCCCTCTGACAATAAAGAGGAGTGAGACACATGAGAGAGTACAAGAAAACATTGAGACAATATTGGTCAGCTTAGCCTACGGTACTTATATCTCCCACATCACCATAGCAAATAAGTTACCCTGGTCACCCATTTTTCTTCTTGTTTCCATTTGTCAGTTTTCTGAGGCAGGCACTATCTTCATATGTGTACAGCACTTAGTACAATAGATCCTGTCTGGGGACTTATGGGCCCACCACAATACAATATTGATGGCCTAACAATGTAGTAAGATACATTTCCAATATGTTACCTTGCTGGTGTGGGGAAGGCATATGCTGTAGCTGCTGTAGTTCCCATTTGAACTTTCGCTAGAAGTCACTATATAAAGCTGGTGGTTTTGGCAGTCTGGCTACTAAGAATTAGACCAAAACCAAAACTAATTCCAAAAGTCATCGAACAAAGAGAAAAAGCCTTTCAGTCACTATAGACCTTGGCTGGATTTGAAGTAGTGACCCAGAAAAAAAAGGTTCCATCTTCCTTTGCCAATCCACTGTACTGTCTTAATCCCTGGCTGTAAGATTTTTTTTGATTTTCATTGTGCATTGATTGCCATCTCATGCAATATGCAAACATAGGCCCACACCCTTAGTTTTAAGTTATAGCAGCTATGCATTTCAAAACTCACATAAAGCTGTCATTATATTTGTACAATTGATATCGTTAGCTAACATCAGCTGTTTCACTGGCTAACTTCATCCATAGCACGAAACATGAATAATAAAATTTCCCCACACTGCATCATTGAAACTAAAAGATAACAATACTAAAATAAAAATGTGAATGGCAGAGTCTTCCCACTACTTCAGGATTTAGTCCACTCCAGGGGGAGGAATCACTTCCCTAGGAAGTGTGAAATGTGACTGAGAACCGATTTTCTGAATTCCTTTTAGCACAGGGTAGAGACCTAATGGCTCTATGCTGTTCTTCCAGCTACAGAAGTTCCAGAACAGGAATCCTGGCTTTTCAAGTCATTACTAAATGGAACACTGAACTACTGCTTTGCCAGCATTATGACTGCAGTCGTGAAAAAAATGGCAGGCATCTCTTAATTGTTACATAAGCAAAAAATATGTCTGGAGTCTATATCCACTGGTTTCATAGCATGACAAAATATCAAGTACATAATCTAAGCACCTGTACCTTACATATTCCAGGAAATGCTAATATGAACTAGGGAGGCATATTTCTTTTTCCTGGAATGCAAAAAGTATATGTAACCATGTTCCTCCTCCCTTATTAACTGTGTTACATCTGATCTTCGTGCCATAGAACCTCATGATCCTACATGACAAACTTTGGCTGTAAGCATAGTGGGCACTCCATGGCAGTGGAGGGGGGAGGGTATAAACCTTATCTATCAGAAAAGGAGGAATAGGGGAAACTTATTTTAAAAAAGATCGTTGTCAGTCCCACCAACCTGGGGAGGCAAAGGGGGCAGTTGCCCTGAGGTCCAGCAATTCAAAGGAGTCCAGGGCTCGTAGCTGACGCTGCTGCTACAATAGCCCTCGGCGCTTTGAAATTGCCACTGGGGCACCACGCCACGCACTCCAGGCAGCTCTAAGGGTTGGGGGGGCAGAGTGGTATGCTGCAGGTGCACAGAGGACTGACTGCCCCTGGCCCCACTCCTTCCACCTGAGGCTCCACCCCTTCTGGGAGTGCAGAGGCAGGCCTCCCTCACCTTGCCCTGGGGCCCACGGAGGCTGTCAGTGCCCCTGCTCCTTGTAGGTGGAGTGCTTAAAGTTAAACTTTCTCAGTTAGGAATTAAATACAGTGAGGTTTAAGATGCAACAAGGAAACATGTTTAACTCCACTACTTCCAAAATCCAAAAAAAATAGGTTTTCATTCCACAATATACACACTTCAACCCAAGCCCCGTTTATTCTTTGCTTCTACAACCATCTAATTTTCTACACAACCCTGCTCCACACCTCGCCAAGGCATTGTTTTCCAGAATCAAAAGTGTTTTAATCTAAAGAGATCACTTTTAGATTCAAGCAGTTTGTTTTCTCTGTATTTTCAGCTTCCTTTAATGTGATTTAGCAGTTGGAAACAAGGAGGAAAGTTAACATGTCACTAGCTGGGTCTCCACAGACTACAATCAAGTGCCCCATGAACCACTGCACTCTGAAAACCTCTGACTTAAATTAAAACACAAGGGCCAAATCTCAGCTGGTGTGAATCAGCCAGGACAATGGAACATTGAATTCAGTGGATCTATGTTGATTCTCACCAGCTGAAAATCTGGCCCCTTGTATCTTATTTGAACAGCTCGTCAGTTTTCTTGAGTTCTGTCTCACTATTTCCTGCTGTTTTACACAAAGAGTTGACCTTCTCTTTCCTGCAACAATACTATTCATCTATTCCTTCACATATAGAGCTCACTCCAGGCACAGATAAAGCATCACCCCCTTGACTTGCACAACTCTCCTGTTCTAGGAGCCATAGTCTTTATGTAAACTAAACAAGAATAACATTAGTAAAGAAACTCTTATCTTGATGCCTGAGGATTTACTTCATGTATGTAATTCTACTAGCTTCTTTGGGAGCCATGTGCATACAGTTCTATGCATCAACGCACTTGTGCCATCATCCTCTGAAGACAATGGGAGTATCTTTATTGATTTCAGTGGCTGATTTCAGGCTCCAACATAAATCATGAGTGCCCCAGAATATATAGTTACTTAACATTTAACACAAGGAAACAAGTATTCATAATTTGCTCATACATTCGAGTTATTAAAACAGTTCAAGAGCAGGACACATTTATATCTGCAGCTATACTTTCAGAAATATGCATGGATCAAGGTACCTTTTTTAATGTAACAGCAATGTCTGGTGCGGTGACTCTGCATGGAATGATCACCTCTCTTCCCTCAGTCATCTGTATAATTTCAGGTATGTCGCTGTGCAGCTGTACAAATGGACTGCCTGTATCTACAGAGAAGGATAAAAAGAAAAGATAACTGCTAGAAACATTTAAACCATAGAAAAATACAGCCAATTTAACCAGATTATACTAACAGATAACCCAGTAACTAAAAAGAGCCTACTCATCTATTGTGGTAAATCTGAAAGGCCTAGAGAAAAGTCTTTCCTGAGTCCCTCTATCTCTTTAGAAATGGTTCTTTCTTTATTTCCAGACAACTATAACAAAGTATCGGCCATTGCTCCCTAGCTATCAGTGTTGATAAATTTCTAAAATAGCTGTTGCATTTATTTTCATTATTTATAGCCAGTAAAACATTTTTGCAGTGTTCAAAAAATATTTTTATCCATCATTAATAAACAACACACATCATTTCTTTACATTTTGCATCATCTTTAATATATATACATGTGTTGTCAAGTAAGCATTTTTTAAAAAAATTATTGCATCTCATATATTAGGGCTTTGGAACGGGTCCCATATGAAGAGAGATTAAAAAGAATTGGACTATTAAGCTTAGAAAAGAGGAGACAAAGGGGGGATATGATAGAGGTCTATAAAATCATGACTGGTGTGGAAAAAGTGAATAAGGAAAAGTTATTTATTTGTTCCCATAACATAAGAACTAGGGGTCACCAAATGAAATTAATAGGTAGCAGGTTTAAAACAAACAAAAGTAAGTTTTCCTTCATGCAATGCACAGTCAATCTGTAGAACTCCTTGCCAGAGGAGATTGTGAAGACCAGGACTTTAACAGGATTCAAGAAAGAACTAGATAAATTCATGGAGGTTAGGTCCATCAGTGCTATTAGCCAGGATGGGTAGGAATGGTATCCCTAGCGTCTGTTTGTCAGAGGCTGGAAATGGATGACAGGAGAGGGATCACTTGATGATTACCTGTTCTGTTCATTCCCTCTGGGGCTTCTGGTATTGGCCACTGTTGGAAGACAGAATACTGGGCTAGATGGACTTTTGGTCTGACCCAGTATGGCTGTTCTTATGTTCTTATATGGCTCAAATATAAATAAAATACCATATTTCTTTATGTTTTGGTTGGTTTATTTTTTATTGTCATTGGGACTAAGCTGGAATTCACCTATCAAAAAACATACCACTAAAGGCCTATTCCTGCTCTCCTTGAAGTCAATAGCAAAACCCACATTAGCTTCAATGAGGCTACATCTAGACTGCAGACTTCTTTTGGAAGAAGCTTTTCTGGAAGAGCTCTTCTGAAAAAACTTCTTCCAAAAGAGAGTGTCCACATAGTAAAAGTGCATCGAAAAAGCGATCTGCTTTTTCTAAAGATAGTATCCACACCGATTGGATGCTATCTTGCATTGAAGCTGTGATTACTATGGACAGAGTGGCCACGAGGGCACCTGTGCTTTTTCCTCTTCTTTCAAAAGAACTCCCTCTTCCCCATCCACACATGCGTTTTTCCAAAAGAGATCTTTCGGAAAAAGGCTTCTTCCTCATAGAAAGAGGTTTACCAATGTCGGAAAAAACCCTCCATTCTTTCAATTTTTTGTCGAAATAACGTGATTGCAGTGTGGACATAAGTGACTTTTTTTGGAAAAACAGCAGTTTTCCGAAAAATCTCTGTAGTGTAGACAAAGCCAAAAGACTAGGACTCGGATCCTAAATATGGTCATTACGTCAGATATTCAAATAGCTCTTAGAATATGGACTAGTAAGCATTAATCATTGTATTCCTTCCTACCAGCACAATATTGTGTGTCTTTCTTGTAAGTGACAAGGTAAATGAAAATGAAATAAAAGTTTTCCTGACATTTAACTCAACAACCAAGACTTAACAGTATAATTTACTATAGCTTTAAGCAATTACTTCTGACAAAGGGTATTGGCATAAATAGTTCACACTGAAAACAGGGAACATTACTGTTGCTTTTGCAAATGTATTTTTGTTTGTATTTAACAAAAGTGGGCAAAAGCCACAAACTCTGGATTCAAATCCTGTTTGCAAGTCGTCAGATCTGGGTTTTACACAGTGTAAAGAGAGAAACTATTTGCAAAATTCAAACCCCTACGTTTGGCTTTTTTCACACTTCTGAATGGTGGACTATTTTATTCCTAATATAAGACTTATTTCTAGTTCTGGTTCATTTTCAGTAAAATTATAATGTTTTCACTCAGTCAGAACCCTATGCACAGCAATAGTATTTTTTCCTGCCAATACATGGACATTTGTGAATGTTGAAATGGAGTATCACTATCAAATCACCCCATCAGGAATCTCTGCACATTTCTCTATGTTCAGTGAAGCAGCTACTCTCTAAAGACATTACTTTTGCTTCTCTTTCACTCAAGAGTATGTGCATCATTTCACATAGTAATAAAATAAAGAAAATCATTTAAAATTGAAAGACTGGGTCACAGTCACATCTATTGTGATTGCAAAAGGAACTCATGCATAGTAGAAACCTGAGTATGCAATAAAAATATTCCAAGACTTGTTAGTCTAACATTTCCTTTGCAATATGATTCAAGGAAAGACCAAGGCTGTGCCTGCTTGTACCATTGTAAAAGAAACATTTTTTTTTTTTTGCAGGGGTTGCAGTTATGGAAGAGGTCACTAAACCTTTAACATCACTAGTGAAACAGACTTATTACTCCCCTAAGGCTTATTTATCCTTGTCACAAAATTAAGAGCTACTTTCCAAAAGCAGCAAACTTTGCAGAGTAGTTTCCTGTATCATAATCTCCAAATCGTTACAAGTGTGAGGAAGAGCTGCCCTGAAGACTACCGGTCCTGTCTCCAGACAAAGTGTCACCACTGACTGATGCCAACATTGCTCAAGTGGGAGCTGTACCGCCCTAACCTCACAGGACTCCCTGCCCGACGAGAGGCGGTGACAGGAAACCAGCACAAAATGTGAAGAACATTTTTTGTCTTCCTTAATGGAAGTGTGCAGGCTTCTATTCACACTTGGAGGAGACAGTCAAGCGTTGCAACAAAGCTAACACGGTTTCCTTGACTCCTCTGAATGCTATGGTTACATGTGAAGGTGGTTTTCCCCCTGTAAATCTGAAAGTACAGTTACATACAAGAGCACTTAGACATAAAGAGCCAGCTGCAGCTAGAGCTCGATTCGCGTGCACAATTCCCATTGACATCACTAGGGAGTTCCGCCATGGACTGAGAGCAGTATATGGCCCAAAGCCCTCCAAATGTCTTCCTGCTTTTGATTAAAAGGAATATGCATCATGTTTCCTAGCAGAGTTTTGTTTTCATAATTAATGTGGAGGCTTTTCCTGAGCCCCTTTGATTTTATTCTCCTTCCTTCTTAATACTCATAAGGGGATATAGTCATTACTTCAGGACTAGCAGCTGGCGCTGGAGTAACAGTCAGAATCCTCCAATGAGACAGAACCTTTCTTCCCCAATTAATAAAACCTCCTGATCCCATCCTAGTCCTTCCTTCCCACCCCTCAGCATATCTATTATGATCTATTGCTAGCGGCATCTGCCATATTTCCCTTCTGATTGCCAAAGATTAATCATTCCTTCCTGAGGTGATGTAACACAGAGGTGAATTAGGTCCTTCGAGTCTAAGTCTGACTTCCCTCCCCTATTCTTCTGAGCCATCTCCAATGATGTTATTTCTCCACTTTTGGGACCTTATTCACTTTTACTCTAGTGTAACTAACTCTAGGTGTAAACGCAGAGTAACACTGGGGTGAATCAGGCCATAGGGACTACTTCTGACTTTGAATAGAATGGTATATATTAAAAAAAGAGTATTTTCAGCACTACTGAAGGCCATAATAGCACAATGTATTAATCTCTTTTGGTTTTAAGTATTTCACTGGGAGGAGCATGTTTATTTTTGGCTAAACAACCAGCTACAACTGAAGGAGAAAAAACCCTGAATATTTGCATAAGCTGAAGATAACTTCTTACTGAATATTATATTTTAATATAATAATTGTGCCTGTAGCTAGTGGATATGTAATATGTTTAATCTATTTACCAGCAATATTTCCCACTCACAATCAATGGAACAACATAAAAAGTAGTCACAGAATCACAAAACTTATGAAGGTCATTTGCTGTATTGTCTGTGAGCTAAATAGCAGCTATTTTATTGAATTGGTCATTAAACAGTTTCAAACATGATAAGAATCTTAATTCAGCCAAATATTATGGTAAATATCTTGCACAAACAATTGTATTAGCACATACTGAAATGGAATAGTAAGAAAAACAAGTGTTCCCCGTTCCCATATTCTGTGCCCTCAGGTTTCTTTCCTTCAACAACACAAGTATCTGCCTCTGAAAAAGATTTGGTGGTCATGGTGGACAATCAACTGAATAAGAGTTCCCAAAGTGATGCTGTGGCCAAAGGAGTTAATGTGATCGTGGGGTACATAACCAAGGACCTTGAGTAAGGACAGAGTGTTTTATTTTAGTTCTATATTTGGCACTGGTGTGATTGCTAGAATAGTGTGTCCTGTTCTGGTGCACACAATTCAAGAAGGATGTTGACAAGTTGGGCTATGTCTAGCCTGCAGTGCTTTTCCAAGATGCAATGCCGCATTCAAAGAATGCATCTGCTTTTTTCGGAAAATTTTTCAAAAAAGCGGACACGTTCTTTTGCCATCCCTGTAAACCTTGTTTTACAAGGAAGAATGGATGTGTCAAAAGAGCAGGTTTTTCCAAAATTTAGCACCGTTTAGATGTGCCAAATTTTGGAAAAGCCTCTTTCGACAGAAAAGCAGAAAAAGATAGGCAAATTGCGGTTCGCAATTTGCGTATCTTTTTCCGACTTACCTTTGTAGTCTAGATGTCACCTTGGAGAGGATTCAGGGAAAAATCACAAAAATGATTAAAGGATTAGTGAGCATGGATAATAGACTCAAAGATCTCAATATATTTAGCTTAACAAAGAGAAGGTTAAGGGTTGACTTGGATTATGTCTATTTGGCTCTACGTGGGAAGCAAATATTTAGTAATGGGCTCTTCAATTTAGCAGAGAAAAACGGAACATGATCCAAAGGCTGGAAGTTGAAGATAGACAAATTCAGACTGGAAATAAGGTGTGAATTTTTAACAGGGAGGCTAATCAACCACTGGAACAATTTATCAAGGGTCATGGTGGAGTCTCCATCACTGCCAATTTTTAAATCAAGATTAGATGTTTTTCTAAACAATATGTTCGAGGAATTCTTTGAAGAAGTTTTATGGCCTATAGTATATAGAAGGCAGATGATCACAGTGATCCCTTTGGCCTTGAAATCTAGGAGTCTATGAAATTCAAAAAACACACATATAAAAATATCGGACGCAAACTCTGTGTGTAAAAGCCTAGCACCACTGATGGTTAAGAGAGTTTTCCGACTGAATTCAGTGGGTTCAGAATACCTGTTTATATCATGTTTATCATAGTAGTATCTCAGGCTCAAAGGAAATTGGGTTGCATTTGTGAAACTGAAAAGAGAACTGAGCACAGTGGGAATAGACTGTGCACAGAATCTGGCCTTAAGTGAACAAAATTACTTCTACAACAGAAGCCCTTCAGTCTTCTTTTCCTTTCCTGGCCCAAAAAATAATGGTCCTCCAGTGAAAATGACTGGTGGACATTGAAGAAAGTGATTTTGAGACATGAATTAATAGCCTTAGAAATCAACCTAGGACAAGAATAACTTGGCAAGCAAAATGCAAAGAATAAAGGAGTTGAACATCTCAAGACTAAAGCACTTATCTTCAAACACAATGGGCTTATTGTCGACATGGGAGAGCAATGCGCTTTGCAGAGGCATAGTTTCTAAAGTTAATTGGTCTGTGTAGACCATGCTGGTGCATGCTAGCACACTTTAACATCAAGGCACAGTAGGGAACGGTACATGTTAGCAGGTTCTAGATGGACAATTTAATGCACAATGCATTAGTGCACTTTACAAATCATACTCCTGTAGTGAGCACTGCTGCTCCATGTAGACAAGCCTGAAGTGTTGCTAGCATAAGCCTAGGATGGTTTCTTGATGTTTTCTCAATAAGGATTTCTTTTCCCAGAGCAGTTTTATGTCCTTACATAAGTAAGTTTATAGCATGGTATTAAATCATGATTATAATAATAATTCTTAAGACAAAGTGTCCCTACCACCATTAATCAGGGAAATCATACTAGAGACATAGATACAGTAATTCTAGTAACATGATCCCTAAATTGTTAATTTCAGGAATTGACTATTTATTATTTGTGTTGTGGGAACACCTAGAGACTGCAATCATGGATCAGGCCCCACTGGGCTAGGCACTGTACACACATGAGGAAAAAATACTCCCTGCCCCAAAGTTCTTATAATCTAAAACTTAAGTACTACAAATATTTTTGCATGTGCTTATCTTTATGCATTGTGGGTAGTACCAGTAAATCCAAAGGAACCACTCATATGCAAAGTGAAGCATCACCATATGCAGAAATGGAAACTACATTCATGTCATTTATGATTTATGTCAATGTGTTCTAGCGGGCTCTATTTTTTTGCACTTTCTTACACACTGAAAACATGTCCACATACTGCATACAGCTGTACTATAGTTTTAACTAGTTTCCTTTTCATAACAAATGTGTGATCACATTATTGACTTTGACAATCCGCTAGCCAAAAAGTACAATTCATATGATAGAGCTGCGCCAAATCACAGAGATGGATCATGACAGGGAGGTGCAGAATCTCCCGGACGGGGAACATTGGGTCAAGTTGTTCCATGGCCAGCTTATTACTGATTTTTTTTAAAGTACAGAAAGAAAATAATCTCAATCTTTGGTCAAAATTCAGAGATTCGGGGGGGGGGGGGAGTTTTTGACAAATCATTTTTAGATGATCTGCCTATTCTGAGATGTAATATCATGCAAGGCTCTGAAAAGTGCATCCATTAAAATCACATTTAAAATCCATTCCAACTCTTAAGGCTTGATTCAGCCAGCTGCCAAAAACTGGAACTCTCCTGTGATGTCAAAGTGTACATCTACACTGCATGGCTATTTCGGGATACCAGAGGTATCCCGAAATGGCTACCCCACATCTACACAAGCCAACCATTATTTTGAAATATTTTTCAAAATAACGGGAGCGCTGTTTTGCCATCCCGGTAAACCTCATTACATGAGGGATACGGGATGGCTCGAAATAGTGCGTTATTTCAAAATTTGGCACTGTGTAGACGTGCCAAATTTCAAAATAAGCTATTTCAAAATAGATTTGAAATAAGATATGCAATTTGCATAGTGGAAATTGCTTATCTTATTTCGAGTGTAGAGTGCTGTGTAGACACACCAAAAGGGAATTCTGTGTACCAAGGGCTTACAGGGTGTGATGCTAAAGGTTTCAAAATGTGCTCTCCAAAAAAACCAAGCACTTTGAAAGGCTTATTTTTTTCCAGTATCCACTAACTCTGGTGACCTTCATTTTTGATTGCTAAGCTTGAAACACTTAGCCATCTTATCTTAGGCACACAAACAATAGAAATAACCAAATTTAGAAGACATATTTGAAACTAGTCATTGATGATCAATGAATGTGTCTACTCTGAATTGAATTGGAGTAAAATCTTGTTAAGTTGCTTCATCTTCATGTTCTAGTACTCAGAACATTGTAGAAGGGGCACAGAGCAGGAGTTTCATTGAATATTTCCCCATTCAGGGAATAGCGCCAAGGAGATAAATTAGCATACATGAATACTGACAATGCTAGGAAAGATCTTGAAGAATGACAAATTGGAGACTGATAATCAGATTAGGACAACACAAAACAATTTTCATCGCCGACCAACCTGCAAAACAGTTAGCAGATTCCCCCTCAAATTCAGTGACAGATTTTTGTGAGAATGAAAAAGGCAGTTGTCATGGGTGAAAACTTAAGCTATTTAGCTCTAAAAAAGAAAGACCATTTGGCTTTAAAACTGGTTACATTTCCTCTATAGAGATAGACATGATTTCCCCCAGGGGAAAAATTCTCAACTCTGTCAGTATGAAAAGGTTGCTACTGCCCAAATCTGAATTGACTATGGGAAATGGCAATATGGCAACCCGGAACCAGAATTCCTTTGAATTGCTGCAAAGTTCTGGTATTAAAATACTGAACAAAGTCATTTATTTCCCCCAGAACTATCAGGAGAGTGAGTGGCAGCAGTCATGGAGGGCTGAGGCTATGTCTCAACTGCAGGCTTCTTTCGGAAGAAGTTTTTCCCAAAGAGATCTTCCGAAAAAACGTCTTCAGAAAGAGAGCATCCACACTGCCAAAGTGCATCAAAAAAGCAATCTGCTTTTTCGAAAGATAGTGTCTACACTGAATGGACACTGTCTCGCATTGAAGCTGTAATTATGGACGGAGTGGCCACCAGGGCAGCTGTGCTTTTTCCTCTCTCTTCTTCTTCTTTCGAAAGAACTCCCTCTTCCCTGTCCACATACGCCTTTTTCCGAAAGAGCTCTTTCAGAAAAAGGCTTCTTCCTCGTAGAAAGTGGTTTACCAAAGTTGGAAAAACCCCTCTGTTCTTTTGATTTTTTGTCGAAAGAATGTGATTGCAGTTTGGACATGAGTGAAGGCTTTTTTTTGGAAAAACAGCCGTTTTTCTGGAAAAACTCTGTAGTGTAGACATAGCGGCTACGTATAGACTGGCATGATTTTCCGCAAATGCTTTTAACAGAAAAGTTTTTCCGTTAAAAGCATTTGCAGAAAAGAGCGTCTAGATTGGCACGGACGCTTTTCCGCAAAAGCACTTTTTGTGGAAAAGCGTCCGTGCCAATCTAGACGCGCTTTTGCGCAAGAAAGCCCTGATCGCCATTTTAGCCATTGGGGCTTTTTTGCGCAAAACAATTCTGGGTTGTCTACACTGGCCCTCTTGCGCAAAAGCATTTGCGCAAGAGGGCTTTTGCCCGAACGGTAGCATCATAGTATTTGCGCACAAACACTGATGATCATACATTAGATCATCAGTGTTCTTGCGGAAATTCAAGCGGCCAGTCTAGACAGCTGGCAAGTTTTTCCGGAAAAGCGGCTGATTTTCCGGAAAAACTGGCCAGTCTAGACACAGCCAGCCTGTAAGAAATGCATGTTTGTTGTGCAAAAAGAAAATGGTCTCCACCAAGTGAAAAAGAGTTGGAGCAATGGGTAGGTAGAAAAGACAGTGTGTCTTCACCCAGAAAGACAGATCTGAAAGTGACATAGTCACAGTTACTTGGGGGAAGCCAGTGAGCCAAAAGAGCTGACATGTTGCCAATTTAGGCATGCATCTTAAAACATCTTCATCCCATTAATATGATTTATTTGCAATTGGAAAGCCCCGTCCATCTCGCTCCTTCTGTGAGTAATGTCACTGTCCCATTAAAAGAGGTGTTCAGTGAAATAGTCCACATCAGATTGGTGAGCAGGATGAGAATACCAAGCAGAATTTGGCCCTGTGGTCATAAAGAGCTTGCAAAAAGCCTGAGTTTCAAATTCCAATGTCTTTCTCCCTCCTCAGCTATAAGGTTTCCAAGGGCTCACACTTATCCCTTTTTTCTAGTGAACTGCAACAAAGTCAAAGCTCTCAAGAGTATTCATTTCTTTTTCCTGATGCATCAGTTTTTGGTTGTCTGGGACCAGAGTTACTACAGCATAGATCGGGGTGGAAAATATTTTTTCATGAAGCAAGATTTTCAAGATTTTGGAAAGTGGTCAAGGGCCACACTCTTCCATGATATTAATAGAGGAGGTATAGGGTCTGGGGTGGAGGTTGGGTGCAGAAGGGAGCTTGGGGTAAGGGATTGGGGTGCAGGAGGGGGTTTGGGTCTGGGAGGGAGTTTGGATGAAGGAAGGTGTTGTGACCTGGGGCAGGAAACTGGGGTGCAGGGTCTGGGAGAAGGTATGGGCTCAGGAGGGGGACAGATGATTTGGCTCATGTGGGGTAGAGGGGCAGGTGTGGTGGGACAGTGGGCTAGGAGGAGAGAGTGGCTGGGGTACCTGAGGCAGGCTCTGGCCAGTAGACTTACCTGGGTGACTCCCAGCCAGCAGCCCACCAAGTTTCAAAGGCAGCTTCCCTACCTGCCCCATTCCCACAAAGGCTGCAGGGGCCATGTGCATTGGTGAATAAGAACCTGAGGGGAGAGGACAGGGGTGCTCTGTGTGCTTCCTGTTCTTCAAACAGGCAGCTCCCATTGTCCAGAAATCAGCCAATGGGATTGTGCAGGAGGTGGGAGCAGTGCAAGAAGCACCATTTCCCCCTCCTTGGGCTCACAGCTGAGAAAGAAAAACAGCTGCGGCAGCCACTTTTCTGAGCAATGTTTGAGGGGGGGGGAGGGGCAAACAGGGAGTCTGTCTGAGGCTCCCTGCTGCACCTGTGGGCCAGAACTAGTATTTTGCCCAGGCCTGACATAGACTGTGCACTCATTCCCCCATGCAACTCAATATGAGTCGCTCCAATGGAAAAGTGGTTTTCTACATTGACTGGCTTCTGAAAAAAACTTCATGTGGCCTGGCAAGATGATAATGGAAATCTAAGATCTTGAAAGTACCACGTTGAGTCATATGAGATTTTCATCTTATCTTCTTCAGCAAGAATTTTCATTACCCCACAGGGGAAAAGGGAGGTAGATCTTCCTTTCTGTGTTTATAACTTTTTCCTCTGCAATAGTACATTTGTATTACTGAACTGAAAGGCTTAATATGTCTATTCTTTTCTATCCAGTTCATATTCAAAGTCACTGTAATTACGGAAGTAAGTAACATTTGCAAAACAATTAAGTGAGGACTTCCTGAACAAACAATATCAACTTTCATGATTCCGTTTCTGTGTTCGTAAATAGCAATTATTTACTCTCTTGTGCAGAGTGTTAAAGATGGGAAAAGGACACCGTAGTGATCCACATGAAAGATGGGAAACTGACTGACATGTACGTCCTGTGACAGGAAACAACCAATAACGATCCCGATTTTGTAACCGTTTTTTCCTATGCAAACAGAAATTAGTTTTAAAAAAATTAAAACCTTCAAAGGAATCTTATCTATTTGTTTCCAAATAGAGCCCAATACATGAGTACTGACTTAAGCTAAGGCACTTTCATTGCATTCATTTTACCTCAGATATGATAGCGCCAGACTGATTCCACAAGAGAAATAGATTGCAGCAGTAGGAATCAGGATGCACTTGGATAAGTGAAATTTCTGTTTTTCTGTGGTTCTTTCATGCCTATCATCAATTTGTTTTGTACCCTCGCCCCTTTAAGGAAGACTTGGGAAGTTTGATAGCAGCAAAGGTAAGTTTGTTCCCCTCACTCTTTCACAGGGCTCAAATTCTTCCTTTACTTCTCCCCTCCCCTCTTACTCCTCTTCCCTCCTGATGCATCCTAGGAATTTTAATTCCTAAACTCAGAGCTACAGGAACCACCTAGGAACAAATTTACAAACACAAAGTGGGGTCGCATCTGTACCTAGCTCGGTGTAACAACTGTCCTTTGTGTATTCATAAAGATGCCTCTACCTTGGCTGGCTCAACATTTCCTCTGGAAGTTGTAAAATCCATGTAGGCTTAATCATTCCCCCACCCCCCCCATCTTACCATAGTTCAGAGGAATTACATTCCATAGATCAAGTAGTTGCGCTGCAACTTATTCTCTTATCCCTCAGCTGGCTCTTGTGCCCATTGTGATTTATATTGAGATTATCAACATCTGATTGTTAAGGAATGGACATGTCACAGTAAGCAAATTCCAAAAAGTGGGGTGCTCAAGATTTCTCAGCACAGGACAGGATTGTCTCTTGAACAACCTGTCCCAAGTTTCCTGGGAAGCAAGGTGGAGGGTAAAGTTTTCAAAAGAATCTAAGTACCATTTTCAAAATAGACTTAGGCTCTTATAAGTATAAATCTAAGTCAACAGGCCTTAGAGTCCTAAATCACTTAGGCGCTTTTGAATTTTTTATACCTGGCATATTAATGGGTTTTTTTCCCCTGCCTGCAGAGACTACTCTGCCTCTGGGAATCTGTTTCTCTCCAACCCTCTGCATCCACTAGAAGGACCACCCTGACTCTCATGCATCTAACATAGATTCTCTTTCAAGTACAAGGAAACAGATACAACTCATAAAGCACACAGAAGAGAGAAAAACTGACTGTGTCTCAATTTAATTCAGGAATACACAAGTAGTTCTAACACATCATGCAGGAAAGAGAATGAGAGAAAGAGGGAGATACCAACATATAGGAGTCTCCTAGGCTATGTCCAGACTACACCTCTCTATCGACAGAGAGATGTAGATTAGGCACGTCAAAATTGCTAATGAAGCAGGGATTTAAATATCCTGCACTTCATTAGCATAAACATGGCTGCCTCTTTTTTCCAAAATGGAGCTTTTTTAAAAAAAATGGCAGTCTAGACGGGGTTCTGTCGAAAAATAAACCCTTTTTCAACAGATCCTGTATTCCTCAAAAAATGAGTTTACAGGATCTTTCGAAAAGGCTTTATTTTTCGAGAGATCCCCGTCTAGACTGCCATTTTTTTTTCAAAAAAGCTCCATTTCCGAAAAAAAGCGGCGGCCATGTTTATGCTAATGAAGTGTGGGATATTTAAATCCCTGCTTCATTAGCAATTTCGACGTGCCTAATCTACATCTCTCTGTCGACAGAGAGGTGTAGTCTAGACGTAGCCCCATACGTAGAATGTAGACCTAGCACATGGTTTCTCAACCTAGAGTCAGGATGTCAAGTGTCGCAAGTACCTTTGCTCTTCTCATATTCCTAAATTGGAGAGTGTTGCCAGCTAAATGGGATGGAAGGTTTAAAGGGGATGGGTGGTATTAATAGGAAAAAGATTAAGAACTACTATTCTAGAAAGCTGCATATTTTTATGGGCAGCAGGAGATGTCAGTCAATAAATTATAAGTGCCTATCTTCTTTACATTTTTAGGGACACATTCATAGCTGACTGCTCAGAGTTATGCTACTGAAGTCACATAGGTAAGTGGTTAAACACTGAGGTTATGTCTACACTACAGAGTTTTTTCAGAAAAACATCCGTTTTTCCTAAAAAAACTTAAGTTACGCCCACACTGCAATTGCTTTCTTTCAAAAGAAAATCGAAAGAACAGAGGGGGTTTTTCCAACATTGGTAATCCTTATTCTATGAGGAAGAAGCCTTTTTCCAAAAGAGCTCTTTCAGAAAAAGGCGTGTGTGGACGGGGAAGAAGGAGTTCTTTCGAAAGAAGAGGAAAGAGGAAAAAGCACAGATGCCCTCGTAGCCACTCCATCCTTAGTAATCACAGCTTAAATGCAAGATAGTGTCCATTCAGCAGATTGCTTTTTCGATGTGTTTTTGCTGTGTGGATGCTCTCTTTCAGAAGAAGGTTTTTTGGAAGATCTCTTCTGGAAAAGCTTCTTCTGAAAGTAGCCTGCAGTCTAGACATAGCCTGAGAGGCACATATACTTTCATAGTGTTTTTCTGAAGTAGAAAAAGCAGAAATTACTATATAAATTATTGAGAAATTCTAAGTAAGGCAGGATATAAACCATAATGGACAAGTCTCTTGTTTTCTATCAGAGATAAATAACACATCAGATTGGTTCCATTTTGCACAGGCTCAGTCATGTTCTTCATTTTGTAAGACCAAAACCAAGAATTATCCAATCCATAATTATTTCAATAGAAGAGGCAGACACATAATTAGGAAAAGTTTCCACTTTGGATTCTCTCTATCACAGGTTTTTAAAATCTATTACTCTGCTACCCAACATTAATCTAGTTGCCTTTTTGCTGTAAATCCAATGAATTAAAGCTCAAGGAAGATTAAAATTCAAAAATAAAAGCAGAACTCTAGCGCTTATTATAATTTTATTTTATTTTTAGTAAACTTTGTGCTTGATTAATATTCCTATAGAGAACAGGGCCAGCAATCCATTTCTATTACTATAATTAACTACCTAATGCAGGCATTTTCCATATATTACACAATTTTGGTTGCTGAACACAAAAGAGTTGATATTCAGAATGATACAAAATAGAATCAATGTGCTTAACATCAGATAGTATTCCAGAGTACTGAATGTTTTGAAAGTAGCAAACACTCAAGCATTAATTTTCTATAGGATGAGAACATTCCCTGGTAAGCTGGAAAGTGGATCTTTCCAACTTCAACAAGACAGTATTTGGCAGCATTTGGCCACATACCTCCTCTGGTCTTTTAATGGCAATTAACATCTATAAGGAATACCACAGCAGAGATATTTTTGAATTAGCATATGATACTGTGAGAGATGGTTTTGCATTGGCATAATCTGTTCTCAGATGCACACCTGATCTGATTTCATTTCAGATAAATCAACGTTGCAAAATTCTGCTTGCCCAGTTTGTGTGCTTGGATTTGGGGCGGCGGGGGGCAGGGGGCAATTCTTCCATTCTTTTTCACTAGCACATAAAACATTTGGCACTTTTTTTTTTTTTGCATTACCATCCTGCCTCACAATAAACGGTGGGCAAGCAGATTTTGCACAAGGTTAGGTAAATTTTGCACAACCATTTTGCAAAGCTGAAAATGTCATTCCAATGGATCATTTAGACACTTAAGCACAGTCAGCTTGTAGAACTTTTGGCCACTTTAGCAACGTTGAATTTAAAATACAGAGGAACAATTTTTAAAAATGGAATCTTACCGTTAATAAATACATAGACGGTTGATTCTATCTTCTTTTTTACAGCACTTGATGATGCATATTTGCAGCTATAGTATCCAGTGTCATTTGCTTGAGCTCTGATCAAGGTCAGGCTACTACAGAACTGTTTGCCATTCCTTCCACAGGCATATTTAATTACTTTCAGCCTTTTGCTCTCCTTACTTGGAGCTTCAGGCAGAGACCATGAATGAACCATTTCCCCCCTGCAAACAATGATAAGGAAGTAAAAACAATGATGTTGGACTACAATTATATAGCTCTTGTTCCCAAGCTTTCTGTTTTATTATATCAGGCTATTTCTGGGGTTCTCTTTAATCTTGTTCTCCAAAAACAACAACGGAAACAACAGACAGCTATTAAACAATTGCTATTGAAGTCGTCCCCCCTCCCCTCCCCGCCCCGCATCCCAACCCCATTCCCTCACTCCCACAACACTGGTTATTTTTCCAGTTTCAGTAACGAAAGAACAAAAAGAGTCAGGTGGATTAATACCCGGGCAATTTATGCAAGCCAAATCGGCTGGTTACCTGCATGTGAGATTTAAAGTCTGGCCTGCTCGAATGACGTGCTGTGTGCCTTTTATACTCAGTTCAGGACCTTTTAATTTTGACCCTGAACTAGATCCTAGAAAAACAATAAGAGAAACATTAACAATAGTAAATAGCCCTCCCATATTCAATCTGCTCACATTCATAGTGCTATCACTGCAATGCTACAGCACAGCTGTTGGGTTTTTTCCCACATACCTTCCTTTGGATCAAGTCCTAAAGCCCTTACTCAGGGCCCAAGAACCTCTCCAATGGAATTAATACACAACATGGGAAAGGAAGACAGAAGAACTTCTGCAAGCTTTCCAACACTGTGTTTGCTCCAAAATTGTTTCATTTGAGGGACATGACTTTCCCGCATGGAATTAGCCTTGGGCCCTGTGGGATTGGTGCCATCCATGCAGAAGCTCTCTGCCCTCATAAGCCTCACACTGATCACTCCCTGGCTTTATATCACCAATGAAACAACACTAGCAGGGCTCCCACAGCTAGTCATTGCTCCATGGACATCTGATTGTCTCATCTTTCCATAAGCAATTCCACAGAACCAGCAGGAGGACAGTGAGAGCCCCAATTCCTCCCCCAAATGGATGCCTCGGTTCATGGAGATCTCTCTGTGGAGTCCAGAAGAAGAGGATGAAGCCATGGCTGGCTCCCTTTTCCACATAGTAGGCTGAGAGGCATGTGAGGATCTTTAAGGAGACACAAGCTGACCCTCAGTTATGCTGAGCTCTTATATAAAACTCTCTGCAAAATTAATGAGAACTTTGTAAAGACTAAGTAAGTTTCTCAAAATTTACCCCTGTAGATTTAAAACCATAGCCCCTCTATTTAACATCCGCTATGCTGCAAGCTCCTCTACAGTTTGGTCTGTCTGTGCCCATCATTGTAATGTTTATGCAGAATCTTTTATGTCATGAAACCTTTAAAAACAAGTCAGAGAATTCCTGGGGGGGGGAGGGGAGAAGGAGAATCTTGAACATAAGAATCCTGATCCCCACTCACATTGATAGCAAAGCATTCCAAAAGCTAGCAGCACAATATGCATATGTTAACTGACTTAACCTAAATCTAGGCAGTATCACAAGTCTGGAAAATGAAAGTGATGAGAATGTTTTATTGTATTAAAAGAGTATCTGTAAACCTGAAAGGATCCAAGAGCAATTCTATTTGAAGAGAAAGGGAAAGTATTTCATAGTCAACATAGGAAGGGGATAGCATTACATATACAGTATATTGTCTATTATGCACTGAACTCTGGGGCAGTAAGAGTTTAATCTGTCTATTGTAGGTAATTTGAGAGGGCTTATCACAGGTGCACCCAGGCACCAAATAGGGTAGAGATCCATATCCATGGTGGACTCTGTCTCTGTGTCTATCCCAGGTTCAGCAGCTTTTGCTTTTTAGGTGGTATGTGCATGTGAATTTCTTGTTTGATATTTCTGGAAGTCTGGTGCATGAAGACACACATCTTGTACCAGGTTCTGAATATGGAAAGGCTCAAGTTTAGCCTCACCTTCTTCAATAGTCTTTGCATAGCTGAGAACGCACCACCAAAGACAACTGATCTCCTGCTCTGGAGGACTTCACCCTGGGCACTGTTACCTGCATTGTTCCAAGAAAGGCAGATTACTTTGTAGACTGTGAATGGAGCATAATGTGGTTGGGCTGTAAGCCACTGAGGGTCTCAATAAGCAAGATAAAGTTTTTTAACTCGCAATGGCTATGAACTAGGAGCCAGTTGAGGGCACAGAGCACCAAAGTGAAGAGTTCTCAGCAGTTTTTTTTTTTTTTTGCTAGAGACATGAGCCACTGTGTTCTGTACAAGCTAGTGTTTCCTTGTTGCTTTCCTTCATAGCCTCAGATGCAGTGAATTACAATAGTTTTGTCTGAGTACTGTGTCCCTTGGATCAATATAATGCAATGATTGATATGTCCATATGCAATACTGCCCTCTCTACCAAATGGAACATTAGACCTGTTCATTTGCTATCAGTTGTATATCTGGTGGTTGGCTAACAGGACATACAAGCCATATTACAGTTAACAGAGAGATCCCTTCAACTCTTTGTACACACAGAAGGTCCAGAGTTTGAGCCCTGCTGTAGCCCATAAAGTTGCTTGTGACCAAGCTGTAAGTTAAAAACACTGGCAAATAAGCCATATGCATTATGGAATCACTTCTATATGAATTTCATGAGGTATCACAGAGTGCAAAATTGTATACAGTTATATTAATAAAATACAGCACACCATGAGATTGGCAGGCTGAATACAGAGAAATTAAATGGCAGTTCCCTGCAAAGGTACATTTTTAAAAGTGTGTACTCTGAATCGCTGCAATTTGTTTGAACAATAGTGAGTTGAAATGTGGAAATCAGTCTTTCATAAGAACACTGTCTTTTTAAAATCCGATGTCACTTCTTTCCCTCCAAATCAAAGCATTTGCCTGAAGACTATTGTTTTAAATAGATAGTTTTGACAAATCAGTACGGCAATGGTCCAGAAACAAATGATACATCAGGGGTTTTTTTGTGTTCTCCTCATGAGCAGAACAATTACAAAAGATAAATGCTAGCCCATGATAACACTGGCATGTGTCAAACATCCAATGCCTGGCAACCCACTCTGGGAAATATAAAACCCATTATTTACAAAAGTCCAAACAATCCTTATAGGCTGAAGACTGGATTCAACTTGTATTTCACATGATATATTAAATGCGTATGCTAGAACTTTAGAGAGACCATAAGTGGGAAACAAGAGAGCGATTTGTCAGTCTGAGAACTAGAAAGACAGAGAACCACGAGATTTTTCTGTGCTCAATAACCTCAAAAAAGAATTCCCTTTACATTCATTTACAACTGAGTCCCATCTCTCTGTTCCATTGAAAGGCATTCTGCACTTGCAACATGTAAGGTCTTAGCAAAAAGGTGGTTTAGCCTGCATTCAGCACATTCTAAAGTGAGAGGTTCAGAATTCACAGCATTTCCTACTTTTTATTTTCCTAGCATCTTTAAAAAGTCTGTTCACAACCAACTTATATTGCCTCTTCTCCTACTGCAACTAAGCATTATTACACTGATGTTCTTGTCTACACTGAATCACTGGGGCTGTGCCTTAAAAACACAACCTATCTTTAAACTGTTTGTATTTACTGAGGCACTGGAAAAATGCAAGTAGCTTCTTTAGAAGAAATCTCTCTTTAAAATACCCCCATGTATTTATTATGTGTATTCCTGTAGCACTTCCTCAGCACACTGTAAAACTTGTCATTTTGAAAAGCACACAGGGTCAGTCCTGATGTCCTTACTTAGCTGAGGCAAAACACTTAGTCAAAGTCCATTAAAACCAAAGAGAGTCTTTCCATTGGTTACAATAGATTTTAGAACAGACTCCCTAAAAATATGACCTGAAGCTCACTGAGTGTTGACATGGAGGATTCGGCCAATAGGACTAATGCATTAGCAGTCCCAACAAATGCAAAATCCCTCTTCAATTCCCATAACTTAAGAACTAGGGGTCAGTAAATGAAATCAATAGGTGGCAGATTTAAAACAAACAAAAGGAAGTTTTTATTTACATGGCACACAGTCAACCTGTGGAACTCCTTGCCAGAGGACGTTGTGAAGACCAGGACTTTAACAGGGCTCAACAAAGAATTAGAAAAATTCATGGAGGTTAGGTCCATCAATATTTATTAGCCAGAATGCGTAGGAATGATGTCCCTAGCCTCTGTTTGTCAGGGGCTGGAAATTGATGACAGGACAGGTATCACTTGATGATTACCTGTTCTGTTCACTCCCTCTGTGGCATCTGGCATTGGCTAGAGTGGAAGAAAGGATACTGGGCTCAATGGATTTTTGGTCTGACTCAGTATGGCCATTCTTATGTTCTTAATTCAATGGGACATTTTCCATCTTAAGGATTGCAGACTCAGCTCCCGCAAGACAAATGTTTTCCTATATATTAGTGTCTTGAACATAAATTCTGAATTATTCTGTTACCTTGTTTAAATGTAATTGATTCTTTGGAGGAAGGGCTGTTGTTCCTACATTCAAGTTGTCTTCAGATCACTGTCTTATTTGTTAAATTTATTTTGTATATTAAAATTAACCTGAACTTGTCAGAATATAATCATAGGCCAGATCTGCAGCTGGTGTAAAATCAGCATCGCTACATTGAATCTGACCCCCGTACATGAGTGAGCTCTTATGACAGGTCTTTGTTTTAATTTGCTCTCTACATTTCTGGGGTATTTTCAAGCACCTTTACATACCAAAAGCAGGTGTTTATTCACTAGAGATGAGGTAAGAAAAGATCCTGTCAGTGTTTCCTAAACTGTTTAAATTATTACAGGTTGAACATCTCTAGTCAAGCACTCTCTGGTCCAGTAACATCCATAATCCAGTATGATTTTAGTTAGCTAGATGTCCACTTATCATGGGTGTGGCCAACTTTCCTGCGGTCCCATAAAGTTTGTTTACAGCCACCAGTCCTGGCTCTGTGTTCTGTGCTGTTATTTAGCTCTAATTTACCCCACAATGTCTTCTAAGAGCCTTGTAAACAATGGAGGTGTTGGTGATACCGCTATACAATATTGACCTCCTTTGGTGCAGCAAATTCTCTGGTTCAGTGCTGGACTAGAAAAGTTCAACCTGTACTTTTACATATTAAAAGTGAGCTTAAAATGTATCTGCTGAGGTATTCACGCAAAAGACTACATGTGATGAAAGTGAATGTGGCAACATTACATTTTTTCATTCAAGTTCCTATTGAGGAAAGCACCTAAGCATATGCTTAAAGTTCAGTATGTGCATAAATCCAA
Organism: Pelochelys cantorii; assembly: GCA_032595735.1. Taxonomy (NCBI): domain Eukaryota; kingdom Metazoa; phylum Chordata; order Testudines; family Trionychidae; genus Pelochelys; species Pelochelys cantorii. The sequence goes on from CM064326.1 coordinate 48,692,439, forward strand.
GTCACTTCAACTGAACTTAAGCCAATGTTTAAATGGATCTCTGAGCAAGGGTGCTTTCCTGAACTAAGACCACAAGCATTATTAGAAACTTGCACATTCAGTAGAAGAACTTGAATTACAAAATCTTCTGTGGCTCATCAAGACAATCACATTGTTGACCGGAAATAAAATTCAATCTGTTTTTAAATGAGCTGTTAAAAGAAGAAATGGCCACACATCTATAAAGAAGTGATTTATAATTTGGCAACTCTGACTAGTAAATTTAGTTTTTTCTTCATCTTTCTAAAAATCTAAAAACTGATTTTTTTTATTCTGCTAGCAAGTGCACTAATGATGTACTGGAGAAACTCTCGTAAACACTTAAGGTCTGACAGCTTTTCAATTCTGAATCATTAATGCTAGTTCCAAATACTGAGAATCTCAGATTAAATTTGCTCTATAATAAAAATCCAAGAAGGACTGCAACTAACCAGTAATAGTCTGTCAGCTGTTGAGATGACACATTTAGAAACTTTGGCTTATAACTTTTGTCAGTGCTGTCAAGCAAAATAATTTGAATATTCTAGTTAACATGTATTTGATGATTATGCTAATTCTTCTAATAATCAGGATTCTAAGATTCAGGCAGCAAGAAAAATGTGCATTTATTCTGTTGAACTGGCTTTGTACATAAGGGCAGAAGTCAGACCGGTGACTGAAAATACTGGACAAACTGGGTGTCCATGACCATGCCTACCACCAGCTTGACCTTTAAGAACAAAGTATTATTAAATACAGTAGCTGCCACAGATCAATCAGGATCAGGGCTCAATTGCACTAAGATCTTATAGGCACCAACACTGTACACACAGAAAGGAGACACAGCCTTTCTCTCACAAGACACAATCTGAGGCTATGTCTACACTGCACAGCTTACAGCAGCACAGTCATGCCGATAAAGCTTTGCTACTATAATGCTGGCAGTGTAGCCACTCTTTATCACCAGGAGAGAGCTCTCCTGATAACAAAATCAAACCACTCCCCATGAGGAGCTGTAGCTTCATGGGCAGGAGCGTGTCTCTCCTGCTGACAAAGCACTGTCCACACTGGTGTGTTCTGCTGGTATTGTTCAGGGAGGTGTTTTTTCACACCCTTAGTGACAAAAGTTTTAATGGCAAAAGTGCAGTGCAGACATAACCTATGAGATCCCCTGGAGAGTCTGTCTCTCAGTGTGGGTATGGCTTAACTGCCACAACACAACTCAGCTCATCCACAGGGTGGTCCGGAACATTAATCACAGGGTCAACCAGTTAGTCATTCACTGGAGTGTTCTCGGTTTGGGTTTGTTTGGTTTTTTTGTCTGGTTGGTTTGTTGCTGCTTTTATTCTACTAATGATGTAGGATCAAAAATGTTATGAATCTTGCACGCTTTTCTTTTAAGCTATGGTATCCAAAGCAAAAAATATCCCTGGACAGAATCTCAAGCAACACCATCCATAACGCTTATAAAATAGACAGGGCCCTATGAAATTTAGGGTCCATTTTGGTCAGTTTCAGACACAGGATTTTAAAAAATCATACATGTCATGGTTTCAGGTATTTAAATCTGAAATTTCACAATTTGGTAAGTGTAGGGTTCCTGACCCCAAAAGAACTTGGGGGGGAGGGATCACAAGGTTATTGTTGTGGGGAGTTGTAGAATTACTACTCTTACTTCTGCACAGCTGGTAGCGGTGCTGTTGCCTTTGGAGCTGGGTTGCTAGAGAGCGGCAGCTGCTGACTAGGAGCCCAGCTCTGAAGGCAGAGCTGCCACAGCAGCAGTGCAGAAGTAAGAATGGCATGGTAGGGTTTTGCCACCCTTACTTCTGCACTGCAGCTGGAAGAGTGCTGCCTTCAGAGCTGGACATAAAGCTAACAGATGCTGTTCTCTGGATGCCTAACTCAAAAGACAGCACAGAAGTTAAGAGCGGCAATACCGCAGCCCCCCTCATATAGCCTTGTGTCTTCCCCCTCCCACTGCAACTCCGTTTTGGGTCAGGATGCCCAATTTGAGATATGCTGGCCTCCCTCAAGAAATCTTTATTGCGTAGAGTAAAAGCAAAAGGAGATGAGATTCCATGGGGGAGACCTTATTTCACAGTCCACAATGCATTTTTCATGACCGTGACTTTGGTAGGGCCCTAAAAATAGGGTAGGGCCCTGGACATGCTTCACAATAGCGCAGGAGACTTGCCTCATAAGTACTGAGCTCAGTGCAAGAAATTCTTTAATAATCCCCAACCTATGATCAAAAGAAATCCCAGATATGTTGATATGTTACCAGGTTTTTGTCCCATTACAGATATTAACTATATCTAAAAGATACAGCTGTTTTTCATAATCACTGCAGGAAGAATTTAAAAACTGCTCTAATGTTGGCCTAATTCTGCTCCCACTGAAGTAAAATGGATGTTTACCATTGACTTCAAGTGCAATTTAAATATTAACTCTCATAATTCACCACATTAACACTTAGGCACCTAACTTAATATTTCCCCCCAAAAATTTAATGTCTAAGACTTGACATATGTTTAATATTTCAGATTACCAGCCACAAAGTCCTGAAATACCGAATCCTATTTGTATTCCTATTAGTTCACACATGCAGTAATAGTGTGTTACCACCTAAGTGGTACAGGTCTGAAGAGAAATAGCTTTTCTTTACATTCCATCCCTGCATGGGTCATTAGCTTTCCTACATTTTTTAAATGATACAAAAATTATTCAAAGAACAAATGCAATAGGTTTGACAAGCTTACCAAAAAAGACAAAGAAAAGGAGAATAGCACAGAAATTCCTACTGTCAATATTTACAAGGGGATCACGCCTTCTGTGTACCTTCTTCAGGCATTTTACTTGACACTGGCTTTTTGGAAAGGTCATGGCTTAACAGGACCTGTTCATTAATCATTATGCCTGTCACTAAGCGACCATCAGCAGCCTACCCTTACAGTGACCTATACGGGGGTGTAACTTCTTTTCATGTGACAACAGAATGACTTTCTCCTCCCCCATATTACTCATTTTTTAAAAACTTTTTTGGACACATTTAAGTCGGCCAGTGGATTACTGAACCAATTGTTGCCAACACTAGTTTAGGTCACCAAAGTTTATCCAAGCTGTCTAAAGACAGGGTCAAAGAACTGTTTGAAAAGGCATAAGACTCAGCTTGGGCAATATTTTGGATACTAGGTAGAGCTTTCAGTTGATGATGCAAAGGAGCTAAAGAATAAAAGAGCCTGAAGTATGTTTTAACATATGATGGGACCACAGAACCCTTTTTGCACTCAAAAAACAGAAACTTGTACTCTGACTATATTGTTGACTTCTACATAGGCTTATTTCACATTATTGTACACCCCAGATAAAATAAATATTTAAATGTAAATCTTATTTATATTATATGTGATCTACAGAGTACATTTCTGCCCCAATTCTGGAAATATTTACACACATGGGTAACTGAACACATGGGATGAAATGAACAAACCTTCTGTCTTCTTAAAAGTTACCATCATTTTTTTACTTTTCATAATTAAGAACTATTGGTACTGACATCCCTTCACCGCACCAATTATCCTTGAAAGTATTAGCTAATCTTTTATCTACACAATGAAGAGGTTAATGAGAATGATCAGTTTATCTTTGCCAACTGCAATGTACACAGAGCTTCTGACCTTCTAGATTTAAAGTGCCATCAGTGTGCAATAAAGGTATCCATCATAGCCTAATTGCTTTACTGGGTGCAGTATTTACATATGTTTTACAGCTCATTAAATATGTCCCTTAATGTTTTCTATTGTCAAATATAATTTCCTCCCAATTTAATCAAATGTATATTCAATCACCAGACATAATTTTATATCAGTGGTCACCAAGCAGTAAATCAGGATCTACCAGTAGATTTTGGTGCCTCTGACAGGTTATCCTGACAGGTCTGGTTGGGAGGCTATCAAGTGCGGGAACTTCAGCTGCCTCTCCCCAGACTGCCCTGCTGCTCCCACCCAGAGCATCAGAGCTGCCCCCTGGGAGCCTCCTGCTTGTTGTGCAGGGTGAGGGACACAGAGGCAAGGGGATGCTGATGTCATTCTGTCCCCCTGCTCAGTACCCCGTCTTCACAGAGTGAGGAGGACGGGTCCTTAGTGAAGGGGTGGGGCGGGGGCAGGGCCTTGGAGAAAGAGCAGGGGTATTTGGGTTTGAGGTAGATCCTGACTGACTTAAATTCAAAAAGTGATCTTGTGCTTAAAAAGGTTGGAGACCACTGTTTTACACTGTACAGGAAAATCCTGCATTGGTAGGAGAACGGATAAGGCCCCCTAAAATCTTCAATCTTTTTAGTTCACTCTGTTCACAATTCTTCTTAGCTTAAATAATTTAAAGTTTATTCTTGTAAAATATGGGCTAGCTCAGTGGTTTTCAAACTACAGGTCAGGCAATGGCTCTGGTTGCTGCAGGGGGATCAGGTGACCAGCAGGGGTGCTAAGGCAGGCTTCCTGCCCGTCCTGGCTCTGCAGACTGCGCTGGGCCTCAGAAGCAGCCGGCAGCTGGCTCCTAGATGTGGGGGTGGGGAGAGGGAAGAGTGTGCAGGGCTTTGTGCACTGCCCCTGCCCTGAGCACTAGTTCTGCACTCCCATTGGCTGGAAACCTGCTTCCGGCTACTGCTGGGGTGCAGCATGGTCTGCGGTGCCAGGCCTTAACACCCCCACTGCACCGCGGACTGGGAGCCGCTCAAGGTAAACCCCTCCTGCCCCAACCCTGAGTCCACACCAAAGCTGGAGCTTCCTCCTACAACCTGAAGCTCTCATCCTCAGCCAGAGCCCACACTTTAATCAAATTATGTTAGGTCACAGGCATCAACAATTTTCTTCAACTGGGTCATGAGGAAAAAAAGTTTGAAAACCACTGGGTCAGATTGTGCACTTCTTACTTATAAGCATTTGATACAGTCTCACCTGGCCTTCTTATCAATAAACTACAGAAATACAACCTAGATGGGCTACTATAAGGTGGGTGTATAACTGGCTGGATAACTGTTCTCAGGGAGTAGTTATTAATGCTTCACAGCCATGCTGGAAGGGCATAGCAAGTGGGGTTGTGCAGGGGTCAGTATTGGGACCAGTTCTGTTCAATATCTTCAACAATGATTTAGATATTGGCATACAGAGTACGCTTATTAAGTTTGCATGTGATACCAAGCTGGGAGGGGTTGCAAGTGTTTTTGCGGATAGGGTCATAATTGAAAATGATCTGGATAAACTGGAGAAATGGTGTGAGGTAAATAGGATGAAGCTGAATAAGGACAAAAGCAAAGTACTCCACTTAGGAAGGAACAATCAGTTTCACACATACAGAATGAGAAGTGACTGTCTGGGAAGGAGTACTGCAGAATGGGATCTAGGGTTATAGTGAACCACAAGATAAATATGAGTCAACAGTGTGACACTGTTGCAAAAAAAGTTAAAGTGATTGTGGGATGCATTAACAAGAGTTTTGTGAGCAAGACATAAGAAGTAATTCTTCTGCTCTGTTCTGCACTGATTACCCCACAGTTGAAGTATTGTGTCTAGTTCTGGGCACCAGATTTCAATAAAGATGTGAAGAAACTGGGAGTAGGTCCAGAGAAGAGCAACAAAAATGATTAAAGGTCTAAGCAACGTGACCTATGAGGGAAGATTGAAATAATTAGGATTGTTTAGTTTAGAAAAGAGAAGACCGAGAGGGGACACATGACAGCAGTTTTCAAATATCTAAAAGGGTGTTGCACAGAGGAGGGAGAAAAACTGTTCTCCTTGGCCTCTGATAATGAACAAGAAGCAATGGGCTTAAATTGCAGCAAGGGAGATTTAGGTCGGACATTAGGAAAACTTCCTCACTGTCTGGGGGTGCATCTATGCTGCACCCTTACCTCGAAATAAAGCACTATTCTGAAACGTCCCTTAACCCTTATTCCATAAGGGTTCCAGGGACACCAGAATAGCACACCCGTTATTTCGAAATCTATTTAAAGGGCTGCTTTAAAGACGCAGAATAGCTATTTTAGATTACTTCCGGTATCCCGAAATAGCTCCGCAGTGTAGACATAGCCAGGATGGTTAAACACTGGGATAAATTGCCTAGGGAGGTTGTGGAGTCTCCATCATTGGAGATATTTAAGAGCAGGTTAGACAGACATCTATCAGGGATAATCTAGATGGTGCTTGGTCCTGCCATAAGGGCAGGGGACTGGACTTGATGACCTCCCGAGGTCCCTTCCAGTTCTAGTGTTCTATGATTCCATGTGTATGAGTACTGCCTCATATGATCTAGCCCAGTGGTCACCAACCAGTAGATCGGGATCTACTGGTAGATCTTGGCACCTCTGACAGGTGATCTTGACTGGTTTGGCCAAGAAGCACTTCAGCTGCCCTGCCCCCCACTGCTGCTCTCCTGCCCTTTGCCTTGAAGTTGTCTCCTCAGGAGCCTCCTGCTTTCTGTGCAGGGCAGGGGAGGGAGAAGAGAGGCACTGATGTCAAGGTGCCCCCTCTCCCTCCATATATCCTATTTCCACAGAGCAGAAAGGGGGCACAACAGGATTGGGGATGGAGTTTGTTGGCTGGTTTTGGGAGTGGTGCAGGGCCAGGACAGGGTTGAGCCTGTCTTAGTCCCACTGCATCTCTGCCCAGCAGCCACCTGTGGTAAACAGTGCCCTGCTGGAGCCCACATCCTGAAACCCTACCCCAGTCATGAACCCCTTCCTGCACCCCAAGTCCCTACCCTAGCCCTGAGTACCCCTGCATCCAAAAACCCTCCCAGAGCCTGCACCTAGAACCCCCTTGGCACCACACCCCAACGGCCTGCCCCAAGCTAAGCTCAGAGCCCCTCTCACACATCAAATCCCTTAATCCAAGACCAGAGCATTCATCCCAATCCTCTGCCCCAGCCTGGTGAAAGTGAGGGAGGATGGGGGGAGGGAGGGAGGAGGGAGTGAGCAGGGGCAGGGCCTCGGAGAAGGGGCACAAAGGAGGCAGGGCAAGGGTATTTGGGTTTGAGGTAGATCTTGGATTGCACTTAAATTCAGAAAGTGATCTCATGCTTAAAAAGGTTGAAGACCCCTGATCTAGCCCATTGAAGGGAATGGAAACACTCATGTGTTTACCAGTGTAACAACTGGTGAATGTAGCCAAAACAACCAAAAGTGTGAAGCCATTCAGTGAAGGACATTTAGTGGGCCTCTAATGAAAACAATGGTCATACACTGATTTACACTAACTGGCTCATTATATGGCCAATGGCCAATCTATTCTTCTGTATACATGATTGTTCTGTTCTAAAATGTATTTTAAAGAGACAACTTTGTGCTGGTCAGTTTTTATTACAGAATTCCTGTTGGCATACTGTTACATTACAATCTTTTCTGAAGAAACTGTGGACTGTTCAATGAGTAAAGTCAATTTATTTTTGGTTGGAATATTTGTACCTGTACCTGGTTTTGGTTCCATTACTGAGCTACATGATACCTTTGCCTAAAATCAGTTCTGAGGGGCACTTTACAGTCATTTAAAGCTCTGATTTCCCTCCATTTGCAAGGAGAGCTATTAACCACTAGTCTTATCTTGGGTTTAACTCTCAGTATATTTTTTCAGTTACCATCCAGACTGCACTTCCAAAACAGAAACCTTTTCAGGACACTTACAGTGCAAAAATGTCAGTCATTTTGACTTTCTGAAAGGTTCATGACACCACCTTCTATCTCAGCTACTTATGTGCCTTCTCCCATTACCTATTGCAGTGTTTCCCAGTTGGTGTTCCGTGGAACCTTGGGGTTCTGTGAAGTGAAAATAAGGGTTCCGCAAGAAAATTCCATTACAATAACATTTTATTATTTTTAAAAAATTAATATTTAAGCATTTATGAATTTTATTGAAAACTATTTTCATTTGTGTTTGCTCTGTGCACACAGTCAGTCAGTGGTGCAATTGCCTGTTATTTACCGCTGTAAATATGTGTAATTAAACTAAATGTTGATCTCATGACCTTGTTTAGCATTTGTTTATCATTATCCTTACTTATTTGTGGTCAGCTCCATATATAAGACTGTTATTAGGGGTTCCTCAACATTCTTTCGAGTTTAAAAGGGTTGCATGGCCAAATAAAATTGGGAAACACTGACCTATTGTAACAAATGCCTCACAGCCTTTAATGCAGAGGTCCCCAAACCTGGGTCACACTTCTAGGGGTTGCAGAGAAAAGTTTGGAGGGATGCAGTGGGACCCTTGCCAGCCTCAGGGGGCAGGGATGGAGCGTCTCCCAGGCCTGTTCTGCTCCAGCCTTTGGTTGTGGCCCTGACTCTCAGCTGCAGCTCTGCTCCCAGCCCCAGTCTTGTCCTCAGCCTGGGTCCCCAAATGCGGCCAGGTCACAGCTTTCATTCCTGGCTCCAGCCCCCAGCTTCGCTCCCAGCTGTGACTCCATTCCCAGCCCCAAATTCACCCCAGCTGCAGCCCCCTGTCCACAACCTCCATTCCTGCTCCTGGCCTCGGCTCGCAGGTATAAGGTTGTGGATGAAATAAGACAAAGTACAGCTGTGAAAAGTTTGGGGACCACTGCTGTAATCCGTATCTGCTCGCAGCATGCCTGTAAAGATGGGATGTGTTATTATCCCTTCTTGGAGTTGGGGAACTGAGGCATAAAGACTTACCCAGCATCGCACAGGAAGTTTGTGGCACAGCATGCTGTCTCCCGCATCCGAAAGTGTTTTCCTAACTGCTGGGCCATCCTTCCTCTTAAGTAGGCCACTTCATTAAATTAGCATAATGGAACAGTAGCTTTAATTTAAATGGAACTATACATGGCAGTAGTCCTATATAAGTAGTAGAAGTTTATGGGACTCAGCCATTAGACTGAAAACTACTTCTGCTGAGTCTTCTGTTTGCTGTGTACATAGGTGAATATACACACACCATGTACACATCATGTACTCATGCCAAACTGCCTTGTTTCTCACTGACTTCGCTCTGTCACTAGCACATGCCTCCCTTGAAACTGCCATGTGTCCTATTTTACTTGCAAGTTCAAGAAAATCATTAAAAGCTATTTGCATATGTAACCACCACCAGGTGGATTGGAACCTGGGATTTCTGAAGTTTAGTATAGAAGCCTCTACCCTTTGAGCTAAAAGCCAGCTGGCTCTGAGCCCCTGCTGTAGAGGTCTCTTGGTCTTATCTGTTGCTGTGGTCTAGGTGCCACTGCATGGGACAGTGAACCACACTAGGACTATGTCTACACTGCCATTTTTTTTCAGCAGAAGATATGCAAATAGAACTCTCATTTGCATATCTTCTGCAGATCGTTTTTGCGGAAGAGGTTTTGCTACTAAAAAGTCCCATGTAGACGGGGCCATTTGTCGGGAAAAAAACCCTTTTTCGCAAGATCCTGTAAACCTCATTTTCTGAGGAATAAAATCTTGAGAAAAAAGGGGTTTTTCCGACAAATGGCCCCATCTACACGGGGCTTTTTAGCAGCAAAACCTTTTCCGCAAAAAGGATCAGCGGAAGATATGCAAATGAAAGCGCAATTTGCATATCTTCTACTGAAAAAAAAAACGGCAGTGTAGACATAGCCTAGGTGTGTGGGTTACACAGACACAACATGAATTGCCATATAAGAATAATAACTCATAGATTCTTGCCTTATTCTTGGGATAATCTAGTCTGACCCACTTGGGTAACACAGCTCAAAGAATCTCATCCACTAATTTTTGCATCTAGTCCCAAGCTCTTTGAGCTAGCTTAAACTATCAAACTATTTTAGGGCCTAATAATGGCACCAAGAGAGTGGATGAGCCCATCTCCCAATGGGGCCTGAACCAGCACATTTTGAAAATCTCAGGGTTTACTCTCATATGTCAGAAAAGTCCTATGTATGGTAATTAGCTCTCACTCTGGCTCCATGTCCTGGAGTTAAAAGGCATCCAGATATCCAAATGAGTAACTAGCTGCCTATGGGAGGTCTTGACACACACAGGAAGATGCACAGAGCCTATCAAATAGGCCTTTTTCACCAAACATCATGCCCAGATCTGGATCTGAGAGGGAGGCAGTCACACTTCTGTTTAAAATGTTTGCATTTAGCATTTTGAAAAAATAAATATTAACCTGATGCTAGGGAAGTAACTTCTAACACCTAATAATTAAACCAAAGGCAATACAATTCTGACATCTTTTCAGCTACATATTTGAGTGGTATGACCGACCAACCCTATAGAAACAATCTTCTTATATACACATATGTTCTCATACATACACAAACATGTCCAAACCCAATGCTGGCCCCTTCCTCAGAAGGAAATACACGAGTGCAGTTATCCCTGGCCTAGTGGAGAAGTAAAACTCGTTTCACAAGAATCTGCCAAGTCTCAGAGGAGTAGCTGTGTTAGTCTGTATCTGCAAAAACAACAAGGAGTTCCGTGGCACCTTAAAGACTAATAGATTTATTTGGGCACAATCTTACGTGTGTAAAAACCACTTTGTCAGATAAAGAATCTGTCATGCAGCCATTTTATTTCAAGGTTCAAATGTCTTTGTTGATGGTATTTAGAAATATAATATCAAGTCACAGTTACAGGTGAGTGCATGCAATAAACATGCTCTCCAATTAGCCCCATCCAAAGGTTGGTCATTTCCCATCACACACTGACAGCTAAGATCATCACAAAAATAGTCAAGAATCAAGATCATGAAAAAGATGCCAGCAGAGCAAAGCTCTGAGTCCAGGTGCTAGGTGCTCATAGAAACTTGTGGCACCTAATGCCAAACCCCTATGTTCTCTACAAGTTGAACCTACCAAGTAGCTTTCAAGGACAGTCCTTTAGAATTCTCCCATAAGAACACAAGAACGGCCATACTGGGTCAGACCAAAGGTCCATCTAGCCCAGTAGCCTGTCTGCTGACAGTGGCCAATGCTAAGTGCCCCCAGAGGAAATGAACAGAATAGGTAATCATCAGGTGATCCCACCCCTGTTGCCCATTCCCTGATTCTGACCAATAGAGACCAGGGACACCATTCCTACCCATCCTGGCTAATAGCCACTGATGGACCTATCCTCCATGTATTTATCTAGTTCTTCTTTTGATACCTGTTAAAGACCTGGCCTTCACAACATTCTCTGGCAAGGAGTTCCACAGGTTGACTGACTCATTGAACAAGCTGGTCAAAATTCTTCACATTTTGACATTTCTATTAAATTGTAAAATTCAAACATTTTAGTTTCCAAAAAATGGGGGAAGGGAGTGTAATTCTTCCTTATTCCTCCAGCCATTTTGGCAGATTACAACAGTCTAGCCTAGAAAGGGTATAGGTATTCATGATTATGTCAATAGCTATGTTAGAGAATAGTTGCACCCTCTTGGTCAGCGGTGGCCATGGTGGCTGCTGCTTGTTTATTTCAGTGAGGATTTAGCATTAAAAGGAACCTCTCCAAAGCCTGAGAACCCCACAAGAATGATAGATCCAATATGCCCTCATGCTCAGCCTGTGCATGCTCAGCCTTAGAAGCCAGCTTGGTGGAGTTCTGACTCAGATCCTCTGCACACACATTTTTACTTTACACCTTCAACAGGTTCCAAGGAGTGGATAAGGTGTGAGCATTTCCTGCTCAGCCCACTGCTGTATGTGGAGTAGTCACTGTGCCACTGGGTAGTTGTGTGTTAATAACCTGCAGCAGGGGACATGGAAGGAGAAGCTCCTCACATTTCTAAACCTGTATGGTTTAAGTGTTGCGTATTTCCACCTGTACTATTCTCTGTGGATGAAATACAATCATAGCTCATGACATCTACCATCACTTGTTACGATTTTCTTTGAATTGTAAGGCTGGGTCTAAATGTTCACCATCACCATATTTATATTTTTATTTTGCTTTGTGAACTCTCTCTTTTATTGGGTAAATATTTGGGAAGTACTACCACAGCATAAATCCAATGAGATCAAAACTCCTACATGAGTTGTGTAAAATTCCTACATAGAGCAAACAGATGAGTTTCCCCCACTCCACCAAAATACCAACTACACCATTCCTTTCCTTGCAAACTTCTTAACATTCATTAGAGCTTATCTTGCATTAGAAAGAAAACAAGTAATAACAGACTGGATTTGGGGACTATTTCATGTGGACATCTAAAAACTCAGAACTCTGCCTACAACTCTCTAGGAACATTGGACTAGAAGGGACCTCCTTGATGATATGGAGTCCAGTCTTCCTGTCAGCAGCAACTCCATGATATAATCCAGTTCATTAATTTATCTCCATCTTAAAACTAATTAATTTGTTTCCCCTCCCACACACACACACTATTTCTATTGAGAGGCTGTTCCAGAACCTCACTGCTCTGATGGTTAAAAATCTTCTTTTAATTATTTCTAGGCAAAATTTAACTATGCCCTGTTGTTATTGTAACAGCATTGTTCTTCAGCATAAATAGCTTTTCTCTCTTCCTGGGGTTCACTCCCTTGCTGTATTTATATAGAACAACCATAGCCTCTCACGGCTTTTGTTTTGTAGGCTAAACAAGCCATGCTCTTTTAATATCCACTAGCTCCATCTGACATTGCAGCCTACCGAATTCCATCCATTTGACATTTTGTCACTAATCAAGATACAGAATAAAATTCAGTGACTATGTAGAAAAGTTGCATCACTTCCCCGTTAGCACAGGACTTTTGAGTTATTATTTTTAATATTCCATGTATCAGAGCACCGCCAAAATATTGTAACTTTAAACGAAAAAATGCGACACAGGAAAGTTACTGTCATCCTTATTTTTCATCTGTAAAACAAGCCCATTATCAAAGGCCCTGGATATATGCACAGGAAAAACCTAATGCAACAACTGACTGCTAAAACTACAGAGCCAAAGAGGAACAGAAGATTCAGAGCAAAGGACTTTAGACACATTCCAGATATCTTGTGTAGGATCAAACTCACCCCCATATTGGCTCGGATTTTGTTAATAAAGAAATCTGAAATCAGGCAACAAAGGCTGGTCCAAAGCTCTTCCTGGAATGTGACTGTTCTTAGAGTACTTAGCTTGGGACAACACAGCCCACCTCCTACGTCCTCTCTACCTCACACCCAAAATTCTTCTATCAGCAAAGCCTAGTGCTGAAGGCTGCTTTCTTCCTTTTTTATTAGGGACATCTTCCCTTTTGGCAAATGTGGTAGCAGAAGACCAGCCTTAGGCAGTTGTCTGAAACAGACCACTAACCTCTTCTTGCTTTAATCCAGTGTGTGATTTATTAATAGATTAGGACATCAAACTATTAACCAGATAAAAGATGCTACAAGGAGAAGGGAGAAAAATTATTCTCCTTAACCGCTGAGGATAGGACAAGAAGCAATGGGCTTAAATTTCAGCAAGGGAAGTTTAGGTTGGACATTAGGAAAAGGCTTCCTGTCAGGGTGGTTAAGCACTGTAATAAATTGCTTAGGGAGGCTGTGGAATCTTCATGGGCTCATCTAGACTACACTAGAGTGTTGAAAGAGGATATGCAAATTCCATGGGAATTTGCATATCTTCTTCCGATTTCACTTTTGAAAGCAGAGCTTTTGAAAGTGAAAGTAGTTTAAACACGGCTTTTTTCGGTGACCCCCCCTTTGTCGAAAAGCTGTGTAAACCTAATATTCTGAGGAAGAGCGGCTTTTCGACAAAGGGGGAGGGTTCACTGAAAAAGCCCTGTCTAAACTACTGATACTTTCACTTTAGAAAGCTCTGCTTTCGAAAGTGAATTCGGAAGAAGATATGCAAATTCCCGTGGAATTTGCATATCCTTTTTCGACACTCTAGCGTAGTCTATATGAGCCCCATCATTGGAGATATTTAAGAGCAGGGTAGATAAACATCTATCACAGATGATCTAGACTGTGCTTAGTCCTGCTGTGAGTGCAGGGGACTGGACTTAACCTCTCGAGGTCCCTTTCAGCTCTAGTATTCTATGGTTCTATGATAATAGTCCTAAATTAATTGCAGTCATTTAACTCTATCTCAGCAAATTGAACAATGTTTGGCTATTAGAAAAAGCAAGAAAACCTGCATGGAAGGCAAAGCAACCATGCCATGAAGGTGGCTAACTCCATTCCCCCCATATAAGTCATTTGGCACAGAAAGGATAACTAGGGAGTATGAGCTTTCCCTTTTCGATAAGTATGCCCCAATTTATGCTGCAAAAAAAATATACACCAATTATAATTTATCATGCTATAGCACCACATCAGACAAGGACAGCTGGACTTTTTACCCCAAACTTTAAATATCAGGACAAGAGCAGGAAAAGCTATATAACACAATACGGTACAAGACATCATTATTTTATATACACTCTCTATAAAGGTTGATGGCACCTAACTTAACAGGCATCAAGTTTATGTCGGTTCCTTTGACCCTTGAGTCTACAGCTTTTTAATGGTCTAATTAAAAGCATTGTTTGGGATCCTCCCACAAACAAGTTCCCTCAAGGAAACTTTCCCTGGGAAAGTTATTCCATAACTATCTGTTGCAGGGGGATTTGCACCATCTCTGAAGGCTCTTACACTGGGCATTGGTGGTGACTGGATACTGGGATCGATGGATCTCTGATTTGATCCACTCTGGTGATTCCTATGTTAAAACCACTGCATAAAAATTCAGATTCATGTCTGACCTATTTCCATGGGAGCTTTTTCAGGGAGAATTCAGAGGGAAAATAAAAGGATTGGATCTTTCCGCTCCCTAGAAAAATCACACGGGAACTGGTTTGGGGGAAAATGATGTGAAATTCTGCTGGTGGAGTTTCCCCACACTCATCCCCAGTGAGTGGAGCAGGTAGTTCTGACCTAGGAAAGCTGAGTGCAATAACACTCAGGTGAATTTACTGATGGTGTTTGATGGCCATGGGCAGATGTAACTGAATTTCAAAATTATATTACATTTGAATAACTGTTTACTTTTGAATAACTGTTTGCTAGCTTGGTCCTATATTCCAAAAGCATGCTGGGGATCCTTCTAGAGGAAAAGCATGATCCAAATGTAAATCATTATCACTGTCAATACATGTGATAACACCTGTTGTCAGGGTATGCTATTTTTTTTTAAATCTGCATAAGGGCAGGCATTAAAATTGTGGTCAGTGGCAGATTAGTTTGAAGAATTAAGATTAACTGGAATGTCTGGCATCCTCCACTCTTGCAGCAATCCCTGCTTCTTGCTCCCTTCTGGGTTGCATCAGGAAGTCTCAACCCCTATCTCTAGCAGACTCAAAAGAACAATTTCCTCGGTAGAATCCCACCACAGCCCCAGGAGACAGAGTTCTGCAATCCTAAGTCTTACCTCTGTCTTTCAAGTCCTTCCTCAATTACCCCTCTCCCTTTCATTTCTTTTCACAATCACTATCTCAGCCGGACATGAAAACCACCTCAGAGCGCCTGCAATTTCTAAACCACAAATGCGAGGAGTCAGCATTTGTTCTGGAAAGCAGCATGCATTGCCTTCTGATCTCCATGCACATCCAGCATGTTTAGCCACTGCAAATACCCTAGTTCTGGTCTTGGAAGAGTCTTGACTAAGCAAAGGTCATGCTTGTTCATGAGCATTTCAATCTTCAAAACCAAAATCTTATTTCGCATCCCCAGTTAAAAATAGTACTTGGATTACATATTTGTGGTTATGAAAATCATCTTTACTATACAGACCAAATGCTGCTTTTCATTAACATTAGTACAAATATGGAGCAGCTCAACTGAGTTCAATGAACTTACTCCAGATTTACGCCAGTGTAAATGGGAGCAGAATTTGACTCTAAGCACTATACTGTACTGAGCATCTTGCCAAAATACCACACAGCAATAGTATGGGTGATTCCCATTAGCATTATTAAAAAGCACTATATAACATCATATGTATAAATGGAAGAATAGACATTTCTGTTCCTCACCAGATTCTAATTCTCCAGGCTGGAATGTTTTAAAGGAGACAATCAGGTGCCAAACATTCATTGAAATTCAAGGGATGAGGGATATCCTGCTCTCGGTTTCTTTTAGCACTCCTAGCCCTAATAAGTCAAGGGGACTAATTAACCCCTGTAGGCACATATAAGTGCAAATTACAGTCTGGGTGTCCAGGAAGGCTCAAGGGAATTCACCTTACAGTCAAAGATGGTACAATGATCATCCTAAAAGAACAATCAACTTGACACTCAAGCCTGAGCTCCATAGCCATCCCACCAATGAAGGTTTCCCAGGACAGGCACTGAATTACCACATCTCCTGCATATCCTGCATGGATTTGCACTACTGCTCCAGTCCTGGTGGAGGGGTTAAGAGTGACTTGTGATTCTGCACCCCTTGTTTCTATGCTAGGTAAACTTTCTGCTACCAGGATGCTCATATCATTCCACTGATATATCTGGATGATAAATCAGATCTTACACATTTTGTGAATGGCAGAACCACAAGACAGTCCTTATCAAGTGGCCTTCTGTCCCATCAGCTATGCCAGTCTTATATGACACTTTGTCCTCCTCTCCAACATATGCTCCCACTAGTTCTTCCACGCTGCCAATCCACACAAGACGTTCTTGGAAACTAACCCATAATGCCACTAATCTCTCATCCTTAAAATTCCTTCTCAAGATATAACACTGTTGTAATGCCTACAGATCAGCCAGGAAGACTCAGGGTTTATTGATATTGTTTATTACATTTTTTAAAAATCAAATGATTTGGAAACATCGTTATCTTACATAGCCACATGATCACGATTACCATTATCTCTTCCTTCCCTCCTATTGTTTGGTCCACATACTTGTTACATCTTGTTTTGAGCTATACTGTAAACTCTTTGAGGCAGGGAGCATGATTGTATAACATCTAACACAATGGGGCCTGACCATAGCTGTCACAGCAGTACAAGGGACAACAAAAATTAACGTGTAAAGCCTTTGAAGCTATCTCATCTATTATTTCTCTTTTCACTTAGTGCTCAGTCTTGGCCCCATTGCTAGTTCAACAGGCCTCAGCAGGACAAAGGTGCAGATTCAAGAAGGCTTTTGTTTTTGCTGACTGTGGCTTTCACTCTGAACTATCATTTAAAAATGAAGAAATTTATTCATTAGCCGATCTGTTTGTTGGAAGGCTCTCTGAGTGTATATGTACAACGTAGTGTGACCACACACACACACCCCTATTAGTAAGGGGTTTAGGCCCAGTACTGCTGCCCTGACTCAGGCAAAATCCTCTTGCAGTCCTCAAGAGACAAGGACTGCAGAATCTAGCTCTTCACTCCTGTAAAAATGTGTAAAGAATCCTGTAGCCCTTGCACAACCATGCCCTAATTGATTTAAATTGTGCAGGATTAGACCATAATATGGCATGAAAGGTTTAATTTCCACCATTTGGTAAATGTGCTTTAGCAATTGCTACTGGATGGATATAAACAAATGATCCCTCATATATGCAAACATAAAAAACAAACTAACATGCTCTGCTGTGATGTGGGAGAGAAGCCAACATTGTAGCTGCAGGTGAATATCTGTGAATGTAAAGGTCTCCTAAAGCTTGGGCTGACAATTACAAGAAAATAAATATTATTTCTTCAATCTAATTTCCAAAGAGGTGTTTAATGGCACATAGCTAATGTGTTAGTATAGGGGACTTTAAATGACTGAAAACACATGTACTAATTCAAATGCCATTTCCCCTTCTCTTCCCTAATGACTCCCTATCACAAATAATTGCTGAGCCAACTCCTCTGAACAGTCTGGTCCAACTTATTGCCTCCTAAACGGGAGCAGAGCTTCTCCCCTCCGATGCTTCAGTGAGTGAGAGGATGTAAGTAGATTAGCCATTCAGGATACGTCTACCCAGCATTTTGGATGGCAGAGGCCAGGCAGGCAGACTGTGCTGGGGGCTGATGCCAACAATCTAAAAATAACTGTATCGTGGTCACTTCGAAGTCTCTGACTAGCGCTTGGGCTCTGAAGTCTGCAGAGTGGCCTGTGTTGGCCGCCCAAGCTCCACCCTGAGTTCACACCAAGGCAACCTCTCTACAGCTATTTTTTGAGTGTTCCTGCAAGTCTCGATCTGATCTGAAGCTGTGTTTCCCACATCAGTGCCCTAGCCACAGATCTAGAGTCAGATCCTCTTGCCTTATCTGTGCAAAGTGGAACAGCTCCCATGGGAGCCACTGAGAGTCCCCACCTTCAAACACTCAATAGCCTGGTAATTAGGGCTCTCACTGCAGGTATGGCAGAGCCATGGTTAAGAATCCTTAGTCTTAATCAGGCAGAGCAGGGCTTTAATTTATGTCCCCTACCTGCCACATGAGTGCCCTGACCATTAGGCTATTGGCTATGCCAGGGGCGTACCCTCTCTCATGCACTTTTCCATGAGAAAGGTCTCCGTTTCCTCCCATTGCAGAATGGGAAAATGTTTTGATAGTTGAAAAATGTTCATGCAATGGGAAAACCATTTCCTTCCCAGATCTACTTCTGGGGATGGGAGTAAGAGTCTATGGAGAATCAATGCATTAACTTTAACAAGCAATTCCTCACCACCCAGTCCTCCATTCCACACCCCTTCCTGCTCTTTTAGTATTCAGGGCCTGATCCTGCTCAAAATTGAAGTCATGGAGAGTTTTGCTATGGACTTCAAAGGAGCATGGTCTTCCCTTCTGGGAGATCTACTACACAGCAAGTGACAGATTAGGAGATTTTGTAGGATAGATGATGACCATATGATGTAGTTAGTATGTTGGAGTACATACCCCCATCACCAGCTTCCCATCCCAACTGAAAATCACTAGCAGGATTTGGCCCCACTGCCTCTAATTGTATATATGCAGACAGAGCTGTATTCTCAAAGCTTTTCAAGTCAAAATCTGTCCATGAAACAATACAATATTTTGGGACTGTTTTACTCACATGCACAAATTATTTCTATTACTGCAAGGACTTTAGGAAATTAGCACATGCTTTATAAATGTACTGGGCATCAGCTATTCAGGCAGGATTTAATAGAAACCAGAAGGTAGAACAGTTTGCAGGAAAATATAACACTTAACTGGCTCTGTAATCTTCCTTACAAATAATTTATAGCACATAATGCAACAGAATAATTTGATTATGCTCATGTAAAAATATTTGCTACTTACTTAGAAACTCTGATTCAACCTGCCCCTTATCATAGTCATCACATTGAACAAAATGTAGTTCTCTCTGAGGCTAATCTCAATCAGCAATTTTCCTCTGGTGTAGACTTTACATTTGCTTTCCATTATGTGGCAAATCCATACCTGGCTTCAGTATGGTTACACCAGGTTTATATTTGGCCCCATTTCCATATGCATTTTAGTATTTTCTCTCACTTGAACACGAGCTCTCCCCTTCTGCCTGGTTCAACGCCCGTGAATCTTCAAACGGCTTTACCTCTCACCTGGAAAGCTCTGTTCCAGCACCAAGAAAAGTAAGCATGCCACTGCAAAAATCCATAACCCTGTGGACCTGTGCGCCCCAGCAAATTAGCACTTCGCCCTGCTGGCCCAACTGGTTTGAATGCTCCGAACTGTACCATCAAAATAGACGATGCACATTGCTTAACCAGACAAACCCAGGCTCCAATACTTTTACCGGATCCAGGGAATATGGGCCACAGGGCTCTACATTCTGTTGGGGGAAATGGAAACCAAGCGACGTCCTTGCTAAAATACATGGTCCCTGATACATCCCGGCACACAAGCCCTGGTAACATCCACACATGGACCGGGAGCCACCATGATATGGCCCATTTTTTTTTTCACCTAGATCCGCAATATTTTACTCTCTCTAGAGATAAAATGTAGCCCTCCTTTTTGCATGAGATAAATCTGTGTCCCGAGCTCTGCTTTGATGGATCTCTGTCCTGGAGGTGCTATTTACCACGCATACGGCAGGATCTGGATCTCAGCAGTGGGATCGGGGCTGGCGCTCTTCTTTCTGGTAGAATTTAAGGCTTTGAGATTTAAAACCCAGCCACATCTAGGTGCGCACTGGGCTGGATTTTCGGGGTCGCTAATAGTTGCTACATTTTTTCCTCCGGTAAAAATGGGATTTTGCGGAAATAGGTTAAAATGGTCACGACTGAAGTACTCATTGTGCCTCCCACCCCCACTCAGAGTGATGTTGGACCAGGATGTATCAGAGTCCAGATTGCTCCAGGGAAGTGCGGCTACCGCGAGTGTCTGTTTCGATTGTACAATTTACGTCCAGTTTTGCCAAGATCTTGCGGGAGCCCCGGGCTGGACCCGGGCCCGGGATGCTGCCTGTAGCGAGGAGGGAGCCGCTAGCCTTGCTCTTTAGATTTCGATGCTACAAGCTGGGGGCTTGGAGCCACAGCTCGGCAGGATCCAGCCTCTCCCCAACATTTCACAATGTCTGCCCAGGAGAGTTAGACCGGGCAGCTCCGAGGGGGACCGCGGGAACCTGCTTGCAGGATAACAGGGGCAGCGCCCCGTTTGGGAGCAAAGCAGCCTCCAGCTGGGAACAGGGGGGAGGCAGCGGGGGCCCTGTAGGGAGAGGAGAATTGCCGTCCGGATGGGACCCCAGCTCCGGTCCCCCTGCGGGTCAGACTCCCCCAGGCAGTGTTCCGGGATTTGGAGGTGTCTCTCTGGGGCGCAGAGCCTCGCGCAGCCGGCTGCCCCCTGGATCATTTAACTTCGACCGCCCCCCTCCCGACATCCTTCCCGCCGCAGGGGAACAGGCCACTCACCTGCGAAGAGGAGAGCGGGTGCCAGCAGCCCGCACAGCATGGCCCCTGCGACCGCCCGGCTGCCCATGGTCCTGCCCGGGAGGTGCGCGCAGGGTGGAGAGCTCTGCCCGAGCCTGCTCGGAGAGAGGACGCGGCTCGGGGACACCCAGCAGAGGGGCTGCTGCTCCGGCAGCCGGGCCGGACTCGCTTTGCCCCGGGGGGTAAGCTAGCTGGGCAGCAGGTCCCGGGGAGAGATCACCATCCAGCAGCCCCTAGCCCCGGGCAGCGCTGCGCTCCGCTCCGCAAGGCGCTTCCAGCTGCGCGCTTAAACTCCCGTGGACATCCCTTCCCAGGGAGCTGCCCGCCGCCCGGCTGATTTATAACCTCCACATCCTCCCGGCGGATCACGCCCTCCTCTCTCTGCGTCACCGGGTCCCCCCTCCCCTCCGGAGCCCCCGGCCCCTCCGGCCCCCTGCCGTGCCCTGCTGCCTGCGCAGGAGTGCCTCCGGCTGCGGCTGGGAGTCAGCGCCCACTTCCCGGCCCCTCCGTGCCCAGGCTGCGCTGCCCCCCAGCCCGCCGCCCCCTGTCACTCCCACAGCGCTGCAGTCCCATCACACCGCGTCCTCCGCCTGAGCTCCGGGCCCCGGCGAGGCTGGGATACACTTGTGTCCTAGTCCTAGTCCATCTGCCCTGCCCTGGCTCTGTTTCCCGCCCCCCCCAGCAGCCTGAGTCGGGCTGGGCAGAGCCTCTCCATCGCCGCCGGCCCCACAGCGCGGGGCCCGGCTCCCCCTGCCGTACCAGCGCGTCCCCTGGACACCGGGGGATGGGAGCCGCTGGCGGCAGGCAGATCGCGGGCCCTGTATTGCCTCGGGACCTTCCCGCCAGCGGCTCCCGGGCGGTAAAGCACCGCGGGCTGAGCGCAGCGCGGACGTCCACCTCTGGGCAGTGGCTTCACGCCCTGCCGCTCAGCAAGCGGGGTGCTCGGTGCCGAGCTCTTCTCCCCGCGGGACATGCCGAGCTGGGGCCGCCTCCGCACGGCTGCTCAGACTGGAGATGCTCCGGGGGACCGGCCCACTCTCCTTGGGATGCTCTTTGCTGGCGCCGGGAGAGCCGCAGGGTCTGCCTGCCCGGCGAGGAGCGCAGTGCTCTTGTCACTGGCAGGAGCGCCGCCGTATTAAGTTCCTTCTCGGCCTCCGCGGGGCAGGTGACAGCACGAGCAAACGGAGGCACCGGACCTGAGGCACTTTGTCCAAAGTCAGGGGCAGCTTGTGATAATGCCGGGGAGGTCCTAGCTGCCTGCATCCCCTTGGCCCAAGAAGTAAGGCCCCTGGTTTTAAATGGGTAGTTTTATCTTTCAACTTTTAAAGTAGTAGAGCAGAGTGTCTGTGTGAACTCCCGAAACAGGACTGTGATTTGATCCTGTACTTTCAATACTGTGACCAGAAATAAAAATATGTCTCTATAGAAGCTTCTACCCACTAACCACTGGAAGGGCTGGCTGCTTTTCCAGTCAAGAGGATGACTCCTGATACTACTGCTCCCCGGAATAGAGAGGGAAGAGCAGCAGCAGGAGACCCAGAAGGAAATTCGGACACAAGGTACCCTGAGGCCTCTCAACACAGACCACAGAAGCAGGGCAGGCTAGCTTCCTCCAGGTAGGGGACCGTCAGGAAGAGACAGAGAGGAGAAACAGAAGCAGGACCAGAAGAATGCACCTTCAGAGCTCATGATATCTTAAGAAGTGGTCAGAAGGAGCCAGAAAAGGGGAGGAGGAAAAAGGGGCTGGATGCTGATGAAGGATTGAAATTATCCTGACAGGGAGATGAAAAGAAGAACTAGACAACACACACTTTAACGGCTACACTGCTGCTTTTTTTTTTCAATCCTTTTGCCAGAAGAGGCTTTTCCAACATTTGGCCTGTCTAGACTGGGCCAAATGTCAGAAAAAAAACCCTCTTTCGGAAACCCCCTTATTCCTCATAGAACAAGGAATACAGGGACTTCCTAAAGAGCGCATTTGCTTTTCCGGAAAAAAAACATGGAAGAGCAAATGCATCCCTGGAATCAGAAGAGTTTTTCTGGGATATCTCGGGTATCCTGGAAAACCTCTTGTAGTAGTCTAGCCATAAAGCAAAACTCTGGTCACAAAACACAAGAGGAAGGATTAAATACTAACTACACACTTGTATGGCATGGGTTGGGCAGAAGGAGGCAAATCAGAGCACCCTTGAAAGGCACTTGGATACTGTGCACTATAGAGCAGCACGGTGGTCTGTTTGTCCCTACTCAATTTTGTTGAATATTATGAACTTTCCCTATATTGTCTATTTAGATTATCAGTTCTGCACACTGCCGTGATCTGTTTATTTAGGCCCGGATTTGATGGGAGTGGCTGGGTGTTACTGGAATATAGATATTACATAAGCAAACCACAGACCTAGGGAAGAGTCAGTACCAAATAGATGTACACACCTGCTGCTGGAAGGATTGGCAAGCCTGCGGAGAGGTGTACTTCCCTGACTGAATATTTTGCACCAGAACGTTAGCCCTAGATATGGCATACAGACAGACATTTTTGTCCTCACGTGTTTTAAGGCCTGTCACATTCCCTTTGGCAATGAATTGTGGGACATTTATTTTCTAACTTTGGATAAAAAATATTACCAAATGCTAAAAAGCAAACCTGCCAAACTTAATAGCTAAGACTAAAACCTCTACAAAATGTGACAAACATGTCTGCTGAAGGGTTGATGGGGACCAGTTGCTAAGTCTG
Organism: Pelochelys cantorii; assembly: GCA_032595735.1. Classification (NCBI taxonomy): domain Eukaryota; kingdom Metazoa; phylum Chordata; order Testudines; family Trionychidae; genus Pelochelys; species Pelochelys cantorii. Next base: position 48,715,955 of record CM064326.1, read on the forward strand.
TAGCTTTACAGATTTCTGGTGAGGAATTGAAAATGCCCCTAAGCAAATCAACTTGTTTTGAAATTGCAAAAGGTCACCAACTCAATGACATTGTAGTTACCTAAAAGTTGGTGTTAATGCTCTAGGTCCTTCTGCAGTTTTCACTCACTACTTTGCTTATTGCTCACACTACTGACAACCAGTACAAGTGCTATGAATGCCCTTGTTCCTGCTATGGTGTGAGTTGGCTTCTTCTGTAAGCTGTAAACAGCATGTAGAGTTGTTGTGCCAAGAACACTATCCTACAGAGCATGCTATGTAGAAGATAAGCACAGTACTGTAGCCACTGCTCCAGTGAGTAACCTAAATATTCCTGTATAAAATTGGGGCCATTCAGAGCAGATTGTGCTGCAGGATGAGGATGTTCAGTGTTGATGTTGATCTAACAGAAAGGAAGAAGAAATAATATATTAATTAATTAATAGATTAATTAATTCTGAATTAATTCCAACTTTTTCCATGTCAGTTCTTTGTTAAAATTATTCCCAGGTGTCCCTCAAAACATTACCATGCTGAACTAGGCCTGCACTTTCAGCACTCGGACCATAAATGGATGGCGCTTGTGAAAAGGTGAGCCTTGTGTACGCATTGGTGCTGGGGCAGAGTACAGCCAGAGGCAGATGTGTGATGTGGGGTCCAATTGCCTGAAGTGTTGACAGATAAATTAACCTACCCACAGCATAAAGTCTTTGCCAGCTTGCCCTGGATTAAAGTGCTCTGGGGTAACTTGGACTGCCCTACAGTCCATTACACTATTCCATCCAAGCTAGCGCCATTAGGGTGCTCAACCTAGGGATGTGCTATTCATGCTTTAGTGATGCTCATACATGGTATATTGGGTTTTCATGCAAATGTTAAAAGGGTTACACCATTCACTGTAAACAGAGGGATCTCACCCAGGAGATATGAGTAGTTTAAAGTTGTCAACACATGCGCACTGGATGGAGTAGATCACTTAGTGTAGCTTCTCTGTTGGAAAATACTTTGTTAGCAAAGACTGCAGCATATCCCACCCCTCAGTAAATATCCTGGGATATGGATATATGTGTGTGTGAAACTCCCTTGGACCTTTAAGAGAGGAGAAACCCACTTGAGGAAAAACTCAGCCCACTTTAAAACCAAAATACATGGGAACATTTTAGCAGGAAATTCCTTTCTGGTTCCACTGGTGGTTGAAATCAGTCATTTCACTGTGAGCAGTAACACAGGGCAGAGCACCTTCCCCAGAGACGACAACTCCGCTAGTGGGCATGCTAAAACAAGGAAACTATGCAATTATATATGGGAAGGATGGAGAAGGAAATAAGATGTTCACTCAGATGGAGAGAGCGTATGAAGGTCAGTACTATGAGAGGAAGTTCCATACTTGCTCTGCAACTAAAATTCCTGGACACTGGCATTATATGACCCCATACTAATTGCTTGCCAATCTGACAGGCAAGCCACCAGACTGAGGGCTCAGAGGGTTAGCAGTGGTTCCCACTAAGGTCAAAACTCCATTACTACCAAAGAATGACATGTATGTACAGCCACCAAACACAATGAGCTCCTGTAGCACCTCCCCCTCTCTATTCTGTCCACTTAGGCATTTATATCTTGCCTGTAACCAGTCTGATCATAAGAACATAAAAACGGCCATACTGGGTCAGACCAAAGGACCATCTAGACCAGTATGCTGTCTTCTGACAGTGACTAATGTCAAGTGCCCCAGAGGGAATAAACAGAACAGGTAATCATCAAATGATCCATCCTCCATTGCTCATTCCCAGCTTCTGACAAACAGAGGCTAGGGACACTATTCCTGCCCATCCTGACTAATAGCCATTTATGGACTTATCCTCCATGAATGTATGTAGTTCTTTTTTGAATCCAGTTAAAGACTTGGCCTTCACAATATCCTCTGGCAAGAAATTCCACAGGTTGACTATGCATTGTGTGAAGAAATACTTCCTTTTAGAACATAAGAACATAAGAATGGCCGTACTGGGTCAGACCAAAGGTCCATCTAGCCCAGTATCCTGTCTGCCGACAGTGGCCAGCACCAGGTGCCCCAGAGAGGGTGGACTGAAGACAATGATCAAGCGATTTGTCTCCTGCCATCCCTCTCCAGCCTCTGACAAACAGAGGCCAAGGACACCATTTTATCCCCTGGCTAATAGCCTTTTATGGACCTAACCTCTATGAAATTATCTAGCTTCTCTTTAAACTCTATTATAGTCTTAGCCCTCACAGCCTCCTCTGGCAAGGAGTTCCACAGGCTGACTACACGCTGTGTGAAGAAGAACTTTCTTTTATTAGTTTTAAACCTGCTACCCATTAATTTCATTTGGTGTCCTCTAGTTCTTCTATTTAGGGAACTAATAAATAACTTCTCTTTATCGGCCCTCTCCACACCACTCATGATTTTATATACCTCTATCATATCCCCCCTCAGTCTCCTCTTTTCTAAACTGAAAAGTCCCAGTCACTTTAACCTCTCCTCATATGGGACCCGTTCCAAACCCCTAATCATTTTAGTTGCCCTTTTCTGAACCCTTTCCAAGGCCAAAATATCTTTTTTGAGGTGAGGAGGCCACATCTGTACACAGTATTCAAGATGTGGGCGTACCATGGTTTTATACAGGGGCAGTAAGATATTCTGGGTCTTATTTTCTATCCCTTTCTTAATAATTCCTAGCATCCTATTTGCCTTTTTGACCGCCACTGCACACTGTGTGGAAGTTTTCAGAGAACTGTCCACGATAACTCCAAGATCTCTTTCCTGATTTTTCGTAGCCAAATTAGCCCCCATCATACTGTACGTATAGTTGGGGTTATTTTTCTCAGCGTGCATTACTTTACACTTATCCACATTAAATTTCATTTGTCATTTTGTTGCCCAATCACTCAGTTTGGTGAGATCTTCTTGGAGTCCCTCACAGTCTGCTTCTGTCTTGACTATCCTAAACAGTTTGGTATCATCTGCAAACTTTACCACCTCACTGCTTACCCCTTTCTCCAGATCATTTATGAATAAGTTGAACAGGATTGGTCCTAGGACTGACCCTTGGGGGACACCACTAGTTAGCCCTCTCCATTCTGAAAATTTACCATTTATTCCTACCCTTTGTTTCCTGTCTTTTAACCAGTTCTCAATCCAAGAAAGGACCTTCCCTCTTATCCCATGGCCATGTAATTTACACAAGAGCCTTTGGTGAGGGACCTTGTCAAAGGCTTTCTGAAAATCTAAGTAAACTATATCTACTGGATCCCCCTTGTCCGCATGTTTGTTAACCCCTTCAAAGAACTCTAATAGATTAGTAAGACAGGATTTCCCTTTACAGAAACCATGTTGACTTTTGTCCAACAAATTATGTTCTTCTACATGCTTCACAATTTTATTCTTTACTATTGTTTCGACTAATTTGCCCGGTACTGAAGTTAGACTTACCGGTCTGTAATTGCCCGGATCGCCTCTAGAGCCCTTTTTAAATATTGGTGTCACGTTGGCTACCTTCCAGTCATTAGGTACAGAAGCCGATTTAAGGGATAGGTTACAAACCACAGATAATAGTTCAGCAATTTCCCATTTTAATTTTTGTTTTAAACCTGCTACCTATTAATTTAATTTGATGACCCCTAGCTTTTGTGTTATAGGCGTAAGTAAATAACTTCCTTATTTACTTTCTCCGCACCAATCATGATTTTATAGACCTTTATCATATCCCCCTTAAGTCTTCTCTTTTCTCAGCTGAAAAGTTACAATCTTATTAATTTATCTGCATATGGTAGCTGTTTCATACCTCTAATCATTTTTGTTCGCTTTTCTAAACTTTTTCGAATACCAAGATACCTTTTTAAGATGAGGCCACCACAACGGCACACGGTATTGAAGATGTGGGCATACCATGTATTTATATAGAGGCAATAAAATATCCTCTATCTTATTCTCTATCCCTTTTTAATTATAACTATCATTCTGTATGCTTTTTTGACTGCTGCTGCACATTGAGTGGATGTTTTCAGAGAAGAATCCACAATGACTCCAAAATCTTTCTCTTGAGTGGTAACAACTAATTTAGTCCCCAGCATTTTATTGGTGTAGTTAGGATTATGTTTTCCAATATGCATTACTTTGCATTTATCAACATTAAAATTAATCTGCCATTTTGTTGCCCAGTCACCTAGTTTTGTGAGACCCTTTAGAAGTTTTGCTTTGGACTTAATTATCTTGAGCAGTTTTGTATCATCTGTAAATATTGCTACCTTACTGTTTATCCCTCTCTCCAGATCATTTATAAACAGGTTGAATAGGATTGGTCCCAGTATGGACCCCTGTTGGACACCACAATTACCTCTCTCCATTCTGAAAGATGACTACTTATTCCTACCCTTTGTGTCCTGTCTTTTAACCAGTTATCAATCCAGGAAAGGACCTTCCTTCTTATCCCATGTCAGCTTACTTTGCTTAAGAGCCTTCGGGAGGGACCTCATCAAGGGCTTTCTAGAAATCTAAGTACATTATATCCACTGGATCCTCCTTGTCCATGTGCTTGTTGACCACCTGAAAGAACTTAGTAGATTTGTGAGGCAGGATTTCCCTTGACAGAAACCACGTTGACTTTTCCCCAACAAATTATGTTCATCTATGTGTTTTATAATTCTGTTCTTTACTATAGTTTCAACCAATTTGTCCAGTAACGAAGTTAGATTTACCAGCCTGTAATTGCCAGGATCACTTCTAAAGCCCTTTTTAAAAATTGGTGTTACTTTAAATATCCTCCAGTCATTTGATACAGGAGATGATTTAAAGGTTAGGTTACAAGCCACAGGTAATAGTTACACATTTTCACATTTGAGTTCTTTCAGAACTCTTGGGTAAATACCATCTGGTCCTGTTAATTTGTTACTGTTTAGTTTATCAATTTGTTACAAAACCTCCTCTAATGACACCTCAATCTGGGACAGTCCCTCAAATTTATCACCTAAAAAGAATGGCTCAGGTTTGGGAATCTCTCTCATATCCTCAGCCTTAAAGACCGATGCAAATAATCCATTTCGTTTCTCCACAATGACCTTATCGTCCGTTAGTGCTCTTTAGCATCTCAATCATCCAGTTTTCCCACTGGTTGTTTAGCAGACTTCCTGCTTCTGATGTACTTAAAATAAATTTGTTATTACTTTTTGAGTTTTTGGCTAGTTGTTTTTCAAATTCCTTTCTGGCCTTCCTAATATTATTTTTACACTTAATTTGACAGAGTTTATGCTTCTTTCTATTTCCTCACTAGGATTTAACTTGCAGTTTTTAAATGATGCCTTTTTATCGGTCACTGCTTTGTTTGCTCGATTGGTAAGCCACAGTGGTACTTTTTGCTTCTCTTACTGTGGTTCTCTTACTGTGTTTGTTAATTTGGGGGTATACATTTAAGTTGAATATGTAATCATTGTATCCATAGCAACATGGTCCACATGCTGCTCTTGTGCCCCCCCCCCCATAAGGCAGCTGGAATTTCAGAGACTTTAAAGCCCAAAGAAATGGTCACTATCATCTAATCTGACCTCCTGCGCACCACAGATCACAAAACCCTGCCCACTCACTTCTGTAAGAGGCCATAGCCTCTGGCTGAGTTACTAACATCTCCATATCTTGATCTAAGGAATTCAAGTTACAGAGAATCCACCATTTACTCCGTTTCAAACCAGCAGGTTATCCGCGCCTCATTCTGCAGAGGAAGGCAAGAAAAAAAAAAGTCCCAATGTCTCTGACAATCTGACTTACAAGAAACTTCCATCCTAACTCCAAATATGGTGACCAGTTGGCCCTTGAACACATGGACAAGACCCATCAGCCAGATACCTGGGAAACAATTCACTGTAGTAACTCAGAGACAGTGTTCCTTGTAAGCTGAGTGCTTGGGTGGTTGCCCAGGAGAAAGTCAGGTGTTGTCCAGCTGATTATCAGAGTGCCCACAGTGCCCACAGCTATCAGCATGTATTTCTATTGTTAGCGCACATCCAAACATGCCTTGGTGAAAATTTATTCTGCACATGGATGGAAATAATTAGAGGGAACATTGCTCCGAGCCCTCCCTTCTGGTGTCCCATCTCTGGCTGTTGGAGGGATTTGCTAAGAGCAGTTGTGGATGGGCCACATGCCATTGTACGCAATATCATCATGCCGTTCCCTCCATACATTTATCCAGCTCAGTTTTAAATCAAGATCGGCTATTTGCTTCCACTACTTCCCTTCAGAGGCTGTTTCAGAACTTCACTCCTCTGATGGTTAGAAACTTTTGTCTAATTTCAAGGCTAAACTCGTTTGATGGTGAGCTTATTTGTTCTTGTGCCAGTCATTATCAATGGTAGAATGATTGAAGGGAGACAATGGATTTCAGGAAAGCAGATTTTGGTAAACTCAGGGAGCTGGTAGGTAAGGTCCCATGGGAAGCAAGACTAAGAGGAAAAACAACTGAAGAGAGTTGGCAGTTTTTCAAAGGGACATTATTAAGGGCCCAGAAGCAAGCTATTCCATTGTGTAGGAAAGACAGAAAGTATGGCAAAAGACCACCTTGACTTAACCAGGAGATCTTGCATGATCTAAAAATGAAAAAAGGAGCATATAAAAAGTGGAAACTAGGACAAATTACAAAGGATGAATATAAGCAAACAATACAGGTATGCAGGGGCAAGATTAGAAAGGCAAAGGCACAAAACGAGTTCAGACTAGCTACAGACATAAAGGGAAACAAGAAGACATTCTATAAATATATCAGAAGCAAGAGGAAGACCAAGGCCAGGGTAGGCCCATGGCTCAGTGAGGAGGGAGAAACAATAACAGGAAACTTAGAAATGGCAAAGGTGCTTAATGACTTCTTTGTTTCGGTCTAAACCAAGAAGTCCGATGTTTAAGGGATGCCTAACATAGTGAATACTAGTGGGAAGGGGGTAGATTTAGAAGATAAAATAAAAAAAGAAAAAGTTAAAAATTACTTAGAAAAGTTAGGTGTCTGCAAGTCACCAAGGCCTGATGAAATGCATCCTAGAATATTCAAGGAGCTGATAGAGGAGGTATCTGAGCCTTTAGCTATCATCTTTGAAAAATCATGGAAGATAGGAGAGATTCCAGAAGACAGGAAAAGGGCAAATATAGTGCCCATCTATAAAAAGGGAAATAAGAACAACCCAGGAAACTACAGACCAATCAGTTTAACTTCTATGCCAGGAAAGATAATGGAGCAATTAATTAAGGAATTCATCTGCAAATATCTGGAAAAAAATAAGGTGATAGGTAACAGCATGGATTTGTAAAGAACAAAGCATGTCAAACCAATCTGATAGCTTTCTTTGATAAGATAACAAGTCTTAGATAAGGGAGAAGTGGTGGTCGTGGTATACCTAGACTTTAGTAAGGCATTTGATATGGTCTTCTTATCAATAAACTAGGCAAATACAACGTAGATGGAGCTACTATAAGGTGGGTGCGTAACTGGCTGGATAACCATTCTCAGAGAATAGTTACTAATGGTTCACAATGATGCTGGAAGGGCATAACAAGTGGAGTTCCACATGGGTCTGTTTTGGGATCAGTTCTGTTCAATACCTTCATCAACGATTTAGATATTGGCATAGAGAGTACACTTTTAAATTTTACAGATGATACCAATTTGGGAGGGGTTTGCCATTGCTTTGGAGGATAAGCTCATTATTCAAAATGATCTGGACAAACTAGAGAAATGGTCTGAGATAAATAGGATGAAGTTTAATAAGGACAAATGCAAAGTACTCCACTTAGAAGGAACAATCAGTTTCACACATTCAGAATAGGAAGCGACTATCTAGGAAGCAGTACTGCAAAAAGAGTTCTAGGGGTCATAGTGGACCACAAGCCAAATATGAGTCAAGAGTGTGACGCTAGTGCAAAAAAAGCAAACATGATTCTGGGATGCATTAATAGGAGTGTTGTGAGCAAGACAGGAAAAGTAATTCTTTTGCTTTACTCTGCACTGATAAGGCCTCAGTTGGAGTATTTTGTCTAGTTCTGAGTACTACATTTATAGAAACATGTGGAGAAAATGGAAAAGGACCAGAGAAGAGCAACAAAAATTATTAAAGATTCAGAAAACATGACCTGTAAGGAAAGACTGAAAGAATAGGGTAGGTTTAGTTTAGAAAAGAGAAGACTGAGAGGGGACATGATAGCGGTTTTCAAGTACTGTACCTAAAAGAGTGTTACAAGGAAGAGTGAGAAAAATTGTTCTCCTTGGCCTCTGAGGATAGGACAAGAAGCAATGGGCTTAAACTGCAGCAAGGGAGATTTAGGTTGGACATTAGGAAAAACTTCCTAACTGTCAGGGTGGTTAAACACTGGAATAAATTGCCTAGGGAGGTTATGGAATCTCCATCTCTGGAGATATTTAAGAGAAGGTTAGATAGACATCTATCACGGATGGTCTAGATGGTGGTTGGTCCTGCCGTGAGGGCAGGATATTGGACTCGATGATTTCTTGAGGTCTCTTCCAGTTCTAGTGTTCTATAATTCTGTGATTTTTCACACCCCCTTGCCTTATCCTCTCTTGTAGAGGAGCAGTGTTTGAAAACCATGCCATTAAAACATGGTCCAAACACAATCAGCCAGTCATTTTATCAATTACTAGAAGATTTACCCGACATTACTCAGATCCTTAACTCAATTAATTTTTGTTTTTCTTCATTTAAATCATGATTCTGGAGTGGGGTGGGGAATGGGGGTTCAGTATTCAGGCTGCTCCGGGAGAGAGGACAGCTCCAGTCCTCTCTCACCACAGTAGCTTGGGGCCAGGTGAAAAGCGCTTCTCCATGGCTGCCAGGGGAGGGGCGCATGTCCCCCAGCTGGGTAGGTCCAGGTTCATCTGCCCCCTATGCACTCCAGCCCGACTGAGAAATGCAGAAAACTGTACACTTTTCTCTCACTCCCTCACAAAGGGCTGCAGCTAGCAATGTTCCCATATGAATGGCTAGGAGGGACTTCATTTCCTGACCTCTCTAAAGGGTGCCTAGGGGTGGAAGGCTCAGGGCTGGGGCAGGCCCAGACAAGGAGAGAGAAATGCACCCCGGTCAGCCCCTTTTATCTGTCTGGTGATTCTATCTCTATCTCTGGGGGGCTGCCATCCGCCTTCATGGCCCTCTGCAGCCTGCAGGTGATTGAGATGGAAACAAGGCTCTGGGGATTGTCGTCCCCCCACAACTGCCTCCCTCCAGCAGCTGCAGGCTGTCTGGTGGGGGGCCAGGCTCCAGGGGCTTCCCCCCTCAAGCTGGCTCTCTTCAACAGCTCCCCCGCCCCTGTGGTCTGCAGGCTGTTGGAAGGGGAGGCTGAAGCTCTGGGGGCTGCCCCCTCCTCTAGCAGCCTCCCCCACAGCCTGCAGGCTCTCCATGGCGGGAGGGCAGGCTTTGGATTTGGGGCAGTGGGACTCCTTGCCCATTCTGGTGGTAGGCAAGATGGTGGAGCCCCAGCCCTGCTGGCCACTCTCTTAGTGCTGCAGCTGCCCCAAGTGGCTACTCTCAGTATCGTGTCCCTCCCCGCTCTGCCCCCCTCTCTTTCCATTTTAGGCAAAACAGTCTTATTCCTGGCACTTCCCATTTTTCAGGCCCAACCAAACCATGACCTTGGTTTAAGTTAAGCTAAGAGGAAGCTGCCTGCCAAATTTGGTGGTGTTAGCTCTTATCATTTAGGAGGAGTTCTTGAACAAAGGAACTCACAGCCAGATGGATGGACTAACAGATAAAAAGACACAAACTTGCTCTGGCAGACGGAGAGGGCCAGGCTGAGGTGTGGCAGCCCTGGCCTGCCCTGCCTCTCTCCCTCCAGCTGCTGGGACCCCTAAAGCTGGGCCAGCCCCATATCTCCCCCAACCCCCAGCTGCTGGGGGACTGGGCCAGTCTGAGGCAGTCCTGGCTTTCTCCACCCCCCAGCCGCTGAGGGGCTAGACTGGGCTGGGCTGGGCCAAGTCTGTGCCTGGCTGGGCTCTCTCCCTCCGGTGGCTGGAGGGAGAGAGCCAAGCCAGCCGTGGCCCAGTCCAACCCCCCAGCAGCCAGAGTACAGGCCCAGCTCTCTCCCTCTGGCTGCCGGGAGGTTGGGCTGGGCCGAGGCTGCAGGTAGCCTGACTCTCTTCCTCTGGTCATTGAGGTTGGGTTGGGTCAGGCTGATGCCATGAGTATGTCTACACTACATTGCTCCGTTGACAGAGCCATGTAGATTACCTTTGTAGACATAGGAAAATGAAGCGGCAATTTAAATAATCGCTGCTTCATTTAAATTAAAATGGCTGCTGCGCTGTGCCGATCAGCTGTTTGTCAGCACAGCGCTGTAGTCTGGACACTCCACAGTCGACATCAAAGACATTTGTCGACCTCCCCGATATGCCTCGTGGGATGAGGTTTACCGGGGAGGTCAACAAATGCCTTTGATGTCGACCGCGGAGCGTCAAGACTACAGCGCTGTGCCAACAAACAGCTGATCGGCACAGTACGGCAGCCATTTTAATTTAAATGAAGCGGCGATTATTTAAATCGCCGCTTCATTTTCCTATGTCTACAAAGGTAATCTACATGGCTCCGTCAACGGAGCCATGTAGTGTAGACGTACCCCATGTCTGACCCAGCTCTCTCCCTCCAGCCGCCACGGGATTGGGCCGGGCTGAGTACTCAGCTAGCCTAGTTCTGTCCCTCTTGCAACTGGTGGGCTGGGCCAAGCCTGCGGCTGACTAGGCTCTCTCTCTCTGGCTGCTGGGGGGCTGTGCTGGGCTGATGCCACAGCTGGCCTGGCTCTCTCCCTCTGGCAGCCAGGGAGGTGGGCCGGGCCAATGCTGGGCCTGCTCTCTCCCTCCAGCTGCAGGGAGGTTAGGCTGGGCGGAGGCTGGCCAGGCTCTCTCCCTCTAGCTGCCATAGGGTTTGTCCAGTCCTACGCAGTGACTGATCTGGCTCTTTCCCTCTGGCCTCTGGGGGGGCTTAGCCAGGCCGGGCCGAGGCTGCTGCTGGCCCAGCTCTTTCCCTACAGCTGCCAGGGGGTTGGGCTGGACCAAGGCTGGCCCAGCTCTCTGTCTCCAGCCACCAGGGGGTTTGTCTGGGCCAGGCCAAGCCTGCAGCTGGTCAGGCCCCCCCACACAAGGGGGGAAGGCTGCAATGCTGGTGGCTCCACTCCTCCCTGCCCCCGCATGAGGGGTAAAGACTGCGTGGCTCCAGCCTCAGCCTTCCTCACCAGAGGGAAAGACCCCGCACTCTTCCTGCTAGACGCCGGGAGGGAGGGGAGCCTCTCTGGGGCCTCTTAGGCCCTGCGCTCAACCCCCCCTGCCCCTCGTCGCAAAGTACCAGAGAGGGAAAGAGGAGGAGGAAAGGGCTGCATGATGCAGAGTGACTTCATCTCTCTCTCTCTCTCTCTCTCTCTCTCTCTCTCTCTCTCACACACACACACACACACAGAGAGAGAGGGAACTGCGCACACGCGCACACACACACAGAGAGAGAGAGAGAGAGAGAGAGAGAGAGAGAGAGGGAACTGCACTCCCTGCTCACTACACTCACCGACCCCCCTCTGTTTGCTGCAGTCAGATTATGGCCTCTCCTCTTACCCATGCTGCAGCAGAAGTGGGGCTGCCACCAGCCCTTTCTGCAGTCAGATGGGGGCTGGACCATGGGGCTTGCCCCAGGATCGTGGCTGGGCACAGGACTGGGGCCTTGTTGGCCAGGTTTCATTTTAAATAGAGTAAAATATTATGTCCCAACACAAAAAGGTTTCAACATTGACTTTATTTATGGCAGGGGCAGGGAACCTTTTTTGGGTCTGGGGACACTGTCTCACAGAAAAATCAGTTGGGGACCACACAAGTGACAAGGGAAAAAAGCCCCTCCAAAAAACCCCAATCCTCACTGATGTGACCCCCAACTAAAACACCTTACTTCCCTGGTGCTCCAGACCCAAGGCAGGGGAGAGGACTGAGGTTCAAAGCCTCAGGCCAGATTAACTCTTCTGGGTTCTAGGGTCAGTGGATTTTGTGGGCCCCCTAGGCTCTGAGGTAGGGCTAAAAATGAGGGGGGTCAGTGTGTGACAGAGCTGCCAGTGAGTGGGATAGGGATGGGGGGTGCAGGATCTGGACAGGAGGTAGGGTGCAGGAGGGGTTGAGGGTGCGAGATCTGTCTGGGAGGTAGGGTGCAGGAGCAGGCAGGGGTAAGGTGTCTGGCCAGGAGAGAGGAGGCAGAAGCAAGAGAGGGGGGCAGGAGCAGGATGGAGACAGAGGTCTGGCCAGGGGGCAGGGGCCAGGAGCAAGCTAGGGTGGAGGAACAGGCTGGGGGTACAGCGGGAAGCTGGCACTGCTGCTCCAACTGCGTGGGGGGAGGAGGGAGGGCAAGGCTGCAGCACCAGGCAAAGGGGACCTGAGCTGCTGAGGTCAGTGCTGCTGGGTGTCCCCTCACCCACCTTGTGGAAGCACCACTCATTGTGCAGCCCTGCACGTGGCTGGACTGGAGGGAGCCATACTGGGTTTGGGAGATGGACTGGGCGTGGGTCTCACCAGGGCAGCTCGGCACTAGGCTCAGGACACGGCCACTTGGGACTGGACAGATGATGGGACAGCAGGCGGCTGGGAACGCGGGTTGCCTCACCCTGAGCACAGCGCTTCTCCTGAGCCTGCTGGCCCAGAAGCCTGTGAATGCCAAGGACAACAGCTGTGCAAGCAGGCGGCCCTGGAGCAAGTTGTGGTGCCCCAGGGCAAGGGAAACTGCCTCCATTCCTGCCATGAATGGGCTGCGCCCCAGGCCTCACACCAGTTGAACCAGCCCCTGGACCAGGGGACAGGCCATCTGAAAGGCTGCAGCCAGAGCTGAGCGGGCAGGACCATTGGGAGGTGGAATCTGCCCAGGCTGGGCTGCCAGGTGTATATATAGCTGTTGTGCCCCAGACTGAAAGCCCATTTCAAAAGTTGCTCTCAAGACTAGTAGACTTCAGCGTTGTTTTCAAACACAGTGAGGACAAGGCCAAGAAAGCTTTGTCTGCACTACAGCATTTAGCTGTTGCCACCACCATGGTGAGTCCTTGGTACATTTGTACCACGCTATGCAGCCACATACAAAAAGAGTCTACAAAGATGAACACCCACAGGTGTGGCTGTACTTTCTAGGTATGTCTACGCTTCGGGGCTTTATCGGAAAAAGGTACGCAAATTGCATTCCGCAATTTGCGTACGTTTTTCCGATAGTTTTTTTGGAAGAGGCTTTTCCGAAATTTGGCCTGTCTACACTAGACCAAATTCGGGGAAAACCCCTTTTTCGGAAAAGCCCTTCTTCTTCGTGGGAGGAGGAAGACGGGCTTCCGAAAGAGCACATCTGCTCTTCTGCAAAAAAAAAAGTGGAAGAGCAGACATGTTCCCTGGACACGGTGGAATTTTTCCGGGATACCAGAGGTATCCCAGAAAACCCCCATAGTCTAGACATAGCCTCTCTTAGCAAGGCTGAACACCGCTCTATCTCTGACCACATTGAAAGTTATCTTTTTAGGCCAGTCCCACTCTGTTCCTGCCCCTCATTCAGTGATAGTCTGGGTACGTCACTCATCAAAACAACCACTTCCCAGCTGCATGCAGGGCCAAAACATCCAAGGTAATAGGTGGCTGGCTCTACCCTGTTATCGGGGTCATTTCACACAAATTCAGAGAAAGAAAGGGGCAAAGTTGTGTCATCATATTGAAGATTAAAAGTGATTATATTGTATCCTGAAAAGTCAGAGAGGGGGGCAAATGTGGAAGACATAATGGAGCATATAAGCCTATAGAAAGTCTATGGGAGGAACTTCATCCCTTGCCCCACCGTGAATAACTCCCCCACCTGTTATCTATTTGCTCCCTCTTCCAGGCATGGCTACTAGTCTGAATGGCAGTGCTCTACCTCTACCTAGTCCCCCTCGCCACATTGACAGCAAAGTGCTATTATAATACATATCTTATGTAAAAGATTATACGATTTGTTCTACAAGAAAAAAGTTGAGAATTGTTACTGAACAGCTACAAAAACATCAGAAACTTTATGAGATTTTTGATCCATCAGGTTGTTTATCTCCTGCAAAGCACAAATACAGTAAAGAAAGGCTGGGAACCATGCCCATTGCATCTATTTGCACAAAAGAGAAATAGTGTGCACACAGACACACATACAGCATCACAGGCATGATCTTACTTTACCAGTGGCTGAGGTGGTATTACAGCAAGGCAACTGCCTCACCTGCACTTCCCAGACTCACTAAGGGTATGTCTAGACTACACTTTTTTTTCAAAATAGTGGCCTTTTTTTAAAAAAACTTCCTCATGTGTCTAGACTGCCGCCAAGTTCTTTCGAAATTAAATCGAAAGAACACGGCGGTTTTTTCAACTGCGGTAAACCTCATTTTATGAGGAAGAACACCTTTTTTCAAAAGTGCTCTTTCAAAAAAAGGTGTTCTTGAATGCAAACAGGGCTTTTTCAAAAGAGAGCATCCAGACTGCCTGGGTGCTCTCTTTCGAAAAAGCTGCTCACTTTTTCAAAAGAAGTAGTTGCAGTCTAGACACTCTCTTTCAAAAGAGGCTTTTTCGAAAGAGGCTTGTAGTCTAGACGTAGCCTCAGGTATGTCTACACTGTATTCCTCTTTTGAGAGAGGAATGCAAATGCAGCTGAGCGAAATTGCAAATGAAGCACGGATTTGAATTTCCTGCGCTTCCTTTGCATAATCGCATCCAGGCACTATTTCGAAATACCCTATTTCGAAAAAAGAAACACTGTCTTGTCGTGGTTATTTTGAAAGAAAACCCTTCTTTCGAAATTACCCTTACTCTTTATAAAATGAGGTTTAAGGGTAATTTCAAAAGAAGGGTTTTCTTTCGAAATAACCGCATCTAGACAGCATTTCTTTTTTCGAAATAGGGTATTTCGAAATAGCGCCTGGACGCGATGATGCAAATGAAACACAGGAAATTCAAATCCATGCTTCGTTTACAATTTCGCTCAGCTACATTTGCATTCCTCTCTCGAAAGAGGAATGCAGTGTAAACATAAGACAGACCCATTACCCAAGGGTCTCCTCCCCTAATTCTCTCTGCAGATATGTGTCTTCCCTGTAGGCACTGATCCATGAAGTGGCTCAGGGTAAAGTTGTAGGGGAAACCTCAGAGAAGGATTCAGCTAGAAGATCTGCTTCCTGTGAAAAGAATCCAGGACCACTCTGATCACAGCATTTCAGTGGCAGGGGGGAAGAAGAGACAGAAGATCAGCATAATCACCACAAAACCAAACCAAAACACTAAAAGATTCAAGAAAAAAAATTCCACAAGAAAGCAGACCATCAAAAGAAGCAGTGTTAAAAGTAAAAGTAAAAAGCTGCTTCCGACCTTCTTAAGCACCACCCTGAAGAGAGGGTTTCCTTCATTGTAATAGATGCCGGTCAACCTTTATTTAAGTTTTAAAAAGGTTAACCTTCAAAACTTAAATAAAGCAGTACAATTAGCATGGGAAAATCCTGACATTTGGACTAGTTTAGTTATTACACTGTTTGTGTGTGAGTATATGTGTGTTTTAAAGCATCTTTTGTGGCTTCTATTACACTTAAATGTTTGCTGTGACTTAAATGTTCACACAATGTATTACAATTATTTTTACTTTATACTTCAACCTGAGGTAACTTTTAAATTTGCTGTCACTTTTCCAACATTTAATTTCCTTTAAAATCACAGACCAGAAACAAATTGTGACAGAACAAGTTATGTGGGAGATTTGTTTCCATTCCAGTTTTGTAAGAGATCTTACTTAAATGATATAATGTTATTTCCACACAGCGAGTGCAACAATCCCCCATGCTTCCTCTTATGTGAAAGGACAAAAAGCCACAGCCTGAGACAGTGGGGGTTGGGGCAGAGAAGAGCTGCTGAAGTTGAAGCATGAGTACCCACTCTCTTCCCAAACCTCAGTAACATCCCTTTGGGTTGCTCTGTGGTTACTGCATTCTGTAACTGAGGCCTGGGACTGATCCAGGCGAACTGTTTTGCAGCCTAGGTTAACCCCAAGAGAATTCCTGGCTGTTAGCATTAATTTATGGGCTTTACCACTTGACATAAATATCAGCCCCACTCCTGGAGGTTTGTGTGCAAGCAACTAGAAGGGAGGAATAGGAGCTTATAGGAGGCAGGATTCTTGTGGGTCCCTAAGATCCATGTGCTTTGCCCCTCACCTCCTGTCAGTCTGAATGTAGGGGATAGTGTGTACCCTTTCTCCTACAAGAAGCAATCAGGTGGAATCTCTGTTTCCAAACATTCACTTGCTCATTTGCTACAAGGGAATATTGAATACAATTTAGGGAACACAATTAAGCCTTGAAGGAATGTGTATTATATCCTGCCCCCTCCCGAGCTTATTGAGACAAAACTCTCCTTGAAGTAAAGATACTGTGGGCACATAAAATCTATGTGGCTATTTACATTAACTGTGTGATACTGAGTATGTACAGTGGTGGCCCATCCATATAGGTGAACTAGGCAGTCGCCTAGGGCACCAAGTTAAATGGCGCACCAAATGGTAGTGCAATTATCATTGAGGGGTTTGGAGGTGGGGGCGCCGATTGCATGGTTCGCCTAGGGCACCAGTTGCTGGCAGCTAGTCTAGGGCCGCCCCTGAGTATGTAGGTGTGTAAATTGGGTTGGAAGATATTTTAATGTTGTTATTGGAGTGTTGTATCTCTGTGGTAGGAATTGGTCATTATCCAGACCCAAGAGGAAAAGTAAATCTAAATGTATGCAGTGTACAGCCACACTGCAGGTTCCATATGGTACAAGAAACAAGATTACTTTTCAGGGTTTCAGATTTTTTCAATAAGGAACAGCCCCTGTGCCTGTTGTTGGTTTTTTTCTGAACAAAGATTAAAAACAAAGTTGTATTTTTAACCAAAGAAGCATGAAGGAGTAGACATGTAAACTAGCCAGTGTGATGATTCTCACTGGTCTTGGTGAAAGGTCAGAGTTACTGAAAGGAACCCAGGAAAGGTAGTTTATGAGAAAGAACCAAGACCCAGAGACACTTTTTGCGATCTGCAGCAAGACCAAGTGAGCTGATGTAAACCCACTGACTTTGCTGGGAGTAATAAGACCCAACCTCTCTTCAGCACAAGGGCTGAAACTATGAGGTACAGCTTAAGGTGTGATTATTTCCGCTGGCTTCTGGCCCAGCAGCAAAGGCCAGGAAACGCTCTGGGAACTTCCCACCAGCGTCTTCTCCAGACAGAGAGAACAGTACGCTCCCCAAAACAGCTGCAGGTTAATCAAGTGGCCGCTCAATCAGTGCATGGCCTTGTCCTGCAGGGACAGGGGAAATGTGCCTCAGCGGGCATAAGGCCAGCGAAGAAACGGTCCGCCCACAGGAGTGGGAGGGACACAGGCCGGTACCGGATAGTCACGCAGAGGTTGTGCCCCGGCCAGGCTAGAACCAGGCTGAACCTCGCGTGTGAACGACACCGCACTCGAACACGTAGTCGCCTCAGGCGCCCCTCACAGTAGCGCGTGCGTGCGTGCGAGCGGGGCATGGGCGGCGCACAGACCGACGTGCGAGTAGCGCTGGGAAGGCACAGCCAGCTTGTGTGTCCGGGCCACGTGCCACGGGTGTGCGCGCACCTCTCTTCCTGCCGGCGAGGTCAGGAATGGGCTTAGCCAAGCGGCTTCGCTTTAAGTCCCTTTCCCTCCGCTCACGTCGCCGAAGCCCTGCGGCTTCCTTTCCCTGCTCTGCAACCTGCAAGCCGAGTTTCCCGGGGTGCGTGCGGATGAGTCATAAGCAGGGAAAAGCACGATCCACCTTCATTTTCCAGCCCGAAAGGAAATGCTGCTTCCCGTATTATACAAAACTGGTGCCAACAAGACGGACTCAGGAGCCTATTGTCCTTCTAACAAAGCCATGGCGGAGAAAGGCGCCTGAGAAAACAGATTTTTGCACCAGCAAGGCTCGTTTGATCTTGGGGGGAGGAAAGTGGAGGTGGTGCGTCCTAGGGAGGTGGGAACACACCTTTCCCTGGGAGAAGGGACATTCTCCACACACACACACACACACACACACCCAAATAGGACAACCAGAATCTCCCTTCTGCACGCAGGCTGTGGGCGTGCTGGGAAGCGGCTGCGCACACCGCTCGCTCTCCTTTTCCGTACAAAGCCAGTCCTGGGAACGCTTCCGCTGGGTGCGACCCAGCAGCACAACCGTGTCCAAGCGCCTGTTCCTGCCAGCCCCGGATCGCTGGCGAGAAACCAGGGTGGGACACGTCCCTCTCGGAGCTCGTGATGAGTCGTTGGTGGCTGATCCCCTGAGAGTCACTCCCACGCCTGGCTCCTACCTAGGGCTTCCTTATCTGCCTTGCACAGCAACTGTCCGCACCACAGGAGTCCCACTAGCGCGACGGCTGTTGGCCACCCGACCTCTGGCTACGTGGAATCTGAACTGGACGGCTAGTTCGTCATGAGGCCGGCTACTGCCCTGCTGCAGCCACGTGGAATGTGGCTGACTCCTTTTCTAGTCCAAGGCTGTCAGCCACTGTCTCACAAGCGCAGTTGTTTATCGGGGCCAATTGACCGGCACTGGAGCCTTCGCCCCAGCTCGGCAAAAGCACCCAGCGTGCGCACACCTTACCGCCCGCGCGGCTGGCTGCGGACGCGGAATCAGCGCCTGGGTTGCAGCTAGGGCCGCAGGGTACACAGCACGACGGGCGCACGCGAGCCGCAGAGGCTTCTGAGCAGGAAGAGATAAGTAACATCTGAAGAAGAGCCGCGGTGTTGCCACAGGCAGCTTGGGAGACAGACATTGCTTCTCGTCAGGGGCTTAAAAACGAAAACACCCACACGCTCCCAGCACCACACTTCACAAAAGCAGAACCTCCTCGTTGTGATTTTACTGCCATCATAGAAAGATCCGATTAGACCACATAATTATCATGAATGGAAAAGAGGACATGGCTGAACATTTTTGGCCGAGTTTCCCCTTTTCATTTATTGCAACAGTTTTCTGTTATTAACCTCCAAGATTCATGATAGAGCAAGGTCTTCCCTGCTTATTGGCACAAAACTCCCATTACAGGATCAGGCCCTTGAATGGTTTAGACTATGTGGTCTCAACTGTGGTGGTGGTTTGCTTTGTTTTTTATTTTATTTTGGCCTTTTGCCCTCAGATTTATCTAGTGACCCCAGGATATTAGGGAGACAAGGTGCATGAGGTAATATCTTTACTGCACCAGCATCTTTTGGTGAGAGAGACAAGCTTTCAGTAGGGATGTGAATGGTTAACCAGTAAACATTGTCTTTATCTGGTGATGCTCACCAGTTACAGCTAACCAGTGGGGAGCTGAAGCAGGGGGCTGCTCCAGACCAGAGTGGCCTGCCATGGGCAGTGGATGCTCCAGCCAGGCCCAAGCAGCTTCCACCCGCAGGAGACCCAGACCGGCTAGAGCAGTGCCATAGGTGGGGGCACTCCAGCCCTGCTGGAGCAGTCCCTGTCCATGGCAGGCCACACCTGGTTGGAGCAGTGCACTGCAGGCAGGGGCACTCCAGCACAGCTGGGCTGAAATGGCTCTCCTTTCCTCCGTTTAAGCTAGGGATGTTAGAATATAACCATTTAATGGATAAGCTGATGCTTATCGGTTAATGGTATTGGTTATACTCAGCTGACTCCACTCCCGGGAGAGAGCCATGAAGCCTTCTCCCCGGGAGCTGAGCAGGCAAGGGCTGCCAGCTCCGCTTCCAGGGAGGCTTTGCTGCAGGTTAAGATGTTTAATGGTTCCACAGTTACCCTATTGCTTGATTTTCAACGTTCTTAGTTTAAACAGTTAACATAAAGTTTAACCGGTTAACTGAATGAATGGGATTTTACATCCCTACTTTCCAGACACCTGAAGAAGAGCTCTGTGTGAATGAAACCATGAAAAGTTGGTCTAATGAAAGATATTACCTCACTCAGCTTGTCTCGAATATTCTGGGAACAACAGGGCTACAACTACACTACACATAGAATTGGAATAGTTTTTACTGACTCCCATGATCATTGGTAGACAATTGGGCTATGTCTAGACTGCAGAGCTTTTCCAGGATACCGGCGGTATCTCAGAAAAGCTATGTTGTGTCCAAGGAATGCATCCACTTTTTCGGAATAATTTCTGAAAAAGTGGAAGCATTCTTTCACCATCCCTGTAATCCTCATTGTCTAAGGAAGAAGGGATGTGTCGAAAGAGGAGGTTTTTCTGAAATTTGGCCCTGTGTAGATGGGCCAAATTTTGGAAAAGCCTCTTCCGAAAGAAAAGCGGAAAAAGATATGCATATTGTGGTTTGCAATTTGCGTATCTTTTTCCAACTTTTCTTTGCAGTCTAGACAGAGCCTCGGTACTTAGGAGAAAATGTAGATAGTTTGAGACTGTGCACATCTGCAGTCAGAAAGGAAACACAGTGTTCCTCTTTTACACTCTTAGAACTGACAATGGTTGATTTTCAGGAAATCTTTGGAGAACATTGAGAATGCTTTAAAAGGACACCTAATTCAGTTTTAGTGTAAAAACAATTGGATTCCCTATGTAGGAAGAAAAATATGTTCTTTTTCTTGTGCACAATAGTTAGCCTTGATCATTTTCTGAATCCTCAGCTAGGAAATAACCTCTGGTCCTCTGGTCCTCAGGGTTTGATGGAGAGATGCACATTCACCCTTTACATGATAGTTTTACATACCATTTTCTGGCCCAAATTGTGGTGATCTTGGTACTTTTTAATCCATTACCACAGACATAAGAAAATAAGAACGGCTATACTGGGTCATACCAAAGGTCCATCTAACACAGTATCCTATTTGCCGACAGTGGCCAATTCCAGGTGTCCCAGAGGCAGTGAACACAACAGGTAATCATCACGTGATTCCTCTCCTGTCATCCATTTCTAGACAAAAAGAGGATACATTTAAAAGCTGAAGCGCAGCTGGGGGGACCCAGCGCGAGCCAGGACAGCTGATTCCAGCTTGCACCGTGTCCTCCCTGCTATGCACCAGCCTAGCTAATAGCTATTGATGGACTTAACCTCGATGAATTTATCTAGCTCTTTTTTTAACCCTGTTCAAGTCCTAGTCTTCACAACATCCTTTGGCAAGGAGTTCCACAGGTTGACTGTGTGCTGTGTGAAGAAAAACTTTCTTTTGTTTGTTTTAAACCTGCTACCTATTAATTTCATTTGGTGACCCCTAGTTCTTGTACTATGGGAACTAGGGATGTTAGATTTAGTTTAACTAATCGGCTAGTCAATGGATTTTCCATCGACTAGTTGATAAGCAGGGGAGCCACAGCCGTGTTAGCTCCCAGCCTGGGAGCTAATTCTACTGCAGCTCTGCCTTTAAAATGTATTAAGAGCCTGTAGGTTCTTAATACATTTAAAAGGCTAAAGCACAGCAGCAGGGACCCAGCACGAGCTGGGACAGCTGATTTTCAGCTTGCAATGGGTCCCTCCTGCTGCGCAGAGCCAACAGGCTCTTTATACATTTAAAAGGCTGGTGTACATCAGGGAGGACCCAGCATGAGCTGGAATCAGCTGTCCCAGTTCGTGCTGGGCCTTCCTGCTGTGCTTTTAGCCTTTTAAATGTATTAAGAGCCACCAGGCTCTTAATACATTTAAAAAGCAGAAGCACAGCATCTGGGACTGGGTGCAAGCTGGGAATCAGCTAATTCCCAGCTCGTGCCCAGGCCCCATTACCCCCCTGCCTCCCGTGCCCACCATGGGTGCTGTGGGGAATAGACTTTTAAGCTGGCTCCACTCAGCACCCGCTCCTGCTCCCTACCCCTTGCTGCCTCTAATAGAGGCAGCAAGGGGGAGATTAGTGACTAGTCGAGGGACTAATTGACTATCCAATAAGCTTTTGCTTATCATATAGTCGACTAGTTGCTTACATCCCTAATGGGAACAAGTAAATAACTTTTCCTTATTCACTTTTTCCACACCAGTCATGATTTTATATACCTCTATCATATCCCCCCTTAGTTTTCTCTTTTCTAAGATGAAAAGGTCCAGTCTTTTTAATCTCTCTTCATATGGGACCCGTTCCAAACCCCTAAACAGTCTGTTTTGGTCTTACTATCTTGAGCAGTTTAGTATCATCTGCAAATTTTGCTCCCTCACTGTTTACCCCTTTCTCCAGATCATTCATTAAAAAGTTGAATAGGATTGGTCCCAGGACAGATCTTTGGGGGAAACCACTCTCCGCACCTCTCTCTATTCTTCTGTGATCTTTAGAAGCATTTTTTTGAGCCTCCAGCCCCCACCTGTTAGAGGATAAGTAAAATCATACGGTCCTTCCTTACCTCACAGCAATGTTATGAAAATACGTTAAGGACTGAAGTTCTCAGATACTATGGAAATGGTGGCCATACCTGTGGTTTCAAATACACACATGGTATTGTGTGAGGGAATTGAGTTTTTAGTTTTTACTATCTATTTTAGTTTTTACTCTAAGCATTAAATTAGTGCTTAGAGGCCCCAGTCAGAGATCAGGTCCCCATTGTATGAGGCACTTTTTGCAAAGAAAATGAAGAGGGACTCCTAGTCTCAAGTTTACTGCTTAAGTATACAATGGGAAACAAAGCTGGATACAACACAGAGATGGGAAGGAGAAGCACAGGTAACAGTGAAACTGTTGTGAAAAGTGTAATAATCAGCAGTCAGGTTTTGGAGGCCTGCTGCAGAAATACATTTCAATGTTACGCTCTTAAATATGAGGATTTCCGTCTACCCTTTGGTAGAGACTGATCACCAAATGTTAGACATGGATCTGGAACACAACCACTATCACCAAACACGAAGTAAAAAAGCCAGCAGTGGTCTGTGTGTGCCGTTTCTGGTGCAGCCCACCTACTGATGGATAACCAGCCTCTCCATGCTTCCAGTGGCTTCTACAACTATCCAGGTTCTTCCTGGTTAAAAAATGTCAGATGTAAAAAGTATCTGAAAACAAGGAGGATGACTCACCCCTTAATGGACTCCATCCAGTTGCCGCTGAAGCCAGTGGGAGTCTTTCCATTGACTTCAATAGGAGATTGATAAGGCCATTTAAACAAGGAGAGAAAACAGGAGCCACCACTGAGAGAGTTAAAATAGCTAAATTCTTTCCTATCTCTTTTCCATGTAAACTCTTGCTGACGTTGCCACAGGAATGCAGTGAGATTATGAAACAGATGGAAGGTGTCCAAGCATTAATTTGTCTTTCACACAATGTAACCTGTGTTATGGAAAAGCCTGAGAATCCCTGCATTAGACAACTCTATGATGATACAAATCCAGTTAGGGAGAATCCTGTCAAGTGAATCAATGAGGGAATTGAGGCACAGAGTTGTGGAGTGACTTCCCCAAGTTCACATAACAGGTCAGTGGCTGAGCCAGGAATAAAACCCTAATCCCACTGGGCCATGCTGCCTCCCTATTCAGGGTAGTTAAACCAACTTGTGGTTATTTAAGATTTGCCATTTTTAAAAATAGGAAATGTAAGGAAAATGCAGCTTGAAAGATGATTCAGTTTTACTTTTATTTCTCTGCACACAGCTCCATATCACACAAACTTGGGATGTGAAAGCAAAAATTAGCAGAGAACAGAAAAAAATGTTCTTTCCTATCTTGCCCCCTCCCTTTCACCACTAGTTGTTGCTCAACCTGTCAAAGAGAAAAACCACCATTTCCCCAGAAAAAGGAGAAGAAAATATTGCCTTGATTTACTGTGAAAAATATGTTACTATTTTTGGAGAAAAAACTGCCATAGATGTAACTGAGAGGAAAAAGAGAAATTGTCTATTCACCTATGAATGGAAAGGAAGTTAAAAGTGTAATTAATAATGTATTCACTTTGAATGTCTATCACATCCTCCATTTGACACTCTCAAAATACTTGAGACAACCAATTAATGGAAGATTTGCAATGGCCTTTTGTGGGAGGTGTCCTTATTTCCATTTTCTGAATCTGAATCCTTTCTGCACTGTCAGATGCTGCTTAAGCCATAAACAAGGCTCTGCCATCCATGTCTGCTCTGGGCTGCTCTTTCCCTGGCCTCAATATTGCTGACTCCCATAAATGTTCCTTCTCTGCATGCTGTTTGATGGAAGGATTCTTTCAGTCAGCTCCTTTTTTATGGTCTTCTAGGTACACAACAGCATGCCTGCCCTGTGTCTCAGATATATTATCATTCTTAACATGTATCCCTGTTATTCCCATCTTCTTGTCTGGAAAACTCTAAACATGAGGAGTTACTGAATTCTGATTAATCTCAGTATGGACTATGAGTTCATTGTATTTAATATTTAGTATTTTCCTGAGGCATTTGCTTTCAAAGGCATTTAGACAATTTGTACCTATGGTGTATTTCTGCTTTTCTCATCCATCTGGTCAGCTGGAATTAAAGTTTGAGTTGAAGATCTGTAGCTTGATCTGTAAATTGTAGAATTTCAATAACCAAATCTTGGTTAAACTGATAAATGCAGCTGCCCTCTTCCCAATTTGTGACATTACTTCTTTCTT
This sequence comes from Pelochelys cantorii, assembly GCA_032595735.1. Lineage (NCBI taxonomy): Eukaryota > Metazoa > Chordata > Testudines > Trionychidae > Pelochelys > Pelochelys cantorii. The sequence continues at coordinate 48,740,519 of CM064326.1, forward strand.
GAACATGACTGCTAAAGAGTGTAATTGATTCATTTCTAGTATTCTTTTGCCTAGTAAAATAATTATAGGTTGGCAGTTACTCATTAGATTTTTATTTTCATAGTGGATTGTTGACCCTGTCTTTTTTGCAATATTGCACAGTCTTTTGAAACTTGCATACTGGTTAAGCTGTCACTTAGAACTATGTTCATCAGCAAAATCCAGAACTTCCAGTATATTATTGTTGAACTGTGCAATGTCTGTGTTGTATCTGCCTACACTTCTCGTAAAGAAGTTAATAGCAATGTCAAAACAAGAGAGGTGACAGAATGCATTCTTGTTTGACACCAGGTGTCTATGCTGAATTAGTCATTCAAGTCTGTGTTTACTTTAGCTGTGCAAGCCTCCATGATGTGAATTATTTTTGTTGGTATATGATGACACTTCAAAATTTTTCAGAGGGAATTACAATGGAGATTGCCAACTGCTGTCTTCAAATCTATGAAGTCTATAATGAGTGTTTTTTGATATTTAGTGCTCTCTTCGGAAATTATTCCAGGAAAAATTTGGCTGCCATGATCTTCCAGGTCAAAATCCAGCTTGTTCTTCACTTAGCTTTGCTTCAAATTCTTCCTTTGTTCTCCTTGATATGATGCTGCAAAAGATCTTGTCCATCACAGAAAGCAATATAACACCTTGCCAGTTGCTGCAATGACCTAACTCATCTTTCTTTATGTATCTTGGCTATAATGCAATTTTTTCCATTGTTCTTAAGGCTGCTCCTGGTCCCACACATTGAAGGGTTCATTGACAGCTAAAGCCATAAAGAGTAAGAAGAAAACATTCTAGAAAAACATTGGAAGCAAGAGAAAGACCAAGGAGGTGGTAGGCCTGTTATTCAATAACGGGGGAAAGAATCACAGGAAATGTGAAAATGGCAGAAGTGCTAAATGACTTTTTGTTTCAGTTTTCACCAAAAAGGTTAGTAGCAATAAGATGTCTAACATACTGACCAACAGTGAAAATGAGGTAGGATAATGAAGCTAAAATAGGGAAAGAACAAATTAAAAATTACTTAGAAAAGTTAGATATCTTCAAGTCGACAGGGCTAATGAAATACATCCTAGAATAGTCAAGGAGCTAACTGAGAAGGTATCTGAGCCACTAGCAATTACTTTTGAAAAGTCATGGAAGACAAGGAGAGATTTCAGAGGACTGGAAGAGGGCAAATACAGTGCCCATCTGTAAAAAAGGGAATAAGGCCAAAACAGGGAATTTCAGACCAATCAGTTTAACTTCAGTATCTGGAGAGATAATGGAGCAAATAATGACACAATCAATTTGCAAACAAGATAGAAGATAGTAAGGTGATAAGTAACAGTCAGTATGGATTTGTCAAGAACAAATTGTGTCAAACCAACCTTACAACTTTCTTTGACAGGGTAACAAGCCTTGTGGATAGGAGGAAAGTGGTAGTTGTGCTTTTGAGTATGTCTACACTGCAGAGAAGATCGAAGCTGTTGCTATCGATCTTCCAGGATTCGAATTAGTGGGTCTTGTGAAGACACACTACTTCAAACTGAGAGGTTCTCTCTGGTCAACGCTGGTAGTCCTGCTTCCACGGGAGTAAGGGAAGTCGAGGGAGAAGTGTTCTCCCTTTGACTTCCTGCAATGTGGAGAGTGCCAAAAGTCGAGTTAAGGTACTTCGACTTTAGCTATGCAATTAATGTAGCTGAAGTTGCCTATCATAATTCTACCTTATCCCGTAGTGTAGACATACCCTTTGATACTGTCTCGCATGAACTTTTCAAAAGGAAAACTAGGGAAATACAGCCTAGCGGGAACTACTATAAGATGGGTGCATAACTGATTAGAAAGCTGTTCTCAGAGATAGTTATCAGTAGTTCACAGTCAAGATGGAAGGATATATCGAGGAGGGTCCTGCAGGGGTCAGGATTTGGTTCTGTTCAATACAGGAGCAACAAAACAGGGATCCAAGGGGCAATGGCCTTCCAATTTTTGAAAGTGGAGAGGCCTGACTCATCCACTTTTTGTCATGAGTCAGCACCCTGCCCTTTCTTTACTTCTTGAGATACCACTCCCTGGCTCGGCCAGAAGCTGGAGCCCAGCCAATCCTGGGAATCCTGGCACCTGTTGGGAGCTGTGGGCCTTCCACCAGGGTAGAGAGGCCCAACGGCAGCCCCAGAACTCCCCACCTCCAGACAGATGGCAGGTCTGTGGCTACCCACAGCTGCCTTCACAGCTGTTACTATGACATGGTTGTGGTTCTGTAGCCCCTGCGTCCCCACCCCCAGGCCAGACTGGAAGCTAGAATTGGTTTGGGGGTAAGATACATGTGGGCATCTCTGAGGAGCCACAGACCCTCCATCTGCCCTGGGAAGGGAGTCTGGGGGTCAGGGACCTATGGGCTGGGGGCTGCTCTCAGGCCCCCTCATGATGGGTAAGTGGAGGGGTATGGGCTCCCTGGCCCAGCTTCAGCTTCCGGCTTGTCTGGACAGGGGCAGGGCCTCAGGTGGAAGAGAAAGAGCAGGGGCTGAGCCATGGAGGGGAGCAAGGCCTTGTGCTATTCCCCGCCTCCCACCTCCCCTTTTAGAAAGAATCCCTCGCCTTGGTTCCATGTCTTCATCACTGATTTAGATAATTGCATAGAGACAATACCAATTTGGAAGTGGTTGCATGCCTTTTGGAGGCCAGGATTATAATTCAAAATGATCTGGACAAACTAGAGACATGTTCTAAAGTAAATAGGATGAAATTCAATACAGACAAATGCAGAGTAGTCCATTTCTAAAGGACTAATGAGTTATACATATGCAAAATGGGAAATTACTGTCTAGAAAAGAATACTGTGGAAAGGGTCCTGTGGGTTGCAGTGGATCACAAGCTAAATATGAGTCAACAGTATAATTCTGTTGCAAAAAAACAAAGAAAAGCAGCAAACATTCTGGGATGCAGTAACAGGAGTGTTGTAAGCAAGACATGCTCCACTCTGCACTGATAAGGCCTCAACTGCACTAAGAGAACAACAGAAATAATTAAAGGTCTCGAAAACATGACCTATGAGCAGGGCTGACAGAAATGCCGGGCCCATGGAAAAGGTAAGGGGCGCACCTTGGGCTAGCCTCCTCCTGCCAGCCTTCTGCACTGCCTGGATCCTACCTCTAGGGCCTCTAGCAGGAATTTAAAAGGGCCTGGAGCTCCATCCACTGCTGTGCCTACAGTAGCAATGGCAGCAGCCAGGAGTCCCAGGCCATTTTAAATCACTGAGCCCCGGGGCAACTGCCCCCATTGCTCCCCTCACCAGTCAGTGGCCCTGCCTATGAATAAGGATATGATTATGTCACAGAGGTCATGGAGTCTGTGACTTTCTGGGACCTCCAGGACTTCTGGGGCAGTGCTAGAGCAGCGGTAAGTCCTGGGGCTGCTGGAGCAGTGCTTCCAGAACAGCAGAGGAAAGATTTAAAAAAAAACATATTAGGAGAAATTTTTAAAAACCTGGGTTTATATAGTCTGGAAAAGAGACAGCTGAGTATGGCGTGAGACATGATAAGAATTTTTAAGGATGTAAATGGTTGTTACAAGGAGGAGAGAGAAAAATTGTTCACCTTAACCTCTGATAATAGGACAAGAAGCAATGGGCTTAAATTGAAGCAAGGGAGGTTTAGTTGGACATTAGGAAAAAACTTCCTGTCAGGGTGGTTAAGCACTGAAACAAATTGCTTAGGCTGTGTCTAAACTACAGCCCTCTTTCGGCAGAGGGATATAAATGAAGCACTTCGAAAGTGCAAATAAAGCAGGGATTTAAATATCCTGCGCTTCATTTACATAATTGCGTCATGGTGCTGTTTCGAACAAACGCCATTTCGAAACTTTTTGACAATGGGGAAGTGTACAGGTTCTTTCAAAAAAGCGCCTTGTTGTCGAAAAAATGCATCTAAACCACTGTTTCAGTTTCAAAATGGTGCTTGTTCGAATGGTGCTTGTATCTTTATTAATGACCTGGATGAGGGGATGGATTGCACCCTCAGCAAGTTTGCAGATGACACTAAGCTAGGGGGAGAGGTAGATACACTCAAGGGCAGAGATAGGGTCCAGAGTGACTTAGACAAATTGGAGGATTGGGCCACAAGAAATCTGATGAGGTTCAACAAGGACAAGTACAGAGTCCTGCACTTGGGATGGAAGAATCCCAAGCATTGTTACAGGCTGGGGACCAACCAGCCAAATAGTAGTTCTGCAGAAAAGGACCTGGGGATTACAGTGGATGAGAAGCTGGATATGAGTCAACGGTGTGCCCTTGTAGCCAAGAAGGCTAATGGCATATTAGGTTGCATTAGGGGGAGCATTGCCAGCAGATCCAGAGATGTGATTATTCCCCTTTATTCGGCTCTGGTGAGGCCACATCTGGAGTATTGTGTCCAGTTCTGGGCCCCCCACTACAAAAAGGATGTGGACACATTGGAGAGGGTCCAGCGGAGGGCAACCAAAATGATTAGGGGGCTGGAGCATATGACCTACGAGGAGAGGCTGAGGGAGTTGGGTCTGTTTAGTCTGCAGCAGCGAAGAGTGAGGGGGGATTTGATAGCAGCCTTTAGCTTCCTGAAGGGAGGTTCCAAAGAGGCTGGAGAAAGGCTGTTCTCAGTAGATATGGATGGCAGAACAAGGAGCAATGGTCTCAAGTTGTGGTGGGAGAGGTCCAGGTTGGATATTAGGAAAAACTATTTCACTAGGAGAGTGGTGAAGCACTGGAATGGGTTACCTAGGGAAGTAGTGGAGTCTCCATCCCTAGAGATTTTTAAGTCTAGGCTTGACAAAGCCCTGGCTGGGTTGATTTAGTTGGGATTGGTCCTGCCTAGGGCAGGGGGCTGGACTTGATGACTTTCTGAGGTCTCTTCCAGCTCTATGGTTCTATGATTCTGTGACGCAATTATGCAAATGAAGCACGGGATATTTAAATCCCCACTTCATTTGCACTTTTGAAGTGCTTCATTTACATCCCTCTGTCAACAGAGGGGTGTAGTTTAGACGTAGCCTTAGAGAGGTTCTGGAATCTCTATCATTGGAGATTTTTAAGAGCTGATTAGAGAAACACCTGTCAGGGATGATCTAGTTATGACATAGTCCTGCCTTGAGTGCAGGGGCTTGGACTAGAGGACCTCTTGAAGTCCCTTCCAGTTCTACACTTTTATGCTTCTATCTCTATCATCACAAGCTTTCACCACTTCTTCAGTGATTTAATTTTCACCTTGCAGTGTTTCCAGTTTTTTAGCTTTTTTCTCTTCTTTGTTTGTAATGTGAGATATTGTAATGTCTAGTTCTGGATATTTAATTTCTTTGTCAAAATCCATACTTCCTTGTTGTGTTTGTCATTTAGCACTGTTTCAAAGTGCTCTGCCCATTACTCTCTTTATTCTTTTTTTCTTATTAGGGTCTCTGATGAGGTATTCAGCCCACACAGGATTAGAAGGCAATAAGGTGATCAGGTAGGCCAATTAACTGCTCAGGCTCCACTTGGAAGTGGAGGGCATTGATTAAATGAGACTCAGCCTATAAAGCCCAGGAGCTGAGAGCAGAGGTCACTGCTGCAAAAGGGCAGTTACTCCCTGAGAAGCAGGAGGAGTGTTTGAGGGATGCAGGGAGGTAGTGTGCAGGCAGTCCTTGGGAAGAGAGAGGAGGAAGTTGATTTGAGGTGGTACCCCCAGCTAAGGGGGGAATCAGGAAAAGTAGGAAACAGTTCAGGTAAGGAGCAGTGAGGGCTGAGGGTAGAGCTCAGAACTGCTGAGATGGACTGAAACCCAGAGTAGAGGGTAGGCCTGGGTTTCTCTTCTTGCCACTGCAGAAGTGGCACCATCATGGCAACGCAAGATAAGACTGCCTGGGACTGTGTGCATAGAAGGACTTTGGGTAACTCTGGAAGGGGAAAACACAAATGATGACCTGGCCAGAAGGATGAGTCATGAAGAGGACACAGTGGTGCCTGAAGTGAGGCAGGTCCACATGACAAGAGGATGATGGGAGAGACACCATCTAAAAAGGGTGCAGAGACTAGCAGAACTAATCCCCAGGATGGCCAGCAGGATACACTAGAATCATGGAACACTAGAAGTGGAAGGGACCTTGAGAGGTCATCGAGTCCAGTCCCCTGTCCTCACGGCAGGACCAGGCACCGTCTAGGTCGTCCCTGATAGATGTCTGTCTAACCTGCTCTTAAATATCTCCAGTGATGGAGATTCCATAATCTCTCTTGGCAATTTATTCCAGAGTTTAACCACCCTGACAGTTAGGAAATTTTTCACAATGTCTAATCTAAACCTCCCTTGTTGCAGTTTAAGCCCATTGTTTCTTGTCCTATCCTTAGAGGCCAAAAAGAATAATTTGTCTTCCTCCTCCTTGTGACACCCTTTTAGATACTTGAAAACCACTCTCAGTCTTCTCCTTTCCAAACTAAACAAGCCCAATTCTTTCAGTCTTCCCTCATAGCTCATGTTCTCTAGACCTTTAATCATTTTTGTTGCTTTTCTCTGGTCCTTCTCCAGTTTTTTCACATCTTTCTTGAAATGTGGTGCCCAGAATTAGACAAAATACTCCAACTGAGGCCTTATCAGTGCAGAGTAGAGCAAAAGAATCACTTCTCTTGTCTTGCTCACAACACTCCTGTTAATCTATCCCAAAATCATATTTACTTTTTTGCAACAGTGTCACACTGTTGACTCATATTTAGCTTGTGGTCCACTATGACCCCTAGATCCCTTTCTGAAGTACTCCTTCCTAAACAGTCGCTTCCCATTTTGTATGTGTGAAACCGATTGTTCCTTCCTAAGTGGGTACTTTGCATTTGTCCTTATTAAACTTCATCCTATTTACCTCAGACCATTTCTCCAGTTTGTCCAGATCATTTGGAATTATGACCCTAACCTCCAAAGCACTAGCAACCCCTCCGAGCTTGGTATCATCTACTCTCTATGCCAATATATAAATCATTGATGAAGATATTGAACAGAACCAGTCCCAAAATTGACCACATGTAGAACCCCACTTATGTCCTTTTAGCATGACTGTGAACCATTAATAACTACTCTCTGAGAATGCCAGTTATGCACCCACCTTATAATAGCCCCATCTAGGTTGTATTTCTCTAGTTTATTGATAAGAAGATCATGTGAGACCGTATCAAATGCTTTACTGCATTCTAGGTATACAACGTCCACCACTTCCCCCTTATCCACAAGATTTATTATCCTTTCAAAGTAAGCTATCAGATTGGTTTGACTTTGTGATGGATAGGAGGAGTGTTGGCTAGCACCCAGTGACTAAGGAGTTAAATTTGGGTAGCTAGTAAGAGTGTAGGCAGGGGGCCAGAAGAACCAATGGGGATACAGTGCTGAAATTTGAATTGTATTGAGATACCTTGCCTGCTCTCTTTATAAAAAAAAATTCGAAGTTAAAGGCTGGAGGAAGCGGATGCAGTAGTCAGAATTACCATGCCTGTAAGATTGGACATGGGAGTGAACTGGGCCTTGAAGTACAGATCAGCACAGATTGTGAGTAGAGGAAAAACGTGTATTTAATAATGATCAGGGTATTTCTCTTTATTTTGGTTGTTTGGTTAAACTCTGTGTGAATCTATGCCTTCCCTCCCCCACTCACCATTTAAGTTACAGCCCGAAGAACTATGATTCTTTGTAGTTCTGATCTGTTCTTATCTTGGGGCACTCTACACAGCACCCTTATCTTGAAATAAGTTACACAATTTGCACTACACAAATTGTGTAGCTTATTTCGAGTTAATTTAAAAATAGCTTGTTTCGTAATCTGGTGCTGTCTACACAGCACCAAATTTCGAAATAACGTGCTATTCTGAAATGCCCCTTATTCTGACGCCGCAGTACGAGGGTTACCGGGGCGTCGGAATAAGCTGCCCATTATTTCGAAATCTATTTTGAAATAACAGGCTGCTTCAATAGATGTGGAATAGCTATTTGGGGATTCAGGAAATATTTCCTGTATCCTGAAATAATTCTGATGTCTCGACATACCCTTAGTTGCCCTGTAACATCTAGCAACTAAGTATGCTTTGACAAGTATATCTTTTTGTTTTGTTAATAAAATCATCTTTTTTAAGGCAACGATTTGATTCTTGTGTCCTAGAAGGTAATAGGAGGTCTGTATGTGTCTGCCTAGCCTTGGAGGTCAGCTATCAGAGATACAGTTTGTTTTTCTGTGCTTCTTTTTTCAAGCTCTCTTGGGGCAAAGGAGCTTGGGGTACCCATGGGAAGGAATTCAAGTGTTCCTTCCTGTTTTTTCAGAGTTAAATCACTTGATAGTGGCAACTACCCCTCCCTCCCACCAAAGTCAGTAAGCAGAGCCTATAAAGGCAAGGGATTTAAGGTTCCCTTGTGGACCCCCATCTTCTACACTTGCAGTGCCAGAGTGGGGAACAGCCCTTTACAAACCCATGCTTGCTGTTATCTATCACCTTATTATCTTCCAGATGTTTGCAGATGAATTCCTTAATTATTTGCTCCATTATCTTTCCTGGCACAGAAGTTAAGCTGAGTGAGTGGACCCCGTACAAGAATCTCTCTTTGTTTATCCTGAACAGATTCTCCAGTTGGTGTAAACTTGCAAGTCTGAACTAGGGATGTTAGGGACTAGTCAACTATCTGATAAGCATTTGCTTATCAGATAGTCGACAGGATAGTCGACTAGTCATTTCCTCCCCACCCCTTGCTGCTTCTATCAGACAGAGGCAGCAAGAGGGAGGGAAGAAGGTGATACTTCAATGTGGCAGAGCTGCACAGAGCCCAGGGTCCCAGGCTCCGTGTGGCGCTGCTGCTTTGAAACTCCACGGAGGCTTTTCAAAAGGGCAGCACCGCACAGCTGATCCTGGGTTCCGTGCGGGGCTGCCCCTTTGAAATGCCGTGACAGCGTTTCAAAGCGGCAGCACCAAGTAGAGCCCGGGGTCAGATGGAGAGTCCCGAGCTGATCCCAGGCTCCCCCTGGCATTTCAAAGCAGCAGCGCCTGGCTCAAAGCGGCAGCGGTGGGCTCAGTGCACTGCTGCCGCTTTCAAATGCCAGGTGGAGCCCAGGATCAGCTGGGGACTCCCCATCTGACCCCAGGCTCCATGCAGCGTGTCAGCTTTGAAATGTACAGGAGTCCCCAGTGGGGGCTCTTGTGCATTTCAAAGCAGAGGCACCGACATGAGTCCTGGGGTCAGCGGGGGACTCAGAGTCCCGCGCTGACCCCAGGACTCATGTGGGCGCCTCTGCTTTGAAATGCACAAGAGCCCCCACTGGGGACTCTTGTACATTTCAAAGCTGACACGCTGCACGGAGCCTGCGGTCAGATGGGGAGTCCCCAGCTGATCCCAAGCTCTAAGCAGCACTGCCACTTTGAAATACTGCGCAGAGCCTGGGGTCAGCTGATGGAATTTCCATTGACTACTTGCCTAATCGATAAGCACTTCCGTGTTATGCCTTTGAAATGTACAAGAGCCTCAGCGGGGATCTTGTGCCTTTCAAAGCAGAAGCGCCCGCATGCAGCCCAGAGTCAGTGGGACTTTCCTCTGATCCCAGGCTCCATGCAATGTTTCAACTTTGAAATGCACAGTAGCCCCCACTGGGGCTCTTGTACATTTCAAAGACATAACACAGAAGTGCCTATTGACTAGTCAAGTAGTCAATGGAAATTCCATCAACTACTCAACTAGTAAATTAATCGCTAGTTAACATCCCTATTCTGAACCCAGAGGAACTGATAAAAGTTATTTAGTATCACCTCTTTCAGCAGCTGGTTCAACTTCTTTGCCAATGTTATCCATATATTTCTTCTTGTCTCCTCTCATACTGCTTGATATGATGCAAAATGGCCATTCTTATGGTTTTATGCTTTTTACTGCTTCATCCTTTTTTTTTAAATACATGTGATTTTTGTTTTTGCTTCTTCTTTTTCTAGAGGTATTTTTGAGGCGTTGAAGTTTGGTTTGGCTTGTTTCCTTTCTTTCGCACAGTTCTACATTCCCTCATGTATCCAAACTTCAGGTGTACTTGTCTGGAAACTAACTGTGGTTGTTACGTGGTTTCTATGGATCCCCACAGAAAGGGCCATGACATGTTAATGTTGCTTTTTTTCCCCTTTTTATTGACAGAGAGAAGTTAAGTGACTTGCCCAAGTCACACAAGAATTCTTTAGAAGAACTGGAAATTGAACCCATATCCCGTATCTCTAGTCTGGTATTTAACTACAAGGCCATGGCTTTCTTTCATCAACCATGCAGCTGTTATGATCCAAAGAAGACAATTTCCCTGATTGTAAATAATGTTTACTTTTTAAAATCTACCACTTCATTACAGAGTAATTCCAAAAAGATGAGCAATAGGCACTGATCTAAAAATCCCTAGGTATTTTGTGCTTCCCTGCTGAATGTTCTCATCAGGTAACTTAAAAAAACCCACCATTTCCATAAAATGTGTTGACATTAAGCATTGATGCTGGTTTACAAAAAAGTAGTAATGGCAATAATGCTGTCTACATTGAAGCAATCATTAACAAATAGGGAGGAAAATATCAAAGATTACCTATAACAAATGACAGTAGGGAAACTTTTTATGCTTCTGAAATAGTGATGATCCTGCCCATTACTCCATAAAAATATAAATACTCTTAATTATTTGACTAATTTTTAAAGTCAAAGATATAAATTCTTCCTTTTTTTCCTGTTAAAAGTATGGGGAATATATTGTAAAATCCAAGGACACTGTGCAACATACTGTGGTAACTGGAACATCATGGCCATAGCAGAATTAGAACTTGTCCTGCTGCTTCAAGAACACAGCATCTCCTTTGGTTGCTAGCAGTGAGGTATGTATGGTGCACTGTTGAGCAGTTCAGAGCCTCAGATGGACATTCCAGCCAATAATTTGCTAAATAGACTTTATTAGCTATTCATGAGTAAGCAAGAAAAATCAATAAAATGCATATCAGAATTTAGTTATCAAAATGTCTGTCTTCTGTGCAGCCATTTAAACAAATCTAATACCTCGGAAAAGCTTATACTTTCAATATTAAACCAATCAGGAAACATGTTTGCCAGAAACAGCTCATCACATCTGATAATGTCGAGTCACTCTGACTACCCTTGCATGGCTTTCCCAGGCAATGCTATCTTTTTTCCATTTGGCCAGCTGCACAGTGCAGCAGTTCCCACCTCCATGCTTTGTGAAAATTGACTTATGAACATAAAGATGCATAACTCAGAAATGCTTTGGACAGGCATATTATGTAACCTGTCAATGTTACTGTTATAATCTGCTGGATCTATATATCCTATTTTGGTGCATGTATCATTCCTGTATGTGAATTTAGAAATGTGAAGAGTGAATCTGTTTATACTTTTAAATGTGCTAATAAGAGCCATTACTGGTGCCCCAGGAACCTAATGACTGGTGATCAACTCAACAACTTGTAAACAGCTTTACTTGTCCTGTAAGTCCAAAGGTGGTTGGACTAGAAAGACATGTGACCATGCCACCTGTTACTGGAAATCCATTTTGAACCTCTGCTTTTCTATGGGTAGGGTGGATGTCAAACAAAAGATTCCTGCCCTGGAGAAAAGATTTTTTAAGTAAGGGGAAGCAATCCCTTTTGTCTTCGGTTGGCCTGGGAAACTGCCTGGCACACCCTAAAAAGTATAAAAAGAACTTAAATCGTACTATTTGTACTTAATATAAACACTTTTGTTTACTATCAGGGCCAGTGTAAATAATTGGTCCCTAGGTGAGCAACCACCATGCAGATCTCTCTTTCATTGATAAAAGGAGCTTATCTGATACATTTTCCTGTGTAAAACTTTTACACAGAGAAAGATGGATTTATTGGGGGGGGGAGGTGGAGGTTGGTTTCTCAGGTGCTGAGCCCTAGAATTGTGTCCATCCAGAGCTGAAGCAGTTCAGTGTCTGCATTGCTCTGCAGGAGGATGATAACTCCAACTCTGTGCCTTGTCTGGGGGAGACCAGAGGATCTGGCCCAGCAAGACAGGATGGTTGGAAGCCCCAGAGAGCAAGAAGGCAGGTGTCAGTGGCATGATCAGCACATTGGAGAATTGCCCTAAGGGGTCTTCTGTGACTGCACCCATCACACAAAGTTCTTTTTGAATGGCCTCATGTGCGCCATGTAGATGATTGCGAAAATACCTTAAAATGCTGGTGCAAAAATGGAACTGTTTGGTTATAATTTCAGCAATGCCAAATAGTCACAAGACTTGGCTTTCCTGGCACTATACTTTTATTTCTAAATTATAATATTAGAAATAAGGAACTACCAGCAATAGCTTTCCATATAATTCTAGTTCAGTCATTTTGATGTATGAATAACTCCATCCAAAGCAAGCAGTAGTCACCTAGAAGTATTTTTTCAGCATTTTAAAACTATTCCACAGTTATCCATAATTCATACAGAACCAAACTGCTGTGTAATTCCAAGTTTTGTGCTTCTGGCCGAATTCAAAAAAAGCTATGGAAGCCATGTGAGGTGACTACACAGCATTAAACCATGGATGCATGTATCCACAAATGAGCAGTGTGAACCAGGAAAGAGATGTCAAAGCTCTAGAGAAGGAGAGATGCAGTCAGTGTGACGAATACAGAACCCATGAGCAATGCATTACTTAAACTATTGCTGTCAACATTAACTTAGGTCAGATATCTGCTCAGAGAATAGAACACACCTAGCAATGCCAGACATGTGCTCCACGTCAGCTTCCTGCCAAGTTTAGCATATATTAAAACACCACCAGATCAGCAAAATGTCCAGTGTGTCCGTGAGCTGTAATACAGCAGCTATGGGAATCCCTACAGGGGCCTTTAGTGAAGGAAGTGATTATATTACCTACTCCTGTAGTGCTCTTACAGGTTGGGCTAATGTAATGAGAATGGCATGTTCCAACAATCCCAGTGCCAACTGGTGCTTCAGGAAAGATTAATGTATGTATTGAAACAAGTGCATTATTGTGATAGAACTTGCAGGCAACAGAGCCCTTGAATGCCTCGCAAGTGAATGAGCACAGGAAGAAAGCTGAATTCATACTGATCTCATCTACTGCCTCTTGCAAGAGGATGCTGAACAGAGCCCTGTTTTAGCACCATGTCCTGACACAAGAGGGAAATAAGTGATGTCTCTATCCCATCCCTCAAACTTCCCAGTTGCAGTTAAAGATTTAACATAACCTAATACATGTTTCAAGCTAATAACAAACAAATGGCCAGACCCTGGGGCTTTCAGGAAATCATGTGACAGCTGACATCCTTCAGGATGATGCTCTGAGAATACACAAAGCTGATGCATTGCTGTAAAATGTAAACATGGCCAGTGAACTTAGGTGCCCAGCATATATTTCATATACATTAGGACCAAGATTTTCAAGAGCAACTAATGTATTAGATGCCTCAATTTTTTAGGGCCCAACTTGAGACACTATAAAAAGGTCTGATTTTCAGAAAGTGCTAAGGACCCAGCTTCTGCAGACCAGGCCCTTGTAAGGTGTGCCTAGTTGAGCATCTGAAAAAATGAGACACCCCCCCAAAAAAAGAATGTGTTTTCAAGTCTGGGACTAACTACCTTAGGCTATGTCTACACTACACTGATGTATTGGAAAAAGGTACGCAAATTGCGCTCCACAATTTGTGTACCTTTTTACGATAGTTTTTTCGGAAGAGGCTTTTCCGAAATTTGGCCCGTCTACACTGGGCCAAATTTCGGAAAAACGTCCTCTTTCGGAAGAGCCCTTCTTCCTCGTGGGAGGAGGAAGAGAGAGCTTCCGAAAGAGTGTATATGCTTTTCCACAAAAAAAAGCAGAAGAGCAGACACCTTCCCTGGATGCCGTGGACTTTTTCCAGGATACCTCTGGTATCTCTGAAAAACCCCCTAGTGTAGACATAGCCTATGTGAGTCACTGTCATGAACAAGTGTTTTATTACATCATCAGAAACAAGCGCAAGGGATCTGAAACCCAGAAGTTGCAGATGATGAAAGGAAACAGGAGGACCTGACTGGTGGGAGAACGTTGCTTGAGACATTGAAACACAGGGGAAGCCAAATAGATGCCAATGCCAAGTGATGAGGAAATTGTTGCTCTGATCAGGACAAGTGAAAGAAATTAATGTCCTAGGGTATGTCTACACTACAACGTTAATTCGAGTTAACTTAATTCAAAATAGTTAATTCGAATTAAGCTAATTCAAAATAAGGCATCTATACACAGAAACTATTTCAAAATAGCGATTTCCTATTTCAAAATAGCACATCCACACTCAGTGGACCCTGAACCGAAGTTAAGGCTGGCCGGAACCAGTGCTGGCAGGGCATCAGGTTAGGACTTAGTGTGTGGGGCTGCTGCCTGAGGCTAACTGAGCTCCGTGCTTAAAGGGACCCTACCCCCACCCCGGACAGACAGGGTTCCCCGCTTGCTTGTCTACCTCGATGAGGGACAGCAAAGCAGTCCTGTCTTGGAGTGCCCTGAGTGCCTGCACTTGGGACACCACAGCATTCGGCCACATGGAGCCAGAGCTGCCCCTGGGCACGCCGGTGCGCCTCGTGGGGTCGTTGCCATCAGCCCAGCTGTACTTGCTGCAGGCTGCCATCTTGGGGGGTCTATCGGGGGACTGTCAGGATCCAGGAGGCCCTGCAGGAGAATGTCCACCCCGAGAAGCCCTCAGAGCCACTCCGGTCCTCCCCACCGGGGGCTCGTGCCCCATTCCTCCCTCACGTCCTTCCACTTACCCCTCCCTAGCCCCCCTTCCTGATGTCAAATAAAAGACTCGTTTTTTTCATAAACACGAACTGTCTTTATTTAACAAAACTGGGGAGGGGGAATGAAACTCTGGGGAGGCTGGGGAAAGGAGGCGGGAGACGGGAGGAGAGAGGGTGGGAGAGGGGAGGGGGAAAACTGGGAGGAGGGAGCTGGAAGCGGGGAAGCAAGGGGAAGAAGGGGGAGGGGAAGCTCAGGGGTGGGGGTCTTGTCGGGCCACATGTCTCCCAGCACGGCGGGTGTGCGGGCCTTGGCGTCCCCGGGCGGATGGGGAGTAGAGTGTGGAGGTTGAGGTGGGGGGTGTGGAGATTGAGGAGGAGGGTGAGGAGGCTGAGGTGGAAGGGGGGCAGGTGTGGGAAGAGGAACAGTAGCTGGGGGGGGCAGCAGGCACTGGGGCGGCACAGGGCAGCATGCTCTGCAACAGGGCCTGCAGGTGTGAGCACATGGCACGGTCCTGGGCAAGCTGGTCCCGGTGGAGCTGCAGGCCCTCCTGCACCCAGCCCTGGATGGTGCGGTGCAGGGTTTGCAGGGCCCCAAGGTGCTGCTCTCGGTACCCCTGACATGTTGCGGTGGTCCTGTGGAGCCCTCGTGTGCGCGAGCATGTCCCAGGCAGGGTGGTGCGCCCTACACGTGCAGCTGGTGC
Organism: Pelochelys cantorii; assembly: GCA_032595735.1. NCBI lineage: Eukaryota > Metazoa > Chordata > Testudines > Trionychidae > Pelochelys > Pelochelys cantorii. The sequence goes on from CM064326.1 coordinate 48,755,966, forward strand.
AGCTGTGGAGAAAGAAAGGGAGTGGTCAGTTCTCCCTGGAGACGCAGTGGATGATGCCCAGTGCCCCCTGCGAGGTGAGGATGACCATGCCCTGCACCATCAGAGCTGACGTGCTTGCACAGAGGCCATGGTCGGGATGTTTGGCTCTCCCCGGGAGTGGGAGCTGCCCCAAGACCGCACCCATACCCCTGTGCCACATATAGTGCAGCCGAGGCCGGGGGGAGATGTCCTCTGCCTCTTTGTAGAGGGGGTGTGTGAAGGGAGGGCGTCCTGCTGGGTCCGGCCCCTGGGTCAGGAGCGTGTCAGGTCTCTTCACACACGCGTATGGCTATTGGGCCACGGCCCCTGTGTGGCACGCAGCTGGAGCCACCTGCCCAAGCGTGGCACGGCACGTGCCCGTATGTGCACAGGTGGCTGTGTGATCTGTGGGAGGCATGGCCCACGCGCGCGGTCCCTGGTCTCCCTCCCCACCCCCGGGTAGGGGACAATGATGGCACTTACCTGGTGTGGCCTCCCCTGATGACTTTGCTGACTCTGGTGCCGGGACAGCTCGGGGGTCCCGGTGGCGTGGCACCCGCCGTGCTGGCCCCTCTGCCGCGCCTGGGTCAGGGCCCTCTGGTCCCAGCTCGCTGCCCCTGGCTGGCGCAGACCATCCCGCCCCCAGGATGTGGTCGAGGGTGGGGAAGTAGGGGCAGGTGTCAGCCCCTGCTGCGGCGCAGTCCCTGGTGGCCCTGGCGAACCCCTGCCACAGATCTTTAATTTTCAGCGCACCTGTGGCCTTTCTGGGCAATGGTGGCTGCTATGCAGCCATAGACAGCCGCATTCCTCCACCTGCTGCGGAGTTCATGGACATTGGGGGCCTCCCCCAAACCGCTATGAGGTCCATGATCTCCGCACCAGTCCAGGCAGGCGCCATCTACGGCCCCTGGCTGGCCCCTGGGTGCTGGGGGACTGGGTGGGGGAGAGCTGGCTGGCACTGCTGCCTGGCTCATTATGGGGCCACTGGGTCAGGGGCAGAGACTGCTGGCAGGCCTGGCTCTGGCATGTGCTGTCTGGCCAGGGTCTAGCCCTTTAAGGGCTCCGGGGCTAGGGGAGAGGAGAGGAGAGGAGTTTTCCTGGTTTGGCTCAGAGTGGCCACCAGGGGAAACTGGGAAGGGCTAGAGGCCAGCTAATTCGAATTAAGTGTCTACACAGCACTTATTTCGAATTAGCTATTTCAAATTTGGTGTTACTCCTCGTAGAATGAGGTTTACCAAATTTGAATTAAGCGCTCCGCTATTTCAAATTAAATTGGAAATAGCAGTTTGCATGTATAGAAATAATGGCTGTTATTTCGAATTAACTTTGCAGTGTAGACATACCCCTAGCTACTTATATTCCTAGCTACCCAAACAGTGATCAGGGCCTGGGAGGTGTCCTTTCCATTCCAGATTCTGAAAGCCTGAGATACCTAATTCTCTATACCTCGACTGTACCATCTTGTGTTTAACATAGATTGTTCCCTCTAGCATGACTCATAACACAGCCTACATTAAAACACAAAATTTCCCCTGCTGTCTTAGGACTTCCCATCGGGTTGCTTGTGATTAAGCTTGACTCATATCTGCAGTCATTTTGCTACCAGTGGACTAAGAGCAATGTTGTGTTATAACAAACAGGATGTCTTCATGGATTGTCCCAAACTTGGTCTGCATCTGCCCATTCATCTTGCCACTGAATACAGAAGCCAGCATTGAGAACTCAGCTTGCCAAAAGGGCTTTGCTCATCAGTGCACAGCTAAATCATTTTGTGCCTGTGACTGACTTGCTGTGAATATTGTGAGTGACTACTGCTGGACATCTATAAGATTCGGATATCCATTGATATTGTCCGTCTCTTCCAGACACAGTGTGCACCTGTTGCTGTGATACCCACAGTGGGGGAGGGGGAATGGACTCCCTGGACCCGCGCCCTCAATGTCTCATTGTCCATTGTTGACCAGAGTTGGCAGCCCTTGGGGAAACTCTGAAGGCTACTGCCCACAAGTTGGGGGTTGACTCCTGTCCTTCCCTTCTCTTTGCAAGAAGGGAAGGTCTGGCTGGAACACGGACTAGCTTCTCAGGGGGTTCCCAGAGAGTCAGCTCTTTGGGCTCAGGCTCTCTGGGTATGTCTACACTACCACCCTAGTTCGAACTAGGGTGGTTAATGTAGGCATTCGAAGTTGCAAATGAAGCCCGGGATTTAAATATCCCGGGCTTCATTTGCGTCTTGCCGGGCGGGCGCCATTTTTAAATCCCCTTAGGTCGAACTCCGTGCCCGCGGCTACACGCGGCACGGAGTAGGTAGTTCTAATTAGGATCTCTAATTCGAACTACCTACTCCGTGCCGCGTGTAGCCGCGGGCACGGAGTTCGACCTAAGGGGATTTAAAAATGGCGCCCGCCCGGCAAGACGCAAATGAAGCCCGGGATATTTAAATCCCGGGCTTCATTTGCAACTTCGAATGCCTACATTAACCACCCTAGTTCGAACTAGGGTGGTAGTGTAGACATACCCTCAGAGTCTATTGTCCCTTCGCAAGGTTTACCTTCTGCCCCTCTTCCTGGGGTGTACTGTTTACTGTCAGACAGGGTGGCTTTGGGAGCCATCTCACAAACTGTCTCCTCCACAGCTGGACTCTTTCTGTTGCCAGCAGTTCCTGGGCAGAGAAACCTTACTGTTCACTGCCCCAACCTGTGGTAAGTTACCCTCCTTTTTAGCTCCTCTCTCTCCTGGCTGACTAAGCCTTACAAGTGCATAGCATTAGTGTGGAACCAGCCCAGAGGAGCCTCACTAGTCCCTCCATATGAGCATGAGGGCATGTCCCTTCACACTTAGGGTTATCACTATGAGATGTGCCACAATCCCTCTGTGTGTACTTTTACATTTCCCTCTACAATGTAATAGAGGAGAAATTGGATAGCATCCCTTCAAATAGTTTGGAAGCCCTCAAGTGGGTCTCCCTCTCTTCAGGTACATCTACACTAGCTCGTTAGTTCGAGCTGGGTAGGCAAATGAGGGCAACCGGAGTTGCAAATGAAGCCCAGGATTTAAATATCCCGGGCTTCATTTGCATGTTCCCGGGCGCCACCATTTTTAAATCCCCCTTAGTCCGAACTCCGTGCCCGTGGCTACACGCGGCACGGAGTAGGTAGTTCGAATTAGAGATCCTAATTTGAGCTACTGTTACTCCTCATGGAGTAAGGAGGAGTAACGGTAGTTCAAGGAGCAACGGTGGTACGAGGAGTAACAGTAGTTCGAATTAGGATCTCTAATTCGAACTACCTACTCCGTGCCGCGTGTAGCCGCGGGCACAGAGTTCAGACTAAGGGGGATTTAAAAATGGCGGCGCCCGGGAACATGCAAATGAAGCCCGGGATATTTAAATCCTGGGCTTCATTTGCAACTCCGGTTGCCCTCATTTGCCTACCTAGCTCAAACTAATGAGCTAGTGTAGACATACCCTTCTATTGTGATAGCCATCAGAACCCTGCCATAGTAGCTGAGAACATAGATAAGTAGGTATATTTGTACATAGCTAACAAACAACAGGTACTTGGAGTTCATCTGAGCCTGTGTAGCTTTCCTTAAAGTTATACAGATAGCAATGACATAGCATATCCGCTCACCTGATACAATGTATAAAGCTGTCAGAAAAGACTCAGCATTTTTATATATTTTTGTCATTTGCATGCTTTACTACATCCATTGGGACTTATTTGGTGATTAGTATGGATATGATTTGTGAATGTCCAGTAACTCTCAGGAACATTTAAGCCAAATTTTTTGTGTATTGGTCTGTGAAGTTTTGCACCTAAATAAGTGTCCTGATTTTCAAAGGTTCTGCGTGTTTCCATCTTTCACTGGAAACAGTGGGAACTATATTGGAAAAACAAGACACATACTTTTGGACTTCAACATGGATTTAAGTCCCTAGCTTTAGACATGTAAAAAGTTTGAACATTTTAACCAGAACTATTTGCAGGATCAACCTCAAGAAAGAAGATGAGGAAGAGGGAAATGGTGGCAGATGGATTCAGGAGTAGGATTCAGCCTTAGAATAAAAAGGTGAACATAGCTTATTTTTAGATCCCTGAGAATGGGGCCCAAACAAAACAATACTATTTAATCATGGACGGATTCGTTCCCCACACACTACCTGTGGTATTCAACTGCTTGAAGACATACAGTCATTTTTCCTTAGGAGTTCTAAAAGAATCATGTGTGGATTCTAAAATGTGTAAGCAATCTATAAATTTGATTCTATAGAGTTACAAACAAAGTCCCAGACCAAAGTATTCAAGTTTCAAAGCACACAATTATCTTATTGATCCTTCATAGTTTCTTTAATAGAAAGGTTTATTGCAAGGATAAATGTTAGATTATCCAACAACTTAAAAACAACAAATGGCCCTGCAGCACCTTAGAGACGAACAAAAAATGTAGATAGTATCATGACATTTAGTGGGCTTCTTCAATCAATGATGCAACAGTCAAAGCAGAAGTGAAATAGACTAAGTTATTTAATGCATCTCTGTATGACCTGAGCATCACACTTAGAAACAATGAATAACAACCTTGTATCATTTTCCCTTCAGAAACAATGAGATTAGTCCAGGAAGATGGGGGTGGATGAATAACTTAAAAGCTCAATTAGGCGTTCATGAGCCACCAAGTTCTTTGAAAAGTAAAGTGAAAATTCATTGTTGTATGCAACCTTGTTCTGGCAATGCTGGTCCCAGGAGATTAGAAAGACAAGACGGGTGAGGTAATCTATTATGAGACCATCTTTTGTTGGTGAGAGAGACAAGTTTTCGAGCATACATAGAGCTCTTCTTCAGCTCCGTGTATATTTGAAAGCTTGTCTCTTACCAACAGAAGCTGGTCCAATCAGAGGGTATGTCTACACTGCAAAGTTAATTCGAAATAACAGCTGTTATTTCAAATTAACTTTAATAGCGTCTATACATGCAAACTGCTATTTCAAAATTAATTCGAAATAGCGGAGCGCTTAATTTGAATTTGGTAAACCTCATTCTACGAGGAGTAACGCCAAATTCGAAATAGCTATTTCGAATTAAGTGCTGTGTAGACACTTAATTCGAAATAGGGGGCCTCCAGCCCTTCCCAGGGAGCCCTGGTGGCCACTCTGGGCACAACCAGGAAAACTTACTCTCCTCTCCTTCAGCCCCGGAGCCATTAAAGGAGTAGACCCTGGCCACAGTGCCTGTGCCAGCTCCAAGCCTGCCAGCCCAGAGCCAGCAGTGGCCACCGGGGCCCCGACCCAGTGGCCCCAAAACATGAGCCAGCAAGCCACTGGCAGCCAGCCCTCCACCACTCCCCAGGAGCAGTCTGCCAGCTCCCAGGAGCCTGACAGGGGCTGGAGAAGGCAGGCGCCTTCCTGGTCCAGGGTGGAGATGATGGACTTTATTCAGGTTTGGGGGGATGGCCCCAACGTCCATGATCTCCGCACTAGACAAAGGAATGCGGCCGTCTATGGCAGGATAGCTGACAGCCTGGCCACCAAAGGCCACATGTGAACCCAGGAGCAGGTTTGCATGAAAATCAAGTTGGTCCAGCGAGACCCCAACCCTGGGCCCTGAGCTTCCCCTCCCCCTTCTTCCCCTTGCTTCCCCCTTCCAGCTCCCTCCTCCCAGGTTTCCCCCTCCCCGCTCCCACCCTCTCTCTTCCCCTCTCCCACCTCCTTTTCCCAGTCTCCCCAGAGGTTCACCCCCCCCCCAGTTTTGTTCAATAAACCCAGTTTCTATTTCTGAACATACGTGTCTTTTCTTTGACATCAGGAAGGGGGGCTAGGGAGGGGAAGTGGAAGGATGCGAGGAAGGAATGGGGCATGAGTCCCTGGTGGGGAAGACTGGGGTGGCTCTGAGGGCTCCTCGGGGTGGACGCTCTCCCTTAGGGCCTCCTGGATCCTGACAGCCCCCCGATGGACCCTCCGGATGGCAGCCTGCAGCAAGTGCAGCCAGGCTGATGGCAACGACCCCCACGAGATGCACCGGCGTGCGGCTCCATGTGGCCGAGTGCTGTGGTGTCCCGAGTGCAGGCACTCAGGGCACTCTAAGACAGGACTGCTTTGCTGTCCCTCATCGAGGTAGACAAGCAAGCGGGGAACCCTGAGAACTGTCTGTCCAGGGTGGGGATAGGGTCCCTTTAAGCACGGAGCTCAGTAAGCCTCAGGCAGAAGCCCCACACTCTAAGTCCTAACCTGATGCCCTGCCGGCACTGGTTCCGGCCAGCCTTCACTTCAGTTCATGGTCCACTCAGTGTGGACGTACTATTTCGAAAAAGCAAAACGCTATTTCAAAATAGATTTTGTGTGTAGATGAGTTAATTCAAATTAGCTTAATTCGAATTAACTATTTCAAATTAAGTTAACTTGAATTAACGCTGTAGTGTAGACATACCCAGAGATATTACCCTTTTACCAGGGATGAAAGTAACAGATTTCTGCTATCACAACCTGGGTCCTTGTCAGCTCTTTAAATAGCTCCCTGATGGCTTTTGCCACAGCTCAGCCAGTTCTTGCCAAAGCTGAGCACTGGGGCGCACCCCCTTACTTTCACCTCTGCCTATTACTTCACACACGTTGTATCTCAAGTGACATTTCAGTCAGCATTGTTGCTGAATCACATTATGAGGCATTTCCATGGACATGGCACAAGGATACTGTCAATGGAAAACACTGAAAAAACAAGCAAGCCTCTCCCTACAACCTACTCTACCTCCAAAGAACCAAATTTTTTAAAAAGGTACATAAAGAGACTAAATTTGCCCTTGAGTACAAGTACAAAACTCCCATTGGATGAAATGTGACATACAAACTATCCTCAGAACTGGGAGAGCCAGAAAATTAAACCACTTAAATTCAGCAGTTCTTGGGGTGAGGCATGCCAACCCACCACCTTTGTGAGGTGCTGTGGGGAGGGTGACTTTGTTTTTTAAATTTAGAACTTCAATGGGCCTGAAAATGTTTAGCCCAAGTTTCAGCCTGGTATACTTTATAAGTGGCTGCGTATAACCCCCTGAGTTATTGAAAATACCAACAGGACTTTCATTATAGTAGCATAGTAGGGTTTTGCAGTAATAGTATAAATATAGAAAGACATATTGCTTGTGATGTCACCTTGAAAATATCCTGAGTTCTATGGCACAAGTAGCAGACAAAACACTATCATATACTACTGAAGTTTAGAGATTGGTGTTTGCTAGTGGAAGCATGGAAACATTTAAACCTCATAAAATATGGCCGATTAGCTGTTTAAGTAATAGGAAGTGTCAGGCCAAGGACACTGAAGAGACTACAATCACTCAGACATTCACTTCAAAATTAGTATTTGTACTTAAATAAAAGTCAGCTAAAACATATTAAAGCAATATTAAGCATCTGCCAATTCTTCCTAGAGGGAAGGAAATATAAAGTAAGTGATGAAAACAATAGCAATAGAAATTCAGATTTAACTATAGTAGTGCAAATGGCACTCTGAATTCATACACATGAAGGTTGTTCCCCACTCTAACACTCCGGGTGCAGAAGTTGGGGGCCAGCAAGACACTTTAAAAAAACTTTGCCTCTATAGCAGGTCTGGGCAAAACACAGCCCATGGGCCATATCTGGCCTGACAAGCCATTGGATCCAGCCTACGGATGCAGCAGGGAGCTTCAGACAGGCTCCCTGGCACCCCAGCCTCTCCCTCCCCCAACCCTCTGCCCTATCTCCTGCCCCTCTGCCCCCTCCTGAAACCATACCCCCTTCCAGACCCTGTACCCCAATCCCCTGCTCCAGATCACAGTCCTCTCCTGCCTTATATCACAACCCAAACTCCTGCACCCCCTCCTGCTCTATCTCAGACCCCGTACCTCCTCCATTAATATCATGGAAGAATGCAGCCCTTGACCACTTTCCAAAATATTGGAGTGGCTCTTCCATCAAAAATTATTGCCCACCCCTGATCTATAGGTTTCTGCTTAAAAGCTCCCCAAGGTCACATATTCGCTGGCCTTGGGAAGTAGCTGCCACTACCCAAGTGAGAAAAAAAAAAAACCTTTCTTCTTGAACCCAGGAAGAAAGCACTTGGGAACTTTTTCCAGGGGAGAGTACCACAAGCTCTTTTACTACAAGAGAGATTGAAAAGAAAAACAAACTGTATTCTCTGATAGCTGACCTTTCAGTTTTAGGCATGCATACACAGTAATTTCTGGAACCACCTAGAGAGAAACTGCAGAACTGACATTCATATGCAAATTTGACATGTTTACCTAGGAATTGAACAAAGACATTTCCTGGATAGGCCATTATATTCAGCACCCAAATGATATCAAAAGCTAAGTGTCCAACACTTACAGCTCAAGCTATTAGCCTCATTTAGCATGGACACTTTAATTGACAGAGGTTTTTTTCTCCTCCCGCTTTTCCCCTCTTTTTTTTATTTAAATTTGTCCCTCTGTACGTTTTGCTCCACTCATCATCTGAAGAAGTGGGTTGTGCCCACAAAGCTCATGATACTATCTATATTTTTGTCAGTCTCTAAGGTGCTATAGGACCACTCTTTTTTTAAAAAAAGTTTTTTTAACTTATAGACTACCACAGCTACCCTTCTGAGACTTTTATCCATCCCTTAGGATTTTCATATAGGTATTGAATAGACATTCAGTGATCATTTGGAAAATTCTACAGCTTATCTTGACATAAACACACATAGGACTTTTGTTGACATCAATAAGAACTATACCATGAATTTGGGACCACATATGTCCCTGAGAAAATTAGTCAGTGGAAAAAATGGTTTAATTCAATACACTCCATTCCCTTCTCTGACCATTTGTTGTCATTCCATATTCTTCACCTTTTGATTTATTTCCTTCCTTCTGAATTTCAGAGGTAGATGAAATGGTCACTGCATATACTCGTATATCATATTGGGAATGCATCTGACTAAGTACTTTATTCATGGAATCATAGAACACTAGAACTGGAAGGGGCTTCAAGAGGTCATCGAGTCCAGTCCCCTGCCCTCACGGCAGGACCAACCACCATCTAGACCATCCCTGATAGATGTCTATCTAACCTGCTCTTAAATATCTCCAACCTCCCTAGCAACTTATTCCAATGTTTAACCACCCTGACAGTTAGGAATTTTTTCCTAATGTCCAACCTAAACCTCCTTTGCTGCAGTTTAAGCCCATTGCTTCTTGTCCTACTGTTTAAATCTTCTATAAAGCACCTTTAATCTAAGGATCTCAAACCTCAGGTGATCTCCCCTAAAATACTGGACAGCAGGCCATGTTCATTTTTGGCATAACATTCCAGATTCGAATGGAGTCACAGCAAGCACAAATTTAGCCCAGTGCATTTCATTTTGCCAAATCTTCACTGAGTGCAATCTTTCCCTGAAGGCACCCAGCATTTTTCAGGCTTAAGCTAGTCTTGCATTGAAAACAGTTCTCTCCTCAATTGGCACAACTTTGTACGCCCAGATCTTGAATACTGCATACAGCTGTGGTCACCTCATCTCAAAAAAGATATATTTGCATTGGAAAAGGTTCAGAAAAGGGCAACAAAAATGATTTGGGTTTGGAATGGGCCCCTTATGAAGAGAGATAAGAAAGACTTGGACTTTTCACCTTAGAAATGAGGAGACTAAAAGGGGATATGATAGAGGTCTATAAATTCATGACTTGTGTGGAAAAAGTGAATAAGGAAAATGTTATTCCCACAATATAAGAACTAGGGGTCACCAAATGAAATTAATAGGCAGCAGGTTTAAAACAAACAAAAGGGAGTTTTTCTTCACTCAGAGTGCAGTCAACCTGTGGAACTCCTTGCCAGAAGATGTGGTGAAGATGAGGACTTTAATAGGGTTCAAAAAAGAGCTAGATAGATTCATGGAGGTTAGGTCCATCAATGGCTATTAGCCAGGATGGGTAGGAATGGTGTCCCTACCCTCTTTTTGTCTGGAAATGGCTAACAGGAGAGGAATCATGTGAGGATTACCTGTTGTGTTCCCTCCCTCTGGGGCATCTGGCATTGGCCACTGTCGGCAGACAGGATATTGGACTAGAAGGACCTTTGGTCTGACCCAGTATGGCCGTTCTTATGTTCTAACACTTGGAAAGTCTTGAGGTGAAGAGATGGATGACATTATAGTATGCAGTGTAAAAAGCAAGATAAAAAATGTGGTTAATCTGTAATCCCACAAGACCTAGTACCTGCTGAATTCTTGGACTCATTATATTCATAATTTAGATGAGGTCATGGCAAACAGATATCCCTAGTAGAATTTATAGGGGACCTCCATACAGCTATTGATGAAAACCAAACCTCAGCAGTGTTCATAATATTTGACCACTCTGCAGCTTTCATGCTGACAATTATAGGGACTCCAATGTAGGGAAGTACTAATGCCCAGTTGGCTTCAATGGGATGAAAGCACATGTTCAACTGTTTCCTGAATCAGGGTCAAGGTGCTATTGAACCCATTATATGACATCACAAGTTTACACAGCTATAAACAGATTGCTCATCAAGAGAGGAAGGATAGTTGTATTGTTAAGGTGCTGGCTTGGAACTCTTTTTTCACCTGCACAGACTATGAGATTTAGGACAAGTCACAAACTCTGCCTCAGTTCTTCATCTGCAAAATGGCAATAAATCCACTGATTTGAGGCATTCCGATACTCCCATGACAAGGGTCACAAGAAGATAGATGGCTAGATAAGAGAGGACTCAGAAAGTGGCAATGGGTAATTGCTTCCCTGCCTCAGCTGTCCTCACATGCAGAGTCCCCAAAAGACCTGTCCAGCTCACTTCTCTTCAGTGTCTACATAACAATGCCTGGAGAGGATGTGAGGTGCTGTAGGATACACTGCCAACAACACACTATACATTTCATTTTCAAAAGACACTGTCAAGCTGCTCTGCAGTGGCACAGGGCATGAGTACCAATCTTTGGGCAGAGTGTGAAGAAGCAGAGCCCCAACCCTTAACTAGTTGTGAGTTCTATACTGAGATTTCACCAACCAAATACCAAGTATGAACGCCTCAGGCACTAAAACAGCCTACCCATCACAGACTTCTCTGCTGAGTACTCCACTTTGTTTTGTCACCCAGGCATGCTTGCCTTTGTGATAGATGGTCCCTCACATCAAAGATCACAGCCATGTTCAGGTTATTCCAAGTCCCAAAGTGCCATGATCAGGATGAGGGGGGTCAGAGCAGGAGTCAGACTGAGTCAGGTACTGGGAGGTCAGAATCAGAGAGGCCAGAGGGCAAACTGCAAGTCAGGTGCCAGGAAACAGGCAGGGTTAGGTTACTGGTAGTCAGAGTCTGAGACAAGCAAGATCAGATTACAAGGAGACTGGGGACCTGCACCAGGTTACAGACAGCAATCAAATAGCAAAGTCAAGGACAAATCAGAAGCTGGTCTATCCTAAACAGGATCTGGAACTGAGACAGGCAGGCAGTCTGTGTCATTGCTCAGACAGCTCCCCTTCATGGCTTCTTAATTTTAGTACTGGTACTGGCAAATGAGGGGGGTTTCAGGGCTGCCATGAAGGTCCTGCTGGGAGCCTAGCCTCACAAGGTCCCCCACCCCAATGGCAATGCAGTGGCAATGGCAGCCTAGAATCCCCATAGTCACAAGTACTTGCTCCGCAAGTCCTAACACAAAGGATATCAAGTCAATCACACCTTAGATCTTACTTCAAAGATAATGCTTGTAGCCAAGCCTACAGATCTAGTAACTAAGAAAAGGAAATGAGAGTTATTTACAAGGTTAAAGTTCATAAAATATATTTATACAAATTAGTCTTACATTTCAAAAGGTAACAGAAGCTTCTGTAATAAGCAAGCTTTATGTACTAGGGATGTAAAATCCAGTTTAATTAGTTTAACCAGTTAAATGGGGGTGGGTCTACTCCAACCCAACCAGGCTGGAGTGGCCCCCTGTCTGCCACAGCTAGGCTGTACACCTCCTTGCAGGAGGCATAAGGCATCTGTCGAAAAAGGCTTTCTTTCTCGACAGATCCCTCTCTAGACTACCACTTTTTGCCAACAAAGTGCTGAGCTGGCAAAAACGGTGGCCATTTTTATGCAAATTAAGTGCGGGATATTTAAATCCCCGCTTCATTTGCAATGTCAACCTGCCTAATCTGCATCCCTCTGCCGACAGAGGGATGCAGTCTAGACATACCCAATGTGTGCGGGTTATAACATGGTCAGAAGCTGCTCCACCCATGTGCTGGAGTGCACCTTTGCCCGCAGCGGGCCCTGCAGGGCTAGAGCAGTCCCCTGCCTGTGGTGGGTGGGGCACTGCTCCAGCACTCACAAATTAACCGTAACTGATAAGCCTCACCTATTTAGGGTGAGACTTACAGGTTAACCGGTTAAACATTAACATCCCTACTATGTACCCTTTAGGTTAGGGCAGTGGTCTCCAGCCTTTTTAAGCATGAGATCACTTTTTAAATTTAAGCACAATCCAAGATCTACCTGAAACCCAAATACTCTGGCCCCACCTCCTTATCACCTCTTCTCCGAGGCCCCACCCCTGTTCACTCCATCCTCCCTCCTTCCCCCATCCTCACTCACTTTCACCAGTCTGGGGCAGAGGGTTGGGGTGCAGGCTCTGGTCTTAGATTAAGGGATTTGGAGGGGCTCTGAGCTGAGCCTGGGGCAGGCTGTAGGGGGACTGGAAGGGTTTGGATGCAGGGGTGCCCAGGGCCAGGGCAGGAGCTTGGAGTGTAGGAGGGAGGTTCATGGGTGGGGTAGGGCTTTGGGATGTGGGCACCAGCTGGGCAGTGCTTACCTCAGGTGGCTCTTGGGTGGTGGTGCAGTGGGGCTAAGGCAGGCTCACCTCTGCCGTGGCCCTGCACCACTCCCAAAAGCAGCCAGCAAACTCCATCCCAAGTCCTGTTGTGCCCCCTCTCTGCTCTGTGGAGAGGGGACACCTTGACATCAATCAGTACACCCCCTCCTCTCCCTCTACTGCCCTGCATAGCAAACAGGAGGCTCCTGAGGGGACAGCTCCAAGGCAAAGGGCAGGAAATGCTCAGCAGTCTGTGGGGCCAGCTGAATTGCTGGATTTGATAACTGCTTGGCCAAACTTGTCAGGATCACCTGTCAGAGGCTCCAAGATCTACCAATAGATCCCAATCAACTGGTTGGAGACCACTGGGTTAGGGCTAACTCCCCTCAGACTTCAAGAGGAATAAAAGATAGTTCCTCCTTGTTAGGGCTTTTTACTCCTTCCCCTCGAGTTGCAAATTCATCAGTTGGGGGAAATTCAGTTGAATGACTCCTCTGCATGAATGGTCATAGGGAAGCAATAAAAGTCTTTTGTCCTCTGATGTTCCACAATGGTTTGTCTGATGATGATGGGCCTTCTTTTGTTGGGCAGCAGATAACACCTGCTGATGACAAGGAAGTGAGTTGCATTTCACAAAAGCTTATGCCCTAATACATTTGTTAGTCTTCTGGAAGGGTGTCTGGGCACAGGAAGGGCTCAGGACTGGGGCAGGGATTCAGGATGCGGGCTCTGGCTGAGCACTGCTTACCTCAGGCAACTCCTGAGCAGTGGTGCAGTGGGACTAAGATAGGCTCGTTCCCACCCTGGCCCCGTGCCACTCATGAAAACAGCCAGCATGTCCAGCAGCGGGGTCCTGCTGAGTGGACACTGAATCCGGTTGGAACCAGCTCAGGCAGGGCATCAGGTCAGGAGTGTCTTTGTGTGGCTGCTGCCTGAGGCTATCTGAGGCTTGTGCTTAAAGGGACACCCCTCCCCGCCCCCCCAGGCAGCTGGTTCTCAGGTTTCCCTGCCTACCTCACTGAGGGACAGCAAAGCATTTGTGTCTCTGCGTGCTCTGGTTGCCCTCACTCGGGACACCACAGCATTCTGCAACATGGAGCCAGAGCGGCCCCTGGGCACTCTGGTGTTTCTCGTGGACGCGTTGCTACAAGCCTGGCTGCACTTTCTGCAGGCTGCCATCCGGGAGGTCCATCGGGGGGCTGGCTGTCAGTATCCAGGAGGCCCTGCGGGAGAGCTTCCACCCTGTGGAGCACTAAGAGCCTCCCTGGTCTGCTCCACTGGGGGCTTGTGCCTCATTTCTTCCTCATGACCTTCCACTTACCACCCCTCCCCCAACCCCCCTTCCTAATGTAAAATAAAAAACATATTTTTTCATAAATACAAACTCTATTTAACAAAACGGGGGGGGGATGAAACTCTGGGGAGACTGGGGAAAGGAGGTGGTAGAGGGGAGGGGGAAACCTGGGAGGAGGGAGCTGGAAGGGGGAAGCAAGGGGAAGAAAGGGGAGGGGAAGCTCGGTGGTGGGGGGTCTCGCTGGGCCAACTGTCTCCCAGCACAGCGGATGCGGGGGCCTTGTGTACCCGGGGGGATGAGGAGGAGGGTGTGGAGGGTGTGGAGGGAGAAGCGGGAGGGGGAGAAAGAGTGGGAGGAGCAGCGGTAGCTGGGGAGGCAGCAAGCGCTGGAGCGGCAGGAGGAAGCACGCTCTGCACCAGGGCCTGCAGATATTGGCAGATGGCACGGCCCTGGGCAAGCTGCTCCCACTGGAGCTCCAGGTCTTCTTGCACCCAGTTCTGGAGGGTGCAGTGCAAGGTTCGCAGTGCCCCCAGGTGCTGCTGTTGGTACCCGGCACTGTTCAGGTGGTCCTGCAGAGTCCTCGGGTGCGGGAGGATGTCCCGGGTGGGGTGGTGCACCCTGCATGCACAGCTGGTGCGGCTGTGGAGAAACAAGAGAAATGGTCAGTTATCCCTGGGGACACAGTGGGTGAAACCCAGCCCCCCTCTGCAAGGCGAGGATAACTGTGCCCTGCACCATCAGAGCTGATGTGCTTGCACAGAGGCCATGATCACAATGTCCGACTATCCCCGGGAGTGGGAGCTGCCCCGAGACCGCACCCATGCCTGTGCTGTGTATAGTGCGGCTGAGGTTGGCGGGAGATGTCCCCTGCCTCTGTGTAGAATGGCCTTGTGGAAGGAAGGAGTCCTGCTGTGTCCCACCCCGGGGTCAGGAGCATGTCATGTCTCTTCACGCACACATGTGGCTAACAGGCCAATGCCCCTGTGTGGCAGCCAGCTGGAGCCACCTGCCCAGGGGTGGCACGGCACGTGCTTGCACATGCACAGGTTGCTGCGTGATCCGTGGTAAGTAAGGCCCACGCGCACGGTCCCTGGTCTCCCTCCCCACCCCCCCCAATAAGGGGACAGTGATGACACTCACATGTTGTTGCCTCCCCGGATGACCCTGGTGACTCAGCTGCTGAGATGGCTCGGGGGTCCTGGCAGCATGGCATGCTCCATCTCAGCTCCTGCAGCTCCTGGTGCTCCTCCTCCATGCCCTGGTCAGGGCCCTCTGCTCCCAGATCTCTGCCCCCTGGGGTGGCACGGACCATCCTGCCCCCCAGGATGTGGTCCAGGGCATCAAAATAGGGGCAGGTGTCTGCCCCTGTTGGGGAGCTGCCCTGTGGGGCCCTGGCATACGCCTGCTGTAGTTCTTTTATTTTCATGCGCACCTGCTCCTGGGTGCATATGTGGCCTTTTGTGGCCATGCTGGCAGCTATCCGGCCATAAACGGCCGCGTTCCTCTGTCTAGTGCGGAGATCATGGACGTTGGAGGCCTCCCCCCAAACCTCAATGAGGTCCATGATCTCCGCACTAGTCCAGGAAGGCGCCCGCCTTCTCTGGCCCCTGGCTGGCTCCTGGGAGCTGGGGGACTGGGCAGTGGACAGCTGGCTGGCACTGGCTGCCCGGCTCATTGTGGGGCCACTGGGTCAGGGGCAGTGACTGCTGGCAGGCCAGGAGCTGGCACGTGCACTGTGGCCAGATTCTATCCCTTTAAGGGATCCAGGGCTGGGGGAGAGGAGATGAGTTTTCCTGGTTTGGTCCAGAGTGGCCACCAGGGCACAGTGGGAAGGGCTGGAGGCCCCCTATTTCAAAATAAGTGTCTACACAGTGCTTATTTCAAATTAGCTATTTTGAATTTGGCGTTATTCCTCATAGAATGAGGTTTACCAAATTCGAAATAAGCACCCCGCTATTTCGAATTAATTTTGAAATAGCAGTTTGGCTGTGTAGACGCTAGGAAAGTTAATTCAAAATAATGGCTGTTATTTCGAATTAACTTTGATGTGTAGACATACCCTAGAAGAAGAGGTGAATCCCGGAGATACACTGTCTTGATCATTGATCACAGCAGTAGCCAAAGGAGGGGTTGCTGCACTTGCAATTGGAGGGAAATAGGGCAAAACAGGGCCCAACTGAGCCCACTCCTCCCCACAGCACTATCCTGGACCAAGAACTGTACAGGAGAGGACCCCTTCCAACACCAGACAAACACCATGTGGCCTTGGAGGAAAACCTGCAGAGAGGAGCCAGCCAGAGACTCCAGATAACCAAAAGCAGCTTCAGAAGCAGCCAACATAGAAATATTTGGCCAGTCAGTGAACTTTGTACAGTTTTTACTGGATTTCTTCTACTCTGTGCTGATTGGGTGTTCTCTGCAACATCGCTCCCCTTTCTCCCCAGCTCTTCACTTCAGTTTCACCCCACACCTGCTTCTCTTATCACCATCTCCCTTGCCCTGTCCTCCTCACCTCTTTCCCTTCAGTGTCCCCTAACACATTACTTTACTTTCTGTTTAGCTTAACCTCTCATCCCCTCCAGTCTAAACCTTGGCCAAACACATAATGGAACCCTAGAGCAATAGTTAATAATAATAAAAATAATAACCCAATTGCTACTATCACATTGTTCTCTCAGCTTGTGTGTTTTCATCCCTTCCCTCACCCTGTGCCTGTCCATGGTTTTCAATTGTAAGCTCTCTGGGGTAAGGACTATGTTCTGCTCTGTGGTTACAGCAGTGAGGCCCATTCTTGGTTGGTCATTGGACACTACCATAAAACAAAATTAATAATAATCTCAATTGCCTATCCAGTGGTCAGCACCACAGAAAATCCAAAAATACTGTAAACAGGTACAGCGAGTATAGCACATACACGGTGTCAGATTCTGGTCTGGTCTGATCTATCATCCTGTGTAATCTCATTGAAGCCAAACCTAGTCTAAACTTACATCTCTGAATGGCTTGTGCTTCCTTATGTTAGGACATGGTTTCCTCCTAAATGTCTCAGTGAACAATGAAGTGAATGGGCTTGCATGGTCAGTACAGCAGTCAGGCCTATAAGAATCTTATTCACACTGTTTTTGTCAGAGGTCTATTGGTATTTCCATTCTTCCAAATATGTACTAACTTCCGACAAAGATTAGGTCATTTTAACCACTTTTCTCACATTATGGCATTCTAAAAAAAGGTCAATATTAGTCAAAACAAAAACAGCAACCATATGTGTTCGGGATGTGAGCGAAGAAATAAGGACAAACAAATCTGCTGTCTTGCATATCCTAACAGCAGTTTGTCTCAGCATGCTCTTTAAAAGCAACAGGGTGCCTAGCCTCAGCTTTTGTCAAATAACATTTATAAGACACCCCACGCTCCCTACCAGGAGACCACAAAGAATCCACAAGGAACTAATAGCCAGTCCTTTATTTCTGAAATGTTAGGGCCTAGCTTAATAAAAAAAAAATACTGTGACGCATTTTGTTTTGTTTTTGTTTTGTAGCATGGGAAAGAATGAGAGAGAAATGACCCATGAAGGCTGATGTACGAAAAAAAACCCCAAGGTTAATGCACAAGCATACTTATGAGGAAACCGTGCAATGGTGTAAGTAAAAAATAAATCATCCAAAGCTGCAATTCTAGAGAGCTGTACTTAGCCGTATGAAGTTTTCAGTAACTTCAAAACATCAGCTTTTCCTTGTAGAAGAGGGAAGAATGGATTAGCTTTATAATGCCACGGCAGTGGTGGTTTGGGGGTGTTGTCCCTAGATACAAAAGGATATAGGGATATAGACAGTACAAAAATTGGCTTCACTATAAAAGAACCAGTTGCTTCTGGGAGGGGAAGATACACTGAATTTTTAGGAACATGCAGAGATATTGTGAACTCCAAGGAACAGTGATGGAGTGAGGAAGGGACAGTCTGGCACTGATATTTGAGGACTAAATGTGTGATTAAGGCTGATATAAATAAGCCTTTGCACAATCCTCATCTGTATGAGAACAAATAAATTATTTTCTTTTCTTTCCTGTTTCATGATTCTTCTCTGTTGCTTAAAGAATCAGTCTCTAATCTGGATTTGACATTTGTAAGTAGGAAAGCAAGTGTTAAATGATCATCCCAGGAAAAGAGAGAGTTTTTGCACTCAAGGGAAGTAGAAGAGTACATTGGTCTCCAAGATATCCAAAGGCATGAGAGTATAGAGCAGAGGTGGGGAGGCCCATCTTGTCCCAAAGTGATGCTACAAATGGAGAGGCTGGAATAGCGAACACTTGCATCTTCAGATTGCCGGGAAAGGATTGCCAGGTGTTAGAAGTATATAATAGATGTATAACATATCAAATAATAATAAAATAATAATAAAACATTTTCTGGTGGCAGCAAGATACATCTTCCCATATGAACAGTTTCAGAAAAGATTTGAAACAAAAACAAGAGGGCATGGTTTGATGTTTGTTTCTCATTCCAGATTCCATTATAGATAAGCACTGCATCCCACAGAACAGGTAGTTTGATCAAGTGAAATCAACACAGAACTAGGAGGCAGAAGCTCCTGTGCTTGATTCATAGTTTTGCCAATGGTTCATTTTTTACCTCTTATTTAATGTATGGGGTATTTTTCCCCATCTTACAAATCATGATGACACTTTAGACAATTTGTGACAATGGTGTAATTACTGTTTTGACACCACTTTGCAGATACAAACTACATTGCAAATGTTGAATTTCTATAGCAATGAAGAAGAAGGGGGAATAGTAGACACAAATAATTTGAACAGAAAGATAATCCTCCAAATCTATCAACTTTATTCCAAGCATGTAGCATTCTATGCTTTTTTATTTTCATATAGGTTAGACAATGGTTCATAATACACAAATGTATCTGACATGAAAGACAATACTCAATTTTATAGTTCTGAAATATGCGATCTTTGTTCACAGGGAATCTCTTCTGGAATCTGATATAACATTTTTGAAATCACAAATGAAAAACAAATTGTGGAAAAGTCAATAAATTAGCAGTCCCCACAGCATGGACTGGAAGCAGAACAGATGAAATAATAAAAAAAAAAAAATTCCCATCAGAATGTGTCATTAAAATAAAGAAAGCATGAGCTCACAGTATATTAGGTACTTAATTAAATATGGATAATTTTACAGAGTTTTAAGGAAAATTGCCAAACAAAATATGTGGAAATTTGTAATCTAAATAGAGCACTAGATTAATGCACCAGACCTTCACTTTTAGATTAGTATGATTCTGTCTCAGATTACTAACAAAATGAGGTTTTGGTCACATAATACATAGTTAATGTGTGTCTCAAAGGCATTAAAATTGTTAGTTTTTCTTTGTGGGAAATCCAGGACTAAAATTTCAGGAGCATATGCTGCAGGTTAAAATTGGGAGTATTTGCGGAAATAAACGTGATGCAAATAAACAGCTTCCTGTTAAAGTACATACAGTATAAATAATAATAAATAATAATAATAATAATAATAATAATAATAAATACCTAACACTTACATAGTGTTTTTAATCTATAAAGCTATAGTGTTTTGCAAATGAGATCAGTATTGTATCCCCATTTCACAGATGGAGATATATTCAAGTTTATATTGTTTTTAAGGTTTGGAAATTGTAGTTCTCTAAAAGTTTAGAATAGCATGTGGTTTATTGATAATACATCCAGGTCAGACTGAGAATTGGGAGCTGCAAGTGGTTCTTTAATATGTCTCCTGCAGCTGTTTGCATGGCATTAAAACACTGTGTGATTAAATTAACTAATAATCTATTAACCAATGAAGATGTTTTCATTATGTTATTAACCAGTTGTGGAATACTTTTCCCAATCATTTTGCTATGAAAATTGAATTCACACTACTGTGATAGTTTAGGGGAGTATTTCTCCACCTTTTTTTATAAAGTACCCCTTTAAAAAAATTATAAGTACCCCCAGTACCTACAGTTTTCAGATACAAATGTTTTTTCTACCATTGCAACACTATTGTTTAAGCAACTTAATCGTATCTGGGCGGGCGATTCAATTTTTGGGTGTAACAAGTACAAAAATAATAAAGCGCTGTAAAACTTAAAATAAAAATTCAGTTTTCTCCAGATTTCAGTTGTGTTGATGCACCCCCCCAGACTTCTCTCAAGTACCCCTAAGGGTTCTCATACCACTGGTTGAGAAATACTGGTCTAGGGTGACTAGACGTCACACTTTTAAAAGGACAGTGCCATTTTTAAGTCCTCCTGCAGGTGTCAGAGGGTTGGGCCTTCCCATGGTACCTGCCCAGCCAGAGTCAGTGGGGGAAGGAAGGAGCCTGCTGCCAAGGTTGCTGGTGAGCTGAACGTTCCAACCAGGAGCTGGTTTTCCACACAGTGCTGGGACACCCCAGTGGGGAGGGGAATATGGAGGAGCAGTGGGGCTTAACTTCTTCCTGCCTGTGCTGTAGCTGGGGCTATGTCTACACTGTTGGGTTTTTTTTGGAAAAAGGTTTGCAAATTGCAAACAACAATTTGCATACCTTTTTCCAATTCTTTTTTTGGAAGAGGCTTTTCTGACATTTGGCCCATCTACACGGGGCCAAATGTCAGAAAAACCACCTCTTTCTGAAGAGCTCTTATTCCTCATAAAAAATTTCGGAAGAGCAGACACGTTTCCTGGACACAGCGGAGTTTTTCCGAGATATTTCCAGTATCCCGGAAAAAACTCCGTAGTGTAGACATAACCTGGGGGACAGCTGGGTTATGTCTGTGGCCAGCAGCAAACTGGAGGTGTTAGCTGCCTTTTGACACTGTTCGGGCAGGAAGGGGCAAGTTGCTTTCAGTCACATGGGAGACCAGAAAAGGGGGAAAGAGAGGAGCTTTGCAAAGACACAGGCCAGGTCATCCCTTCCCCCTTCCTGCTCCTCTGCAGCTGGAAGCAGCTCCCATCCCTTCCCTGCTGCACAGTGACAAAAGGCTGCTGCTGGCCACATTCTGGTGTGAATCCTGGCAGGAATCAGGGCATTGGGGGGTGGGGGAGTGTCATGTGATACTGTGTGCTTCCATACATGTTGCCTCAGGAAGATGTGGGACCAGGAGAAGCTGTTCCATCCTGGGGGCCTAGCCAGCCGTGATATAAGGTTGCCAGATGGTTTCAACAAAAATACCAGACACACTTGACATTACATCTTATTTAGAAAATACCGGACATTTATATTTTTTCATTTATATTTTCTCAATTTGTTTCCTGAACAGAAAGCTCAAATACTGGACTGTCCAGTTCAAAACCAGACACCCGGCAACCCTTGGCCACGAAGATTGGAGAGTGCTGGACAGGGATATTGGAGAGTGCTGGACAGGGTCAGCTCAGTCAGTCACTCCCCCGTATGATAGAGATTAGAGGTGTGTGCATGCTCTCTCCCCATGGGTGACTAATTATTTGTCTAGCCCTCACTTCCTATCCCTATTAGTTTTCCGGTATCTCTCCCACACTCCTCCCTGTCACAGATCATCCCCCTTAGCTTCTCCATTGCTTTCTCTGATTTTATCCCTTCCCCTCTTATTGCCCCCTGACTGTATACCCTGTCAGGGGTATTTTCCTTCCATTTTTTCATTTTTATGTTTCCACTATTTCTCCAGGATTCTCTTTTTTCTCTTGTTTTATTTTAATTCACACTTCCTTTTTGTGGAGGGGTGGGGGTCACCCCTCTCTATATGAACCCTAAAACCTTAAAGATAAGGCAAATAAAAATAATCCAACTACACAGCATTTCTTTTTAACAGGGGCTCAGTCAACGTGATGTTAATTTGAACATTCGTATGATTGATTACTGTTGAACTCACTTGAGTACAAGTAATTTTACTGTGTGTCCTGGATTCAGTTTAGGGAAATTCAGTCATCCTTCTACTGTGGGGCTGTGTCTACACTGGCGCGATCTTGCGCCAAAGCGGCCGCTCTTGCGCAAAAACTTGCTGCCTGTCTACACTGGCTGTGTGTTCTTGCGCAAGTAAACTGACATTCTACTGTATAAAATCAGGGCTTCTTGAGCAAAAACTATGATGCTCCCACTCAGGAATAAGCCCTCTTGCGCAACTGTTCTTGCGCAAGAGGCCAGTGTAGACAGGCAACATGAATTTCTTGTGCAAGAAAGCCCTATGGTTAAAATGGCCATCGGAGCTATCTTGCGCAAGAGAGCGTCTACACTGGCATGGATGCTCTTGCGCAAAAGCACATCTCTTGCGCAAAAGCACATGCCAGTGTAGACGCTCTCTTCTGGAAGAGTTTTTGCACAAGAACTCTTCCGCAAAAGAGTTCTTGCACAAGAAGCTGCCAGTGTAGACTTAGCCTAGCTCTTTTGGGTAATGTTGATCACTCTTTTGGCTCCTGAACCACTGAGATCTGACTATCACCATTTCAGTTTATCAATTTTGATGCACATAGGAAGTTGGGTATTGCGATGCTGAGGCTCACCTAGGCCTAGTAAATTGCTGCAGACAATTTAGGCAGACAAAATTCTACCTTCCCCCAATGTGTGACTCACTGTGTGGCTTATGTGAGAAACAGGTGTCTGAATGCCTACAAGTACAACTGCTGGTTCTCTGTCTCTTCCTCCAATCACAATCTCCCACACAACCTTGGTAAATCCAACCTCCATGTTTATGACCCATTTCATTCCAGAGCTTCATATTTCTTCATCCTAACCTCTTCACTCAACCTACAGCACTGGTTAACTCTTCCACTCACTAAAAAGGTTGTTCCCTTGACTTGGTCTTCACAGAGCTCTGCTGTCACTTTGATCTCTCTATTGCTGAGTTCCCACTCTCTGACCACCACTTTGTCTCTTTCAAATCCCCTCTCCTATGCTCATCCCTGACCTCACATCTAATCACTCGCCTTCCTATGATTTCCAGCCCATGAATGCTGAAGACTTCTAGTCTGTTCTCAGCTCTCTTCTCACTACCCAGTCTTCTCCGTCTTCCCTAATATGGTAGTTTATTCTGTCCATTGCTCACTCTTCTCCACCTTTGACTCTTTTGCACTCTCTCCTGTTACAAGGTCTTCCCTGCCACCAACCCCCAGTCTTAGCTCCCTTCCAACATCTGTTTCCTATGCTCCTACACTTGCACTGCTTAGTGTTTGTGGTGGAAATCCCTCAACCACGCTGATTTCCTCCATTACAAATTTGTTCTTTCAGTCTGCCACCTTCCTACCTTAACAACTCTTATCTCTCCAACTTCTTTGAATCTCATGCCTGCTAGATACCTTTTTGCGCAAGAACACTTATTCCTCAAAAAATGAGGTTTACAAGCTCTTGTGCAAAAGGGGGGTTTTGTGACAAATGGCCCCGTCTACACAGGGCTTTTTATTGCAAAAACCTCTTCCACAAAAAGGATTGGAAGAAGATATGCAAATGAGAGTGTGAGATATGCAAATGAGCACTCCATTTGCATTTCTTCTTCCACAAAACACCTGCAGTGTAGATGTAGCCAAAGGGAAAGGGGTGGAATGAGAATGGGTGCAAGAGAAATTAGAAGATGGGATAGGGTCCTTGGAGCAAGTAGAGGAGTTAAAGGAGACAATAAACTTTTCCATCTTTGACTGGGGAAACGAGGAGAGTGTCATGGGGGAAGGGGAGCAATCTGAGGAGAGAGGGAACACCACATATTGTGTAATTTTTCTCTTTGAAGAAATCAGCAAGATCCTGGGTAGAGAAAGAAATGGAGGCAGGAGAATGAACGGTTTGAAGAGTGAGTCAAACATGGTAAAAAGGTGTCTAGCAGGCATGAGATTCAAAGAAATTGGAGAAATAAGAGTTGTTAAGCTAGGAAGGTGGCAGACTGAAAGAACAAATTTGTAATGGAGGAAATCAGCCTGGTTGAGGGATTTCCACCACAAACACTAAGCAGTGCAAGTGTAGGAGCATAGGAAGCAGACGTTGGAAGGGAGCTGAGACTGGGGGTTGGTGGCAGGGAAGACCTTGTAACAGGAGAGAGTGCAAAAGAGTCAAAGGTGGAGAAGAGTGAGCAATAGACAGAATAAACTACCATATTATGGAAGACGGAGAAGACTGGGTAGTGAGAAGAGAGCTGAGAACAGACTAGAAGTCTTCAGCATTCATGGGCTGGAAATCATAGGAAGGCGAGTGATTAGATGTGAAGGCAGGGATGAGCAGAGGAGGGGGGTGTTGAAAGAGACAAAGTGGTGGTCAGAGAGTGGAAACTCAGCAATAGAGAGATCAAAGTGACAGCAGAGCTCTGTGAAGACCAAGTCAAGGGAACAACCTTTTTAGTAAGTGGAAGAGTTGAACCAGTACTGTAGGTTGAATGAAGAGGTTAGGTGAGGAAATATGAAGCTCTGGAATGAAACAGGTCATAAACATGGAGGCTGGATTCACCAAGGATGTGTGGGAGATTGAGAGACAGAGAACCAGCAGTCACAATTGGAGAGAAAGGTTCATGGGGTGGAGTTTAAACTTGGTTCTCATCTCATTAGCCACTTCCTGTGCTTTGAAGCCAGAAGACAGGACACTGGAGAGAATTCCTTACTTTGTGTTCTTTAGACAGAGAATACCCAGTGGAGTACACGCCAAACACCCTTCCTTCCCTACTCCTTCAGAAGTCTTTTCATCTCTTCAAGATGATCTGCATGAAATTCCCAAACATTCTAAAACCACGTGGGTTGTGGTAAAATGAGGTTTATTAAGAGTTCAGAGAAAATCAGATTTGAAAAAATAAAAGTGGCCTATAAATAACATATCTGCAGCATTGCTTTAGACAAATACCAGTTAGAGGTAGTTACAGAGCAAAAGCAAAAATCTTACATCTCCATCCACTGTGCTCAAGTTGTCTCTTTCTCCCCAATTCTTCCACCAGGCAGCATGTCTGAGACTCAGACTCTGAACTCCAGATATCTACCTGACTTTGGGTGGCTGGTCAAGAATGAGGCAGGGGGGAGCAGGACAGGAGAGATGGGGAGATAAGCCTGCCCCCGCTCCCAGCCAGAGTGCTGGGGTGAAGCCAGGTAAGCCCCGACCCTGCTTGAAGAGCTGGTGCGGAGCAGAGTAAGCCTTGGCACCCCAGCCCCCACTTCCCGGCTGGAGCACCGGGAGTGCTGGCGGGGGATGGGCCTGGATACAAAGCGGGTGGTGCAGAGCACACTCAGGCCCACCCATGCCTATGCCCCTGGATATAACCCTTTATAGGTGTAATTCCCATCTCATATCAGGACTCATATGTAAACCTCCCTCTCCTCTTGTCTCCTTTTAGTTTCTAGGTCACTTTGATCTGCCCAATGTGACCCTCCACCACAAAGGTATTCTCACAAATGTACTCTCAGAGGAGGATATGACAATCTCTCATGAAATGTCCCCTGTACATTTCCCAGCCCTTTCAGTACTACATTTGCTGCTTTGGATAAACAGTTTTGAGTTACCTTTTTCCGGTACCCTTTTACAACTTGAAAAAGTTGTTTTGAATCTGGGTGTACACAGTATATCTGCCAGCTGACATTTGCATCGTCTTTGTTCTAACCTAACCATATTGCTGAAGAGTGTTAATTTTTATGACTGGATCTGTCAGTCTGAATCCTGTTCACTATTTTCCATTAGAGAAACAGAGTTCATATTTTCTTATGAAACAAAGAGGGATTTTTTTCTATTCTACACCAAATATGAATGGACAAATTAAGGGTAATCTATTAGAAGGTAATACATCCCCCTGAACTTTTCAGTCCTGCCTCTCAGTATTTGAATAGTAGGTTTTAAAAAATACTAGACATCACTTAGAAGATCTGCCTAATGGTAAACTATTGATTTTACACCAGTTCTTTTTAAACAATTTTGATCCTGTCAACATCAGCAGCATTGCAATGTCATATTAATATGTGCTCAGTTAGCTTTGTGCAAGTCAGCTTATATTGATGATTTACTTACTACATTAGGTAGTAATAGTTTTAAAAAAAATGGAACTGGAGCAACCCTGTCCTAGAAATGCTGTTATTTCAGAATCTTTGTCTCAAGATCTCCCCAATAATACAACATAAACTGAACAGGAAATGTGTGTTGTAAAAATGAAGTTCTAGCTGCACATATTCAATGACTATCAACCAATCACTTGAATATGGAAGCCTGATTTAAGATGTTAATATAACTGTAACTAGAAGACTTACCTGGCATTGCCCAGGGCTGGCCCAGGGGGAGGGGTCGTGCACTTCACCCTCCAGTTTCTCCCAGGGTGCTGGCCTGGGATGGTGGGGGGCCTCACACCTGCCTGCTGGATTCTCCTGGGGCCGATCCAGGGCTGGTGTGAGGCCACACTGGCCAGCCAGCAGTTGCTCCCCAGGGCAGGCTGGGACAGCAGGGACCATGATGCTCTCCAGTGACTGCTCACTGGGGTGCTTGTTTCCCCCCTGTAGTCATGTGTGAATATAACTGCCCTGATCTCACACCCTTCCCTTTCCATTTGCTCTGAAACAACCACATTCCATGCACTTCCCATTGTCCTGGTACAACCAAACCCTGTCTTTGCTTTAAGTTATGATAAAAGTTGATGGTCCTAGCTCTTATAGATTTGAAGGAGCTTTTGAACAAACCGATTCACAGACTGACAGATGCACATTTCTAAAATATAAGAAGATTACTTCATTTCACAATACAGGTAGACCTAGATACTAAAAATTAGGAGGCATAGAAGGAAGGGTAATAAAGCTACAATAAAAGTGTGGGTGACTAAGGAAGCAAAAATAAAACCAGCCTTGGAAAATGCATAGTCATAGTTCCCAGGAAATATAACACGATTACTCAGTAAATCAATTTATAAACAGAAACATTTTGTTAACTACCACCACTCTGTAAGATCAAATTTGGGACAAATCCTTCATAAAAATATTGAAATAAATGTGCTCTACAAAAACTCTGCAGCTTTTATACTTCAGTCTTGATTCAGCACAGTGATCCAGAAGGGGGGACTGCTGCTCATGTGAAAAGCATCATTAACTTCAACAAAGCTCAATGCAGGTACTAGGTTCTGCCTAGGAGCAGATATTGTAGATTGGAGATCTATCCAATTTAATTACATTTGTGGATCTGTCTGGTTTTATCCAGCAAGTATGAACTGCAGTTTCCTAATTTGATATGGGCTACTTTGCACAGTTCAGGTCCAGATCCAAACTTGCCCAACGGTCAGGGGCATTTATATCTATCGTTTTGAAAATTCAAGCCTGCCTCTACTTCCAGTAACTACAAGTAGGCACTTGTTTACTTGTACACTGTTTGTCACCACGTCTCCTAGAGCCAATTCTAAAACATTAAGACATGGATTCTGGCTGGATAGCCAGCTAAGTTTCTAGATCTTCTTTTAAAAAATAACAAAATATGAGCTGCTGGAAATTTTTCTGTTGACAGTTTCTTCTGGCAGAAAAAATGGATTTCTCACTGAAGAAATTATTTGTCAAAGTATCTGCTTTCCCTAACTTATCCTTTTTGGATAAAAATCCTCAAACTAGTAAGATTTTTCTAGCCATGAAAACGTTTTCCATGTCCATATTTTCATTTTTCATAAAAATCAGTTTTCCGTGGGGGAGGGAGAGAAAAAATTTCCAACCTGCTATAAATAAAATTAGAAATAGCCTCTAATTACCAATCTGTTTACATGGATACAACTGTGACTCAGAGCAGCCTCAGACTCCCCTATCATTGCTAGGTATTTTGGCAGACTCTTTGGGGATTTTTTTTTCCTGCACAGTAGGAGGAATGGGAAATAACTGCTGCATTCAGAAACTGGAGCTGGAATTACTATAAATTACTTTCAGGCTTCCTTTAGGAAGATGCCCTGACAGGAAACTCCCTTTTCAGGCTCACCTATAGTTGGGTGTGGTTCCATCTCTGGGAGTCCCATAAACCAGCCCTGAATTAGAGAATACAAATGGTTTTTTATGAGCTCACAGAGGAGTTTTGATTTAATTGCCATTATGAGCTTGTGCAATTGCTTGTAAATACTAAGCTAGTGAAGTATTTTTGTCCTTTATAGGTAAAAAATGGATGTGGGAAGCATGGGACTTTGTTCCAGTAACAGGATTTATGTTGTTTCAATAGTGCAATACAACCTACAACCCATTAAAGGGGCAGACTGCACCTACATTTCCCTTACTTCTGTATTTTTATCCTTTACACACATTCTGCTGGTTTCATCTCTCTGACCTACATCTTTTTATACATTCACATAATACTAGTACTGATCAAGTTACTTAAAACATCTCACTTCCATATAACCTGCACTTCTACATGGAATAAACAGCTAACGCTGTCAGGCTGGCTAAATGATGAGAATGTTCAGTATGACTACTGAGCAACCCCTAGTGACTGGCTGCAAATGTTACTGACTACAGGTTTTTGCTTTCACAGCAGAAGAGGAAACAGCAGCCACACTTGCTGGAAAGAAGGGAAGGAATGGGGGACTGCATAGGTTAAGGGCAACTATACAGGGAACAGCTAGCTGCAAATCATCCTAGAACTACAGACACAGACAGGCTATAAAATGAGTCTTATGCACCTTACCTGGAATATTAGACAATGAACAGGCCTTGTTTGACCAATACCACCAAAACAAAAAATAAGAATATGTTAACTGAAGAGATATTATCTTTTCATCTGAAACCAGATAGTGGCTATAAACTATCAAACTAGGAAATGTTTGGTGTTTGTTCCCCCCATTTGTCATGCTTATTAGTAACATTTCACATCTCACTGAAATGGTGGTATTTTTGTCATTCAAATTCCTCATTGCATTTGAACTATTAGGATAAGTAAATTTAGCATGGAGAAAATACTGAAAGCTGTATCTTTGCTAATAAACAAACAGGGGGAAATCATCTGCTTTGGCAATGTGCTGAGATTCAATTATTTTTTTCACTGAAGCAGTAACTTTTAAAAAAAATACTTTCACCAGTTTCAGGAAAGGGTGGGTTAGAGTCAGGGGTTTCCTGAGCCTTTTCAGAACACGGTTTTAACGTAGCAGTGTGTTTAGAAGAGCCCCTAGAGAGTTTTGTTTTGGAACATACTGACGCCTACACATTATCTTTGTTACATTTTTCAGTTTTGTGTGAAATTTATTTTTAATCTTTATCAAAACATGCCCATGTTTATCTTAAATTCAGAAAAGGTTTAATAATTTAAAACAAAATAACATTTTAAATAATTAAATTTACAATGAATACTGAAACATAAAAGTCTAAAGCATGTTAACAAGAAAGGACCTCTAAAAGATCAAAAGGAAAAGTGTTTATTTTATTTGACTAAGACAAATAAAAAAGTACTCTCACTTTAGCAGGTTCTAACTGACTGTTGACAGAGTCTAGTGGAAGAGAGTTGTTTCCCCAATAGAATAAAGGGTTTTTCCTATAGAGGTTCACGTACTCAGAACAGTCTGTTCACTGGCATTATAAAGGTATTATATTTTTTAAGAGGGATGTTCATTATCAAAATCGGAGACTGTTGATACAAAATGAAGTTTTTGGCCAGTGTTTGTCTGTGTTCCTATAGTTATTGTTAAATGTGACCTGAAGAGTATTAAAATGGTGTGCCTTTCACCTTCTCTATGATGCATACAAAGGGCCTGAAAAGATAAAAATTGCAATGCTATAGTGCCATTTAAGTTAATTACTGGCCCAAGTCAAGGGTGTAGACCATTTTTTTTAATATCAGAAACTCAGGTCTTGTCTACCTTAGAAAAGTCTATTGTGACTAGGGCGCAGTCCATCTCCCAGGAAATCTGTGTAAAGACTCCAGTGGACTTCAATGGGAAATGCACAGACTACTATTGAAATAACATAAACACCAAGAGAATGAAAGCTGCACAATTCATAATGAATTTTTAGTCAAGTAATTCAACACCTATTTAACCCTAATGCCTAATGGATATTTGAGATAAAGTACGTCTTTTTAAAAGATTCAACACCCTTATCCTTAAAATAAGGTGTGAGAGCTCATGACCTTAAAAATTGAACACAGGGTTACGGACTGACCAGTCAAGCAAGCCAACACCCTGTGCAACCAGAAGTAATTAATCAGGCAGCAGAAGAGACAAAAGAAAAAAAACCCAATACTGTGTCTGTATTGCATCTTAAAGGTAGGCACAGCTGGGCTGCCTGTTCCCATTCTCACACAGAGCAGCCATTTATAGCTATGAGCCCAAGGCAGCTGAAGACAGCAAAGCAGAAAAAATATTATCTTTTCCATCCATGTGCAGAATAATTGTATGTGCACCAAAGCATGTGTGAATGTGCACCACCAGTGGAAACAAAAAAAAACTAGCTATGGGCATTTTGCTAACCAGCTTGGTGGCATTTGAATCTCCCCTGAGGGCTTTACAAGAGCACAGTTTACAGGGAACAGTGGAAGCAATGCTAGGGTCTGCCTTGCTTTCACCCTTCCCCACTTCTGCCAGGAGGGGGATGGGCTGTTTTTTACTGCTGCTGAGTCAGGAGAGGAATGCAGTTTTCTCCTAGTCCTCCATTTCCAATTCCCCAGGAGGGGCACAAGGCATTTTCTCTCCCACAGTCATATTTACACCCACTCAGAGGGACAAGCTTGCACACTCATACCAGCATTGAGCAAGGAGCTCAGCTGCGGTTGAAACCTGGCTTGGAGTGTCAGCTGCTTGAGCTGGAGCCCGAACTATGTTTTGTTGAGTTACAAACATTTCCTAGTTATATACAACCTCCATTCCCAAGGTATCCATAACTCTGAAGTTCTACTGTCCATCTCTGGAATCCCAAAGAAATTTTTCAGCAAAGTTAGGAAGAAAAAACTTGGCATTCTTGGTGTTTCTTTTTTTAAAAAGGAATGGGGCAGAAGCAAAGCCATGTAACCAACATCTCAGGCCTTCTTTATAGACAAAGTGAAAATCTGAAGTCACACAAGCTTTGTATTTATTATACAGTGTCTAAGCAATAAGAGCTTTCACCATTCAACTTGGCTTTTCATGGCTGATCATCCTGTCAGTTGCACATGCACAACTCCCTCTGACTTGAAATGGAGCTGCATTTATGGAGCTATAGGGATAATTGGACTCTGACCATAGAACTGGAAGAGATATCAAAATCACCTAGAATTATAATTTTCTCTATAGGATCAATCAAGAAAGTAAAATAGGCTGTGATAAAAGCAATCCTGGTTCAAATTCAAACACCTTGGTAATTGGATGTGAAAAATAACTGATTTATGTTTATGTCTGGAAGTTTTCCCCTAGCGTGAAAGTCTGCCTTTAAAGGAAAACCAGATCCTTCTTGCAATGTACATTCTTTTATGTTATGCAGCCTAAACTATGCATTGCAATGATGTCAATAATGTACATGGAGTGATGGTATCCTGTCTGCGTCCTGCAAGGATGACTTTGAAAGTTAGATGTTTCATCTTGACAGTCACATCCTGATCAACAAACTCAAAGAGTCAATAAATAAATACATGCAGTGAAAAAACCTGGTCTCTCTGTAAGCTGTAGTTAAACAGGAACTTGACTTGTTTTTGTATTCACATCTAGTCTACAATAATGCCCCGATACCAACCTATTTGAGCACTACTTAAACTTACCAGGTAGCACTTGCTTTCCATAAGAAAAAAAAGATATTCTTCTACTCTCACCCTTTTTTTTTGTATACAAAAAAAATATTCTCAATGTAAAATTGATTTTGCACATACAGCTGACCTCCTCCAAGGTACATTCTGTGCACATCAAATTTTACAAGTTTGTGGGAAAAAGAGCAATTTTTTGCAAAACATGAGGTGAAATGGACACGTTTCTGAACTTCAGTGCTTAGAAGAAAAATCAATAACATAGGTATTGGATATTTATGTCTGGAGTTGTACAGGAACAAATGAATACACACTTCATCAACTTTCCATAGAACTGATGGATTTCAGGAAGTTTTCATAAGTTATTTATGTCTTCTATAGCAGGTAAAAATCAAATTTGACACAGGTGTCCATAGATCATTATAAATACCAAGAAGATTGCTGCTGAGATTATAAATCTTTGGTTGAACCCAAGGCCTCTTGCGTAGCTTGCATTTCTCAACAATTCCCTAATAGAAATATGGACCTACCAGGGACTTTTAGTCATCAAATCCAGACCCATGCACTAAACTGAGACCATTAAAACACCTGGCTGGGATAGTCTAGATTTCTCCAACCTATTCTCAAAAAACCTCTAGTGGCAGGGATTTTGCTACCTCCCTTGGAAGCCTATTCTAGAGATTAACTACCTTTATAGTCAGAAACTTTTACTAATATGTAACACAAACCTTCTTTGCTGCAGATTGCTTCTATTACTTCTTGTCCTACTTTCAGTGGCCGTGGACAACAACTGATATACAACCACTTTATAATAGTCCTTAAGATATCCAACCACTTTATAATAGCCCTTCAGATATTCAAAGACTGTTATCAGGTTCCTCTACCCCAGTCTTCTGGTTTCAGGACTAAACATGCCCAGTTTTCCTTAAACATTTTCTCATAGGTCAGGTTTTCTAAATCTTTTATCATTTTTGTTATTCTCCTCTGGAGAAGATCTGTAAAAGATCCCTTAAAGGAGAGTGTGAGCGTGTGTCTGGAAGATCCACCAGTGTCCAAACCATGGCCCTGCCACCCCGTCCCTCTTGTCCCCAATACCACATTACCACTTGTTCCCCAAGCCCTTCCCCTCTATATGCTCCTTCACTTGGCCTTACAGCCAGTAAAAAGTGGGAGGGCCACAGCCCCTGCTTCCTGCTACTGGCCAGACCTGGACCCCTGCTCCTGCTGAGTCTCACCATGAGGTGAAGCAAGCCTGTTACCTCCCATGTCCTGCTGCTAACATACCCAGAATGGGATGAGCCTTGTGAGCAACACATAGGCCTGGTCTAAATTATGAATTTAGATCAAATTTAGCTATATACGGTTGATTGTCTAAATGATGCGCAGACCCTAAGGGCTGCTGAAGTCAATGTCAGTACTCCTGCTTTTCACATTTGACCTTGCATGGTCGAATTTACATAGTGTAGACCAGTGCTAGAGAGGGTCAAGGTTATTGGCCTTTAGAAGGCATCCTACAGGGCCTCACTCTGACTGCTCTGGTCAGAGCTTGCATCTCTACTGGTCCAGGAACATTTGAATTTCATTTCCCATGTGGCTGTAAAGTGTCCACTTTACAGCAAAAATTGGCCTTGCACAGAATACATCTCCATTGTCTTTACAGAGATCTTCGGTGTAGGCTAACAGATTAGGGTTAAACTTAACACAATTGTATCTCCTGTAACGTGTACCCTTGTAACTTTTAATTAGTGCTGCATACCTCCTTTCTTCCAGCATCTGTTCACCCGGTTCAGATCCACAAGGGAGCACATGTTCTGGGAACAGGTGGAATGCATGAACTCCCTCCTGGAGAAGATGGAGGCAGAGTGGCAGGACCAGCTCACTGAACACCAGGGCTATGTCTACACTCGCGGTTTCTTGTGCAAGTACGGCTGTTCTTGCGCAAGAATCCGCAGAGCATCCACACTGCCCGCCTGCTCTTGCGCAAGGAAATTTACAGTACGGCGTGGTAAAAGAGGGCTTCTTGCGCAAGAGCTACGCTCTTTTCTAACATGTGTAAGCCCTCTTGCACAGGAGCTCTTGCGCAAGAGGGCAGTGTGGACGCTCGGCAGGGATTTCTTGCACAAGAGAGCCCTATGGCTAAAATGGCCATCAGAGCTTTCTTGCGCAAGAGAGCGTCCACACTGCCATGGGCGCTCTTGCGCAAAAGCACAGCTCGCACATGGCAGTGTGGACGTTTTCTTGTGCAAGACTTCTTGCACAAGAACCCTTGCGCAAGATGTTCTTGCGCAAGAAGCTGCCAGTGTAGACATAGCCCAGGAGAGGAGAGCAGCAGGGAGCAGCAGGCAACCATCTTTGCCTCCCTGTTAGCTGTGATGGAGCGCCTGGCTGATTGTCTGGAGAGGGCCTACTCACAGAACTCCGTCCACCCCAATGACAACATCAGTCCTCCCCCCCCCCAGGACTCACCTGCTGTTTTCCCCAAAATTGTTCTTTGTACAATAGTCTCTTTATTCCTTGTACTGCAGGGGCAGGGTGGGGAATTAAAGACAAACTCAGGGAATACAGAGGCAACTTGTTGAGAGCAACATGCAAGAGTCTCAAAACTGGACATTCATAAAACTGTCCTTCAAGGCATCTGTGATTTGCGCTGCCCCACGCTGTGCTCTTTTTATAGTCCTGGTGTCCGGCTGCTCAAACTCTCTGGCTAGGCGCTCTGCCTCAGCCCCCCACCCTGCCAGATAAGTTTCTCCCTTGCTCTCACAAAGATTATGTGATGCTGTTGCAAAAAAAGCAACATGATTCTGGGATGCATTAACACATGTGTTGTGAGCAAGACATGAGAAGTCATTCTTCCGCTCTACTCTGTGCTGGTTAGGCCTCAGTTGGAGTATTGTGTCCAGTTCTGGGCACCACATTTCAAGAAAGATGTGGAGAAATTGGAGACGGTCCAGAGAAGAGCAACAAGAATGATTAAAGGTCTAAAGAACATGACCTATGAAGGAAGGCTGAAAGAACTGGGTTTGTTTAGTATGGAAAAGAGAAGATTGAGGGGGGACATGATAGCAGTTTTCAGGTATCTAAAAGGGTGTCATAAGGAGGAGGGAGAAAACTTGTTCATCTTGGCCTTTGAGGATAGAACAAGAAGCAATGGGCTTAAACTGTAGCAAGGTAGGTTTAGGTTGGACATTAGGAAAAAGTTCCTGTCAGGGTGGTCAAACACTGGAATAAATTGCCCAGGGAGATTGTGGAATCTCCATCTGTGGAGATATTTAAGAGTAGGTTAGATAAATGTCTATCAGGGATGGTCTAGACAGTACTTGGTCCTGCCATGAGGGCAGGGAACTGGACTCGATGACCTCTCGAGGTCCCTTCCAGTCCTAGTATTCTGTGATTCTGTGATTATGGAGCACATAACAGGCTGACACAAAAAAGGAAATGTTACGTTCATTGAGGTCCAACTGAGTCAGGAAACTCCTAAATCTATCCTTTAAACATCCAAAAGTACATTCAACCATCATTCTGCACTTGCTCAGCCTGTTGTTGAACTCCTCCTTGCTGGGGTCCAGGCTGCAAGTGTATGGCTTCATGAGCCACGGGAGCAAGGGGTAGGCTGGGTCACCAAGGACCACCTTTCTGATTCTGATTTTCCTGTGTGGGAAAAATGTTCCAGCATGCATCTTTCTGAAGAGACAGGAGTTCCTAAAGATGTGTGCATCATGCACCTTTCCCAACCATCCCACACTGATATCAGTAAAATGGCCCTTGTGACCCACCAGTGCCTGTAGCACCATGGAGAAGTACTGTATGTGATTGATGTACTGCCTGGCAAGGTGGTCGGGGGGGCTAAGATGGGGACGTGTTCTATCTAGCGCTCCACCACAGTTAGGGAACCCCATCGTGGCAAAGCCCTCCACCATGGTATCCACGTTTCCCAGTGTCACAACTCTCTGTAGCAGAATAGTATTGATCGCCTTGGCTACTTGAATAATGGTAGCCTGTACTATAGACTTCTCCACTCTGAATTAATTCCCTACTGAATGGTAGCTGTCCAGTGCTGTAAACTTCCAGAGGGCTATTGCCACACACTTCTCCAGAGTCAGAGTGGGCCTCATTCATGTATTCTGGCACCTCAGGGCAGGGGCAAGCCATTTGCAAAGTTCAAGGAATGTGGCTTTCCACATTCAGAAGTTCTGCAGCCACTGCTGATCATCCCATCTCTGCATCACAGTGCAGTCCCACCAGTCTATGCTTGTCCCACAGCGCCAGAACCGGCGTTCCACTGTATCCATAGGATTGACTGGCAGCTGGGCTTCTGAGTGCTAGGGCTTGCATGAGCAGCAACTCCAAGCCAAGCTGAGATTCATACTTCTCTTCCTGGAGGAGCAATATGTGCATGTTCTCAAAGTACTGTGCATTAGGCACACCAGGGCACACATCAGCATCACTATGGTTTGCTGCAAACTAGGATCCATGCTTGCACCGCTCTGGCATCTTCACAGGGAATGAGGGCACAAAAAAGGCACAAACACACTGCTTCCCCTTGAGCTCATCCAACGGGGGAGGGACTAGATGAGTGCATTATGGGACATTGACCGGACGTGAGCCCATAACCGTCTGCTGCACAGTCCTGGTCCCAGCGCGCACTGAGAGCGCAGTGCATGGCTCTGAGGGAGGGGGGACACGTGCTACTTAGCACTGTATTCCCTTCTTCCCCGCAATGAGGCCACGGAGCCTTGCAAAATCGGGTGCCCAGAAATCGACCCTATTAGATTTCACCTGCTCTCCTAGTGTAGGCAGGGCCTCTGGCCACCGGCACCCACAGGGCGGTGCCAGCAGCTCCCAGCACAGAGCTCAGGCGGCTGCATGGCCCAGTGTCGGGCGGGACTCCCCGCCCCGGGTCCGGCCCCGGGTGCTTTGCCGGCTCCCGCCCCAGCCAGCGCGCGCGACGCTCCCAGCAGGCGCAGAACATCCAGGGAGCAACCGCGCGCACGCACGCACGCACTACCGCCCTGGCCCCGCCCTGCTCTCCCACGGATTCTTGGGAGCGGAAGTGAGGTCGTAGCGCAGGCGGAAGTAGTGGCGGCTCGTGGGCGAGGGGGTCGAGATGGTAAGTTGAGGGCCGGAGGGGACGAGTGGAGGGGGGGGGGCAGCGGGGCCCGCGCTGAGTTACGGGGACGGCCGGGCCTCGCTTTCGCGGCGGGGGCCGGGGGAGAGGCGGCTTGTGCTCGGCGGTTCTGTGCCGTGGGGGGAGGGGGAATGAATCAGCAGCACGAAGCGACCCTGCTTGCCTCGTCGCCCCCGTAGTGCCACGGCCCCTGTGGCTGGCCCCTCCCCCCCACACACCCCCCCCGGTGGGGTGAGTGTCTTAGGGGCGGGAGTGTGTCATTCTGTCTCTCCTCCCCCGCTGCCTGTGGGTCGTTTCCTGCTCAGCACCGGCTGGGACATGAGTGTGGCTTCACGACGTTAGTGCTTTCTTGCCGGGGGGGAGGGATTTTTCTCAGCTTGTAGGGTACATTTAAGGGCATTTTAAAGCTTGTCTCTGCAGTTGTGGGGGCTGGATACTTACTTCCAGGAAACCGAAACCTGAGATTAAGTTGGGGCTTGAAGAAGGACGCCTAATACTGCAAGGCTTGTGGCAAAAGTTGATAATGTTGCCACTCTCCCTTTTCCTGGACTTTACAAAGATTCACATTAGGTATTTGGGTTTGCCATTTGTTCAAGGTCATGTAGCTGGGGGACTAACAACAGGAATTTGGGTTAAAAACTGGAGAAGACAGAAAAAGATGATTATGTTGATTTGTCACAGGATGACTATGAGCTGCATGCAGGATATGGGTGTGAAAAAGGGCTCCTGCAATCCTAGGATGTATCGGGCAAGTTATTTCTAGGAGAAGTAGGAAAGTGTTATTACCTTTGTATGAGGGCACTGGTGAGATCTGGAATACTGTGTGTAGTTCTGCCATCCCTCCCATCTTTAAGGAAAATAAATTCAAACTTGAACAAGTGCAGAGAATGGTCTGAGAGAGGTAGTAAGGTAGAGGAGGGGGTGAAGCAAGTAATCAATATTCCAGTCGAGTACCCAAAAAGCAAAGGACTAGTTGACTACTTGCTTACATCCCTAATCTGTTAACTATTCCTCCTGTATTTTCATATTCCACGTATGTGTGATAGTAATGCATAGATATTCCATTGTGCTAAACACTGTGGCTGCGTCTAGACTGGCATGATTTTCCGCAAATGCTTTTAACAGAAAAGTTTTCCGTTAAAAGCATTTGCGGAAAAGAGTGGAAAAGCACTTTTTGCGGAAAAGCGTCCCTGGCCAATCTAGACGCACTTTTGCACAAGAAAGCCCCGATCGCCATTTTAGCCATCGGGGCGCTTTTGCGCAAAACAATACCACGTTGTCTACACTGGCCCTCTTGCGCAAAAACTTTGCGCAAAAAGGACTTTTGCCCGAACGGGAGCAGCATAGTATTTCTGCAAGAACACTGACAATCATACATGAGATCGTCAGTGTTCTTGCGGAAATTCAAGCGGCCAGTGTAGACAGCTGGCAAATTTTTCCGGAAAAGCGGCTGATTTTCTGGAAAAACTGGCCAGTCTAGACACAGCCTGTATGTTCTCATAGTAGGAAACAGTCTCTGTCCAAAAAGCTGACTGTGTAAATAGACAAGACAGGCAGCATGAGAGAGGGGGGGAAACTGAGGCAGAGAACGATGAGGTGGCTTGTCCAAGGTCTCTGTAGCTGAATGGCACAGCTGGAAATAGAGCCCAGATCTCCTGAGTGCTGTCCAATTCTCTCCAAACATTCATTTGACTGTTTTATGTCTCCTGAAAAGTCAGTGCCTTCAATCCCATTCCCAGTAAATAAATAAAAATGTACATACATTTTGTCGATCTTCCCGGAGCTCTCTGTAATTTGTCATTCTGTTTCTGAGGTATGAAAATGTTCAAAACGGAATTAAATACAGAAATCTGC
Organism: Pelochelys cantorii; assembly: GCA_032595735.1. Taxonomy (NCBI): domain Eukaryota; kingdom Metazoa; phylum Chordata; order Testudines; family Trionychidae; genus Pelochelys; species Pelochelys cantorii. Next base: position 48,794,671 of record CM064326.1, read on the forward strand.
AGACAGCTGTACCAGTCAAGCCCTATGAAGTGAAAATATCTTTTTTATTACTCTATCTGCATATAGAAAAAATCGCAATTGCCATGTCAGATCAATAGTCCAGTTTCCTCCATCTGACCGGCTAGTACCAGATGCTTCAGAGAAGAGTGTGAGGAACTTTGTAGAGGACAATTGTGGAATAATCTACTCATAGAAGTTTCTTGCTAAACCCTAGTTCAGTGTTTCTCAAACTGTGCTCCGTGGAGCCCTGGGGCTTCGCGAGGTTGACAAACTGGAAACATCAATAGATACAACACATACAATCAGTGGACCGCTGGGGCTCCACATATATTTTTAGGCATGTAAAGGGCTCCGCTGGGGCTCTGCATAAATTTTTACGCATGTAAAGGGCTCCAAAGCCCAGAAAGTTTGAAAACCGCTGCTCTAGTTGATTGTACATGTTATAATAGTGCCCAGAAACCCCAGTCAGGATTGGGACCCAGTTTTTGTAAGTACTACCATACACCTAGTAAAAGACAATTAAGTTCTTTTTGTTCTGCTGTAGCAAGTTTTAGAGGAGAAAACAGCAGATTGCACTTTTCCAAGAGGTCTAAGCACTGCTAAATCATCTCAAGCTAAGTTCTCTGTAGTCTGTGAGGCCACACAGCTGCCTAATTAGTGTCATACAGTCTGTCCTGGCTGGGGAAGAGTTGTCCTGAACCCGGTGCCTCCTGTGCCCCCCAAATGCAAATGTGTATGAAGCGGCTCAGCCCCAGAGCTTCGCCCTCCCCCACCTTTACTGCAGCTGGAACGACCTGGCTCTGGAGCTGCCACCACCCCCCACCATGTCTGGAGTGGCTCAGCCCCTGAGGCCTCCCCGATTTGCCATAGTTGCCCTCCTCCAGTTCCAACTGGCCACACCCAAGAACCTAGAACCTGCTGGCACCAGGGGAGGACCACCTGTTATACACCCCAGCCGTGGAGCTGCCATAGAGAGAGAGGTGATTTTCCCTCCCAGCCCAAGTGTTGCTGTGAGGGGAGAAAGATGGGACGAGTTCTCTCCTTGCTGCAGTAGCTCTGGAGCACCTTCCTTCATGCCAAATCTTTCAGCCTGGCTGCACCCCAGAGCCTGCACGTCTACCCAGAGTCTTCATGCTCCTACATCCCAACCCTTTATCCTAGTCCTGAGCCCCCTCCTATACTCTGTAACCCTTGGTGCCACCCCCACCACATGAATTTTGTAATATGCCCCAATATGAAGTAGGGATATGAAAGTGTAACTGTGTACACCTGGGCTCATCGGTTAATGTGAATGGTTACACACACACCTGTATGTGCTGATGCAGCAGCACTCAGAGGAGGAAGGAGCCAGTGCGTGCAGAGAGTGTGGAGCAGCCTGAACTTCTCCCCCCATGCTCTTGTAGCCAGCTTAAAAACTGACTCTCCACATAAGTTGTCTCTGGGGAGCTGCCTGCCCCTGCATGTAATTTTCACTGGTTACACAATTACTTAATTATTAAATGCATTTTAGCATCCCTAATATAAAGGTAATGTATCAAACATCACCTCCATCTTGGTGCACATAAACAAAATTCATTCCGCTGAGGGGTGGGGAAAAATTAGAGGGAATGCTGGTCTCAAGGTGTCCTAATTAAATGGCATTTATAGTCTCAGTTAAAAAGCACTGTGAAGATTAAGGTTTGTGCATATGTAATTTTAAAGAGACATGAAACAACTCATCGGATAACTGTTTTTTGGTATAAAGGGCCAAGAGATTAATCTAAATTTTCATTTATCAGTTAACAGAAGCACTGAATGGGACCTAATTCTGTAAAAGTAATCCTTACTTTTTGTTTCAGAATTCCAGAGGAGTTGGCTCTCAGCTGAAGGATAGTATCCCAATTGCTGAATTTTCAGCTAGTGGAGCATTTGGAGGTCATGATATTCTACGCAAAGGGTATGTATGCCTTGTCTGCTTGCTAATATACTAACAGCCAAATTGAAATTCTAAAGGATGTAGGAAGAAAGTTTATATGTATTATGAACCTATTGTAGAATATACACTTCTTGGGTAATTTACTTTATATCAAAAGATATGCCTAGTCCAATGTTTCTCAGCCTATTTACCAGTGAGGGCTGCATAAGCAGCTTTCTGAGTGGTAGGTGGGTCACATCCAAACAATATATATATGACCAGTAAATTTACATTGGCCACAGCTATCTGCTTATTGGGCTGTGGGTTGAGAAGCACAAAGTGACTAGACCAGTGAATAGTTATAGTAGGAGCATTATGTGTCAAGAGCTTATTTCCTATGAAACTTACTCTTAGAAGAAAATAATAAGTATAGCCATGTAATTAGTGATCTGTATAAGAATGCACCTTTTAAACAACTGATAGAAGAAGCTTAATTTACATCCCATGAACTTTGTCTTTAAAAAAATGTAGTTGCTTGTGCTATTTTAACACTGGCCAAAATGATAGACTTCACCTGTGAATGGCACATTTAATGGTATTAATAATGTGGAAAATGGTTTAATATACATCTAGAATCTAAGTGTGAATACTTTGGTTGAAATTTAAAATGTTTATCAAATTCTGGCCACCACAAACAGACTCTGCTCTGGCACCAGCCCCTGTTCGTGGCAGCCAGGGCTGGCCATGGACAGGGGCCACTGCAAACAGGGGCTGCTTGGTGGCAACAGCCTCTCATAGAGGCAGCAGTGGGGCGGCGCCAAAGAGAGCACAGGGTGAGCAGGGACTGAAGCGGTCCCCATTTGTGCCATTTCTTTGCTATGCTTCTGTTCCCCATGGAGATGGTGCTGGGAGGAACCAGCTACTGCTGCCCCCCCTTGCCTAGTCGAGTTGCTACTCAGCTGTCCGATAAGCATTTGCTTATCAGTCAACTAGTCGCTAACGTCCCAAAGACTGACCCCAATGCCTTCCCAGTCATGAATTTCCAGAGAACCGCCTACTATTAAGACAATCTGCTGAGGTCCACAATTGTGAGTTACTATGTTACTCCTTTCAGCCTCAGCAAAAGTGTTTTGCTACTCCTAAGATGTACCACAACTCCCTGTACGCCTGCTTGTCTGCTTTGCCGACTAACTCTTCAGGCCTGTTTCCAAACCTTGCTTTGCTGGGGAAAAAGCAGTGAATTTCCAAGTTCCCCAGAAACATCACTCTGCTGTGTCCAGCCCTCTGAAACATTTGCAGAAGTAGTTCTTTGTTACGTCTTTAAAGAGACAATACACTACAATTCATTAATACAAGGGGCATGGGGTTTGATAAATGTTCTTATTTCAGTCACAGCACTGAATTGATTTACTGTAAAAGTAAAACAATGTGATTTAAGCAAAACACCATGGCTACATCTAGACTGGCTTGATTTTCCGCAAATGCTTTTAACGGAAAAGTTTTTCCGTTAAAAGCATTTGCGGAAAAGAGCGTCTAGATTGGCACGGATGCTTTTCTGCAAAAGCAGTTTTTGCGGAAAAGCGTCCGTGCCAATCTAGACGCGGTTTTGCGCAAGAAAGCCCCGATTGCCGTTTTCGTGATCGGGGCTTTTTTGCGCAAAACAAATCTGAGCTGTCTACACTGGCCCTTTTGCGCAAAAGGACTTTTGCCCGAACTGGAGCATCAAAGTATTTGCGCAAGAAGCACTGATTTCTTACATTAGAACGTCAGTGCTTTTGTGCAAAATCAAGCGGACAGTGTAGACAGCTGTCAAGTTTTTGTGCAAAAGCAGCTGCTTTTGCGCAAAATCATGCCAGTCTAGACGCAGCCCATAGGTTTAAGTGATTTCAAGAATAAGGAATAAAGATAGAAAGGATTAGAAGGAAATAAAAGTGAAAACACTTCTGAGAATAAAATTTTATTTAAGTGTCTTGTTCAAAGAAGTGTTTTTCACCAAAGATATGTTTACACTTCAGTGCGAATTCAGGGTTTGCACTAACACACAAATTACAGTACTAGACCTGGGGGAGTTCTGCAATTGTTACATTTGGAGTCATAGTAAAAATTGTAGAACTCCCCCAGAACTAACTAACTAAGGGTATGTCTACACTAGCCCCCTAGTTCGAACTAGGGAGGCTAATGTAGGCATTCGAAGTTGCAAATCAAGCCCGGGATTTAAATATCCCGCGCTTGATTTGCATTTTCCCGGCCGGTCGCCATTTTTTGAAATTTACAAGTCCGGACTAACTGCCCGCGTCTACACGCGGCAGGGACCCAGTAGTTCGAAATAAAGCCCTAGTTCGAACTACCTGTTATTCCTCCTGGAATGAGGTTTAACAGGTAGTTCGAACTAGGGCTTTATTTCGAACTACCGGGTCCCTGCCACGTGTAGACGCGGGCAGTTAGTCCGGACTTGTAAATTTCAAAAAATGGCGACCGGCCGGGAAGATGCAAATCAAGCGCGGGATATTCGAATGCCTACATTAGCTTCTCTAGTTCGAACTAGGGGGCTAGTGTAGACATACCCTAAGGGCTCAGGTCCAGGGTCCCAAAACCAGACTAGGGTGCAAGGTCCAAGCTTGAGTCAAGTTGTGACCCAGAGTTCAAGTTCTGTTGCTTTGCAGCACAGCTGTAGGCCAAGTGGACTTGTGCTCTGGGAGTCTGCCAAAAGTATCCCACAGACAGACTTTTTTATCCTTCAAACAGTCAAGTTGGGTGAACAGTCAAATTTTCCCATGCTGCACCATGAACAAAGGGCTAGAGTGGCCACATTTTGGGAAGGTGCTAAGAATATAGGTGGTTGGACTCAGACCTGCATAATGTAGTGTAAACACAGGAACCCCAGGTTAAGGCTCAGGCTTCAACAATTTCTAACCTGGGATTATAAATGTGCATCCGTGCTCAAGCTAAGGTTAACAAATTCTTGTAATTCTGGGTTTACATTGTAGTGTGGACGTACTCAATATGGCTAAGCAGACTTTAAACTCCATGAAGAGTCCTCACCAGAAAATGCTTGGTTCCTTTGATTCCTCAGCTGAAAGTTAATTTAGGGGTTTGCACGCACCTGTCCCCCCTCCCCCATAGTCTGGTAAACTTTCGAAATGTATTCTTCTGAAGTGTGTCCCGAGATAAATTTCCTTTCCCCTGCTGAGTGTGGATGCCATGCTGTAGTCTCTGTGCTGTGTTCTCCTCCACTGGTGACTTTTACAGTGTAAATGATCTCTTCCTGCTGTTTCTCATACAAATGAATATACCATTGAATTTGTCCATACCTGGTCTTTTTCTTTTGTTTGGGAAAAGCTGTTTAAACCAGTCATGTAAGAGGGTTTGATAAGCACCTTTTAGTCATGTATTTCTAGCCTGGCTGTAAAGTTCTTCATGTACACACGTTACACAAGAATATTAATGATGAGTGAGTGATTAGTTTTTCAGTGACATACCACATTCGATCCTTTAGATACTGACTGTAATTTAGTGACTGGGGGTACACTGAGTTGGTCAGGGCAAGTGAAACTCATTGTTGGATACCAAGCAGGCCCCTGTCCTTTGGAACAAGGATCATACTTGTAGATCAGTGGTTCCCAACCTTTTCCAGTATACGGACCCCTATTCAATCTATTAACATTGTGCAGACCCCTCCCGCCAAACAATATAGCTGTGCCTGCAGCCTGCATATGCCTCAGCCCTGCGCTGCTTCCCAAGCCGTGTCCCTCAGCCCGCTTAGGAAGCAGTACGGGCTGAGGTACTTGCTGGCTGCTGGCACGGAGCCTCTCAGCTCCCAACTTTCTGCAGACCCTCTACAGTACCATCTCAGACTACCAGGGATCTGCAGACCACAGGTTGGGAACCACAAGTGTAATTGTCCATAAGTGAACCAATAATAGCAAGAAATAGTCAAGTATTCAAGTTTAAGGTGTCTTGTCATTGGGAGCTAGAACTAGGGGAAGAGAAACTATGACTGTTTTTATGTGAAGCTTGAAACTGAAGCAGAAAAAAGCTGAAGTCCTTTACAGGTTTTTCCTTGTTCTAAATGAGAAATAATTATAGTGGCTTGATGTTTGTATCTAGAATTAGTGTCATCCTAGAAATGGATGGATTAATTTTTGGTTCTCATGTGACTATTTTAAAAACTTTGGTTTGCATTTCTAGCTTTACAAGCGTGAAAAATGAACTTCTGCCCAGCCATCCATTGGAACTGTCAGAAAAAAATGTAAGTGCAATGCTCATTTTGGGAACCTCTTAATGCTTTCTTACCAGCAGCTAGTTACAAAGTTTAATTATAGGCCATTGTTACTGTTAACTTCTTGACAAGTACATTTTCAGTGCATCTCAGTGGTTAATTGGATCCTAACATTAATGGAATAAAAGTGCCTAACAGCTGTATTGTTTTGATATCATGCTAATAGTATTTCATTATGAATTTTTGGCAGGTGGCACTTGGATAATAGTTGAAAGAACAGGTAGGGCTTATCTCAGCACAGGAGATTTGATGCAGTAGAACTAAACATTTTCAGGAGATATATTTTTGAGTTCATGCTAATAATATTCCAAAATATTATTCCTGTATTATGCTGAAATTATTGTTCTTATTGCTGTAGAAGTTTATAAATTGTACAAAAAGCATTAATAGCAAGGAAACTAAATATCTGTGTATGATATTGATGTATAATAAGACCCACTTTTAAATAGCAAAAGACACTGACAAGACTAATGTAAGCTATGAGAAGTGAAGCTGAGGAATGGGGAGGAAGTATAGTTAATATTTTTCTTCTGGACTTCTGATGAAAATTACAGAGACTGACTAAACCTTTGATGCTTTGCTTAGAGATGATTTCCTGCCTGGTAATATGTATTTCTGCTTGCTTGTGTTAAATATCTTTTTTGGAAACATAAATGGCTACTACATCAGTGTATTGTTACCATAAGCATTATCGGTATAACTTCTAAATATTAAGAATTTTTTTTAAAAATAAGGCAAAACACTGTCACTGTATATGCTGCTGTCAGTAGCATCGGGGCAAAATATGGAGCCAAAAATATGTGCAAAATGTATACTCCAAATATGTGCAAAATGATTTTTAGTTGATTCTTGAAAAGTTTATTTAACAAAAAAAGCATTTTGACTGGCTATCTGAAACCGGTACCTGTTATACATATGCTGTATTTTTTATTATAGCTTAGTGCCAGAGTACCCCATAAAGAGTCAAGACTCAACGCTTGCTTTCCTAAATGTTTTAAAACATTTGAACTTGTGTATAAGATATTTAACAAAAATAAATATCTGCTGAAATCATATAAAGTGATTTCATTATATTAGAGATAGGAAAAGTTTGCCAAACACAAACTTCTTACTTTTTTCTATGATGGCGATGATGACTCTTCCTGTCCGTTCATAAGACCTGCCATGGCTTCTTTTAGACCAGGTTTTACTGAAATTGCTTAGTGATACTTTAAAGCAATACACAACTATACCACTTGGTGGAGTCCAATGTATACTGCTTGCCAAAAATAACAAAGTGCCGTTTTAGCCAGTAGCAAGCAGCATGTATAGTAATGCATGATTTTAAAATTAGATTTTCTTTCTCAGTTGCTTAAAACAATCACACAAAGGTTAATAAAGCTAGCAGTCTAGCAACCTATTTACTGCTTTGTCTTTTTTCCTGAGGATTTGGCTGTTCTTTGAAGTATATATTTTTTACAAATATATGTTCTATAGGTGTAACTAAATGCAGTTTTTTAATTTTTTGATAGTTTCAGCTAAACCAAGATAAAATGAATTTATCGACTCTGAGAAATATTCAAGGACTCCATGCTCCTCTAAAGTTGCAAATGGAATTCAAAGCAGCAAAGCAGGTAGGTAATTTTTACCTATTCTAGTAATATGAATTGCCTTACCTAAGTTATAGACATACCCATAAACATGCTTTTTTTTAAAGCATTTGTTTATTTCAAAATACATTAGATAATAGCTCTTCATCTTCGATACATTTTTCAAGCAAACTCTAAGCAGAACTGGCTTTACTGCATATGATAAAACCTAATGCTGCTTATTTGAAACATTCAGAGTTCTGTTGTTACAGAAAATTCCAGGTGAAATGATGCTGATCCTCTTAAGTCATATGTGGAATTCTCGCATCCTTCAGGCCTTGGGAGGAGAGCTGCAGAATTGAAGTAATGGCCCTGATTTCTTTCTGCAAAACCTCTTGAGAAACACAGGAAAGGAGCGCTGCTCCTGCAGCCTAAAGATGTTTGGTGGACTGGAGTGAACAAAGAGGCAGGAAGGAGATCAGGACGTTGAAACTCTGCATACATCTCCCCTTTATTCCCTCATCTCCCATCAGCCCTTTTTTGTAAGCCAGGGAAGTTAACTGGGAGTCAGCCCCCCAAATCAAGTTATTTGGGAGATTGAGGCCACCCCCCATTTTGAGTTCACTGGGGATAATCTTTATATTATGGATAATTATAAATCCAGTATGTCCACAAGCAAGAGAGAGCTATGTTTTGTTATATACAAACAAGAATTGTAAGTGACTTACCAGCTAAGTTTTCCTATGTCAAAGGCAGTTATGAATACAGGTATGCTGCTGGCTGTTACACATCTGGTGATCTGATTTTTTTACATGCCATTTTAATCAGTTGTCTTACTACAGGTTGGACCTTCCTGGTTCAGCACCCTTGGGACCTAATCTGTCCCACATGAGGGATTTTGCCCAAATCAGTGGAGGTCATTTCTGGCCCCCTGGCCACCAGCTCCCATCTCGGCTGGCTCCCTCCCGTCACTGGCTCCGGCTGCCCTACCAGGCAGCCCCACCACCTGTGTGCTGAGCTGCTGCGCCTTGCTCCTGATGCCGTGCTGGGTAGCCCTGCTGCCTTCACATACTGGGCTCCCGCTGCCTTACTGGGCAGCCCCACTACCATGCATTAGGATCCCACTGCCCTGCCAGGAAGTTCTGCTGTCCTGCCAGCCTGCAGGGCTCCCAGTTGCTAGCCCTCAACTGGGACTCTCTGGTCCTAGAACCGGACCATAGATGTTGCCAGACTAGAGAGTCCTGGTTTAGTGAGTTTCAACCTGTACAAACTCAGTGACACGCACAGAACTTTTCTTTTTTCCACAATCAAGCCTGAATATGGAGAAACCTGCATTTCTTTCTCACTCTTGCTGTGTTTTCATAGATCCAACGCCTTCCATTTCTGCATAGCTCAAATATAGCATTGGATACACTGAGAGGAAATGATGAATGCATTGGTTTTGAGGATATTCTTAATGGTAAATATATTTTCTTTCAAAGGTTTTCTGAGCTGTCAAAACTTTCTCAAGACTATTGGGGAAGGTGAGATTTGGAAACTGTCAAATTCTCTCTGTCCCCAAAAGTTAGGTTTTTTACATTATTATTTTTTTAATTAATCTAAGTTTAGAGGCTAGAAAGGGGATGCATCAGGAAAAAAATAAATATAGTGAAGCCCCCACTCCAGTGGCATATGCTAAGGGGGAATCTGTCTGCCCCCTTGTTTAATCTTGTTCCATGAAGCCCCTATTTAAATGTAGAACCATGTGTGGTGTTTGTTTCATTCCATATAATTGCTGGGATTTTTAATGTATTCTGGTATTTTTCTTTTGATACACTATCTTACCTCTTAGATTTGGACTCTGTCTTTCTATACACACTCACCCACTTGAAACTAACATTCACTGTTGCTTTTTAATGTATAATGATTCTCTAACTTTTTTAAAACTTTTTTTAAACTGGGCTTTGATCACTATTGTGTAAAACTTTCTTTTGTCTCACTCACGTGTGACAACTTAAAACAAAGCTTAAAACTTGTTTTTCTAGGTCACATATGATGTATATTTTTTTGATGCTGGATAATGAAGCTTCTACTGGGCCATGGGATGGTGGTGGGTCATATCCAGCAGTTAGGCGGGCCGGATGTGGCCAGTGGGCCTTATTTTTTCTCGCCCCTGACCTAGAGGATATATAGTCATGTCTTATGGTTGTTTCTGTTTCAAACTGTTACTAACTTGGTAAATATTTTACTATTTTTTTTCTAGACCCATCACAGAGTGAAGTTATGGGAGAACCACATGTGATGGTCGAGTACAAGCTTGGTTTATTGTAACACAAATGTAGTCCAAACCTGCTGTTCATTAAAACATTTCTTGTATGTATCTTTATAGTATACTATAGGTTCAGTGTACAATATTAATATGACATTGACACGATGTTTTTGTTAACTTACCCGCAGGAGATCTCTTGCCTTACTTGATGAATAGGCACATTAAATGTTTAAAGTCTATTATGATTTGTTCTCTGCTTACTGTCAGTATAAATGTCCTATAATGGTATTTTAAAACTGTACAAGAAGAAAACTCTTCATATATTGCTCAGGACAACAGCTGCTTAGTTTTTGAAATATACATATACAAGAAGTACAAAAATTGATGTGCATTTTAAAATTGATTACTGTAGGTAAATGCAGGGAATGGATATTCTTGCAAAAGAACTTTTTGAATATAAAACAGGCATTTTCCACTGAATCACTTTTTGTTCTTAAACTCTTTTAAGCATTGAATAAAAATTTGCTATAAATGCTGTGGTTTCCAAAATATATTTAACTGTAACTCAAGTCTCTGTCCTCCAACCTAAGCAATGCTCCTCTCACTATTTGCAGCCCCTTTAAGGAACCTCAGTAGCTCACTGGTAGAAAAGAACTGCTCCACATGCTTTTTTCCCCTCATGCTAAGGTGTCAGAGATGCTCATTCACTAGAACTCAGTTGCCTCATTGAATAGAATTAGACACTTATATGTAATGAAAGTTGGGAGCTGAATCCGGCTTTACTTAGCTACTTTTGATAGGAGAACTCCTTGGCTATGTCTAGACTGGCATAATTTTGCGCAAATGCTTTTAACGGAAAAACTTTTCCGTTAAAAGCATTTGCGGAAAAGAGTGTCTAGATTGGCACGGACGCTTTTGCGCAAAAGCACTTTTTGCGGAAAAGTGTCCGTGCCAATCTAGACGCGGTTTTGCGCAAGAAAGCCCCGATTGCCATTTTCGCAATCGGGGCTTTTTTGCGCAAAACAAATCTGAGCTGTCTACACTGGCCCTTTTGCGCAAAAGGACTTTTGCCCGAACTGGAGCGTCAAAGTATTTGCGCAAGAAGCACTGATTTCTTACATTAGAACGTCAGTGTTCTTGCGCAAATTCAAGCGGCCAGTGTAGACAGCTGGCAAGTTTTTGCGCAAAAGCAGCTGCTTTTGCGCAAAATCATGCCAGTCTAGACGCAGCCCTTGGGATTTCACAGCAGCCTCCCTGAGCTCCACTGCTTTGTGGAATTAAAGCTTCTGTAACTTTATTTTGGACTGACTCTGTTCCAGCTTACATGGAAACTTAAAATAACCACTAAGTAACATTTAAATGTTAAGGGGGAAATACCACTATTGAGAGAGGAAAATATGCAATTCAAAATGACAGACTGCAAAACAAAGGGTCCCAGTAAGAACATTCATTTTTACATAACTGCAGAACCGGAAATTAAAACTGAACTGACTTGGTTGTAAGTAAACTCTCTGGTGATAGCCAGAGAGAGATCCCAAAATTAAAAAGTATAAAAGTTTTTTAAACAAATAGATTAACATGGTTTAAAAACACCCTTTAAACTTACTAATTTAATTTACACAGCTTGTGTTAAAGTTAATTTTGAATAGCTTTTAGCGTGACGTTTATTTAATTATTGCAGAAAGTTTAAAACAATTCCCCTGTCTAATCTCATACTTCATACAATTGTCAGTGTATTATGTACACTTTGAGAATGTTACCAACCTAAATGTTAGGGACTGCTGCATCTTTTATAAGCAGGGTCCTATCTTAAGGAGTATGCTCCAGTATCTGAACTTTCTTCTTAAAAAAAAAAAAAAAAAAAAAATCAATCTCCAGGTCCCATGCTTGCAAAGAAAACCTGCCAAAAATAAGCTCCATGCAACTAATGTAGTGAAGTCTGCCTACATCTCTAGATGGCCTGAAACAGTAATTCTAAGACATGGTTTACTGCATCCATTGAGCAGATTTGCATGTTAACTCAAAGAATAATGCTGAGAACTTAAATGTTAGTGTTGTTCACTGCTGTATCATTGCTGATCATTTCCTCAGAAACCATCAGGCACAAGTTTATTCCACAATCCTATTGACTGTCCACTAAAAGCCCCAACTGTTCCCTGTGCCTGTGGGCCAAAACAACCTGTTTCCCTTCTTGCCAATTCTTTGGTGCAATTATGCATTTTTAATATAAAATCTTGCAGTGCCTTGAACAATGTTGAGGCAGTATGTTATGGTCCAGAAGGGATACTTTCCTGATGTCATTTTTATATTTAAATTAGTAAAAAGAAAAAAAAAACCCTAAGGTGGCTGTAGAATTTCCTGTCTGCTTCCCTGGAGAGCTGTAAAAGTTGGGAGTCTTGTTATAAAACCAAATTTAGGTCAAGTTTGCCGTCGAGTATGTAGGGCCTTGCATATACTTTATTTTCGCTTAAGTGAAGTTAGACAAATGAGTGAACAAAAATAGGTCTATTAATTTCTTGCTCTTTAGGGTGGTTTACTTGGCCTTTGCTGTAGGCAGCCAGTAATTAGTATTATTTGCTGCAAATGTCTGATGCAACTATAAAGTAACTAGAATTCATGGTGAGACCTTGGTATAGAGAGGAGTAGAAGGAAAAATTGTGTTACCATCAAATCACATTGGCTAGAGTAAATTTTCTGGCTGGCAAACAAGCTTAAACTCAGGCTATGTCTAGACTACAAAGAAGAGTCGGAAAAAGATATGCAAATTGTGAACCACAATTTGCATATCTTTTTCCACTTTTTTCAAAAGAGGCTTTTCCTGCCAAATTTCAGAAAAACCTGCTCTTTCGAGCCATCCCTTCTTCCTCGTACAATGAGGTTTACAGGGATGGCGAAACATCTGTTTTTCCAAAACAATTTTTGGAAAAGCGGATGCATTCCTTGGACACGGCATTGCTTTTCCAGGATACCTCTAGTATCCTGGAAAAGCGCTACAGTCTAGATGTAGCCTCATTCTCTTTATGGCTTCTGTGGCTATGTCTGCAGGCTTTTTTCAGAAGAAGCTTTTCCGGAAGAGATCTCCCAAAAAACCTTCTTCCGAAAGAGAGCGTCCACACTGCCAAAGCACATCGAAAAAGTGATCTGCTTTTTCAAAAGATAGCATCCACACTGAATGGACGCTATCTCATATTTAAGCTGTGATTGCTAAGGACAGAGTGGCCACCAGGGCACCTGTGCTTTTTCCTCTTTCCTCTTCTTTTGAAAACTTCCTCTTCCCCATCCACACACACCTTTTTTCGACAGAGCTCTTTTGGAAAAAGACGGCTTCCTTGTAGAAAGAGGTTTACCAATGTAGGAAAACCCCTAAGGTCTTTTTTTTTTCTGAAAGAATGCAATTGCAGTGTGGATGTAAGTGAAGTTTTAAAACTCTGTAGTATAGACATAGTCTAAGATTAGCTAGCCTTTTACTGTCCATGTAAAGGATCACAAAATATCCCAAAATGCTGTTTTGTTTAGATAAGGATGTTTGCATACAATGTGATCTCCAGTCATTTAACTTGAGTCATGCACATACTAATTTGTATCACTTTAGCTGCACAAGGAGATATTTAGCTGCATCACTGGAGATATTTAAGAGCAGGTTAAACAGACTCCTGTCAGGGATGATCTAGATAATGCTTGATCCTGCCGTGAGGGCAGGGGACTGGACTCGATGACCTCTTGAGGTCCCTTCCACTTCTAGTGTCTTATGATTCTATGAAATTAAGTATGTTGGTGGCCTGAGCTGCTTCAAAATATTACTCCAGCAATTGTATTGCTTTGTGTATGGTTATTTGTCAAAAGAACAATATCCAAACATTTAGAAGACTAGGCAGCTATCTACTTTATTATATCAAAAGGGTGCTTGAATTTATACAAAAGTACAAATATTTCACTTGTCAAATCACTCAATTGCTACAAATTTAAGGTTTTATCAAAACTAGAGTACAGTAATGCCAGGAGGCCTCATGCAACAGTCTAGATAAATGTATAAGTAATGCATTATCTACTTGTTTCAATATAAGTGCTATATTTACCAGAAACATTTTGCACCTCTATATAGACACAAGTCTACAAAACCTGGTCATATACATTGTGTGCTGCAAGACTGACCTAATACGTTCTATTTTCCCACCCATGTAATATGGTCAGCTATGAAAATTCTCATTTGGACCAATGAAATGACCTTTTTGCAGAACTGGGTTTTTCAGATTAGGGGCGGATACTTCCAGGGACAATGACAGAACAACCATAAAGAATGGGAAATATGACAGCATAGTTCCTCCTTTTTGAATTGCTGCATTTTCCAGGAACTAGACAAGGCAGCTTCATTCTACATAGTTAATGTCAGAAAATATTTTATAACCTGTTCAGATTAGATTGTGTGTGGTCTAGATGAAGGGCCTAAAAACTTCACATTGCACTCATGAAAAAGTGTCTTGTTTTCTCATTAAATACTGTGCATATCTCTGAAGCAAAAAGTTATTTACAATTCAAGGGTTTTTTTTCAGTGTGTAAGAGCCTTTAGACTCACCTGTGAACTGATGCTTTCTACTTAGTGAGCATCGTAAGTGTTTTGGTGTACAAATGTAAAGGAAGAAAAAGACCTTGGCCTGAAGAGTTTGCCATCTAGATCATACACATCCTTTACAGCATTAATCTTGATATGTCATCAAAGGCTTTGCTAAAGCTAAGTAGGATGTTTTTAGTGTGACTTTGACTGAAAAGAGGAAGGTCATTTGAGTTGCACATGCAGATTTGTGGTCTCTCCCATATGATGACAAAGATGTTTATCTTACCAGAGTTCTGCCCTTTTGCTGTTTAAAGTATACACACAAAGTTACTTTACATTTCACAGCCAATTTCCTAATATAATAGTCCTAAGATGGTGGCTAAAGTGAATTCCAACCAATTTACTTTAATCTAATTACTGCACCAAATATCTGCTTCATAAAAACAGCAATTTGGAGCCTCTCTTTGCTTGCTGATAGATTAAGGCAATCGTAGTTGTAAAAATGACATGGATTTTTTTTTTAAAAGGGCAAGGAGGGCATGCAGAGTTGTGCATTATGTATTGCAATTGCCTGCTGTGATTTGTGCACAAAGGTGTCGTAGTGCAAGGCTAAGGATCCAGGAATTGAGTCTGAACGTCTGTTCTGGTGTTAACTTGCTTTGTGGCCCAGAGCAAGTCACTTAACCACTCTGTTTCCTCATCCCAAAACAGGTGATATCTACCTCAGAATGCGAGAATTACTTAAGTATTTGTAAAGTGCTTAAAAGATTAAAAGTGCTACACAAGTTGAATTACAATTAGAGTGCATTCAGTGCAAAACAATGAGATGTGTGGATTAAATTGGACATGTCTACATTGTAGGGAAGATCGATGCTGTGGTGGTTGATCTTCTGGCGTTCGGTTTGGTGGAGACATGCTAAATTGAACAATGAGGGCACCACAGTCGATGCTGGTACTCCTTTGTTGAGGATTAAGGAAAGTTGATGGGAAAAATGTTTACATCTCCCATCAACCTCCCACAGTGAGGATGGTGCCCTAACTCAGCTTAAGGCAAGTCGATTCCAGCTATGTTATTTACATAGAACTGTGTATCTTAAGCCAACCTTCCCCCATAGTGTTGACCTGCCCTTAGGCACATCAAGGATATAAAAAAAAATCCCAGAACAGGTTGAACCTCTCTAGTCTGGTACCCTTAGGATCTAAATGGTGCTGAACCAGAGAATTTGCTGAACCACGGGAGGTCAGTATTATCTATCAGCATTACCCACAGTTCTACTGCTTACTAGACTCTTAGAAGACATTTTGGGGTAAATTAGAGCTAAATAAAAGCACAGAACACTGAGCCAGGACTGGTGGCTGTAAACAGATTTTATGGGACCATAGGAAACTTGGTCACACCCATGGTAGGTGGACATCCGGCTAACTAAAATCATGCCAGGCCACAGATGTTGCTGGACCAGAGAGTGCACAGCACAGACCAGGCACTAGCTAAGGCGGTATAAAGCGTAGTCTGTGTGGCTTTCTACTCTGCAGGTAGGGGGAGGCTTTGTCTGATCTCCCTGCACCCAGCCCAATTCTGAGCTGCAATTGGCTGGAAACAACCAGCCCATAGGAGCTGAGAGATTGGCTGGCAGATGGGGGCTACAGCAGGCAGAGAGTCCAGCCTGTCTTGGGGACGCTGCAGTGCTGCTGGCCAGGAGATACTTAGGTAAGCACCTCCCAGCTATAGCTTCCCTCTGGCACCCCTGCCCCTCCTGCACCCTAATTCCCTCTCCCAGGTCACCATCCAAACCCATTGCACCCCCTTACCCCAGGTCACAACTCCCTCCCAGATCCTGTACTCCCCTCTTACACCCCTCCCTCAGGCCAGAATCCTCTCCTGCACCCAAATACCCACCCAGACTCTGCATCCCATTCTCCTGACCCAAGTCACCCCCCTCCACTCCAAACTCTCCTCACACCATCTCCTGCACCCCAGTCCCTCACCCTGTGCACTCTTCTGTGGAGAAGGTGCAGGGTCTAGGATGGAGGTTGGGTACAGAAAAGTGTGGCCCTTGACCAGTTTCCAAAATTTTGGAGTGGCCCCCCCACCAAAAATTGCCCACCCCTGAGCTAGGGTCAGGAACAGATACCTCTTCTCACTTTTGTCACTGCCATATACAAGACAGAGAGTGGATATACTCTGTTCTGGCACAACAGTTTCTATGTAAAATTAATAACTTAATTTATGAGTGCGATTATGTCTGTATCCATCCAATGACTGTAGGAATACAACTAGAGTTTAGAGTGTACACTGAAGGTGATGAGCAAAAGTCATCACAATATTACAGCTCGTGTATAAAATAAGTTGGCCTCAGCGATGTTCCAACTAGCTGAATGTCCATATCAAGAATCCAAAACAATGGAGCTGGATGGTTGGCATACCTAAGAACGCATTGCCTACTGCTTAAAAACTCTCACAGCTTAATCTGGGACAATGCTGGTTGTGTACCCTATGTATCTTGTGAACTTTGTAACCGATACTTGTAATTTTTCATAACCCAAGCTTAACCCCAGATGTACACTGCTTTCTTTTAAACCTGTGTAACATGAATTTGATTTCAAGCATTTGCTCATTTTAAACTGTGCTATAGGCTCCACAGTAACACAAAAATCCTTTGAGATGCACACTGTGGGCCAGATCCTCAGATGGTGCAAACTGGCATAGCTCCATTGGCTTCAATAGAACTACAGTGATTTATACAAGCTGATGATTAAGAAAACTCTCACTATCACACAAATTAAGATGACAAAGCTGCACCATATCACTTCAAATCCATTTCAGACCTGAGAGAGAACAAAATATGGCTCTGACATATTTTTCTTAATTCTGAAAGAGACATTTGCAAATCCTAGAGCAGTGTTTCTCAACCAATGGTACGAGTACCCTTAAGGGTACTCGAGAGAAGTCTGAGGGGTACATCAACACAACTGAAATTTGGAGAAAACTGAATGTTTGTTTTAAGTTTTACAGCGCTTTATTATTTTTGTACATTTTACACCCAAAAATTTCATCGCCCGGCCAGCTACAATTAAGTTGTTTAAACAAATGTGTTGCAATGGTAGAAAAAAATGTGTGTCTGAAAAGTGTAGGTAGTGGGGGTACTTTATAAAAAAAGGATGAGAAACACTGTGCTAGAGCACAGCATATAAAAAGTCATTCTAAATTATTATTCATAAATGGATAATTTACATAGTTTTTGCTATACTTTAAAAACTGATAGACTTTCCACACTTACCCTTTTTGCATAGTTAAATATAAGGATTATACTCATTCTAGCATCAAATAGGAAGACTGGAAATGCTAGCAGTTATATGGTCGTTGCAGATTTACTGTCCAGATTTCATCTACAACTGTCAGTCTCTCTCCCCAGTTTGTGCCACTACACATCAGAAACCCCAAGTAGGTGAATTCTTTGTTCATCTCTCATTACTTTCTTCACTGGATACTTCTTCATATTCACGTGATGCCAAGTCCTCTTCATGCCAGCTGGTGCACATAAGCCAGCTGGAACAGAGAGATAAGCCACAAAGACATTTTTAGCTAAGATAGTAATGTAAAGTATATACTGAATCAGCACCAACACCACACCCAATGACTTTCTGCACAGAAAGGTCCAGGTGGCTTAATAAATAAAGCAATGATAATACTTGCTCTGTGTAACACGAGTTAGACAATCTCATTTCAATTCTCTGTGAAAAGCACTAAGCTACCATGCCTGATTTAGCACAAATTGGAACAAGCTGCAGTTTCTGCTCTGAGATAATACCATTGCATGACATCCTCAAAAAGGATGTTTTCTCAGCATTAGAGTGAGTTTATTCTCAGGGCAGTGTACCACAGATGATAAGGCACTAATCTGGAGTGGAGAGGGATGTGATGATCTTCAGAACTAACTATCATACTATTCTATAGTCCTTGAATCCAAGATGGATTAATTTACTGGTATGTGCCTATGACCATTTGTTCAGAAACATTGTTGTTCTGAAAGGAACTGTCCCTGTTATACTTGAAATTATAGATTGTGTTACAGCTCTCTGTATCTAAGGTACTCATTTGGCCTCCATTATCACAGTATCTAAGAACCTCAGTGTCTTTATTTTACTATTTTATTCTAAAATACTCTCCACTTCCACGATGAGACCCATTCTCTTCCAGCCCCATTAAACCTATTAGGTCAGCATCAATGATACATTACTCCAGTTTAAAGATGGGGCAATTCAATTGAATTAGAGTGGCATAAAACTGGAGTGATGCAGTAATGAATCAGGTCCAAGGTTTGGAAAGGTTGAAAGGCACTCAAGTCTGCAGTGTTCTTAATGTCTCACTGCTCTGATCTGCAAGTCCAGAACAAAAGGCATTTGAGGTAAAGTCTAGGTATGAGGTTAAAAGGTTAACACTATACTATCCCTGTTAGTAAATATTTAACTTTATGTGAACTGGGAGAGTGGCTTTGTCAATTCCATTCATTTTCATTGATGTTTCAAATGTTTCAGATGAGTTGTTTACATTAGAGAGAATATCAAGTGAATTTAGATATTCTGAACACCAAGGAAAGGTTTAATTTGTCCTGAATGTTACTGAAATATAGCTGGTTGAGTGTGGGCAAATATTATATAACTGTCCTTTCACCCCAACTTTTCTTATATGCATGGAGATTTACTCACATAGGGCTTGATCCCACACTATTCATTTTTAATGCTGCAGGATCAAGGCCAAAGGACCTGGATGAAAATGCTCCCATTAATTTCAATGAGATTTGGATCAAGCCATAACTCTCATTAGCAAGACTATCCTATAAAACTGGGCTCCCTGCACTCATACAGCTTGATTACCCTCATTTTGTCCCAAAGCTTGCCCTCACATGCACCCGATTCACTCACACACATCCAGAGATAGAATTTAATCCAACATTAGGAAACTCAGGTGGGACTTAAATATGGAGCTAAGTCAGCTAATAAGTGAGAGGCAACATACATCCAATAAGCCATTCAGCTTCACTTCATACATAAATATATTTCTACTGCAGTAAAAACTCCGTATTATATATACTTACCACAGGACAGCCAGTGGAATTATACAAAGACCAGCTGAGAAGAGGAAACTAAAGCCTGGAAACCAAGCTACAGTGGCTGCATAGAGACTACTAAAGACTGCACGTGAACAGGCACCAGTCATAACTTCTAAGCAGGCAACGCAAGCAAACACAGCACCTGTTAAAATAAAAATATCTGGATAACAATACAGTGTTCTCCAAGTATTGAAACAAAAGTCATTCACTTTGATCAGAGAAAAGGATTAATAAAAATACAAAAGATCCACTACACTTGCAGATCCACATCCTACAATTACTATACAGCATCACAGTTAGAGTGATTTACAGGGGACTATCTTCAAAATTGTTATGTGACAAAAGCAGGTTGTCAATGGAGATTATCTTTACTACCACTCTTCCCGTTACTCCTTTCTGTTCTTTCATATCAAGTCCAAACAACTGATTTTCACTTGCAGAATTCTGTGCAACTCCACCTGCTACCCCCCTCTTGCACAAGAGCCGTTCTTAGACCTAGCCACTTTGTATAGCGAGGTGCAAAAACCAAGCTTGCTGTTCTGCAAGGTTTTCATTGATGTTTAATTTAAAAATGGTAAGGAATGGCTTATCATTTGAAATATGCATGCACCATACTCTGTGATTTTGTATTTATTAAAAGATTGGATCCAAGATAAAACAGCATGGCACAGAGTAACACTAAGTCAGAAACAGAAACTCCACCACAAACAAGGGCACAAAATCAATCAGAAATGCAGTTGGAAGTGCAGAATAAGAAAGAAATTCAAACAGAAGCAATATCCAGTTCCGACCTCCAAAACACAGAGTCCAACATCTCTCAGCTATCCCTGTAAATAATCTCCCTACCAAGAGACAAAGATGAGCTTGAAAGTGCCAGCTCGTTTATAGCACAAGAGTTCTCTTGAGCTATTAAATATTTGTAATATATTTAGCAAAACAAAGGTGTTTTTATTTGTACTCTTTCTGATCATTCTCATTGGCAAGAAACAACAAATGAGGAACCTTCTTTCAGGGATTGCCTATAGTTGAGTGGCTTGATGCAGGAGACAATATTCCCTGTAGTGATTGACTCAAAAAGCTCACTCTATTTAGCTTAACAAAGAGATGATTAAGGGTTGACTTGATTGCAGTCTAGTTGTATCTACATGGGGAACAAATATTTAATAATAGACTCTTCAGTCTATTATTGACTGAAAAAGGTATAACAAAATCCAATGGCTGGAAGTTGAAGTTAGATAATTCAGTCTGGAAATTAAGCCTACCTTTTTAATAGTGGAAAACCTTTTAACCATTGGAATAATTTGCCAAGGGTCATGGTGGATTCTCCATCACTGGCAATTTTTAAATCAAGACTAGATGTTTTTGCTGAAAGATCTGTTCTAGGAATTATTCGGGGGGAAATTCTGTGTTATACAGGGCATCAAACTAGTTAACCACAGTGGTCCCTTCTGGCTTTCAAAACTATGAATTTATGAATTTGTGACCTCTTTAGCTTAATTATTATGGTTATTTTAGCTATATTGGTGCCATAAGCATTCATAATGCTGTGCCATGGGTAAGCATGCCAAAAGAAGACTGCCTTTCCTAAAGAGTATACAATCTAAAGGGATGTTGTAGAGGAAATAGAATACAAAAAGTACAGACTGAGGTAGTGTGGGATTTTTTTTTAAATTTTATTTTTGGAAAGGCAGAAAGAGGATAGAGGCACTTGCTTTGAACAGACCCTTGTTGAACATTTGCTGGAAGCTGTTCAACATATAAAGGGTTCACATGAAAAAACAACAAAATTGGGAAAAGACAGATATAAAGAAAAAAGTAGATGAGGAGAGCAGGAAAGAGGAAACCTCTTGCAAAACCTCTTGCGCAAAAACGGTCCCTAATTAATTATGCAAATGAAGCATGGCAATATGCTAATCTGCACTTCATTTGCATAGGCTTTTGTGCAAGAAGGAAGCAGTATAGATGTAGCCAGTTGTTTTAATTTGAAATCTAAACATCCATAGTTTCATATAGGTAAGAATTAGTGTCATGTCATTTGGGAAATTTACTACTTACTGTAGAGTAGCGGTGCATAACTCTCTATCAGTGTTCTTGATTCTTTTCAGTCTTTCAAGTGTTTTGAACTTCGACCATTCATTTTTTACCATTCTAAATATAACTTGTACTGGCTGACTAAAGACAAGATGTATTTTCTTCTCTGAATGTGAAAACTTGCCAAATATTAAAATATCAAATGGCATAACAAAACTGTATAACAGATCTTTACTTTTAATCTCACTTCAAGTTTCCAGGGGGTCACTGTTTTTCAACTCAAGTGCCAACCAGTGTTTTTGCATGGAGAAATTCTGACCAGGTGTTAACATCTAATCTTGCTTATGTTAACTTTTAAACAAAACAAAAGCTACTCGAATTCTATTAAAATAAAGTATTGCGATAATAGATAGAATCTGGAATTAAAATATTACCTTAAAAAGCTAGTACAAGCAAAGAAATGGAACCTCTGCACAAATATATGTTCTAAACATTTTATAAGTTAGAGCCCATTTGTTCTAAATAGGCCTATTTGCCTAATGACTTCATTTCTTTAATAAATTCAACTCACCTTGTTCACTAGCCAGAACCACTTTTGACAACATGGACCATAGAACTGGAATGGGCATAAAACATAGGAAAGAGGGCACCCTCACTGCAAAACAATATAATTATCATGAATCACTCAAATAATAGCATTTTTAGAATTTAAAGATGAACTGCAATGTTTTTTAAATGACCTAATTGCATTTTTATGTGTCAAATGTTCCAAATAGTAAGTGATAGATGATTCAAACTATATATATTGAAGCTTCAAGGGGTAGCTGAGTTAGTCTGTACAGAATAAACTTAAAAAACAACAAATGGTCTGGTAGCACTTTATAGACTAACAAAACATGCAGATGGTATCATGAGCTTTCGTGGGCACAGCCCATTTCTTCAGATGCCCACAAAAGCTCATGATACCATCTACATGTTTTGCTAGTCTATAAAGTGCTACCAGACCATTTGTTGTTTTTTAAGTTTAGACTGTACTATTATACCATGACACAATTATCTTAAATTATCTTAGCAGAAAAACATTCATAAACCCAGTGTATATACATGATATTAAAAGCAAAAAAGCCATAAAACAGTATTTTCATTCGTCACATTTTTCATTTTTGAATTCACATTTAAAATCCAATACAACTTTGATTGAACATTACTTTTTTTGTTGTTTTAAAAATAACTTTAGCTTCTTTTAAAGGATCAGCTGGCTTAATTATATAGAATATAACAATTTTCACATATTTCATGAATCTAAAGGACCTGCTTTTGAGCTCACCTAAAAACATGAGCAGTGTAGTTTTGGCAAAAGCAGCCATGACTATTCCTCCAATGTAAGAAAACATCCCAATGAAGACAATATAGATGTCCCTGAGACAATGTGAAAACAAATACACTCCTAAAAAACTGGTCAGAGAAATAGAAGTGAATGTAGCCGCTCCATATCCTATATAGAGTTCATTCCAGCAGAGTGGTTCATCCAATTCATACAATGTAAAAAGAGAACTCCCACCAATCCAGGTAAAAAAATACATCATGAAGGTAAAAAGCAATACCATGATTAAAGTTCGTTTTTTACAAGTGGAAGTTTTAAAAAGCATGTACACTCCAGAAAATGTTTCTTTAAGACCTTCCATACAAGATACTGATGTGTTTTGCTGGAATTCTGATACACATACTGTTTCCTCTAGCCAAAATATAATATAGAAAATATTAATAAGGTAAAGCAGAGAAGCAACCCCAAATGTCCATGGAAAGCCTAATCCCCTTATGAAGTAGCCAGAAGTCAGTCCTGCTAATCCAGAAGAAAGTCCAAAAATCAAATCAACCACAGCTATGCGTATAGTTTTCTGCTTCTCTTCATTACATAGGTCAGCTATAAAGGCAAAGCCTCCTCCAATGAAAGTTGCAATGCTTCCAAACAGTGAACCAAAAAATGAAATTGCAAAAAAAATAGAGTGGGACAGGGAGAAATATGATAATGCACTGAGGAGAATGTTGGATATAAGACCTCCCACTGAAGGCAGAACTAAAGATTTTTTCCGTCCATGACGATCCCCATCAGCTACAAGGATAATGGCAACCAAAATGCTGGGAACTGCGCTAGTTAAGTCCATCTCCATGAGAAAGAGAGAGGTCTTTTCTTGGACTTCCTGCAAATGGAAAAAAAAAAATGAAGTAGTTATGTGCCCAAAAAATTCCACTGGTTAACCTTTGTGCTCCCTTTCCCTTCCCTCAATATTTGTCACTCCTCTTGTTGTATTTTGACTTAGGGCACCATCCTGAACACTATCATTTAGGCAACTAGTCCTTACATGATGAGTAGTCCCAATGGAGTCAACAAGCCTACTTTTGTGAGCATGCATTTGCAAATTCAGGCCTCTATTCTGTGATCCCTTCAGCAAATGGACACTGGGTCTGCTTCCGCTCTTAGTGAAGTTGTGATAAAATTACTACTTCTTTATGGCCAGATGCTGATTCCATTACTCACAGGAAGTAGCACCTTACTCCACAAATAATCCTATTGAAATATGCAATTTAGTACAGAGAAGCAGGATCAGAATCTGGCTCTGAACAGTTATTTTATTTATCTATGCTACCTCAATAAATAATGATGCACATAAACGAGAGACAGTAGGCCTTCAGAATTACAAATACCTCAGGAATGGAGATTGTTCATGACTCTGAACTATTCATAACTTGGAAAAATGTTATGGTTGTTTTTTTAGAATTTTACAACTGAACATTGATTTAATACAGCTTTGGAAATGTATTATGCAGAAGAAAAGTGTGTCTTAACTATCTTAATGTAAATTAAATAAGCACAGAAACCATTTCCTTACCTTGTCAATTTTTTTTTAAATTTCTCTTTATATTTTAGTAGTTTATGTTTAACGCAGTACTGTATTTTCTTTCTTAAATTTTGATTCTGCTCTTGCCTGATTCCTTACTTCCAGTTCCAAATGAGGTGTATAGTTGACTGGTCAGTTTGCAACTGTGATGTTCGTAAATCTGAGTACAATTAGTTTTATGCAATACAGTAGAACCTGGCATATCTATTTTCTTTTTACTATATATTTTAGAAATGCGTGTCTGTCTGTCTGTCCATTCATGAGTCTGTTTAAGAACTCCTCCTAAATGGTAAGAGCTAGGACTACCGCATTTGGATGTAGCTTCCTCTTATCGTAACTTAAAGCCAGGTAAGGATTTAGTCACGCCAGGACAATGGGATGGACCTGGAATTTGATTGTTTATCATAAAATGAAAAGGGAGGGGTCTGGCAGCAGGGAGTTATATTGCAGAATGAGCAGCAAGGGGACCAGGACAGCTATAACCCCATTAGGCCAGCAGCAGACGGGGTGGAGAAAAGGGAAGTTATCTACTATGTATTTCAGAGAGTTTGTCTGCTTGTGCATCTTTCTGTGTGTCTGTCTGTCTGCCTCCATACTTCTGGGGACATGCACCCCCATACTAACTGTGCCTACTACAGCTGAAGTGGCCATGGACAGGTACTTCTCATCTGGCCCCAAGCTGCTATGGTGAGAGAGGGCTGGCTGGGGTTGTCTTCTCTCCCCAGGGCAGCCTGCATACTGAACCCCTCAGCCCCAGAACCACCCCAGACAAATTATTTAAATGAAGAAAAATAAAACTTATTTCAGTTAAGGACCCAAGCAATGTTGGGTAAATCTTCTAGTACTTCATATTATCACATAGTATCATATGACACAAGAAGCAAGACCCAAGAAATCATTTCTTCCACTCTACTCTGTGCTGATAAGGCCTCAGTTGAAGTATTGTGTCCTGGTCTGGGTTTTCAGGACAGATGTGGACAAATGGGAGAAAGTCCAGAGGAGAGCAACAAAAATTATTAAAGGCCTATAAAACATGACCTATGAAGAAAGACTGAAAAAAATGGACTTGCTTAGTATGGAGAAGAGAAACTGGGGGGGGGGGGCATAATAATTTTCCAGTACTCATAGGTATGAGAACTGGGAGTACATAGGGTGCTACAGCACCCTCAGCCCATACCCACGACTCCACTTCTGCCCCCACATAGAGTCCCAGCTGCTGGCCTGTACCCGGAGTTCTGCTCCTGACCCCATGCCCAAAGTCCCAGCAGCCTGTCATACAAGAAGCCATACATGGGGCCTGCAGCCCAGAGGGAGTACACAGCCTCATACAGCCTTGATCCCTGCAAACACAAACACCAGATGGCCCTTATCAACCACAGCTCATGCAGTTGAGCTGGGAATGTAGTGAGGAATAAATCACGTCAACTTCAATTTCAACTTCATGAAAATGCTAAGAGTGGCATGGGACCAGTACTTGCACACCCAGTAAACAACTGTGATATAAATAGTGAGGGGATTCCCGTGCCTCGTGAGTTTCACCAAGGACCTAGACCTCGGAGGGTGCCCTGGATTCCGCTTCTCCCAGCTGGAGCCACGTCGACCGTGGCCCTTGAAGTGAGGATCAGGAACGGGACTCCCCACGGTAGAAGGGACGTAAGCATTCCAAGTGCCTTTTACTCTTATATGCATTGCATTGCTCTGTAGTGCGTGCTAATGTGCATTCTGTAATAGCTGTATAACAACAATTCAGCAACCTTAACTCTGTAGTAGCAGTGACATAGTGAGACTAATAAAACAAACTATCCCTAATTGACTCTGTGTTGAAACGAATCCATAATCCTGTTTGTCCATGGCCCTGAGAGTTGACACAGCCCTGTGCCCAGCAACTCCAGTGTAAAAAAGGACTAAAATAACTCTGAAAGTTCACTGGGAGCTTCCAAAGTACCATGAAGTGGTGGTGCTGGCCTTTGTTTACTTGCAGAGTGGGTAAGATGGATGGT
Source organism: Pelochelys cantorii (assembly GCA_032595735.1). Classification (NCBI taxonomy): domain Eukaryota; kingdom Metazoa; phylum Chordata; order Testudines; family Trionychidae; genus Pelochelys; species Pelochelys cantorii. The sequence goes on from CM064326.1 coordinate 48,821,254, forward strand.
GCTTCAAGCCCACTCAGGATAGTCTAAGATCCTGAAGAAATTTCAGTAGATCTTGAGGCAACCAAGGCTCAGGTGTTCACAGGAAAGGCAAGCCCCCTTATACTATTCTCTGGCCTGCCTTATCCCACGCCCTTATGGCAGCCCAGCTGTCTCAGAAGTCATATTGTCATGGCCTTTCTGCCTACATTACTGCTACCCTGAGGGGCTTTGATAGCCTGGATCTGGAACCAGGTCAAAATGTAGGCTCATGCTTTGGTCCTTAATAAATTCCCCCTAACAGGTTTTGAGCCAGAGAAATGGGTTTTCTGCTGTTTCCATCTAGTTTCTGTTTGAGAACAGGGAGCAAGATGGGGCCTAGAGAGTGAGAAAGGAAGCCACCTGATAAGCACAAAAAAAAGGGTGAAGGGATGAAAGGGCCCTGTGTACAGAGTGCAGTGGTGCAAAGGAAAGACAGTCATCCTGAAAGGGGAGAAGGGATTTATCCTAAAGAGGAAGAGAGGAGCATGGAAAGGGAAACTACTTGTTCTGCAAAGACAGCAGCAAGGGGATGGGAATCAACAGCCTGAGTCAAATGGGCATAACAAAACAAACCCAGGCATCCTGTGAGAGGATTAACTGCAGTTGTGAAGACAGAATAATAAATTAATTAATGAGTAGCACATTTTGCACAGTTAAGAAGCTAATGGGACCCTATGATGCATGATGCTCCATGTTGTATACAACGTTTCTTCACTACAGCTGGCACTCCAGTAACACAGTGATGAGCATAATAGAAATAAATGCCAATACAGGTAATAAAATGGTACTTTACCAGATTGCCCCATGTCATCCATCTCACACAGGCCTGCTCAGAATATTGAGTAATCCATAACATAAAACAGTCTAAAACTCATACAGATATGATAGCCCAAACCCCAACATCCTTAATAACATTAAATAAGAAAAGAAAAATGGTGTGTGTGTGTGTGTGAGTGTGTGCGTGCATGCATGCATGCCCAACACAAGTGAAAAAGGAGGCCAGATGCTCAGGTCTTGCAAATTACGCATCTTCATTAATTTCACTGGACTTGCCCTGGTTTGCACAAGCGGATCTACTCCAAGAACAGAGGGCAAGGGGGAACATATGTCATTCATATTTAGAATGCATAAACATGATCAATGGCCAGTTTGTAAAGTAAATGAAAATGAACATAAAAAATTATGGGCCAACTCCTCAGCTCGTTTCACCCAACACAGCTCCATTGAAATAAATGACCGACACAGATTTAGAGTAGCTGAGAATCTGGCCCTATTTTCTTAATCTGCAAACCCTCTGTACTCTAAATTACGATTACACAGAACAAACAAATCATAGGATACAAAATTAAATGAATGAAAATGAAAAAAACCTTGACTTAAATAAGGATTAAGTCAAATGAGGAATATTGTGCCTAAAGCTGAATAACAGCCAGACTAGGACAAATTGATAGTGGATAATATAATTAAAGAACGTTACATACTAGCAAAGGATACTGCATGCATTGGATGATAAATAATGTTTCAATGGAACTCCTCTGCACTCAGTTGAAAGAGGTTTTGTTCAGTCCAGTAATCAGAAAGCACCAGCTTTCATTCCAGTGAATTCTGAATCTCTTTTTAATTAATTATAAAATGAATGCATTTTCCCAAAGCCTATAAGATAATGAATCCAAGTGCCAGAAAGGCCTTATCCATCTCTGACAATATCTTATATATTTTTATAGAACCCAAATACTCTCCTGTCATCTTACATTTATTTTCTCATTTTGCCCTGACATTACTGAGATTGTTTGTAGGGCTGGAAGGGGCTTTTCAAAGGAACTGCACGAGATGAACAGAGAGAATAATTTGGCTCTTCCCTGAGAGGATGATAGAAACAGAATTCGAGGAACACAACAGCAAAATTTAGGGCATCTGTGTGTAAAAGTCATTAATACTTGGACTCTCTAGGAAAATTCACAACACATGGTGCAAATGTAATCTCAGCTAAGTCTCTGGAGTTTAAATTTCTCAGCCAACTGGTTTCACACACACTGGCAGATAGAATTCTCTCTCGTTGTGGAACCTTGGCTCTACTGAAGCCAATGGGGATTTTGCCCTTTACATCAATGGAGCAAGGATTTCATGCTCAGATGCTATGGTGATAAATGTGGTATAAAACACAAGCAGACAGACAAAATCGTGATAATTTCAGAGTTAACCTGTAGTACTGGAATAATGGAAACCAAAAACCAGTAGGGCCTAGGCAACAGAAAAATTCTTTAAGACAAAATTCTGCTTGCTGGAGGCCCATTGTCCTGAAAGGAGTTATCCAAGCACAGTAAATATAAACTCCAGGGGGTAGCAGAGTTAGTCTATACAGGATAAACTTAAAAAACAAAAACTGGTCTGATAGCACTTTATAGACTAACAAAACATGTAGATGCTATCACGAGCTTTCGTGGGCACTGCCCACTTCTTCAGATGACTGGAGTTTTGAGTTTAGGATGTGCAGACCCAAAATAGATAGGGGAAAAGGGAGGAAGAAAAAAAGAAAGGGGGGGGGCAGGAAACAAGGAGCAGAGGTTATAAAAAAAATCGAAGGGAAAAACAGGAAGGCAGAAGGGTCACCAGTAAGCACCTGAAAATTGGCCAGTTAAAATGAAGCAGAGACTCTTGAAGAATTTCACAAGGATTCCATCCCACCATCAACCTCAGCCTGGACCAGTCCACACAAGAAATCCACTTCCTGGACACTACAGTACATAAATAATGGACAAATCTCCACCACCCTATACCAGAAACCCACCAATCGCTACACTTACCTTCATGCTCCAGCTTCCATCCTAGACACATTTTTCAATCTATTGTATACAGCCAAGCCCTAAGATACAACCGGATTTGCTCTGATCCCAAAGACTAACACTTACAAGATCTTTATAGAGTATTCCTAAAACTGAAATACCCACCTGGAGAAGTGAAACAACAGATTGACAGAACCAAAAAAGTACCCAGACATGAACTACTTCAAGACAGACCCAAAAGGGAGAATAACAGAATTCCACTTGTTATTACCTATAGTCCACAACTCAAACCCGTCCACCACATTATACACAATCTGCAACCCATTTTCGAAAATGATCCCTCACTCTCAGAAATCTTTGGGGAAAAGCCTATTCTCGCTTAACAGACAACCCCCTAACCCGAAACAAATTATTTCCAGTAACCATGCTACACAACCTCATCATAAGCCTCCAGGAACCCAGCCCTGCAATCAGCAGCGGTGCCAACTCTGCCCACATATCTATACAAGCGAATTCATTACTGGAGCCAACAACATAAGCCACCAAATCAAGGGATCATTCAACTGCACATCCAGTAATTTGATCTATGCCATCAAATGCCAGCAATGCCCCACTGCTATGTATAGTGGACAGACTGGACAGTTCCTACAAGAAACAATCAATGGACATAAGTAAGATATATGTAAAGGGGACATACACAAACCTGTTGGACATCACTTCAGTCTACCTAATCACTCTTTAAAAGATCTCCAGGTGGCCATCTTGTCACAAACAAACTCTACCAGCCAAATACACAGGGAAATGTTGGAATTACAGTTCATCTGCAAGTTCAAGTGTCATGCTAATGGACTCAATGGGGATGAGGGGTGGCTGGGCCATTACCAACCTAACATTCAATGAAGGTGCAAACAGCTCTTTGTGTAGATTCCTGTGTTAGTAACTTCCCCCTTCCCCCCCCCCATCTACTGACTTTGATCCTTATCTGCTTTGTTTTAACTGGCCAATCTTCAGGTGCTTACTGATGACCCTTTTGCTTTCCTGTTTTTCCCTTTGATTTTTTCATAACCTCTGCTCATTGTTTCCCGCCCCCCAATATTAAAGTTTTACTTTTCTAAGCATGTACTATAATATTTTGAAAATCAGACTGGATTTCAGGTGCTCTCCATCAAATGTCAACTACAAAAAGACTCAAACTAAGTTTTTATGAAGTTTAAATTTTCAGATTAGAAATCTGCATCAAGAAGATTTTTCTTCATATATGGGTTTTGTAGCTGCTCTAATGAAAACAATGACAGAATATAGCTATGTCTACACTTGCACTTTTGTCAGTAAAACTTGTCTTTTTTTTGTGAAAAGCAGCCCAGACCCTGACCAACATATGTTTCACTGACAAAAGCAACAATATGGAAAGTGCCATGTCAGCAGATGCTCTCCCACCAACATAGCTACTGCCGCTCATGGGGATAGGGGCTTAATTATGTCAACAGGAAAGTTATCTCCTGTTGGCATAGAGCTGCTATGTGGGAGCCATAACAGCAGTGAACTGCAGAGATACACCTGTGCCAGTGTAAGGTCTGTAGTATAGCTATACCCTACATGTGACACTAAGAACCCCTCAATGTCAACTGGCAAAGAGTTCACTGTTCCAATTTCGGCAACTCTAATTAGGGCTCACAAACTCACTACACCTAACACATTGATGTCACAGTAATTATACATAAAGAATGTTGTGTGATGTATGACATGAAGCCAGTGGCACACTGGCCTTTAATATCATTGTGAAGTGTGCAAAGTAATACTTTGAGAAACAATATATATCCACTGATAATATACTTTAAAGACTAATCAAACAAAAGGAGAAAGAGTTTCTTCCAGGAGGGAAGATAGCCATTTCTGTCATATGTAAATTAAGCATGCTGAAACAAAAAACAATGGGAGCTACATTTGCACATGAAGTCAACAGGAAAAACAGGATGACTGGGGACAGGAGAGATATAAAACAAGCGGAGAACAAACACCAAGAATGTTTTCAAAGGTTTACTGGACTTTAAAGAGGATGCAAGGACCATTCCCATTATTTTCATTGGGGAACATTCTTAGTGCAGGGGGTGATTTGTGAAGGAATAGATTTTAGACTAACTAAAACCAGCAAGCTCTGTAGAAAGACTTTGAGGGCGAGAAACTACTTTAGACAAGAGTTGTAGACTGTTACACTTTAATCTCTAGAAAGTGTGTTATACTTTTGTTTGTAACCATTTTTGTTTCCCTTAGTCTTTCTCAAGACTCATTTGAATCTGGGAATCTCTGTTCTTTGTTAACAAACAATTACAATGCTGTGTTGCTATATAGGACCTGATCTGGTGCAACCATCCAGCTGTGTGCACACTATCTCTTACTTACCCGGTAATTACTTATTTACCCAGTAATACCTACTGTGGCTGCACACTATGGGGGGATGCTTGTTGGGGATTTGGGAACTGAGGTGAAGTGCACTAAGACTTAACCTGCAGGCAAAGTTCTGAGGAGTTTATTTAGGTGGCTAACTGACCATGTATACTAGGGAACTGAAAGACAGTTAGCATCTGCAAGTCTATTCTTACTGAGGCAGGGGGTAGTATGGTTCTGGACATCTTGAGAAAGTGTCACAACATGCCACAATTCATCTACCTAAAACACAGCATGCAGCAAGAAATCACACTCAACGAAATACCTGTTTGAGTGATATATAAAGACTATTAGGACAAAAAGCCCAGATCTACAAACCTACTTTTTAGGTGCCTTGGAAAAAAACTACTGGAATTCACAAACACTGAATTAGGAGCCTACATTCCCTATTCAATTTATGAGGAGCGGTAGGTACCTGATAAGATGATTCACAAAAGTCAGTACATTCTCACACTGTCTCTAGCCCCATTAATACTTCACTGTTAAATACAAAGTAGAATAGCTTCAGCAAAAGAAACCCTCCTCAGAATATCCCATAGCCCAGTGGGAGACCTCTATTAAAATCCTCTCTCCTCACAAGGCAGAGAGGGGGAATTGAAATTATCTCCGGTTCCTAGGTTTAGTACCCTAGCCACTGAGCTAAAGGCTATAAAGAGAGGCTTCCTTTTCCTGGCTATTTTGTGCAGAGTTAAGAATGCTCAGAGCATGCTGGCTGGCAGGGGAACACCTACCTTCACTTGGTTTGAAAATTACTCTGGGGCTTAGGCATAAAATAGGTGTCAGGTCACCTGCCTGAGGAAGCAATGTACAGGCCAGAGGTAAAAACTTCAACACCTAGGGAGCTTTTACAGTGAAAATGTAGGTGCTTTGAGATTAGCTGTCTATAGTGTTGGGCTGCAGCTGAACAAATGGGTTTGTAGATCACAGTAGGACATGAATCTCTTTACAGATGTGGGTCAAAACACCTTGATTTAGCCAAAAGCAATCAAAACCTTCCACTTCACAAGAACCTCAGGAGGCCATGCATTCTGATTCAGGTCAAGCTATTTAAATATCAGATGGACTTGCAGTGGAAGCCTCTCTTCCCCCCTCAGCCACATGTTGAAATCTTGAGTGGAGAATTCATGTGTTCTCTCCCTCCTGTGTGCTAAAAGTTATTACAGATCAGCCTCTAGCTCTTCTGCTGTATGATGCTGAAAGAGAGGTGTGCTAGGTCTTAATAGCCCCATGTCAGGTTTTTTGAGTTTATTTGTATTCAATTACATGCTGCAGAGCTAGTGATCAGTGCCTACTAGTATCTCTACACTGATAAACAGATTGCTTAAAGGTGCTTCCTACTCCAAATCACCAGGAAGCTGCAGGGCTCTCTTCTATTTGCAACTGTGGATCATGCACAGCTGCTTTTTTGCTATTTGAAAGTCCATATGTGGAGTTAGCCAGGAAGAACTATTTATGCTTCTACTGGACTCTGACTCCCAAAGGATTGTATTTGGGAGGTAGAAGTCAAGTAATCAATACTAAACGGGATTAATGACTGGTATAAGTGGCCTACATTAGCTGATCTGACTGAGAAAAAGAGTCCTCTGGCAAAAATTCAACTTTGCCATCTTTTAACTATTTCCTTAGCTGACTAGTCTATCAAATGAGGAAGAACTCATTGTCATGGTAGGAAGTCTGAGCTATTCTCCTGACCAAGTCCAATGGAGTTCACATTGACAACAATGTGCTATATGGTGTAATAAGGTGAAGGCCTGAAACATAAGCCTATGTAGCACAGGCCTGGTTGGAGGCCTATCGAACAATGGACAAAACATGGCTAATATAAAGCAAAGCTAAGCTATGAGCAAGAGGCTGGCCCCGACTCTCAGAACTTGACACAAACAGGGCTGAGAGTGTAAAACATTAATTGGTAATAGGCCCAGATGTAGAAAGGGCTGACAGATGGTTGAAACAAAAATACAGAACACCCCCCCCCCCAAAAAAAACACCAGGAAAAAATTCTGTTGAAGGGAAAAAAAGGGGGGGGGGGGCAAAGTTGTAGAGGGGAAAAAAAAAAAAAAAAAGGACTCCAAGGACTTAAGCCGAAAAAAAAAATTTTTTTAAATAAAACAGCATGTCCCCTTTAAGTGCAGGGATAGGAACAGGGGAGCGGTTGAGCACTAAGACCCAGGGGAAGCATTGCTTCCCCTAGGTCAGGGGTTCCCAACCTTTTTCGGTCCCCATACCCCCTTGGCTTTTAGTAAACCTTCCCGTACCCCCTATTCAATATGAAAGGAAATAAATTCTAGACTTTAGAATCCACAACTTTTTTCACTAACACTACTTCTTTTGGAATATTTCAATTAGGATAATCTAGTTATTTACCAAATATTCCCCGTACCCCCTTGACAAGCTTCTCGTACCCCTGGGGGTACACGTACCCCAGGTTGGGAACCCCTGCCCTAGGTCTTTTGGGTGGCAGCCATTTTGTGCCGGCAGCCTTGGGGAACCAGGTAAGCATGGCAGCTGGGGTCAGGGGTGTTGGGGACCAGAGGGGAGCCCGGGGGGGGGGGCGGGGTGAGGCCGGGTGCTGAGTGTTTGTAGGGTTGCCAGGTGCCTGGCATTTTCGCCTCCTGGCCAGGGAAAAATTCAGAAAAATAGCAGACATTTTAGGTGTCCGGTATTCTCTGAATTTTTTTACCGGACAGGAGCCAAAAATACCGGACTGTCCGGGTGAATACCGGACATCTAGCAACCCTAGATGTAGAACAGTAATTGGTACTGGTCATAAGTTGAAAGCACATGGTACCACCAGCTCATCAAAAAAGACCTTGTTGCCCACACTCCCCACAGATACAGACCAGGTTCAGGAAAGGGTCTAAATGACAGCATGATGAATAGAGATGATCTAATCAAACCACTCCATACAGGGTGATGGATGGTATCTATATAGTGTCAGAGGGTGTCAGCAGTGATGCGTAACTTGTTTGTACCTGTATATAAAGTGGTGTCTGGGGGAGAGGGGACAGTCTTAGTTCAGCTTGGGGGGGGCAGTGGGGTTTCCCACTGGTTGAGCTGAGGCCATTGCTACAAATATATGTGAGTAGTGACTTGACAGTGTCTACTGACAACCATTTCTGTATTTTGTTTAACAATAAACTTGGCCGGGCACCTTTGATCCTTAACTGATGTGTGGTATTTGGGGGGGCTCTCTTGGGGTCTGCTGAATAAGTCAACAGGACACACATCATTGAACACACATACAAGCAGCCTCCTGGTTATCATCATTGGTGAAGCCAGAGACCTATTACCTCGGCAGTAAATCCTGACCCAACACCATATAGCCAGTGAGCTAGGTACACTTGGATGCTCTACTCTTAAGCAGGGGGAATACACAATATCTAATTAATAATTTCATGGTAGCATCCCAGAGATTCAAATCTGGGATTGAGCAAAATCCCTCACATCAAGTGCTACTTATAGTTTTGCAACATTCCCTTTGCCTGGTTTAGAAGCATTGTTCCCTGGAATTTTTTTCCTTTCATGTGTGGAATAAATTTTATTGTGTGTATCAAGGCATATGCGGCAGCCATGAAAGCTGTGGGCACTCAGCTAATCAGATGAGCAGCACCTGAATCTCCCCTGGGTGGCTGCCCAAGCATTCACCTTAGAGGGAACATTGTTTAGAACCTCCAAACCTACAGCCCAATCAGTACACAACCATGGTCAATGTGACATTCTCAGGGCCATATATATTGTGTGGATGCAGCCAACATAACACAGAGCTGCATATGCAGCCAACAATGGTAAACAGGGTGAGAACCTCTACTCTAAGATAATGTGCACCTTCAACTTCTAATGGCTAAAGAGGAAACTGAACATCCTCCTGAGTTGATTTTTTTGTAAAGCACTATACACACCTATGGCACCATATATTAATGAAATCATCATTTTATAAAATTAAGTCACTGTTAATTAAATACTTGTCTAGTACTCATTACAAATTTTTCCTTTGTAATATGTTTTAATTGGTCCTTTTCCCGCGCCCTAATAGGGTTGCCAGGTGTCCGGTTTTCTACCGGACAGTCTGGTATTTTGGGGCTCTGTCCGGTGAAAAAAATCCAGACAATATCGGACATGTGCAATGCCCAGTATTTCCTGGCTTTCCAGCTGGGCACCGGACGGAAGCCTGGCGGGGGCAGGATGAGTGGCTGGGAGCCCTGGTCGCGTGTGAGAAGGAGGGGCAGCCAGTCCGTGCTCCTGCGTGCTGGACAAGAGCGTGATGGAGCTGCAGCCGGACTGACTTGCGCTTCCCCTGGACTGTGCGGGGGATGGGAGCACCCTGGGATCTGCACTGCCCGAGTCAGTCCTGCTCCCCGCCGGCCGATTCGCTCCCCTGCCCCCTCCTGGCCAGCTGGTTGGTTCTCCTCCCGGTCTTCCCCGGCCAGCCCCACTGTACCCAACACCCTGCCCTGCCCGCTCTACCCCCCGCCGGCCGGTTGATCTTCCCAGCCAGCCTCGCTGCACACCCCGCCAGCGCTGCTTCCGGTGGCCAGTTCTCCCCTCCTCCTCCTGAGCTCCCCCGGCCAGTCCCACTCCCGCCGGCCGCCCCTCTTCCCCCAATTTCCCTCGGCCATCCCCGCTCTGCCCTCCCCCCTCTGACCAACTCTGCTTCCCGTCGGCCTCCTTCCCCCCCCCAATCTCTAGCCAGCCCCCGCCAGCTCTGCTTCCCGACCCCTCCCCCCCTTCCTCCCGGCTGGTTGGTGTGTTCAGTATTTTGTTTAAGCCTACCTGGTAACCCTACCCCCTAATCCTTACCTTCTGTTTGATATAGGCTGGATTACTTTTGTTTAGTTCACAGTAAGTAGTAGTAGTATTTTCCATTAAACTGGAGTTGCTTGCTTCTTCCCATATCCTCCGATAAATATATTGCTGAATCACCGGTACAGTCAAGAAGAAGGCAAAAGCATAAATGACAATGGCAGGTTCCACTAACAAAACCTTCCTCATGTCTGGATTTCTCTTTAATTCTCTGTTCGGAAAGAAAGAGCATGTATTAGCTGTCAGATACAAAAGGAACACACATACTGGTGTTTCAATATAGACTAAAATTCAGGCGAGGGGTTTTGCACACTGAAGAGCAGTGACAGGGAACTTGTGGCCTATACGTAACCCACACCACATTTTTTTTTTTACTGTTGCCTATGCTAGAGACCGTATTGGTTATGACAATCTTGAGATGAAGTAGTGCCACTCAGGCGGCCCACGCACTAGCTTATGTTGTCCATCGCCGCTGTAGAGAAAAAGGAGGTGTCAGCATCTCTGCCAGTCAGGGAAGAGTTCACACTTTGTTTTGAACCAAACTCAGATGACTCTTGCGCAACTTATGTTGCAAAAAATCTGATTCACATTTGAGTTTCACATTTGATTCAGATCCTATATTAGCCTGTCAACTAATTAACTGATTAAAAAGAACTGAATGTTTTAGAGTTGGTGATGTCTTCTTTTCCCCTCATTATTGTGCACCTTGTTTATGTTTTGCCATGTTTCATGGCAATACCGGTTTCATAAGAATAAGTATTTTTATAAAATTCTAAGAGTAGTTAATCAGCAAAAGATCATTTCAAAACTTGTATATCCTACCATTTTAGAGACTCCAGAGGTGGATACTTTCCCTCCCCAAATAAAACATCAGGTATTGCTACTTTCTCTGAGAGTGTTATGCAAGGCCCAGATGTGCAAAATGACCAAAATTACAAGCTGTGGTAGCAATAGCACTCTCTGCCCTGTGGGATACCACCCCTCCCCCACCCCGAAACAAAACTATTTTCAGTGTCAGCAAAGATTCATGTTTGTGTGCATCTAAGCATTGGGATACCAGAGTACAGCTGAGTGCCTAAGTGGCATGTCTGGGTCTGATAATGTGTGTCTCCTTATCTTAAGTATGCCTGAACCCGTCTGGGGGGGTGAAAATAGCAGCCAGGCCAAGGCAGGAGTGCTTTAAACTGGGGTTCAGAGTGCGTCTCCCTGTGGGTGCTGTAGGCTCCATGTGTGTCTCCCAGCGGGGGCTCCGGAGCGCTGCTGGCTCAGCATGTACCTGCCCGAGCTGTCAGTGTGGGGGCGCTCAGCTTGGCTGGGGGAATAGGAGCGATGCCCCTCCCGCCCAACCGACAGCCCGGCGGCGCTCTCCCCCTCACCTCCTGTGCAGCGCCCAGCTCGCTGTCGCGACTCCCCGCCGGCTGGCACGGCACGCCAGAGCTCCAGCCCAGGCAGCGGTAGGGACGCCGACAGCCCCCAAATACTGACACGTCAAACCCGACCCCGCTCATTGGGTGCCGGCTCCCGGAGCCCGTCCCAGGGAGAGCGGCGATTGCTCATCCCCAGTGCCATTCGCCCTGGCCCGCCCCCACGCGGCTCAGCCTGCTGGGGATGAGACAGCTGCCCTGCCCGGCACCTGCCAGCCCCGCAGCCCGCCCCGGCCGCCTTTCCTCCCGCTCCTCCTCCAGCCAGGGATCGCGTGGGCCCTGCCCCGTCCCCTCCGCAGCTTCCAAGGGCAGCCCGCTGCGCGCGGAGAACTGCCCCGGGGTTCAGCAGGCGACAGGGGAAGCCCGGCGGCAGCCACGCTGCTCAGAGAGCCTGGGGCGGCTCAGGGCCTGCGAGGGGAGCTCAGGCTGGATCCACGGCGGGGCCCTCCGACCCCCGAGGGGGGCGATAGGCAGTGGGATGTGGTGGGGGAGGGGCAATCTCTGGCCTCAAGCCGCGCTTAGCCGCATGAAAGTTAGACAACTGCTCTGCGTGTGGGGTTGGAAACATGTCAGTGAGGGAGCTGCTTGCGGGGGGCACAAAAAATCAGAATCGGCCATTTTGTCACTTCATCTAGTAGCCGTTGTCTGAGGAAGAAAACTTGCTCTCCAGTTTAGGCTTGCCTGCGTCTGCCAATGGACTTTGGTTTGTCTAATCATGCAATGAGGCACTGAGGATCTTATCTCTGTGGTAAATGTAGGGGCTAGGCTAGGTTAACATCACCTATAAAACTACGGGTTTACTCTCTAACTCTGTTCCCAGATAAACTTGAAAAAACAACAAATAGTCTGGTAGCGCTTTAAAGACTAACACAGCATGTAGATGGTATCGTGGGCTGTGCCCAGGGAAGCTCATGATACCATCTACATGTTTTGTTAGTCTATAAAGTGCTACCAGACTATTTGTTGTTTTTCAAGTTTATCCTGTACAGACTAACTTGGCTACCCCCTGAAGCTTCTGTTCCTAGAGGTAGAAATCTCTTGATTTTAGTGATGCGGGATTAAATCCTGAACTGTTCAGAACAGCAATATCAGAGACAACAGAAATTGGTGTGGGTTTTGATTTTTCTACTAGACCCTACCTTTCTCTGACACACACTAAAAATAATCTCAGATAATAAGAGTAAAATACTAAAATAATCTAAGATTCAGGGGAACTGGAAGCTCATTTAAAATACTTTATTGAATAAATCTGTATTGAGTTAAAAAAGGGACTGACAATTCACCATCTAGACATATCACCAAATGGGGACATGTATTATGCAGAAAACCCTGTTCCAAACTGGAATAGGCAGCTAGGGGCTCCCAAAGAGCAGCAGGATCTGCTTTGAGGATGGAGTCAAATGACTTTTTCTGTGGCTGTAGTGGCATCTTGTCTGGTGTATGTTTTCTATGAAATCAAACAGGCATCATACTTTGATGAAGTTTTTCTTTGTATCTATGAATCCAGAAACACAATAAACCTGAAATTCTGATATCACCCCATGGGATTATTTCTGGGAGTTGGGTCCCTATGCCTATGGGATGGGATTTACACCTATGCCTTAATCTGGCGATTACAGTCTGGTTGTGTAGTGGTTCCAGCCAGGACTGTGGCATGGTTCTGTTAGGCATTGCACAATCAAAGGGAAAGAGGTGTTTCCTTCTTGTGGAGTTTGCAATATAATATGAAAAAAGTGACAAGAATGAGAAAAACAATTGGAAAGTAGAGAGGGTAATGAAAATACGATCACATGGTTACTTAGCTATTGTGTAACGCAGTAGTTAAGATGATTCCAAACAGTCAATGAAATTTCCTCTCTTGAACTGGTGTACAGCCAAACCATAATTGAAAAATTAATTTGATGCAGGCATCACATGAGACTTGAGCTGGGATCTGTAACTGCCTTTCCTGTTATTGTACCATACTTAATAATATCCTGGTCATAAATTTCACTTTACCCCAGTTTTAGGGGAGACAGTAATTATTGTCTCATTTATCCTGATAAACTACGTACTCAAATAATTGCACATTCCGAATATTCATCTTTATATTATGGAATGTCTTTGCACATCAATGAAACTTAAGGATTGTAACAGGAATGGCAGGCCACAGAAGCTAAGCACAAGCTTGTCATTTGGAAGTGAGCTGGTGCTTTGGTCTTCAAAATTGCTTCTCCTGTTCTCCTCTCCCCAGCAGTTTCAGACTGCAGGATTTTTGCATAAAAGGGTTTTATTTACTATACTTATCTCACCTCAGTTTGGGATATTAATGACAATTTGTGATGTAATCAACTGTACTGTTCATAGTCTGGGGAACTGGAAGCTGTGTCATGCTCTTGAGAGCTGTAGGATTAGTTCCCCTTTCAGCAGTCCAGTGAGCAGTGCTTTTTTTGGGAGCACTTGCTGCTTTCCCCCAGCACAGTCCTCAGCCAGCCCTGGGAAGCCCGCTTGGGACACGCGGCAATTGAAGGGGCCACAATTGCATTTCGGCCCCAACCTCCCAGGTCTCCCTGGCTTCTCCCTGGTTTTGTTTTTTTTTTTCTCTACACATTTCCCCCAGCCTTTTTTTTGGTTTTGCTTGACAAATTTTTATCAAAATTTTTTTGAAACCGTCTGGCAACCCGAGTACCGGCAGCTTTTTTTTTTTTTTTTTTAAACAAAAAAAGCACTGCCAGTAGGGATGCGTCTACACAGCACCCTTACTTTGAAATTGCATAACTTATTTCAAGTTAATTTTGAAATAGCTTATTTTGAAATTTGGCGCTGTCTACATAGTACCAAATTTTGAAATAAAGCTCTGTTCCAAAATGTCCCTTCTCCCTCATGCAATGAGGTTTACAGGGACGTTGGAATAGCGAGCCCGTTATATTTCAATATAATAGGCTTGCTCTTAAGATGCAGAATAGCTATTTCAGGATACTGGAGGCCAGAGACTTCCACTGCCCTGTGCACAGATGCATATAGGGTATTCTTTGCACACTGCTGTGCATGCCACCATGCTTGTGGACTCCTGCCAGCCAAGCAACATTCCAGCCTAAAAGGTATCATAAAGAATGTATCACCTTATGCTCCATGGGATCTGGGATTATAGGGAGCCAGTTTATTCAGAGGCTCCCTGGGTGGGAGTGAGTCATTTGGATTAACCGATAAACCCAGGCTTATCAGTTAATCGTTTACATGACTATACACTAACATCCCTAATTAGAATCATAAGATTGAAAGGGACCTTGAGAGGTCGTCTAGTTCAGTCCCCTGAACTCATAGCAGGACCAAGCACCATCTAGATCATCCCCAATACGTGTCTGTCTATCCTGCCTTTAAAAATCATCACTGATGAAGATATCACAACCTCCCTACGTAATTTATTCCAGTATTTAACCACCCTGACAGGAAGTTTAGCCTAATACCCAACCTAAATCACCCTTGTTGCATTTAAAGCCCATTGCTTCCTGTCATATCTTCAGAGGTTAAGAAGAACAATTTTTCTCCCTGTAACTAGCTTTTATGTACTTTTAACTTGAAAGCTATCCACTATCCACAAGGCTTGTTACGCTGTCAAAGAAAGCTGTTAGGTTAATTTGATATGATTTGTTCTTGACAAATCCATGCTGATTCACTTATCACCTTATTATCTTCCAGATGTTTGCAAATAGATTCCTTAATTATTTGCTCCATTATCTTTCCTGGCACAGAAGTTAAGGTGACTGGTCTATAAATCCCCTTATCTCTCTTTTTGTAGATGGACATTATATTTGTCTCTTCTACTGCTCTGGAATCTCTCTGGTCTTCAATTAATTTTCAGAGATAATTGCTAATGGCCATGGGTGCCAGGTTTGTGTAATTTTTGGTGGTGCCCAGACTGGGGAAGAGCTGTCCCATCTAAGGCAGGACCAGGGCAACTGGCCCACACCCTGTGCTTTTTTTGGGGGGGGGCGCTCTGTGTTTCAGGAAGATGCAGAATCCAGAGGAGTCTGGGAGTTAGCAGGGGGCCTAGTGCTGTCAGCAGTGAGCAACCTGGCCCCAGTCCAGTCTGCCCCATTCCATCCTGCTGGCTCCCAGCTTTTCTCAGGAGAGGGAGCAAAAGCTTGAAAGAGGCAGGGGCTTAGGGAAAGGGTTGGAGTGGGGGCAGAGCAGGAGTGGGAAAAGGGAGGGCAGGACAGCTCCCCCTAATAATCCCCCAGGCCTCCATGAACTGGATGCCCCCCATGAAGTGCAGGGTCCTCCCCAAAGCATGGTTCTGGTTCTAGTCTGTCCTATGGACAGGACAGCTATAAGCCCAAACATATAACTTGCTGCCTATACTAATGTCTCAGATATTTTCTCATATAACTTGCTGATACTCCTCAGCTCCTTAAGTATTCTAGGATGCATTTCATCAGGCCCTGGCAACTTGAAGACATCTAACTTGTCTAAATAATTTTTAACTTGTTCTTTCTCTGTTTTAGCCTCTCATTCTACCTCATTTTCAATGGCTCCCTATGTTGGACATCCAATTGCTACTGAAAACTGAAACATACTTTGCAATTCTGCTGTTTGTATGTTTTCTGTTATTGTTTTTTCCCTCCCTTATTGAATAACAGGCTTACCTCTCCCCTTTCTTCCTCTTGTTTCTAATGTATTTGCAGAATGTAGTAGTGACTACTTGTCTTTATTTACTGCTTTGACAATTTTTTTTTCATCTCTTCTCTCTTGTGTGCAATTCCTCTTTCTGAGTTTCCCCATTTCTATCCACTTGCTCTCCCACAAAATGTATTGCAGCTAACTATCTCTTCTTAATGATGCATCACAAATGGGGGAAATTTATAAAGCACAGCTAAATGTTTCTCTCTTCTTTTGCTAATTTAATCTACTGTCCTCTGGAGTTTTCCTGTGAAGCTCCCTTTCTTACAGGACAAGATTTTCTTTGAACTCTGTTGATCATCATATAGCTAGTGTTTGTTCAGGAAATTGTGTCCTTTTCAACCTTTGCTTCCATATCAGCTGTGGAAGTTCAGCCCTGTCTTGACTAAACTCCACTGTGTCTGCTTTACCCAAAGTACTGATTTCTGACAATGCCAAACTCTGGCTCGGTGCAAGTCTGGTGCATGTAGCCTGCACGTAAGGCTGGGGCTTTGAGTGTCAGGAATGTTTTTGTACAATCCAGTATAGTACAGTGTGATCATGCCAAGAAAACTGGGAGTAAACTGGTACATTTTATGTCTGATAAGCAAAAAGGAGAGACAGCTATAGAACTGTTAACTAAGCATAAAATTTTGCAGGATGTACCCCAAATAAGTGTATAATAGGTATTTTATACAATATGTACTTAATTGGTAGATACCATTAGAACGACCAAGTCTTGCTTTGCTATAAAATGGGCTTAGTAAGGAGAACTGATAGAAAGTAGTGAGCCTGGAGCACAGTTCCTGCTCGTTGTAACTGCAATTGTAACTTCACACTGGCTATAGCACTGCATGGCATCCCAAAGCATGGGAGTCAGAGACCATGAACCTCTTGCCTGCTACTGTAGGTGGCATACGGGTGAAGTGTAAGTGAACTAGGCTTAATTATTGTATTATAATAAATCCTCTATTAATTGCTTTTGTATTGTTTTGTTACTACAAATTTTGAAAAAAATTGGTGTATTTAAGGTTTAAATTGTGTAGTAATTGTTTTTAAGGCTTGTAAAACTTAAACAACTATATTAACTGCTCAAAGCTTTCAATAAATAAGAAGGTGGTTAAGTCTCTCTGGAGTGTCCTGGTTTCCCTTGGATCTAAAACAAATCAAACCACATGACAAGCTGTTTGCAGACACCTTTCTGTCTTATTGGGACTTCTGTGTAAATCTGGTTTAAACAATTATCAGTATAAACCACTCCTTCCATGAGAGATGAGGAAGTGAAACTAAGTAGTTGTTTTGTGGACTAAGAGAGGTCATATATTTGAGGCATACTCTTTCCTGTTGGAGGAAGGATCTTGTAAAACATGTCCTGCATTTGCTAAGGTGTCTCTTGTTTGTTGTCCTTGACTTAATGTCCCTTGTCTCAATTAAACAGAATCTAATTAAATAATCCCTCTCAGAGAAGTTCATTTCCACTGTACCATGCATATTTTTTGTTTACCAGTGAAAAAAGTTGCCTTTTCACTTCTGAGATGTAATGCTGGCTTATCACATAACTCTTTTCCTTCCCCAAACTGAAAGTGGAAGGGAGGCAGACTTTACTCTTTAATTTTGCTTCATATATGTCAATTTTTACCCAGCTCTGTTGAAATTCTCCTTTCAGATATTAGTCCAATTATATCTATCAGCATGAAAGAGAGCAGTTACATTTTGTTTCAGTGTACAACAATGTTCCTTCTAATCATTTCCATCCATGTGCAAAATATATTTTTACGTGCACAGAAGCATGTGCCAATGTGCACCGCCAGTATAAACAAAAAACCTAGGGCATTTGTGTTAATCAGCTGGGCAGCATTTGAATCTCTCCTGGGCAGCCACATAAGCGCACGGCTCACAGGAAACATGGGTGAACAACTGTTGGTGAGCAGAAAAAGCAACATAGTATTTAGGGTGCTACAAATAAATGAGATGAACATTTAGGATAAGTATTAGCAGGAAAAAATCTTGGTAATGAGGTCCTCTTGACAACATTTGGGAGATTCCTGTTGATTTTATTCAATGGAGTTTGGATCAGGCCCCAACAGGCAGTAGCACAAACCTGAAAGGAAATTATAAAAACATATTTTCTAGTCAATTCTAGTTTAAAATGATAATATACTATTGACAGTGGTTGATTTCACATGTCTTTCCTTAATGACTTGCAAAATTCTTGTTGACTTCAACAGAGCCAGAATTTTATTCTGTCTTTCTATGGTTTGGATGCTAATAGCATTTCCGACAGAGGAGCTACATGAGCTATTCATGATAGCTGAGACAGGAATTAACTATTACTGATGATCAGTCTTCCTTCCTGTCTACCCAGAAAAAAATATTTATTAATGGTAACATTTCCTCACTTTTCAAATGATTGTCGTAGTCTCTTGGGAATCCTGTAGAATGGCATTATTTAATGTGACCTGCTTAATAATCTAGAGAAAGGGCTAAACAGTGAGGTGGCAAAATTTGCAGATGATACCAAACTGCTCAAGGTAGTTAAGACCAAAGCAGACTGTGAAGAGCTTTAAAAAGATCTCACCAAACTAAGTTAGTGGCAGGCAACAAAATGGCAAATGAATTTTAATGTTGATAAATATAAAGTAATGCACATTGGAAAAAATAATCCCAACGATATGTACAATATGATGGGGACTAATTTGGTTACAACTACTCGAGAGAGATCTTGGAGTTATTGTGGATAGTTCTCTGAAAACATCCACTCAGTGTGCAGTGGCAGTCAAAAAAGAAAATAGAATGTTAGGAATCATTAAAAAAGGGATAGAGAATAAGACTGAGAATATTTTATTGTCTCTGTATAAAACCATGATACACCCACATCATGATTACTGCATGCAGATGTGGTTGCCTCATCTCAAAAAAGACATAGCGGCACTGGAAAAGGTTCAGAAAAGAGCAACAAAAATGATTAGGGGTTTCGAATGGGTCCAAAATTAAAAAGACTTGGACTTTCCAGTTTAGAAAAGAGGAGACTAAGGGGGGATATGATAGAGGTCTATAAAATCATGACTGGTGTGAAAAAAGTGAATAAGGAAAAGTTATTTATTTATTCTCACAATATAAGAACTAGGGGTCACCAAATGAAATTAATAGGAGCAGATTTAAAACAAACAAAAGGAAGTTTTTCTTCACTCAGTGCATAGTCAACCTGTGGAACTCCTTGCCAGAGGATGTGGTGAAGACTAGGACTTTAACAGGGTTCAAAAAAGAGCTAGTTAGATTCATGGAGATTAGGTCCATCAATGGCTATTAGCCGGGATGGGTAGGAATGGTATCCCTAGCCTCTGTCTGGAAATGAGTGACAGGAGAGGGATCACATGAAGA
Organism: Pelochelys cantorii; assembly: GCA_032595735.1. Taxonomy (NCBI): domain Eukaryota; kingdom Metazoa; phylum Chordata; order Testudines; family Trionychidae; genus Pelochelys; species Pelochelys cantorii. Next base: position 48,840,743 of record CM064326.1, read on the forward strand.
TTACCTGTTGTATTCCCTACCTCTGAGGCATCTGGCATTGGCTACTGTCGGCAGACAGGATACTGGGCTAGATGGACCTTTAGTCTGACCCAGTATGGCCGTTCTTGTGTTCTTAAGTATTGTCATTGTTCTGCTCTGTTTAAGTGCACTTAGACATCATGGATACATGTAGTCCATTACTACAATTTTGTTTAAAAACATTGCAGGGTGAAGTTCCCTCTGAAGCGACAGTGTAACAGTCAGATAGTAAATACACTCCAGGTAACTTGTTATATTTGAAATAGCATGGTGACTAAATGAACCTTTGTACAGTCCTGAACTACTCGCATGAGAATACCCCATGATTACTCCTCAGAGAGAGAAAGGTGAAGATACTATTTTGTGTGGAATGTTTCAATATATGGCCAAAAGTATCATACTCTGAGTACCCAAATCCATATTGAGGCACGTAAATACAAGTGGCTTGATTAAATGCCTACCATTCCCATAGGGAGATAAAACCATTAGGATCTTTAAATAAATGGCCTTGATTTCAAGTATTATGCTTAACTTTCAAGCATTCAGGTATCAACCCTTTGCCTATGTAATTAAAAGATTCACTTGAGCAGGACTGCAGATGGGGGAAGAAGAGGCAATTACTCATGGACCCAGGCAATTTAAAAAGGCCTAAGGGCTGCCGTTATTAGTAGTACAGCTCAGGCAGGTTTTCTGCCCACCTGCGCTCCACACCACTCCCAGAAGGGGCTAGCATGTCCTGCCCTGCCCCTGCCGCAGCCCCAAGTGCCAACTCCACAGCTCCCATTGGCTGGGAAATGAAGCCAATGGGAGCCTTACCTCGAAGCTGCTGCCCAAGGGGTTTGCCACTCACTTTCAGGAGCTACCTGAGGTAAGCACCATTCCCTCCTGCACCCTAATCCCCAGGTTACAGCCCACATCCCCACCTGCATTCCCACTGACACCACAACCTCCTGCCACTGCCCAGACCCCACATCCTGCACCCAAACTCCCTTCCAGAGTCCGCACCCTGCATCCTCTTCCCCAGCCCAGAGCCTGCACCCAAATTCTCTCCCAGAGCCCAAACCCTTACCCCTCCATACCCCAACCCCTTGCCTGCTCGTTGAAAGTGAGCGAGGGTAGGGGAGAGTGAACTATGGAGGGAAGGGTGGGCAGGGACAGGGCCTCAGAATGGATGGGGCAGGGTGGGGCAAGTCTTTTAGGGTCCACAATTGGACAGTTGGCAACCCTACTGGGCAGGCATGTTGAAGCGCTGGCCATGCCAAAAGAGTGCGCCCAACAAAACAGATGACAGCTTGCTGGGCACGAGCTAGTGCAGGCGCAGCACCACTCAGATATCAGGCAGATCACATCTGTGCAGGTGCAGTCCATTGACTGTTCTGTTCTGGGGCCCAGAACTACTGTTAGCGAGCTTGCACTTAAGAATTTCATTGAGCAGCAACTTTACCCTTTACTTTCCTTTAGCAAGGGAGGAATGAGAGCCCCTGGCTATGGGAAAGGAGGTGGGGGGCACACAGAGCCTGTGACACATGGGGAGCACACAAAGTCTCTGGGGTAGAGTTGCAGGGAGACCCTGAAATGGAGGCAGATGTGGTGGTGGGTGGGTGGTGGCAGAGGGACACAGGGAATGTGCAGGGGAATGGAATGGGGGACATACCATGTGTTTGAATAGTACTGTAGGAAGAGGGATGGGATATGGAGCCTGTGGTTGTTAGGATCTTCTAGGGGAGAGAGGTTTCACAAAGGTGTGGCCATGGGGAGGAGGGAATATAATGAAGGCTGAAGGAAAAAAGCAGGGAGAAGGAATGAAAACAAGGGAGCCATTGTGAAATGGATTTCCTTGCTGTGTCAATGTACATTGCGTTATTTGTTTATAAAACCCACTGTCACTCCACACAGAGACTTTTGGCGGGTTGTTCAGGGTAAAGCTGAGGTATAAATGCATGGCAGGATATTGCTGGGAGCCTGCTGGGCATAAATGGGCAGAGGTTGTCTGTGAATCCAACACTTTGTCTTCTCCCTTCCCCCCGCTACCAACGTTTAGATCAGAATTACTCCACTGCTGGCAGCCTCAAGTGCCTGTGACACTGATACACCTGGCTGTAGACGATGGATGAGGTTGGTTAGTTGTGGCATGTGGCTACCTAACGTGCAAAGGCTCACACGCTGTTAAAAAAACCGCACACTTGCTATTATCTCAACGTTCATTTTATTTCATACCCCAGACGGGTTTTTTTGTTTTGTTGTTCATGAAGGCAAACTTGTGTTGCAACAATCCAATGCTTTTCTAGTATTTCTCATGCACACTCATCCTGTCTCTTTGTTTCATATCTCTCCCTCCCATCTGTTCTCCTCCTCTGCTTTCCTCTGCATGCTTTGTTACCACCTGGTGACTTCCTCATTCTCCTTTGCTCACAATTCTTTGTGACCTGATGTTCCTGTCCTGCACAGTAGCTGCCTGTCTCACTTCTCCCCTCGCCATTTCTCTCTTGCTGAAATTCTGTGATGGTGTCTAGTGGCTCCCCTGTGGTGGGTGCTTCTGACTGTGAGGGTAGCACCTGTTTCCTCTCCTCTTTACCTGTCCAGCACTGGATCCTTGCAGAGGCAACAAGCCATTTTGTTTTCAACTGCTTGTTCATATGCCAGGCAACACAAAATCTAGGTGCTTGCAAAGCAGCTGGAAACAAAGTGGATGAGCTGACATGGTGAGATCTGGCTTCTCTTTCTGAGTCACTCTGTGAGAATGACTGTTGTAATTACTTTCACTTTTGTTTCTGGTCAGTTTCAATTTCTAGATTGTCATATGCCATGACTACAATGCTGCAGAGTTTGGACTGTAACCATTGAAGGTGATGGTTAAATCTGATGTATTTTCTTTTCAATTACCTCAGAATAATTCTATTAATATTATGCTTGTAAAATCACTGTACAAAAACTAAGTTTTGGGCCTGAACTATGACACTTTCTGTGGGACATTCCTGCTCCCTTGGGCATTAGTGGAAATGTAGCTGCTTTTATTATGACCCTTGTAGTAATTTAAGACATTCCAAGGATGGTAAACTAACATTGCCAGAAGCTGATTGTTGTTTTAAAAACAGTCAGTGCTCTAAGAGGTATCTGGATACATATTCATTCAGAAAAATCACAGCTTGAAGTTTTGTCTCTTCTATTGTGTATTTCCTGAGTATGGTTTTTGTTTAGTCTTAAATGATGTATAATCATTCCTGAGTGGTTACTGTTCTTGTGCTTGGGTCTGCTTTTCTTGAGCACCCAGTATTCTTCTTCACTTCAAAGAGAGTTCTGGGTGTGCAACAATCACTGGTCTGAGCTCCGTATGTTCAATTAAACTATAGAAATTCTTATCTGAGACCTGTTATGTGGTTATGTGCTATACTGTTTTCTTTAAATGGATGGATCTCACATTGTTTTGCATATGGAACAAGTGCAAAGTATACAAAGGAGAGATCCACACAAAAAGAGATGAAAATTTTACCCTACCAGAAAGATATCAATGACAATTGTAACTATTTATGCAGTCTCCTCTCCATCCGACTTCAGAAGCAAAGGGTACGGAATGGATTCTACTTTAACTTCTTGCATCTTTTTTCTTTATGGCTTCTCTTTCTTATGTCTCATCACCTCTAGCAGTTCGAACCTTGTACAGTGCTTGTGCTCAGTTAAAATGAAAGTACTGCAGCTTTGCCTGGCCTCTGTGCAGGCTTCAAGTGAGAATCCAGGATAGGAACAGACGCTATCAAAATGGGAGCTTTAGCAATTCCTCAGATCATATAGCACAGTAATTCCCCTAAGGAGTGCCAAGAATTAGCTGTTGAATATGGACAGCCTCCCAGTACGGTAGGTAAACCACCTCTGTGAGCTAACAGCCCTGGGAGCCTGTTCACACTAGCGTTTTACAGCTCTGTAACTTGCTGCACTCAGGGTGTGTGTTTTTTCACACTCCTGAGCAAGAAAGTTACAGCATAGTAAAGTGGCAGTGTAGACAAGTCTGTATTAAAGGACCTGAAATCTATGCTCAAACACACCTACGTTCGAGGGCACAGTGGCTGCAATTGTGTGGAAAAAAATTGAATATTTTCATACACAAATGGCCCTTTAGACATCTGAAAGTCTACAATACTCTAGTTTTAGGAAAAAACAACAAGAAGTCCCGTGGCATCTTAAAGACTATGGGTATGTCTACACTGCATGCTTATTTTGAAATAAGCTATTCCGGAAGGAATACTCCAAAATAGCTTATTTTGAAATAGCACGTCTATACTACAAGGAAGCCTCAAAATTAATTCAAGCAGGCTTCCCTAATGTGGATGTGCTACCACTATTTAGAGCCCCAGGAGGCACTGGAGAGTAACTAGTTTAAATGGCCCTGGGAAGGAGCTATTTTGAAACAGCAGCAGTGGAGCATCCACACTACTGCTATTCTGAAATAGCTGTTTTGGCATAGGCGTTATTCCTCATGGAATGAGGTTTACAGAAGTCAGAATAATCTGTCTGTTATTTCAAATTTATTTCAAAATAATGGAATTGTTGTATAGAAGCTCACATTGGTATTTCAGAATAACGGCCATGTAGATGCACCCTAAGAGATTTATTTGGACATAAGCTTTCATGGGATGCATCTGACAAAGTGTTTTTTACTCACAAAAACTTATGCCCTAATAAATCTGTTAGTCTTTAAGATTCCATCAGACTCCTTCTTGCTTTTGCAGATACAGACCTAGAGACTTGTCTCTATTTTTATGGACACTCAGGCTATGTCTACACTGCCATTTTTTTTCTGCAGAAGATATGCAAATCATGCTTTCATTTGCATATCTTCTGCCAATCCTTTTTTTGGAAGAGGTTTTGCCAATAAAAAGCTCCATGTAGACAAGGCCATTTGTCGGGGAAAAAAACCCCTTTTTCGCAAGATCCCTTATTCCTCAAAAAATAAGGTTTACAGGATCTTGTGAAAAAGGTTTTTTGTCCAACAAATGGCCCTGCCTACATGGGGCTTTTTATCGGCAAAATCTCCACAAAAAGGATCAGCAGAATATATGCAAATGAAGCACAATTTGCATATCTTCTGCAGAAAAAAAAGTCAATGTAATCATAGCCTCACTGTAACAGTAGGAGGTGCAAATGCAGGCTAACAATCATGTGCCTCATTTTGCACATGTAAATGGACAAGCACATTTTAAAAAATAGATTTAATGTTCCCCAATAAAATTAATCTCACTAAACTTTACCTTGACTTCCCTTTCTCCCTGGGCTGGCCTTAGGGCCTTGCACCTGGGCAAGTTTGCCGCCCACCTCCACAGAAGCCCTTGGGGAAGGTATCATAGAGGAAAAGTTCATCCTCTGGGTAAGGCAGGTGGGTGAAGCGAGCCCCTTGCTGCCTGAGCAATGGGTGGCCACTCAGCAGGCAGAGCAGCAGTAGATGGAGCAGCATTGCAGGTGTCCTGCTGCTGGGAGGGCAGAGAGGGGATGTATGTGAGTGCCAGGCTGCTACCCTGTGTCCCTTGCCCCTAGGCGGGCACGACTATTAATCATTACCAAAGAGTTCAGCATCCTCTCCACCAACCACAGCACCCTGGGCTCGGCAGTTGCCCACCCATCGGGCCTGCCCTATTCCCCCACCGCTACCTCTGCCTCTTCCTCCACACTGCCCCCTCTATTGGAATGCCTTCTCAAACCAGTTCATCAAATGACCTCTTCCTCCTCATTTAGATTGTTCCTAAATTAAGAGGAGAGCTGCCAAAGTGAGTTAAGTGAGGCAGGGACTCTGCTGGCTTTGTAATTTTTGGAAAGTGCTCAGCACATGGTAGGCAATACTGGAAGCAGGTCATAGATAATAAACATGGCATGTTGAGTGGCTTCTTATGCAATAGACAGGTAACTTCAGCAAACCATCAGGCTGCCAGGCTGTGTAATCAATGTTAATTAACACTATGAACATATAGAATAAGTGCACAGGCTGTCAGGGCAGAAGTAGAAGTCTCTAGTGAATGCACCATTCTTTAATATTGTGTGCAGATTTCACAAAGAAACAAGAAAGACTTGCAAGTTAAGAGCTAGACTGTACTTGCCACAAGCTTTGTGTAAAGGGCATCACCTGAGGTGCAGCACAGGTGAAGAACAGTCTCTGAGAGACACAATTTCCTCTGGCTTCCCTCTTGTTCTGGGACAGGGAGGCATAATATGTTACTAAACAATGCCAGTGGCAAATTACAACATTACTCCCTGCACTGGCTCACCTCCACGGCACGTAAACTCATTGTGTCAGACCACAGTGTGGGGGTCTGATGTTATCACAGTTGAACTCTATCTAGTACAGCAGTTCCCAAGCGGGCTGCAAACAGCTGGCTCCCTGCAGCCATCCTGCTGCGCAGCAAACCGCACTTCTGCTGCTGGGAGGAGACCGCACCCCTGCCCAGCACTGTGGCTACGTCTTCACTACAAGATCGGCAAACCTCCTTTTTTGGGGCATAAGGATCTTGCGGGAAAAGGAGGTTTTGCGCAAAAAAAAAAGTCCACACTGCTTGTTTTTGCACAAAAACCCTAGCGAAAAACCGGATCGGCAGAAAATATACACATGAGATTGTGACTCATGCAAATGAGTCCCTCATTAGCATATTTTTGCTGAGAAAACTCGTAGTGTAGATGTAGCCTGTTTGGCTGAAAGGCGGGGCACTATATGCCTCTCCCAACAGACATGGTGGGAGAGGAGGCACTGGGCGGTGTTCCCCAGCCCCCAGACCTGCAGCGACGTGGGCAGTGGTGCTCAGTTGGGGGCTGGGAGGCAGTGCAGGGCTAGGTGAGGGAAGTGGGGCACGCACTGGGGCTCCAGGGACAGGGTTAGTGCTGGGGGTATTTGGCGGTAAGGGGCTCTAAGGGGGGGGGGGCTGGTACTGGGGAGCTCTGGGGGCAGGGCTAGTATTGGGGGGCTAAGAGAGTATGGCTGGCACTGGGAACTCTGGGGATGGGGCTAATATTGGGGACTGGGGGCTGGCACGGGGGGGCTCTGGAGGAGTTGGGTACAGTGAGGCTCTGAAAGCAGGAGGCTGGCACTGGAGGGTCTGGTGAGCTCTAAAGGGTGGGGGGGCTGCAGAGCTGGCCCAAGCTACGGGCTGACCGGGCTACTGCCCGGGGTACCCCATTGTAGGAGGCGCCACACAGGGCTGCCGGACTGGGTGGGGGTGGGGCCGGGGCTGCGCATGCGCCGGGCGCCCGGGGGCGGGGCCGCACATGCGCCGCACTTCCACAGGTGGCGCAGTGCTCCTGGGGCTCGGTGCACATAAATGACTCGGGCCGGCCCTGGGGGGCTGGCACTGAGGCATTTGGGGTGGGGGCTAGCAAGGGGGGTTGGGTGAGGGTTCTGGCAGAATTTTATTTGCATATTTGCATAATGAATATGCAAATAAAATGCTGCCAGTCTGCCATGAGTTTGCTGGTCTCTGGTATCAAAAAGGTTGGGAACCACTGCTCAAGTAGACTGCCGATGGAAGCCCGAAACCACAATCTACAGTTAAATGCTCAAAACACCCTTCTGATAAAAGGGATCATGAGCAAGTCTGTTTGGCAGGAACCAGCAGCGATCAGCACAAAAATCCTGTAATGCACATAGACACAAACCTGCAAGAGCTACCTGTCATCCATAACTGAGTGCTCAATAGCCCTTAAAAGGCAGCAGTAGATGTAAACAAAGATAAATACAAAGAGGGACAGAGAAATTAGCAGGATAACTATAGGATAATGATTGGGCCAGGACCAAGAGCAGGACTGTGCACCTGGGTAGGGGAGAGGTAATGCTTACTATAAAGAGAAAACAAAAATGAACATCTGGGCTCACTCATCAGAGTTAGGGAGAAGGGGAAGGGGTGGTACAGCTAGTAAGCTTGTAACAACTCTCATGCAATAAATGGAAATCTAGACTGAACCATTCAGCCCCTAGAGTCGATCCTTCTCTCTCTCCCAATATTTCCCTCCAACACAAGATTCTGCCTCCTCTTTGCCCAACTATTCAGGTGAAGGAATAGGGTCTGCACACAGGTCCACCAATGGGGGGGGGGACGCAAAGGGGACAACTGACCCAGGGCCAAGTAATTCAAAAGGACCAGGGACTCCCTGCTATAGCCGACATTTCTGTGGCAGTGGTGATGGTGGAGTCCCAAGCCCTTTAAATTGCCACCAAAGCCCTGTGAGGTACACTCTGGGCAGCTCTGAAGGCTGATAGGATGAAGGGAAGTGGTGTGGCCCCCAGCCCTGCCCTTTCTGCTTGAGACTCCGCCTCTTCCAGGAGCGCAGAACCACACGCACACACATCTTGCCCAAGAGCTCACCAGGTCTGTTGGCCTCCCTGTCTTCACAGCACCCACTCACTTACATGTGCATGGACACACAGTCTAGATGCTATGCTAAAGCGAACAGGTGAGGGATTCTTGCTCCCTATTACATGCCTGCAAGGTGGGGCACAATGTTAGGGGCAATCAAATGCTGAGTAGTACTGAATTTCACTGAAAATTAAAAATTTGCCCTGCAGTTATGGAAAAAATTATGGATAGCTGACCTATTTTTGAGTAGAAGTTAACATATTAAAAATAGGATGAGATTTTTTTCCCCCTCAGAAGTAGATTTGCAGTGGAGGAAAAAACCCCTAAAATATTAGGTTTGGGGTGTTATTGTTTTCCATGCAAATATTTGTTTTGCAGAATTTCACAAGACACAATCTTACCGTAATAAAGTACTGAATCCTCTCTGTGTGGTGCTCTGGGTATGATGGATGGAATGGGACAGGGACAGGTTGGGGTCATGAATGTGTCAATTATAATAAATTAGTGTGCTTCATGGTGATAACAGAATCATAGGAAGACTAAAGAGGTGATTCAAAATAGGTGCCTGTGAATTTGCTTACAATCTATCACACATTCTTTCAGTAGCAAACATCTTGCTCTAACATAAAAAGCATCTGGCTCTCAGTAAAGTGAGGTGGTTGCAGGTGGAGAGTGAAAACCCTTGTTTCTGCAAGGTGAAAATTAATGGTCGTCTTAAAGTCCCCTGAGTCCACATTAAGTGCGGATTGACTGACTAATGCATGCAGTTACATTATTGTCCCAATATTGGGTACAAGTCACTGACTTGTAACAGCTGGTGTCTGCTGGAAGTTCCCTCACATTTTTAAGCAATCTAGAAAAATTAACTGTACCTACCTTGTGAGACAACCAGTATTGTCACTGAAAGCCTGACTCAGCTACCAAGTCTGACCCTTAATAATTACAGGATAAACAACAACTGTAAAACCAAAAAAAAAAAAAAAAACCCAAAACCAGTCATGTAGCACTTTAAAGACTAAGAAGATGGTTTATTAGGTGATGAGCTTTTGTGGGGCAGATCCACTTCTCGAAAGCTCATCACCTAATAAACCATCTTGTTAGTCTTTAAAGTGCTACATGACTGTTTTTTTTGTTTTACCAAGATCAGACAAACACAGCTACCTCTCTATTACTGTAAAACCCAAGTAACAATTAAGAAAAACACAGTCCATTTTATTCTGTGCATTAGAGATTCACACAGTTGGCAAAACTGTCAGAGAATGATGCCTTGTTTTCTAATTATACCTCAAATTTCTTGTGTTCCAAAAAATTTAAGGTGATTTTTTTCCACAGTGAAAAATCCCATACTATTTATGGTCAGAATGTAATCAATTTTGCCAGAACAATTTATGTAAAAATGATGAAAATGCAAATATTTGAGCCGTGACTAAATTTGTAAATTTCTATTAAACTGGGTGTTTTTTCACATTTGTAACACTTACCAACTTTCTGGAATGCCAGGCCCTATTATATAGCATGTGAAATTGTTATTAGGAAGTGTGAGTTATCATTTCAACCATACCTGATGTGCATCACTAATGTAATAGCTGGCAACATTTGATTTTGTGGTTATCATAATGCCCTGTCTTCCCTATCCCTGGAGGCTATCATTACTTGAATGATTTGCAAGCAGCCTGACATCTGAGGGAGCCAGATAGCTCTAGGAATTCTTTGCCTGTTCTTGCTTAGAAGTTTTGCTTGTGATAGTTCAGCTTTTATCCCTCCTCCGTTCTGAGTGCAGCTGTCAGATATCATTTTCACTACTAGAAGTTGATGCCATGATGCAAAGGGCTTCTCCAGTGTTTTCTTTTCATTGCTCTGACTAAAGTTCTAGCAGTCTGGAAGCCTGTCCTCTCAGTGATAGAATCCCATTAGCATTTCGTTCTATCTACTTGCTTATTGCTTTCCCAGTACTTAGCCAGGAGGGTGATGATAGCAGACATTGTACAAGCTTTCCTGCACCGCTCTACCAGTGCAGCTAAATTCTGGCCTGCAGTAGCTTTGCTGTTTTATATTCTCAGCCTGCCATGAACACAAACCACTGAGGGTGCGTAGTTATGAGGTAGCCTAGAGAGAGACATGCACAAGCATTTGCGAAAGGTGATGGTACACACTGGCTCTGCATATCTCTGCATGCAAAACCCACCACCCATGTTTATGTACATCCTCAGTGATCGCAGCGTCAGCCTATGCACAAAACTGCAGTCTCTGCACTCCCAGGCTCCTAGTGTTCCCACTACCCAGGGGATGGGGAGGAGGCAGGGCCATGGCCTTCTTCTCTTCTACTCTACATTAGCCAAAAGAACTGACCAGGTGCATAGGGGTAACATACTCTGCACCCTTTTGAGTGCCTCAACCAGGGCCAGCCCAAGGGCTTTTGCCCCCCTAGGTGAAATATAACTTTAGTGCCCCTCCATTGAAGCTATTTCATGTTCTATCAGTATGGTGGCCACTAGTTCAACAAGTCTCTCTTTCAGCATGGAAGAACAAAAGCATGTGTCTATCAATTTTAACTTGGAAAATCTGCACTCCCCACTAGCAATAGAAACTGGAAGAGTCAAGAGAATTCAAAGAACAAGGAAGTTGTTGGGAAAACTGTTTGTGAATCTGTGTTCAGAAATAAATGTCAGTACATCTTGAGGCATAAGACATCTCGGAAGCCATCATGAAATAGCCTTCAGTTCACTGCACAAATCTACTGCATCCATATCTTTTGAAATTCCATGTTGTAATGCTGATTCTAGCTTCAAGCAATGTTCAAATATCTGTTTTGAAGTCTTATTTTGCAAACTGTGCACATTGTTGAGGAGACCAAATATTGAATCAAGCTACTGTATCTGCTCAAATCATTCTATGACTGGCTGGATAGTTTTTGGTTTGGATCCTGAACTGATTCATCTTTTGCCTCATATGTGAACTGTTGCTACTGTCTCCAAATACGTGCTGGTTCTGGTTCTGAGTTCAAATGCCTCAGCAAGCTCACGAGCATCTACTTGTGTCTTTTCAAACACAACTGTTTCTACTAAATTATCAAAATAGAGAACAATGATAGTAAAGTAGAATATTATTTACATTAAAAGATAAATGAATCAAAGTGATTATTAAGGACGATTAAGTGAGGAGTAAATAATGCATGGAAAGAGAAAAATTATGCATTTGCAATGCCATGGAACAACAGACCTCTCTACCTATTGAAACCTTTCCTGGTGAATTACTGTGTATGCGATGACATAGTAACATATATCTGGTAAATTTTAATTTCTCTTATAATTTTAATGTTCACTTAAAACTATTTAAAAATTAAACAGAAGGCCAGGATTTCTATTATTATTAAACATTATTGCAATTAGAACTGAAAGGAATGTATATATTAAGTGGCATTTGTTAATATCAGCAGTCAGGTGTTCAAAAAGCAGGGCTTTGCTATTACTTTAACAGTAATAATCTACAATAAATATACAATCTTACTTACAAGTACTTATGAATCTCCTTTTCCAATCTTGGTGAAGTCTCTTGCTAAATTCTTCAAGTCCAACACAAGACAAATTCTTTGTGGGTTCAGCAGCTTTGGGATCACAGCTTATAACACAGTGGAATAGCTGTTACGGGTCGTTCATTGAGTGGCGAGCAACACTGACTCAACTGCATGACTGGCCAACACTGGGCTACGGAGAGTGACTGAACTGTCAGACCCCACCCCCAGGCAGCAAAGTGAGGCGGCGCTCTTTTGAAGTTCTGCTGTGACACATTTTAACTGGATTTACATACCCAGCTATGCGCCACAAACGTGAAACAAATATTACTCAACTTCTGACATGGAAACGAGGCATGGTTTTACAAGTACGTTATTTGATACTTTAATTTATAAAAATAACATATTAATATGTTTTAAATAGAGGAATAATTCACTTCCATCTAATTTGGTGCCCCTTCAAGCCTGGTGTCCTAGATGACTGCCTAGTTCACCTATCCGGTCAGGCCAGTCCTGGCTTCAATTGACCCAGCACGCCAACCCCCACTAATCAATGCCTCCTGGGGCAGCTGAGCCTATCCTGAGGTCACAAAGCTCCTTCCACTGTTGGCATAAGCCGGACTTCCTAGATGAAAAGTGGACAAACAAATTGGAGCTGAATTCCTTGAGACTCCGGAGATCTAGTCTTAAACTTGCCCTTGGCTCTGTTTGACCCTAAGCGAGTCATTTAGGTCAACATCTTCCAATGTGGACACTTAAAGTCAGGCATCTAAATAACTGGCTTGGTTTTCAAAGATGACTAGCACCCACAGCTCCCAATATCTCCAGAAGCAGTGGGGGTTCAGCACCTCTGAGAACCTGGATGACTATTCAAGTGCTTAAAAGTGGATTTGCGTGACTGATTTGAGGCTTGTATACTCAATTTTTCAGTGTTTCTCCATCCATAAAATGAGACACCATTAATACTTGGCCTGAAGAGCTATTGTGAGGGTTTAATCAAACAAAGCAAAATTGTGCTGTGCATGCATAAATATCACTGAAGTCAATGGCAAATGAGGTAAAAGCAGAATTTTGTCAATGTCTGTATAGTGCTTTGACGTCCTCGGATACTAGGTAATAAAGGGCTGTAAAATATTAGACTCGCTTCCTGGTTAATCACTGAAGAGAATATCTTTTTGGCTCCTTTGCAATATCTCACTGACAAGAAATTGTTCTACACCACCTGGAGCATGGGGTTGCATCCCGATCATCTTGGCTAACAGCGATTGGCGGAGCTGTCCTCCATTAACTTATTTAATTCTTTTTTAACCCAATTATGGTTTTGTCCATCACAACATCCACTGGCAAGGAATTCCACATGTTTACTGTGTGATGTATGAAGAAGTGCTTCCTTATGCTCTTTTAAAGCCTGTTGCCTATTAATTTCATTGAGTGACCCTGATTCTTGTGTTATGGGAAGGTGTAAATAACCCTTTCCTATTCACTATTTCCATATCTTTCATATTATAGAGTTGACCTCTATCATCTCCCTCCTTAGTCATCTCTTTTCTAAGCTAAACAGTCCTAGTCTTTTCAATGTCACCTCACATGGAAGCTGTTCCATAACCCTAATAATTTTTGGTTTTCTTCTTGGTACCTTCTAACTAGAACAAACCAATCTAAAGCATCAAATATGGAACACGATGATGGATATATTTAAGATACTCCTTAAAAATTTCCATGCCAAGTGATAATAGACACCACCTGGAAAGACAAAAAGAGTGTGACCTAAAGAACAATTATGCAGAAAAATAGAGAGAAGAAAAAACATCAATCAAAATGACTCTCAGAAGCTTGGACGCACCACCACAAGACCAAAACAAATAGGAGAAAACTGATGGATGCTCTACTCCCCTGCATGTATGGGAGGATTAAAAAAAGACTATATAGATTGCAGCCAAAGCGTATAAATATTTTAAAAGAAGCCACAAGGTCCCAATCTGGTTCTTTCACTTCACAGCATTTTCAGACATAATTAACAGGTTCAAACTGTGGCCCAAAGAATCAAGACATTTTTAGCTAAGGAAATGCTCTTGATCAAAATCCAGATTTTTAGTTGCGATACTCCAGCAAATAAGCCATTATCAACTTCCTACAGATCTTCTAAGAGCAATTTTCAGTCATTATATGGAACCCAAATTACGGAAGCAATCTTCATAAGGGCCACTTCCCCAGCTATAACGCCTGCTGTGCTATGAGTCATGCCTTTTGTGTTCAGCCTGGAATTGGGGGATGTTTATGGAAGGCTGTTATAAATACTACTTGTAATTCCTCTTCTCACAAGACTCTTTATTCATGAAAAATGAGAAGTGCAACACATATGTACGTCAGATCATTTCCATTCCCATTGCCAGCTGGTGCTATTCTCATTACCACCTTCGTACAAATATTAAAAGGCTACGAGACCAGTAGCATGCAGCATTCTAGAAAACCTGCTTTCCGATTATGGCTATTAACGTTTTATGGTACAAGATGGACAACAGCAGCAATACAATTTGTGAGTGCAGGCCTGCGGTTGAGCAATAAATGTTTCTGAGGAGGAGAAGGAGGAGAAGTACGTATGAATAATTCACATTCTTCATGCTGCGCATTATTAGTGATCTTACAAAATAATTGTCAGAAGTAGCATTATAAGCACTTTGTGTGTTATTTTTAGACTTCATAGTTTTCAGGAATCCACTTGTGTTTGGAAAGTGTGCAGCATGCTGCAGGCATGGCTTCTTTCTAAATCACAATACGCTGGAACCTCTTTAATCTGGCAACCCTGGGAAAGAGGATATGCCAGTTGAAAGATGTTGCCAAGCCATAGAGGGCGCAGTGGTGTCTGGGCATGAAGGGATGGGGGTAGGGCACTTACCTGCTGCAATGCTCCTGGAGTCATATGTATCTCCGCACTCCTTGCTGCTCTTAGGCACCCCCTCCCGTCCTGCCCCATTACTATGGGAGTGATGGGCACAGGCCTCAGGAGAAGCAGCTCTGCATGCTGCCATTGAGTGGCAGTGCATGGAGCCACTTCCTGCCCTGTACCACGTGTGTTCCTGGATTAGGGACGCCCAGAGTATAGAGGCTTAAGTGTACTTTCAAAACAAGTCACATCTCACTGTAAGCTGTCTGGAGCAAGGAACATCTTTTCATGAGGTAAGTGTTGCAGAGTGCCTAACAATAGTGGAGAGTTACCACTACCACTCATTATCATCATCATCATGGATCATCCTGCAGCCCTTTCTCAGGCAAACTCCCCTAGAAGCCTGTCTGAGAAAACTGAGTAAGGGCCTGAGGATCTAGCCCATGGCTGGCTGGTTTGTTTTTTCCCCAGGGAAACAGCTAGCAAAAAACTGTGATAACCATGGGAAGGGATGTATTAATTGTGAATTGTTACTTGTTCTCAGTGCTATAAAAGATACGAGAAAGAGGTGAACTCTGCCAGTTTTAAAATCTAGCCATAGTGTATGTTTGTCACTTCTGTGCAATTCATTTTGGTAGTGGTTCAGGATATACAGCCATTGTTCCTTATAGGGTACACACACCCAAAATAACATGCTGCCAACATGGTTGCATGTAAGTGCACTCACGTACACACACTGCACAGCGGCTGCAGCCCTGCAAAAGGAGTGAAGACACCCAGAGCTGTGTGAGAGTTCCTCTAGGGGAGGAAGAAGTCACAAATGAGCATTTGATCCTGTAGGAACTGGCATTTGATCCTGTAGGAACTGTGTCTCTGAAGGCTCCTGATGCCTCTGACCTGCTTCTATTGCTCTGCTGGCCACCGTATTGAGTTCCTGTAAGGAATACTGCTAATAAGTATTTCCTGTCTCTATGGCAGTGAGACTAATGGTGTTTCTTAGGGTACGTCTAGACTGCTTTCCTCTTCTGAAAGAGGAAATTCAAAAGAAGCGCTGATTAGCATATTCTATTTGCATATCCTTTTCCGACCCTTTTTGCAGAAAAGGTTTTTTTGTGCCAAAAAACGCAGTCTAGATGCAGCTTTTTTGCAAAAAAACACCCCTTTTTTGAAAGAACCTGTAAACCTCATTTTTTGAGGAATACGGGTTCTTTTGAAAAAGGGGGGGTTTTTTTTGCAAAAAAGCCGCATCTAGACTGCATTTTTTTGGCGGAAAAAGCCTCTTCCACAAAAAGGGTCAGAAGAGGATATGCAAATGAAGCATGAGAATATGCTAATCAGTGTTTCATTTGCATTTCCTCTTTCGGAAGAGGAAAGCAGTCTAGATGTACCCTCAGAGGAGACTTGTGAAGCTAATTCAGTAATATTGGTGCAGTGCTCAGTTTATATAGTGGTGCATGCTATATAAGGACTGGTGCATTCCACAGAGGGGCCATCTTGGGTTCACTGAGGGGAGTGACAGTGGCCCATATGGGGGACACATATGTGGAGGCATATGAGTTCCCTTGCAAACACCAACTAAAATGGGAAAGATAGGAAAATAAACAATTGATATAGCTCATATATGGGGGATAGCATTGTGCAGAGGCGAGGATACTGTACCGCAAGTCAGGAACCTGGACTAGTTTTGGCACTCTCTATCAACCTGCTGTGTTTAATGTGAGTAGCTCACATCACCTTCCTATCTTTGTTTCTCCTCTGACAGTTTGCATGGCTTGTACAAATTGAGACTGGAAGCGTC
Organism: Pelochelys cantorii; assembly: GCA_032595735.1. Classification (NCBI taxonomy): domain Eukaryota; kingdom Metazoa; phylum Chordata; order Testudines; family Trionychidae; genus Pelochelys; species Pelochelys cantorii. The sequence continues at coordinate 48,857,281 of CM064326.1, forward strand.
TGGGGACCGGGACACCCCAGCCTGTATGATTGTAGGGCACCCACCCAGCACAAAGAGGCCATAATTTCTGTTGGTGTTCATAGGCACTATCCCAGTGCCACTCCTAATAGTAAGTTCAAATGTCTCCATCTCCCAGAGGAAATGGTAAATGGCCAATATAGACCTACCCGGCGCAGTGACCTGTTGAGCTAATGAGTGAAGATAATACTCTCTTCATATTGCATAGCTTATTTAAATCAGCCATTTGAACCTTTATTCTAATACGAGATATGGTTACTGATTCCTGATTTCAGAAAGGCTTCCTTCTGTGTTACCAAGCATTCAAGGCCTTATGCAGAAGAGAAGTGGCATGAAGACTGGGGGCTTTTGCACTTGTCTAGAGGCAGTCAGAGTGCAAGGAAATCTGGCCAAGGAGTTCAACAGCCAGCTGATCCTGTTATAAAAGGCATATACTCCCAAAGAGATTAGATGAAGTTATCCCAGGTCTTTCTCTATTTCTGTTCCCAGCCTGGAGTCCAAATGTTTCTGACTCCCGGAAGCTGTTGTAGTATTATATATCACTAACAGACCATATTCACTGCCTGGATGCTGATTTTTCCAGCAGGACATGGGCTGAAGAAAGTTGACTTGGAAAAATGGTATGATGGCAAAAGACAACCCCAATTCCCACTCAACCAGAGGTCCAGAGCCAATGGCTGTGCCAGGATAGTCGGAGAGAGAACAGAGTGCATCTTGAAGAAGCATCAGTTCAGCACATCTCCTTGGGAGCCTCAGCGATTGGAATAATTACAGAGCACAGGTTGGCATTTAAAGAAGTTTACTTCTGGCAGAGACCAGCAGCTGCATCATCATCTGCCCTCACATCAGAGGTGAATCATGTTTAAATAAAGAGGAGGGAAATTACAACATCTGAGCCTTCAGGGAGAAACCAGGCTTAGTAATACTAATACTTATAGCACTAAATTTGTGGCTACTTGATAAAAAAAAAAAATTTTCAGTGGCGATGGTTTTCCAAGTTGCATGAAAAATTAGAGAGATTGTTGCACACCGTGGTTTTGTGTTCTGGCAATAAAAGATCCCCAAAAGATGTTTAAAATGATATAATTTTGTGAAGAGTAATTTTTATTAGTTGACTGCCAGTTGGCCAAACTGCAAAAAGTGCAGAATGTTAGTGAAGTAAAGTCTGGGTTCTCATCTCTGCACTTCTACAAAATCCGATAAATAGGGTGCTGCTGGGCAAACCTGTGGGTGTCTGAGGCTGTCACATTGATATGTCAAAGGTTGTGTGCCAGTTCTCAACTGCAGGAGACCTACTAAAGCTGGGCAATCTCAAAATAATAAAGTATAGCAAAGGGACTGCATTTCCAATATCCTTGTAGCAGTATTTCATTTTTTTAACTGAAAATGAAAAATTACTAGTAACAACCTGACAACCAGTACTCAGCATGTTCAGTCAGGAGATTCTACAAAATTCAGACTTAACTGCATAATTCAAACATTTTGATTGACACATTGTCAAGGCATGTGGGTGTAGCATGAAAGTGTAGCATGTGTGGCAGCGAAACAATTGCAGTGACTGTATTAAAGACAAAATTCGAACCATACACAAGATAAATACCACAATAGATCATTCCGCACAGGGTAACCTGAACATACGTGCCGGACGACTTTTGTTATAAAACTCTGAGGCCCAAATTGGGCTGTCATTAACACTGATGTGATTTGGAGTAACAATGGTAATATCAGTATAATTACTCTGAAATTACACCAGTGCAATGGACAGAGTTAGCCCTGACGTTGTACATTAGTGTTAGTGGCATATGGACTGCAGCAAATAGAAAATTCATATACATAACCATAGACTCTCCAACGTCTCTCTCAGAGCAATGTCATGTGGTTATTATATAGTCGCAGGCCATTTCCTCTCCAAAGTTCTTTAGAAATCTTCCTTTATAGGGCCAGGAGATTACAAGCTTCCACCTTTGGAGTTCCCCATTGTCTGTTGAATTTGTCTATAAGCATTCATACGGCACTCATCACGATGGTATCTGAGAGCCTCCTAATACGCACCTCAAGCTAGTGAATAAACGTGAGTGTCAGATGCAGGGATATGAATGGTTTACCAGCAATGGTTAACTGGTGGCCCATGGGCAGGGGGATGCTCCAGCCTGGCTGGAGCACCCTCACCTGCGGGTGGGGGAGCACTCCAGTCTGGCCAGAGCAGCCCCCCACCCATGGCGGGCTCAGCCTGGCCAGAGCATCCCCCATCCATGGCGTGGAGGCTGGACCTGCTGCACCATGGGTGGGGGATGCACCTGCCTGACTGGGGCGGGCAGCCTCCCACCCGCCCCCATATAAGTGGTTAACCGGTTCAACATAACTTTTAACCGGTTAACTGACTAAATGGGATTTTACAGCCCTAGTCAGATGTGAACTCCCAGCCTGGGCACATCACTTATTTTCATCCCATTCTTCCCTAGAGTTTTCAAGTCAGAATACTAAATGGCAGGGTAAGATTTGCCCTTCTGAGGAATGCACAACCCCTGAAGTTCACCAGCCTTGGTGGATCATGTACGCAGAGACCCTGTCTCCAGACTGCCTTCCAGCACCACCTGACCCCAGCAGCAGGTGACACGATACCTGAGCATTGCTCTGCTTGTTGCTGCCCTTCCCTCAGCCCCTGGAGCACAAATCTAAGTTAATGCTGGCATTGCAAGCAGGGATCATTTATATCCACAGCCCCTCTAGGCTGAGGGAAGATACGGTGGAGAGCAGATACCCAAAACAAAAATCTTTTTCTGCCCCAGTAATTAAGGTGTGGGAGAAGGAACTTGCAAGTTATCTCCTGCCTCTGCAGAATCTCTTTAACAGCAGCACTAAAGCCGCTCACTTTTCCCTAATTTTGCAATTGTCTGGCCCTTTTAGGAGCTGCCTGACTAGGCCTGCTATTCTTACACCCCTCCCCAGTGCAGCATCTCTGCCACATATGCGACGCTGCTGAACAAGCTGCTGACTCTGATTTTGGCCACATTCTTTCAAAGCGGGATTTTGGGACTTGTGTAGCTGTTTGGTAGACTCTGCTCAGGGATGCCACCACCACAGTGCTGTCTGCATGTTTTAAATCTCTTTCTGGCCATAACCAGCTGTAATGGGCGCACCTGAAAAGGTCCAGATAAGTCAAAGTTATTATAATTACACTGTTGGCAGAGAACCAAGTAGATCTTTAAAAAAAAAAACTGATCAAAAGATTGCTATCTTAAGAACCCCCATGTCTTCAGTGTTACTATTCTTAATTGCTTTATAAATGATGTCATCAGTCATGCTGAGTTCACGCTATTAGAGTTATGCAGCATCTTGTTTTCAAGCTTCTCTTCTTGCTGCAGAAGCACTTTCGTTGCTCTCTGATATTGGCACTACTGCTTCTAATAAACTACTTCTCATGGATTGCTGTGGTAACTAGAGAATGGGTCTCATATCACTTTTCCAGACAGCAGGTGGGTATTATTCACCCAACCCAGTTTAACCTGTTTTTATGTAAATATAAAGATGACTTGCTTAAAGTCTGATATTTTAACTCTTTTTATTTTCATATGGAAATTTAAAAGGTAGAAATTAATCTATCATCAACAGGATGTGAATAATAAATCTGCAAATCTGCCTCCTTTCTCATGTAGTAAAGTAGTTAACAGCTGAACATGCAATACTAACGTATTTTTTATAATTTGGAATGGAGTACATAGGAGCTCTTTGAGATCTAGAACTTGGGAGACTATAGAGTATGAATATATTCTGTGAGAGGCTGTCAGATTTTTTCTGATTTTGTAGGTGTTCTTCCAGTGGTGTGCAAGATCGAATCCCTTGTGTCCAATCTTTCTTTGATTATGCTGTTTCTTTGATCAAGTGGGATACAATGTTTTTCCTGGAAGTCAACAGTGTAACGCCCTTGAATTAGTTTTGAAAATGGTCCAATGTAGTTTCTGAGAACTTATTCAGTAAACAAACTTTTGAACAAAATAAATTGGTGACTTCCATTATTTTTTAAAACTACTTCATCCCTACAATTCTTGCATTTTCCTACACTCCCATACAATGTACCAGAAACAACTTATCTCTAGTTTACATCTAGCAAAGAGCTTGGAACTGTTTGGATTAAGTCTAGGCATTCTTTCTGGTCTGAGATAAATTATGTCCCGGAAGCTGAAAAGGGTTACCTGGTGTCCTGCACTTAAAGGACCAAAACTCATCCTGTGTTGCGTGCCTATGTTATAGGGAAGAAAACACAGGAAGTCTTTCCTCTGTTTCATAACACAGCTGCTTCAGAGCATGGCAATATGCCTTTCTAGAATTCAGGCATGCTAAGGAAGGCCTAGCTATTAAGACTGCCAGCACAAAAGGAATGGCATTAAAGAGGTGTTTAGGACACATCGGTTATGCTGTATTCTCTGGCATACAACATATGATGCTGTACTCAAGACACACATGTTATCTAAAAACATAAACTACCACCTTCCCACAACAAACAAACCCCCAGCAGTGTGCACCCACTCTACTTCAGAAACAGATGACAAGACTTTGCAAAGGCTGCCCTGCCAAATTAGGAAGGCTCATTTTGTATAACCCAAAGCCACTGGGCATTATTTCTATAGTATCTGTGATTTCAATTATAAGGATCCAACAGATAAGAGCAAAGTTGCAATAGTGCAGCAGTGTCTTTCCCCCCATTCTTAAAAAATAGAGAAATGAGTTCAAATATCTTCTGTCTACAATCAGTGGTGACTTCATTAAAGACAAGGAAAGCATTTGAGGACTGGCTGTTTGGTCAGAACCTAGATGGCAAATGGAAACTGATAGTAAAGACTTGAACAGGGAACAGCAGCTGTTACTGGCACACTAGACTATGTCCTGTTCTGTTATTCTGAGCACTGCTAATCTGGAGAACCAATGATCGTCTAGCAACAGAGGCATGGCTGATCTGCTGGGAAACCAGCATTTATGGTGAGAAAGTGGAAGCTGACCTCCACATATCTGTGGCCTGGAAAACTGAGATGGGGCAATTTCAACTATAGATCTACGCAAAGAAGAACAGATAAGTAAAGAAAGTTACCTTATTGAGGTTAGAGCATGTAGGGACAAAGTGAGAGAGGCTAAAAGGCAGGTAGAGTTGGACCTTGCAAAGGGAATTAAAACCAATAGTAAAAGGTTTTATAGCCATATAAATAGGAAAAAAACAAAAAAAGAAGAAGTAGGACCGCTAATTACTAAGGATGGAGTGGAGGTTAAGGATAATTTAGGAATGGCCCAATATCTAAACAAATACTTTGCTTCAGTCTTTAATGAGGCTAGTGAAGAGCTTAGGGATAATGGTAATATAACAAATGGGACTAAGGATATAGAGGTAGATATTACCATATCTGAGGTAAAAGCCAAACTTGAACAGCTTAATGGGAGTAAATCGGGGGGCCCAGATAATCTTCATCCAAGAATATTAAAGGAACTGGCACATGAAATTGCAGGTCCATTAGCAAAAATTTTTAATAAATCTCTAAACTTAGGGGTTGTACCATTTGATTGGAGAATTGCTAATATAGTTCCTATTTTTAAGAGAGGAAAAAAAAGTGACCCGGGTAACTATAGGCCTGTTAGTTTGACATCTGTAGCATGCAAGATCTTGGAAAAAATTTTGAAGGAGAAAGTAGTTAGAGACATTGAGGTTAATGGCAATTGGGATAAGTTGCAACATGGTTTTACAAAAGGTAGATCGTGCCAAACCAATCTGATCTCTTTTTTTGAGAAAGTAACAGATTTTTTAGATAAAGGAAATGCAGTGGATTTAATCTACCTCGATTTTAGTAAGGCATTTGATACAGTACCACATGGGGAATTATTGGTTAAATTGGAAAAAATAGGGATTAATATGAAAGTTGAGAGGTGGATAAGCAACTGGTTAAAGGGGAGACTACAGCGGGTCATATTGAAAGGGGAACTGTCAGGTTGGAGGAAGGTTACTAGCGGAGTTCCTCAGGGATCAGTTTTGGGGCCAATTTTATTTAATCTTTTTATTGCTGACCTTGGCACCAAAAGTGGAAGTGTCCTGATAAAATTTGCAGATGACACAAAGTTGGGAGGTATTGCTAATTCAGAAAAGGATCGGGATATCATACAGAAAGATTTGGATGACCTTGTAAATTGGAGTGATAGCAATAGGATGAAATTTAACAGTGAGAAGTGTAAGGTTATGCATTTAGGCATTAATAACAAGAATTTTAGTTATGAGCTGGGGACACATCAGTTGGAAGTAACGGAGGAGGAGAAGGACCTCGGAGTCCTGGTTGATTATAGGATGACTATGAGCCGCCACTGTGACATGGCTGTGAAAAAGGCTAATATGGTCTTGGGATGTATTAGGCGAGGTATTTCCAGTAGGGATAAGGAGGTGTTAGTGCCATTATACAAGGCATTGGTGAGACCTCATTTGGAATACTGTGTGCAGTTCTGGTCTCCCATGTTTAAGAAGGATGAATTCAAATTAGAACAGGTACAAAGAAGGGCTACTAGGATGATTCGAGGAATGGAGAACCTGTCTTATGAAAGGAGACTCAGGGAGCTTGGCTTGTTTACCTTAACCAAAAGAAGGCTGAGGGGGGATATGATTGCACTCTTTAAATATATTAGAGGGATAAATACTAGGGAGGGAGAGGAATTATTTAAGTTTAATACTAATGTGGACACAAGAACAAATGGATATAAGCTGGCTAGTAGGAAGTTTAGACTTGAGATTAGACGAAGGTTTCTAACCATTAGAGGAGTGAGGTTCTGGAATGGCCTTCCAAGGGAAGTAGTGGGGGCAAAAGATCTACCTGGCTTCAAAATTAAACTAGATGGGTTTATGAAGGGGATGGTTTGACAAGATAACATGGTCTTGGTAACTAATTGACTAGTCATTATCAGTGGTAAATAGGTCAATGGAGGGATGATAGGGGTTACTATAAAGAACTTTCTGGGTGTCTGGCTGGGGAGTCTTGCCCACATGCTCAGGGTTTAGCTGATCGCCATATTTGGGGTCGGGAAGGAATTTTCCTCCAGGGTAGATTGGCAGAGGCCCTGGAGGTTTTTCGCCTTCCTCTGTAGCATGGGGTACAGATCACAGCTGGAGGATTCTCAGCATCTTGGGGTCTTCAAACTATTTGAGGGCTTCAATATCTGAGATATAGGGGTGAGGATTATTCTAGGAGTGGGTGGGTGAGATTATGCGGCCTGCATTGTGCGGGGGGTCAGACTAGATGATCATAATGGTCCCTTCTGACCTTAAAGTCTATGAGTCTATGAGTCTATGAGATGCCATCATAACAAGAAATGGGATATTGGGTCGTACAGTTGGAAGTGAGACGTTAACCTGTAAGGATATTTCTACCTAGGCTAGGGAGAGAATCAGAAAGAATTAGAGGGGCTGATTTTCCTCTCACAGTTGTCTCCGCAGATATAACTCCACTAATTTACACTGGAGTTTTTCTTGACTTACACTAGTTTATATTAGAGGAAAGTCAGGGCCATGGTTTTATTCTGCTGCAAATTGACAAGCACTGATAAGTTAAATACTTTTTGGAAATCCTGCAACATATTCGGTGTCTTATTGGACTTCATAATTTACCTTTGGAGTATAGAAACTACAGTCCCTTCTCTGCTGTAGTTTAGTGAGTGCCTTAAAAACAGAAGGTCAGATAGCTTAGTGAGAACTGCACTTACTCCAGTTGAAGATTTGTGCCAGAATATGTCTGATAACACTGCTGTCAATGGTGGAAAAATGACCTTTGTGTTTTCTAGGCAACACAGGCATTGCCATTTGTGATTGTCGATTCAAGGGTTACAATTGGGTTATTTTAATTGGAGGTTTAATTAGTGTTAATAACCATGTAAGCTGTTTAAATCTATATTTGCAATAGCCCAATATACATGCATTAAATCTGTAATAGTCTACTAGGAGTTGAACCATCACTATTACCCTCCTAACTTCATGCTCTTCCATTTGCCAAACACTTATAGCTTCAGCTATATTTAAAGAAAAGAGATTGTAAAGTTATTTTGGGTTGTAGATAGGTTGAAGCCTAGTCCTGCTGTCATTAGTGTCAAAGGGAGGTTTTGACCATGAAGTACAATGGAAGCATTTCAGGCTCTTAGAAGTGTTTGTGTGTTGCCCTCTGTTGGTAGGCTACACTTAGAAAGCATGGAAAGCTCTTTCTGTAGTGAGAAATCCTCTTGCTTTAATGCTTTTAATTGACAATTAGAACGTTTTGTGAACATTTCGATAAGTGAGCAAGTGCTTTTCAGATTAAAAAAATGTAATGCAGTGTCTTCATGACATTTTGGTAAAGTATTTTCTGTTTCATTGTGTCCTTCAGTCTGCCCAACAAAATCACAGTACAGCACAGCCAGCATTTGACACATAGGCAAAATTTGAAATTAGTCAGGCAAGAAGTAATTTTCAATAGGAAACCACCATTGTATGAAAAATAGACTCAATTCTCTGTCTGTGAAGCAGACAGAAAAGAAAACCTAGTGTTAGAGATCCTATGAACCACCATACACCATCGATATATGAACCAATCTGGGCTGCTTTTCAAAACAGAAAGTAATACCAGGATCTAGTAAGATTGCTCCTTCTCCTACATTCCCTACCCTCCCTCCCATGTCCCTTTGTCCTGGAAGGAATGTGCACGAGATCCATTCTTATTAGGCAACTGAAGAACAACATTTACTAACAAGTATGGAAAGAGATTTGGGTTTGAAATGCAAGCCTCATTTCTGAGTTGGCAGACCTATAATTTATCCTCTAACATCAGTGCCTCTCCATACAAATTGCTTCAACTCATTGTATTTAGGCCACGTACAAAATCGAGCTAATGTTTACTTACCTTTGTAATCTGCTTTGAGATCTTGAGATGAAAAATCTCTGTGTAAGTATGGAGCAATAATATTTGCTCCTTTTTGAAGGATGGGACACCTAAAACAAGAGAGGTTGAGTGACACAGGTGGACAATGTGATAGCCTGTTGGGCTAGGTGCTGCTTGTGAAACAAGCAACACTGAGTTGTCCTCTTTGTTCTGACTTGTCATTTCCTACTAGTTTTTAGTGCTGGTTTGCAGTATTCAGAATTAAGATAATTAGAGCTGCACACACATGACGAACTTAGCTAGAGAGTTAACATTCATATGTAGCCCTTCTGCCACATGGAGTTGGCTGCAACAAGGGCCAGGTTCAATATCCAGAAATCCCTCTGAACAATTCCAAGACAGAATTGGCTCACGTCCTCATCCGCTCATTTGGGAAAATTAGCCATCACCCTAGGTGCCTCTAAGAGACAATACTTTCCCACTTACAAACACTGAGCCTGTGCATAGCAAATAAAACTTTTAATACCAAGGGAAGGGACCTGTCATGAAGTTGAGGAGACCCCACACTCATAATTTGAACTCATGTGACCATGAGCAAAATTCCCTCCAGAGAGTAGGTTGGGTAGTGTCCTTTGTCTCTGTCTCTCACTTTGTGGTGTGAAAGTCCAACAAATAAATTTCCCTCTCCCCTTTCTCTGCCACACTCCATTCACAGCTGCTGTCCTTGGTCAGTGAAGATCCAGTGTTCTATGTGAGTTCACCTCCACCCAGGCGATGTGGGGGAAGAACTATCCAGCAAAGCCTTCAGTGCTGCTGTGGCTGCAACTGGCTCACAGTTACTGCCCTCCACTTGGTGTCATGCCTCCTGCCACCACTGTGCCATTATTCATGCTGATGTTGTCATTCATTGTGCCACAGTTCACTCTACTGCACCATCATCTGTTCCATTGCCAGTGGCCCTGTACTGGCACCTTCTGCTGCCACCTGCCTCTCTGCTGATACTTCTGTGAGTTGCTCTTTTGAGGTTCCACCCAGCTGTCAGTGATTTCAGCTCTCTGAGGGGGAACCTGACTTCTAATGCAGGTCGGGCAGTCTCTTGCGCAGAAATGCTGTCCCACAGCAAGTTTAAGTAGTTCCTAGGCCAGCTCTAGTGATCACTTAACAAAACAATAGACTCTCAATGGAGCCTAATTAGCTATATCTTTAAACAGTGGGTGGGGCAAGTTAAATGGTGCCTAGGACTGTTTGGCAGAGCCCTCCCCACCAGGCAGGAACACCTGTCCCCACCCACTCTTACTTGCTACTGGAGTCTGGCATCAGAACCCCCTGCATAGTAAGTTTAGTTCAGCTGGAGGTTTCCCCCTCAATCAGGGGAGGCTAAATACAATTCTGCTGTCCTTTACTCATACAATAATGAGAACAACATTTCATTACCCCTGCAGTCAGTACTAAAGTAATTTGTAACCCACCACCAGCCAAAATCAATCCCTTGGGCAGCACAGCTCTATCTGGTGGTTACCTAGGCAGAGTAGATGTGTTCATGTAAATACAGTCTGATCCTTTCCCCCCAAGCTTATCACTAGCTATCAGGGTAAAGCTCCTTTAGACCTTGCTGACACATATAATCTCAGATCACATTGAATGAGGCTGGGGTCTGCAGGAGCTCTTGTTGCCTTAGCCAGCAGTGCTCCTTTAATTTAAAAATCTGGCCTAAGATGAGGCTTTACATTCCTATACTCAGCCAACTGTTTCTGTACACTTGCTTAGTTATGATAGTTTCTTGCTAATAAATGCCATCTATTGAAAATTGGAGGACGTACAAGTGCAGTTGCACAGCCATTTAACAACACAATTGACCATTTTTTGCACAGGCAATAAAATCACTGCTGATTTGAAATTTCACTCTTCAGTATCTAATTTACCAGAACAACGAAATGCCAGGTGAAAGCTATGCTCCCTTCTTATTGCACTTGTGGCTAGAGCTACAACTTTGTCATGGAGGGCACAGTGGTCACAGAAATAATGAATTTGAATAATCAGTGGTTTGTCCACCCCTCTGTCTCCATCTACAAAGTGGTGTCATGACACCGTGCATTCAATCACATTGAGAATCATATTTGGCTCTCTGCCCGTCTGCCTCCATCTACAGAGGGCAGCTGGGCCAAATGTGGGTATTGCAGTGATGGTGAGGCAGGCCCTTGGATTGCCCCTGTTGATGGGATGCCACTTCTGGGAGCTCCTTCTGATACTCCCTTGACTGGCTGTGAGTTTTGTTTCCCTTCGTCACCTCCATCCACCCGGCTTCTATTTCCCCCACCTCTGTCATGTTTTTAGGCTTCCCATATCGTGTGTATCTCTGGAGCTCTATAGGAAGTTCCTCTAGGAACTGTTCCATTTGCATCAAGAAAACTACCTCTTCTCTAGTCTTAGCACCTGCTCCCGGTATCCATGCCTCACTGTTCTTTTTAATCTTGTAGGCATAGTGGGGCACTGCCATATCTGATTTCCTCCTTCTGGCACTGAAACAGGGATGGGCATGTTCGGAGGTGAGCCCCATCCCAAGTCTGGCCTTTTGTTTAAAAAGTTCATTGTCATTCATGTTTTCCTTAGGCATTTCAGCTGTTAGGGGTCCACTGAGTTGTGATCTCAGCTCTACCATGTACTTTCTCTGGAAGTGGGAGACAGGGGCAGGATCACTGGAGGATTACCTGTTGCCCCTTTATCTCTATGCAGTGCTTAACAGCACTTAAATGAAATATGTAATTTGTATTGCACTTAATATGCTCATTTTGGTTTTGGGGAGGTGAGATATGGCTCTCGGACGATTTTCAGAATCTGCAAAGGTTGTCAGTTATGGACTGCCCAATAATAGTAGTTTGTGTTATTTTCATCATCAGCAGTAATCCATTTCTTGGGTTAATAAACTTCCAGTTCTTTCACTGGGATAAACTATGTAACCTTGATTATTTCTGCCTGGAAGCAATGTAGTGGTATTATTTACCAATTTCACATTTGTACCTGTTGGAGTCATGACTGTGCATCATAATAATGTATCATGTGAATATGAGCACCACTGCCCTCTGCTGGCTGACAGAGGTGTTGAGACTAATGTATCAACTCTTAGACGCCTCAATGATCTGTTGATAACTGTAGGCAATTACTTCATCAAAATATTTGTCCTTGCACTTTTCAGGAGATTGCTTTGGGCTTTTGTAATGTCAAAATAAAAATGCAGCTAACTGTGTTTGGAGTTTACGAGAGAAGAACTCCAGAACAGACGGGACATATTATTGTTCTAGGACAAGCCTGACCTGAGCAGACCTGTGACCTCTGATGAAGAGATATTCTACCTAGTGAAGCCCATTTTACACTAAGGGACAATTTCAATTTCTGTGAAAATGAATGGAAAGAGTCCAACTGGTGCCAATGGAAGTTGAATTAGGCTCTAAAATGAAAAGCACTCTACTCCATATTCCTGCATTTCTCAGATATGGTTACAGTTGCAGCAAATGGCCACTCATCAGAGTGGGGAGAAGTCAAGTGTGGTGCCCAAGAGCTGGTTTTTGGACCAGAACTATTTAATTTAGACTGTAAACTTTACAGGGAAGGGATTGTTTCTTTCTTGTGTGTTTGTAAATTACCTAGCACCCAAACTAATACTATTCTTATCCCACATGATCTCAGATGCGAAATCAGGATCTGAGTATATATTGAACACTTGGATCTATTCATACATTGATTCTAAAAGACTATTGTGGTTATCTGTTGTGACCTCCTATTTAACTCAATCAACTAGAATTGCTAAAGCAATTGTATTGTTTGGGACTACAGAGAATAAGTGGACTATGCAGAATAATTTGTTTGTTTTGCTGTACAAAAGAGAAAACAAAAAAGCAAATTGAGGCAAAGGGTATGCTTCTATAGAACATTTTCCTTACAGTCCTGAATTACTTTGTCAGTTGTTCAAATGACTCATAACACATTTGAAATTCAAACAGCCTTCAGATTGCTGTCATTTTTACCCTCCTGATGTTTCTGTAATGCTAAACATAATGGCCTCAAGCACTTTCACCACTGGTACCCTCAACTGAATGTTTAAGAGTATAGTCAGAATTAGTTTGATGTAACTGTAGCACACCAGTGACCAAAGGAGATCATTAGCACTATATGTCTTTAAATGAGGCAAAAGGACAAGAATGAATAACACTAGACTAATGGTCTCCAACCTTTTTAAGCACAAGATCACCTTTTCAATTTAAGTGCAATGTAAGATCTGCCTCAAACCCAAATACCCTTGCCCTGCTTCCTTCCTGCCCCTTCTCCAAGGCCCTGCCCCACCCCTTCTCAGAGGCCTCACCCTGCTCACTCCATCCCCCTTCCTTCCCCATCCTCACTCACTTTCACCAGGCTATGTTAGGGGGTTGGGATGCCGGCTCTGGTCTTGGGCCAAGGGATTTAGCGTGTAGGAGGGGCTCTGGACTTAGCCTTGGGTGGGGGATTGGGGTCCAGGAGGGGTTTCAGGGTACAAGCTCTGGGAAGGAGATTGGGTGCAGCAGGACTCACGTCTAGGGCAGGAGGCTGAATGCAGGAGGAGGTTCAGGGCTGGGACAGGGGTTCAGGATGCAGGTTCTGTCTGGACACTGTTTAGTTGAGACAGCTTCTGGCTGGTGGAGCAGTGGGGTTAAGGCAGGCTTACTCCTGCCCTGGCCCTGCACCACTCCTGAAAGCAGCTGGCATGTACAGCAATGGCTCCAGGGCACCATGTGCTGCCTCTCATCTACAGGCTCTGAGCCCACAGTTTATACTGGCCAAAGTTCCCTGTTACTGATCAATGGGAGCTGCAGGAGTAGTGTCTGCAGGCAAGGACAGCATGTGCAGGCCCCCTGCTCTGACTTTCTCAGGGGCCACAAGGACATGCCAGTCAGGTTCAGGACCAGCAGTTACCATAGGGATAATTACTCCAGCCACGACAGGCTAGGCATTTGAGAACTCACTACTCAAAGAATTAAATTTAAGTATGGGAGAGAAATGAAAATTATGAAATGCACAGACCAGTCAAAAACCAAAAATAACCCACTTTGCAGGCAGTAAAAGGAGTAACAACAACCCCCCACATATGTGTTGGGTTGGGAGATGCGAGTGAAGGACAGTGTGCATTTGTGAGAATAACAGAGACACACACAGCGCGTGAGAATGGCAGAGATTTGCATTGCCAAGCTCCCACCATCCCCTTCTCTCTGTGTGGAGACAGGGTACAGAAGTGGCAGGAGGAGGACACCCTGACATCAGCATCCCCTTTCTCCCTCCCACACCCTGCACAGCAAGAAGGAGGCTCCGGGGGGGGGCAGCTCCAAGGCAGAGGGCAGGAGCAGCATGACAGTGGGAGGAGGGGCAACTGAAGTGCCAGCACTTGATAGCTTCCTAGCCAAACCGGTCAGGATCACCTGTCAGAGACTCCAAGATCTACCAGTAGAGCCCAATCTGCTGGTTGGTGACCACTGCACTAGACCAAGCAGCACAGAAAATTCCTTAGGCATAACAAAGGTTTCCTAGAATCTTATGAACAGAGGTTAACACTGGGTCTGTTTATGAAATCACAGACTGAAAAAGTGAGAGAAAATATGCCAAACCTGTGCTGGTAAGGCAAATATGAATAAAATATAAGGCAGGGATGATATTTCAGGAACTGTTAAATAACAATGGGGTATTTTAAATATACAAAATAAATGATACTGACTTCTATGCCATGCTGTCTGTTAACATATAAGGAACTTTACACATGAACTTCATATAAAATGTGATGAATTTGAAGATTTCTCAAGATGAACTAGCAGTGATAGAAACATTAAGAAAGTTGTTGAAGATTAAATTAGGACCAAAATTCACTCCCCTCAGTATTACCAGAACAAGTATTCAAAACTCATGAGTCAGGTGCCAAAAAAAAAATCAGGAAATGGTTTTTAGAAATTATGAGATTTAAAAGAAAAATTGGGTTCACATTATGGCTACGTCTACACTCGTGGCTTCTTGTGTGAGAAATATGCAAATGAGGCTAAGCGTGGAATATCGCCGAGCCTCATTTGCATACCTAATAAGCCGCCATTTTTGCAGAAGCAGCTCTTGCGCCAGAAGGAGCTGTCTACACATACCCTCTTGCGCAATGCCGTTATTCCTGAAAAGTAATAGGTGTAACAGTATTGCGCAAGAGGGGTTTTCTTGGACAAGAAGGGGCAGTGTAGACAGCTCCTTCTGGCACAAGAGACTCTTCTGCAAAAATGGCAGCTCATTAGGTATGCAAATGAGGCTTGGCGATATTCCACGCTTAGCCTCATTTGCATATTTCTTACTCAAGAAGCTGTGAGTGTAGATATAGCCTATCTGTTTTTAAAAAAGTCTTTAGGGTGCACATGGGTTACATTTTTTAAGCTTCCCTCTTCAATAATGAAGATTAGACATATTTTAAAAAAACAGAAGCAAACATTTTCATGTCCTCAGGAGCTGGGATTTTGAAAACACCAAAAATAACAAGACTCACAATAAAATCACAGGAGTTAGGAGCACTGCTATTTAACCCTAACAGGATCCATGCTCAGTGTTCCAAGGGCTATGCAATTCAGGGGCTTATACCGTGCCCATCACAGTGGGAAGCTGAGAACATTTGCTGTGTTACCTTTGTGTTTGAAATGTATTTTTAACTTCAAATTAGCAGCAAAGTCATGCTTTTGAAGCACAGCTCTGGGCTGGGGAAAGTACAGACCTGCAGGAGCTCAGGAAGTAATCACACTTTGTGGAAACATAATCCCTCCTGAATCATCCTAGTATATACACCCACATACAGAGAGCAGGCCCTATACATTCTAGAAACACACAGGGATTGCAGCTGTAGCCTTATGCAGGCTGTCCACCCCCTACAGGACTTGCTACAGTCTGGTTGTTGGGGGTGAGTTAAACTCTGTGCATGTAAACAAGATTTACTACATTAAATATTTAATCCCATATATATGGACATCCTAATAATTCCCAGCCACCACCACAAGCTTTTCCCCTTGCATCCTTGCAGTGCCTATTCTGCCAGTATCTCCTGAAGCAGATGGATTCCCTCCCATTCACAGGTTGGACCCAGCATTCATTGAGTTTTGGCACCATTGGCTCTGACTGACTAGTGATAACACCAGCACAAGATGGCTGCTGATTGGTAGATGAGCTGCCTGGAGGGCCTAAGGAGGAAACCAAAATGGCAGCTGACCAGGAAAAGAGTGGCAGCTTATCATATGCATCTGAAACAGCTGGTGTTAGACATGGGGAATTAGTTATAGAAGTGAAATCAAAATCACACTCCATTAAGAACCGACACAAACCCATCACTTACCACCTTTGCAATGAGCTTGATAGAGTGGTAGGCCGGGGGTGGCTTATTTCTATTATTTATAAAGTGTCTGCAACCAACAACTGGAAAAATGAAAGGACAAACTTTTCTTGATGCTGTTGAACAAGCACAAAAACAAACTTGCTGTAATTCAATATTTTCTACTGGACCAAACAAGTAACAACTGCCTTTCAGAAACAAAAATCCTGATTATGTTACCATACAATAGGATTTAATGGCCTGACTTCAGAGAGAAATCTGCATGCTCAGCATGTCCTAAAGTCAGAATTACTGGGACATAACAAATCATTAATATGTACTGATTTTTTAAAGCTCTTTCTATTTCCTTTGTTGTAGGATATGAATACCCTACATACATTAATTAACCAACATTAATTAACATAGTCTCAGAGGGGTAGCTGTGTTAGTCTGTAACTTTAAAAACAAAGAGTAG
This sequence comes from Pelochelys cantorii, assembly GCA_032595735.1. Classification (NCBI taxonomy): domain Eukaryota; kingdom Metazoa; phylum Chordata; order Testudines; family Trionychidae; genus Pelochelys; species Pelochelys cantorii. Next base: position 48,873,989 of record CM064326.1, read on the forward strand.
TCCTGTGGCACCTTAGAGACTAACAAAAATATATATAGTATCATGAGCTCTTGTGGGTAAAACTTCATCAGATGCTCTGGAGTGGAAATAACAGAAACCAAGAGATTTATAACAGCAAAACAAAACAACCCCTGTCAATAGTAGGGCCAATGCTAATGCGGCTAATTAAGAGGGTGGAAGTGTCCCATTCTTAGCTTCTGATATAAAAATGCAGTTGATAAAGGCAAGGGAGACTAGCTTTATAATGCAACATCCAGTTCTTTGTTCAAGTCCAAGGAAACTGTCAAATTTGTAGATGAATACTAATTCCACATTCTCTGTCTGTAATTGGTTGGTGAAATTCCTTTGTACAATAATGGCTACTTTTAAATCCATGATTAAGTGCCCAGACAGGTTAAAATGTTCCCCTATAGATTTATGCGTGTTACCATTTCCAGCGTCTAATTTGTGTCCATTTATCCTTTGTCGTTGAGACTGTCCAGTTTGGCCAATGTACATGACAGAGGGGCATTGCTGGCATTTGATAGCATATATTACATTCAGGGTTATGCAGTTGTATGAGCCCCTGACAGCTGAAGTTGATGTATTTACCATGGCATTGTGTGTGTAGTAGGGTCAGCCGGGCTGCTCTCCCCTCAGTGCCTGCTACTCTTCTTATCCTGGTAGAGTATTAGTGTCAATGGGAGAGCACTTGATTTATCATTTCTAAGCAGGTGTAGTGGAGATAAGCAGTGAGAGTCACGCCAGAATCAGGAAGTTGAGAGAACTTTGCTCTCTTTGGGTGAATAAGTCTCTTTCTGGAGTCCAATGCATGTGAACTCACCGGGAGGTTATGGTGTGAAGCAGGGATGCTGAAGGTTCTGAGGTTTGGTGCCAGGAAGCAGTGAAGCCAAGGGGCTTACCCCAGTGAGAATGAACCTAAGGGAGCTGACTCACTACAGCGATTCTCCCAGGGACTGTTCTAAAGGTGAATGAGAGCACCAGAACTATGGATCTGTGACAGAAGCTCATGATGCCCTCCCCTGCTCCTCCACTTGCATGGGGATGGGCCACGGTCTGGCTCATGAACTTCCTCAGTTGGACAGTCATTCTATTTCCATCTCTGTGGTTGACTCTATTCAGCCAACACCTACTAGCTGTGATGACTTATCTTATATTGGATAAACTGAAGTGGTTTTGGCTTTGACTCTATACTTGCAATTGCTGTGCCTTTCACTCAAGCATTTGTTTGTTCAAGGATTTGTCTCTTCAGGTTTATAATAGTTTTCCTTTATTCTGTGCTGGGCCTATTTGTCTTCACGGTAAGCAACACCTCCTCTTTTTTGCTTGTTTTGAGTCATATACTGTGACATTCCTTTCTACAAACTTGAACGCAACTGGCAATTTTTTCACCAGTCTTTTCCAAATGTTCCAAGAAAAGTGAATTGTCTTTTGCAGAGATTTTCCCCATTGCACACAAAAACCAACACATTCTGCATTAACATAGCATTTGATTAGGTGTCATGATAGCACTAATTACTTTCTGGAATGCAAATAGCTTGGTGATCCAGGATGTTAATGATGTAGGTGCTAATTAGCTGTTAATATGTTGTATTTAAAGATGTTCTCAAGGTCAGGTACAGAGATCTATGTTGACCTGATGATATTTTGGACCAATTCAGCGCTATCCAATTATTTTCCATACAATGGATACGTCCAGAAAATTCTGGCAAGTACAGTTACAGGAAGAAGACTAAAAGGTTGCTTTCTCTGTAGGGGTGCCTCATTGGGAATTCAGTGATGTCTTGGGGATGACTAGTGGGCTGGCCACTTTCTTAAGGTTGACTAAACAGATAGATGTCTTAAATGGATGCTTGTAATTTTGGTATTGTTATCATTACTGTGTAGAGCCCCCGCTGGATGGAATATGTCTTTGTAGCATTCCTTGCAGATTCTACAGGCTTGTGTTAGAGTGCTTGTTCTGTGAAACTTGGAGAAAAACATCAGTGGTGAGATTGCACCAGATTAAAACCAACTCAACCTTATGAGGGATTCTTAGAGTCCTTTTCTGAGATGAAAACTAGCTTTGCTGACAGGGTTATGTTCCTGAATGCTCTCAAAACACCCAAGCCAGCCCAGATGAATTTCATGTGCACTAATGAACACATGCACACTTCTTACTAAGGGACTTGCTACAGTATGTTGTTGTAGCATGACAAGCTAACTACTGTACTTACAGCCCTCTGTACTATCACTGATACATGGGTAGTATTAGTCCTTCAGCAGAAATGCTAGAATACTAATACTTATTGCATATATGGGCAAAAGATAAGATGAACTACTCTACAGTACAAGAACAGAGAAAATTCATAATGAGCTTTATTCAGTGCCCATTGAAGTCAACTCTTGAGTTAATGGATGTTGAGTCAGGCACTCTGTGGTAAATAGTACCAAATATATTACAAATACATTATATTATGGGTGTATCATAATCTGTAACTTTGTTTATTTTACATAGCAAGCCTTAGGAGCTGAAAAACAATGGATGCTGGCTTTTTCAGGAGTGTATCTTTAGCATATTTAGTATCATGGTATAAACTTGCACAGAGCTTGAAAAATATAGCCAAGACTAACTGCCACACAGAGCTTGTTGTTCATGGAAAACTGAACAAGACACTGGGCAATAGCTCAAAAGTAAAAGTGTAAGGATTATTACTTGAAGAATCAATTTTTAAAGAGGGATTTAGAGATGCAGGGTTCTCTCTGCATATTTTGAAGGTAAAGAGAAATGAAAATTGAGAGAGAAGAGTATTGGAGAGTAGCCAGTCAAGGAAAAAATCAAGGCCAACAAAAATTAGCACACATGCAAGCTGGTTATTTGTTCTCAAAAAGCCAATAGCACATGTAACTGGTAACTTTAGGAAAATAAATAGAATCCGCATACAAATATTTATTAAGAATATAAGAACGGGCATACTGGGTCAGACCAAAGGTCCATCTAGCCCAGCATCCTGTCTGCCGACAGTGGTCAAGTTCCCCAGAGGGAATGAACAGGTAATCATCAACTGATCCATCAGCTGTCACTCATTCCCAGCTTCTGACAAACAGAGGCTAGGGACACAATTCCCACACATCCTGGCTAATAGCCATTGATGGGCCTATCCTCCATGTATTTATCTTGTCCTTTTTTGAACCTTATTGAAGTGCTGGTCTTCACAACATCCTCTGGCAAGGAGTTCCACAGGTTGACTGTTCATTATGTGAAGAAATGCTTCCGTTTGTTGGTTTTAAAACTGCTATGCATTAATTTCAGTGACACCTAGTTCTTGTGGTATGAGAACAAGTAAATAGCTTTTCCATATTTACTTTCTCAATACCAGTCATAATTTTATAGGCCTCTATCATATCCCTCCTCAGTCTCCTCTTTTCTAAGCTGAAATCTCTTCTCAGATGGCAGCTATTCTAAACCCCTAATCATTTTTGTTTCCCTTTTCTGAAGATATCTTTTTTGAGATAAGGTGACCACATCTGCATGCAGTATTCAAGATGTGGGCATACCATGGATTTAGATAGAGGCAATAAGATGTTCTCTGTCTTATTCTCTATCCTTTTACAAATGATTCCTAACATTCTGTTTGCTTTTTTGACTGCTGCTACACATCGAGTAGATGTTTTCAGAGAACTATCCACAATCACTCCAAGATCTCTCTTGAGTGGTAACAGCTAATTTAGCTCCCATCATTTTACACATATTAGTTGGGATTATGCTTTGCATTTATCAGCATTAAAATTTATCTGCCATTTTGTTGTCCAGTGACCTTGTTTTGTGAGATCCTTTTGAAGCTTATCTCAGTCTGCTTTGGACTTAACTATCTTGAGCAGTTTAGTATCATCTGCAAATTTTGTCACCTCACTGTTTATCCCATTCTCTTGATCATTTAGGAATATGTTGAATAGGATTGGTCCCAGTACAGACCACTGCAGGACATCACTAGTTACCTCTCTCCATTCTGAAAACTTACCACTGAATATATGTATTTTATAATAATGTAATTATTTTTGTTTTCTAAATTAACTTCATCTTTTGGATATTCCAGGACCTGTCTGTCAAGCTCATGTGTCCAGGGATCACTTGAGTTTTGTATAGCAGGTTGTACGTTATCATGACTTTAATTTTCTACTTTTTGTGTGACATAGCTGTGACCCTAACAGACCAGTTGCCAGTGCATGCCAAGAGCCCTAAGTCTTAACTGAACAGTGACAACTGTACAGATGGAAACCCGTCAGGTTCACATGCGCTAGTATTGTTAAAATAGGTATTTGCATTATGAAAATATGTTGAGACTTTATGATATGCTTCTAAATTGCTGCATGCATTAATCTCTCTTATAATATTTTAAAAAACAACAAATAGTCCTGCAGCACCTTAGAGACTACCAAAAAATGTAGATGGTATCATGAGCTTTCGTGGGCACAACCCACTTCTTTAGACTTCTTAAAGAAGAAGTGGGTTGTGCCTACGAAAGCTCATGATACCATCTACATTTTTGTTAGTCTCTAAAGTGCTGCAGGACTATTCATTATTTTTTAAGTTTTTTCCATTAGGGTACATCTACACTTGCACCCTAGTTTGAACTAGGGATGCAAATGTAGGTGACCGAAATTGCTAATGAAGTGGGGATTTAAATATCCCACGCTTCATTAGCATGATCTCGCCAGCACGTTACTCCACTCAACAGCTGTTCTGAAAGTGAAAGTGCACGCCGGGACGTGTTACTCCGAGGGGTTTGGTTCGAACTAACGCGTCCTGGCACGCACTTTCACTTTCGGAACAGCTGTTGAGCGGAGTAACACGCCAGCAAGATCATGCTAATGAAGCACGGGATATTTAAATTCCTGCTTCATTAGCAATTTCGGTCGCCTACATTTGCATCCCTAGTTTGAACTATTGTGCAAGTGTAGACGTACCCTTACAGACTAACATGGCGACCCCTCCGAAACGCTTATAATATTTGTATCCCATGTCATAAGATAAGATTTAAGTGTTTGCTCTGAAACTGTAAATCTATCAGTCAGGAGAGAAGTATTAATGAGTGTGAAATATTAGCTTACCATAGTAAACTAGTTTGCCCAGCAAAAGACCCATTGACAAACTATTGTGGAATGCCAGAGGACAAAAGACTTTGATTGCTCCCCCCCACTCAAGAAGAGATCTGCGCTGAGTCTCTTCCCATCAGCTTCAAATCTGGGAGAAAGAAATAAAAATTCTTATCAAGGAAAAACTATATGTTGTTTGAACTCTGAGGGGCAAGAATTACTAAGCATAAGTAAAAGATCCCCAGCGCTTGGTCTGTGCTAACCCATATAGAACTTGCTTATTATAGAAGGTTCTACTGCCTTTTTGAAATCTAAGATTAATTCATTAGTGTGTGTTTGCCTCGTTAATATCATAATCTCATTTATTTTTTAGTTTATTATAGGATTGACCATCAGCATTGTCTTTGTAAGATCTAGGTGCCAGTGACCTATGGTAAGTGACTTGTCCTTTGGGGCTGGCAATAACATGAATATTGCTGTGATTTTTGATGTGAGGGACCATCTATCACTAAGGCAGGCTTGTCTGGGTGGCAAGATAGACTGGAGTACCCAAGAGGACTGGTTGTGACTTTTCATGATATAGTGCCTGAGGAATTCACACATGATATTTGTCTGGTGAAATCTAACTATTAAACTCACAACCAGTTTGGGGTTTGTGCCCTGCTTCTTCACAATCTTCCCTGCGGTTGGCACTCATGCTTCTGAGCCACTCCCAAAAGCTTGACAATTGCCACAACTGCATATGGAATTCAGTCATGTGTATATGCCTAGGCTGCTTTTTCCTGTTTGTATGTACCAACAGCTCATTTGCATACATTATCGTTGGACTAAAAATCCCTTTCCTAGTCAGTTGCTCAGTCTGCATTTTTTGATACATCCAGTATTGCCACTTCATTTGTTCTCCAGTTATAATTTTTCAGATGAGACAGGACCTGAATGTCTAATTTAAAAAAATCAGAAAAAATGTTTTAATTTGTTTGGGGGGGGGGAGTATTAGGGGAGTATTAGGGGGCACATCTTAGGTCTTCTTTATAAATTAGGTTTAAGTGAAAGCATATATGAAATTATATGGGAGCTCAGAAATGGAAGGCCTTACGCATACGTTCTGTCCTCAGTAAACAGAGTGTCCCTAAGGTTAGCAACCTCAGGCTATTTCAGACCATATTTCAGACATCAGGATTTAGCACTGCAGAGATCTAGCTGATCTAGAGATCTAGTGATCCCCCAGTGTTGCCAACTACTGCAGCTGTATCTCAGAATATTGGTGTTCTTCTTTCTTTAAAACCCCAGCATCTGGAACCCTGTTGTTGTTCCAGGAGAATCCCAGCCTTCATTTTAAAAAGTTGGTTGTTCTCGGGGTTGCACAGGAAAGCTTGAAAATGTGAACCTCAAAGGCTCAAAAAAGAGGGCAAAAGAAATTTTCGAAATCTCACGACTTTTAAATCAACTTCCTGACTTTTGGGGGGAGCTGACTCGCAGCCTTTAGCTGCCTAGGGTTTGGGGACCTGTGAATGGCCGTAATAAATGCCCACAGAACCGGGCAATAGCCCTATTTAAAGTAGAACAGCCTTAGAAATAGTTGCTACTTTAAAGAAAATGCAGCTTACAACCCTATGAGCTTTCGTTGCTGCAGCGGCACGATGTTAGGGAGACTGGACCCAATTGCTTTGGAAAATCAGCCTCCAAAGCGCAGCGCTGCCGATGTGCCTGTAGAGGGCGCTGTGGCTCCTGCCGTGGCCGGCAGCGGGAGGCTGGGGAGCTCGGAGGCAGCGGGCGCCGCTGGCGGAGGCTGCGCGCTGGGTGTATATATAGCCGCCTGCCTGTACCACCAGCTCCCCTTCACACTGCCTGGGTGCGATGTGAGGCTGTAGCAGGGGCCATCGGCTGGGAGCTGGCGCGCGGCTCCGGCTTCCCTTTGTCCTGGAGGAGGAGACGGGTGCGCCGCGGCCCCAGGTACAGACTCTGCGTCCTGCCCCCGGGCAGCTGCTCCCTGCGTGGGCAGGCGCGTGGGCAGGGACCTCTCGGACCCGGCCACGCGGCGGCGGCTGGCGGAGGGTGTCTGCGGGTGCCCTGCATCCTCCCAGCCGCGCCTCTGCCTGCGCAAGTTTTTACCCCCTCGGGGTCTAATGCCCGCTCCCCCCATGGCCCTGTGCAGCGCAGGACCGGCCTCCCCCATCCCAGCCTCACTGAGCAGAGCCCCAAACAAAACCAGCCCGGCCACTGCGTGCTGTGGGGGCGCGCGCGATCCGCCCCCCGGCCAGCTGCGCAGGTAGCACCCTCTCCAGCCCTGAGCGACAGCCGCGCGCCCCCACCCCAGTGGCACGAGGCACCTTTGCTCCAGCCCCACGCAGAACGCCAGCTCCCCACCCAGAGCGGGATACGCGTTGCTATTAACGTCTAGGGAGAGCTCAGCAGACATTTCTAGCCCTCTGGGGCTGGGACAGGTACTGCAGCGTCTGAGGGAGCCACCTGGTCCTCGGCGGGCTGCTCGTGTCACTTAGAAGGGTTGATGGGGGGGGGGGGCTGCATCGTGGGGGTCAGCTGAGACAAGTCAACTGTTTAGTGTTCTAGACGTTCGGGGAAAGGTGAAGGCTGCATCTGTGCTGGTGTCATATTAATGCCCGGGAAGAAATGCCAAGTCCAGGCGTTCACTCCCGCCTCCTCCCACCTTAGGGGTAACAAGCACATCTGGTGTGGGCGTGCGCACTGAGACCTCAGTGGGTGACCAGAAGGCTTAAGTGTCTGTCAGCCTAAACTTAGAATGTTCTCTTTCTTCTTGTTACCATATATGTAAGCACATTTAAAAAATATCTTTTTTCAAGATGGCATTTCCCTGTAGGATCACTGCCCAGCATTGCTCTAAAGGGACTTGATTTTTGGTTTTGGTTTGTTTTGTGGTTCATTGGATCCACTGAGCATACGTTTTAATTTTGCATAGAATTGTTCTAGGGAGAGTTTGGGATGTATTTTATCCTTCCCTGGAAGGAGGTTATCTTGTTTGTTTGTTAATCCTTAGGTGTTTGTCTAGTAAAAAAGTTAATACAGAAGAAAATAAATTGAGAAACTTTTAAAATATGATAAGTGGTGCTGCTATATTTTTAAATAACAATGTGATTCTCTTTGAAACATACTGAATCAAAAAATCTATAGACTATCTATATATTGATAGAGCTGTTACTACCTATATATATGCCTGTATATGTGAAAACACTTCTTGATATTGCTTCTAAAATGCTTAGGCGGGAGAGAGTAACATCACCAGGCTTTGATCATGTGTCCAGTGAAAAGTTCTAAGGAACCTAATGAGTGAAATAGTTAAGGTGCCATTTAGCCCAGTACAGCATCTCGATGAAGGACCAAAGGTCTGGTTTGGTGCTCACTTTTAACAACAGCAACACGGTTTGAGCTCAATCCTGCAGAGTGTTGGATACCTTCTGACAAGTGCGAGCATCCGCAGCTCCTGGATTCAGAGGAGCTGAGCTAATTTGCTTAAGGTGATGCTCCGACCCAATGTGGTGACCAGTCTTACTTTAGCAGCCCTCTGCAGCACCTAATTACTTTAAGAGTATAAACAATAGTAGATACCATAGGTTATAGACTAGCGTATATCTTCAGTCACAGGGCTAAATAGGACTTGACTCTGGAGTTCCTACTCAGACAAAAGCCCCATGATTGCAGAATAAGATCAATAGTTAGTCTACCCTCTAGATTACACTGGTCCCTACCATGTTATAGTCATTTACTAGGGGGAAACCACTGTGGCTCTTATTATTGTCTGATGACTAAGTTATTTAAATGTATGTAAACAACTTACTTTGAACATTACATTATTGTTTTTGTTACTGATAGAAACATTTCCTACTATTAATGCAATGTATTTCTTCACACACAATAGCTTATACTTTTGCAATGGTTGGGTATAAGATTGGTACAAAGGCACCTGGTAACAACTCCCTAATTAAAAATGCATTTTGAAATAGGATCTAAATTCCTGGGGTTTGTCTAAATGTAGGTGGCCATTTGGGATGTGGCTTCATGCAGGATTAGCTTTTATGTCCTTTGGATTTTCAGGTAGATTCTGGCTGGCTTCTCTACATTAGCCCAAATCCAAGGCAAAAATATAAAAGTTATCAGAAAATTGTGCTTGATAGGCCATCTTTTTCACTGTTGAGCAGTGTCTCTGAAGAACCATTCCTTATCAATACAACACTTGGTAGAAAGGTGGATCCTGGCTCCATCTGGTATGAAGGGGTAGGTTTTGTTTTAAAAAATGTGGGGGTTAGGATCCCTTTAGCTATTATTCATGTAACAAGAAGTTAACGTTCTGTGCATATGAATCTGATTAATTGGTGTCTGGATGTAAACAAACACAGTTTGTCATTCTACTTTATAGCAAGCGTTCTCCTATGGTGAAGTTTCCTAAATGTCTTGTATCCATTGTTTTATTAATGATGGGTTGTGCGGAATTCTATAATAAGTTACTTTGTGTTTTTATTTTTGCAAAAGCAAGTGCTACATTTCTGAAGCAATGTAGTCTTGCACAGGACACCAGAACTCTTAAGTTAGAATAATGCAATACTGCCAAAGAGTTCAGATATAACTTATTGAAGGTGGAAGCAATAGTTTATTTAGATTAAGTGGCATTTGCCATGACATACTAGAGTTAGGAACAGTTTCTGTAGCAATCACCCCAGTGCACCCCTTGTGGTCAGGTGTGGTGCTGCAGGTGAACCCGTGCCTTAGTTTCCCATAACACAAAAGTCCAAAAAGCCTTTCTAATATTAAAAAGCACATTCACCAGTGGGTATCATGGTTTTTTAACAGAAAAGGACAACATGAAAACATAAACAAAAACTTCAGTCAGCTGTTTCGCCAGAAACTCACTGCCTCTGGGTTAATCAGTCTTATGCATTGTCCTTCTAGCCACACTCAGGTTAAATTCCTTGCTTAGATTTTAGACTTTTTCTAGGTGATCAGCCAAATGCTGCTCTTCTCCTGACAATGCATTGCTCTGTGCTGAGCAAATTCCAGGTAGATCCCCAGGACCTCACGTGCCCAGTTTGTTCTTCTGGGCTCCTTTGGCTTTTTATAGTTAAGAAGTGTTCCCTGAAATTTGATTTAAATCTGCTATGCTGGAGTGAGCCCATTTCCCTCTATCCTGCCTTCTGTGGCAAGAGGACAACTTTTATGGAAGCCTTCAAGTATTTAAGAGTGCTGTCAGGTGTCCTCCCTCAGATCTCCTCTTTTCCAAATGAAATGTAATCATTTCCTTCCACCTTTGGTCATTTTTGTCACTCACTTCTGAGTCCTTTGCAGTTTCTTTACATCCTTCTGATATAGGGGACACAGCATTGCAGTTGAGATCTGAGTAGAGCAGTAATGTCACCTCACATGACTTTCATGCTATGCCTCTGTTAGTGCAACCTAAAATTGCATTTGTGGGATTATTATTATTAATTTGCAATAATCATATTGCTGACTCACACTGAAATTGTGAACTACCACAACTCCCACATCCTTTACAGCAATGCTGCTGTCATGCCATTTATCCCTCAATCAGTATTTGTGCATTTGTTTTTGCTTCCCTAAGGGTAGTACCTTACATTTGGCTTTGTTGAATTTCATTTTGTTGTCTATAGCCCAGTTCTCCAATTTTATCAAGATCTCGTTGAATTTTACCTCTACCCTTCAAAGTATTAGCCCCAACCTCTTCCCACCCAGATTTGTTATTTGTAAATTAAATCAGCATGCTCTCTATTCAACATCCAGGTCATTAATCTGGGTCCTGTGTTTAACATTTTGATTAGATCCCATCCCTATGGAACCCCAGTTGAGATCTCTTGATCTGAAATCATTCCATTCATGGATACTCTTCGTGTGCAGTTGTTTAATCCATTATGTATCACTTAATGGTAGTTCTGTCAAATCTGCATTTCTCCAGGTTACTTATCAGAATGCCATGTGCGGCTCCATTAGAAGACTTGCTGAGATCCAGGTACACTATATCATCATGTTTCTGCCTAGCCCCCAAACCAGTTACCCTGTCAAAGAAGGAGATCAAGCCATTTGGTCTTGGTAAATCCATGCTGGCTGCTAGTCACTTCTTCATCCTCCAGATATTTGCAAAGTGAATGTTTTATATATTACTCTAATAGCTTCCCAGGTATTGAAATTAAATGAGCTGGTTCCCCAGCTCTTCCTCTTTCCTCTTTCTAAAAACATGGGCACTACATTAGCCCTTCTCCAGTCTTCCAGGGCCTCTCCTGTCACCCATGAGGTGGCAAATATTATTGCCAAGGGCTCTGAGATTTCTTCATGTAATTCTTTCAGTACCTGTGGTGAATAGCATCGGGCCCTGCTGACTTGAATTCATTCACGTTGGTCTGAAGATCTGATGCATTGTTTACTTATCCTGATCTGCATTCCTTCCCCTTTCTTGTCTATAACGTAGGCTAGCTCTACACTACAAAGAAAAGTCAGAAAAAGATACGCAAATTGTGGTTTGCAATCTTTTTTCCGCTTTTCTTTTGAAAGAGGCTTTTCCGATATTTGGCCTTCTGCCTCATACAATGAGGATTACAGGGATGGTGAAAGAACACGTCTGGTTTTTTTTTTTGAAATTGTTCCAAAAAAGTGGACACATTCCTTGGACACGGCAAAGCTTTTCCGGGATACCTCCGGTATCTCGGAAAAGCTCTGCAGTCTAGACCTAGCCTTTGATAGTCAGTTGGTCACATGCTATTTTTTGTGTGAGAACTGGGAAAAAAAGTAGGCACTGAGCAGCTCGGCCTTCCTGTCATCTTCCATTACCAGTTCACCTTCGCCACTGAGCAGCACACCAACACCCCTGATCTTTTGTTTTTGTCTGACATGTTTGAATAACCCCTTTTGTGTTGTTGCTAACATTCCTTGCCAGCTGTGACTTATTCTTTGCCTTGTCTTTCTGACTTTTGTCCTTTCATGGTTGTGCTGTTCCCATGTATACGGCCATAGTGACATGCCCCTCCTTCCATTTCCTGTATGTATCCCTTTGGGGGTTTAAATAGCTAAAAAGCTCTGTGTGCAGTAATACTGGGTTATAGTGGCTCTTATCTATTGCATTGGAATAGTTTATGCTGAGTCTTTAGTATTACATATTTAAGAACTGCCAGCCCCCCCTCCCTCGACTCCTTTTCTTACTAATTGCATGCACCTCATTTACCCTCAGTTGGAGATTTTTAGATAGCAGTGCCCATTCAACTCATACATGCTGCCTACACATCTTCAGACCATGTGCTGAGGATATATAGAGCTACAGGCACCGGCTTAATCCAGGCCCCAGAGGTGCTCAATTCCTTCTCTGCCCCAGGTCCCAAATCCACCTGGCCCCCTGACATTCTCCACACTCCAGTTCTGGCACCACTGATGTATCCCCAGGTCATTGCTATAAGATCATACTCCCTATCTGTGGCCCAGCTAAAGGACATCTGTTATAGAAATATGCAAGGTTGCTTCATGAACTTCAATCCTTGCTTTCTCAAGACACTATGCTTTGGTTGATGCTTCTCAGATGCATGCTGCTCTTGGGATTGAACTTCAAAGTGCATTTCAATGTTTTTTGTAATCCTAGTTTGCAAGCTATAAAGCAAATAAATACCTAAAAATTAGACTGGACGAAACTTCAGTGTATATACTTGAGAAGGAAATAGCCCTACTTTGACAGTATCCTGGACAAGATGACTTAACAGGACTCTTCCCTCTGAAGAAGTGAGACAATTATATCTATTTGTCCCAGATATTTACAGCTCCTCTATTAACATAGTATATAGGTGCTAATCTATATATAACCTGGTCTTAAACAACAAGTTTTATTTCTTAGATATTTGCAAGCATGCAAATATAAGATCCTGTGGATAGTGCAATTGTTTTGTTCAGTCTAAGTGGAAAAAGAAATGTCTTTTTAAAAATGCAGGCTTCATCTTACAGCTCTCATTGATCAAAATCCTTTTATATCAAATGAGAACAGTGCGAGCTCACAGACTATTAGGTGACAGCAGAGTTTTCAGCCCTTTACTCATGTATACAGACTCTCTGATTCCAAGAGACTGTGGAGCTGATGCTGGGAAAATAAAAGCTGTAAGGCCCAGTTCTTGGGACTCTCAAAATTGCTTTTGGGGCAGGACCCAAGAGAGTGTGGGGCAAAGGTGACTTAATCCTACCTCTGTGAATCTCCAGTTCTGGTACTAGCCAGAGACTCGTTATTTCCAGCATAAGTCAGAGCAGCCTTGAAATAAAACTGATCAGACTGAAGCCGTAACTTTAGAGTCGATGAACCCAGAACAATTGTAAATGCTCAGATTTTTAAAGCATCAGCTGACAGAAAATGGCACTGTTTGTTCCTCTTATATAATAGCAACATCACTGGAGTGATAGCGAGGCCACACAAGCAATATGCTATTACATAACCAATTGGAGCTGCTTTAGTCTGTGCTTGGCTGCCTATGACCCCAAGCAGCTTTTCCAGCAACTAGGAATAGTTAGAGAGAAGAGCTGCTGTGACGACACTCCTTATGCTGAGGCTGCAGGGATAAGATGGAGCAGAGTTGCTACGCTGCAGGAAAGTCCCTGCCAGACAGGCCTACTGGGTTTAGAGTAGGGATGCAATAGTGTAGTCTAATGCTATAGACTACATGCATTTCCCTCCCTCCACCCCACTAGTAAATTTTTTAGCAGGCCGGCCAGCAGACTAGCTCAGCCCTGGCTTGCAACGGGTCTGGGACCTACCCCTGCTGCAGCTCTGTATTTAAAGTGTATTAGGAGCTGGGCGGGCAGGTAGCCCAATTCAGTTCCGGCTTGCACCAGGTCTGGGAGCTCAGACCCCCCTAGACAGGGGCTGCTGCCACTCCACACAGCTGCCTCTGTATCAGAGGCAGCAGCACAGCACAGCACAGGACAGGCAGCCGGTCTGTGAGGGGAGCTGGTTTTTAAACTGACTCCCTTCACAGACCAGCTCCTGCCTGGCACCCCGTGCTGCTGCCTCTGATACAGAGGCAGCAGTGTGGAGTGGTAGGGGCTCCTCAGGAGTGAAACCAGAGGGCAATATCTACCAGCCTAACCCCCTCCCCCCCCCCCCCCGGGACTATAGAATAGTCGACTAACTGATAGGCATTGATGTGGTTAATTGATTATTCAATTAACCAATATTTAACATCCCTAGTTTAGAGTCCCCTTTTGCTAGAAGAGAGGCTGTAGTGAAAACTCTACGCTTGGAGTGCTGTTTTGCTGCTTTAGATAGCACATATTGCCTTTGTCTCTGAAGCTTTAGTCTTTGCTTACATATTCAGACTGAGACCATGAGGAGATCTCATGACCTTGTCTACTTACTTATGTAGTACAGGGGCCATACTTTCCCACACACGGTATATGTGGCTGTGTAGGTTACCTGAAAATTTGGGGTACCTGTGGGTCTAAGTGTTCATCCACTTGCCTTTTCCTCTCCCTGTTCTGTGGCTCCTCTTCTTCTGGAGAGGATCTAGTTAACTTAAGTGGAAAAAGCCTGTCAGACCTATTAGCAGAACACTGAATCTGTGAAAGAGCCATTCAAGTGATGATGAAGCCCTTTAACAGGTATTTGCCAACTCCAGGTATACACTGTCAGTTTCTGAACTTACTGTGTTAGTCGACAGGACCTTAGTTCAAAATTTGCTTTAAAATATATCATTAGTGTATTGCTGAAGATTATAAAATCACATCTCTGAAAAATCATCAACCATCCACCCTTTGGGCTGCCCTAATCCACTAATTAGAATGTGAATAGGAAGTGAAATAACACACACAAGTAAAGAGACTGTGTTAGTCTGAGAATTTAAAGTTGTTGCCATTTTTGGTCCTGATTGTCCACTCCCTTGCCTTTTGTGTAATACATTTGCACCTGCTAAAATGGAAGTAAAATGTTCCTACCTGTGGGAGCAAAGAATGCTATTTTAGTAGGATCTGGCAGTGGGATTCAGGCAGTGGATTTTTCAGCCTTCTGAATTTAATGACTCTCATGGTATCCATATATATCTCAGGATATCCAGGGTTAGGCTTAGTCCTCTATATAGCTGCCTTTGCCACTTACTCCACCATGGTAACACGGCTATTTGGCATGATGTCACTGGCTGCTTCCCTATGCATTTGTGCAATAGCAGCCACAATGGCAACATGGCCAGAGTTAATGCTGCTTGGAGTGTCATTCATTTCTGACAGCAGCTCCATGTTGTACGCGGGGAAGATAATGCAGAGGTTTGCTGCTCCCAAGCCCCAGTCACAATTTTGGTGGTGATTCTGACTGTGAGCTCAGGAGGAAGTGGATCCTACCCAGTGGGTCCTGTGACAGGGTGTGGTCACAGACGACCCCTCGGGAGGCCTCCCGGGGTGCTGATGCGGCCACTGCCACTCACCTTCCCACTCTCTGGGGCTCCTCACCGCCCGGTCCTGCTGGGCCAGCTCCGCTGGTCTCTCCCAGCCAAGGCCCCGAGCTGAGGTCCCTGCCCCCACCAAGAAGCAGTACAGACACTGAACCACTTCAGGTCCAAGGAGAGTGCAGTTTAGGGCCCAGCCTCCTGAGAGAGCACTCCCCAGATGGGATCAAACCCCAAAGAATTAAGTAAGGCCCCTTTAACAGTGAAAGGGGGAATGTGCACACTGGTTTGCCCCCCCCCCAGGTAACAATCGCTTACACTGGGTTTGATAGAAAATAAAAATGGTTTTATTAAGTTGAAGCAGTAGGATTTAAGTAGTAATAAGTGAAAACAGGCAGAGCAAAGAAGGTTACAAATGAAAAGAAACAAAACCGCTTGACTAATTCTACATTGAAACCTCAGTACAAACTTAATCAAACTCACCCTAAAACCTCTTTTCCAGCTGCCACTCTAAACCAAGGCTCTCTTCCCCACCCTGGGGTCTCAGGCTCCTTCCTTCAGGTGCAGCCCAGCCGAAAGACTAAGGCAGTGGTCTCCAACCTTTTTAACCCAAGATCACTTTTTAAATGACAAACCAAGCCAAGATCTACTGCCCCGCCCCTTCCTTGAAGCCCCGCCCCTTCCTTGAAGCCCTGCCCTCTCTATTCTCCTCCTCTCCATCACTTGCTATCCCCAATCCTTATACTGCTGCTTTTTTAAAAAAAAATTCTTCTGTACGAAGAGGTTTTTCCAACATTTGGCCTGTCTAGACTGGACCAAATGTCAGAAAAAAACCCCTTCTTTTGGAAGCCCCCTTATTCCTTGTGGAAAGAGGAATATGGGGTGACCGAAAGAGCATGTTTGCTCTTCTACTAAAAAAAGCGGAAGAACAAATGCAACCGTGGATGCAGAAGAGTTTTTTTTTCTGGGATATCTCCAGAATTCTGAAAAACTCCTGCAGTCTAGCCGGACCCTCGCTGGGTTAAGACAGGATGTGTAGTCTCTGGGGTGGGAATGAGGGATTTGGGTGTGGGAAGGGGTGAGAGGTGCAAGCTCTGGGAGGAAATCTGGATGCAGGAGGAGGTGGAGAAGGGGACACTGGCTCAGGGAGGGGGCTCCAGGCCGGGCACTGTTGGGGTACTAAGCAAGCCACAGGCTTGTGGATGTGAGGGTGCAGGAATTTGGGTTGGGGTAGGTAAGGGGCTCAGGGCAGGGGGCTCCAGTGTATGATAGGCTCAGATCTAGGGTCTGGGTAAGAGGGAATGCAGGAGTGGTTGTGGCCAGATGGGGGCTTGGCCCCAATTGGGGGTTTGTTGGCCAGGCTTCATTTTTAAATAAAATACTATATTAAACACAAAAAGTTTCTGCATTGTCTTTATTTATGAGAATGGCAGGGAACCTGCCTTGAGTCAGGGGTCACTGATCCATAGAAAAGTCATTTGGGAGCAGGGGACACAATACTGGGGAGGGGTGCTAGTGGGTTCTGGGGCAGGGAACAGGATGCCAGTGTGTGCAGGGGAGAGGGGGCAGGGTGCCAGAAGGACAGGTTTCTGCAGCAGGGGACAGGGTGCTGGGGGGGGACAGGTTTCTGCAGAGGGGTGGGGGGGCAAGGGAGAGGGAACAGGAGGGCGGGGGACAGGTTTGGGGCGGGGGAGAGGGAACAAGGTTCGGGGGCAGGGAGTCCCCTACACCAGCCACGGAGGGAAGCCTCCGTCCTGCGCTCCCTCCGGGCTGACCGCAGGGCAGCCAGGCGGAAGCGAAGAAAAGCCGCCTCTCTTCGCTCCAGCCCGGCTGCCCTGCTTTCAGCCTGGGAAGCTTGCTCCAGCACAGCTGGAGCTAGGCGCAGCCTCCCTGGGCTGTGCGCAGGGCAGCAGGGCTGGAGCAAAGAAGTGGCTGCCCGGTCAGCTGGCCATGGCGCTCAGCCAGGGTGCCCCACGCTCCACTTGGGCAGGCGCAAAGGAGAAGCCGCCGATCAGCTGGAGTGCGGGGCAGCCTCTTTCAGCTGAAAGCCACAGCCAGCTGGCCGGGGTGTTTCAGCCCTCCTGGCCTCCCAGCTCCCACCATTCTGCGCAGCTACTCACCTGTGTTGTTGCTCGGTGAGTAGCTGCTCTTCAAATGATGAAATCTAATGTAAATGTGCTGCGCAGGTGCCCAGTTCAGAGAGGGCTCAAGAGCGACTCTTAGAGCCCCTGAGATCGACTGGTAGATTGCGATCTACCGGTTGGTGACCACGGGACTAAGGCCTCTGTTTTCCTATTCCTGTTAAGGAGTTGAGGCCACTCCCTACTAACCACTGCTCAGACTGAAGGACAAAAGATTGTTTAACAGTGGCTCATCTATAAGTTGCAAGGAACACCCTCCATGTCTCCCCTTCACACATTTGAAACTTACCATGTATTCCCCACTCCATGTGTCTAATTTTCTACACACAAATGTTACATACAACAGAGTAAGATAAACAGAACCAGCAGATCATGACATGAAGATCAATGGGTTACATGAAATAATTCGCTCAAAGCACCTTTGAGTTATGTATATTCATGTCCATGAGTCCATTTTATAGAGCATGGGGGGGGGGGGAGGGTCCATCATAGGCCCTACACAGTTTGGCTCCTTCTAGTGTGCCTTATTCAAAGGCAGAACAGGATACTGAGGATGCCCTGTAGGGTCTGGCCCTCTGTTAGCATGGGGCAAAATGGAAACTTGTGTAAAGATGGTGTGGGTGGGACAGAGGGCGGGGGTGGGTTGTTTTAGTGTCTGATGCCAGCTAGGTAATGTGAAGCACTGAGGAGTTATTTACAAACTAAATACCAATTTAGCAAATTAGTCTTTTTAAATATAATTTACCACGTAGCATATAACTTGCTTTCTCTTGGCATTCATTACTCAGGTGAAATTCCCATTGAAGCCAAAAGGCCAAGTGTAGTCTTGACTTACTCCTTGTGCAAATCCATTGAAATCAGTATTATTTCATGGGTGAAAAGCCAATGTGGAATTGGGCTATGAGCTTTCTTAAATAAGGCCTGGAGGATTCAACCTGAGTTATTGTAGTTCTGGCCAATTTATTTTGTTTTCTGAATCTTGTGCTTATTTGTTCACAGCAAACACCAGGGCGCAGCTGTTTGTATTCTCTTTGTGCACCAGGCAGAGAGTTTCATTTGTTCTCTACATTCTGCCACACTGATTCCACAAAATCATCAAACTGTATTTTTTGTTTTGTTTTAAAGTGTTTGTAGCCCACCAAACTAGAAGGAATAAATTCTTTTCTTGCTACCAGTTGAATATACAAAATGGATTTGGTAACTCTGGGCTTTTTTGGTTGGCTATGGTTGCCAGGCATCCAGTTTTTTTACTTGAATGCCTGATCAAAAAAGAACCCTGGCAGTTCTGATCAGCACTGCTGACAGGACCGCTGCTGACAGGACTGGCGGCACAGTATGGCTAAGGCAGACTACCTGGCTGCCCTGGTTCCATGCAGTTCCCAGAAGTGCTGGTATGATCCTGCAGCTAGCCAGGGAGCTCTGCACATTGCCTCCACCCTGAGCACCAGCCCTGCAGCTCCCATTGGCCAGGAACCACAGCCAATGGGAGCTGCAGAGGTGGTACCTGCAGCTGGGGCAGAGCACAGAGCTGCATAGCTGTTCCTCTGCCTAGGAGCAGGAGGGTGGACATGCTGCTGCTGCTGCTGCTTCAGGGATTCACCTGCGCTCCCTACTACACCCAAACCCCCTTCCCAACTCTGAGCTGTCTCCTATACCCAAACTTTCTCAGAGCCCACAATTTGCACTCTCTGCTGCACCTCCAACCCCTTTCCTTAGCTTGGAGGCCCCTTCTGTACCCCAGAGTGCTCATCCCTGGCCCCATACCAGAGCTCCCACCACAAGCTGAATCCCTCACCTCCCTGCCCCAGCCCTGAGACTCCTCCTAAACTTCAAATTCCTCATTCCTGACTCCATCCCAGAGCCCACACTCCCAGCCAGAGCCCTCACACCCTCTGCACCCCAACCCCCTGCCCCAGCCTGGTGAAAATGAGCAAATTAGTAAGGGTGTGGGAGAGCAAGCAATGGACAGAGGGGAGACAGAGTGAGTGGGGGTGGGGCCCAAACTGTAGGGTAGGGGGTGGGGCAAGAGTTTGGTTTTCCACAACCTTAGGGATGTTACTGTTTGAGGGCTACATAATCTTATCTAAGGTACTTACATTAGCACAGTGTCTGAGTACCAATCTTAAATGTAGTTATCCTCACAAGACTCCTCTAATGTGGGGAGAGACTGTGACTAGAGAGACTGACCGGAGAAAGTCCAAAGCTAGTGCTGAGCAGGGATTCCATTTTGCTAAACTACAGGTCACCAGCACAAATTTACTTTGCTCTTTTAGAACATTTTTGCTGTAATGTTCACACAGTGCATGTCTACACTAGGAAATTATTTCAAAATAACTTATTTCAAAATAGTAACTCCCGAAATAATAATTTTGAAATAGCACACCTAGACTACAGGGAAGCCTTGAAATTGGTCTGAGGCAGGCTCCCTTAATGCGAATGCGCTACCTTGATTTAGAGGCCTGGAGACGCTGGGGAGTAATTACTTTGACTTTGGGGAGTAGTTATTTTGATAGCAGCAGTGGAGCACCCACACTACTGCTATTTCAAAATAACTATTTTGAAATAAGTGTTATTCCTCATGGAAAGCAGGAATTATTTCGAAATAACCAGCCCCTCATTTAGAAATAACAGGTTTGGCAGTGTGGACGCTTCACTTGTTGTTTCAAAATAAGGGGAGTTATTAGACCAGGGCTCAGTGCTCTAGCTATATTATCTCTCTCTATATAAAATAGTTCTTCCTGCCGGGTGATAGAATGATGTAATCACATCATCGTCAACAGACTCTGTCAGCAAAGCGAAAGTGGCCACGGGGGGGGGGGGGCAGGTAGGCAAGTGTATTGAGCAGAGGATGCAGCCACCTAGTATATGTTGATAATGCCAATTCTTGTAATGTCAGAACACTTTCCCCTCCTCTTTGGTATACCGTGCATCTTTATCTCCTTAGCCTGCTTCCAGAGGCTGCTAGTTTAGAACAAAGCCTATTGAAATAGGTCAGGCTCCAAAAGAACAGGAAGGAGACAGTGAATGGGGATAATTTGATATTTGGATGTTTCCTTAATATAATGGCAGCTGAAAATGCTGATGAAACTAAGTAAGACTGATCAGTAAACCCTTGTAAGATGAAGCCAAAGTGACAGACAGCAAACACTGCCAAAGTCTATATTGAACTCAGAGGACGCTCCCGTTGGCACCAGTACTCCTACACCCAAACTCCTTCCCAGAGAGCCTCATGAAGAGTAAGGGAAGCCAATGGGAGCATTTGCTCCCCTCAACCTCCCGCTGTGTAGATGGTGTGAAAACTTTATTTAAGATGTGTCAACTCCAGCTATGTAATTAACATAGCTGGTGTTGTGTATCTTACTTCGACCTTCTGCTGCAGTGTAGACCAGGGCTTGGAGTTCTTGGTTCACAAGGGCCTGTACCTCCCAGTGTTTTATTGGGAGTGTTTGTGCCTTGCAGAAACACCTTTTTATTTTTTTTAGCATGAACTAATGTATCTGTGAATTAGGGATGTAAAATTTCGATTAATTGAATAGTTGATGCACTTTGCATCTAATATTCAGTTAGTTAAGGGTGCTTTTGCTTTTGAAGTGTAGCAACAGTCCCAGGGCTGTTGCTACACTTCAAAGGTGAAAAGCACTGTAGGAGCATGGGGCCAGTGGGGGACTCAAGTAGTCCCCCACTGGCCGCATGCTCCCCATGGCATTTCAAAGTGGCAGCGGCGTATGGAGTCCGCATGGAGTTCCCAGCTGATCCAGGGCTCCATGGAGTGCTGCCACTATGAAACACTGTGTACAGCCTGGGGCCAGTTGGGGGACTGGCCCCAGGCTGCATACAGCATTTCAAAGTGGCAGCACCACGTGGAGTCCTGGGGGTCTGGCCCCTGGCTCCATGTGGCACTGCTTCTTTGAAGCACCTCCTTCTCTTCTCTTCTCCCCCCCCCCCCCATGCTGCCTCTTTCTGATAGAAGCAGCAAGGTGGAGGGGGGAAGCGACAAGTCGACTAGCCTGTTGACTGTCTGATAAGCATTTGCTTATTGGATAGTCGACTAGTTGTTCACTTCCCTACTGTGATTTAATTGCAGGAAAATGAAAAGTAAGCACAATCAGAAATAAAGATTGTTTTGACAGATTTAATCTTAAGGAAGATGTTTACAGAACAGAATTAAAAGATTCACCATGTGCATACTCTTGACAACCTGTTTGATTCTAAAGTCTTAAAAAAAAATGGTTTCCAGTGTTGACTTTTCTTCTGGGGCAAATTGTTACCAATGACAGTAAAACATGTTTTCCAGCATTCTGGATGAGTGTTTGTTTTCTGTGGTGTTGATGATCCATTTGATCCTATAGTTGCATTTGAATCTAAAGAAGTTGTTTTGAACAGTATCTTTAATTTCTGTATCTAACCTACTCATGAAGGGGAAGAGGAACCTTTCAACAATTCTTGTAAACATCTTGTAGATGAAAGAGGTAACTTGAAAGAATAATTAAAAGAGACTGTTATACTGGGGCAACTATCAAGCATAAATAGAAATAAATGTTCATAATATTTCTTATTGTCTGGCAGTTATACTGTATTGGTAATAAACACTATATTTATTTATGTCTAAACCAAGCTTTGCTCCTGCAGTACTTGGCTTCTCATTTGGTTTTTATTCTTATAATGGAGTGCACTCACCACTTGTGAGCACCTTCTGTTGGGGGGAGGGGAGGGGGAGTGAACTTGCACGCTCCTGGCAGCCCTGTTGGCTGTTAGCCAGAGGGCTGACCCACCTGATGAATCAAGTCACACATATTCTAAACATATGAAGGAGCCCCTTCTTTGGGGCTGTCCCTGAAATGTCTGCAGTTCTGTCTTTGGGCTCAGTTCTCAGCCCCTGCTGGGCTAGCTCTAAGTCTACCCCTGCTCTGTCAGAGTACATCTACACTACAAGACAAAGTCGAATAAGATCCACAACTTCAGCTATGTTAATTGTGTAGCTGAAGTTGAAGTAGCTTAACTCGGCTTTTGGCACTGTCTACAATACAGGAAGTTGAAGGGAGAACACTCTTCCTTGGACTTCCCTTACTCCTCGTGGAAGCAGGACTACTGGCATCAAGCAGTGTCCCTGTCAATTCAAATTAGTTGTCTTAACTAGATCCACTAATTCGAACTCTGGAAGATCGACAGCAGCAACTTCGCTCTTCCTCTGTAGTGTAGACATACTCTTATAGAGCAGTGCCCCAGGGCTTTCTTTGAGGAGACTGTCCTCAGAGGTTCTCACTGATTCAGCCCTCAGCCAGGTCACCTCTCACATTCTGTCCCCTTCTAGGTGTGAGGGGTAGAAGAATTCAACAAATGGTTGGGGCTCTCTAGTGTTTCCAGTGCCCGTTAAACTCCAGACGTATCTTTGGGATTCTGAATGAAACTTGGCCTCTTCTTGGGGTTTTTACCACCTTCTCAGTGGCTGGGGGAGACCCAGGCCCACCTGATACTCTGAGTCCCTCCCAACCAGGGACCCTACAAATAGCAGCCACCTGCTTCTTCCTTTAACTCTGTTGCTGCTGCTATTCTGTATCCCTTGCTAAACAGCCCTTTCCTTTTCACCCTTATCTTAGGGTTCTCTCTTTCCTGCTTGAGCATGGTCTCTCCCAGGTTTCCTCACCTGCAGAGTCTCACCACCTTCCAGTCCTGCCTTACCGTTCTGTTTCTAATCAGCAACTCATTTGCACAGCTCCTGCAGCTACTTTTAACTGAGACTCCTGCATTCTGGCTGCTTCCCTACAGTCTCTCTAGGTAAGCCTGGAGGATTTGCCTTCACTGCTCCTTTTCTGGGGTAAGGTTTCTAGGACCATGAGACCTCCAGCAGGGAGCCTTGAAAGGCTGGGTACTCCCTGCCACAATTCTCTAGTGGAGTATTAAAGCCCTTTGTGGGACAGTCACAGAACTATAGTAGTAACAGGTTTTTGATGTTGACTGGAAGAGCTGGCCATACTCTGATCTCAAAATTTTTGAGTGAAATTGTAACCTGTAGTTCTGACTGATTTTTTTACCTGACTTACACAGTTTTTGTACTGATGTAAGTATTTCTGTTTGTGGTTCAATTATTTTTCCTGAAACAGTTAGAACACCTAATGTGGATGCAGTTGCACTAGTACAACCTATTCCCCTGCCCATATGGGAATAAGATATACTGATATAAACATTTATACTTGTATAACTGCTTCCACACTGATGGGGAGGGGACTGTACAATTATATCTGTTCTGATATAGTTAAAGTAGCACAACTTGTGTAAAGAGAGGGACTTCAATTAGACTTCCACTTGTGTAGTTGAGGAAAAAATGGCCCGATACTGCATGGGAGTGGGAGCTTACAACAGACTGGACCTGGAATTTGGTCCATGATTATGACTTAGATACAGAAGGAAGAGGCACTGAACTGCACTAGGGAAAACAGGAAAAAAATGTAGGTGAAATATCCTTCCTTTGGTATAAATGTCCTTGTCTTTCCAAGTTTGCTTCAGTAGAGTTCTGTGCTTGGCTGAAAATGAGATCCACAACAGTACCAATGCAGATAACTACACAAGTAATGTTGTTTTTTTATAACCATGCTTTAAGGAGATACAAAAATATGAACAGCCAATGGATAGAGCCTTGCGTGGATACAAAATTTGTATCTGCATCCACAAAAATGAGCCATGGATATCCGCATTGACATCGGTGGATATCAAGTGGATATCCACAGATCTGCAGGGATTCTAGTTACAAAATTTGTATGCACATCCATATCTACATCCACAAAAATGAGCTGCAGATATCTGCATCCACATCTGCTAATATAAAGAAGATATCTGGGGATTTGCACAGCAATTGATTTGTTTCTCTAGTTGTCCAATTTTAAATGCCATAATTAAGATGTTCCCTTTATTAAAAAAGTCCTCTAAGTTTCACTGTTAACAGGCATCAAATAGTTTCATTAATTTAATGTTTGGTTCCATTTGTATGAATTAATTTGTTGGTGATATTTAAAGTATGACATCTGAAAAGCTGAATCTGAAGTTTTTTGATTCCTCTCAGAATGACTAAACCAGGAGAATGATTCTTCGACCAGAGTGCGGGTTGAAAAGGTTTGAGAAATCTTTTAAATGAATTTGCTACATATAATGAGATTTTAGGAATATTCAGCTTGTGAAAACTCTTTGAATACAGCAGTGAGTTTTTGAAGAAGAAAACTGCAAAATTAATAGAGGTCAAATAGAGGTACAGATCTCAGGGAGAGCTTCAGAATATGGATGCTTGCTGCAGATCTAGAAAAGTGGACACTTTATGTAGGAGACTGAGTTATCAGTCTTCTAAAAATTGTTTCAAGAGGAGCAAGACCAAAGTGCATAAATGAAGAAATAATGTGGCACTTATTTTCCTGTGTTGATCTCAGAGAATTGTATGGCAGAGTAATGGTTCCCTTTTATATTTCTCAGAGCCTAAGACATATTTGGACAACAGCATAATTCAAGAAATCTGTGTCAAAATCAGTTTTCTTGTGTGTGGTTTAAAGAAATATGACCTTGTTTTAACAATTTAATTTTATTACATGACTGACACAACTTTACATAATAGGAAGGAGCCTGAAACATCACCAAAGAAATATAGGATTATAACAGTCTTTTTTTAAGTAATAGGGCAGGATGGTGCCTGCATAGGAAGATTTGTGTCAAATGTTTAATAATGTTCCTGTATCTTTGTATACTTAAGCTGGTAGAATGAGTCAGAGATGAATGGCTCTTTGCTACTGTTGCAGTTAAAAGTAGATACCCCAGAAAGAAATCTGATATCACTTTACAGAGTCATCCTGTTAATTAATGCTGGATTATAGTGGAAATTCTATTGAATTACTTACAGAACCATCATTATGCCAGGTGGCTTAATCATGATTAATTTATTGCATTAAATGCCAAAGGGATTAATAATGTCTGTGTCTTTATATTCTGGATTCATAGATTTTTAAGGCTAAAAGGAAACATTATTATCATCTAGCCTGACCTCTTACATAAGGAAGACCAAAGGAGCTTGCCCAGTAATTTCTGCATCAAGCGCATTATGTCTGTCTGAGCCATAGCATATTTTTCAGAAAGAGAACTAATCTTTAAATCAATACTGCAAATGATGGAGAGTCCACCATATCCCTAAGGTTCGTTGTTCCAACAGATGACAATCTTGCTGTATTTTTAAAAAAGAAAAAATTCAGACTAGAAATGAAGAGCAATTTTCATTCTCTATCTTCAGCTTCCAACCACTGGATCATGCTGTTTCTTTTCCCCCCTGGTAGATTAAAGAGCTGTCTACTGTTAGAAATAAATAGATGTCAATCAGCTGATTACAGTGACTTTTTGCAGTCTATCAGTTAACCCAGTTTTCAGTCCATTTAATATGGGCTACACTGATGTGGCACAGTGCCACATCGGTCTTTTTTTAATCTGAATGTCCCATGAAACTAAGGGTATATGTACACATAAACAGCTACAGAGCTACAGCTATATTGTTTTGGTGTAGGCGCTACCTATACCGATGATAGGGATTCTCATAGCATCATGGGTAATTCCACCTCACCAAAAGGCTATAACTATACTGGAATTTTTTCACTGACCTACACTGTCTCAGCAGGGGTTAGGTTGGAATAGCTGCATCTCTCAGAAATTTGGATTTCAAAGACATGGATTTTTCCTGGGGGTACATGTGCACAGCAGGGCTAAAGTTGAATTAAGCTACACAACTTCTGCTACGTCAATTGCGTAGCTGAAGTCAAAATAGCTTAATTTGGCCTTTGGCTCTGTCTACACAGCAGGAAGTCGAAGGAACACTCTTCCTTCGACTTCCCTTACTCCTCATGAAATGAGGGTTACCAGGAGTCGGAGTAAGAAGTCCTCCAGCTCAGTATTTGAAATAAAGGCTTGTAGTGTAGAAGTGCACTACATTATTTCGGAATAAAGTCATTTTTCTGAAATAATGCTGCTGTGTAGATGTACACTGAGAGATGTAGCTATGCTGATGTAAGTTCCCAGTGAAGGACAGTCCTTAGTCAAATACCTTACTGAAGTCTAAGTATAATGTTATGCATGCAATTACCTTCCTGCTTCAAAGTGATACCGGTTATTGTAGTTACCAAATAGAATAGGTTTAGTTTGAATAACTTCCTTAGTTTTTAAAAAAGAGCAAACAGTTTGGGCCATGTTGGTGAAAATACGATTATAGTTAGTCTTGTCATACAGCAGAATTTTGTACTTTTTGACATTAGGATGTTGTTGCTAGCCATTGAGAGCTTGAAACTATAGACTTCTGAGTCCATATGGCCTTTTGCAAGTCTGATGTCATTACTGTGCAGTGTGCTGTCCTACAGCTGCAGTTGAGAACAGACAAGTAAATTTAATGAAGTGGAGGTCTCTGCATTGGCTTTAGAGAACTGTCTATGGCGGTTAGTCCTGAAGACCGAAAGGACAATAGCTAGGGTCAAAAGTTGATATCTCTTTCCAGCAGTAGTTTGTTCAAAAGAGACGTAAAACGATTGGAGAAGATCCTTCTACTAATAATCCAAATTGCTAATAAAAATACCCAAATAACCAAAAGCAGTAGTCATCTAGGCTCAGATCCTCAGTGATATTTAGATGGAGACTTCCCATTGAAATGAATGAGAGTTAAGAACCTAAATAATTTCTAGGGTCCAGATCTTCAAAGGTAACTTCCCACACTCTTTCT
Organism: Pelochelys cantorii; assembly: GCA_032595735.1. NCBI lineage: Eukaryota > Metazoa > Chordata > Testudines > Trionychidae > Pelochelys > Pelochelys cantorii. The sequence goes on from CM064326.1 coordinate 48,901,318, forward strand.
GAAACAAGACATATCTGAGGTGACTTGTGAATATGCTCTGCCCCTCTCTTTGGCTATGTATAGACTGCCACGTTTTGTTGGAAAAAGGTACGCAAATTGTGCTCTGCAATTTGCATACCTTTTTCCAAAGTTTTGTCGAAGAGGCTTTTCTGAAATTTGGCCCATCTGCACTGGACCAAGTTTTGGAAAAACCTCCTTTTTTTGGAAGAGCCGCCCTTCCTCATGGCACAAAGAAGACAAGGCTTCCAAAAGAGCGCATCTGCTCCACCGCAAAAAATATCAGAAGGGAAGATGCATTCCCTGGACATGGTGGAGTTTTTCTGGGATACCTCTGGTTTTTCTGGTATCCTGGAAGAACACTGTAGTCTAGACAGCCATTCTCTTTCTTCTGAATCCTGACTGCTGCTGGTGGTATGTTCCCTTGGGAGGTCTAGTCATGGTAAGCAATTGTAGGGAGCTGTGAATAAGGAAAATTTATTTGGTCTGGGTGATCCTATATGAATGCCTGAGCCAGAATCATGGTATCAAGGTTTTCATACTTATCACCGTGATATTTGAGAACGGGGTCATATCTCCAGGAGGGAGGGACCTGGACCAAGGTAAATGCGCTGAGGTCAGGACTAGGGTTGCCAGATGTCAAGTTTTTGAGAGGAACACCTGATCAAAAAGGGGCCCTGGTGGCTCTAGTCAGCACTACTGACTGGGCCATTAGAAGTCCAGTTGGTGGAGGTGGTAGGTTCTCTGCCTGGATCCATGTGGCTCCCCAGAAGTGGCAATGTGTCCTTTGATTCCTAGGCTTAGGGGCAGCCAAGGGGTTTCATGTGCTGGTCCCTCCCTGAGCACCAGCTCCGCAGCTCCCATTGGCCAATAACTAACCACAGCCAATGGAAGCTGCAGGGGCAGCAACTGTGGCAGTGCACAGTCTCTTGGCACAGCTCCTCCTAGGAGTTGAAAGACATATTGATGCTTCTGGGGAGCCTCCCAAGGTAAGTGTAACTGCCACCAGGCAAACTCAAACCTGGGATCTCTGGAGCTTAGTAGTGGAGCCTCTACAGCTTGAGTTATAAAACCAGCTAGCTCTCAGCTTAGGCTGTAGAGCTCCCTTCTTCTCTCTTGCTGTAAGTGGTTTAAGTGTCACTACATGGGAACCACACTAGGTATGTGGGTTACATAAGCCCCACACCCAGAGCCTGTACCCTTCATTCCCTCATGTCCCAACCCTTTGCCCCAGGCCTGAGTCCCCTCCTGCACCCCATGCACTTAATTCCTGGGCCTACTGCAGAGTCCTCACCCCTCCCACCCAATCCACCACCTGAGCCTAGAGTCCCCTCCTATGCCCTTAAATTCTCCTTTTTTGGCCTCACCCCAGAAGCTGCACCACTAGCCAGGACCCTCACGCACATTCCAACTTCCTGCCCCAGCCTGGAGGTCCTTTCTGCATCCGAATGCCATCTTGAAGCCTGCACCCCAAGCCCACATACTCCAGTCCTCTACTCCTGCTCAAAATTCCCTCCAGGACTTTGAATTCCTTGGCCCAGTCCAGAGCCCTCTCCTATATTCCAAATCCTTCATTCCTATCCTGACCCCAGAGCCAATATCCCCAGTAGGAGTCTGTGTAACCCACACACCTAGGCTTTGTCTACACTGGAGGCTTCTTGCGCAAGAACATCTTGTGCAAGTGTTCTTGTGCAAGAAGTCTTGCGCAAGAAAATGTCCACACTGCCATGTTCGAACTGTGCTTTTGTGCAAGAGTACCCATGGCAGTGTGGACACTCTCTTGCACAAGAAAGCTCTGATGGCCATTTTAGCCATAGGGCTTTCTTGCGCAAGAAATCCCTGCCAAGTGTCCAAACTGCCCTCTTGTGCAAGAGCTCCTGTGCAAGAGGGCTTACACCTGTTAAAAAAGAGCATAGCTCTTGCGCAAGAAGCCCTCTCTTACCACGCTGTACTGTAAATTTCCTTGCGCAAGAGCAGGCGGGCACTGTGGACGCTCTGCAGATTCTTGCGCAAGAACGGCCGTATTTGCGCAAGAAACCGTGAGTGTAGACATAGCCCTAGTGTGGTTACTGAGCAATGCAAGTGGTACCTAGACCACAGCAACAGTTAAGATCAAGAGACCTCTACAGGATGGGCTGGGAGCCAGGTGGCTTTTAGCTCAGAGGGTAGAGGTTCCTATACTCAGCTCCAGAGGTTCCCAGGTTCAAATCTGCCTGGTGGTGGTTACGTCTGCACCCCTTGTCCATGAGAGCCCCTCCCACACCCTGAAACCTTCATTTCTAGCCCCACCCCAGAGTCCACACCTCCGGCTGGAGCTCTCAACCTTCCTGCACCCAACGAAATGCCTCAGTGGATGAAAATGAGCAAGTTAGTGAAAGTGGGGGAGAGTGAGTTAGAGAGAGGGGGGTGGAGTGAATGGTGGTGAGCTGTCTGGAAAAGGCAAGCCATGTCTGAGGTGGAGAACCAGGGGGAGGGGTGAACTGATCCTTTTATATGCTATTGCAATATAAAATGCAGAGTGTAGACTGGGTGGTAGAAGATACTATAAACTTGCAATGACATCATAGAAGGCTTCATAAATGCCTAGATAAGCCCATAAATGCAAATTTATTGGTAGCACCTTTCTGGATTGCAAAACTGAGTTTGACCTTGGCTATGAAGTAAAAGTACCTAAAAGCATTTTAGTTTTATTTTTCATAATTAGTCATGCAAAAGCCAACTGCATGGTAAAATAGACAAGTGAGATGTTAAGAAGCATTTGATTGCAAATATGTCGCCTCAAGATGGTAACATTATTTGTGTCTCTGTTAAAACAAAACACAGCATTTCATTTATCTACATTGTAAATAAAACCATTACAGAAAAGTAGACTCTAGTTATTATGTATTTATATTGTTTGATTATTGAAATCTGTCTCATTTGTAATGTGTGTGTAGATTTGGGAGGATTAGATAATCGGTGAATGTCAGTAAGCATTGATTTCACTGTATATTCACAAACTGAAAGAATGCTTCCATTAATAAAAATAACAAGTTACAGCTAGGCAAAGTAAGAAAAAAGTTCCATGAGGACTTATTTGAGTTTGATTTCAGGATATTTGCTTTGCGTATTTTGACATATGATGATGACAATTTGTGTTTTAACTGCTGTAAAGCTTGAACTTTTTGAAATCAATATCTATGAATAACCCCCTTATTGTCTTCCCCATCCATAACATCCCTCAACTGTGAAATATTTAAATTGATGAAAACAAAACCAAAAAAGCTTAAAACCAATAATTTTGCTCAACTGTGAAAATTTACATTGATTAAAATAGAAAAATCCTTAAATGAACACTGATATTATCTCTTGAAATGATAAAAATCAAATTCTAGTAGGCCTAAATATATATATAATGTACAACTTTCTCCTTATTTTGCACCTGAAAAACTTTCCCATGGTTTCATCCAGGGCAGCCTTTTCCTGCCCTGAAGCTCCTCACACACTTATCAATTTCTCTCCTCCTTCCCTCAGTCCCTCTGAAGTAACTGGCTCTTGCCACTGTTGGAAGACAGGATATGGATCCAGTGTGGCTGTTCTATTCTGCATGTTGTATAGGAAGCTAACTTTGTAAATATCCATACCTTACTGTGCTACCCTGAAGAAAAGAGCAAAAGGATAGTTCAAAGGCTGCTTCTGCTCATATCAAGAAAAGCTGCAACAACCCTTCCTCTGAATCTCTGGGAAATATTTGTGACCTCTGCCAATACTCTTTTACAGATCATCCAGGAGAGTGACTCTTTTAAAAAGGGGTGGGTAGTAATTTACACTCTCCTTTGGAGAACAAGGATGTTGCTGAACTAACATTAATGATAGCTGTTGTTGCACACTGGGTATGTCTTCACAGCAAAGAAAAACCTGTGGCTAGTCCATGCCAGCTCACTTGATCTTGCAGGGCTGTTTCATTGCTTGTGTAGACTTCCAGGCTTGGGCTGGAACCCAAGAGCTAGACTTTTCCACCTCCCAGGTTGTAGATTCTGTGCTCCGCCCCAAGCCTGGAAGTCTGCCCAGCAATGAAACAGCCCCACAGCCTGAGCCTGACTTGGCTGGCAGACACCAGTTATGGGTACCTAATTGCTGTGTAGATGTACCCTCAGAAGGCGGCTGTTTAGGGCTTGAGGAATTTTGGATCTGGATCTCAACTTCATGGATGGGGCCATGGTTTAGAGATAACAAAACCTTCAGTGAAAATGATATCATTATAAGAGTTAATTATCTGTATATAATAGTGGCAGCAACTGAAGCATCTGTTATCATAAATGTCTCTACCTTAATGGGATTTTCTGACTTCTAGTGTAAATTGTAATTTTATAAAAAATCTTCTTTTGTGGCTCACGTCTATTGTCTTTGCCCTTTCTGTTTAGTCTGTATCTGCACATATGCTCTGTATCAGGGCATGTATAGACTACATCACTCTTTTGAAAGAGGGATGTAAATTAGATAGATCAAAATTGCAAATGAAGCCGGGATTTGAATTTCCCGTGCTTCATTTGCATAATGGCGGCTGCGCGTTCTTTCAGAAAAGGGTATTTCGAAAGTGAAACCGCTGTCTAGATGCGGTTCTTTTTAAAAAAAAAAAAAAACAAACAAACAAACAAAAAACCCCTCCTTTTTCGAAAGATCCTGTACAGGAGATCCGAGGAGTACAGGATCTTTCGAAAAAGGTTTTTTTTTCGAAATGACCATATCTAGACAGCGGTTTCACTTTCAAAATACCCTTTTTCGAAAGAACGTGTGGCTGCCATTATGCAAATGAAGCGTGGGAATTTCAAATCCCGGCTTCCTTTGCAATTTAAATCTGTCTAATTTACATCCCTCTTTTGAAAGAGTGATGTAGTCTAGACATAGCCTCAGTCTTCAAGGTAAGTGTGAACTGCGCAATATAAAACTGTAACTGGAGTCTTGTGCTATGCATTGCCTTTCTTTCTGATTTGTACAGTGGAGGGGAATGCAGCTTGCATGAGGAAAAGTCACTTAGGCTCTCTCAGTAAACTAGTTTGCAGAAGAAAATTCATTTGAAACTAAAACTTAAAGTGAAACTCTCAGGTATATTGTGAAAATGTCACCTCACATTTGGCATCAGACGTGGTTTCTGCCTCTGTTTCTCCACTCATGTAAGCCTATGGGCCAGATTGGTGAAGCTCTCATCAGCATCAGTATTTCACATTCTTTTCCAAGGGATGCATTTATTGCATTCCTGTTCTTGATTGTGCATTTAATAAGTCAGGAAATAAGAGGGAATTCTCCATGGGCATACAATGTTTTCAAAAACAAATGTAGGGATCTGCTAGTTTATCCTCCAATCTTTTGAGTTATAGTAGCATTCCTACTTCACTACTGGCCTTTCATATTATTCAGGAATCTATTCCTGTAAATATCAATAGTCTAAAGTGTAAGATAAAAAGCAAAACACAAATATGAATTTCAAGTGCAGTTTCTGCTTGGAGCAAGAGTGCCTGTTGGCATTAAAAAAAAATCAAGATGTTCCCATTTGAATATGAAATAAGATCCAAGCTTAAGGGAGATCCTTGCTTTCTGAGACTTGTACTCTCAAGAGTAACACAGTAAGTTGAGGGATATTGTTCATCTATATTTAGGATTTTATGAACAGGGGGAAACTTGAATTTTGGTACATAGCTTGCTTTAAAATGTATATTTTACCATCTTTACACTCTTAGGAGAATTAAAAATATTTTATACTTAGGCACCTAAGCTACTGCTAAATTAGAGAGGAATATATGAATTTGTGAACCTGCTTCAGCATTTAAAAGGAATCTTTGTATCCCTATTTTTCCCTTTGAATACATTTTCCACTCATGTTAAATTTCAGAGACTACTTTGGTAATACTTCTTGGGCAATTGGCTTGGCATCTGTTAATTTAATTCCCCGTACTACTGTAATAGATATAAATTAGAACTCTAGGGATCACTGATACTGTTCAATGAATAAGATGAAACTTTGAAGGATATGAAAGGAATTGCATTGCTATTACTGCAAGTGGTAATGTACAGAGCTAGAGGGAGGTTTTACCATACCATAGTCTTCTGAGGGAGCTGGGGAAGGAGAGTGGATAGTCCAAAGACCCAAACCCAGAGTTCCTGTATATGAAGTATTTTTGCTTCATGTTTTTATATAGACCTCCCCCCCCCCCCACAGTAAAAGCATTCTCTGCTCTCTCTCATTCTCTAAAACAATCCATTCTTAACTCCCACTGCCTTGTCAGTTAGCACCCAGTGTCCCTTCTTGCCTTCCTCTCTGTTCTCAGGTGTACTGTCTACAGTTGCTGCTTCAGGTTCTCCCTCAGCTCCATCCTGGATCCCTTCCAATCTGACTTCTGCCATTTCTACAGCACTGAACCTATTCTCACTAAGATCTCAAATTACCTTTCAAGGGTGAGGTGTCAGGACACCTTCTGATCCTCATCCTCACTTCCTTCTCTGCTTTTGGTACAAACAAATGTTCTAGAGCTGATTAAAAGTCAGAATTTCCATCACAGGCAATTCCGATGCCTTCCTATTTGTTTTCCTGCTGGAGTGGGGCAAAAAGTCAAAATATCAACCTTTTTATTGAACTAATATTTCAAAAAAAATCCTATTTGGAAATGTGAGATGTTTGTTGGAACATTTTTTTTTATTGGAACATTTCGATAGTCTGAACTGAAATGTTGTGTTTTGGTGTGCTGAATCAAACAATGTTTTGAGTTCATTCAGCTTTCAGTTGCATCTGTCTATGGGCAAGGTTCCTTGGCTGGACTACATCTCCCATGATGCACCATATTGTTTGATTAAAGGGAAGGTTGCAGTGCATCATGACAGATGTATGAACCTGCTCCTGAGAAGCTAATGGGGAATGAAAAAACCCCAAACTATAGCTCCCGTGAAACACTGCAGCAGCATAAGTAGATGCAGTTTAATGTTGACCTGTACAGAAGTTTTGTTCAGTTCAGCAAACAGAAATTTTTTGATCTGGATCAGACTCATTCAGAACAAAATTTTGCTTTGCCTTTTCTAATGGAAAATGAAAAAAATCTAACTCAGAATTTTCCTACACGAAATTCCATGTAGTATAAATTGCACTTTCCATAAACATGTAAGCAGAAATTTCCCAACAAGTTCTAAATCATACCAGCCTTTTTGAAATCTTAACCATCCTTTAGCTTTCATGAATCCATCTTCTCCTAGTTCTCCTCCTCCTGTTTTGGCTGATCCTTCAGTGGATGGTGATCCTCCTTTTGTTTCTTGTCTCCACGGAGAGCTGTCTTTGCTCTGCATCCTTTCTCTGATTATATTTTTCATCTCATGCAGCTTCAATTACATGTCCACAACTCACAAATCTACTGTTCCACTCCTGATCTGACTCCCACCCTCCAGGGCTACATCTTGGCTTATCTCTCTGATCTACCCTAAATGCTTCACTGTCAATTTAAAACTATCATGGTGAAGATGGAACTTTCCTTCTTCCTCTTCCCCTCCTCTTTCTCTATCATGGATGATGGTACCACCATCCTCCTTTGTCTCCCTCTTCCCTCTCTCTTTTGCCATGCATCCCCAAACTTATTGTTGCTTCCTGCATAACATCTGCTCTGTCAGCACAGCTAACACTCTCATAGAAGCCCTCATCGCCTCCTGTTTTGATTACTCTCTGGACAACACATCACCCACTTCAGTCCATTTCAAAAACAGCTGCTGTGGTGCTTGTCACCCCATCACTTTCTTCTTTGAATTCCTCCCGGGTGATTCTTTGTGGCCACATCAAGTTCAGATTATCCTCATTGTTAAGGTTCTTTGCAGCTTTGCCCATCCTTCTGTGTCTGTTTTTGTAAACCACACAAAGTGATGCTAGCCTCATCTGCCCACTTGTCCAGTTCTCCCTCAAGCACCTTTGCACTACTTCCACATTGGTCTTTAACCAAGGAATGGCCTGTTAGAACAAGTCTGTAAAGCAACTGCCACTTTCACCCCCTACTGCCATTATACCAACTGATAAAAGCTAGCTAAGGCAGGGGTGGGCAAAGGGGCCTCCGTTGGCCAAATCTGGTCTGCCAAGCCGGTGAATCTGGCCCACGGCCACCCTGCTGCTCCCCTGCCCCCAGGCCAATTGAGATCTGGGGATGGAGAAGCGCACAAAGTCCCGTTTCTCCCCCCGCGCCCTCCCCCACACACACCAAGGGCGCATGGCGGTTAGAGAAATGCCAGCTGATTTAAAATATTTCTCTCTAGCTGCCGTGCATCCCTGGCAGGGTGGGGACAGGGGTGAGAGACTTCATGGACTTCCCCTATCTCTAGGCCCTGATTGACTTGGGGGTGGTAGAGAGGGGAACGCGCGAGGTCTCCTCCTGCTGTGGCACCTAGCGGGAACCGCCAGCTGTTTTAAAACAGCTGGCGATTGTCTCTGGTGGGAGGGGGGGGAAGACATCACATGGTCCCCCAACCCCAGGCCAATCAGGGTCTGTGGGGTGGGGGAGGGGAGACACGAAAAGTCTCCTGGCCCTGCCCCTTCTGGGGCGGCCTGGGGTTGCTTCAGAAATTTATTAAGTGGTCCGTCCCCCCTTAAAAATGATTGCCCACCCCTGAGCTAGGGGTTAGTGGGAACTGCTGATTATTATTTATTTAAAATCATAATAGTTTTTAAACCATTTGAAACAGTCAAGTGAAGCACACACTTAAATTAGTGTTTCTCAAACAAGGGTCTGAGGGGATCTCAGGGAGTTTGAGGGTACTCCAGGCAGTCTGTCAGCCCTGCTAATCATCTCCTCCCCTTCCCACCCTCAACTTTTTCCCCTCCTTTCCAGAAGGGAGGGAAAAAGTGGGAATGAAGCATATTCAGGTAAGGAAAGAGATGGGAAAGAGAAAGGGCAGAGGTGGGGCCTTAGGGGAAGGGATGAATTTGGGGCCGGGTCTGGGGCTGAGGGAGGAGGTGGCTTGGGGTGGGTCTGTGGGGAAAAAAATTTAAATAAAAATGGGGGTCCTCAAGTTGCTAAAGTCTGAACTGCTGATTTGTATAATAAAGCCTGGCTTATCTACTGATGTAAAGCACTCTTGATCTCAAGAGATTTGGGAGGGAGTTAATATTCTTGTTCCCATTTTACAGATGGGGAAACTGAGGCACAGAGTAGATGCATGACTTGCCCTACATCCTCCAGCATGCCAAGGGCAGTATCAAGAACAGAGCCCAGGTCTCCTGAAGCCTAGTCCAGTGCTCTTCCCAATAAGCTACCCTGCTTCTCTGTAACTCCATCATATTGTGGCTATTATCATCTTGCTTTCTGTCCTCTGTTTATTACACCCTCTTGTCTTAAACTGGACTGTAAGCTTTTTGGGGCTGGGACAGTATCAGAATATATGGGTACAGAGCCTGGCATAATAAGTACCAATCCAAAGAGTACTGTCAATTCTGGACACAATCACAAGGCAAATAATAAGTAAAACAATCCCAGTGCTGAGAAGATGTCAGTGAAAAGTAGTTTCGCTGCAATAAATTATGGGCTTGGGGATAACAGGCCAATTTTAATATTGATTTTCCTGTCTACAGAAAATTGCTAACAAAAAGAAGGAAAAGCTGCTATTTTCTACCTGAAAAACTGTCTTTGTGATTTGAATGGTTTCTGATAGTAGCTATTCTCTTGCAGGCTTTTCCTCTCTTGTGTTTTGCAAACCTATCCATTTGTAAAAACTTGCAACTCTGATGTCAAGTAAGGCTACCACTTCAAAACAGTGATGAGGAAATACAAAGAAAATTACTGAGGGCCTGATTCTCCTCTCTCATATGCTTTTTACTTCAGAGCATCTCCACTGAATTCATTGGAATTACAGTAGTGTTACACTGGAGTCAGTGAGAGGCCTTTTATGGAAGTCTGTCATTTACTACAGAACCTCCTACCGTGCGGTAACTCAAGTGGGGATTTAAAGTGAAAAGTAATAAAGCATAATGTTGTCTTTGTGAAGTGGAATTTGTGTGTGCATTGATGTGATCTGTATTTCCTTCTGACTCGTAGAAGGAAATCTCCCCAGAAAATTAGTGGCGACAATAATTTAGCAAACCATCTTCCCTAGTAGTTAGTTCTCAGCACAGTGCTGGGGCACACCATGCTGCCAGAAGGGGCATTGCTGGGTTGAGAGAGAAAAGAAGTCTGATCACTTGTGCTCATGAAAGTTCCAATTACGACTTCTGGAGTGGAACATAAAACCAGGCAAATAATCTGTTTTCAGATTTAGCAACTAGCCCAAAATTCAGCTCTGGTTTGCGGAAAGATTTGTTGAGCTTTACTGATCCTTTGAGTGAACCTGGTTCCACTTTTTAAAATCTTAGTTTCCTTCTAATAGGCCTTATTCTCACTCGTTTGTTGGCTCCCCATCCTACGTGTTTTGAGGCTGGCATCTTTCTAAATCCTCTAGAAATGTCTTCAAGGTTGTCAATTTGCTGCCCATCTGTGGGATTAGGAAAGCCTCGTTTCACCTCACAGATGTGGCTTTAGAGGCAATTTTACTTTTATTCTGGGGCCTGATGTACCACTAGAATGCACCCTGGGAATTGGTACTTGGGATATTTATGATGCTATAGGATCTATTTTTGGCAAGAACATAGGTTCAAGAACATGGAATTTCTACCCTGTAAGGGTACGTCTTCACTGCACGCTTATTTCAAAATAAGCTATTCTGGAAGAAATATTCCGAAATAGCTTATTTCAAAATAGCACATCTACACTACAGGCAAGCCTCAAAATTAGTCTGAGGCAGGCTCCCCTAATGTGGATGTGCTACCTCAGTTTAGAGCCCCAGGAGGCACTGGGGAGTAATTAGTTTTAATGGGCCTGGGGAGGAGCTATTTCAAAATAGCAGCAGTGGAGCATCCACATTACTGCTATTCCGAAATAACTATTTTGGAATAGGTGTTCCTCCCCGTAGAATGAGGCTTACAGAAGTTGGAATAAGCTGTCCGTTATTTCGAATTTATTTTGAAATAACAGAATTGCTGTGTAGACACTCGCATTGTTACTTTGGAATAATGGCCGTTATTCCGAAATAACACTCCCGTGTAGACCTACTCTGAGTAAGTAAAGTCCTCTAAAAATAGCCAGGGAATATGAAAATGGGCCAACTGCAAAAATAGTAAAAGGTTTAGGTTTGGGGCTTTTTATATTTTGTTAAAAGGATTTGGAATCTGGGTATCAGACAAGCACTGTTACTTACACCTGTGTAAAAATCTGAACTGCATGTTACTCTAAAAATGGCTGATTCTCCACTACTTTGAATCCTGTGCAGTGACCTATGCCTGTACACAGAAGGTATAAAAGACTTCTATTATGGGTTGGTAGCCCTTTTTAGAGAACTAGACAATTGCACAAGGCTCAAGACAGTGGAGAATGAGGCTTCCAGTCTTCATGGTTGTCTTCCACTTCTCAGTTTCCCATGCCAACAGCACCCCAGGAAACAGTGTGAACATTGCAAAGAACAACTTTTAAAAAATATTAAATGCTTCTAAGATAACCAGAGCATCACGACTAGTGAAAGAAGAACCCATCTTTCATTTGTAAGTCCACTTAAGCATATAGATTTTGCCATCAGTCAAAGTAGGACAGGATAGCTTAGAAAACCTAACCTTTTATCTGTAACAGAAGACTATTTCCTTTATGAAAAATCTTTGGATGTCAGAAAAGACCTATTACTCTATTGAGAAGTCATCTTCCCACAGGTCTTGCAAAAATCAGACACCTTTATTACTTATTACTTTACATCTATTAAAATGCTGCTTCAGTGATGCTGTTGCCACTCGGAAAGGTCAAAGAATGCCACTTCGTACATCCACCTTCCCCCAAATACATAATATGTCTCTGCTAGTAACTGACAGAGGATTAATGGAGTCTCCATTTGTGCGCTATTGTATTTTTGTAGCGGAGATATTATATTAGAGTAGTTCCAATGGCTTCTTTCTCAGTGTACAGCTAGACTACACCAGTTTTTTGGAAAAAACTATGCAAAATGCATTTTGCGTAGCTTTTTCCGATTCTTTTGTCAGAAAAGGCTTTTCTGACATTTGGCCTGTCTGGACTCAGTCAAATGTCAGAAAAAACCCCTCTTTTGGAGGCCCCCTTATTCCTCATGGAACAAGGATTACAGGGGCTTTCGAAAGAGCGCGTTTGCTCTTCCGCAAAAAAAGTGGAAGAGCAAACATGTTCCCTGGACTCAGAACAGTTCTTCTGGGATATCGGAGGTATCCCAGAAAAATTGTGTAGTCTAGTCATACCCTCAGGTATAGTGTTAATGCTCTTTATTGGCACAACTCCAGTATTCTACTTCAGTTTTTCTCAACCAGTGGTTCGTGTACCCTTAGGGGTACTCGAGAGAAGTCTGGGGGGTACATCAACACAACTGAAATTTGGAGAAAACTGAATTTTTTATTTAAGTTTTACAGCGCTATATTATTTTTTGTACTTTTTACACCCAAAAATTTAATCGTCCGCCTGGCTACGTTTAAGTTGTTTAAACAAACATGTTGCGATGGTAGAAAAAAATTGTCTGAAAACTGTAGGTACTGGGGGTACTTATAAATTTTTTTTAAAGGGGGTACATATATATATATTTTTTTAAAGGGATAATTTATAAAAAAAAGGTTGACACACACTGTTCTACTCTATATTCTCCGAACCAGTCATTCACCAGGCACATTTCTGGCCTTTGCAGGATACAGAATGGTGATCTTAAAGGGACACGTGGCTCGCAATGTCTCCACAAAACATTGGGTGGAAAAAACATTCAACAAGTCTGGCTGACTTGCACATAAAAGCAAATGGTTGCATTCATTAAAAGTTAACTTTCAAGCACTCTTGGATACGAAGACCTGCCAAATAGTAGCTATGCAGAGATGTTACCGAAGCCCCTTATACATTGACATGAATTCTGCAAGAGTGCAGATTTCTCTGACAGCTGCAGATATGTTTTAAAATGGAGGCTTTTACTAATTGTGTGGAAATTGATAATAGTCTTACCTCTTATTTAATTTGATACTAAATTCAGTGTGTTTTATATTGCGTCTATTTGTAAAGAACAAATCATGTCAAACCAATCTGATAGCTTTCTTTGATAGGATAACAAGTCTTGTGGATAAGGGAGAAGTGGTGATGTGGTATACCTAGACTTTAGTAAGGCATTTGATACCGTCTCACATGATACTTTTATCAATAAACAAGGCAAACACAACTTAGATGGGGCTACTATAAGATGGGTGCATAACTGGCTGGACAACCGTACTCAGAGTAGTTGTTCTCAATCCTGCTGGAAAGGTATAACAAGTGGGGTTCTGCAGGGGTCTGTTTTGGGACTGGCTCTGTTCAATATCTTCATCAACGATTTAGATATTGGCATAGAAAGTACGCTTATTAAGTTTGCAGATGATACCAAGCGGGGAGGGGTTGCGACTGCTTTGGAGGGTAGGGTCATAATTCAAAATGATCTGGACAAATTAGAGAAATGGTCTGAGGTAAACAGGATGAAGTTTTAATAAAGATAAATGCAAAGTGCTCCACTTAGGAAGGAACAATCAGTTTCACACATACACAATGGGAAGCGACTGTCTACAAAGGAGTACGGCAGAAAGAGATCTAGGGGTTAGAGTGGACCACAAGCTGAATATGAGTCAGCAGTGTGATGCTGTTGCAAAAAAAGCAAACATGATTCTGGGATGCATTAACAGGTGTGTTGTGAGCAAGACACGAGAAGTCATTCTTCCGCTCTACTCTGCGCTGGTTAGGGCTCAGCTGGAGTATTGTGTCCAGTTCTGGGCACTGCATTTCAAGAAAGATGTAGAGAAATTGGAGAGGGTCCAGAGAAGAATGATTAAAGGTCTAGAGCAACAAGAATGATTAAAGGTCTAGAGAACATGACCTATGAAGGAAGGCTGAAAGAATTGGGTTTGTTTAGTTTACAAAAGAGAAGATTGAGGGGGGACATAATAGCAGTTTTCAGGTATCTAAAAGGGTGCCACAAGGAGGAGGGAGAAAACTTGTTCATCTTGGCCTTTGAGGATAGAACAAGAAGCAATGGGCTTAAACTGCAGCAAGGGAGGTTTAGGTTAGACATTAGGAAAAAGTTCCTAGCTGTCAGGGTGGTCAAACACCGGAATAAATTGCCCAGGGAAGTTGTAGAATCTCCATCTGTGGAGATATTTAAGAGTAGGTTAGATAAACGTCTATCAGGGATGGTCTAGACCGGTGGTCCCCAACCTTTTTGTGTGGCAGGCGCCGCACCGGTGGGTGATGTTTTCCTGCTGTGTCGCCCAGCTGGCTGGCCCCGTGCCAAGTGCGCCTGTGCCGGTGCCAGATACCCTAACACCCCCCCCCCCCACACACCCTCCGTGGCCATTTCACCGCTCCAGACTGGCCGCCCTGCTCCTGTGGCTTCCCCGCCGCGCTCCCTGGCAGGTTCTCCCGCCGCCGGCGCTTCCCCACACCCCGTCATGGCGTGAGTTTGGCCCGCAGCACGTGTGGCCTGTCCTCCCCCGGCCATCCCACATCGCGACCCTGACTAGGCAAGCGCACATAAATGCCCCGGCGGGCGCCAAGGCACCCGCAGGCATAGCGTTAGGGATCACTGGTCTAGACAGTACTTGGTCCTGCCATGAGGGCAGGGGACTGGACTCGATGACCTCCTGAGGTCCCTTCCAGTCTTAGTATTCTATGATTCTATTTTTAATTTTCAAGCTACTGAGGTATTTTTATTGAAATACACAACTGTCGTTTTAAAGGATCAGGAGAAGGAATCTGAAGATTTGGGAAGCTGGCGAGAGGACACTTAGACCTTATCTTCAGTTATTTATTCTTAGATCTGGACTTATTATACTCCGGTCATCTGAAGAAGTGGGGTTTGCCCATGAAAGCTCATGATACTGTCTAAATGTTTTGTTAGTCTTTAAGGTGCTACTAGACTATTTGTTGTTTTTTAAGATTTTCCTGTTACAGACTAACTTGGCTACCCCCCTGAAGCTAAGATGCTCTATGATCCATAGTCAATAGGAGCTGTAATCACCCATACCTGCAAAGGTGCATGTATGGGTGAGCCCTGGTGGCCCTCCGGGGACTATCCCTGGCAGATCAGATTCAGCCCATGGGTCGGTATTTCCCACCCCTGCTTTAGAAAATATGATTACACACATTAGGAATGTCTCTTTTCCATGTATTGCAATACAAGAATAACGGGGACCGTTGATTAAACTGAAAGATGATAAATTAAAAATTGACAAAAGAAAATAGATTAAAATGTAACATGTAATTAGCTTGTGGAATTCATTATCACAGAGTCCTTTAGATGAAGAATTTAGTACATTTCTAAAAGAGAACTGACATTTGTTTGGCTATCCAGTGTTACAATAGCTATTGAAAGGAATGTTGACCCCCATATTTCAGGGCTTACACCATCTGTAATATTTGGAGACCATGATGATACTTAATGGTGGGGTGGAGGGAAGCTTATCCCACTTCTGCCTCTTGCAGGGTCCTTCCTCTGAACCATTTTGTATTGAACACTGCTGGAGACATAATCCTGGCCTAGATAGATCTCAGGTCTGATACAGGATGGTGATTCATATGTTCCTCTCTGAAAATAGCTCCTATTTTCTTTATAGGAAAGTGCTCAAGGCATAAAATGCCATTGGTATTTATATAAGAATTTGACTAGAACAAATGTCAGACAATGAGCTGCTATTGGTGGCAGCCTTATCAAAAAGGCCAGCAGTTAAATGTGTAGAGAACAGCCGGATTGCTCTCTTAGACCAAAAGGCAGGTCAGATCAAAGCAGCCTGGTTGGAAGACTTCATTTCCACTTGTGCCTGCCCTGTAGACAAAAAGCACTCTAGTTTCTGGAGCTGTCAATCTGGCACTTCTCACAAGCATTAAGTTCACTTAAAAATTAAACAAGTGCCTTAGAACTGAATGTTAAAAACTTATTATCGATAATTGGGCTTTCTTCTCCCTGTGATAAGAGCACATAATCCTCCATTTGTAATGGAAATTGTGTATACTAATCTCAGGGGAAAATGGAGCCTATTGCAGGTCAAAGCTTTTTGCAGATGTTAGTAATGGATAGTCAGTTTGTGTATTAATATTCTGATATTTCCACTTTAGACAGAAAACTGATTGAACATGCTGGCTTGTTTAGTTAAACTATATTTTTCTGAAGAGAACCAATGATGTGTTCACACAAGCTGTGATTAAAACACTTACAATATAGAATTTGATTTTAGAGAGCTGTGTGAGTCCTGGTGACTGACAGGTCTTTCCATGTGATAAAAGCATTTCAGATTTCATTTCTGGCACTGCTGTTCGTGTGACTGGTTGAATGAATATTGCTCCTGTTGTGTCTGATTTCAAACCCAGCTGCTTCCCTGTCGTATATTCCTTTGTGGCCTTGGGTAAAACAGATTTTTGTGCATTTCTGCTGTGCTGTTCATGGCTTGACTTTTGAGGAATGTTGATATTTAAAATTGTAGAGTTGCCAGCCCTTTTCCAATAGAAAAACAGATGTCCTCATTTGCTGACCCAGTGTTCTCTTTGCTGATCCTGGAATTCATGCTAGGACATTCTTCCACCTGACCTACCTTTGCATCAAATCTGTATTGTAAAACCAAGCAAGATAAATAATAACAAAAGTAATTATCTAACTTTGTTAGTTGTATTGCTATAGTGCCTGGAAGACCTTGTCCTGGATCAAGAGTTCACTCAGCTGGAAGTTGTACAAACAAAGAACACCAACAAAAAATAGTTAAGTAATCAAACAGTCCCTGCCCCGAGGAGCTTACAATTGAAGTATAAGACAAGAGATAACAGATACTGACAGAATGGGGTGTAGAAGGAAACAACAAAACATGATAGCAGCATTCTCAGCACATCAGCAGCGGAACAGTTTTTGGTATCTATATGTAACTGTTATGTAACTTTATTTGAATAGAGCCCAGCTGTTGCTATTTCAGTTATGGTAAATGGTAAACCACATGCATCTCAACCATGTTCACTCTTTTAACAAAGAAAAGGTGATGTGCAATCTCTTTAATTGCAAAAGGCATGTGCGCGCGCACGCACGCGCACACACACACACAACATAACTATGGCCATGTCCTTTTCTATGCAGCCCTGTTATTTTCAGTAAAACCTGCTGAACATAACAATATAACAGATAATCTCCCTGATTCAGATTATACTTGCACCACTTTCCTTCCAACTCTTTCTCCATTGATTTCTGTTTAGGACTGGCTGGAAAATAAGAATCCTGTTCAGGTACATTTTTGAGTTTGATTATTTTTGTTCCAGATTGGGACAAAACTGAGTCCTTCTAACACTTTTTAGCGTTGGGGGGGGGGGGGAGAGAGAGAGAGACCTTAGAATAGTGAATAGCTAATAGCCCAATGATTTAGGCACTTAACTAGGACAAACCTGAATTTTCTATAAGTCCCTGCTCCCAATCAGATAGGTCAGACTCGGGGTCCAATCCCTTGTGCTATCAGAGTAGCCTAGTCACTATAATATTCTGGTCTAGATTTTTTTTTTCACTTCTTCAATCAGAAACTTCATTCTGGTATTGAAAAAATTTGGGTTTTGTTGAAAAATTCCTGACCTGCTATATAGCTCCAAGGAGATACACTGATATAAATGAAGGGTAACTAAAGTAAAGTCAGGCCCTAGGGAGTTAAGAGCAGCCAAAGAAATCTGGTAAAATCTCTGACTTTGATTGTCTAGGCACACTTCTTCTATATGTTCTGTGATTTATAAATTGAAAGTAATGGGGAGGGAAAAGAGCAAAAATGTGGCCTGGTTTTTTCATTTAACTGACAATGGGTAGTTTTAGTGCTGTCATGCAAGGCTGGCTTTTGCCTACCAAGACTGAAAAAAGACCACATTTTTCAAACTGAGTTTAACTAGATTTCCCCCCCCCCAAGGAAAATGACAGAAAATGAGTGCGCATATTGTTTCTGAGCACAAATAGTATAAATATAACTGTAACTGTGCAGTGACAGTTGTTGTCAAGTTACTGCTTCTCTGCACGTCTACACTACAGTGTTATTTCAAAATAACGTGAGTTATTTCAAAATAACAGGCTTTGCTGTATGGATGCTCACCTTATTGTTTTGAAATTATTTCAAAATAATAGGCTTCTTATTCCAGAATAATAAACCCTCATTTCATGAAGAATAACCTCTATTTTGAGATTGCTATTGTGAAATAGTGATAGTGTGGATGCTCTACTGCCAACTACAAAAGCAGTTTCTCCTCTCTTGGTGTTCACACCTCCACATCAGCTGCTAAAAGTGGGCCACATCCTCCCTGACTGAATTGACCTTGTTATCTCTGGCCTTCCTCTTGATTGGTACTCCCTTCTTTTCATGTGCCTGTATATTTCCACTACATGCATCTGACGAAGTGGGTCTTTGCCCACGAAAGCTTATGCTCCAATAAACCTGTTAGTCTATAAGATGCCACAGGACTTCTCATTGTTTATGCAGATTCAGACTGACATGGCTACCCCCTCTGATACTTGTCACCATTCCGGAATAGCTTATTTTGAAATTGGCACGCAGTATAGATGTACCCTCAGGGTGAATCTGGCCACGTATAAAATGTGACACCACACTTTCACGGAGTGTAAAAGGACCTCTTCTGGAATTAATTCTCACTTATTAATAAGATTTAATAAAATGATTTAAAACTTGGATGATTTCTGTTTTTAATTTCTTCCTTACTTGTTTTAGTATTTTTCTAAGATCTCACTTCAAGCTGCAGTTTATTTTTGACGAACACCACCCTTCTTCTTCTCTTTCTTATTATAGATTTTTTTTTTTCCTGAGTCCATTTCCTCTTTCAGTTCTGTTCCTCTTTCTCCCCTGCTGTTTGTCTATTTCAGGACATTTTTTATAGTTCTGAACTTTTATTTACTTACCATTTAATAATTTTATTCCTTTAAATCCCTCTACTCTTCTTGTGTGCACATTGCCATTCTCCCCTTGGGGGGGGAGTACCTTTTCCCCTTCACCTCTCCTTTCCCAGATTGTAATCCCAAATCACCCCTCTCTTCTTCCTGTTCGGAATTGCCCAAGTATCCCTCTTGAAAATGCCTCCCTCCTCAGATTGCCCTAGCTTCTCCGTGACTCTGCAAGGTGAGACTTGGGCTGTAGGATTTTTCAGGAATACCTCCAAACTCTCAGGGCTTAGGAAATTGTTACAGCATGGCAGCTGTCCTAGAATGATGGAGAAACACACAGATTGGTGGGGTCCTGCCCAAGAAGCTGCAAAGAATGTGAATTTTTGAGCTCTACTGGTATCCACATACCCTCAAAATCAGGAAGCTATTATTTCCCCCACTTAAAAACAAAACTAAATTTGATGGCTAGTTAATAGAAGAAACAGACAAGGGTCTATGAGGTGAGGAGCAGCCACAGTGAAAACCCCAGGGTTCTATTTTCCCATTTTAAGCAGCTATGTCACAGGACTAACGGCTGCCAGCACTGTACTCATTCCCCTATGGACTGCTAGGAATTTGGGAAGAGCAGTGGAGAAGAGGTAAGGAGCAAGGAGAACTGGTTGGAAGCGCTGTGCTATACTCCCTCTGGCAAGGGGGTGGGGTAGCAGCACCGATCTGACTAATGCTGAGGCAGAAAGATCTGAGCACTAATGGCTGGATTCCCCTGGCAGATGTCGCAGCAAAGGAATCTTTGAGTGGTGGCTCCCCTGCAGCATTCTGGGCACAGCCCCTCACTAAAGGAAATAAAATCCAGGATACACCATGTGCAGTTTTTGTGCCTTGAGAAGAAATATGCTCCAGTGACAAATGTGTGGTATGCTGGTGCATCTGCTCCTGCAGGCCCCCGAAAGCACAGAGCTGTGTGAAAAGGAAAAATAAGCTTGAGGTACAGTGTGTAACAGAATGCTCTAACCCAGCAGTTTGATTAGAGCTCTTGCTGAAAGTGAGAGAGAGTTTGTTTCCTTCCCTGCCCCTAAGGCAGTTCGCTCCTAATTGTTATAGGTATTTGTCTATTGTAGCCTCCTGGTAGCATCTGTGCAGCTCTCAGGCATTTTTTAAAAAATGAAGAGGTAACAACCTCTCCCTCTTTCTTTTTCTTTCCAGCTTGTAGGATAATAGCTTGATTGGTTGAGTGGTTTTTTTGTTTGTTTGTTTGTCAAAAACTTATTGTAGGAAAGCTAAGCTGAAGGAGCTAGTTTTGCATTTAGTTATAATTGTGTTGAGATCTCAGTCATCCTTACCTCTTGCAGGAAGGAGTCCTACCGCTAAGTCCAATCTTTGGGAAAGTTCTATTTCCTGAGAACTCGCCTGCCTCTTCCATGAGATGACTCTTTCTTTCATTGTTTTGCTGGAGCATAACTCATGTGAGCAGGCCCACTGATTGGGGTGTGTGTGGGGGGGGGGGGGGAGAGAGGGGGGTGGAAGGGGCAGCCCAGCAATTCAAAGAGCAGTGATGACCAGAGCTCTAGGCCCCTTTGAATTGCTGCTGAAGTGCCACTCCACGCAGCTCTGAGGGCTGGCCAGCACTAAGGGCTGTCCCTTCCACCTGAGGTCCCGCCCCTTCTGGGGGTGCGGAGCAGGTTTCCCCTCACCTTGTCCTGGGGCCCATGGTGGCTGTTGGTCACACTCCATGAGACGTTATGTTTAGTATGGAGAAGAGGATGATCTTCCAGCTAGAGCAGTAGTTCTGAACCTTTTTTCAGTTGCTGGCCTCAACATTTTCCAAAGGGAGGCATGGACCATTTGGAAATCTTAGACATAATAGGCAGACCACCCAAGGGTCCACGAACCACAGGTTGAAAATTGCTGCTGTAGAGGTTTGACTATTGGGGCAGAGACCTGGGTCTGGACTCTGTATTCCAAAGTGATCCATTACCAAAAGCTGAGCATTTGGGTGATGAGTTCACAGGGAGCACAACTATCTTAGGCCAGGTGTATACTAGACCCAGAAGATTGGCTTAAGGTACACAATGCCACCTATGTAAATAACAGCTGGAGTCCATGCATCATAAGCTGAGCTTGGCACTGTTTCCACGGTGGGAGGTCAAGGGAGCAAACGCTCCAGTTAGCTTCCCTTACTCCTTGGAAATTGAGGCGTACCAGTGTTGACTGGGAGCACCCTCAGTGTTCGATTTAGTGGGTCCTTACTAGACTCACTAAATCAAACACCAGAAGATTGATTTCTGGCATGGTAAGTATAGACATGGCCTTAGGGTTTCATACTGTAATTTTAGCACCATCCATGTAAAATCACTAGCAGTAGAAAAGTTTCTGGTGAAGTTCATAGAGTCTGATTCTTCTGTTATGGGGGTATGGGTTGGTTGTTTGTTTACCTGTGTTACTAAGTAGACTGGCCACTGTTTTTAGTATCAGTTGGAACTTTAGCGTTTGTGGCTTCATTCCTAGTTAGGAATTGTAGTAAACAAATCTGTTCACAGTATTGTTGTAGCTGTGTTGGTCCCAGGATATTAGAAAGACAGGGTGGGTACAGAAATATCTTTTATTTGACCAGTTTCTATTGATGAGAAGGACAAGTTTTTGAGCTACGCAGAGCTCTTTCAGGTCAGGAGTCAAATCTGGAAGTCATACAAACACACACAAACCTTATATGCTGCCTTTTGAATTTATGCTATTAAGAAACTGACTTGAACTAGGCAATTCCATTGAGCATGGAAAACTAGAGTTAGGACACTCCACTTCCACTTTTATGCATGACCTTTGAGGTATTGTTGCTTATATTGTACCTATATTAAGAAGACACTGTTCTCCATCACTTAAAATATGGGACACGGGCACAATGGGATACATTTTCAAAGCGGTAAACATGAATGGAGTCATGCCACTTTGTTAGAAAGGTCTGTTGAGAGAGCTTAAATCATCAGAATTTCTTTCCTTTAAACACTGAAGTTTGAAACACAAGGTTTATTTTAATTTATTTGTTTAAAAAAAGCCAAACTGCATTAATATATAACAGCTTCAAGATTTCAGTGGAATTATTCTGATCCATTCTTTTACTGAAATTACTACTTTTCAACCAGTAAAATATTTGGAAATGTGAGCTATTTTGTAATATGCAGACCTGTTACAATATTTTGTGTGAAGGTGTATTTAAATGCTTTAATCTGTGGAGCCTTAAGAAATACCCATCTCTTAAATTTCTCTGGGAAGTAGTTATTGCATATGTGGAGTAGCTGCATTTCTAGATTAATATAGTCTCTTTCAGCATTTGTGGAATATCTGGAGGCTCAAGGTCTGTATTAGTCTGCAAGGGTAGTTAAAATTAACTTTTTTTAACTTCTCCCCCACTACAAACCAGTTCTCACAATTTTAAAAAGTTGCACCACTCATTCCTCTCAATTTTTAAAAACCAAATGAGACCAGGTACTTCCAGGATAGGAATTTGTGAAACTTCAGCTCCTTTTAATAATACAAACAAAAAATTCATTTCTGTATCCTAATTCCCATTCCCAGCATTGTGCAGAGTAGATGGTAGGTAAATCTGCATGCAGAGGACTATTGTGAATCGGTTCCAACACTGTATGCCTTTAGCTGGTTAAGGATGATTTTGGTAGATAGGAAATGGGACCCTAAGTTTAGGTATGGACTCGATAGTTCACTCTGTTTCTGATTAATTAATATTGTATTATAGCTTAGAGGCCCAAATTATAAATCAGAGCCTCATTGTGCTAGTTGCTGTATAAATAAGTAAAATAAAGATACCCCCGGCTTCAGAGTTCACAGGTAGCTAAAGGTAACAGTAAAGACAGGAATTCTTGTATAATTCGCTTGCAGAGGTAATAACAAAAAAGCAAAGGATAGAAATAAAATAGTCAGTATTTGAACAATATTTGTTGTAACTGTACATGCCAGTGCAAAATGATATACAAGGATTTAGGATTCACAAGCAGGTCTGTTGTTACACGGGATCCTGCTTATTTTAGGCAAAGCGCTTTGTGAATCAAGAGGCAGAAAGACTGTGTGCCTTCAGCCCATTAGAAATGTGAGTTTCTGGTTGAATCCTGCTCCAAATTATTGGGCCAGTTCTGCTCTCAGCTACCCAGGTGCAAATGCCATGAGCAATAGCCTATGTAACTGCACACCGTCTTATGAGTTACTGCATATTGGGTCCTTTTATGACACTTGGCACCAGTATGAGTAATTATAACAAATACTGTTGCATGTTAACAAATCCAGGACCAAAATAAAACAACAGTATTACTTATACCAGTGACCAATACAAGTACTCATAGATTAATCTTGAAAGAAGGCAGACAGAAAAATCCCAGAGCTGCTGTCATGGCCATCAGTGGAGTTGGACCATGCACTAACTGAGGAGACTGATTCATATTTAGATGCCAGTCCTAGGGAAAAAGTGTTCTGAAGCTTAGCATTTGCAGCCTACATCTGCCAAGTTGCTATGTTATTTAAAGGAGAACAGTAATTAGCTGTATAGTTAGAGCAAATATAAAACGAGGTCAAAATCTTTATAACTGCTCATATGGATTATAAAGAGAAAATAAGAGTGCTGTATTTATCAACATGTAATGCTGAGGTTTGCAATAGCATGCATCTGTTTGCTTTGAAACTGTGCCATTGTAGATGTACCCATCAGAAACCTAATTGACGAGTTCATGTATGTGTACAGAATATGAATTGTGCATTTATGATGGTAAGATGGGTGACCAAAACTGATACATGATTTTTTTTTTTAAATAAAATAGGATTCAAACAGCAATACACTAATAATATTGCCGTGATAACTGAGAAATAAAGTTCTTCTACAGTAACTTTTGGTAAACAAAGAAAGAAAAAATTGGAAGTAGGCATACTTTTAATTATGGATGACATGTATACTTGGGTGATGGAGTTTACTTATGAATTTGCAAATGCTTGCTAATTAATTTTTGAAAAGTCAGAGAGCTGGAGTACAAGAAGTCTTGAGGCAAGAAATGTTATCATGATCTTAGTAGAGGGATTAGAAGAGTGCTCCTGACAATTACTGTTGGGTAGTGCTAAATCCTAATAATCACTCACCTGTTAAGAGAGAAATTTGTGAATTATCTAGATAATGGACTTGAGAGCAATAAATAGAATGCAGTAAAGAAACCTGACTCTTTGTTTTTGAAATAATTAATAAAAAGTTGACCGGCAGGGAATACAGTATTTACCAGTGATCTTGACATTATATTACATTTGATAGCATCTGTTAATGTTCACCTAAGAAATTAATTTAAATTGGCATGAGTATGAATGCTATCACATGTGCTGAAGACACCTTGAAAGATGGTAAATGAAGGATACTAAATGATAGACAACCACATATCACATTGGGAGGTATTGGCCGTTGGGGTCCCGTAGGAATTTGTACTAAACTTGGCCTTAACTGATGATCTGTAAATATAAAGAGCACATCAGTTGAATGTGGAGAAGGTATTAAATTGGGAGATGCTGTGAAAAGCAGTGAGGATAGAGAAATTTCATAACAAAAAACCATAGAAATAACAGTAAATTAAAAAACATTTTTCAAATAGGAAAAATGTAAACTGACACATCCAGGGAAAATGATTTATCACCCTCCCATTTAATATCTGTGTTAGTTAATAGGTATAATGCCAAAGAATTGATGTGCAAGTGGACAAAACATTAGTTTGAGCCTATAATGCAGTGTACTTTAACCAGGGGGGAAAAAAAGCAGGTACAATTTATGGACTGCATAGACCTGGGAGTTGGTCCATCCTATATTATACAGTGCTATCAAGTCTAGAGAATTAAAACAAATGCAATCAAAATTTTGCTTCTCCTGAGAAAGCAGTGTCAAGGTGCTTTCTTTCAATGCTGCTATCTTAGTGGAGTGATTTTGGACATACCCATTTCTTTACCCCTCTGTCCCACATACCCACTCACCTACCTCTCTCATAGTTCTGCTTATTTCTATACTCCATTCCTATGCCAAAGGGGGAGTGGGTAGTATCTGAGTGTTCATACAAGTGGAATATGGGAATAACAAAGAGTGCTTATAGGAGAAAAGAGAAGAGAACTGGGATGGGGAAGGCAGGGAGCCACCAGTAACCCAGACTGCAAGGGAGATCTTCACACCAGTTGGCTATACATCTGAATTGGTGGACCTATTCTAGTCTTGTCCAGCCAGGATATCCCTTTGGAAGCTCACAGGAGAGCTAGCTCTCCTCCCAAAGTACCTTCAGCTGCAGTTCTGCTCCCCTCCCTGCCCATGTATGGGTATAAATTGGAATAAAATTTTACCTGTTTCCTATTTACAGTAGTCAAAAACATGATTATTTGGGTCTTTGTACGTTGAAAACCTAGAACAGCTACACATGCATGTTCACATACAGGCTGTCGGATGGATTATATTTTGGAGACCGGCAAAAAAGTATAAAACCAATTATTTG
This sequence comes from Pelochelys cantorii, assembly GCA_032595735.1. Lineage (NCBI taxonomy): Eukaryota > Metazoa > Chordata > Testudines > Trionychidae > Pelochelys > Pelochelys cantorii. Next base: position 48,926,766 of record CM064326.1, read on the forward strand.
TCATCTTCAGGGACTCCATATTTATTTGTATTGCGTTAGCACCTAGTGGGCACCATCAAGATTGGGTTTTGCTGTCTAATAGTAATAGGAACTGCATGTGGTTCGTAGTGTCTAGTGATTTCAGTCATGTGAAATCCTACTTTTTGTATGTTAGTTCACAAACTTAGCAGAGTGGCCATGGAGACCAACCGTCTGTCTCCAAGTTGGACCCACCAGGTCAGGGTTATGACCCATTATAGGGTAGTGATGGGGAAGCTGGCACATCTGCTACCTGTTGGGTGCATGATCAGAGGACTTTGGCCATCTTTTACAAGCTCTGAATTCTCCTTAAAATAATGCACAAAGGTTCACATTTTTGTGGGTTGTAACAATTGGACATTTTGGTTTGATGGTGAACATTTTCTGCAAACATATACTTATTTGAAGGAAGAGATGGGAAAAGCCTTTTTGCTTACTGAAGCATGTAAAAAAGTTAACGAATTCCCAGTCGTACGTACTGTTATTCACTCAAGAGGCCTAAGCATAGTGTAAGTGTAAGCATATTGATGCTGAAAATGATTTTCATTACAACCAAAAAAAAAATAGGGGTCGGGAGTGAGGAGGAAAAGTGCAAAAGGAAAAGAACAGCCTACTGTACAAAGCTGGGGTTACTAAAGCACTTATTGGATTGTCTGTCTTCACTGAAATAAGCCTGGTAAGCATAAACACAGAGGACACTGCTGGGTTTGATTTCAAAATTAATCTTGCTGATCAATACACTTCATTGCGACTGCTTCATCCAACATTTTATATGCCTTCAGGGATTAACAGTTATATTTGTACGGTATAGGTTGGATAAGCAACTCATAAATTACAATGACATCTCCTGGAAGATTGATTCTGAAATTTTTCAGCTGAAATTTGACACATGCTATGTAGTTTTCAGGCTGTGGCTTGCAAAAAGCAGTGATTTGGGTATATGCACTTTGGATTTTCACCTCCTAGAACATCATTTGTTTTTGAGGTTCCAGGCTTAACCTGAAAATGAATATGTAATATATGATCTTGCCAGACATGTGATGCATTTTTAAAAAATTGATCTTCTTCCTCCTTAATCTATAGGGGAGGCATCATAGATTAGTGAATAGGGTCCTGGATTGGGAATCAGGAGATCTAAGTTTTATACCCAACTCTGCTACTTACTTGCTCTGTGACCTTTGGGAAGTCACTTCACCCTCCTGTTTCCCTACTACCGCCCTTTGTCATAACTGTTTAGACTGCAAACTCTTTGGAACAAGGTCTGTCTCTTACTAATGTGTTTGCTCATTGTCTCTCAATATAAATAATACTAAAAGTGAAACATTTCTTGTATGTCAGTAAAAAAGATACTACAATTTAAGATGCAGATTAAAGGATTAGAATTTTTATGCTCCCAGAGATGAAAAGCAATACAAAACTGATTTGAGAAAATAATAATCTGTATTATGAACTCCCTAAAATGCCTGTTAAAGAGCCAGTTCCTGTGGTCCTTACCCGGTTTGGACTGAGGCACCATCCAATTTATTTTAGCAGGAGTAAATGGAGTACAGACCATAGGAATTTAGCCCCAAAGGAATAAAGTTGTTGAAAAAATTAAAATATCTGCTCTACAGGCTTGCTGATGGGGGAAGGGGGAAAGAGGGGAACAAAGCAATTGCCCAGGGGCCTGGGCGATTAAAAAGGGGCTGGGACCCTCAGCCACTGCCACAATAGTGGCAGCCGAGAACCCTGTTGGGCTGTTTGAAATCACCTGCGTTGGCCTCAGGCGTGGACACATGGGCAGTGGGTGGAGCCCCGAGTAACAATGGGGTAGTTGCAACCATGCCTCCTCTGTCTTCCCCAGATCCAGCCTGCTCTGAGGAAAAGCGTTTCTTCAGAGATGGTGTTGCTATGCCTTATGCAGGTTTTGGGGTGGCTGAATAGCAAATACCACTGGGTTGCTGTGGCTGCACTGTCCCCGGGCTCCTCCGGGCAGGTGGGGGATGGGGCTGTGACTGATCCGTGGTTCTCTGATTGTGGGGTGGGTTCTCGGCATTTCTCTGGGTGGTGAGCTTATGGTGAGCTGAGGGAAGGGGGCACCAGGACCCACTGATCGTTCTGTCCTGCGGTTTGTCCGTGGGGTCCAGAATTGTTGCCTGAATTGCTAATCATATAGTTGTCAGCAGGACTGCTGCTGGATCAAGGCTGTTCACCTAACTTGCAGTTTGATCGGACGTTGTGATGTTTTAATGTTATGCATAGCAATGTGTTGCAGGTTCAAACGCTACTAAGCATCTGGGGAGTATCTCTAGTTTCAAAGTACTACTGCTGGTATGTGCATAATATATAAAATAAAACTTGTGGGGAAGCAGTGTTGCTGTCATGACAGCATTAAGCATGAAAGTTTATTCTTTGCCCTCACAGATCCACTTTCTTTTACCAAATGTGTCAATAATAGGACATATATCACACCAGCTGGAAACTCCACCCTCTTTCCATTCTCTCTTCATATTCATTTATGTTGAAGTTTGTTACATCTGACTTGGACAGATTTGCAGTCTTACTAGATTGTATGTCTGAATGAAAGGCCATATATTTGGCCTGATTTTGCAGCTGGAAACTCCTGTGGTTTCAGGTGGGCATTTTGTTTGAACACTGTAGCACTAACATACTACATTTTTCTGTTTCTATCACATCACAATCATGGAGCCTTGTGAGCATTTCCTGACAGCTAGTTAACAGCTGTAAACTCCCATGTGTAAAGCTCCTACCTCAGAATCTGTAGCTTAATGGGTTTAGTCTGTAGCCTCCCACTGTGTTTAGAAAGGAGAGGTCAAACTGTGCATGGTGGCTCTCTTTCTACATTTCATTTGTCTGGGGGAATCAACCACTCAGTGGATTTGTAACTAGCGGTAGTTGGAGTTAATAGATACTTGACACCTGGCCCATTTTTGCCAGGATTGCCCCAGGAATTTTATTCTACTGTTGTCGGGTAGCTGGCAGAGTCTTCAGGGTTCTCTAAGTAGGGCTGTAGCCTCACTTAGTATTAAGGCTTCCTGAAATGTTCCATTATGAGATCCCGTTTCCAGTTGCTTATAACCTAATCAAACTTTAACCAGTGACCTTTGTGTCAGGGACCTGCCTTTAGTCATTCTTCTAAAAATCTGCACTAATTTGGCCAAATTATAACCTTTGATTAAATCTCAGTTAACACATGCTCAGTTATAGCAGCTCAATTCCATTTTGATTCTGTTTGCACTAGGTATTGCTTCACCCCCCAGCCTGAAGGAGCAAAGCTGGACTTTCCCGGCAATTGGGTTGCCACCTGCCCATCTATTAACTGGCTGTTTTTTTAATTGCTTTGCTGGTCAAACGATTTAATGTGCTGGTTTTTTTTTTACTTGGGACCGACATTTCCTCTAAGCTGTGTTGCTGTGCAGCAATCTTGTAACTGTAGGGCATGTCACGTTGCTTGGCCTTCAGCCTGCCAAAACCTGTCAGCACTGGTACCAGGAAGTGGGAGAGACTGGAGACTTGACAGCAGGGTGGGAGAAGCAGGGATCCTGGGAGGAGTGGGGGGGACTCCCTTAAGGGTTGAGGTGTGGAGTAAGGATGTTAAAATGCAATTATCTGGCTAATCATATAGTCGATACAATTTGTATCAACTGTATGATTAGTCAATAAGCGCTGCTGTACAGAGCCACAGTGGAGGTAGCTCTAGGAGCCAGCTCCGGAGCCATCCGTGCTGCTGCTCTGCATTTTCAATGTAGTAAGAGACATTTGGCTCTTACTGCATTTAAAATGCAGAGGCGCAGAAGTCAGCAGGAGAAGGGACGGCTCGGTCCCAGCTCACGCTGAGTCCAGCAGCCCCGTTTGTGGCAGACAAACTGTTCCAGCACCATCCCATTTGTGGCAGCTAGGGATGGCCGTGGATAGGGGCTGCTGCCTGAGCAGTCTCTGCCTGCGGCTAGCCCTGGCTGCCGCGAACAGGGGTTCTTTTAAGCTGGCTCCCCCAGGACTGGCTCTTGTACCCCCTGCCCCTTTGCTGTCTCTCCCTCCTGCCCCGTTGCCTCTATGAGACACAGAGAGCATGGGGCGAGCAAGGACTGCTTGAGTCCCTGCTCACTTCTGCTCTCTGGGGAACTTCTGCATTTGAAATGTACAAGAGCCCTGGTGGGCTCTTTTGTACATTTCAAAAGCAGATGTGCTGGCAGTGGGAACCAGCGCCAACAAGGACTGAAACAATCCCCACTCACACTGTTTCCCCGCTGTGCTTCTGCCTCCCTGCCCCTCACGGAGACGGTGCTGGGGGGAACCAACTTAAAGCCGGTTCCCTCCAGTGCTGGCTCCTGCTCCTCCTCCCGCTTGCTGCCTCTCTCCCTTTTGGCTCACTGGGCCCTGGGGCAGTTGTCCCCCCAACTGAAGTTCTGGCCTGTTGCAGAATGTGCTGCCTCTAGGCACCTGAAATCAGAACAAAGATCCCTTCTCTGCTGTGCTCTGTTATGCCCTTCTGGGCCTAGGCAGCGTGGAGGAGGAAGCATGGTTGAAATGCAGATGAGACGTGAGTTGTACCTGCAGAGGATAGGAGGAGTAGATCAGAACAAAGAGCCAGAGGACTGGTGGAAACTGGCACGGGAGGCTGGTGGGGAGAGGAGTGTGACACTGGGTCATGAATTTGGTGTTAATGGTGCTGGGTCTGACTAGGAATGAGACTGGGACTGGGAGTCAGGGAAGTGGGATTTGGGGGGATTGACACGGAGTTCGGATGAGAAGGATGGGACAAGAGTTTGGGACTGAGAGCCTGTGAGTTTAGGAGTAGGCAGAAGACTGGAGCACATTCCCTTCCAGATCCTAGAATAGGGTCTATTATATTCCTCTGTTGGCAGCAAATATCTGAAATCCACTGCAAGTGTCCCATTGTCCTCTAGTGCTGCCCCATGTAGTGGATAGCAACCTGCTGCTGCTATCATGTACTCCATTAGCCCAAGTGGCAGAGGGCTGTGCAGAGGGGTTAAAGGGTCTAACCCTGCTAATTAAGCACGTGGGTGTCAGTAGGATGGAATTTCTATGTTTTCAGTTTGCTTTGACAAAGTTAGGAAATTGCACATGCAGAACTGTTAAAAGAACATTATTATGTTTGCAAAATCAATTGCTCAAAAGTTGGGAAATGCCAGAATTAAGGTTCTTTGTGACCTTCCTTTAGCCCCTTTGTGCATATGCATGATGATAGTCTTTAATTAGATGATTACATCCTATTTTTTTCACATAACACCAGTTTCATTCAGTGCACAGGATGGATTTCCTCTAGGGAAGAATCAAGACTGTGTAGTGAAGGAGACTGTTGCAGAAATTGGAAGGATATGTACCTGCTGTGCTTCCTGGGAGATGGCAGGCCTGCCTAGAGCTAGATGGGATTGCAGGCTTGCCCTTCACCTGAGGGGGAGGGATTATTCAACTCAGTCCACCAGTAAATACTGGGGACAACAAATGAAAAATAGTAATGGGAGTGAAGTTTAAAAGTTAAGAATTCTGAAGGGGACACTAATCGGAGAATCCCCAACAGCATCTACCACACCTTCAAGGAGTCTCAGGAGTCAGTGAATACTGCCCAGAGGAAATCTGCCTGGAGATAAGATCAGACCACTTCCTCCTTCTTATGGTCATCTTGACTGATGCCAGGAGGAGATTGACAAGGCAGTATTTCAACTTTGTGAGTTTCCTAGGATAAACAGGTATGGGGAAAAATGAGGCCAGAACCTCAGTGTAAGGTTCTGGAAGAGCCAGAAGAGGGATTTCAGCAAGATCCCTTTGTAGCCAAGAAGGCTAATGGCATATTAGGTTGCATTAAGAGGAGCATTGCCAGCAGATCGAGATGTCATTATTCCCCTTTATTCGGCTCTGGTGAGGCCACATCTGGAGTATTGTGTCCAGTTCTGGGCCCCCCACTACAAAAAGGATGTGGATGCATTGGAGAGCCTCCAGTGGAGGGCAACCAAAACGATTAGGGGGCTGGAGCATATGACCTATGAGGAGAGGCTGAGGGAGTTGGGTCTGTTTAGTCTGCAGAAGCGAAGAGTGAGGGGGGATTTGATAGCAGCCTTCAACTTCCTGAAGGGAGGTTCCAAAGAGGATGGAGAAAGGCTGTTCTCAGTAGTGCCGGATGGCAGAACAAGGAGCAATGGTCTTAAGTTGTGGTGGGAGAGGTCCAGGTTGAATATTAGGAAAAACTATTTCACTAGGAGAGTGGTGAAACACTGGAATGGGCTACCTAGGGAAGTAGTGGAGTCTCCATCCCTAGAGGTGTTTGTCTCAGCTTGACAAAGCCCTGACTGGGTTGATCTAGTTGGGATTGGTCCTGCCTAGGGCAGGGGGCTGGACTTGATGACCTCCTGAGGTCTCTTTCAGCTCTATGGTTCTATGATTCTATAAAATGTACTCAAATGTGCATCTGAGTCTGCCTCTCAATGCAAAAGGAACAGGTGCTGGGGCGTTAGTGAACTGTGCCTGATATACACCTGTGTTTATGGCTCAATGGAGGAGCTGCCAACTAATATTCCCAGCAAGCCATGAAATCAGAGTGGAGTACAGGCTGGCCCACCGGTGTTCCTCACCTTCCTCAGCTAGCAGCAGGTCACTGAAGCCTAGAAATGTAGGGCTGGCAGGGACATCCTCAAAGCCATGAAAATGTGAAAGATTGACATAAACGTATGGGAACCCCAAGCCCAGGAGTGACTAAAATGGGGAAGGACTTTGTGGGAAGGATCTTAACACTTTGAGATCCAGTGAAGACAACAGGAAATGGAGAAGGAGGAAAGAATGTACTGCAGCCCAACTCAACACTCCAGATCCGCCCTTTCTAACGGGAAATGTCTGCCTTAGCTGTGATGAGCTCTGTCGCCACCTGCACATCCATCAGAAATAACTGGCAGTCATTTCATGGAGGACTATCATCCTCGAACTCCGAGGGATTGCTGGCTATTATCTTCCTGCTGGTTACGTAGCAATTTCTTTTTAAAAAAATTGCTCTGGTGTCTTTTCAGTTGACTTGTCTTTAATTTTCCAGGTCCTCTTTGTTCTTCTCTGAAAAGATAGGTACTATGTTTACCCTTATCCAGTCATCTTGGACCTCACCAGTCCCCAAGAGTTCTCAAAGGATGCATCTACACAGCACCTGAAACTCGAAATACAGCGCTATTTTGAGCCATCCCTTACTCCTTGTACAATGAGGTTTACAGGGATGGCAAAATAGTGTGTCCACTATATTTCAAAATAGAGGACGCGTTCAAAAGACGTGGGGTAGCTATTTCAGGATACCTTTGGTATCCTGAAATAACTTTGCCATGTAGCCATTCCCAAAGATAATTCGTAATCGTTCTGAAATTGCTTCAGTTATTTGAAGGTCTTATTTGAAAATATCTAACCTATTAAATGGTCTTTAAACTGTATTTACTCTGTTTTGGCTTGCATTCCTTCCCCCTTCTGGTTAATATTAATAGTGTTGAATATCTAGTCATCATTAACCTTTTAGTGAAGACAGAAGCAAAAGAGACACAAACACTCTCATCTCCTTTCCCATTAAGTAGAGGACCTATATTTTCCTTCTTTCTCTTGCTCTTAATACATTTAATGAACCTCTGATTGTTTTTTGTCTCCTGGTAAGTCTTACTAATTTTGTGCCTAGTCTTTCTGATTTTGTTTCTATGTGCTTGTGTTTTTCTTTTATACTCTTAGTAATTTTTCCATGTTTCCACTTTTTGTGGGATTCTTTTTGATTTTTTGGGTAATTTAAAGAGCTCTTGATCAGGTCATATTGGCCTCTTACTGTTCTTATCTTTCCTTAGTTTGCAGTTGTACCTTTTAATATTCTCTTCTTGAGACATTGCCTGCTGTCCTGAAATCCTTTTCCTCTTAGATTTTCTTCCCATGTGATCTTACCTCTCTAAATTTGTTCAAATCTGCTTTTTTGAAGTCCATTTTGTGTATTCTGCTGCTCTCACTCCTTCATTTCATGATCACTTTCACCCTAATTGCTTTCCATCTTCAGAGTCACTACCAATTCCTTCCTGTTGGTCAGAATCAAGTCTAAAATGACTGTCTTGGTTATTTCTTTCATTTTCTTATCCCTATACATTCCAAGAACATATTGGAAACTTTGTTTTGCCATATTATTTTCCAATGGATATCTGGATAGTTAAAGTCTTCCATTACTATCTGGTCTTATGTTTTGGATATTTCTGTTATTTGCTCCATAAATGCTTCATCCATTTCTTCTTCCTCATTTTGTGGTCTATATTGTCCCCCAACCATGATGACACCTCCTATTTTTTACCCCTTTTAATTTTACCCAGAGAGTCTGCCTCCCACTTCCTTCTGGATCTCAGAACAAGCACGTATATTTCTGATTTATAGTGCAACACATGGTCCCTCCTTACCTTACTTGTCCTCCATGAACAAACTATACCCCTCTATGCCATGTTTATCACTTAGGGCCTGGTGAGCACTTGGATGATGGGATGGGGGCACAAGGGCAAGGAATTGGGTGGCGTGAAGCACAAGCATGTACAGATATTTCCTGGGTGTGTTTCAGAGAGAGACTGGCTGGATCTCATTTAGCCAACTCAGGTGGTTTGTTGGAGGCAGCCAGGGATGCTTGTGGGGCAGGATGATGAGTCCTGCACTGCAGGGTCAGTGTTGCAAAGTGGGTGGTGAATGATGTGGAGATTTGCAGACAAAGAAAGGATGGTCTCATGGTTAAGGCAGATAAATGCAGCCCTGGAGAATTAGAGTCTGACTCTGCCTTTGCCACAGAGCTCCCTTGTGATGCTAGGCATATTACCTAAACCAAACATTTCACAGATGGTCTTCCTCTCTTTCTGGTCTCCTGACCTGAGGTCTAATTAGAAGAAGTGCTGCACACTCGCAGACATAGTTGAAATTCTTGGGCTGCGATTTGAACATAAAAAGTGCTATTTAATATTAAATGTTCTGAAATATCAGGTCCTGGGTGTCACAAATTGGGCACCCAAAATTAGTGGGTACTTTAGATTTTAATTTCCCTTGTGTCTCAGTTCCCCATCTGTAAAATAGGAGTAATACTAAAGCCTCAACCATCTGGAGTGCTCTCATCCTCCCTGTGTTTTCCCTTATTCCCATAAAATAGCAGGATAATGATAATATTCACACCACTTACCTCACATAGTTGATGTGAAGATTAATGTTTGAAGATGAAATGTACTAGGCTGTCCACTTTCAAGAGGTCAACAGCCTTTTCCCTTTGGAGAGCTTTTTCTTTGGTCTTTTGTCGCAAATGAGGGAGTTATATGTATTAGTTTCATAAATATCCTGTTCACCTCTCTTTACCTGTATGGTATTATCTTGCCTGGCTGAATACAGCTAAGTCAAAGGAGACCACAGTAGTGAAACCAACAGTAAGCAGAACAATAGCAAAGATAAGATACAGTCTAGCTGGTCTTTTCCATTTGTAAATTCTTTAGAACCTTTAGGGCCCTGTCCCGCTTGCACTGAAGTCAGTGGGATTTTTTGCCATTGACTTCAGTTGGTACATGATCAGCTCCCCTTCGCCAGCAGGAACTGTACCTTTCAGGTGGTCCTGCATTATACAGTATTCATTGAAGTATTCTGCATTAACTATGATCTACCGTTCTAGCATGCAAGTGTAGCATTTTAAAATGTGTAATACCCATACAGAGTGTTAGTTTCTTATTGAAGAACATAAGAATGGCCATACCGGGTCAGACCGAAGTTCCATCTAGCTCAGTATCCTGTATGACAGGGGTCAATACCAGGTGCCCCAGAGGGAATGAACAGAACAGGTAATCATCAAGTGATCCTTCCCCCATCGCCCACTCCCAGCTCCTGATAAATAGAGGGCAGGGACATCATTCCTATCCATCCTGGTTATAGCCATTCAACTACAATACTTGGTGTTAGAATGGTAGAATAAAATAAAATGAGAATATATAACCCATTTTCTGCTAATAAAGTATGATAAATGTGGGACAGCATGTTCTCTTTAAAAGATTGCTCTCCTTAAAATCTGATGCAAAGCCATGAAACATACAATGGTTTTCTAACTTATTTCTGCAGACCTACCCCCCAAAAAAAAGTGAGAGCAAAGGAAAAAACAGAAGACTTTTACAGACCTGCAGAAAGCAAACTGAAATTTCTAAAATAGCTGCCAGAGCCCTGGATCTTGAATCTTTGAATGAATACTAAGAGTTTTAGTCAATATAGTTCCTTAGTGTTTCACTTTTTGTAACAATGTTGTGATATGTTTTATCTTTTGTCTCATACAGTGGCTTATCTTTTTGCTTCTAGGTTTTCAGAGAAAACAAGATTCAGAAATGTTGGTAGACCATGTAGAACAGACTAATCTGTGCTTTTTTTTAATCTGATTCTCAGTGAAATGACACTATACTTAGTGCTGTGGTAGAAATGCTGGGTAGAATTAAGACTACACAATCTGCAGGAAGTATTAAGATTTAATAGCAGGACTGAAACCTGACATACCATCCCAAACCCCTTAGAGCTTTGCAGGATGGCATTTTGATTCCATTGTAACTGTTTGAAGATGAATCTATACTTGATTATGCAAATTATTCCAATATCAAGAAACCAATATGCGCTACAAAATTAAAACTGGCAGAAAAAATAACCACTGTGGAATAATATGCAATAAATATACTGCCGCTTTTGTAAGGTAATGTCTTATCCTGGTAAGAATAAAATATTTCTCCATTGTATCATTATTGTTCCACTCAGGAATAGACAGTTGATTGAGGCACACAGAAAAGATCCATAATGTGAAGCAAATATCAGGTTTTCCCTATAGGAACATTCTGCTGGGGAAAAGGGATGCACGAGAGTGATGGTCTAAAAAGCTCAGCTGTGGCAGTTCTTTGTAATTGCTATTCTCCTGTGATTTCTTTGCTGAATGAACAAACTCAAAATGCTTGCCATAAACAGATCTGGGAAGAAAACTTTTGACTTTTTACCAGACAAAACTCTTAATAAGCTATGTTTCATAAATAGCTTTCTTTCAGTGTTTCCCGGGTTCACTAAATGCGGTTGACTCTCTCCTCTGATTTTTATGATGGCAGACTTGACACGAACACAGAGTGCTTCTGTTTCAATTGATGGTAATAAAATTTTCATGATCAGTGCAGTGCCTTCCCAGGTAGGTGGCTCTGATGCTAATTAGCAAAGAGATATTTGCTGGCTGATGGGACCATGTGTCCACTGCATTTTGGTTCTATTAAACAAATGGGGTCAGTGAAATTGTAGGTAGTGCAGCTTACCATGATCATTTCCCTTCTTACTGCTGTTACTATTTGATGAAAGCACTGTCAATTGCATTGTTAATCCCATGCTAGTCCACGCAGCTGTAAAATGGCATGCTTTTCTGTGTGGGGACTCTCTATTGAAGAGAACTGTGGTCTTTATTGAAAGAAGCTGGTAAGCATCAATCCTTACAGAAGTACTCTGTGTGCATGGTGTGAACAAAGGGCAGATCTTGTTTTGTTCTTGCATTTATCCTTTCATGATCAGGTTATTGTTCATTATGGCACTAATGACATTTTGCTTCGCAGAACTATACCCAGAACAAATATACGGCAAATAAATAAATCATCTCGGATCTCCAATGTTGCATTTAAAATATTTACTTTTCTTTAGTGCACAGAAAGAAAGAACTATAATGCTATCATGCCCAGGTTATTTTAGATGTTGAATGAAATAAATGTCAAGGTTTATTTTGTGGACTTTTTTCTTGTGAGTGTGCATCAAGGCAATAGATTAGCACAGTAGCTATTGTATCTCATTTAAAAGGTGGCTGTATTAAATATCATAGGGTTTGCTAAAAGGAATTGTTTAAAGTGCATAAAATTAATACTTTGCATAATTTCTTAAGGTGTTTTTTATCATTGCCACTTTTTCTGAACAATGAGCTTTATAGAATTCTCTTTCCAAATTTTATATTGTTTGGAAAAAGGTTTTTCAACATCAAGTTTTGACAGCTCTCTGCATTTTTGGGCTGCTTACCAGGATCTCTCTGAGAGGGTAAGTATTAAAAACTTCTTGAATTAGGAAACTGATGCAGCAAATTGCGTGCATGGTAAAGTGACACAGGCAAAACTCCCTCTTGACATTGAAGTAAGATTAAGGTTTTGCCAGAAGCCCACAAATTAAAGTTAAGAATACCCTTTAGGTAGCACTTGCTTTATAACCTGATCTCTAGAAGAATAGCTGACGCAGCACAAGATGGTAAAAGTTGTGGCATGTACTACAGAGATTAACTGCATGCTGCTTGTGCTACTGTACCTGTTTTCTGAGGCTCCCATAACCGCCATACCCAGGAGGGATTTTGGAAGATGGAAAACCCCACAAGAGACTCCTCACAGAGTTTTCTGTTATACCTTCAGAGTGAGTATACAAGGGGCATGTGTTTCCTCTTTGCAGAACTGTCAGCAGTCTTGTCCCCAGAATCTAAATATTTGTAGTATGTATAGGAAGTTGATGCCAGTGTTTGAGTTCGGAGGTCAAGAACTTCTGAAGCAGCATGTCCTGGATGGTTTTACTGAACCTCTCCTTAAGAGTGATCTATAGACTTCTTTAGGGACTTGATTTTTAGTAGGGCAAATAATTCTTGTATTAATCAGGAGATACAATTGATCCTTTTGACTCGCTAATATTTCCCAAGGTATCCTTACCTGGGAAAAGAGCTTAATGAGTTCTGAAGAAACTATTGTGGTCATTCTGAGAGTGCAGTAGGATGGCCTTTGGCTAGCATATGGCATAATCTATGATGACAAGGAAATTGTTTCTATTAATGGAAATGGGATCAAGGGTACATTCTGAATCCCCTTTGGGCAACCAACTTGGATGTTATGCATAGAAATCCCCTGACTCCATGGTGGACCCTGGCCCATAAAAATGGGCTAATACCCAGGTGAAGGGTTTCAAGGAGTGTCATATGGCAGGCACTGTACTATCCAGGGGTACAAGCGAGGAACCAGAAGTTGGATTCTTACCTCACCTATTAGGTTATTTAGTCTGCCACAACAGAGGCATTCATCATGGTGCACCAAGTGTGGTCAGTGCTTGACCCACTGAGGTTCCACTGCCTTATCATTGACAGAGGCTGTTTGCTCATACGCACAGCTCCATATTTGGCCCCCTTCTGTTCCTGAATAAACATGTATTGTGAGCAAGTACCTATAGATTGGGAAGCACCAACTCTTCAGTCACCTCCTTCCTATGGTATGTGAACTGTGACCCACAAACCCCCTTCCAAGGGTTCTTTTGATTCTCCTAACCCAACTAGACTAGTTCTAGGGCTACCTTCAACAAAGGGCCCTGCCATTTGTCCTGGTACTTTGCTTCCCCATTTCCCATATCCTCTCCTGAAAGTATCACCAATAATAACAGGGTAGGCCAAGGTCACAGATAATCCTATCAGGAATATGTCCGTGTACGGTCCCATGGTTAGTTGCAGTCTACTCAGGTGTGTCTTCACATACATATGGATACATTGGAGGAAAATTGTTTCTCTTGGGACTCCTCTGTCCAAATACTGAGTCTGTACCAAAGTCTGGCTACACCCCAACTCCAATAAACCTTGACCTTGTCCTAGTGTTCTACAGGGGGACTGTTAAGTTGACAGGCCTTAATTTACAGACTTGGTTCTCAGCTGTTACTGGGTGTACCCACATTCCATTAAAGGGATTTCCTATAAAAGGTCCAAAGAGCTAAAGTTATTTATAAACTCTCTTGCTGTCAAACATTAAACTGTGACTGGTAGATGTAGGATTATTTTTAAAAGAGCCTTTGGTTTTACTTGGTTACTTCACAAAGACCCAAAAGCATTCATACAATACAAATGGAAAGTTTATTGATTAAACACAAGAATGAATAAGAAACTAAAACCGGCACTGTATGCTGAAACTATGGTTGAATGATTATGCAAAATGAACACAGACTGTATTAAAGTCTCTCCTTCTGGAGTCAAAATATCAGAATCTCTTATTTTCAGAGAAACCATTCTTTGAGAAGGAGAAAGTTGATTTTACTCTGTCCTGATTTCAAAAGGTATTCACTCATCCTATTCTTGACAGACACAAGGTGGAGGAACGAGATGATTCAAAAGATGGGTGAAATATGGCTTTTGTTAAGTTTAGCTATGATCTGGTCAGAGCCATCATTTTGTTGAATTGTTTCACCTCAGACAAGGCAATTTTGGATGGATGCAGTGTGGGTGATTTCAGGCTTTAATGAGAAATCAAGAGAATTAGATAGGAGCAGAAAATAACACAAGACAAGGAGATACAATATAGGGTGTTACATGCCTTTGCGAGGCTGATAATTAGCTAACTCCTCGGAGGGCTAAGGAGTGATGTCATAATCATGTAATGTTTTCCAGCACTCATAGATTAAAACAATTTTTTAAAAAGAAAAGCAAGAAAGTCCTTTTAGATGAGTCAAGTTTAGCCTTTGTGTGGAATAGAGCAAATCTATAGCAATTTTAAAGAAAACTTAAGGCAATAAAAACATATTCATAGGGTTTTGACTTACAGATTCAAGATTAAATAGGTCAACTTTTTACAGCTTTTATGCTCTGTTGTAGCTATAGTTTAAAGCTTCCAAATTTGTGTCTTACAAAGGCTTAAACTTTGGAATTACCATTCATTTATATAAGTGATGCTGAAATTCTTGTTGAAAATTCCAATGTCATTTGCTTAACAAGCTTACTGTGACTGTCCAGTAGTCATACCTATAAGCAGAATAAACTGCTTGGTCTAAAAATGTGTTGTCTTTTCCCACCAAAAAACTGAACTAATGTCTTACAGTATATTTCATGGGGGGGCATGGATCAGCATTCACATTGTACTCCCTCCCCATCAGTACCTGACCTTGACCAGGTACTGATGGGGAGTGATCCAACCAGGGGATCAAATTCAGTGATAAATGCCACCTGAGGCACGCTACACACAAACTGAGTGTATTTCACTGGAATGGCAGACATAAATAAATGTTTTGTTTTGTTTTTATTTTATTGATGTAATCTTAAAAAAAGAGCCGCCATTGACTATTTTTCCTTCACACTTTGAGACACTACTATGACTAATTTTCTTTGGTGTTAAATTGATGGCAGTTGTTGATTAAACTTTAAAATCTGTGTCTGTATTTTAAGACCTTTAAGCACCTGTAAATAGGAATGTCTAATAGGGCTCTGCACAGACGATGCTGCATGTACTTGAGATATGGATATAGGCAAATGAGTTTAAAAATGAAATTTCACATTCAGTTCCTTCTTTGTTTAAATAACAGCTGTTGAATTCTAGTTTGTTCCAAAAGATGTCTAGGAATTGTAGCCTGCTTTCTCAGGGTCAACTAATAAAATGAACAGCAGCAATGGTGTTGCATATTCTTGTAATTTCATGAGTCACATATCTTTTGATGTTATCTTAAAGCCCCATCTCCTGGATTCATGTAGATACATAAAAGCCCCAGTTTTAATTAAACAAATGTAATAAGTAGGTTTCTAGTCTTCATGGTTGTGGAGAAAAGTTTGAAAATATGATCCAAATGAATCCTAAAGTTTAAAAATAAATACAATAATTCAAATATGTTTGCTTTGGCTTAATAAGATTTTAAACTATTTCATGATTCTTGGGGCCTGACAGGTGATTTTTGAACACTTTGGCTTTGCAATGCACTAACCCAGTATGGGATTTTGGAGGCAGGGAGAATCTGGATGATAGGAAGGACTAGTATGAAATTCTTCTCCATGCTGGATTCCACCCTCCCCCCTTCTGAGCATACAGATTCTGAAGGGTGCAAGGGTTAGCCCACTGAAACAAAATACATCCATGAGATGAAGGTTTGGAGTTGTGAGCTGGTGATTTTCCAAGTCTACCCTCACAGTATGAAATCTGATTTATCTCTCTCTTCTTGAGTTGGGCCTTAGTGAAAATTCAGTTGCAGTATTTAACAGAGGCATCAGCCTAAGTTTTCTCCTCGGGTGTTCCTGTTGTTCGTAGGTTCTCCTGCAGTATTTTCCTGCTGCTGCGTGGCTAACACCAACCATACAAACATCACAAATCAGGCTCCAAAAATCATGAGTTAAAAAAACCCCAGACAAATCCATAAGCAAGCAAACAAAAAACATTTGGGGTTTTATTTGCTTTGTCTCTTGAGACTTTAGGGTGCACTTGCTTCACATTTGTACAATTTTCTCCACAACCAAGAGGACTAGCAACTGCTTGTTTTCAATGGAAGCTGAGATTAGGGTTGCCAGATGCTTTCAACAAAAATACCGGACACACTTGACATTACATCAAAATCTACATTACATCTTATTTAGAAAATACCGGACATTTATATTTTCTCAATTTGTTTCCCAAACAGAAAGCTCAAATACTGGCAAGTGTCCGGTTTTGAACCAGACAGTCCATCCAACCTTAGCTGAGATTCTCACCTAAGCACATGCACCCATGAGGTGGGGCTTTAAGAAAAAACACTAAATATCACCAGAGTTGAAAACACTTACTACTACTCATTCCCTCAAGGGTAAAGTGGGTCCATCTTTTTTATAGCTCTTCAAGTTAGTAAGCTTCAAGCAAGTTAACAAGTCAGCAGAATTTACTCAGCAGTTGTTAGCAGGTTGCAAATCTGTATACAAGCCAAGTCAGTGGAAGATTCCTGAATCCTTATCTGAGGCAGTAGATCCTGCCACCTTGTTACAGGGATAACACCAAAAATTCTGACTAAGTCCTTTGAATCTTATATCCGATCTAGTTGGGTCAAAATATTGTGTTCAAAATATTGAGAGTTGTTTTGTAAATATAAAGACATTCAATTTGTTAGCCATAAGCATTGTGTTTTATTATTAACTTCCAGTTTTGGTAATAAAATGGAGAGTTATTCGGCATTACCTAGGTCCTTGAGAGCAGGGGGCTGACGGTGTGGGGGTGATGGTGCAGGAGTCGGGGGGGATTTAGGAGAGTACATGAGGCTGGGGGCAGAGGTGGGTGGAGGGGCTCAGGGCAGGGAGTCCCATCCAGCATGGGCCTTTTCTCTCCCTTCCTCTGCTGGTCGCCAGGGATATTTTTTCTCCCCGGCTGTCAGGGGCATATTTTCTCCTCCTTCCACCCCTTTGGCGCTGCGGCCGTGTGCTGGTAGGGGAAGGGTTTGGGGCAGGAGGACTACTTACCGGTGTACTGGCAGGCAAGATGCCAGAGCCCCAGCCCTACTGGCCACTTCTTTAGTGGTACAGCTGCCCCCCAGTACACTCTGTGGGACAGCTCTCCACTGTGGGCTTGCTGCTCCCAGTGACCACTCTCATCTCTCATTCCTCAGAACAGCAGCCCTGCCCTTTGCATGTTATGGAAAACGGTTATTTTCCCTGGGCTTCTGGTTGTCCTGGCACAACCAAACCCTGACCTTGCTTTAAGTTAGGAGAAGAGGAAGCTGCATACCAAATTTGGTGGCCTTAGCTCTTACCGGTTAGGAGGAGTTCTTGAAGAAATGGACTTGCAGACAGATACACAGAATTTTTGCACACTAATTTTTATATATATTTTATAAAATATGTTTTCTACAGAGCTCAGCGTAGCTGACTAGCCCATGTGTGAGAGAAACACTTGTAATGGTAACCTGAGCTGAATATGTCTCTGCTTTTCATATCGGGAGGGTGGGGGGGAGAGAACATTTATGTTCCCTTTGCTGAATTCTGTCAGCTCACCTATTGAAAGTTCTTGGTTTAATATCTCGATTTTAATTTCCAAAGGGATTTACAACATCTGCATTGTTATGGATGGGAAAACACATAAGTAAACATAAATTGTTGAAGTCACATGAACTGAGCTCATTGCTGTGGAGAGAAACGTCAGAGGTGAATTCTGTAATGGATCACTTGGTGTCTCAACAGAATACTAATGACCCTTTCAGTGATTAAGGTCACTGGAGTGGATGAAATTATAGTTCATAACAGAGAACTTGTTTATATTAATGCATTTTTGGGATGTATTGTTATGAAAGAATGTTATTTAGAAGACTTAATATAGTGTGTTGTTATTTTAAATATATATTATTCACTATTTGTAGTATTTCTCCTGGGGACTATTTGAATCTTGTTTTCATACACATACATGTAGGAGAAAACAAGGAGGTCAAATAACACAAAATTCTTCTTGTGTCTAGTTTAAACTGACAAACATTAGGAGTTCAGAATGAATAGTACTACATGGCTAACGCTGGTTTGGTTGGAGATTTGTAAATAGTAAATGGTCTCATATAATACATCATGTGGCATCACCTAGCAAGGAATATGAGTTCCACTCTAAACTCCTGAGTTTTCTGACTTGTTCACCTTTATGTATTATGCTTTTTCCTCTCCTTTTTTAATTTTGAGGGAGGAATGGCAAAAATTAGGGAGGGACAGCTGGGAAAACAACTGAAGGTGAGCTTTGTGTAGACTTATAAGCTTGGCTGTCGAAGATAATACCTCACCAACTTGAAGCTATTACAGGAGGCCCCTGCTTTACGACAGCCTGTTTTACGACCCCCCTGCACTTATGACCTTTTTCCATAAGTGCAGAAGGGGCTGAAATGTTCTTGGCCCCACATTTACAACAGCGTATGATGCCTGTCGTAAATGCTGGCTCGAGTTACAACGCCCCCGACTTGCAATGCTATCCCTGGAGCCGATCACGTCACAAGTCGGGGGCAGCCTGTATAATCCTATTATGTAAATGCACATTAAAGAATTTTGGCCTTTTTGTTAAAAGCACCTAATTTTATTCTTCTGCACACCCCTTCTCCTGCCAGCAGGCATTACAGCAGCTTTGCCATTCCTCAGAGTCCAACCAGGAACTTCTAAATCAGTGGTGGGCAACCTGCAGCTCACAGGCCACATGCGGCCCATCAGGGTTCAATGTGTGGCCCATGAGACATTTTGTTTACCATTGCCCATGTACAGGGTTGCCAGATTCCACTGGCTTCTCTCTCCATAGATTTTTTTTTTTTTTTCTACTGGTATTACAAAAGTGACATGCATGTAAATAGGGTTGCCAGGTGTCCGGTATTCGTGCTCTGTCCAGTAAAAAAAAATCAGAGAATGCTGGACATGTGCAAGGTCCAGTATTCTCTGATTTTTCTGGCTGCTCACTGGACGGAAGCCTGGCGTGGGCAGGGGGAATGGCTGGAAGGCGGGGCCACGATCGGCGCTAGGAGGAGCCACTCCCCTCGCCTGGCTTCTGCGCATTCACAGGCTCCCAGTGCTGATCGTAGCCTCAGCTGGGAGGCGGGGTTGCGATCGCCGCTCTGGGTGTTCCTTTTTTTTTTTTTTTTTTTTTTTGTTCCACCAAAAAAATACTGCGTGTCCAGTATTTTTTGGGAGACCATCTGGCAACCCTACATGTAAAGCAAAATGAAGTAGGGTGTGTGCTGATTCACACAACATTGTCTGAGAGCTGTGCTCCAGCTGCATCCAATCAAAGCCCTGTTACAGTTCACTCCGCACTCTGCGCAAATTCTAGCAAAACTACGTTATACCAGGAGACTGCCTTGATAACAACAATCTTACAGCCCATTGAGATGAGGGCCACTCATGCAGTCCACTCACTAGCCTAGGTTGCCCATCACTGTTCTAAATGCACAACTTCACTGCTCAGTGCAGGGTGGATTTTTGTTCATAAGTGACACTCACAATTCAAACACCCCTTTTATTCCTATACTGGGTATTGTGGCTGGCGGGAAAGAGAGAGTTTGCAAATGCCCTTAGGTACACAGACTTAAACAGTAGCCATTCAAAGTAAGCAATAGAGGTGAATGTTTGGGGTCCTTGGGGAAGTCCAGTTGAAAGTTAGAGCTGTGCAGGCCTATTGCCTGGATGTCCTCTCCAGTCTTGTCTATTCAAGCAAATAGGAATTGGTGGTTTCCATGGCACTGTTAGTGATTTTCACTTCACTCTGTACTCATTTCCTACCTAGTCACTGCTGCTCCCCTACACGGACCTGCACCCAGCTGTACTATTCAGCAATCACAACCTGTGCCTCACAGAGCCCTGCATACAATTCCTGGGGAGTTCTTTCTCCTTTAGTTTTTCTGCAGCTCCTGGCTTGGCATTTGGCCACTGCTTCCAAACAAAGCACAGCCACCTTCTCCGTCTGTCCCATTCCCCTTGCCTGGCTAGGAGAATGAGGCAGCAGGGGACGGGGTGGATTATAGGAAGAGACCTAATGGGCGTTGTAGTTACCAGCCTAGAAGATCCATCACATTGTCATGAGGATAGCCTCTGCACCTGCAAAATAACTGTTTTGTCATGCTTATAACTTGGACATTTTAATATTTCTGCAGGTAGTTTTAGGATCACGTATGTAAACACTTAAACTTGAATTAAAGTTCATGAAAGGCATAATGTCCATCCAGCAGGTTCAGCTTGAACAACAGCATTCCCTCCGCCCTAGTCAAGAACCTCATTTGTAGGAGTGAGGGATAGGTCAGCCTCCTTGCTTAATCTTTTTTGGCTCCATTCTCAATTCAGTTGTGCCCTTGGTGTTTGTTGATGAGAACACTAAAACAGTAGCAGTGTTGGCAATCGAACCACGAGGAGCTGGAGGAATGGCAGAAACACATTTCAGATAGGGTGCCTAATGAGGAGGAGGATGATCATCACTTCCATTATGGTTTTCTTTCTGTGTAGCTTTTCACACAGGTAGGTGAATATCTCTGTCCCCATGGCACAAATTGGAGAATCCGAGGCACAGACAGGTGCAGTATCTTGCTCAGGATAACAGAGCAGCTTAATGGTAGTTAGCAGCTGTAGGATTAAGATGTACTGTACAAGCCTGCCAACAAGAGGTAAAATAAAAGGGGCAATTGCCCTGGGGCCTGGCAATTCAAAGGAGTCTGGGACTCCTGGTCGCCACCGTTGCTACTATGGCAGTGGTGGTGGCCAGAGCCCCAAACCCTTTACGTTGCCGGTGGAACACTATATAGTGTGTTCTGGGCAGTGCTGAGGGGTGCTTGGGGGCTAGTGTGGTGTCTTCCGGGCTGGCTGCCCCAGACTTCGTCCTTTCTGCCCAATGGAACCAGCCCCACCCCCACACACACCTTGCCCAGGGGCCTGCGGAAGCTGTCGACACACCTGGTACTACATTATAGTCCTTCCTGGGGGTCTCAAATAAGTGTCCTGTGTTTTATCCAGTATATTGTAATGGCTGCTATACCTGGGCAATATTTTAACTAGTGACCTGTATAAAATATCCCCGTACAAATACAAATTGCAATCCCATATGTGATATATTTTCTCCAACCTGTTTTCAAGAAACTTAAAACACTTTTAAATTATTTTACATTATATTTTATAGTTTTCTCATTATCATTGGTTGTAGTATCTTGAAAGCTTGGAAATGACATTTTTGTCTCTAATTCCTTTTTGGGTTTTGGCAACCATTGGATTTTTCTTCAAAAAAACCTCTTGTTTCTTTTGCAGTATAAAGCACATATGCAGTAGTTCTGGCTTATATATTTTCTTAATTGTTATAATGATTATGATGGTGTAATTAACTACCTTGTATCAGCATAATTCTCCAAAAAGGCTTTCTTAGCCACTTATTGACCTGTCTGGCATGACACTGCCGATGAAAATTCCTGATATTGTTTGTGCCTTAATTTATGACCTTTGTGAGCCATTTATTTTTTTTATTGACTTTGACTTTCAATTTACAACTTTCAATTTACAACTTTAAGATTTCTCTATAATCGAGTAGTGCATTTTACAAAAAGCAAGGGAGAAAAATGTGTAAATTTTGCCTTTTAGTATGCATGGGTTCTGGTTTCATTGTTGGACAAATTTTGGGCCTGAATGTGTTTAGCCCATTCTTTTAAAAATATATTTAAAAGTAAACTATACTAATCTTCCTGAAAAAGAAAGTTTTTGAGTTCTGAGAACTCAGAATATGAAATGGGTAAAAATTGGTTTTTATTTCACACTTTTTTTACTTTATCGTGCAGTTTTAACACCTTGGTTTTGCCATTCTTTATTGTAAGTCAATTGCCCCTCCCCCCCGTATCTTTTGGGAAAAGTTTAAGAAGATAAAATATGCTTCTGATTTGAGTCCTTTTCTAGCAAGTGGCAGTTGAGGGGAACTTCTGTATGTCAGAGTTGTAAACAGTGTTCTCTGGAAGCTGGGCGCTTGTATGGCTGCCCAGGAGAAATTCAAATGCCGCTCAGCTGATTAGCAGAGTGCCCATAGGCACCCACAGCTGGCAGCATGTGTTTTTTATTGGTGGTGCCCATCCACACATGACCTGATGCACATAACAAAATGTATTCTGCACATAGATAGAAAAAAATAGAGGGAACATTGGTTGTAAATCCTTGAGATTAAAGGTTTGTGATGGTAGTATACTAATCAAATGCACTGCAGTGACTATGCTCTCCACATTTTTTTGCATTTCTACTTTTATTTGTATCACTGCCCAGGAAATTCTTCTGTCTCTCTAGGAGTTGTTGGCACAGGAGGGAACACTGTTTTTTCTAGCAACTGAATTATGAAAATAGGGAATATAAGCTTCATTTTGACTTGCTGTTGTAACTTCCATAGGTTCAAATCCTGAATAGACTGAATCTTCCCAGAGGGAGGGGGAGAGTAGAATGATGACATGCTAGAAAAAGAAGCAGGATCTGTCCTAGAAGCCGTTTAAAGTTTAAAGGTAAACTGTAGGGCGGGACATCAGTTCGGAAGTACTATCTAGTAGATGCAGGTTTTTCTGGGGACTTATTTGCCTCTTACAGAAAGCTGCTGTGTTAGATTTGGCTCATTTTGAAGGGCCTGAGATGCTTTGCATAAGGAGTTACAATTGGTTTCAATGGGTGCTTTAGGCCAGGAGCGGGCAAGATGTGGCCCACAGGCCAGATGCAGCCCACTAAGCTGTTTGATCTGGCCCGCAGCCCACCCTGCTGCACCCCAGACCCCAGGCCAATTGGGGCTTGAAGACAGGGAAGCGTGTAAAATCCCTTCCCCTGCCAGGTGTGCTAGATGCCAGAGAGAACCACCAGCTGTTGAAAATGTCAGGTGGTTCCCTCTGGGCATCGCATATTCTGGCTGGGTAGGGGTGGGAGACTTTGCGCGCTCTCCCACCCCCAGGCCAATTGGGACCTGGGGGCGGAGGAGCGTGTGAAGTCGTCTCTCCTTGGCAGGGGTGTGCAGCACCAGAGGGAATTGCCAGCTGTTCATGACAGCCATGCTACCCCACCCCATGGAGGAGCGCACAAAGTCTCCCCCTTCATACACAGAGGGAACTGCCCCTTCTGCCTGAGGCCCTGCCCCTTCCACCTAAGGCCCACCCCTTTCAAGGCTGGCCTGCAACCACTGCCAACATTGAAGTGGCCCCCTACAAAATGTATTGCTCACTCCTGCTCTAGGCAGGCATAGCATTCTATAACTGCTCTAAATTTCAAGGTGATCAGCAGAGGAAAAAGGAGATTGGGAATTTGCTCATTTCCACTTCATTGTGTTGATTAAAACTGGCCCAAGAGGTGTGTTATCGTGTTGTGGAGTTTTTACTGCTAGGTTTTTTTATCTGAGAAAGACAAGGAGTGTTATCTCTTCTTTCTTGGTTAAATGTTCTTCTAGGGTTCAGATGTGTATTCTGAGATTTCCCCATTCATTGATTCAAATTCAATTAATTGAATCATTGAATTTGAATGATTAACATGCATGTTTTTACTCCCAACTCTTTATACGGTACTTAAATTAATAGGTGTAGCACAACACCTAGAACAGATGTATACAGCTGGAATAGAAATAACTTCCCCCAGGTAAGTAGACAGCTCCATCATGAAGTCATAATCTTTCTAGTGAACCAGTTAGGTAGAGAGCCTTCCACACTGAAGAGGGCAGACAAAACTGGAACTTTTATTGAAAAAACAACCCCACTGGGCGGGATGTGTGTGAAAATCCTAGACAATGGTATAGGCCTTCTTTATGCATCCTAAAGAAATAAAAAGGCCTAAACAATTTTTACCCTTTTAAAACAGCTACTGCCTCTACCTGAAGACTATGGTTGTAATCTTTACATTGGGATTGGTCCTGCTTTGGGCAGGGGGCTGGACTCAATGACCTCCTGAGGTCTCTTCCAGGCCTATGATTTTATGAATCTTGGTTTGTGTAGTCAATGGCAAAACTCCCATTGAGTTCAATAAGTCTAAAATGTCGTCCTATAACTTGTAGAACTTACTCAGTCCCTACTCAGGCAAAACTTCCCTTATGGTCAAAAGTAGTGGGGCATTCCATCCATGACTGAAAACCTTCCTTGGGTCTCTGTACAATATATTATGTTGATTGAGATCAATGGGGTTTCTGACTTATTTAAAAATAAAAGGTTAAGTACCTTGAGGAACCATCAAGTTGCCTAAGTAACTAGGTGATTTTATCTTAATTTCCCACAACTACTTTTCCCTCTTTTGGTTTGAACTGCTCACTTTCTGTATCTTTCTCAGATTAAAGCCTAAAATCATTAGAGCACAGACTGTCTCTTAACTGTGTGTTTGTAAAGTGCCCAGAACAATGGGGAGAAACCCTAATTGAGGGGTCTCAGCAGTGTAGCAGCACTGCTATTATATCTATTTCTGCCAACAATAATAAATTATTCACTGCAGCATTTGGATGTAAAAGGCTAAATTTTTATTTTCTCTGAAGCAGTCTTTTCATCTTCTGGATCTCTAGCTTTCTGTCTCTGAGGGCATGTCTGCACAGCAGGCCTAAAGCCGAAATAAGCTACACGAGCTGATCTACGTCAATTGAGTAGCTGAAGTTGAAATAGCTTAATTCGGCTTTTGGTGCTGCCTACACAGCAGGAAGTCGAAGGAAGAACATTTTTCCTCCGACTTCCCTTTCTCATAAAATGAGAGTTACAGGAGTCAGAGTAAGGAGTCTGCAGTTCGACATTATTTTGAAATAATTGCTTGTAGTGTAGACATGGACTGTTATATCAGAATAACATCATTATTCTGAAATAACGCTGTTGTGTAGATGTACCCTAAGTATCAATGACCTCAGGAACATCTTTGTGTACTAATGCGATGAAGGGAGAACGTGCTGCTGCTACTGGCAATGTTCATCAGAAATGAAAATCCTTGTTTTAAGCAGAAATTTTCAAAAAAAGAACGTTCCCATCTTTAATCTCTCTCACAGTAGGGCATGCTAGTCGGGCCTTGGTTTTGAGTATCAGAAACTTTAAAGTCTGTTTCAAAGCACATTTAATCTCTGTGGGCCTGCCTCCACCACTCCATAAATTGAGCAGTTCAAGAATTGGCACTACTCATAGAATCAGGTACTTCTCAACGTGAGTAGGGTTTACATTGAGCCTACAGAGATTAAACTAGAGGTCCAGTTTCAGTTGCCCAAAAGTGCCCTATTTATGGTGAGAGTCTGATACAGTTACTCATGTTGAGTGGAATCTGGCTCCTTGTGTAATCCCACTGAAATCAGTGGGACTACTTGCAGAGTAAGGTACTATTCAATATGGGGAAAAAAGGGTCAGACTGTCACTCTGTGATTTGGGGTCAAATGTTCAAAAGCACCTGAATCCAATTTTCGGAGACATAAGCACTTTAGAGCCTAAATCTTGTTCTGTAAATCACTGGGACATACGCCCCTAAGGGTACGTCTACACTGCATGCTTATTTCAAAATAAGCTATTCTGGAAGAAATACTCTGAAATGGCACGTCAACACTACAGGGAAGTTTCAAAATTAGTCCGAGGCAGGCTTCCCTAATGTGGACATGCTATCTCAATTTAGAGCCGCAGGAGGCACTGGGGAGTAATTACTCTGAATGGCCCTGGGGAGGAGCTGTTTCAAAATAGCAGCAGTGGAGGGTCCACACTACTGCTATTCCAAAATAGCTATTTTGGCATAGGCGTTATTCCTTGTGGAATGAGGTTTACAGAAGTCGGAATAAGCTGTCCATTATTTTGAATTTATTTTGAAATAACGGAATTGCTGTGTAGATGCTCACATTGTTATTTTGGAATAATGCCCATTATTCTGAAATAACGCTGCTGTGTAGACATACCCTTAAGTGCAGGCATATGTTACTTTCAAAAATAGGACATAAGCTCCCAAATCTCTGATGCTTTTGAAAATGTAACTTCAATGTAGTAAGATTTTAATTGTACAGTCCTTTGTCAGAACTCAGCATGTGTGCTGGTCTGAACTTGAGGCATTTAAAAATATCCTTTGTGCTAGGTAAAATATAAATCTTATCCTAGTTACTGTTTTTCATTTGTGCATTAATTATGGCATATTTAGGTTTTGCATGATTATATTATTCACTGTCAGTAAATATCATTTTCATTATCACACACATGCAAACTAAAAATATATCCATGAATAATAATTATGAAACTACAATGAGAACTTTAGGGTCTGATTTTAGGATATTTACTTTGTCATCATCACATGTCAAAACACACACCATTTTGGGTTTTGAAGGTCATAAAGCTTTAGCTTTTTTTCAAAATCATTATCTACTGTCATTATTCAATCCCTGAAATTTCCTGAAACTGAAAATTTAAATGGATTAAAATATAAAACATGCTTAAAAAAACATTGGTGCCATCCATCAAAACTATGAAAAACAAAAGTTGAATTCTGCCAAGCTCATCTTCAGTGTGTTTGTTTGAGAACCACTGATAGCACAGTGTTACTGTCTGTGCAAATGCAGAAGTGTCATGAATAGACTGAATCAGGTGGTAACTGGAGAATAATGAAATGACAGTTGTCTCAAGAGCAATAGAAATTATCTAGTATGAACCCTTGCAGGCAAATGAGTTTATCAAATCAGGGATAAAACTGGTTTTTTACTCTTGGATTTGGTGAACTATAAAGGAGAGATTATGGTAAAATTCCAATGGATTCACATCAACCATTCAGAATGTAATTGTCCCTAGTATCATACGTTCCATTTAGTACCGCCATTAGCATATAAATAAAAGAAACACAGAAAAATTAGCCTGCAGCGATGCCTCCATTTTCCTTAGAGAATCAGTGATTTAACAAAATTCATTTTGATCAGGGGTATGTATGTTGGTGTGTAATCCATTTGTCTCCTAGCCAATCAGACATCTATTATCCCCTGAAAAGGCAAAAGCCAAAATGTTTTGTGGATTATACATCACTGGATCTACTAGTCTGAAAGGCTACAGTCAGTATATTATAAATTCTCATATGCATAAACATGGGTGTGTATTATAATGGATGCAGAAGGCAACTGCTATAGAGGAGATTGCAAAACAGTAAGCTTTCAGATTTTACTTGCTCATAACTTCTTAGGGGTTGGGGGGGATGAGGTGTTAATTTGAACTAAGGGGTTTATCTTGGAATTGCGGCAGTTACTTCGGGCTAGTCAGTTTCCAAAATAGCGACCGGCTGGGAATATGCTAATCAAGCGTGGGATATTTAAATCCCGCACTTCATTAGCAATTTCGGTTGCCCTCATTAGCCTCCCTAGTTCGAACTAGGGGGCTAGTGTAGACGTAGCCGAATAGATTTATTGGAGCATAAGTGTTCGTGGGCTAAGACCCACTTTGTCAGATGCATGTAGTGGAAATTCCTGAGGCAGGTATAAATATACTGGCATAAGAAGAGTACCAATCAAGAGTAAGGCTAGAGAGAACGAGGAATTGACCTTGTTATCTCGAGCCTTACTCTTGATTGGTACTCTTCTTATGCCAGTATATTTATACCTGCCTCAGGAATTTCCACTACATGCATCTGACAAAGTGGGTCTTTGCCCACGAAAGCTTATGCTCCAATAAATCTGCTAGATTAAGGGTGTGTCTAGACTACAGGGTTTTAAAAAAAAAAAAAAAAATTGGCCTTTTTTCGAAAAAACGTCCCTTGCGTCTAGACTGCTGCCGCGTTCTTTCGAAAGAATGCGGCAGGTTTTTTCGACTGTGGAAAACCTCATTTTACGATGAAGAATGTCTTTTTTTGAAAGTGCTTTTGAAAAAAGGCCCTATGTAATGCAAACTGTGCTTTTTCGAAAGAGAGCATCCAGACTGCCTGAGTGCTCTCTTTCGAAAATGTGGCTTGTTTTTTGAAAGTACTGTTTGTAGTCTAGACGCTCTTTTTCGAAAGAAGCTTTTTCGAAAGATACTTTTGAAAAAGCCTCTTTCGAAGGAGGCTTGCAGTCTAGACGTAGCCTAAGATTGAATGCCTAGATTTAACTATGGCCCTGTGCATATAACAAAAGTCCTCATTACATCGCCTTTTGTGTTTCATGCGGAATCAGGTCTTGAGAAACCAGCTTGCCTAGGGAAAGCAGAAATGTTGCTCATGCAAGTGGGGTGAGTGGAACCAATGAGCTGGTTTCTTTCTGGGGCAATTGTGGGGATGTAAGTAGGACAGTGCCTCTGCTTGTTTAAGAAGGGAGCTGAGCAGCCTATGCTCTGCTAATTGGTTTTGAGTGGGAGGGAGCGGAACAGATGGAGCTGTTACATCTTTCAAGGTAGAGGAACAGGTTGACAGGGAAGAGAGTGAGGATAGAGTCACTGCTGTTTTTTCTGACTGGGAGTTAGGGTAGGGGCAGGGGGCCAAATGCAAAGGAGAGCTGTTAAGAAGCCAAGTGCTATCTGCATGCTAGGAAGGCGTTAGAAGCAAAAACAAAGGAGATGTGTGTAGCAGTAGGGACTAGGGTTGCCAACTCTTCTGACCGGATCGGGAGAATTGGCAACCCTAAGGAGGACTCAGTTAACTCGATTTATTGCAAGGGAGAGGCAGCCTACTGTGTAGGTGGGTGGGTGGGGGCATGGGTAGCATTGAATGGGGGTACAGAGTTTAGCCTCCAGGAAACTAGGACCTTTGGGCCCAAGCAGTAAGTGTCAGGGAAGCTAATGGGAGATTGGGCAGGAGGACATGTGGCTTGAAGCATGGCCACTAATAGGGTGGCTTGTTCCTGTCAGGGCCACAGGGATGGGAACCAGCCAGCCCTGTTGACTTTATCAGACCCAGTGGACAAGGGATCAGTTGTTCTGTATAAAGAACTCAGTTGAACGGGCTGTGTTGCAGGCAGGTTGGCTCATGTGATTAGCTCAGGGAAGGGAGGGAGAAGGAAGGGAGGAGGAAAAAAGGAAGGAGGGTGGCAAGAGAGGCCTTTGGGTCCCAGTATCCCATGTTTCCATTATTTGTTACATTGAGAGTTTTCTTTGAATTAATAATCATGCTTTGTAGGCAGGATCTGAAAGACTGAGTGTGGCAGTGAATCCTTTCTTGGAAAGTTGGGTGAAGGTGGGCAGGAGATTGGTCCTGGTTCTCAAAGAGGAAAGCAATGAAGCAGCAAATCTGAAGCCCAACTGCGCTGGTGGTGCTGTGATGCACACACTGACTGGATGCAGCCCTGCCACATGTGGGGAGCTATTTCTGGCAGACTTCAGTAGTGCATGTGTGTATTATTTGGTGACCTAGAAATGATTTAAATAGCTATTCAAACATCGTACAAAAGGCTAATTGGTTCCATCCTACAGAGATTTTGTGATAATTGCTAACCCCTCCTCAAAGGGGCCTGATTGTGCCTTCCCCTAGGGTGAAGGAGGAAATCTGCAAGGCTCTCCTTGGTGACTTCTCTCTTTCCTCAGTGGTTCTGCCAGTAGGATGGGATTTGCTTTCCCATAGAACAGGCCTCTGGGCTGGTTGCCAGTAGCTCCCTAGAGATCTAGTGGAGCCTGGAGCTGCCTTAACAGACCCTAAGGCTACGTCTACACTGGCGCGTTCTCACACAAAAACTCTTTTGCAGAAGAGTTCTTCTGCAAAAACTCTTCCAGAAGAGAGCGTCTACACTGGCATGTGCTTTTGTGCAAGAGCATCCATGCCAATGTAGACGCTCTCTTGTGCAAGAAAGCTCTGATGGCCATTTTAACCATAGGGCTTTCTTGTGCAAGAAATTCATGTTGCCTGTCTACACTGGCCTCTTGCGCAAGAACAGTTGCGCAAAAGGGCTTATTCCTGAGTGGGAGCGTCAGAGTTCTGGCGCAAGAAGCCCGGATTTCATACATTAGAACGTCAGTTTACTTGCGCAAGAACACGTGGCCAGTGTAGACAGGCAGCAGGTTTTTGCGCAAGAGCGGCCGCTTTTGAGCAAGATCGCAACAGTGTAGATGCAGCCTAAGAGCATGATGTGTACCAGCTCCTGACATGGCTTCCACAGCTGGCAGCTGCTCCCAGGACCCTCCTTAAAAGGAGGTTCCAAATCCTAAATCTGTATGAGCAGGTTGCAGGAAAACAGAACCTGGGGCTGTGGATGGAAGGATAGATCCTATCCCCTTACTGTCTTTGTCTGGATTTGGATACCTTGAAAGGGGAGTAATGCTGCTTCTTACTTGTTTTGAGTGAGGCCATCCAGGAGGATTAGATTGAAGTGTTTCATCTGGTAGCTATGACAGACCCAGACTAGCTGGCTGCTGTACAGTGATGGAGGGAAAACTTGCTGGGGCTTGAGTGAACCGCTTTCTCCTTCTTGAGTAAAAAAATCCCAAACCTAACTGTAGCATGATCCGGCAGGCACCTGAGATCAATCAGAGCTTGCTGGATGCTACAGGCTAATTAGATACCTGCAGCCAAGTAAGGCCTGTGGTGCTGCTTTAAAAGGTCTTTCCCCCCTCCCCCCAGCAAGGAAGGGGGAAAGAAAAGAGCGAAGCACCAGAAGAGTGGTGTAAAACAGCTGTGTGGGTGTGAGGGGAGGACTGATGAGCAGGTGCCAAAGGAAAGGTACTGGGAGGGATTGTTTGGGGAAGTGGCCCAGTGAAAAGCTGCCAGAATGAGAGGCAGTAACCCTGCCTGTTGCTGCTGCCTTAGGGTCCTCAGGCCAGAACCTGGAGTAGTGGGTGGGCCGGGGTTCCCCCCAAAATCTCCCCATGACATCTCAAAAATCTGCCTTGAAGGAAGATCAGGACTCCAGAGGGGGATTTTACCCCAAACTTAGAACTAGCCTGTGATGAGTGTGGCTCAGTAGACTGTGACTCCTGCCTCTAATAAAGAGAGAGAGGCCATGTGGAGGGCATAGCGAGCCTCTGAGGCTAACGCTATTTGCCGGTAGCACAAGACCCACAGGGAATGGCCAGAGCTTTGCTACATAGCATAAATAAGCTTTGTATGGTATCTGCATCACAGCGTTTTCCATTGTAGGTTTTCTACCAGCTGATGCCAGAGCCTGCAACCCCCCCCAACCAAATCCCCCTCCCTCAGAGCCAAACAACCCCAGTGCCCCCCAACCAAATCCCCTTCTTCTCTCAGAGCCAAACAACCCAGTGCCTGTCCCCCCCCCCCCCCGCCCCCAAATCCCCTTCCTGCAGAGCCAGGCACCGGAGGAACCAGTCAGGTAAATAAATCTTATTTTTAAAGAGGCCCCTCCTGTCGGCTGCCTCTGCTTGCAGTGTGTTCCGGGCGGCAGCATGTGGCCCAGCTGCCAGCTCACTGATTTAAGCATCAGGTGGGCCTGCGCAGTGTGCACTCCACTCCCACCCCAGCCTGGCGCCCCCCCTAGCGCAGCGCCCGGGGGTAACTGTCCCTCCCTGCCCCCCCCTTCGCTACACCTCTGTCCTGAGGCTAGCTGAGGCTCATGCTTAAAGGGACCCCTGTACAGTCGTGTCTCAGGCTCTTTACCTTTGCATACCTCCTTGAGGGACAGCGATCTCATCTCACTGTGTGCTCTGGTTGCCCTTGTGGATGCCACAGAACTCCAGCCATGGAGCCAGACCTGCTGGAAAGTACTCGCCAGCTCTTAGACCTGCTGCCACATCTCCTGGTGCAGTTACTGCAAGCTGCCCTTGTGGCTCTGCAGGAACAGGACCTGCTGCTCCCTGCGGGACACCTCTTCTCTCCTCTCCACGTGGTGCTCATGTAGCACAGCCCCTCCCGCTCTCCCCTGCGCACCATGCACCATCACTTCTGGTGACTGGACACCAGTTCCAACTGGTGGGACCACATCATGGAGCGGTGGGATGACCAACAGTGGCTCCAGAATTTCCGCATGCTAACGGACATTTTCATGGAGCTGTAGGAGTGGCTCACCCCGCCATCAGGCGATGGGACGCCCACATGAGATCTGCCATCCCCCTCCAGAAGCAGGTCGCCATCGCACTTTGGAAGCTCACCATGCTGGACAGCTACTGCTCTGTTGGGAACCAGTTTGGCGTGGGGAGATTGACGGTTGGGGCCATGCTCATGCAGGTGTGACTCTTATGATTGTCCTAGGAGGGTGGTGAACTGCTGGAATGGGGTTCCCTAGGGAAGGGGGCAGTGGAAGCTCCCTCCCTGGAAAGCTTTTTCAGTCCCCCCCCACTTGACAAAGTTCTGCTGGGGGACGGGGTAAATTGGGGTTGGCCCTAGTGTGGGGGAAGGGCGGCTTGGGCTCGCGGACCTCCCAACAGCCTTGGCAACCCTGTGATTTTCTGTCTCTTTCTACAGGTGGTGAGGACCATCAACACCATGCTGCTGCACAGGGTTGTCATCCCCAGTGACGTGGACCCCGCTGTTGCTGGCTTTGCTGCCATGGGCTTCCCTAACTGCACGGGAGGGGGGCGGAATTGCTGGCACACACATCCCCATCCAGGCCCCTGACCACTGCGCTTCCAATTATATCAACCGGAATGGATACTTTTTCAATTGTTCTGCAGGTCCTTATGGACCACTGAGGCCAGTTCACCGACATCAATGTTGAGTGGTTGGGGAAGGCCCATGACACCCGCATATTTCAAAACTCTCTAGCCTGTACCATAAGATGCATGCCGGCACTTTTTTCCCTGACCACCATCAGGGTTGGGTACATGGACATGTGCAACATGGGGGACACAATCTACCGTTTGCTTCCCTAATGAAGTTCTACATGGGATACCTTGACCAAAGCAAGGAACGTTTCAACAGCAGGGCCCACATTGTTGTGGAGGGCGTCTTTGGCCATCTCAAATGGAGGTTCCACTGTCTCCTCATCCACCTGGACTCCAGAGAGTGGAACATCCCCTAAGTGGTGGCAGCCTGCTGTGTCCTCCACAATATTTGGGAAAATATGGGGGAGATGTTCTTGCCAGGGTAGGGGGGCAGAAGTCAAACTCGCAAGGGCCTTTCAGCAGCCCTGCACAGCTGCCATCCAGCAGGCCCATCAGGGGGCTGTGCGCATCCAAGAGGACCTGAGGGAGAGTTTCAGGCAAGGACACCTGTGAGACTCTCCCCCAGGCCTCCCCACAAGGGGCCTCTGCAGAGCCTCATTGTGCCTTTCCTCCCCCACCCCTTCCTTCCCCTGCTGATAAAATAAACGAGACTTTTTGTTTTAGAACAGTAAACTCTCTTTAGTTTTTAATTGGAATAAATATGACTGGGGAAAGAACCTAGGAGGGGGAGGATGCGGGAGGTAGGGCACAGGGATAGGGCTGGGCCTGGCACCTGCTTTGGGTGGTCCCATTACCTCTTGTGAGGGGGCCCTTGGCAGCCATGGCAGGGACTAGGGGGAGAAACCAAAGGAGCTGGAGCAGGTGCGGGGGGAAGGGAGACGTGCTGCTGGACCACTCAATTGTGATGACCAGATGGTTGACAGAGGCGCTGTAGACCACGCACATGCTCCAGGCCTCCTGGTACAGCTCCTCCCAGCTGGAGTGGCACAGCTTCCAATCAGCACAGTTCTCCTCCAAGTCCGTGTCTAACTTATGGTCCTGCCATTCCAGAGACTGCTGTAGGGAACGGAGGGGCTATGTGTTCCTGCTCGAGGTCTTCGTGGGGTTGGCGGCACCTGTGGGTTTCGTGGGGTCAGGAGATGTGGCTTGTGCCCCACTTGCACCTGTTCAAGCTGTGAAGAACAAAGAGAAGGGCAGTCATCCCAGGAGAAACTGTGCATGAAGCCTATTCCTTCTCTCTAAGCTGACACCAAAAGGTTTCAGGTCAGATGAAGGTGATCTCCGCCTCATCACACTTGCCTGGGAGCAGATACTGCTTCAAGAGTCTGGGCATGACCGTGTGCTGTGTGTGACACTGCTGTGTGTGTGTGTCCTTCACTCCAGCGTCCTTAGTGGTGGCTTGTGATGGGAAGGTGTCCCACGATGGGGTCGGGAGTAAGGCAGGCCTGTGCAGGGACCCTGTGAGCAGGAGCGCAAGGTTTCTTTGTGGCAGCCTCATTGTGGCTGCATGCTCCAGATTGGCACTCTATATACACCCGCATGCACAGGCTGCTGTGCGATCCCCAGTTCTGAGAAGGTCAGATGAAGAGCGCGCAGCCCCCTGCTGCCTCCCTCCACATGTCTAGGGAGAATAATGGAACTCGCCTGATGGGCCTTCCCCAGCTTTGTCCGATCCCTGGGTGACATCCTGGGAGGAGGGTACTAGCTCTAGGGCCAGGATGACCTCCTGGATGGTGGGCATCATGTCCAGGCTGGACTCCTTTTTCTTCCATCTCCTCCTCTTCCTCATCCACAGCCATGCATTCTGGAAGGCTGATAGGTATATCCAGCCCAGAGTCCACAACAGGGGAGGAGAGGGACTGACCCCTCCCCCAGGAAGTGGTGGAGCTGGTTGAAATAGGGGCTTGCCTGGGGTTCTGCCTCTGAGTGGGAGCTGCGCTTGTTGGCCTTCATGTAGGCCTGCCTCAGCTTCTTGACCATAATCTGCACCTGCTCCTGGGTGCAACTGTGTCCCTTCTGGCCCAGGCTGTCAGCCATCCAGCCATAAATGTCTGCGTTCTGGTATGGAGATCCTGGAGGTTTGCCTCCTCTCCCCAGACCTCAGTGAGATCCAGGATCTCTGCACCAAGCCAGGAAGGGGCCCGCCTCTTTCACCCCGGGCAGGGGTTTGGGAATTGGCTGTGCTGCGGAGGGCTCAGTGAGAGCACAGGGGTCGCTCATGGCAGTAGCAAAAGCTGTGAAGGCTGCTGGTATGTGGCACAGGGCTAGCAGGGCTTTCCTTGTGCCACAAGCCCTTTCCCCTGTGGCTGCCGCTTAAAAGGCTACAGGAGAAGGGAAACTATAGAGCTCTGATGAGCGTGGACAGAGTGGCCACCTGGGCAGCTGTGAATCCCTGGAGGCCATGTATTTTTAAATAAGCAAAGCTATGCTGTCTACACACACCCTATTTTGAAATAGCTCTTTCGAAATAAGTGTTGTTCCTTGTGAAATGAGAGTTACAGATTTTGGAATAAGAAGTCCATTAATTTGAAATAATGCGCTTGCCGTGTAGACACTCACCTTGTTATTTTGAAATAATGCTGCAGTGTAAAAACATGATAGAGAGTAGAAGTAGGGGAATGCTTGTCCCTACGTACGTGGCATTGGTGAGACTGACACTGGAATATTCTAGTATCCATATTTTTAAAAGGATGTTGGAAAAACTGGAGTCAGACAAAAATTTCAAATGGGAAACAAGGCACAGTTTTTAACAGTGAGGGTGATTAACCATTGGCATAAACTGCAAACCTGGGTATTTGGCTATTAGCTCTTTATTAGAGCTGTTTGAATTATTCATTATGAATAAATTTGCCCCCTTTTCCTGTTAGTGACTAATTTGCAAACCATTTCTGAGTTTTGGGAATACTTTGAATGAAATATTTTCAGCCTTTGAGTATTTGCAAAGTTCACTTTGATTATTCAGTGTTGGTATGCATGGCATGTGATTGGTCACCTACATCACATGATGTTGGCTGTGCTCCTTGATGGATTCCTGCAACTTTTTAAATGTGATGAATGATAGCTGTAATTTGTTATTTAAATGAATGATAGACAATTTTTCCACTTGTGAATGCCCTGCTTCACATCTAAATATGGACATCTCTTCTAAGAGGAGACATTCACTAAACATTGATGCAGGTTTAGCTCAAGGGGGAAGAAGCAACACAATCTCTATACAGGTATGTGTTGCTTTTTCCACAAATTTTCTTTGCTCTACATAGTCTCACAAGGTAAAGGCACAGTATGGGGAAGAGGGAGAAGCACTCAGGGTATGTCTACACAGCAGGGCTAAAACTGAAATAAGCTACACAACTTGAGCTACGGCAATTGCATAGCGTAAGTCGAAATAGCTTATTTTGGCTTTAGGCGCTGTCTACACAGCAGGAAATCTAAGTTAGAGCACTCTCCCTCCAATTTCCTTTACTCCTCGTACAATGATGGTTACAGGAGTCTGAGTAAGAAGTCCTCCAGCTTGCCATTATTACAACAATATGTTGTGGTAAGTGCTTTCTGTGTAGACGTGGACTATGTAATTTCGGAATAACGTCAGTTATTCTGAAGTAATGCTGCTGTGTAGAAATAACCATACAGACATGAAATATACTGATTTAATTTGCATTATCAGGATGTTTTATGCATCATATTGATTTAAATGTATTTTTAGTTCTTTGTAATGGTGGCATTGATACATGGATGTATTCATTGTTCACTTACACTAGCATTGTAAATATTTAAAATAGTTATTCTCAATATAGTTTACATTGATGGCCGTTTGAATTTACATTAAAATTAATAGAGATGTTTAGTCCCATTCAAATGGAGGAGGGGAACTTTCAAGAGCGGAGATTGCTTGTAAAGATAGCTGTACTCGGAAGTTTATTGCTCATCCTGTAATAATTAAGCTTATTTCCATAGCAACATTATCAGTTCTATCCAAGAATTTTGAGATTTTGTACCATACAATCATTAAACTAATTTTAGCAAATATCACACTTATATTTGGCCAGAGTCACATGAATATGCTTGGGTGGTAAAACAAAGCTCCATTTTGTTCGTTTCTTTTTCTTGGCTTACTGTAGGCTGTTTATATAGCTGAAAGCAAAGCCCTGAAGTCTGTTGTCTAGAAACTCTGCATCACTGTTATCTAAAAGACCTAGCTGTTAGACAAGGCATGGGTATTTATTATTTGTTTAGATTGGGATGGGGAACCATTTTTTGGTGGGGGTCTGCTGACCCATAGAAAAACCAGTCAGGGTCTACACACATTCCCCTCCCACACCAGAGCCTAGGGGGGCACAGGTTAGTAGATTCTGCCCTCAGCTCTGGGGGCCAGATCCAGGCAAGCCAAGGGCCACATCCGGCCCCCAGGCCCTAGGTTCCCCACCCCTGATTTAGATTTATAAAAATGCTAACAAATCTGCCTGCCCATGCACACTAGGTATCCTTGATCTAATTTAAAGATGAAATTGACATGCAGCAATTTAAAACAACCCAGACAATCCTCTTTTAAATTGCTTGCCTTTATTAAGGTAGCAAAGATTTCCTTGCCCAATGACTAATTCATAGTCACAGACCAACCACCAATTCAGAAAAACTGTGGAGGGGGAAGTCCCATTTGCCTGCTTTCTTTTCAGGAGATCCACATCTAGGAACCCCAAAGATGTAGCTTGTATTGCAAAGATTCAAAAAGACTCATCCTATGGCTTGGGGGGCAATGGCTATGTTTCAACTTTACTCATAAGGCTCTGATTCCTGTAGTGTCTGAGCACCTCATGTCCTGCAATGTAGTTATCCTCCTAACACAGCTATGAGGTAAGGAGGTGTATTATTTCCCATTTTATAGAGGGGAAACTGAGGCACAAAGATTTGACCAAATCTGCAGCAGAGGAGGAAACAGAGGCCAAATGACCCAAATCCCAGGCTAGCGCCTTAACCACTGGATCATCTTTCCTCTTCCTCATAAGCAGCTTTCAGTGTCCCTACACCTTTCACAGGGACAAAGAAGGTTTGCTACAATCCAGCAAGAGAAGTTGGGGAAATATTGTGCATTTCCGATCTAAAACAGCCTGTGTTGCCCATCAGAAGTACCAAATATTCAACTGGAGTCACGGTTCACTGCTTTTCAAGGAATATGTAGCTGATAAGCAACACAGCAAATCTGGTTAAAAGGGTAGAGAGATCACAGCAAGGCAAAGGTCTCTAGGAGCCCAACAGAAATTACATTACCCTAGAGCCCCAAGTTATTGGACAAGGAAGGAGGAACAGTGGTCTCAAGTTGCAGTGGGGGAGTTCTAGGTTGGATATTAGCAAAGACTGTTTCGCTAAGAGGTTGGTGAGGCACTGGAATGGGTTACCTAGGGAGATGGTGAAATCTCCATCCCTAAAAGTTTAAGTCCCGGCTTGACAAAGCCCTGACTGGTATGATTTAGTTGGGATTGATTCTGCTTTTAGCAGTGGTTTGGACTCAATGACTTCCTGAGGTCTTTTCCAACCCTATGATTTGTCAAAGGATGTTAGAGGTTACTCCCAATTGCCATTAAGGACTCTTCACCTTCATATAGATGAGGATTCCATTCTGTTCCTGTTCACAGGCAGGGTGGATGATTCAGACCTCTTCAGATCTAAGATCTTCAAAATTAGATACAGGAGCTCCCTGACTTGTGACACGATTGGTTCCAGGGGAAGCGTTACAAGTTGGGGGTGTTGTAACTCGAATCTCATTTATGATAGGTGCCGTACGCCGTTGTAAATGTGGACCGAGGATGTAAGTCGGGGGGTTTCGGCCTCTTCTGCACTTACAAAAATGGTTGTATGTGGGGGGGGGGCGTTGTAACCACCCGAGTTCTAAGTCAGGGCCTCCTCATTTGTGGAGGAGAGGTCCCTAGTCTCTGTTTGCTAGAAGCTGGGAATGGGGAGCTAGGGCTGGATCACCTGATGATTGCCTGTTCTTTTCATTCCCTCTAGGTCACCTGGCATTGGCCATTGTCAGAAGACCGCATACTGGGCTAGATCAGGAATGGGCAATAAAATGGCAGCAGTTCACCAGGGTTAGCCTCTGGTGGGTCACCACTGCTATATTTACCTGTGCCTCCATAGGTACCGGTGATTGCAGCTCCCATTGGCCACAGATTGCCATTCCTGGCCAATGTAAAGCAGCTTGGATTGGAATACCAATAGGAGCTGCAATCACCTGTACCTGCAGAGGCGCAGGTAAATATAGTGGTGGTTGCCCGCCAGGGGCTAACCTTAGTGGACTGGATCTGACCCATGGGCTGGTATGTACCCCAGGGCAAATAGAACTTTGGTCTGACCCAGTATGGCCTTTGAATGTAAGGTGACTTACATTCACAGGGTTACTAATGAAATAAAAGTAGTGAAAGGAAGTTGTTGTGCCAGATCTTTAGGTGGTGTAAATGATCATCTGGTTCAATAGAACCAGACCAGTTTATACCAGCAAAGCATCTGCCCCCCCATATCCTAATTTTTTTTCTGTAATCAGTGGTTTAATGAGAGATCCTGAAAAAATAGATATGAACTATTTAACAATAAATCTCCCCATCTAGGCAGATTTTTCAGAATCCCATTGCATTCTCTAGCTTACTAGGTCAGCTTGTTTTTCAAGAAAGTGGGGTATTTTATCCATACTGGATGGAATGACAAAAACATTCACATTCTACAATAAAAGAAAGGAAATATAACAATCTGGAGTATCACAGCAGGCTCAGCAAATGCAATATTATATATAAAATTGCATCAGAATAATCATTTTGGTTGCTAATGAGCTCTGAAAATAGGAGAATAATTAATGTATTCATATGGGACATAGACTTGTAAATAATTTATGATTTCCAGGGAGTGGGAAGCAAACTACCATAAAGCTTGGACCCAAATAGAAAATAATTTTGTGTCTGCCATGGGCTTTGGGTTTTGCAAATACAGCAATTTAACCATGATGATTTGTCAGGGGAAAAGAACTACATACTGTACTCACTATATAGTGTCTGGGGACTTATAACTTAGTCAGTCTGGACTCCTGGGTTCTACTGAAATGTGGCATATGCCTCTCTCCAGGGGAAAAGGAAGTAGAACCAATATTTTGCTAACTTGTGTTTATCTGTAGAAATTCTATTATAAATTTAAATTAAGGACAGTTGTGGAGCATATTGTTGGCATACAAACCCCTCTGTTGGAGATGGATTTGTGTGTAAATTGGCAGATAGTAACTGTTCTTAGGAAATACTCGTGAAATGGGCAGACATTTTTTGTAGATGAATCATCATAATACTTGGAGTCTGGGACACCAATTTCTTTTTCCATGGGAACTTTGGGCCCTAACGTATTTGAATAGCTGAAATAATGTTCAAATATGAAAATTCTTCTGTGCATGTGGTTGTTACAAGATTGATGGTTGCTTACAAAGCTTGGCTAATGTTTGTGATCAGCCAGAGTCAAACAGGACTGCTGGGTGGGAGAGAGTTCCAGGTTGGCATTGCAGTCCACACTATTGCCGCCTGTAAACAGGTGATACTTACAGTTTGTGCATAGAGGTCCCTCAGATATTGCCAACATTTCCTATTCTAAATGTGGGGCAGTGACTACAGGGTCTCCAATACCTCTGTAATTATTTACTAATATTGACCTTTTTAAAGTAACAGTTGTATTTCACAAGAAACGAATCACACTCGCAAAAGAAATTGCAATAGACCAGAACAGATTGAATACTTAGGACCTAATTCTGCAGAGGAAACCACACCAGCAGACCTTTTTGCACATAAAGTTCTATTTCATGGTTGGAAGCTTAATCATTCCACTTACTTTCCACCTACACTGTTCTCTAAAGCAAGCCTGACTCTGGGGGTATGGCTAGACTGACGAGTTTTTTTGGGATACTGGAGTTATCCCGAAAAAAGTCCGCCATGTCCAGGGAACACGTTTGCTCTTCTGCTTTTTTTTCCCCCCAGAAAAGCAAACATGGTCTTTTGGAAGCCCCTGTATTCCTCATAGGAAGAAGGGGGCTTCCCAAAGAGGTTTTTTTCCCCGACATTTGGCCCAGTCTAGACGGGCCAAATGTCGGAAAAGCCTCTTCCGACAAAAGAATTGGAAAAAGGTACACAAAATGCATGGCGCACTTTGTGTACCTTTTTCCGACAAAAACTTCTAGGCTAGCTATACTCTGGGAGGTAGAGTGAGTATAGCAAAACCACTTAGAGCAGAAGAGGGCAACTTGCAGCCTATGGGCCACATGCAGCCCATCAGGGTTCTATGTGTGGTCCACGAGACAGTTTACGTTGCCCATGCATAGGGTTGCCAGATCATTGGGGGTTCTTTCCTTACTGGTATTACTAAGGTGGCATGCATGTAAAGCAAGCGCACGTGAATTGAGGTGTATGCTGATTGCATACAACATTGACTGTAAGAGCTGCGCTGTCCCTCTGCATCCAGTCAAAGCACTACCCACAAACTGAAGGTAAACAAGCACAGCTAGAAAAATTATCTTATCCTGGGAGAACATCTTGCAGCCCACTGAGATGGACATGAGAACCGTCATGTGCCCCACTCACTAGCCTAGGTTGCCCATTGCTGACTTAGAGTGAGACTGGAAATAGAGAAACTATCTCTAAATAGCTCCCTCTTAAATGATCCAGTAGCTCTCTTGCTAAAAGGTCCCTTCAATCAGTCCATCTATTCAACTTTGGGAACTTTCCTCCATACTTACCAACAAAGACAATACGCTGGAAGAGGTAGAGGATTTTAAGCCCCTTGCCAACAAACACTATGTGGGTTCTATGTATTCACAACCACTGGTTTGTCTTTTTTCTTTCATATTTGTGTGATAGTCAAACATCAGATTCCTGTATTATATCTCTCCAATCACACTTCTAGTGACTGATCTATTTACCTAATAACCCAAGAAATGGAGATGTTGCATTCTGTTTTTCTCTTAGCTCACAAGGGGTGTTTCTTTTTTGTGTTTGTTGTACTCCGTCCTTCCCACTACGGAAAACTGAAGTACCAAATTAAGAAAATATACTGAGCACCAAACTCATTCAGCATATTGTAAAATATAGTAGAAATATTTTTTTCTCCCCTGAAAATAGGGGGTACAAGTTACAATGCACTAAACATTAATTACTGGGTGTTTCACTGATTTCTGCAAATTGCAGAAGATACTTAGCTGGACAGTATGAAACTAGCTACACTGAACTATGGCTATGGCACTAGGATGTCTCCTCGCTTGTAGGATCTTTTTCAGTCAAAAAAAAAAAAAAAAGAGGACAGTACCTTATTCCAAACCTGCTGCCACATGTGCCCAGGTGCTCTGCTAAGGCATTGGTTCAACACTATTGACTCAGAATGAGGAGTCCTCTCTGTAATTACGGTAACTGCCTGGCAACTCTTTGGGGCCATGAATCTCCATTAGTTGCATGGTAGGCAAAGAAAACTGAATATGAAGCACTATCAGATCAGATGTAAACAGCCGCACAAGTTGCAAGGCTGTGGAGAATCAGGTCCAGTCTGTTCCATAGTTCTCCCAGACTGTCTAGACTGCAAGCCTCTTTCGAAAAAGAGCATTTAGACTACAACCAGTACTTTAGAAAAAGCAAGCTGCTTTTTCGAAAGAGCACCCAGGCAGTCTGGATGTTCTTTCGAAAAAGCACAGTTTGCACTACATAGCGCCTTTTTTCGAAAGAGCACTTTCGAAAAAAGGCGTTCTTCCTCATAAAATGAGGCTTACTGCGGTCGAAAAAACTGCTGCATTCTTTCGATTTAATTTCAAAAGAACGCAGTGGCAGTCTAGATGCAGGGGAAGTTTTTTTCGAAAAAAGGCCACTTTTTTTTTTTTTTTTTAAAAAACCCTGTAGTCTAGACACCCCCCCCCCCCCCACTCCAGTAGCAAGCTAATGTGACCCTGTCTAGTCTGTAAGAGTTAGCGACATCAGAGCACGAAGTGGTGTGCATTCAGACAATATTGTTTAAAATCATTTTTGTAAAATATGGGAAAAACTTGAAATGTTTCAGCTTTAAAACTCTAATCTACTAGTAAGGATTTTTACTTCAAAGCAATTAAATTAAGCATAAAAATCGATCGAGACGACATAAAAGAATAAACAACTCATTCTAGTCCATTTCCCAAATAGACTCAAAGCCGGTCAACACTGCTGTGAGTTAATTTTGTTATACTTTGTTAATTGGAAGCAATACTTACTAAAAGTCAGCTGAAATCGTTTAGGGAAATTAAAGTGCTGACAAGTTAATGATGACTCTATTTGTTGTTGAATAGGATTGACTTGGATTTAACATTAGGTAGTAGGTGATAAATTCCTGGATGTGCAGTAGAAGAATGTTATTAGAATGACACCCTCTGGAATCCGGCTGCATCAGACAGTTCAGATGTGGGATTAATTACATCCACATGTGAAAAAGTAGTAACCAATGACCCACACACTTAGGACAGAATATAGTTCATAGGTACATTCTTCTTCATATTTTAGCAATTATAGATTGCCTTTAATCACTGCTTGCATTCCTGTGACTTCGCAGCAGTCCAGGGTTTTCCTTACTGTTATAGTTTATTTGTTCTGTTTGATACCTTTTGATGCAAGGGATTCTATGCAATTTATTATTTAAAGTTAATATGCGGCCCAGTGAAGAGAAACATGTTTATTGTGGTTTGAAAGAATTTGCCTGATTAGCTTGTTTAGCTTTCATCAGAAAATCATTTGGATTAATAATGCATTGGCATTCTAGAACTCACATCTGTTCCAACAATAATACATGAAGCAGCCCTGAATATTTAGGATACAAAAATCACAGAAAGCTGTAAACAAAATGTATTCAACATAGAGAATCAAAAAGCTGGTGAATATTCAAGGTTTCTTTTTTGTCCAGTTAATTTCTACAGCTGTGCCCTTCTTTCTGCATTGCCAGACAGATGATTCTGTTGAGGGACTACACCAATACAAGAGTGAATGAGTGCATGGAATCAAAGCAACACTTTGGCTTTGGATGCCTAAGTCTGAAAGTTTCAAATGTTTTGAGACTGAGATCAGCACTGAAACAGAAAAGGGAAAATGAGGAGATGGTTTTTATTGGATGGGAAAGTTACAGGGTTTGCCATTATGTGCACAGAATCCATACTGAAGTAGGATTTTTTTGTGTACTGATCAGCTACAGGACTGGGTAGTTGACTTTGTTAGTAGCAGCAAAAACCATTGCACAAGTTACCTATCCTTTGCATGTAATGTTGATGAGAGTCCTAAATGAACT
The DNA here is from genome assembly GCA_032595735.1 of Pelochelys cantorii. Classification (NCBI taxonomy): domain Eukaryota; kingdom Metazoa; phylum Chordata; order Testudines; family Trionychidae; genus Pelochelys; species Pelochelys cantorii. Next base: position 48,970,761 of record CM064326.1, read on the forward strand.
GGCTGCAGTCGTAGTCTTCCTCACTATCCGTTCTAGGACAGGGAAAGACAAATGATTGAACATGCGGGTGAAAGTCTGATGTTCTCTGAAGGACGCTCTATGGAAGTTCATAGAAAAAAAGTGGGATGAAATGAAGAGGGAAAATGTAGGCTGATTATAAGAAAATTGACTTCTTGACAGTGATAAGTATTAAGCTGTTGAACAAACTCTCAAGGGAAGCGATGAACATTATATTACTTGTGGTATTCTAAAATTAGAAGGGATAAATAACTGGAAAACATATTGTTGGACAGAGGCAACACAATGATAGGAGGGGCACATATTTGGAACCCTGAAAGAAAGAAAAATATAAATCCTCACAGAAATCGGAGGAGGGGAGGACACGTGACCTCTTCCGCTGCATCTCACCTCTGCTGTTGGGAAGAATCCTGCACTATTAAAATATAATCAATCTATCCATATAATCTTTCTTAATGTCATCCATGTCACTGTTCCCAAATTTTGGTTTCTCGTGGACTTTTATATAGCACCTATAATATCGGTTTCCATCTATCTAGGTGCTTACTTGCTATGCATTACCATAATACTGAGCATCTCCACGTACTTATGGATTTATCCTTGTGACAACCCTGTGAGTTAGGGAATTACTTTTCACCAAGCATGTGTTACCTTGGGTGGGCTAGACTTCACTGCCCCCTCTAGTCTCTTAACCTCCCCCCCCCCACTCCCATTTAAAATAGCTGGAGACCCAGAGTTCAGTCTCTTAAGAAATTTCAGCAAGAATTGCAGTCAGCCTCCCTGCATTCAAATCCCAGAGGAAACTAAATAAATTAATTTAATTAAATAACTTTATAAAATCTTATGATGAAGAAACAAATGATCTAATTTTTACAACATAACCATTTTGTAACCCACAGACATTGTTGTCACAGTTAAAACAAACCTTAAAAAAAACCCTTTAAAGTAAAATTTGAACAGTTCAGTCCACAAAAAAAGAAGAAATTGAGAGAACCCAAAAGCTTAGATTTAGTTCACCGAAGTCTCAGTTTGTCTCTGATCATCAAATCTGCACCATAGGCTAAGTCTGAACCAGCTCTCCCCTGGCTTGCAGTGATCCTCAGTTGGAGTCCAGGCAGACTCTTTCTCTGCTGCGGATCACTGCTAGCCAGCTAGCTAAAGATACGCAACTTCTCCTCTGTTAATTGCATAGCTGAAGTTGTGTACCTTAACTTGGCTTTTGGTGCTGTCTAGGTTGCAGGAAGGGGAAAGAACATTCCTTCTTTGACTTCCCTTGCTCCTTGTGAAATGAGGGTTACCGGCATCAACAGGATCGCCCCTCTCAGTTTGAATTAGCTGTCTTAACTAGACCGCTAATTCGAGCCCTGAAGATTGATAGTGGCAGCTTCCATCTTCCTCTGTAGTGTAGACATACCCTAACTAATTAACCTGTCAGTTAACTCACAAGTATAAGAGGGGTAGCCTTGTTAGTCTGAATCTGCAAAAACAAGGAGAAGTCCTGTGGCACCTTATAGACTAACAGATTTATTGGAGCATCAGCTTTCCTGGGCAAAGACCCACTTCGTCAGATGCATCTGATGAAGTGGGTCTTTACCCATGAAAGCTGATGCTCCAATAAATCTGTTAGTCTATAAGGTGCCACAGGACTTCTCCTTGTTTTCACAAGTATACAGACTTAAAGAAACCCGTTATTAAAAAAATACAAAAACTGAGAACAACAAAATAGAAATGACTGTTTTCCCATTGCTATATTTAAAGAGGAGCTGAAGAATCCCACTGACTGAGAAAGTTAACGAGAACAGTTTGGTTAAAATCAAAACAGCATTCAAAGCATGCAACTAAAACAGAAGTTATTTTTTCCCCTCCCAGTTTCCCCTTGCTATCATTAACATTGCCCATGTGGCCTGGCAGAGGGTTGACATCCTCAGTACCTGCTGCAAAGTGCTTCAGAGTGAGGGACAACAGCCTGCTCTCCGCTCTTGGCTCCCTTTCTTCCAGTTCACACAGGGCACAAGGCCCTTAGAAAAGCAGCTGCCCTGCCAGCTTGCTCATGGAGCCTGACCCCACCAGCAGAGACAAAACCTACTGGAGCAGACCCTAAACTACCACACCCAATTCCAGAAGCTTCCTGGTATGGAGTGCTAAATCTGCCTAGCAACAGTGACCTAGACACAACTCTCTCCTGTCCCTTCCCACCCAGTTGTCTCTTAAAGAGATATCCCCCTATTAGGTACATGGGTTACATGTGCAGATGCTAACTTGGGAACATGTGGATCTGGATTGGGGTGAGTAATAATTTTAGAAGGGGGCCACTTCACAAATTTTTGAAGTGGCCCCAGGCCACCCCGGAAGGGGTGGGACTTCAGGCGCAAGGGATTGGGCCAGGACACTTCTGTGCTCCCCTGCTTACAGACCCTGATTGGCCTGGGACTGGGGGAGCACGTGAAGTCTTGGCCCCTTGCCCTCTGGTGCTAAGAGAACCACCAGCTGTTCAGAACAGCTGACGTTCACTCTAGATGCTTTGTGCCCCAGCAGGGGCAGGAGACTTCATGCGCTTCCCCACCCCCATGTCTTGATTGGCCTGGGGTGGGGGGAGCAGCAGGGCGGCTGCGGGCTGGATCAACCAGCTTGGCAGTCTGGATCCGTCCCACAGAGGCTCTCCTGCCCACCCCTGGTCTGGATCCCATAAGGATTTAAAACCTAAGACCCTAAGTTCCAAAGGCTCCAAAAGCTTTTTTCCTGACTTCTAAACACTAGAGGGCAAAACTACCATATACCAAATAGGGCTGACAGCCTAGCTGTTAGCCTATATGGTGCTACAGGACTCCTCATTGTTTTTGTTCTTTTGATCACCCTAGATAGAAAGACAAAATCTTTGCAAGTTGCCTCTGTAGTGAACTGGCCTATGCTATTCAGGATATCTCCAAGGCTAGTCTGAACGGTTATGTGACATCTCTAGCAGAGATTGAAGGTGATTGTATGTCTCTTCTGTGATGATTGTGACATGAACTCCTGAATATTTTAAAGTCAATAGTCTTGCTGTGAATATTCAATTTCACTCTCCTGGCAGATTGTAACATCACAAACAATTGCTCCCAGAAACATTAGCTTTTGATTGTCTGTATACTGTGTCAATTCTCTGATAGCTTTTGTGCAGTAAGCAGCAGCAAAATATTTGTTTTGTTCATTTATTATACACTTTTTTCCTCTGGCTGGAGATATATTCCAAGAGAAAATGTGACTTTTTCCACACCTTATGAATGTAGAATGGAATTTGTCCCTTTTACCATCAGGGGTCTTATGATGATGAGTTTTTAAAGTCATGCTGAATCTTTCTACTGCTTCTAAGCTAATTTCTCATTTCTCAAGTTCAGAAAGTTGCTCTTGGTTTTGCTGTCTCACCAGCTCAGACTGCTTTGGTATTTGAATAGCTGTGTCTAGGGTTTAGTCTGTCTTCAGCTATAGCTTCCATAAAGATTTTTATCTGTTTACCCAATAAGAAGTATCTGATATCCCTTTCTCACAGCTTAAGGATGGGGCAGGTATGCAGCTCTAACAATGAGATATTTTTATCTCATTCACTGTTTGTCAGATGTTTAAGTTGAATAGGTGATTAAAACACTCTGGTTTTGCTGTTGACTGAAAATTCGCTTTCTTTTCCATTGCTCAGACTTATGTAAGAACAGCCATATTGGATCAGACCAAAGGTCCATCTAGCCAAGTATCCTGACTTCTGATAGATACCCAATGCCAGGTGCCCCAGAGGCAATGAACAGAACAAATAATCATCAAGTGATCCCTCCCCTGTCACTCATTCCCAGCTTCTGACAAACAGAGGCTACGGACACCATTCCTACCCATCCTGGCTAATAGCCATTGATGGACTTGTCTCCATGAATTTATCCAGTTCTTTTTTGAACCCTGTTAATTTCCTGGTCTTCACCACATCCTGAGACCAGGAGTTCCATAGGTTGACTGTTCATTGTGTGAAGAAATATTTCCTTTTGTTTGTTTTAAATCTGTTATTACTTCACTTCCTTAGTACTTCTGATTTCTGTATGGAGAAGCTCATAGAATTGACAACTGAGTTTATCAGTTAGCTCAAACCCAGTTTTAAATTACTTCCCATACTTACCCCCAAATAAACCAATTTATCTGAAATTTCACATACTGCATCTTCTCTGGAACTTTTGGAAAGTTTGGTTAAGAAGTTTGGAGGATTGGGGTGCTTTGAAAATTTGTCTACATTTACTTTTGAAAAATTTTCTGGGCTTTTTTTTTTTTTTTTTTTTTTTTTTTTGTCTTATGCTGTTTCCAAAAATCTTGGCCCAAAAATTCCAAACTTGCTGTGCATTGGTGTTGCACTGGAGTTCCTTTACACAGTGGAGATTTGGGGGGATTAAATGGTGTGATTTACCACTCTGAATGGAAGGTGGGAAAGGGTTAATTAGAAGCTAATTAAAGCATAGTGGCTAAATTTTGTTCTGCTTCATGTGACATTTTATACAAATTATTCAGAATGAATCTGCATATTAATAAATAGTTTGACTATTACCATAAGCTTGATGATTGACCCCTCCTGTTGTGAACAGTGGTGAGGGCTGCACATGAAGCTTCAGGAAAACCTGCAGTTCTGGCAGAGATGAATAGTTGGATACTCAAGGGTGTTGCTGTGACCGGGCAAGGGGACAATTGAATATGTGGGTAATTTGGGTGATGGATTTGTCCTAAAAGTGGGGGAGAGGAGGGTCCTTGGACAAACTGGAAACCAGAGCTAGGCTGGGAAGCCTGGCCCCTCCACCTGCCCAGGGTGGAGCAGCACTGAAGCTATGTGTCTGTCCTCGCCCAGGGCAGATGGAAGAGCTGCAGTAGCCCAGCTGCCTGAGCTCCCTGGGCCATTTTTACTCAGGCTGGGCTCCAGCTTCCAGGCTGTCTGGAGCCTCAGGGGAAAAAAAGTGGACAGGACAGGCCCATCCACTTTCAAAAGTGGGAGGGCCCCTGTTCTTACACCTCTTACTGGTTCATGTGGGGAGCACAGGATCCTGGTTCAGGAGAGGGTGTTGGGACTTTTAGGACTAGGTATTTGCTGAGATTGGGCAGGTATGGGGCCTTTCACGTGGTGGAGGTGAAGTACTGGAATGGGTTACATAGGGAGGTGGTGGAATCTCCATCCCTAGAGGTTTCTGAAGTCTCGGCTTGACAAAGCCCTGGCTGGGTTGATTTAGTTGGGATTGATCCTGCCTTGAGCAGGGGACTGGACTAGTCTTGATGACCTCCTGAGGTCTCTTCCAGCTCTATGATTCTATGAAGTAGGGTTAGGCTGGACTGTACTGCTGCTCCGCCTCTGCAGGAATTACTTTGGGGAAGTTCTGTGGCCTGTGTGCGATAAGAGGACAGACTAGATGAGCATAATGGTCCTTTCTGACCTTGGAATCTATGAATCATGCCAAACCCTTTCAGCTGCTTGTTCTGAGGCCCTGACTCAATCAGAGCCATGGCAAAAAAGATGGTGCCTGCCTGCCTGCTCATCAGGTACTGCAGCAAAAGGCAGAACTTCAGGAAAATGTGTCTAGTTGTGCCACAGCACAGCTGGCTGTCAGTTCATTTGAGACAGAGGGATCTGTAACAAGGCTGCCAAACATGCTTGTGACACTCAGCAGGCTTATTAAAGCAGAGTTATAAAAAGGAGCCAGTGAAACACTGAGGAAAGGAGCTCTGAAGGGAAAAGGCAGAGAAGGCACTTGCCTATCTCTGCAAGAAAAGAGGAAGGATTTTATTCATACCATTATTGGTATGGTGACTGTGCACCTTGCAGTCGCAGATTACTTTTTGCATATCTACAAAAAAATTTTTTCAGTTTTGAAAATTATTTTATACATTATGCCTTGCAATTATTATGCAGGCATTATGATACTCTGTGAATCCAATATCTATCTCTTTTTTTTTTTAAACCTGTCTAGTAAAATAAAATCTTGCAGTTCTTTGGGCTAACTCCTATAGATAGAAGCACATACAGACCCATTGCAGTCAGTGGCACTCCACCCACTAGTGCTTCCAGTGAATTTGGCTTGCTTTTTAAAAATAAAATGTAACAATCATAAGTTTGTAGATTGATTGAAATTGCCAGGTACAAATTCCCAAATGGAAAGGTTTCTACCTTAATTGTCCATCAACATCAAAAAGTGATGGCATTTGCTAAAAAGACACTTTGCTGAGAAAAGTGAATGATTCTACTGTGTAAGTCTATAATAGATGAACTAACGCACCTGTCACATTTACAGGGTAACTGCATCTTCATTTCCTTCCTTTCCTGCTGGTCCCTCAAGCACATCCACTTAAAAAGTTTCTGGCTCCGAGTGGTAATCTCTCTTGGAAAGGAGATCCATATCCCTCCATCCTGACCAGGGGAGGACGGGTGTTTAAGGCTGCACAATTCTCTGGATTACATTGTGATATTCCCAGAAAACCAGACTGCCTAACAGGCCATCTTAGAATCATGGAAATGTAGGACTGAAAGGGATCTCAGAGGACATCTAGTCCAGTTCCCTACACTGAAACCGAACTAAGTATTATCTAGACCATCGCTCATAAAGCTTGCTTTGCTTTCCCTCCAAAAGCTATGAACAGTGCATTGCCTGCAGTTATAAGTTAATACTAGGGATTAGGACTGTCAAGCGATTAAAAAAATTAATTGTGATCAATCGCGCGATTAAAAAAATTAATCATGATTAAACAACAAGAATACTATCTATTTAAATATTTTTGGATGTTTTCTACATCTTCAAATATATTGATTTCAATTACAACACAGAATACAAAGTGTATAGTGCTGATCCTGGGCGATGTTTCAAAGGGGCAGTGCCGTACAGCTGGTCCCAGGCTTCCCGCGGTGCTGCCCCTTTGAAACACCGCAGCAAGCCTGGGGTCAGCTGTGCGGTACTGCCCCTTTGAAATGTCGCCGTGGCATTTCAAAGGGGGCAGTGCTGTGCAGGAGCCCGGGAACAGCTGTGTGGCACTGCCCCTTTGAAATGTTGCTGCAGCGTTTCAAAGGGGCAAAGCCACAGGGAGCCTCTTCGAAACACTGTGGCGGTGTTTCAAAGGGGCAGTGCCGTGCACGCAAAACACTTGTGATTAACGCATGTTAACTTTTTTTAATGTGTTCATTCTGTCCTGTATTAATCGCAGGCGTTAATGCGTGTTAATTGACAGCCCTACTAGGGATGCAAAATCCCAGTTAACTAAAGCCAGATCCCAGGTTGGGGACTGCTCCAGTCTAGCTGGAGCAGCTCCCAGCTCCTGCATTGGAGGTGGGGCTGGTGCCACTGCAGCTCCCGGCTCCCAGCCCCTGCCAGAGTAGCCCCTGTACGTGGCAGGCCCAGGCTCCCTGCAGACAGAGGCTCTTCAATGGGAGCAGTCCTGCCTGTGGGATGCCCAGGCTGCCACAGACGGGCCGCTCCAGACAAGAGCAGCCCCTGTCCGTGGCAGCCCCTCTGTGGGGCTTGAGGGAGCTGCTCCAGCTCCCCTGCCCTTACCAGTTAACCGGAATTGGTAAGCATTAGCCATTTAGAGTGATGCTTACCGGTTAACTGTGTAACTGGTTAACCTTTCGCATCTCTAGCTACTACACAGCTTTTTCCACGCAAGCACATTTATTCTTAAGATAAAAGCATTAGGGTATGTCTACACTACGGCATTATTTTGAAATAGTTAATTCTAAATAAGTTATTTTGAAATAACGCATCTACACATAAAATGCATTTTGAAATAGCGTTTTGCTATTTCGAAATAGCGCATCCACACTGAGTGGACGCTGAATCGCATTTAACGCCGGCCGGAACCAGGTCTGGCAGGGCATCAGGTCAGGAGTTACTTTGTGTGGCTGCTGCCTGAGGCCGGTGCTTAAAGAGACCTCCCCTGGACAACCAGTTCTCAGTTTTCCCTTCTTGCTTGCCTACCTCGATGAGGGACAGCAAAGCATTTTGTCTGTGTGCTCTGATTTCCTCACTCGGGACACGACAGCACTCTGCAACATGGAGCCAGAGCTGCCCCTGGGCACTCCCTGGGCACTCTGGTGCTTCTCGTGGACGCGTTCCTGCGAGCCTGGCTGCGCTCTCTGCAGGCTGCCATCCGGGAGGTCCATTGGGGGGCAGTCAGTATCCAGGAGGCCCTGCGGGAGAGCTTCCACCCTGAGGAGCACTAAGAGCCTCCCTGGTCTGCCCCACTGGGGACTTGTGCCTCATTCCTCCCTCACGTCCTTCCGCTTATCCCTCCCTAACCCCCTTCCTGATGTCAAATAAAATACGTGTATTTTCATGAACACAAATTCTCTTTATTTAACAAAACTGCAAGGGGAATGAAACTCTGGTGAGACCGGGGAAAGGAGGCGGGAGAGGAGAGAAGAGAGCGTGGGAGAGGGGAGGGGAAAACCTGAGAGGAGGGAGCTGGAAGGGGGAAGCAAGGGGAAGAAGGAGGAGGGGAAGCTCAGGGCTCAGGGTTGGGGGTCTCACTGGACCAACTTGATTTTCATGCAAACCTGCTCCTGGGTTCGCATGTGGCCTCTGGTGGCCAGGCTAGCAGCTATCCTGCCACAGATGGCCGCATTCCTCCGTCTAGTGTGGAGATCATGGACATTGGGGGCACCCTCCTCCCCCAAACCTGAATAAGGTCCATAATCTCTACCCTGGACAAGGAAGGTGCCTGCCTTCTCCGGCCCCTGGCAGGCTCCTGGGAGCTGGCAGACTGCTCCTGGGGAGCGGTGGAGGGCTGGCTGCCAGTGGCTTGCTGGCTCATGTTTTGGGGCCATTGGGTCAGGGGCAGTGACTGCTGGCTCTGGGCTGGCAGGCTTGGAGTTGGCACAGGCACTGTGGCCAGAGACAACCCTTTTAAGGGCTGTGGGGAGGGAGAGGAGTGTTCTTGGTTGAGGCTGGAGTGGCCACCAGGGCACCCTGGGAAGGCTGGAGGCCCCCTATTTTGATATAAGTGTCTACACAGCACTTATTTCGAAATAGCTATTTCGAATTTGGCGTTATTCCTTGTGGAATGAGGTTTACCAAATTTGAAATAAGCGCTCTGCTATTTCGAAATTAATTGTGAAATAGCGGTTTGGCTGTGTAGACGCTAGTAAAGTTATTTCAAAATAACGCGTGTTATTTTGAAATAACTTTGCTGTGTAGACATACCCTTAGAGAAAACATTAACAAAACACAAAACGTACACCTATGCTAGAAAGTGTACTAGAAGTCACCCCCAATTCCAGCCTGAAGTTCTGGTAGGTTGCAGTTCAAAATCTATAACTGGTTTTTCCCTTTGGTTACAAGTTCATCCATCTTAGAATCAGAACACACAACTGGGCAGATAATTATTTATTTGTACAGCTTTTGCTTTAATCTTGGTCTTTATCTTGGCCTTGTGTAACCGGTAATCAGTGTTGGGTGTTCACGTAACCCAAGTTGGATAATTTTGCATTCCCGAGGGACTCCCTAGGAAATTTATTTAATACTTATTGTCCCAAAAGTCCCTACTTGTCTAGCATATTTTCAGTAGAGACTCACATCTCCCAGTCCTGGCCCAGGATGATAGATAAACTTAATACACTTAGATCTTTCAAGAGTTTTATAAGAAATTGCCATATCTCTCAAGTCTTCCCCTGAAGAAATGGATAGAAGTAGGGTGCTTGACTGGCATGCTAGGTGAACCCATTGACTTATTAATGGACAGCATTTAAGTCATTACCTTTCAGACTATCTTGTTTCAACTAAGCATAGGTATTCTTTCTCCTCTTCATTCCTCCCCCTCCCCCCCCCTTGACTAGCCCAATATGAGGTTGTTCAAGACAGTCTGCTTTTTGACTTTTTACGCAATTTTGGGACACTAGGCCAGAGGTTCTCCATGTGCTCTGTTGTGTGTCAGTCTGTTTACCTAAGACCTACTCAGAGAAACCATCAGGAACAAGGTTTTATTCTGTAAAGAAACACAGAACAGGATTGCTTTTCAGCAGCCTCCTTTCTGCTTGCCTGCCTCGTGTTCCCAGCTTCAGTCAGCACTGAAGCTTCGTGCTGGGAGGACAGATGGTACATCCTAGAAGGAACCAGGACATTCTCCCAATGTGCTGCAGTTTGTAATCCATGACTTGTCCCCAAAGTACAGTTGAAGCACACTGGACTGTGGGCTACACACAAAAGAAACATTATGCTAGCAGACATCCTTAAAAAACCCCTACAGAGCTGTTTCACAGATACCCTGTATAATTTCTCATGATAGAACCACTGAGCTGAGCTTTTGCACTCCCCCTCATACTGTTGTTCACCCAAAAGCTTTGGCTGTGAATTTGAGATGTGGTTCTCCTACTCTCATCATATCTGCCTCATTATCTCTGCTTTTGTCTGGGGACACTGCCATCATCATACCCTGCACTGCCTCTGATTTCCTTTTGAGGATAGGAAGAGTTCATTTACCTGGCTTGGGCTGCAGGACTCAGAATTTCTCCTCTCTGATTCCTAGGTGTCCCTTTGTTGCTCAAGGAGTCAGCTATCCCAGCAGTGGGTTGAGAGCCATACCCACCTGGAGGTAGTCTCTTTGAACAGAAAGGAGAAACAAGGCAGGGCTGGCTCCTTTTGAAGCAGCTCATTACCATACGCTGCTTTTAGCATCAGAGGAGTCAGGCAAGGGAGATTCTTCAAACTCCCCCAGAGCCAAATTCCTTTCTCTATCCCATCTCCTCAGAAACTGAGGCCTGGAGACTCCAGTTTTTTAACCCCAGTTTTATTGGAGGAAAGGTGAAGATCCTGATCCTCTCTCCAGTTGTGGTGGCCCTTTGGGTCTGACAAACTGAGTCAAAGTCTGCAGTAGTTCTTCCCCCATCAGGATCAGAAGAGACAGTCTCCTTTTTCCTGCCTGTAGTGATTGCCATCATCTTATCACCATCATCTCTGAAGCAGCTGCCGCACACTTTACTTGGGCATTCCTCACCTTATGGAGGTTGTTACAGATTTGGCAGAGCACCATAGCTGCCTCAGTATCTCTACTTTTGACTGGGGACACTGCATCACCATGCTCTGTACTGCCTCTGATTTCCTTTTAAGAATAGGAAGAGAGTTCATTTCCATGGCCTAAGCTTCAGGACTCACAAACAGATGGGCCACAAGTGAAGAGGCCCATCTGTTTGTGACATGCTCTACCCTGTCTAGTGCAAAGTGCTAATTTTATTCCCTCACCATTCGACAAAATCATAAAGCCATTTTAAGTAATTTCACAGACCAGAATAGAAACCATATACATAGTCTCTTCACTATCCTGCAAATTCTAACACTATTTTTGGATGTCCCTTTACACCCTAACTGTCCAGCTGAAAGTGCTCTCATAACTTTTGTTTATAATATTCAGCAGGGCCAACAGTCATAGCTGCCCCTGAGGCAAGATTTGGAGGGGCCATCTTTGTGCCCTGGAAGGGGTGGGGCCTCAGGCAGAAGGGGAAAGCAGCCCTCGGCACTGCCCCCAGCTTTTAGAGCCCCCCGGAGCACCCGCAGCAGCGCTCTGATGCTCTGGTGGCAATTCAAATGGATGTGGGACTCCGGCCAACACTGCTGCCACAGTAGCATTGGTGGTGGCTGAGAATCCTGAGCCCCTTAGAATCGCCAGGCGCTGGGGCAACTGCCCCCTTTGCTCCTCTGTCGGCGGGCATGTTTAGATGCTATGGATGGTATATAAAGATAAGGCAAGGTAATTTAAAAGCTTGTAGTGGTAGTTTCTTCTCCCCCTGAGAAGAGCTCCAGAACTCACCACACTTCTAGGGCCTAATTTTAGCCTCTGATATAACGTGCATTGTTTGTAATGTGAAAAACATATTACTGTGCTTTCATGCACAAACACAGTGACAGATTGTTTCTGGTTTTGCATGCCACAAGCTGGAGATGAGAATCTGATGCTATGGATGAACTCGCAGTCAGAGTAAGTTTCAAGGGCATTCTCTGAATTCAGAATTCTTAACATCAATTCAAGTTAGGGGTGTTAAAATGTGGGTAATTGTGTAAATGTGTAACCGCTGAAAAACTCAGCGATTACACAGTTACATGCTGGTGCATGCTCATGTGTCAGAGGCAGGAGCACAGGGCATCTCCCATCTCCCTCAATACCTGCAAGAAACTGCTGTGATCTCAAACAAAGAAGAGAGAAAGAAAACCCCCTCTCCTGGTTTGAAATTCCTATCTGCATTTTATTGGCTGATTGCCTGAACCCCCTCACTAGGTGCATCTCCAGTTGCTTAACCCTTTCCTCACCCTTCAGGTAAGTCAGACTCTCCTTAGTAGCTTCTATTTATGACAGGCTGTCTGGAAGGTTACCAGGCAGGGGTGGGGAGACTGGCAGCAGCAAGCAACCCAGCCTGCCCTGCCCTGCCTCCACTCCACCCCACTCCTTCCCTCAAACCTCCATGCTGCCTCTTTCTTACCCTTCTCTGTCCTGCCTCTCCCTGCCCTTGCTCCGCCCCCTCCCATTAGTGATGCCAGGAACTAATGGGGCAGGGCAAGCTTACACCATGTCACTTGCTGCTGCTGGCACCAGGCCCCACTCCAACCTCCAGGCCACCCTGAAGCACAGGATTCCCCAAAGCACACTGTCTGGGGTGGTTGCCCTGGTCTGTCTGCTTAGACCCGCTTTGGGCACCACCAAAAGTTATACAAACCTAGCACTAGGGTGTTGTGTATTCTTTTGTGTTGGTGTTGTGCCAGGCTGTACTGAGCAGGAGCAGGAAGACAACAGTGTTACGGATGAACTATGGCTGCTGTACTTCGAGCATCAAGGGTCTAAAAAAGGCTGATGCATTGTTAGGAATGAGCCTCATTGGGGTCAAGTGACCAGTAAAAATTGTAAGCCCTCATTGGTCATGAAGAAATGTTACAAAGGCAGGAATAAAGGTCTGGGATTAAGCAAGTTATGCGAATAGCAAACAGTGAAGTTACTAGAAGAAATTCCAAGAGGCAGAAGTTTATTCATGACATGACCTATTCCAAGATGCCAAGAGGCATCTTTGAAATGAGAATATCAACTGAGCATAGAATGGCTAGTGTGGCTGAACTGTGGAAGTTGTCCGTCTCTCTCTCTCTCTCTCTCTGAACTGAGACAAAAAGGATTGATGTATAAAGTGAAAGTTAGTTTTCTTTCTGGAGGGGACGGTGTAGGAGTTCACACAGTGGTCAGAATCACTGAGGAAAAGCTGAAAGAAGTTGAGCAGATGGAAGAAGGAAGGCATCATAAATCATCATAGAGAAGAAAGCATTTCTATCTGATTTTAAATAATTGTATGTGTATTTCCAATATTCAAAACAACACAGTGTTTTGCAACAGAAGAGGTGGCACATTTAATGTACAAAAATGAATATACAAACACAGAGTATGGGGATTAAATTAGAAATCCAACTAAATGATGGCTATTATGATCTAGTAAGTGTCACTGAAACCTGATGCAATGTGTCTCATGAAAATCATGAAGCTACAATTACACTGCATAACAGGTTAGATACCAGGGAGAAACGGGCAGATGGGTTACATCAAATGGTGTTTGGAGAGTGCTAGATGGGATATTCTGTGCTTAAGTTGACAAAGTTTTGGATGGTAACAGAAGGATAACATAGTATCTGCATAACGCTGAAATTTAAGTGGAGGAATTTAGGAAAGCCAAATGTACTTATCCACAGAGGGCATGTTTACACTAGGAAATTATTTTTAAATTTATTTTGAAATAACTCCCTAAATAACTTTTGCAGTTAGCGTTATTACGTGTGGAAAGCATGAATTATTTCAAAATAACCAGCCCTTTATTTTAAAATAACGGGCTTGGTAGTGTGGATGCTCCGCTTATTTCAAAATAAGTGTAAACCAGGGCAGAGGAATTAGATTAGAATAGATCACTGAGGTTAATATTAGATCTGGGTAAAAAAAGAGTCAAATAGTTTTTGTCAAATATGCCTTTTCAGTTAATCTGAAACTATTCATACATTTGTCAAATTTGCCAAATACTTTCCCCTCCCCCCCCCAAAAAAATATCCTGGTGAGTTCCAAGAGGTGGCTTCGACACCATTCAGAAAGTGGTGGTGGTGCTGCTCCCTCAAGTGACCAGTCGCCTACAGGTCAAGACACTCACCTGGCGTGTGAGAGACCAGCATTTAAGTCTCAGTGCTTGAGCAAGGGGTTTGTACCCAGATCTCAACATCTAGGCAAATGTTCTTACAACTAAGCTATTGGCTATTCTGAGACGGGGCTCTTGCATTAATTTAGATAGAATATGGGCCCAAGTGTCCAAAGGGTTCACAAAATCAGTGTCCACCTTTTAAACAGCGTTAAAAAATGTCTGGGGCTTGGTATACAGGGATCTCAGCCTGCTTAGTACCATGAGAAACACAGTATTAAACACCCCTTTAATCTTTTATTAAAGATACAGAAAAGAAGGGAAAACAGTTACAGTGTTTGTGATGTACTTGATAAGGCTTTCATTTTAACAGCATCACTTTTCCCCTTGTTTGGCAGACTCTTAGGTGGCATCAAACAGGCCTGCTGATGGGGGGTGGGGGCGGCAATTGCCTCTGGGCCTGGTGATTTCCAAAGGGCCCACAGCTCCTGGCCACCACTACTGTGATAGTGGTGGCAGCTAGAGATAGAGTTGCCAGACGGTTGAACCAAAAATACCGAATCTCCCCCCCCCCCCCCCCCAAAAAAAAACACCGGGGAAAAAATTCTGTTGAGGAAAGAAAAAGGGGGGGGGGAGAACCAAAGTTGTTGAGCGGAAAAAAAAAAGGACTCCGAGACATAAATAATAAAACAGCATGGCCCCTTTCAGAGTGAGTGCAGAATTAGACTGGGGATAGGAACAGGGGAGCGGTTGAGCACTAAGACCCAGGGATGGCATTGCTTCCCCTTGGTCTTTAGGCTTTTTGCCGGCAGCCATTTTGTGTCGGGGCCCGGGGTGGGGGGGCTGGGCCTGGGCGCTGGGTTGCCAGGTGTCCGGTATTTTCACCTCCTGGCCAGGGGAAAAAAAAACAGAAAATACCAAACATTTTAGTTGTCTGGTATTTTCTGAATTTTTTTACCAGACAGGAGGCAAAAATACCAGACTGTCCGGGTCAATACCGGACACCTGGCAACCCTAGCTAGAGACCTGGGCCCTTTAGAATTGCTACGGGAGCACTATGTCATGTGCTTTAGTTGGGTCTGAGGACCACTGGGGGGTGGGGTGGGGGAGAGAAAGGCGCTGTGCCATCTGGATGGTGCTGGGGGCTGGCTGTTCCAGCCCCTTCCCTTCCACCCAGGGTCCCACCCTTCTAGGACAGGGAACCAAAAATCTCCCCTCCCCTCCCCCCCCCCCCACACACACACACATTGCCCAGGGGCCTGGCAATCCTGTCATCTCTCCTGGTATCAAAGTTGATGATCACTGCCCTTTTGGGGGGAAAGAGGAAAAGCTGAGATGGGTTGGAGTGGCTGTTGTTAAAGCCCTATCAAATTTCCTAAAATAAAACCAGCAGACACAACATGGGAGAAAAAAGAATAACGAACATAAAAAGTACAGCTTCTCCTCTGGTCTTGACTTCCACTTGCAACTTCACTGCTGGGGAAACACAGGCCTGGCACAAGAAGATCTGGCAAACTTGTACCAGCACTGAGTGGCTTAGGGCAGTACTTTTAGCTGCCCTTTTAGGCTTACAGCAGTAGTTGTTGCAAAATGTAAAACCTTGGCAGGCTAAACCCAGTTCTCATTAGACAGAAGAAAAAAGAAAAGAGATCAGAAAGAGAAGAAATAGGGTAGGAAAGAAAAGGACACCTCTTGGGGGTGGAATGACAGTCACATTCTAGATGGTGGTCGGAATTCCACCAAAGCTGGTGGAGGTGGCAGTGGTATCTGGCTCCTTCTTTTTCTGGCCTGGTTTGATCAAAACATCTCTCAGGAATCAGATTACGATAAAGGTTGTCCAAAGTTCTCACTCTGGATCCTTCCCAGGAGATTGGCCAGGGCGGGGAGGGGGGGAGGGTAGGAGTGGTAGTCATGATGGTTAAGATCGCTCCTTCATCTCCTTTCAATCATCCATTGTTGTTGGTAGCCCAGCCTTACCCCTTCCCGTCTGCTTGTGGTGTTGTAGGTTATTGTGGCACTTTATGAACTTTTATCCTCTTTGTGCAGTTGAATTCACAAGTAGGGTAAATTTGTAGGTCCAGTTATTGCAACAGGCCTCTCTGTCTCTCTTCTTGAGGTTGCTCCATTTTGCATGAAATACTTAAATATTGGTAGGGTTGCCAGGTGTCCGGTATTCAGCCGGACAGTCCGGTATTTTCGGCTCCTGTCCAGTAAAATTCAGAAAATACCGGACACCTAAAATGTCCGGTATTTTTGGAATTTTTCCCCGGTCAGGAGGCGAAAATGCCGGGCACCTGGCAACTTTCTGTCAGGGTAGGTAAGTGCTGAAATAAATTGCCTAGGGAGGTTGTGGAATCTCTGCCATTGGAGATTTTTAAGAACAGGTTAGACACACACACCTCTCAGGGATGGTCTAGATAATATTTAGTCCTGCCATGAATAGAGGGAATTAGAGTAGAAGACATCTCGAAGTCTCTTCCAGTCCTACCATTCTATGATGTTTATTTGCATAGTTCTAGTTAAATCTCCTACTCATGGTCATTAAAGATCACTGTTTGTGAAATTGCTCAGGATCTTTTTTTACATCTCCTCCAAAAGATGAGCCACTCCAACAACATAATTGCCCCTAACACAACTCTGTGTTGTTCAGGCTCTTAGAAAATTGCAGTACACAGACACTTCTTCCAGCCAGGGAGACCCAAGTTAGCTGGTAGAATCAAATGAGGTCACATTGGTATGGGTCCAGTAATGTCTGAATAAATGAATCACTAATAACTCTCCAATGTTATAACATCAATTTTCTTCTTGTTATAAAAATGTTCCCTCTCCCTAAGAATGAGGTCTTTCAATATTGGTATTAAACTGCCACTATTAGGACTACTATCTGCCTGAGTTGCAAAATAAGCACTTTCTAATTATCTTGTGTATTTCATGTCATTCACTGCCAGCATTCTGAATATAAAGAAGAATGTACAAACCTAGCAGTATTTTCAAATGACAAAGCCATTAGCAGCGCTAACCTATGTTATCAGCCAGTAGCCAAATGTTTCAGCAGATACAGCCAAAGTCAATTAAAGTTGCAAGCCCTGAAACATTTAGATGCAAAGAGAACTTGTGCATTCAGTTTTGCCTTAAAACATTATCTCCCAGTGTATGCACTGTAATTTTTCCATCTGTTTGCTATACATCTGAGGAAAGCAAAAATTAGAATATTGTAAAATTATTATGGAGCTGATCATTTGTTTTTCAGTCAGTTTTTTTTTCTGGGTGGGAGATGGAAATACACTTTTTATTATGAATGAGAATAATTGTGGGCTCCAGAGTATTCCCTAAAATTCAATGACTGTTTTTTCCTTTTTCTGATTTGAGATTATATTATATAAACACAAATAGCTTAACAATGCATAATCTTTCTGTGGGGTTAAATATGGCTGGTTTAGCTATATTCTTAAAATGGCTGGCTGCATTTCAGTGAAACTAAGCATTTGCTTTGGAAGTGTCCTGTTGTGCCATTTAATTAACTTGTGTCATGTGAAATATGTGAACTGAGAGATTACTATAAATTCTGAAATCCCAGAAGATGTGAATATAGACGTGGTTCAGTCATGCTCCATTTCCAATATTAGCACAAGTGTTTTTGAGACCGCATTAGGGGAACTTCATTAAATGAGAAGAAAATCAGAAGGGAAATACTTAGCAAAGTGAGAGAGAAGCTTTATTATGATACAAACTGGTACACTGCCACTTATTCTTCAGTGCATCCCAGTGACTATAACTCAGGTGCTATGAGGACAAATCAATGATAGGAAATAGATGATGTTTAATATATCTGATGCTAGGCTTTTCATCCCAGAAACAGAGGCGTAGCGAGGGTGTTATGTGCCCAGCGACAAAGGCAAAATTTGCGCGCCCCCAATGATATGTTACTACCTGTGGGACTTTACACATTCCAATCTGCGCTGGGAGGGGAACATGTGAACAGGGTTTGTATTGGATCCTCCGTGCTGCCCCCATCCAGCCAAAGTGCAGAATTTGCCGCGTGGAAAGTGGGAGTTGGCAGCCTGCAAAGCGAGTGGGGCCTGGCAGTTTGGGGTGACAATGAATCACACCCATGTGGGCGGCTGAGGCCAGAGAATTGCTTGAGCTTTGCATGAGGGCAGCACGCTGTGTGCATCTGGTGTGTCTGCGCCAAGCCTGGCAGCATGACGGTGGCTCGTGGGAAATTCGAGTCCCGAGGCTTCCGAAGGAGGCTGACAAGGCCAGGCTGCAAAGGGACCAGGGTTAAAACTGCTGTGTGGGTCCCAGGTGGCATTGCATTGCGAGCAGCGGCTGCTCGCATAGCCGGAGTGGGAGCTGGCCTCTGTAGAGCCCGAGCAATGTCCCCAGCGCTGCTCGTGTTCTTCAGCAGAAGGATGAGACATGCAGAGGGGCTCAGGGCAGGGGGTTCCAGTGTCAGGAGGCGGGAGGTTGGTGTTTGGAGGAGCGCAGGGGGGAGTTAAGGAGTCAGGCAGGGCGTTAGGTTTGGGGGTGCGCTCAGGGACGGGGGTGAGGGTACAGGAGTCAGGGATGGCAGTGGGAGGTGAAGGGCTCACGGCAGGGGGCTGGAAGGCAGGGGTAGCTTACCAGGGCTGGCCAGTGGTGAGTGTGACGCAGCTCTTGTGGCAGATCCTCATGGGGGCAACGGACTCCAGAAGATGGCCCCGGTTTCATCTCCTCCCTAGGGTCGCCAGGTGTCCGGTATTCACCCGGACAGTCTGGTGTTTTCGCCTCCTGTCCGGTTTAAAAAAAAAATTCAGAGAATACCGGACACCTGAGATGTCCGGTATTTTCTGAATTTTTCCCTGGCCAGGAGGCGAAAATGCTGGGCACCTGGCAACCCTACAAACACTCAGCGCCTGGCTTCCCACCCCCCAGCCCCCAACACCCTCAGCCCCCCGACCCCAGCCCCCATGCTTATCTGGTTCTCCAAGGCTGCCGGCACAAAATGGCTGCCAGCCAAAAGACCTAGGGGAAGCAATGTTTCCCCTGGGTCTTCGTGCTCAACTTCTCCCCGGTTCCCTGCACTCACTCCCCCCCCCCTTTTTTTTTTCCTCCAACAGAATTTTTTCCCGGTGTGTTTTTTTTTGGGGGGGGGCGGGTGATCAGTATTTTTGTTTCAACCATCTGGCAACCCTACTACTCCCCTCCAGCGAGGGGAGAGGCTTAGCTGTAGGGGTTGGCCCTCGCCTGCAACTGCCCCTGCAGCTCTTGGGGGTTTCGTAGCTCCAGTGTCTGCCTGGCCTGCTGCTGCACCCCAGCTTCCAGCTGGCCCGGGAGAGGGTGGAAGTCAGAGTCAGCTCTGAACTCCAGCTGCCACCTCTCCATCCCCTGAATTCAGGGTCGCCATGCTGTGGTTGCTCCAATCTCACACAGAGGCTGTCAGCGTAAAAAGAAGCCAGGTCTCACTGTCTCGCCCAGGCTGCGCTGCAAGGGCTATTCACAGGCAACTAAATTGGCATCCCCCTAGCATGGCGCCTGGGGGCAACTGCCCCCTCGCCACGCCTCTGCCCAGAAATCTGTACCATCAAATCTCTGGTGCCTATAGAAATGAAGTATTTTTTAAAAAAAATATTCAGGATATCTTTCTGGAACGTGGGCAAGTGTGACTGGGATTTTTTTTTTTGTCTGTCAGTTTTGTTATTAGCTAGGCTAGGCTTTAAATTACAGTGTAATGTTTTGGTATCCAGAGGCCTCTGGGAATGGAAACCTATAATAAAAGCATAATACAGTGAAACAAAATTTCACGAATAAGCATACTCAGCCTAACTGTGTTCGTCACTCTCACTGTTGCTCAGCATCTCAGGATTAACATCTGAGGAGCTACATAATACAAATGTGTTTCTTTGTCATATGATTTTTTTAGCCAGTTATGAACCAATATTTTTCCTTCTGCGTAAAAATAGAAAGTGGTGACCGGAAGAAACTACAGCTCAACCATGTTATTTTAAATAATTAAGCGCCTCATGAGTGTATAGAAGGAATCTGTGTTAAGTGTGTGCCTCATGTCTGCTTCCTCCAGGGGTAAGAAGTCCATGTTCTGCCTCAGAAAAACTTTAAATTATTAACCTCAAATATTCAGTCTTCTGCAATGTACTGAGGGAACCACAATTTAATATTTCGAAAACGAATGCATTCTTCTCTGTGGTAGTAGAATCATAGAGCTGGAAGAGACCTCAGGAGGTCATCAAGTCCAGCCCCCTGCCCAAGGCAGGACCAATCCCAACTAAACCAACACAGCCAGGGCTCTGTTAAGCCAAGACTTAAAAACCTCTAGTGATGGAGATTCCACCCCCCCCCTTTGGTAACCCATTCCAGTGCTTCACCCCCCTCCTAGTGAAATAGTTGTTCCTAATATCCAACCTAGACCTCCCCCACTGTAACTTGAGACCATTGCTCCTTGTTCTGCCATCTGTCACTACTGTGAACAGCCTTTCTCCATCCTCTTTGGAACCTCCCTTCAGGAAGTTGAAGGCTGCTATCAAATCCCCCCTCACTCTTCTCTTCTGCAGACTAAACAAACCCAAATCCCTCAGGGTACGTCTACACTAGCCCCCTAGATCGATCTAGGGAGGTTAATGAAGGCGACTGAAATTGCAAATCAAGCCCGGGATTTAAATATCATGCGCTTGATTTGCATGTTCCCGGTCGGTCGCCATTTTAGAAATTGACTAGCCCGAAGTAACTGCCCACATCTACACGCGGCAGTGAAACGGGATTCCGATTTAAACCCCTAACTCGAATTAGCTGGTATTCCTTCTGCAATGAGGTTTACCAGCTAATTCGATTTAGGGGCTTTAAATCGGAATCCTGTTTCACTGCCGCGTGTAGATGCAGGCAGTTACTTCGGGCTAGTCAATTTCTAAAATGGCGACCGGCCGAGAACATGCAAATCAAGCGCAGGATATTTAAATCCCGGGCTTGATTTGCAATTTCGGTCGCCTTCATTAGCCTCCCTAGATCGATCTAGGGGGCTAGTGTAGACATACCCTCAGTCTCTCCTCCTAGGTCATGCGCTCCAGCCCCCTAATCATTTTGGTCGCCCTCTGCTGGACCCTCTCCAGTGCATCCATATCCTTTCTATAGTGGGGAGCCCAGAACTTGACACAATATTCCAGATATGGCCTCACCAGAGCCAAATAAAGGGGAATAATTACTTCTCTGGATCTGCTGGCAATGCTCCTCCTAATGCACCCTAATATGTCATTAGCCTTCTTGGCTACAAGGGCACACTGTTGACTCATATCCAGCTTCTCATCCAATGTAATCCCCAGGTCCTTTTCTGCTGAACTGCTGCTTAGCCATTCAGTCCCCAGCCTGTAACAGTGCTTGGTATTCTTCTGTCCCAAGTGCAGGACTCTACACTTGTCCTTGTTGAACCTGATCAGATTTCTTTTGGCCCAATCCTCTAATCTGTCCAGGTCACTCTGGACCCTATCCTTGCCTTCCAGCGTATCTACCTCTCCCCCTAGCTTAGTGTCATCTGCAAACTTGCTGAGGGTGCAATCCATCCCCTCATCCAGGTCATTAATAAAGATGTTGAACAAAACCGGTCCAAGAACCGATCCTTGAGGCACTCCATTAGAAACTCACCGCCAACCTGACATCAAGCCGTTGATCACGACCCGTTGAGCCCGACAGTCTAGCCAGCTTTCTATCCATCTTACAGTCCATTTATGCAATCCATACTCCCTTAACTTGCTAGCAAGAATATTGTGGGAGACTGTATCAAAAGCTTTGCTAAAGTCAAGGTATGTCACATCCACTGACTTTCCCATATCCACAGAGCCAGTTACCTCATCATAGAAGCTAATCAGATTGGTCAGGCACGACTTGCCCTTCATGAATCCATGTTGACTATTCTTGATCACTTTCCCCTCTTCTAAGTGCTTCAAAATGGATTCCTCGAGGATCCCCTCTATGATTTTTCTGGGGACTGAGGTAAGGCTGACTGGTCTGTAGTTCTTTGGATTGTCCTTCTTCTCTTTTTTAAAGATGGGCACTACATTTGCCTTTTTCCAATCATCCAGAGCCTTTCCTGATCTCCACAAGTTTTCAAAGATAATGGCCAAAGACTCCGCAATGACATTTGCCAACTCTCTCAGTACCCTCGGATGCATTAAATCAGGGGCCATGGATTTGTGTATGTTTAGCTTTTCTAAATAGTTCCTAACTTGGAACTGGCACTGTGTCTAGACTACATCCCTCTGCCAACAGAGGGATGTAAATGAGGCACTTCAAAAGTGCAAATGAAGCAGGGATTTAAATATCCCACGCTTCATTTCCATAATTGCATCATGGCGCTTTTTTCGAAAAAGCGCCATTTCAAAAGTAAAACCGCGGTCTAGACGCGGTTCTTTCGAAAACGGCAGGCTTTTTCAAAAGATCCTGGGAGGAGTACAGTATATTTCGAAAAAGCCTGCCGTTTTCGACAGAACCGCGTCTAGACCGCGGTTTTACTTTTGAATTGGCGCTTTTTTCGAAAAAGCGCCATGATGCAATTATGCAAATGAAGCGTGGGATATTTAAATCCCCGCTTCATTTGCACTTTTGACACAGCATGGCGTTGTAGAGCAGATGCTCTGAGGCAGTTGTTTCATTTGTTCATGCAGATATTGTAACTGCAAAATAAGGCCAGTAGGCCATATCTACACCAGGAAACTATTTTGAAATAACTAAATTCGACTTAACTCCCAATTTTACAAAATCAAAATAGCGTGTCCCCATTATGGGGAAGCCTTGAAATTAGTCCGAGGTAGGATTTGTTAATGTGGATGCAGTACCTCGCTTAGAGCCCCAGGAAGCATTGGGGAGTAATTAGTTTGAATTACTCTGTGGAGTAGTAGTAATACAGTGATTCTTGAAAAACAAAAGCAAAACAAGATTTTTGTGTAGCTGATCTTAAATAGTTGTGACTTTAATCCCTTTTGATATTGTGACCTCTGAGAAATCACACACAAGCCATATTTACCAATCACATTTGAATGATAGCTATTAAAAAAGGAATTAACTAAATGTATTTTCTCAGCAGATGTAGTAAACTGAGAGCAGATAGTCCTCAGAGAATACCAACGGCATAAAGTACATGTTCCCCAAAACCACAGAGTTCCTGAAATGGTTCTATGCTGATTACCTTTCTGGTCCCTAGCATACGGATGAGCTGCTGGTGTGATGTGGGAAAGCAGGATTATGATCAGAACGTTGCTGTGCTCTGCTAGCACTAAATGATTGATGGCCTATTGGGAGCCATTAAAAACAGAGAGGCTTAGTGGGAATGCTCTGGGTTGTAAGGCCCAGTGGTGAGAGGCTGGGATAGCGGAACCCAGGAACTCCCTATTCCACCAACTTCCAAACCAGGGCTCTGTGAACAATAGTTCTGATCTGTGGCCATGGGCCAGGTGTCCTTATACCTGGTCCATGGGCCACTTCCTACCTCATCGTTAGTTCCTCTGTCTGCAGATTGATCAGTTTCTGGATTCTCCCTAGAGTTTTTTTATCAGATCCTCCTCTCTCAGCCACAGCCCATCATTTGCTGCCTTCTGGGAGTGATGGGTCTGTGGTAGGTCGGCAGTTGTGAACTAGTCTTGGCTGTGTAGAGCCCCAGTTTCTTTGCCGGAGCTCAGTGCAGGACTGCTTCCCTGCCCTGTCCGCCCAGATTAAGGTGAGTTGCTTCCTTTTGAGCCCTGCCTCAAATGGGAGTATGCTCAGTGGGTGCAGATAGGCAGGGATTTCTTGGACCAGAGCTGCACTTTAACACTCAGTTCACTGGTAGGGACTTGTACACCCCATCACAAACACCTAATTTGTGGCTGGCTGGCTAAGAATCTAGGAAGCAGTGGCTTGAAGCCATCTTTTTCCCTTCTTCCCAACCATTCCCATGCCGACTGAAAATATAGAGAATTGGGGGAGGAGGGTATGGTTTCAAAATATGCATATACTGTCTAATTGGCAGATGAATATATATCTAACAGTTAATCATACTAGAGAAACAAGGTGGGTGAGGTAATGTTTTGCTGGATCAATTTCTATTGGTGAGAGAGTTTCTAATATCCTAAGATTAGCACAGCTACCACACTGCAAACAATCATATTAGGAAGAGGAAAATAAAACAGAATAAAAAGAAGAGGGAGTCCACAGGAGGTATAAAGAGAAAAAGTGGGTTGGCAGGTATATTACTGGCATGGCAGGAAAGAAGAGAGGAGGAATGGAAAACAGGTTGAGATGTGAGGACGTGCTGGCTTCTGTGGTTTTGGACAATCATTATTCCTGTGGGGTGCATCTGTGCTATGAAACTACCTTGCAGCAGTTCCCAGGATGAGGAGAATAGATCCAGATTGCCTCACCTTGAACACATAGAGCAGTCACATTTAATTTGATGTTTGTCTCCTTCAAGTTTTCAAATATAAATAGAATTCTAGCAACACAAGGTAAAATATTTTATTCTTTGCTGGGGGGGGGGGGATGTATTTTAAATTCAACAAAGCCTCTGTTGTCGAGGTGTGAAAGAAAGTCTGTTTGTGGCACAGTCCATCCATCCCTTGTGGTAGTCATGCAGCAATCAATGCTTTGCATTGGCTCTCTGTAGTAGCACAAAGGGGATGCTAGAGGCTGAATTGGGGCAGGACAAGGTAAGGTGGGGGTATAGATCTGAAGATTAAATCTGCTAGAGAGAGGCCAATGGAAGTAATACTCTGGGAAGGATTCTTTCTTCTCTGTTCTCCATGGAGCCACCCAGCATTTAATCTGTATGTCTGGGCCCTGATTATGTTGGGGGTTAAGGACTTGGCACTTTGATCATGTTAAAGCCTTCCTTGTGGTATGAGGAGTCATCTCACTGTGTGAGTTTTTTAAGTGAATTACTTTTATTTATTTTTTAAATGAGGAAACCATTTCAAACTTACATGCTAGCAATCTTCCTAGCAGTTCAAAATGCACTATGTAGCTCTGTAGTGTCCATTAGATGGTTTAAAAACAATAAATCATAAAATTAACTCTTATATTTTTAAAAAAGTTAATACTGAAATTTATGGAAGAAAAATGAAATACAGTCTTCATATGGAAGTTATGATTCTGATATCTTAAATGGTGTAAATCTAGAGCCTCTGGTATCAATTAAATCCCTCTTTATTTGCACTGACGTAGCTGAGATTACCATCAAGCCCTATGGTTTCTAACCCTAGTGAGTCTCTATAACCTCTTCACTAGCACCATGTTTTAAGGAATCAAAATTGTTCAGCTTTTTGATAGTGCTGATATAGTCCTGTTGAACTGTCACTTCTACCTTCTAGATAAAGACAATAATAAAAATGCTCTATTGTATAACATACAACTCTAGTGAAGAGTCATATTCATAACTTTTAGTGTAAAAAGGAAAGACCAGTATTTTTGGTCCTGAAAAGTATTTCTGTGAAAGTACAACCCAGAAGAATTAGTCACTAATCAAAAGTGTATTGCCTTTTTGATGCACTTAAAGCTACATAAATAGTCCTTGATTGCACACTGTTGGATAGCTATATATAGAGAGAGAAATAAACAAAATACTGTACCAGTGAAATGAATTAATATAATTTCTATAAAATGTGTACCTACCTGTGTAGTGTTCCTCTTCCTCCACTCTTTGTATGTTTTTATCATAGAATGATAAGACTAGAAGGGACCTCAAAAGGTCATGATTTTAATCTAGTCCCCTGCACTCAAGGCAGGATTAAGTATTATCTAATACATTCCTGGCAGGTGTTTGTCTAACCTATTCTTAAAAATCTCCAATGATGGAGATTCCACAATTTCCAGTGCTTAACCACCATGACGGTTAGGAATTTCTTCCGTTAGGCTATGTCTACACTGCAAGCTTATTTTGAAATAACTCATGTTATTTTGAAATAACAGAGTCCATGTCTGCACAGCAAGCCCATTATTTTGAAATAATTTCAAAGTAACAGGCTTCTTACTCCAACTTCTGTAACCCTCATTTCATGAGGAGTAAGGGAAGTTGAAGGAATAGTGTTCTTCCTTTGACTTTCTGCAGTGTAGACAGCGACAAAAGCTGAGTTAAGGTACTTTGACTTCAGCTACGCAATTAATGTAGCTGAAGTTGTGTATCTTAATTTGACTTTAGCCTGCAGTGTCAATGTAGCCTTAATATCCAACCTAAACCTCCTTTGCTGCAATTTAAGCCCACTGCTTCTTATCCTCTCCTCAGAGGTTGAGGAGAACAAATTTTCTCCCTCCTCCTTGTAACTATCTTTAATGTGCTTTGAAAACTGTTATATCCCCTCTGTTTTCTCTTGTCTGGATTAAACAAACTCAGCTTTTTCTATCCTCCCCTCATAGGTCTTATTTCATAGGTCTTAAATGATTTTTGTTGCTCTTCTCTGAATTTTCTCCAGTTTGTCCACATCTTTCCTGAAATGGGGCATCCAAAACTGTCATGGTATTCCATTTGAGGCCTAATAAGTGCAGAATAGTTACTTCTCAGGTCTTGTGTACAACACTCGTGCTAGTACAACTTTTCATAGTCTTAGGACATGTTTACACTAGGAAATTATGTTGTAATTAGTAAAATTGAAATAACTCTTGAAATAACAAAATTGAAATAGCATGTCCCCACTATGAGAGACCATTGAAATTAGTCAGAATTATTTTGAAATAGTGCGTCCACAATGATAGGAGTCTGCCTCAGATTTAGAGCCCCTTGAAGCACCCTGGGGAGGGAACCAGGAGTGTGAATACTTCATGTGGCTGCTTAGTCAGACATGCTGCAATGCATGCTTACCAGGGCTCCTCCCTATGGCTGCGTCTCTCACGCCACTCCTCCACTGCCTTCCCCCTCACGAGACACAAAATGGATGCAGCGTGCTCTGGTTGCCCTTGCAGATGCGACAGCACTCAAAGCATGGAGCGAGAGCTGCTGCAAAGCAATGCCAGGTTCACGGGCCTTGTGCTGCGCCTCATGGCACAGTACTTCCACACTGCCCGTATGCTGCTCCAGCAGAACAAAGACCAGCCCAGACTGCAGGCCCTGGCACTCCTGCTGCTGCAAATGCCCCTGAATCCCCTGGACACTGTGGAACACCACTTTTGGTGGCAGGAGACCAGTTCAGACTGGCACAGCTATAGGATGACCAGCAGTGGCTCCAGAACTTCGGCATGCAGAAGGTCATCTTCCTGGAGCTCTGCGAGTCGCTCACCCCTGCCCTCAGGCAACAGGACACCTGGCTGAGACCCGCCATCCCCATGCAGAAACCCGTTGCCATCGCCCGGTAGAAGCTCGCCATGCCAGACAGCTACTACTCCATCAGGAACCAGTTCAGCGTAGGGAAATCCACAGTCGGGGCCACGCTCCTACAGGTAGCCAGGGCCATCAACCTCATGCTTCTACGGAGGGTCGTCGCGCTGGGCAATGTGGACATCATCGTGGATGGATTTGCTGCCATGGGCTTTCCCAGCTGTGGGTGGGCCATAGATGGCAGGCACATTCCCATCCTCCTGTCCCTGCCTGCTGGAAGAGAGGGAGTGTTGGGGGAGGTGTGTGTGAGCGTCAGAGGCCACATGCCAGAGAGTGCTACTGGGGTCCCCTCTTCTAACCCCAGCCCCCGGCAGTTTCCCATGCATGAAATCTGTCTTCTCTGCTTCACCACACTTGACTGGGATCAAAAGCTGCCTGAGTGTGGGCATGAGCCTGTGCTGTGTGCAGCACTGCTGTGTGGTTCCATGGCCCCTGACTCCTTAGTGGTGGCTTGTCATGGGAAGGTGTCCCATCACGAAGGCCGGAGTAAGGCAGGCCTGTGCAGGAACCTGAAAAGAAGTGAGGGGTTCCTGTGTGAAAGTTTCATGGGGCTGAGTGCTCCCGATTGGTGCTCCATGTGCACCTACATGCACAGGCTGTTGTCCAGCCCCCCAGGCTGAGTAGGCCGAGCAAGGAGCACACAGCCCCGGGCAGCCCACCGCCTGCCCCCATGTGTATAGGGAAAGTTATAGAATTCACTTGAAGTGCTTTCCCCGGGACTGTGCGAAGCCTGGGAGACATCCTGGGTTGGGGGAACTGGCTCCTGGGTGAGGAGCAGTGCCTGGCTGGCAGGCATGGTTGCCTAGCTGGCTGATGCCTCCTCCTCGTCTGCATCCCTCCATCATGGAGGCTGATGCCAGGTATGTCCTAGATGGACTCCACAATGATGTGGGGATGGCATCCAGCTGGTTGAAGTAACAGCACGTGTGGTGCTGCCCTGGAGTGCCCACTTTGTTCCCTAGCCTTGTGGTGGGCCTGACGAAGCTCCTTCACCTTCATGTGGACCTGGTCGAGGGTCCGGTTGTGGCCTTCGTCAGCCAGGCTGGCAGTGATCCACCCATATACGTCTGCATTCCTCTTTCTAGTGCAGAGATCCTAGAGGTTGGTCTACGCCCCCATTCCTCTATGCGGTACAGGATCTCTGCACCAGTCCAGCCAGAGCTCTCCTGCATCCCTAGCCAGTGGCAGCTGAGAGAAGTTCTGAGGGAGTGTTGGGGTCTGTCATGGCTCCCTCGGATCCTGCTGTGTGGCGCAGGGCTTGCCAAGCTGGTCACACGGCACAAGCCATTCTCCTGCTGCCTGTACTTTTAAGCTCTGCAGGAGAAGGACAGCAGTGGAGAAGGCAGGTGTGGACCGAGCAGTCAGAAGTGCAGCTGTGAGTGGATTCTGGAGTCCAATTATTATGAATGAGCAAAACTGCACTAACGCTATTTTGAAATAACAATTTTGAAATAAGCATTATTCCCCGAGGAAAGCAGGAGTACATATTTTGAAATAACCAGCCTGTTATTTCGAAATAACGGGCTTGGTAGTGTGGACGTTCTGGTTATTATTTTGAAATAACACCACAGTGTAGATCAGGGCTTAGATTTGTAAGGCCATTTTTTCTTTGTGAATTAGAGTGCTCAGCACAGTGAGGCTTCTGGCATGCTAACGGAAATAAATAATTATCCCTTCTTACATTTTTATAATCCATTTCCATTCTCCCTCTATTGTGTCCTGAGAAGTTAAATAAAAAGAGTAAAGGTATGATAGTAAGGTCCATATTTGTTATGTTCAGTTTTGGCTAGTAGACTTTAAGAATGAAATTGGAGAAAGTGCAGAAGAGTTCAACAAAAAATAAGAGGTTTGGTGGAAAATATCCAGTAGGAAAGGCTGAAAGAATTGGGCATGTTTAGTCTGGAGAAGAAAAGAATAAGTGGGGGTATAAGTCTTCAGATATGTGAAAGGTTGTTAAAAAGAGTATCGTGATCATTTGTTCTCCATATCTACTGATGGAAGATCAAGGACTCAGCTTAACTGGAAGCAAGAGATTAACTAAAAGGATAGTTAAGTATAGGAATAGGCTTCCAAGGGAAGTTTTGGAATCCCCATCACTGGGAGATTGTTAAGAAATAGGTTAGACACATATTTTCGGGGATGGTCTAGGGCAGTGTTTCTTAAACTTTTTGAGACCATGGAACACCAAACAATAATATTTTTTTATGCAGAGCACCTATGAAAATTTTCTTTAAAAAAATTGTTGTCAGACAAAAAACAAAGAAGAGGTCGCGGCACACCTGCAAGTTGTTCACGGAACACCAGTGTTCCACGGAACATAGTTAAGAAACACTGGTCTAGGAACATAATCCCGCCTCAGCATGGAGGAGAGGATAGATGGTTTCTTGAAGTCCTTTCCAGCTTTGAATTTCTATGATTCTATATTCAATATGCAGAAACTTCAAGTTGTATATCAGTATGGCAACTTACCATACATTGCCTAGCCTATTGTAAAACGCATCTGTAGATTTGGGTGTTTTTGAACTTTATTTGTACATTTTTTTTAACTCTGTTATATTTTGGGACGATACTGTTAGTATTGATTTAAATTTATATTTTGTGCAGTTTTCTTGGCTTTAATATTTCAGAAGCAAGCATAGACAAGAATAGATGCTTTTTTATGATAGCTTACTCAAAATTTTAAAAAATAAAGGGAAAATATTTCCAGCTTCTCTTGTTATATCATTCCAAGTGGTAAGAGACTTGTGCTCTTGTTTTGTAGTTCGTATTGAATTATTATACAAAAAACATTTCTTATTCATTTTAAAATTGTTTTTAAACAGTATTAGAGAGATAACATCAGTTCATTGGCTAATGGACCCCAAAATCTTCCAAGGGTGGTTTAAAGATCAATACCATATCCTTGAACTGGAAATTTTTAATTTGGCTTTTAGTTGAAAGATATACAAAATCAGACAGTTTTCAATTGATTAAATGTCTGAGATTATATATTGTGCATGTTTTTCAGTGAATGTGGAAAATATCACTGTTAGTAGTTATATACGTGATACCTATTGTTCTGAAACAAGTATGCAAATAGCTTGGGTGTAAGTTTTACATGCCCACTTCCATAGATTCTCTGAATACACATCTTGGACGCTGAACCTATGTAGGAAGCAATTTTCCGGTTTCCCCCTCCCCCCCCCTTTTTTGGTTGAGATTTGATTTACACAAAGTGAAACATATTCAAGAGGAAAGACCTACCCCAGAGTTCCCAATAGCCTACTGTTTAAGACACTCACCAGAAGTCTGGAGGACCCAGGTACAAGTCCCTGACTAAACCTTTGGACTAGTACTATTCTGTGATACTCTTTTGGCTGCACCCAAGAAGCTTATTTCTGAACAAAATTTCACCAAAACAGATATGTTCTTGAGAGAAGTTTTCAACAAATTGGCATTTGCTGACAAACAGTTTCATGAAAATATTCCTGACCCACCGTATTGGACACGGGTTTATTTCCAGAAACTACCCATTTTTCAATGCAGACTATTTCTTGCTGAAGCATACTAGTGTTTTACTTCCAGATATTATTGATGAACATATAGGATTGAGAATCAAGCCCTAACAGTTTTGATGTAGATGGCAATTCTTTGTATATACTTATCAGAAACAAGTGCATACTTCATGAGCATTATGTTTCCTTCCAATACTGGATAGAAGAAAGGTGGTCTGCTATGTGTGCCTTTTACACATTTCTCAGTTAAATCTGTTACATTAATGCAAATTCTCTCATTTGGGGATATACTGTGGATTTGTGAGACTTTCTAGTGGACTTTGGATCTGTATGCAGATGAAGGGATTATATTACCCGACATTCAACCATATATTTGGGGCAACAGAAATGAAATTCTATATTTTCTAGAGACTACAAGTCCAATTCAATACATATTTTACTGGTGGTTGTTTGGAATACTCTACACAAAATGAAACTTTTTCAAACACAATATGCAAAATAGCCCATCTCACTGGAAATTGCTTATCTAAGCCGTGCAGGTGGCTGCTGCATTTGATAGAGAAGTGACGTGTAAGGCAATCAATACTCTGGTTTTTAGGAGGCAAACCACATTCAAGATGACATGCCATGCCTTTCACATCACAGAGATATCCCACAAAATACTGCAGTCCCAACTCTCAAATTCTGCTGTACGTGTTCTTCAGCTAATATTGTGTAATATATGGTTGCAATGTGAGTGGAAAAAATGAGAGCCAAATATTATATATTTCCTTTTCATATACGCTCTGGATATTCTGTTTGGACTCTATAATTTGAGGCAAAGTTTTTGCTTATTTCTCAAATGTTAATTGCTATGTATTATGTTGATCTAACCTGTCACATAAAGAAATAGTTACGAAGGCTGTTCTGGATTGGATAGCATGTAATAGGCCTAAGTACAAGTAGAAATGCTTATTTGGCTTAAAATCTGGTTAAAAATGACAATGTTTAATCAGACCCAAGATTCAGATTCCTGATATACAGCCGGATCTGGAGGTGCACATTTGGCAAAACAATCATGAATGTGTTGGCACCATGAATTGTTTGTCCTTCTGGACAAATTCATGCTTCATAAGGCATGTCAAACTGCAATATCAAAAAATGATGACATTTCATGTGGCTTGGATAATATTTGGGACCCTTTAAATTCTCTAAGCCAGAAAACAGAATCTCTTCACTGAAACAAAAAAATATTGTGTGGCAACTTACTGCTTTTCACTCGTTGATCAACCTAGTGAATACTTCTGTTAAAAGATTTTTTTTTCTTTGTTTTTTGCCTCTTCATTCTCCAGCGTGAGGCTAGGGTGGGGGAAGGAGATGGTATAGATTTGGGAAGTTGGGTATGTTCCAGTAGCACTTTGAGATCATAAGTTTATTTCAAATGTTTTCTCAGAGTAATAATAACAAAGAAAGCATAACTGAGGACAGGTTTGCAATGTGGACTGAACATTGATTTTTTTCTGTACTTGCCCTCAAAATATCTCTTTATTCTAGCCTGCTTTGAATATCAAACTGTATGTCTCAGGAAGCAAATTCCCAGCTTGGGATATAATGCATTAAATATTTACAAACCACTGATGCTTGGAATGAGTACTGCGTAATATGATCATTAATTCCAGTTTTCCAAAGACATGTATTTCTCCCTTCACATTACCTGCATTGCTTCACTTACTTACATCTCCATAGCAGTGGTTTAGGAGAAGAGTATGAGAGAAAGATGGAGCTGCTCTGATGGGGTTTGATTTTGTAGGGTAGCATGTATGGCTAGGATGGAAGTTTTCAGCACTGCAAGCTGCCTCTATCATGGGCACCATCCTGCATTTCTACTAAGCAGGTCACATCCCTGCGAGAGCCCAGTGTGTTGGCTGTCAGAACCCAGGCAGTTCCTTTTGCCTTTGTTTTTCTTGAACACTAGAGGGAGATCCTGACCTGCTGCTTGCACATGAAAGAAGAGGCCCCCCACTTGACATAGGCTGCACACAACATGATCTAGCCCTAAATGTAAGGTGTGCATTGAACAGCTCTCTGGTGGTTTAGAGTGAGACATGTTTTAAAATAAGAGGCACTCGTTTTTTCTCATTTTTATGTTAATATTTAAAAGCATGTTAACCCCCTACCTGGGTTTCCTGTAGGGAAAACTAAACAAAACAGTGGTAAAACCAAGAACTCAGCATTTTGAAATCAGAAGGTGGGCACTTCCAATGATAAAGAGGATCTCATGTCTGTAGGAGAACAACAATTACTCTGTTGTGGCAGTGATCTTAGGCCATGTCTATACTAGCGAGAAGATCGACACTGCTGTGGTCAATCTTCTGGTGTTTAATTTAGTGAGTCTAGTAAAGATGTATTAAATCAAACACAGGGGGTGCCCCCGTTGATAGCAATATGCCTCAATTCACAAGGAGTAAGGGAGTTGATGGGAGCATGAAGCCCACGCAAAAGATCAAATTAAAGTGCATTGATTAACTTGTGTATTTTAATTCGAACTTCCAGGTAAGTATAGACAAGGCCTTAAAACTAGGTAATGTGGAAGTCAGAGTTGGAAAAGACCTAAAGAATTAGATAATAGTCAGCCTAGTCCCCTTCCGCCTGAGGATACTGAGCCCAGGTAAAGGACTTGTAAAATAGTAACCTAATAATTGATACGTGTGCTGGATACTACACTTTCATGAGCTGGGCTTGGAAAATGTACCAGATGCCTTCTAGTCAGAGAGCTAATGCCATTAGTGAAATGTCGTCTCTTTTTAAATGATTTTCACACAGAATACAAACAGAATTCCTGTTATCTTAACCATGTTTTGTGCTTTGTATTATATAAGCTCATGTATGTGCTGTAGGGTGTCATCATTTTAAAAGTATCTGACTTGTTGTAAGTGCTTACTTTATTTTGCAAACTCAACAAAAAAATTAAAATTGCCCTATCCTATGTATATAATTCCTCAGTCTGCCAATGTAGGGAAAACTCTCCTGAATGGACCAAATTATGAAGATTGGGGATGTAAATATGCTCATGGGTCTAATTCTTCTTCAGATGCCTAACACTCCATATTCCCCTCTACATTAGTATGATCTTTTGGGTTGTATCTGGTAGCATTTTTAGTAATACAAGACCAGATTCTGCCACTCTAACATTCAATAGTAACTCACTCCATGAGTATTTCCATTAAAATCAGTGGGAGAATTTACTCATACTTCATTGTGCCTGCATAGGTAGCAGAGTTGGAGCTTGAACTAGCTGTACTTCAATCATAAGAAGTGAATGAAATGTCTAGTAGAAGACATGTCTCATTTAGGACCTTAATAAATGTCTAGCACCTATATTGACCATGTCTGATATTTTCAAAGGAGCCTAAGGAAGTTAGGCTCCTTTGAAAATCCCAGCCTACATGCCTTTCTACATATCCTAGTAACTAGATTTTCCTTGGTTGTACAGTAGGTTTGAAAAAGAAATGTTGCTGCATGCAGCTTATCACTTCATATAAGAATTTAATTATTGAATTGTTCTCCTTTTACATTTAAGTCAGTACTATAGAATACTATAAAGAGAAAAACAATAAGGTATAATAATGTTAGTAAAAAAGATAGTGAGTTGTGAATTAAAATAATAAAGGGTTCTGTGTCAGTGGCACAGCAATAATAATAATAAAAAAGAGACTTTCCCCAAAGAGTCCCAATCTGAGGGAGATAAAGTATTGCTGTTAGACACAATTTTGGGGCAGTTGAAGCTTTCATTTACAACATGTGGAAGAAGAGAAGGTGGCTGGCTAACTTTCCCCCTCTTTACAGACACTGAGGTTGTTTTTTTCCTTTGGTTTTGTAAATTTGTAGGTTCAATGGAGGCAGTTTTACAGAAGAGTCTCTCAGGGTATGTCCACACAGCAGCGTTATTTCAGAATAACATAGTGCTGTCTACTCTACTAGCCTTTATTCTGAAATAATATCGAGCTGGAGGACTTCTTACTCTGACTCATGGTAACCTTCATTTCACGAGGAGTAAGGGAAGTTGAAGGAAAAGTGTTCTTCCTTCGCCTTCCTACTGTGTAGATTGCGCCAAAAGCCGAATTAAGCTATTTCAACTTCAGCTACGCAATTGGCATAGCTGAAGTTGCATAGCTTGATTTGACTTTAGCTCTGCTATGCTAGACATACCCTTTTTGTCCATCTGGAAGAACCTGCTGAAGATATGATGGTTCTGTTCTGTATAGGCTAACTCATCACCATGGCTTCTGAGTAGCTTCCAGTAGTGCATCAAGTGAAGTGACTATCATGTGTGGTTCATTCCCTGTCTCATCCACATCTCCTAGTAGATGTACTTTCTCCTGAAATGATGTTTCTGACATCATTATTCCACTATCTCTTTATCCAGTCTGGTGGTGATCCTGAGTAAGAGTGGTATTGTAAAAGTCAGAAAACTGTCAGTTTAAAGATTATTTTTGAATGAGGGCTGGGTGAATGTGGTCAGTATCAAGTTATGTTTTCAGTCTTCATGGATTTCAAATGGAGAGTTCTATTTAGAAAGTGACAGTATAATATCATTCTGCATTCAGGATATTCCTAAAAAAGGAAAGGAATAATTAATAATATTGTAAGATAATTTTATATCAAAGTTCATTATATGTATGCTATTAGACTTAAAAGTTCCACATACCATTATATATTATGAAAAAAACAAATAGCTGAAAATCCATTTCTCCTTCGCATACCTGCCAAGACTTATCTGAGAAGTGAATATTTTACACTAACATCTCCATCCCTTGAACTATGATCTGGTGTGTGCCGGGTGCCCCCTTTCTTGTGGCATGCACCATCCACTAGATATATAGTGCCCCAGTGGCGGCCTGTGGGGATTTTGCAGAAACATTAATATTAACTGAGGAGGTATTTACTTTTCTGCAAAGTATCTCCTAGAGTGGAACACCAGAGCACCATGGAAAAAAATTAATGGGTGCTTAGAATCCACCTACCTCCTCACCCACCCAGTGCTTCATGCTCTCTGGCAAACTCACTGATCCATTCCTCCACCTCCTGGTGCCCACCGCCCACCACAATCAGCTGTTGTGAGGCATGCAGGAAGCTCTGTGGAGGAGGGAGAGCAGTGGGGATGAGGAGGAAAGAGACAGGGCAGAATATGGGGGGGGGGAGAAATTGGGTAGAAGCAGAGCAAAGTGTTGAGCACCCCTGGCATCTATGAACAATCAGATCTAGTATTACCAAATAACAGCATGAAACTTCCCCACTACAAAATGTAATGCCGCCTTGTTCTCAGCTGGAAAAAGCTTTTTCCAAGGGTCACTCCCAGGGAAATGCATTTCAAAATATAAGTGACCTATAAAACTGAAGAGTGAAAACAACCCAAGTTCTCTCCCTATCCTCTTCTTTTCCCACCTAAAAAGAGGAAACAGCCTATGGACTTTGGATGAAATTAGGTCAGCAATGATACTGGGAATCTGTCGTAAGAATTTCACCTTAAACCAAGTCTAGTTTGTTAAAGATAAGATGCTTTTTGAACATATTATTCTTGTAACTATTTCTGACTTTAATGCCTTATTATTTGTTGTCTTTGAAGTTAAGCTGGCAGGCTGTTTTCAGTGGCTCAGCTGAGAGCTACAGGAGCAAGGCATCTTGAGGCATCTAAGAATGCAGGGCAAATGCAACAGCCCCTCGTTGTACTGAATTGTACTCTGAAAGGTCATACTGTCCAGATGTGAATAGGGTTGTCAGGTGTCGGTATTTTTGCCTACTGTCCGGTAAAAAAATTCAGAAAATACCCGACACCTAAAATGTCCAGTATTTTCTTTTTTTTTTTCCCCTGCCAGGAGGCAAAAATATCAGACACCTGGCAACCCTACACACAATCTGCAACCGAGCCTAGCCCCTGGGGCTCCCCCACCCCTACCCTGTGCCCCCCAGCCCTCCCACTTACCTGGTTCCACAGGGAAGCTGTCTTCTGGCTCGATCAGAAAAACAAGATGGCCATCGGCAAAAAGCTTCAAAGAGATGGCCGCTGGCAAAAAGCTGGAAAGGCTTTTCTTAAAGGGGCCATGCTGTGGTGGTTTTTGTTTGTTTTGTTTTGTTTTTGCTTAACTCTCGGGGGGAGGGGTTCAACAATTTTGGTCTCCCCCCCCTTTTTTTTCTCAACAGAATTTTTTCCTCTGTTTTTTTTTTGGGGGGGGCGGGTGCACTTGGTATTTTTAGTTTAACCATCTGGCAACCCTAGATGTGAAAGGCCCTCCAAAACAGCTGCAGTGTTTGGCTGATGGAGAAGTCACATTGCTGACCCTTTCTCCTATAGGGAGACAAATCCCGTCTTCATCAAATGAATTTGTAGGAAATGAGGGAATTGTAATGGGGTCACAGTCACCTCTTACAAGCAGCTTCTGGCTGAGTACACATACCTACACATGCATGCTCTTTATCACCCTCTGCAGCTTTTTTTATACTAGGCTGCTGGGCTCAGATTGGCAATTTCCCACACAGCTGCTCTAGGCACCTTGGAGGAGCTCTCTACTGCCTTTGTCCTGGGAAGGGCTATGGCAGGGTTACAAGACCACCAGCAAGGGACTTCTGGGCACAGTCCAACCTATCAGAGGGACTATTGGAGGATGGTTTTTTGGTCTTACCTTCTTGTAGGTTCCCCTGGGGAGGACGATCACCTTTCCCACAGCATTGAATAGTGGCATTTCTGAGCCATCTTCTGCTAGTGTCCAACATCCTGAAAATTAGCATAAATATTGACACCAGCAGTAAAATAGTACAGTTTAAGAAAATTGTGAACCAGTTATCTGCATCAGAAGATTAACAGTGATGTGTTTACATCTAGTTTGTGTTCAATACTAATGGTTCACATTAATGCTGAAACAGCTTATGACAGAATTTGATTTATAATTTTTTCTTAGGATTCCTGTACTTCTGGTAGGAGAAATGGTGTCATTTTTCACCAAAATGTTTATTGGCAGAAAATATGCCCAGCAGTTAGCAAAGAGCAGCACATTAAAAGGTTCAAAGGAGGGTAAATCTGGTCCAAGAAGGCTCCCTCAAATCCTACAACTTCTCCACTCCATTTCCTGAACTGACATTGTCCAAGATACAAGCCTGGATTCTTCTCCTTGCTTTATTTTTCTTCATGAGTGAGTGGAATAGACTAGCAGCCTATTATCTGGAGTGGATGTTCTTACTCTCTCAGGGAAAGTCAGGAACTTGCTGCTAGCCCTTCGCTTGCAGAGCATTACTTATCTTTGTGGGGCAGGCTGCTGGCCCAGTACATTTTTGGTTTCTCTTTATGCAAGAAGAAAACATAGCAGATAACATT
Source organism: Pelochelys cantorii (assembly GCA_032595735.1). Classification (NCBI taxonomy): domain Eukaryota; kingdom Metazoa; phylum Chordata; order Testudines; family Trionychidae; genus Pelochelys; species Pelochelys cantorii. Next base: position 49,009,064 of record CM064326.1, read on the forward strand.
TTTGGATAATCTATCAATAATCAGGAGAGGGCATGGAATCTGAATGAACCTCAAAAAATAGTGTGTTTGATTTGAGGTATTTCTCCTACTGATTTAATTAGTTACTTCCTTCCTTCTCAGAAATGCCAGTGTTATTGATTAAAACCATTGTAGTATTATCTCTGTCAAATGCCTTTGTGGACTTTAATTGGATGTTAATTTACAGCACAACATTTTTCACAGTATATGTAACAAATAAAAATGCATCTGTAGTGAAAAAATAAGTTAGGTCTTGCAGCAGAGACAGATGTTAGAGGGACACCAAGATTCAAAGTGCAGTCCTTTTTAACATGCTTTTTCTGACGTGCTTCTCAAAGTTGCAAATTGATAAAGGTTGAGGATAACTTGGATTTATGATTACAGAACATGCTGTGAACCTGGAAGATCAATAGTACTTTATTAACTATTAAAGAAGCTGTTTATTTAAATAATTACTACTTGCAGCATATACAGGTTGAACCTCTCAAGTCAGACACTCTGGTATGGCAACATCTGTGGTCTGGCATGATTCTAATTAACTGGATGTCTACTTATCATGGGTGTGGCCAAGTTTCCTGTGGTCCTATAAAGTTTGTTTACAGCCCCTAGTCCTGGCTCTCAGTGTTCTGTGCTGTTTTTTTAGCTCTAATTTGGCCCTAAATCTCTTCTAAGAGCCCAGTATGCAGGGGAATGTTGGTAATGCTGCTAGACAATATTGACCTCCCATGGTTTGGCAAATTCTGTGGTTCATCACCGGTCAGGTCCCTAGGATACCAGACTAGAGACGTTCAGCCTGTATCAGTACATAAACAATGTGTAACTTAAGAAACTGTGTGTGACTGAATGCTTTGTGACTAGCCTTTTCAGTTCATTTTTATGCCATTCATTTCTGAATTTATTCCACAGTAAACACAGATACTGCTATTCCATAATTTAAAAAAGAATCATTCTTCAGCTGAGAGAATCAGTGTGTGTCACAAGAATTGCCAAACTAGTTCAGTGTTTTAGTCAATTGAAGTTGAAAGTGATAAGTATTTGTTTTCAGTTTGGAAAGCATTGTTAAATCACGGTAGTAATTCTTCCAGTTCAAAATCCTCCTGTCTGTTTTACAAAGGATCATAAAGAAACTTACATCTATGCTCCAAATGTCACTCCTTTCAGAGGTATTTATGGTTATGATATGAAAAAAATTGTTATTTTTTCTATAGCAAAATCTATTTATTGCACTTGATCTTGTTTCGGTACAGACAGCCTCAGCTTGGCCTACATTTGTCTCTATAGCAGCTTGCTCTGAAAGCCGCTTTCTCATTTTTGAGGGAAAATAGCACTTTCTCCTTGGAAAGTGGGCACACAGTGCTGGTCTCAGTCTAGGCCCATGCCTAGATGGGGAATGTGGCATGGGAGTGACACTGGGATGTGCTTCTGAACTGCCTAACACTGGGAGTGAATGTCTTCCATGACATCAATCAACTAAGGAGACATGCCGTGTTCAAACAGACCCTGTAGCCCAAAGGTAATGTTTTTTGCCTGATAGCTCCAAAAGAAATCGGAAGGGGAGAACCTTGGCTAACTAAGCTAAAGATTCTCACCATCACCCCACATATTTTAATAACAAATGTAGGTTATAGGGAGGAAAAAAATTCACAGTATTTTTCTCATATTCTAACTAGCTGTATTGTGTGCTTTGTTCTCCATATATTTTGTTTCTTTTTTTCAGTTACTCACTATTATCATTGTGGCACTTTTACCAAATTTTGCATCCCAGACTTTGCTGGCATGACACCATTTGCATGCATTAGCCTAAGTGCCATAAGGAACTATGTCTACACTACAAGTTTTTTGTGCAAAACCAGCCATTTTTGCGCCAAAACCAGTGGAGCATTCACACCTCAAGTGTGTTTTTGCACAAAAAAATACAAAAAATACAGTAAATCGACAGGACAGAGGGCTTTTGCCGGTAGAGTTATTCCTCTCCCCACGAGGAATAATTCCTTTTTGCGCTACAGCTCTTGCGCACAAAGGCAGGTGTGGATGCTCGGCCGGGGTTTCTTGAGCAAAAAGAGACTATCAGAAAAAGCACAGGTGCTCTGATGGCCATTCTGTTAATGGCAATCAGAGCTTTCTTGTGCAAGAGCATCCATGCAGTGAGGACGCTCTCTTGCGCAAAAGCACATCGCTTTTGTGATGCGCTTTTGAGGTGTGCTGATACAGAGGCAGCAGCACGGACTGGCAGGGGGCTCCTTGAGAGTGGGGTTGGAGTGCACTGGCTGCCATCCCCATCCCCGGGGACTATAGAATAGTTGAGTAACCGATAAGAGTTTATGAGGTTACTCAACTATTCAGTTAATCAATATTTAACATCCCTACCCTGCATTGTGTCCTCCCCTGCATCATACATGCATGGTTATGCTGTGTGGAGCAAAATGATGTCCTACACACGTGTGACTCACCAGGTGGCTGACAGAATTGCTGGGCCCTGGCAAGGTGGAGGGGAGGGCCCAGTTCTGCACTCCTGAAAGGGATAGAGCCTTAGGCAGAAAGAGTGGGGACTGGGGCTAGTCTCTCCCTGACACCCCTTCTGTGCCTTCCAGAACATGCTGCCCAGCACTACTTTGGTGGTGGCTGGAGCCCTAGGCCCCTTTGAATCACCAAGACCCAAGGCAGTTGCTCTCCTCCCCACTGGCAGGCCTGTGACCCACAACTGAGGAGCTTCTGCCTTATCATAATCTCTTTCCTAGGTTCCATCTACAGGATCCCACTGCCTCACATGTTTTGTTAGTGAGATGGGTTTCTAATGACCATCACAGCAAGGCTGAATAGCTGGTTACTCTGATCAGCTTAATCTGATGGCTTTTGAAAATTGCTCTCTTTAGAAAAACTTAATAAGAGCTGAATGCGCCAACAACAGTCACTGTGTATAGTACTGAAACTGGACATGGAGAAGAGAAACACTTTCTGCAGCTTCAGGTTATGAGACATGACCAAAGAGAGAAACACACATCCCTTGTGGCCTGAGATTGAGTGTGAGCATTTTCTTAGTGACATCTGTGTATGTGAAATGAGTGGAATCACTCAGGATTTACAGTGGTTTATCTAATCCTTAAAACCTCCAGAACGAAACAGGAATGTCTTTCACAACGCTACCCTGCCTCTGCTAGTTCTGCTTACTATGTGATCTCCCACTTCAACTTGCATTTTCACAGTGTGGCAATCACCCAAAGAGCCTATGGTAATCATAACCTGATCTTCTGGGTCAGCGCAGACAATTAATTGCTTACCACTTCTCACTTCAATACCTATTACTGATGTGCAAAAGCTTTATAGCGATAATGGCAAATAACTCCAGTGTGCTACCTCTGCCTCACCACACTGATTAATCAGCTTTAACATTTTGATATCACTAATACACTCTACCCATTGTCAAATGTAATGCCAATCATTACTGTGTGCAATGCATAGAAGATTTGGCAGGAGAAAAATAATGGGGGAAATAGAACTTCTTTTGCATATCAGAAAAATATATTTGATTTTGCAACTGGACTATTAATTCATCTGTATGTCAGAGAGTACAGTGTAAGTCATTCTTATGCAGTAATGAGCATTTTTTACTTGAACAGAAGGTGGGCTTTTAGTTGCATCCAGAAACACTTCAGTACAAAACATGAAGAGCTTTTCTTTTCTTTTTTCCCCCTCTAAAAATTGTTTACTCGTACTCCATTATCTCAGTTTTTCCACTGCATGGCTTGACTGTGAATATTTTTCACATTACCATGTTTACTTACTTTTGGGCTAACCAAAAAAAGTTAGTAAATAAAAATGCTATTGACTATGGTGTGCACCAGGGGTTATATCTTCTAAAATTTTAAAAATCTTGACATTCAGGTTCACAAAATTAATGAGCAAAGGAGCAGTCTTTAATTATCAAGTGACTGATCGCTTTACTGCTTGTATTGCTCACTGTTCTCACAAAGAAAACAAATCTAAGAGGGGTAGCCACGTTAGTCTGTATCTGTAGAAACATCAAGGAGTCCCGTAGCACCTTCAAGATTAAGGGTGTGTCTTTCAACAGAGGGATATAAATTAGACACTTCGAAATTGCAAATGAAGCCAGGATTTGAATTTCCCATGCTTCATTTGCATAATCGTGCTCTTTCGAAAAAGCGCAATTTCGAAAGTGAAACCGCAGTCTAGACGCAGTTCTTTTGAAAATAGAAGCCTTTTTCGAAAGATCCTGTAAATCAGTGTTTCTTAAACTTTTTAAGTCTGAGGAACACCAAACAATTTTTTTTTATGGGGAACACCAAGGATTTTTTTGTCAAGCAAAAAAACAAACAAATCAGCCCCCAAGGAAAATTTGTCGAGCAAAACAAACAAACAAAAAAACCCACTGGACCAGGAGGGAGGGTAGAGGAGGGTCTTGGGGCAGGGTGTTAGAGCAAGCTGGGAATGTGGGGTCTTGGGAGGGGGAGGGGAGTGAGTGAGGGGGGTTTAGATGCCGGGTCTGGGCATGAGGGGGGATGCTTACCTGGCTTGGCACCCTGCTGCAGCAGGGAAAGCCTCCAGGGAGCATGCTCTTGTTCCTGGGGGGGGGGGAGCTCAGTCCCCCCCCCCCCACCCATGCAGTGGAGAATCCAGCACAGCTGCAGCACCAGGCCAGGCTTTCCGCTGGCAGGGTGGGGGGGGGGGAGGAGTAGAAACCCCGACTGTCCCCGCCAGATTAAACTCTGCCACTTCCCCAGCAGGCTGGGGAGAGGTGTAGAGGGAGAGAGCAGCAGCGCACAGCGGGCAGCAGAGCCCAAGCGTGCCCTGAGGTGGGGGGGGCGGCAGAGCTGAGCCGGGTTCCCCGCAGGCGGCAGTTTTAAAATGCCAAGGTTCGGGAGTGGCTCCTCAGCTCCGGCCACCCCTCCCACTCCCAGCAGCAGCGGCTGCTGTAAAAACGGCTTCCTGCACACGTGGAGGAGGAGGCTGCGCCGGAGACCCCATGGGACAGGGGCCGTCCTGCGGGCTAGGGGGGCAGCCGCAGCGGGAGCTGTCTACGGGCTCGGCAGGGGGTAGGGGAGCAGAATTTTGTCTGTTTTCTCCACAGCACACCTCTGACTGCCTTGCAGCACGCTGGTGTGCTGTGAAACACAGTTTAAGAAACGCTGCTGTAAAAGATCCTGAGGTCTAGAAACACCCTAACAGATTTATTTGGGCATAAGCTTTTGTGGGTGAAAACCACTTTGTCAGATGCATGGAGTGAATGTTGGGTGAGTTATTCTCAGCCTTTATTAATTTGCATATTGCATATTGTTCAAAGGGGAGCTCCAATTACACTGGTCTACAATTTTTTAGAAGTCATCTGCTTCAGAGTTAAAATGTGCTATTTATTATGTATTTTGATGTGCTGAATTCAAATATGACAATTAAAACAACTGATTTAGCTACTGTTTCCAAGATATTTAAGTTTTTACATTTTACGTCTATGTATATTGTGTAGATAGTAGAGTTTTAATCATAAATTGTAAACCTAGGTGTTTTCATGTGTTTATGGTTGCTTTACATGATATTTCACCTGTCCTGTTTATGTAACACTTTAAAAATCAGCAAAAGGGTTATATAAATAAAATTTATTATGAAACAAAAGGCAAAAAACTATTATGTACATAGTTTAGTCCTATTCAGTGTTTAATTGGCGCTTCTTGGCTTGTCTCTTGTATTCATTAAATGGAGCATCTCTTGTCACTGTCCAGCAATAGTCTGCAAGCATTGATGGGCTCCATTTGCCCTGATAGCGTTTCTCCATTGTTGCAATGTCCTGGTGAAATCGCTCGCTGTGCTTGTCGCTCACTGCTCCGCAGTTTGGTGGAAAAAAATCTAGATGAGAGTGTAAAAAATGTATCTTTAGTGACATGTTGCAACCAAGGCTTTTGTATGCCTTGAGGAGGTTTTCCACCAACAACCTGTAGTTGTCTGCCTTGTTGTTTCTGAGAAAATTTATTGCCACTAACTGGAAGGCTTTCCATGCCGTCTTTTCCTTGCCACTCAGTGCATGGTCAAATGCATCATCTCGAAGAAGTTCACGAATCTGAGAACCAACAAAGACACCTTCCTTTATCTTAGCTTCACTTAACCTTGGAAATTTTCCACAGAGGTACTTGAAAGCTGCTTGTGTTTTGTCCATGGCCTTGACAAAGTTCTTCATCAGACCCAGCTTGATGTGTAAGGGTGGTAACAAAATCTTCCTTGATTCAACAAGTGGTGGATGCTGAACACTTTTCCTCCCAGGCTCCAATGACTGTCGGAGTGGCCAATCTATCTTGATGTAGTGGGAATCTCTTGCACGACTATCCCATTCGCAGAGAAAACAGCAGTACTTTGTGTATCCAGTCTGCAGACCAAGCAAGAGAACGACAACCTTCAAATCGCCACAAAGCTGCCACTGATGTTGGTCATAGTTTATGCACCTCAAAAGTTGTTTCATGTTGTCATAGGTTTCCTTCATATGGACTGCATGACCAGCTGGAATTGATGGCAAAACATTGCCATTATGCAGCAAAACAGCTTTAAGACTCGTCTTTGATGAATCAATGAACAGTCTCCACTCATCTGGATCGTGAACGATGTTGAGGGCTGCCATCACACCATCGATGTTGTTGCAGGCTACAAGATCACCTTCCATGAAGAAGAATGGGACAAGAGCCTTTTGACGGTCACGGAACATGGAAACCCTAACATCACCTGCCAGGAGATTCCACTGCTGTAGTCTGGAGCCCAACAGCTCTGCCTTACTCTTGGGTAGTTCCAAATCCCTGACAAGGTCATTCAGTTCACCTTTGTGTTATGAGGTATGGTTCAGAGGAGGAGGATGGGAGAAAATGTAGGTCCTGTGCCATTGATGGTTCAGGACCAGAAGTTTCATCCTCTTCCTCTTCCTCGTCTGACTCAAGTAAGAATGATTCTGGTGCATCAGGAACCGGCAGTCCTTCTCCGTGGGGTACTGGGCGTATAGCTGATGGAATGTTTGGATAATGCACAGTCCACTTTTTCTTCTTTGACACACCTTTCCCAACTGGAGGCACCATGCAGAAGTAACAATTGCTGGTATGATCTGTTGGCTCTCTCCAAATCATTGGCACTGTAAAAGGCATAGATTTCCTTTTCCTGTTCAACCACTGGCGAAGATTTGTTGCACAAGTGTTGCAGCATATGTGTGGGGCCCACCTCTTGTCCTGATCTCCAATTTTGCAGCCAAAATAAAGGTGACAGGCTTTCTTAACCATAGTGTTTATACTGCGCTTTTGTGATGCAAAAGTCACTTCACCACAAACATAGCAGAAGTTATCTGCACCGTTCACACAAGTATGAGGCATCTCTGCTCACTTTGGCTAAACAGAAATGTGTCCCTTTGCAAAATCAAACACTGACAAATAAGAGAGCACGACACTGTATGATTTCTAGAGCTGATATAGGGCAATTTGTTCAGCAGAGTGATGTAAGCTTCATTATGATTGCATCATCCATGACTTCTAGGAATAACATGATGCAATTCATATCATGTATGACGCAATACCAGCTTCAGATTGCATCATTCATTGTTTTGCCTAAAAAGCAAGTACTGTCCAAACCCAGTCATAGATTTATTCATAGATCCAAAGATGTATTTTAGTCATTTCTGGTTTAAATTGAGATCCCTTCCCTTTATAACTCATTTATCCTCCACCATTCCCAAGTCAAGGGTCGTATATACTGACCCAATAGCATATCTTGAAAACTAGAGCCAATCAACAATTTTAAGCATCATTTTCGTTCTCAGTGACCCAGAATTAGTAAAGTTTGACTACATTTATTTCAGAAGCATTTTGGCTGTAGAGCAGTGATTATTAAATACTAATGCGCCCCAATATTTTCTTGTAATTAGTATATTACCAGAATTACTGACTGTTGGGTGTGGAGAACTCCTGGCTTACATTGATTCTCCACTGTTGGTAGCTTTATAAACGGTTGAAAATAGTTTATAAATAGTTGAAAAATGTGAACTGCTCACTAAAAAATTAACTGAAGAAATTTGAGGTTGTGATTACCTCACATGGTGGGAAACAGAACATATATTGATGGTGAAACAGGTTGAGAGAGAATGAACCACACATGTTTATTATGTAACAGTGCACTTCTAGAAAGTGCTCAGGCATTACAATGATGAAGATGGTATAAAAATCTCTGTAAAACTGTATAGAATTTGCTTCTGCTTGTCTATTATGTACCTATCTTGGATTTTCACATAATTTTCATTAATGGGGAACATAATTATGCCTTTGCATGAGGAATTCTGCCTCCCAAATCAATAAACTGAAAACACAGTATGCGACCCCTGACCTCCACCAAAGCTCTGCTACAAACTCTGGGCAGAACATTATAAATCTAATCCTGAGTGACTGAAATATTATGATGCAATGTATGATTCTGAGCTAAGACTAAAATAAATGGATCATTTCCTTATTTGGGTTGGCACATTTAAAATTGTTTTAGGTTTGTACACAACTGTATGGAATTGTGTTTGCTGACTTTAACTGGTCAGTCAGTAGAGATCAGGCCAAATTGTGCCAGCTAATTGTGGTTAATGCTTGCTGAGGCTATACTGATACAAAGTATCATGATTTTGGTTTTTTTTTCTTCTACGCTGGGTGGTGAGTCATGATCATCAGCATTGAGTCAGCAATTTTAACCCTAAGTTTGTCGTGTTCGGACATGACACAGTTTTCAAATAAAGACAAGCCCTGAGATGATTGTAGCTAAAAGAATCCCATTTAAGGGGTCACCTCTAGGGTTGCCAGATGGTCTCCCAAAAAATACCGGACACGTGGTATTTTTTGGTTGAGGGGGGGGAAAAAAAAAAGAATTGTGAGATAATAAGCTCTCTGTGTCCCCCGTTCTGGGGCACCCAAAGTGGCGATCGCAACCCCGCCTCCCAGCTGGGACTCCCAGGCTGGGAGGCGGGGCCACAACTGGCGCTGGGAGCCTGTGATTGCACAGAAGCCTTGCAGGGGCAGGGGCGGGGAGAAGGGGGGTGGCTGGAAGTCCCAGCCACTTCTCCCCCCCCCCCCCCCCGCCCTGGCTAGGCTTCTGAAGTGCCCAGAGCGGTGATCGCGGCCCCGCCTACCGGCTGGGACTCCCAGCTTCTCTTTATTTGAATATTCAAAAGCTTCAGAGGTGTAGCTGAGTTTGTCTTTAAGGTGCTTCTAGACTATTCATTACTTTTTAAGTTTTTCCAGTTACAGACTAACAAAACATGTAGATGGTTTTGTTAGTCTTTAAGGTGCTGCTAGACTATTTGTTGTTTTTTAAGTTTCTCCTAGAATCTTGTCAGCCAGGGGTAGGCCATCACCAGTCAGTGAGATAGAAAAATAAACTGAAGTATAGTTATAGCCCAGCTGTGATACTGTGAACCTTACTTTATTGCATAATTGTGAAAGTGTTCTTGTGTTTTAAAACTTGAAGAGTGTAAGTAGCAACTAATAAAGGACATTTAATGAGATGTCAGAGTTGTCTCTTGAACTCCTATCTACACAACAGTTTAAAAGAAATACAGTTAGTACTTTTGCCATGCTTAACATGTAATGTGGATGACTTTCTAATGCTGAAGAACATCAACTATGGCTCTCTCTAATACTGTTTTTTCCCTGATAGAAAATAAAAGATGCCCCTGAAGATGCCTTCAGCAGCTCGGTATAGGAAGTGAAAAGCTCAGTTGTATCTACTTTGCAGCAAGGGATAAATCTGATATGAAAATGTCTGAAACAGAACAACATAGTTTGGGTTTAGGCAGTGACAATCATCTGTGCAGAATAAACTGAGGACTTTTTAAAATTAAAACGTTTCTATAAGTTTAGAGGAAACTTTTTATTTGCTTACATGTGACATGGGTAGATATAGGTTTACAGATACTAATACGTAAATTTATAGTTTTATAAGACAGGGATAAATCATCCATGCAAATTGGGCATCAAAGTCTTGAAATGGGCTACAAATGCAATAAAATGAGATTCAGGAGTTTTAACAAAGGAGGTTGGGGGGACACTGAAGATGCTCTTTGTCTTTAGCGCCATTTGGTGTAAATCTCAGTAAGTTGTCATCTGGTTTACTGTATTGTTTATTAACACACTAAGCTTTTTTTCCAAGTATTACTACACAATTGTGGTATTTCTGATGTCGAATAATATTGTGTACTTGTGAAAACATTGCTAAAAATTTCTTTGAACCTAAGCAACTTAATAAAATGTACGTGATAAAACAAACAGAACAGTACCCAGAAAATAAGCTTTTATTTTCTTTAAAAGTAAGACTGTGCACAATTAGATTTGTGAGGGTACGTCTACACTACAGCATTAATTTGAGTTAACTTAATTCCAAATAGTTAATTCGAATTAAGCTAATTCGAATTAATGCATCTACACACAAAACCTATTTCGAAATAGTGCGTCCACACTGAGTGGACCCTGAACGGAAGTTAAGCCTGGCCAGAACCAGTGCCAGCAGGGCATCAGGTTAGGACTTAGTGTGTGGGGCTGCTGCCTGAGGCTAACTGAGCTCCGTGCTTAAAGGGACCCTACCCCCACCCCAGACAGACAGTTCTCAGGGTTCCCCGCTTGCTTGTCTACCTTGATGAGGGACAGCAAAGCAGTTCTGTCTTGGAGCGCCCTGCGTGCCCGCACTCGGGACACCACAGCACTCGGCCACATGGAGCCAGAGCTGCCCCTGGGCACGCCGGTGCACCTCGTGGGGTCGTTGCCATCAGCCCGGCTGCACTTGCTGCAGGCTGCCATCCGGGGAGTCCATAGGGGGGCTGTCAGGATCCAGGAGGCCCTGCGGGAGAGCGTCCACCTCGAGGAGCCCTCAGAGCCACCCCGGTCCTCCCCACCGGGAGCTCGGTACCCATTCCTCTCTGACGTCCTTCCACTTAGCCCTCCCTAACCCCCCTTCCTGATGTCAAACAAAAGACATGTATGTTCAAAAATAGAAAATGGGTTTATTGAACAAAACTGGGGGGGAGGAGGGGATGAACCTATGGGGAGACTGGGAAAAGGAGGTGGGAGAAAGGAAAAGAGAGGGTGGGAGAGGGGAGGGGGAAACCTGGGAGAAGGGAGATGGAAGGGGGAAGCAAGGGGAAGAAGGGGGAGGGGAAGCTCAGGGCCCAGGGTTGGGGGTCTCGCCGGACCAACTTGATTGTCATGCAAACCTGCTCCTGGGTTCGCATGTGGCCTTTGGTGGCCAGGCTGTCAGCTATCCTGCCATAGATGGCTGCATTCCTCCGTCTAGTGCGGAGATTGTGGACGTTGGGGGCATCCCCCCCAAACCTGAATAAGGTCCATGATCTCCACCCTGGACCAGGAAGGCGCCCGCCTTCTCCAGCCCCTGTCAGGCTCCTGGGAGCTGGCAGACTGCTCCTGGGGAGCGGTGGAGGGCTGGCTGCCAGTGGCTTGTTGGCTCATGTTTTGGGGCCACTGGGTCAGGGGCCCCGGTGGCCACTGCTGGCTCTGGGCTGGCAGGCTTGGAGCTGGCACAGGCACTGTGGCCAGGATCTACCACTTTAATGGCTCCGGGGCTAGGGGAGAGGAGAGTGAGTTTTCCTGGTTGTGCCCAGAGTGGCCACCAGGGCTCCCTGGGAAGGGCTGGAGGCCCCCTATTTTGAATTAAGTGTCTACACAGCACTTAATTCGAAATAACAGCCGTTATTTCGAATTAACTTTAATAGCGTCTATACATACAAACCGCTATTTCGAAATTAATTCAAAATAGCAGAGTGCTTAATTCAAACTTGGTAAACCTCATTCTACGAGGAGTAACGCCAAATTCGAAATAGCTATTTCAAATTTGGCGTTACTCCTCGTAGAATGAGGTTTACCAAGTTTGAATTAAGCACTCTGCTATTTTGAATTAATTTCGAAATAGCGGTTTGTATGTATAGACGCTATTAAAGTTAATTCGAAATAACGGCTGTTATTTCGAATTAACTTTGCAGTGTAGACATACCCTGAGACATTGTTAGACTATTTTTTGAAAGCAATACTTGCTATATGGGGAGAGGGTTGCTTTTGTTTCTAACTATATCAGTTTTGGCTTCCTTCTGTTTGGTAAAATATGACTTTCTGGCAGATGACAAAACTTTTTCCAGAGTGGTTTATAGATTCTGAGACTTGAAGCTCATAGTGGGTATGTTTGGAAGTTGATAGTTTCTTTCGATAGTTCCTTTGGCCATTGTCTTTGAAAATTCATGGAGATCGGGAGAGATCCCAGATGATTGGAAAAAGGCAAATGTAGTGCCCATCTTTAAAAAAGAGAAGAAGGACAATACTATAGACCGGTCAGCCTCACCTTAGTCCCTGGAAAAATCATGGAGGAGATCCTCAAGGAATCCATTTTGAGGCACTTGGAAAAGGGGAAAGTGATCAGGAATAGTCAACATGGATTCACCAAGGGCAAGTCATGTCTGATCAACCTGATTAGCTTCTATGATGAGATAACTAGCTTCGTGGACATGGGGAAGTCGGTGGATGTGATATACCTCAACTTTAGCAAAGCTTTTGATAGGGTCTCCCACAGTGTTCTTGCCAGCAAGTTAAGGAAGTATGGATTGGATAAACGGACTGTAAGGTGGATAGAAAATTGGCTAGATTGTCAGGCCCAATGAGTAGTGATCAATGGCTCAATGTCTGGTTAGTGGTCGGTTTCAAGCGGAGTGCCCCAAGGATCGGTTCTAGGGTTGGTTTTGTTCAACATCTTTATTAATGACCTGGATGAGGGGATGGAGTACACCCTCAGCAAGTTTGCAGATGACACTAAGCTATGGGAGAGGTAGATATGTTGGAGGTTAGAGATAGGGTCCAGAGTGACCTAGACAAATTAGAGGAAGGGGCCAAAGAAATCTGATGGGGTTCAATAAGGACAAGTGCAGAGTTCTGCACTTGGGACGGAAGAATGCCAAGCACTGTTACAGGCTGGGGACAGACTGGCTAAGCAGCAGTTTGGCAGAAAAGGACCTGGGGATAACAGTGGATGAGAAGCTAGATATGAGTCAACAGTGTGCCCTTGTAGCCAAGAAGGCTAATGGCATATTAGGGTGCATTAGGAGGAGCATTGCCAGCAGATCTAGAGAAGTGACTATTCCCCTTTAATCGATACTGGTGAGGTCACATCTGGAGTATTGCATCCAGTTCTGGGCCCCTCACTATAGAAAGGATGTGAATGCATTGGAGAGGGTCCAGCGGAGGGCAACCAAAATTATTAGGGGGCTGGAGCACATGATTTGAGGTGAGGCTAAGGAATTTGGGCTTATTTAGTCTGCAGAAGAGAAGAGTGAGGGGGGATTTGACAGCAGCCTTCAACTTCCTGAAGGGAGGTTCCAAAGAGGATGGAGAGAGGCTGTTCTCAGTAGTGACGGATGGCAGAATAAGGAGCAATGGTCTTAAGTTACAGTGGAGGAGGTCTAGGTTGGATATTAGGAAAAACTATTTCACTAGGAGGGGGGTGAAGCACTGGAATAGGTTATCTAGGGAGGTGGTGGAATCTCCATCTCTAGAGGTTTTTAAGTTCGAGCTTGACAAAGCGCTGGCTGGGTTGATTTAGTTGGGATTGGGATTGGTCCTGCTTTGGGCAGGGGCTTGGACTCGATGACCTCCTGAGGTCTCTTCCAGCTGTAGGGTTCTACGATTCTATGGTTCTATGAAATGTTGTAAGAGTTTTGGATACCTATGAGAATTGAGTCACATTTAAAACTTTTAGTACTCAAATCTTGCACTGAATAGTATAAAGCATAACTGTTTGACATTTCTTCCAGTGCTGATCCAGCATCATTTTAGCTGACTATCTTCCCTGGCCATCTGGTAAAATAGCGTGAAGGAACTTTACAGGGACTAATTATTTCCTAGATTAATATTGCTGACAAACAGTCCATGGTGCAGTATGAGTGTTTGTGGTGTTTTATGCTATTAGAAATGTCATTAATTATTATGCCTATGATTGCTGTGATTCTGTATGTTGGCATTCCGCCCCATCTTCACCATCTGTGTACAACATATTATATCACAGGATGTACTATGTCATTTACTTCAGTTTTCTATGGATGGTGTTATATTTACAGATCTAAGAAGCTAGATCTTTTACAAATTATATTCGATGTGGATTTTTTTTCTTTTGACTGTGACTGGAGAAAAAAAGCCTTCCTTTGCTTTTTTTTAAAAACTTTCCTTTCATAAATTGTGAAAGTCTAATAGTTACTATTAAGATAATCTGGAAAGCACTTTTCCTATATTGACTGCTTTCAAATGTAACAATATAAACTGTGTGTGATAAAATCTCAGGCATCTGATGATTTCTCTGTTTGTGTATAACACATGTTGTAACTAAAATGGTTTTTATTTGTACAGAAATCAAAATGCTATACTTTATGTACTGTAATGTAAAACTGAAAATCGCCTGTGCTATTTGCTGTTTCATAGTTGATATGAATAGAGAAGTAGCAGTAATTTGACAAAAGATGACAATTAATTCTTAACACTGTCAGGACTTGCATTAAAATAAAGATGGAAATTATGCTAAATCAAAATATAAAAGAATATTTTAAATAGTTGTAAACTGATTTTTGTTTTCATTAGTTTTGTATAATGCACATTTGTGTTTTGTGAAAGAAAATACATTAGAAATGTGGTATATATCCAAACTTAGTCAAAGACTCAAGGAATCGTTCTTCATAAATCTGTGAAGCCCTCATTAAGGATAATTTCAGTAGTAACATGCCAATAGGTTTTCTTTGACCTTCTCTGTTGTTTATTAGAGCTTCAAAGGTCTTTTGACATCCAACGTGTATACAAACAGTGTGATGTAGCAAACTCCTGCAGGTTCTTCTGTTGTTAAAACAGATGCCTTGCCTTATTTACTATAATATGGGACATTCACCCAGTGGAGCCACACACATGGTCTATATTCAAAAGACAGATATTCATTGGGTAAAAGAAAATCCCCAGTGAAGATGTGGGGAGGGAAAGGAAGTCATATGGTACTTCAGCAGAGAAGAGACCTACACTGAGGAGTTCACACAGTTCCAGGGATCTTAAATTAAGGAATCAATTTAAAGATGGACAAGTTGGGATTGGTGAATTAAAGGTGTTTAAGAATGTGCACCCCTGACAAATGGGAGAATGAATTGTGTTTGGGAGGGGCGGGGATAAAAATGGTTGGAAAAAAAGAAAAGCCGCCAGAGAACACCCAACAATATTTTGTAAAATGTTCAGAATAAAAGGTATAAAAAATGGCACTCTCTTGACCGTGACAATCCCTACCCCAGTTTGCCCACTAATAAATGTTTCCATAATCTAGGCAACAGTATGGAACAGGTTTAAGCCACGAAAGATGCACTTGAGAACAAACTACTCCACCCAGGGAAATGATGATATAAACGTATTACAGATTCCCACATTTCAGATTCTGGGTACTCTTTCGAATCTCTCTAGCTCCTGAAGATTATGCAGGTGGGAGGTTCTCCTTCAGCTTTGGGCAGCTAAGCGGAAACAGCTACATTATGTGATGAACCTGCATGAATTGTACATTGCCCTATTCTGACATTCAGAAAAAGGGCTTGCTTCCTTCCAATGAGAGAGATAGTCAAGCCAATGCAGTTTATTTATCATTTGTATTACAATAGCACTTTGAGATCAGGGCTTCACTGTGCTCTGCAGAGACATTGGAAGAGACAGCCCTTGACCCAAAGAGGATAAATCTAAACAGACACAACAGACAAAAGGTAAGAGAAAGTAGTCCAGTGCGGAATTCTGAAAAACTGAACTCAAAAAAAGTGGCTTAGTATGTGACCACCGCATTCATCAAAATGCGATCTTACGTTTGGATCAGCTGTTTATTGGAGGCCATCCAAAGGCCAAGGCTGATGAAATGAATTCAGGACACTTACACTACGTGAGTTATAACACGGCACTGAGTTCAGTGGGGTTATGCTGATGTACATCGAGTGAGGATCTGGCCTCAAACTTTCCCTAGCATACTCCCAGTTTTGTTTTTCTCCCCTTCTAACAAAAGACTTCTGTGTTGCTTGTGGAGAAGTTCCCAGAGCAGGCTCTGGACTCTCAGCAGAGGCTTGGCTAATTTCTTTTTTCTACAAGCACTCCAGAAATACTTTCTCCCTGTGACTGCAGGGAATACATGGAGAGAAATCTATAACACTTCTCAGGACGTTCTTCCATTTCCCACATGGCTCCTGTAACACCTGACCCCTGAAGCCCCTAAGGAGTAACTGGATTAGATTGATTTTTTTTTTAAAGGCTCAATGTTTTCAAGAGGACCATATGGCTGCTTTATGTAATTAAAATACACCGTTGGCAATATATGCCTTGTTTAATAAAACATGTATGAACTAGATTCTGAAATCTTCACTCACACTGTATTCCTTGAATCTTCTCATTGAAACCAGTGGGGCTACTTGTGGTATAAGGTGCTATTCATTGTGAGTAAGGATGTTGCAGTTTAGCTCTGTACTAATTAATACCTCTATTGGGTGTGTTTTCTCCAGTGTTCTCTTCACATTGGTTGCTTTCTCTTGAGTGTGATTTTTGTATCAATTTTAAAGGGTAGAGAAGAGTGCTGTATTTTTGCAGGGAAGAGAATATGGTATTTTGGAGCATATGGACATGTTTGCTTATATACAGACTTGCTTTGTTGTGGGAAAGATGCAAAATATCTACCTTATTTTGAAACATAAATCGGCCTACAGAGGAGCTACATATAAAAAGTAGAAGAACTAGTCTCTGTAAATGGATGATGGAAGTAATTGTGGCCCTGATCCTGTGGGGTCTAAATGAGACTATATAGAGGGAAGGAATCTGGATGCTGAATTAGGGCCTTAAGAACCAAGTAATATGGAAAATTATAGACTCTATTTTCACAAACATTGACCAGCACTAACAAACACAATGCCCCTCTTTTGGATCCTTTTGTAAATGAGGCAGAAATGTTGCAACTTGCTGAATGCCACAGAGAATCAGTCAGGATTAGCACTAAGAATTCCTGACTCCCAGTCATGTGTTCCCGATCATGCTTTGCTTTTAATAATCTTAAAGAAAAAAAGTGAGTAATGGAAATAAATTCTTTCATATTTTCCTTTGTCCTTCTCCATGAGAACATCTTGGATTTGCATTATAACCAGGAGGAATTTTCAAAACAACTACTTTGCTTATCAGGTGGAATCTGTATCAGCTCTAAGGCACAGCCATTGCTGTTTAATTCATTTGCATTTGTGGTTCTCAAAAATTATCATATTGTAATTAAGTTTATAGAAAAGGAAGAATGGTTTTTGATTTTATGCACAGTTTTCTGACAGAGGTTACTTGTTCTGGGAAATGAAACTGGCAGATGGAAAACTTTTTATTTTTAACCCTTCTGATGGAAAATTCCCTTTAAAGGTATATGCTTTACTAGTGACAAAAGTGAGTGATGATGGTGATGATTGATGATGATCAGGGAGTTAGAATAGCATGGCATAATCCAGGCTCCACAATCACTTAGTTCAGATATTGGAGCTTAGCACAAACTGCCTGTGATCAAACATCTCTTTGGCAAACCAAATTTTGGCATCCCCATAACTACTGCCAGCAATGGTTGCTGCTGAGTCATTGGCACATGCAGGAGGAAATGTGTTTTTCTGGGGAGACTGGCACAACGGAAGTAGCATTTAGTTGAAGGGCTAGTCTGATTGGGTCAATTGGCAAAGCCCTGGCAGGCAGCAACAGACTGCACTGATTTTGAGTGAGACAAAAAATGGGAAGTGGATTAAGAGATGGCAGGAAAAGGGAGGATAATTTGCTCTAGGTTTAGATTGTCAGATTTGGGTGGGAGGTGGTAGTGCATGGGCATCCTGTCTTGGGGAAGAACTCTGCAAACCAGATGCAGTTTGAAACCATTTAGTTGCCAAAGGAAACAGGCAATCACTCCTTTTCCTTCCTTTCTCTCGCCTCTCCACATCCCCAGTTTCACTGCTGTCAGTCACATAAACTGTGCTTCTTTCAAATTCTTTCTGCTTCCCAGGCCAAATAGGGGTTTTTGTAAGCAACGGTTCTGTCTGAGACAGAGGAGACACCTTTTTTCCCCCCCACAGTGCATTTGCTGTTACTCTTTCTCTTCTTTG
Organism: Pelochelys cantorii; assembly: GCA_032595735.1. Taxonomy (NCBI): domain Eukaryota; kingdom Metazoa; phylum Chordata; order Testudines; family Trionychidae; genus Pelochelys; species Pelochelys cantorii. The sequence goes on from CM064326.1 coordinate 49,027,248, forward strand.
TCTGTACTTCTGTCTTCCTCTTATTATATGTTTTTTCTGTTTCTCCTTTCTCCTAACTTTGTATTTTTCAATCACCTTGTTTTCACCCCTCCTTTTACTTTTTAATTCTTTTATATCTCTTTTAATCTATAAACTCTCTTCTTCTCCTTCCTCATGTGTTGGTGCTCTCCTATCTTTCCTCCTCTTCTTATTTCTGCAGAATTCATCAGCTCTTTGGTACATCATCATGTTGGAGATGCAATGCTACCTGCAGACTGAGCTTACTAAATGGAGTGCTTGCTCTTTCTTTACAGAGAAATTTCTTCAAGACAATCTGAGACATAACAGAAGAACATAGGCAAGAATGGTGCCAGCTATATTGCTTACCTGGTCCCAAAGTTCTACATCACTAGAATTTGTTAAATAAGTAGAGCCCTGCGCAGATACAGAATTTTGTACCTGCCTCTGTATCAGCAAAAAAGAGTTGTGGATATCTGCATCCACATCCATGGATGCGAATACCTGCATATATAAAGTGGATATCCATGGATTTGCAGGGCTCTACAAATAAGTATATTATTTGAAATTTATTCAGAAGTTTAAATGAATTTATATTTTTTGTTTAAAATTGCATTTTTAAAATCTATATATTTTTTTAAATGTCATTTAGTTTTGGTAGGAAAAAACCCCTCTTGCTTTTTTTACTCAATTTTTACTCCTCCATTTTTTATTTTTTTTTTGTAGGGAGAAAAATAGAGTTTTTTTCAATTAAAATGTTTTGAATTCATTTGAAAGTTTTTGTTTTAGTGAGGGGGAAAAAAGACAGCAACAACAAAAGTATGGACAGAAAATTTTTGACCAGCTCGAATTGTAGTAAAATACTAATTCCTGATCCCATTGAAGTCCATGGGAATTTTGCCATTATTTTCAGTGAGGTAAAAGTTTTATCCTGAGGGTGAAAAATTGCACTATTTTATAGCCCATGCAGTTCTGTTGACATAAATGCTATTGATTCAAACCCAGTGGAATTCCAGAGTTGGTGCTTTATATTGGTTATGACTCCAGATCTCGACCTTATGCAAGACATAGGGCAAGAACAGGGACATCCCTGTCTTCTAGCAATTCCACTGATAATATTTAGTTCATTATGAACAGCAAGTATAATACAAATGTATTTTACATAAGAACATAGGAATGGCCGTACTGGGTCAGACCAAAGGTCCTTCTAGCCCAGTATCCTGTCTGCCAACAGTGGCCAGCACCAGGTGCCCCAGAGAGGGTGGACCGAAGACAATGATCAAGCGATTTGTCTCCTGCCATCCCTCTCCAGCCTCTGACACAGAAATAACAATTCCATAGCATTTTTCCTATCAGCTGTATTCCAAAATGTTTTATGGAGTTAAATAAGAGTTATAAATTTAAATATCAAACAATAGAGCAAGAGAGTAAAGAGACTGGAAGAAGAGTTTTCCAAGTGTTAGAAGAAGTAGAGGGCCAGATTGTAGCTCTTCCAAGAGCCAATATTGTTTGAACTTTAGTAGTTGATTTTCCCGGTTAGTAATTGGTGTGATTGAACAGCTGCTTCAGCTGGTAGTCTGAACTCAAGGAATAAATTAGATCTTCCACAAGGCTCTGAGTTCTTAAATGGTCTCACCTATTGGAGTGCTGTATTTTCTAGTATGCACACTATGGAATCGTGCTATATTTTTTAATTTCTAAAACAAAAATTGGAATGTTCTTTTTGGCGAAAAAGTGTGACTTTTTACTTAAAGCATAATTGTGAAAATAGGTAGCAAAGGGGCTGTACTTTAAAGTGGGGTTTTAAAGGGCATTTTGTTAAGAGTACATGCACACATGACAAAACAATAGAAATAAACTGGATGTGCAGAAAACATTTACACAAAAAGCTGTAATTGCCAAATTGAAAGGTACAATTGTCTTTTCTAACACAAGGAATTTGAAATACCATTAATTATTAAAAATTGAAATGGTGCATGCAACATAAACAATGTATTACAGTTCATTCTGAATGCTTTGTTTATATAAATAGCTTTTATGTGCAAAAAAGTATCCAGAGAAGGAACACATTGGATATTTAGTGGTAAAGGAACTGATGTATGTTTCTTGTAGGATATTCTTGAAGACTTCAGCCTTGTAGCTGAAACAGGGCTAAGTCTATATAGCATGTAGTCTAGTCATTAAATATAGCCTTTTCCATAAATTGTTTGTAAACAGACTTTGACTCGAATGAATTTACCTATGGAAATTGTCTGAACTAATGCTTCTTGGGAATTTTTTTAATAGAACAGTCCTTGGTTAGGAAAAAAAATTAGTCAAAACCAGAACTTTTTGTAGGAACATATGCGTTTTAATAAAAATTTTATAGGGAAATTGTTCCTCTGGATGAAAGTTTGGTCATATACAGATGAGAGATCCTTCCACCTCATATTAGCCAATAGCCCTTTGGTTATGGTACTCACATGGGAAATAGGAGATTCCGCTTCATGTCCTTTGCCTGAATCAGGCCAAGCAGAGACTCAAACTTGTATCATCCATATGAGTGGCCTGACTGTGAGGCTATAGTTAGTCCATTTTACAATCTCTTCTTTGTATAAAGATGATCCTTGCTGCACTGCATTTACACTTTCAATAATCAAGACAGACCAAATAGTGGTAATGGAAATAGGGAGATGAAGTGTCTTGACCAGGTTGCACATCCAACCACTGATGAAACTTGTAATAAAAAAATCAGGTTTCCTGACTCCTAGTTTAGATCCCTAACCACAGTCCTGGTTATAAAATACCTGTTTCATAGGGCTGAGTAATAATTATTTTCCATGCTCATCAAGCTGTTTTGAATTGAGCCTTGTGCTTCAATAGAGAACATTCTTGCTAAATCATAGGATCAGAGAGAGAATATCTGAGGAATGAAGGTAAGAACCACAAAGAACACAGTGCACAGAACTTTGGTTTTGGACACATTTGCTGCAAAAATAGTTCAGTAATTTATTTTCACTTGCATGTTAAAGGTGTGCACAGTCCACTTGACTCCTTATGTACTCAGAAGCAGAAAGATTTATGCTCACTGCCTCAAAATATAAAGCTGTCTGGTAGTTTTCAATTAATAAAGAGGATACATACTAGGGGGACTTTGTTACCTCTAGCTGATGCTTTGCACATTCCCTAGGGGTAAGATAAAAGAATTTTACTTGACTTATGCTCTGAATAGAACATTAGAAAGCAAGAATGTAAGATGGGAAAGAGCAAAGATAAAAGCTGAGACATTATTAGGTATACATGTATTACAGAGGAAGCAATTAAAACCCTAGATAGATTTTTACAAGGATTCAGGACCTGCAGGAATATCCTCTGCTACTTGTAACATCCTGATTTATGCATTCTATCCTATTATAGCTATGCCCTCTAGCATTATTATAGTGAAGGATCTATCACTTTCTCCCTTTAAAAACCCTGTTATCAGTGGTTAAAAATGAATTCATAAAAGACTAGCTCTGGGCCAAAATTTATTATGTAGACTCTCAGCTCTGAAAATTTATTTTATAAAAAAAATGCTTTGGCATTTTAACTTATAAATGTGCAAACAAAAGAAGAGAGCCTTTTCGAATGGCTACTTGCCACATATCAAGTAAATATGTATATATCATTTCACATGTTAAAACTGCTACCCAATGGAGAGCTGTTTTGAAAAACTGTCCATAATTCAGTGCGGTGAAAGAAAAGTGAAAGGACAAAAAGTATATTGAATATTTTGATCATATCCAGTGACTTCTGTTAGTAAAAATCCATCTTGAAATGTTTGATAAGTAGATTTCAAGTATGTATGTGTTAAGTGTACGGAATCCATTTGTTAGAAATAACTCTGGAGCAACTCTTCTGACATGTTTTATCAACAGTATACATATTTGTACAATAGACAATAGATTCCTCATTTTAACAAGTTCCTAAATACATATTTACAATACAGACTTTGACATCTCCAATCAGATAAGTACTGTTACCAAGTGGTTTTGGCATTAATTGCCTGGCAACAGTTTTCATTGGAAGAAGAAAATTAATGCACAAAGCACAAAGATGCTATCTATAAAATGTCCACTCGGTTTTTGTTCCAAAAACAACATTAACACATTAGCTGATTGAATCCTTATGAGGTAGTCTAATATAATATAACTGCATTTATATACTTTGCCGGAAGATATTGAAAAACTGAGTTGTAAAAATTATGTTCTGTCATTTCAATTGTTTCTCCTTCCTTCATCGTTATTGATTAACTAATAAAGGCTTTCTAAAGGCTAACTCAATTTCTTATGTACTGAACATTCAGTAGACATGCTGCTCCCTTAAATTTTACACTTTGGCATTTCCTTTGGGTATTTTCTTCCCTTCTGTTCTGCTTTTACATTTTTATTTATCTTTTTTGTGATATATTCCATCTGTGCTCTTGCTTCATGTGTGCCACTGTAAGTAAATTCATACAAATTAATTATAGGAAGAACCCAGCGGTTCATCTAGTCTGTCCCCTAGGATGAGGGCAGGGTTGTTTTCAGGTCTTTCTTTTAACCAGTTTTAAATAATTCCACAATAGATATGAACCTGCTCCCACTAAAGGAAATGAAACTCCCATTTCATTCAGTGGGCCAAGATAGAACCCTAACAGAGAAAAAAGTTTCCTGGTATTAATTTAGCCTAAGTCTTCCTCTGTTCATTTCTATCCCATTTTACAAGAATGCCTTAGAAAACTCTGTATGGATATGTTCCCTTTGTGCTGTAAGTATTATGGAGCTGATCCTGCAGATATGTAGGCATGTGCTTTATTATTTATGGCCCCTGTAGTTATAATTTAGTGAGGCTGTACACATTTAGTTCTTTTTCTGTTTCTTCACAACATATGTTAACACCTCCAATCTTTTAATAATTTCTGTTCTTCTCTTTATGTCATCTAATTGATTGACAAGTTTCTGGTATATGAAGTGTTCAGAACTGTACACCCTATTTTAGGCACAAGTCTCAACAGTACCGAGGAAAGAGACATTTACCTTCCCAAGCAGTGATGTAATGCTTCCATGTCTGAAGCCATAGGAGCCGGGGGTAGGGAGGATGTGCTGTAGCATCCCATAGCTCCTGGCCTATTCCATAGGATCCCAGCTGCTTCCTCGTATGCCATAGACACTGCTGCCAGCCCCATACCAGGGGCTCCAGCTGCTATTCCCTCCCTCCTCCCCCGCCCACTCCGGAAGCTCTGCCGCTGGCTTCGCACATGGATGCCAGCTGCTTCTCCTCACACCTGGGGCTCTGCTGCTGCCACTGGGCCTGAAGCCCCCTGCCAGCCTGGCATGCCAGGCTTTGGTCCCAGCCTCTGTCAGTACCCCCACTCTTAAAAATGTGTCTGTGCCTCTGTCTGAAACTCAAAATAACAAAGGGTAGGAATAAATGGTCAGTTTTCAGAATGGAGAGAGGTAACTAGTGATGTCCTACAGGGATTCGTACTGGGACCAATCCTATTCAACCTATTCATAAACGATCTCGACAGAGGGATAAGCAGTGAGCCAGCAACATTTGCAGATGATACAAAACTGCTCAAGGTGGCAAAGTCCAAAACAGGCTGCAAAGAGATGGCGAGATCTCACAAAACTGGATAACATGGCAACAAAATGACAGATGAAATTCAAAGTTGATAAAGGGAAAATAATGCACATTGGAAAACATCATCCCAATTATACATCTAAAATGATGGAATCTAAATTAGCTGTTATCAATCAAGAAAGATTTTGGCAACATTGTGAATAGTTCTCTGGAAACATCCACTCAATGTGCAGCCGCAGTCTAAATGTTGGGAATCATTAAGAAAGGGATAGATAAGAAGACAGAAAATATCATCTTGCCTCTATATAAATCCATGGTACACCCATATCTTGAATACTCCTGCAGCTCTGATTGTCCCATCTCCAAAACATACATTTTGGAATTGGAAAAACGTACACAAAAGGGCAACAAAAATGATTAGAGACATGGAACATCCTCCATATGAGGAGAGATTAATAAGATTGGAACTCTGAAGCTTGGAAAAAAGATGACTAAAGGAGGATAGGGTAGAGGTCTATAAAATCACGATGGGTGTGAAGAAAGTAAATAAGAAAATGTTATTTTGCTTCTCATCATACATATATAGTAGCCCGAGGTCTGTGACTCTGTAATGCTGAAATGCTGGCTGTTCCCTCTGGGCAGCGCTGTTGCCTCCCTCCATGGCGCTTGGCTGACTTCTGCGCTGCTCAGGAGCAAGCGGCACAAGCAGCCGTTTGGGGTCTGCGCTCCCCGTGCAGCATGGGGGTGCGCGGGGCCCAAACGGCTGCTTGCTCCCGCGTGGCAGCCCGGCTGAGCGGCGCAGAAGTCAGCCGAGCGCCACGGCGGGAGGCGAAGGGGGGCGGGGCGGTGATGTACACGCCCAGGGGGCAGGGCCTGGACGAGCGTGCATCCCCGATGGAGACAGAGGAGAGCGGAGAGAGAGTGAGAGGCAGGAGGGGGAGAAGAGAAAGGGGGGGGGGGAGGCAGTAGGAGGAGGAGGAGGGGAGGGAGAGAGAGAGAGAGAGAGAGAGAGAGAGACGGAGCGAGAGACCGGAGGCTCAGGAGAAAAGACCGACGTGGAGGAGAGACCTGAAAATCCCGTCTTATGACAGGCTAATTGGCTAGTAACATAAGAACATTAACACCAAATTAATAGGCAACAATTTTAAAACAAAAGGAAGCATTTCTTCACATAGATCATGACTTGATTGTTGGTGCACGTGTTGGGTGCATTGTGGGTCAGGAAGGTGAAAACTGAGTAGCCTCGACGACCTGAAAAGGCTATGATATCCATGCTGAGCCTGATGTACCTTTATTGTTACTAGAGTAACTAAAAAATATGACAGAACCCTTTGAGGATTAAGATTATTTTTGGAAAAATAAATGAATCCCATAGAATTTCCATAAACCAAACTCGCACTGGTGTGAGTGGGAATTTTGTCTGCCAAGGACTAGGCCCAAGGGCTTGGTTACTGTTACTTTGTTGAATAATAGTTCCTTGAGAGGAAAAATGAATAAATTAAAGCTGTTAAATATGATTGGGGTCTTCCTGAAATGCAATAGATGCAACAAATGGGGAATTTATGGAAAGAATTGGGTAGATAACAGACTTTGGTCTCCCATGTTGGGGTCTAGGGCCCCATTCGTCAAAGTGGCTCTAAGAAAGAGAGCGTGGTGATGGTGGAGTAGGCCAGAGGAGATGAATGCTTTGTTGTAGAATGAGACCTATGCAAAGTTATCTCAAGTTGCATATAGAATTTCAGCTCTGCCTTTCTTACTCTATTGGTCATGGCTATGTTCACAAATATGTAGTTGCATACTTATTTGGATTAATATTTCCTTTAATGGTTTACAAAAGGTTGAAATTATAATTATCAGAGATGGCTGTAATTTTGTTTTTTCCCTTTTGAAGAGTGACTTCAGGCTTGCTTTATTCCATGCTGCTGGTGCTTCCTGGGTTTTCTGGGGTTGTTTTTTTCCTCCTCAGAAATAATTGCTGCCACTTCAGTAAGTTAAAATTTCCTTGATAATATGAAAGGCATGGGTTTAATGGAGTTGTGCCACAGCATAATTGAAATAACACAGTGATGAATCAGGCCCAATAAGTTTATGCTGCCAGTGTTCTTAAGTGTTCTCTTGTGCAATGTACTGACAAGATCATTCATTTGCCTAATTCCTCTTCTTGTTAAAGGCAAATTTTTAAAAAAAAATCAGAGTTGGTTTTGAATCTGAGTTGCTTTTGTCTCCCTCCTCATTTCAGAATTATAGTTCAATTTTAATGGCTTGCTTTCTCCCTAGTATTTCATATACTGCTGATGTGTTCATAAAGCTCTTCTTGTACTTCTCAAGACCTTGAGCGATAATTAACATACTGTATATGGCTTTTTCTGCTACTCTTATCTTTTCTCTGCAATACTTACCTGACTCTGGATGCTCTTCCTTGGTTCCCTCTGCACTTATACATTCCCAGCTGTTTTCTTTTGTATTTTTTCACCCACAGATCTTTTGGGGTCATATTGACCGTTTCTTGTTCTGTATGCTTTTATACTGTCTGATTGTGTAGCATGACTACATTGTTTTTTCAGGATGCTTGAAATCATAATTTCAGACTTCAAATTGAAGTAGATACGAGTACAGTTACTGGTAATGAAAGCTGTCTGAAGGACTACAGATAAAGGAATGGCAAATGGTGATGTATTGGGTATGGAGAGAGATATAGCTGGCTGGTCAGGAACTGATAGGCCAACTTTTATTTAACGCCTTCACTATTCGCTATAAAAGGATTAACAGCAAATTAGTTAAATTCAAATGGATGCCTTTTGAATTCAGTCAGGCAGCAAAACTGGTGAGTATGTTACTGTGTGAATTTAAAGGAGACATAGGTTAAACAAAGTATAAAGTATTTGTATAGGGAAAACAAAGTCCCTCTTGTTTTGATTTGTTTAAATGGAATATAGGCAATAACAGGATTTGGAGCTCTATTCTCTTGCAGACTTGCCAGGAGAAGCTTTGGTACTGGCTGCACTATTGGTTTCAGATGAGCCTTGGTAACTGCCATGTGGATAAAGGATTCTGAAGTGCTACTGCAGTGCCCCCTCCCGGCCTTGCTAAACTCATAGGCTACGTCTACATTATGAGTTTTGCCAGAAGAGGCAATGCAAATGAAGCGCAGATTAGCATTTTCTCACGCTTCATTTGCATACTCTCTTCCAATCCGTTATTGCGCTGGGGGTTTTTGCGCAAAAACAAGCAGTGTGGACGTTTCCTTTTTGTGCAGAAACCCCTTTTTGTGCAAGATCCTTATGCTTCAGTGGGTTTTGCCCCCACAGCGGGAAGCCTGCCACCCGAGGGGAGGAGTAGCAGGGGGGATGCAGGCCCACCCGATCCACTGCATCCCAGCCCAGGGCCCTGACAGTGGCAGTGTCGCAGCCACTAGGTTAGTGGGGATCCAGACCACAATACACAGAGCAGCTCTGTGGGTCAGCGGGGACCCAAGTCGCCACTAGGGTTGCCAGATGCTCTCCCAAAAAATACTGAACACACGGGCTACAAATTTTTGTTGAGCAAAAAAAACCCAACAACACGCGTGTCGGGCATACAAAACAAAACCCCGCACTGCCCGGCTTCAGTATGCAACCACAGAAGGTGCCACCAGGCTTCCATCCAGTGCCCCTCCGGAAAAAACAGAAAATACCGGACATTACACATGTCCGGTATTTTCTGAATTTTTTTACTGGAGGGCACAAAAACCGCAAGTGATCCACCCCCTCTTGCCCATTCCCAGCATCTGGCAAACAGAGACCAGGGACACTTCACTGCTCGACTTTGCAGGATATTGGGGTGTCTGTCAAAGCACCCTGGGATGAAGTAGGGGACTCACAGGGGGAGGCTGTGAGGAGGCACATGGGGGGGGCGGGTTGCAGGAGCTGCCTGCCCAGGGCGAGGACCCGGCGCCCACACGTGCTCCGTGTCTCTGACCTCCCATGGTGCTCCGGGCGCAGCTGCTGGGTCTGTGCGCGGGGTGGGTCCCGAGCCTGGCCAAGCCAGAGTGCTCCCGCTGCAGGGACCTGAGCAGCGGGACTGTGTCTCACGCCAGAGGCGGGGCCCAGTGATGTCACAGGGCTGGGGCAGCCACTGGCCACAGCTGGAGTCCAACAGGCCGAGCCCCCAGCAGGCACTCCCTCTAGATGCTAGCAGAAGCCAGGCAGGGGTGGGGGGAGTGGCTGGGACTCCCAGCCACTCCCCCCGCCCGGCTTCTGCACTCAACCAGAGGCTCCCAGCTGGGAGGCGGAGCTGCGATTGGCGCTGGGAGCCTCTGGTTGTGTGCAGAAGCCGGGCGGGGGGAGTGGCTGGGACTCCCAGCCACTCCCCCTGCCCCCACCCGGCTTTTGCACATGACCACAGGCTCCCAGCGCCAATCGCGGCCCCGCCTCCCAGTTGCTTCCCCGCCCCGCCAGGCTTCCATCTGGCGCCCAGCCGGAAATTCAAAAAATACCAGACATTGCACATATTTTCTGAATTTTTTTACCAGGCAGAGAGCGCAAATACCGGACTGTCCGGTAGAAAACCGGACACCTGGCAACCCTAGCTGCCACACGCTGCCCACCCAACCTCCATCTCCTTAGCCGCCCCTGGATCAGCTGTACCTGGGCTGCTTCCCAGTTCCCCCTGGGGGCCTACCTGGCTTGGGTGCTGCTCCTCGGGGTCAGTGGGGGGCGGAGGTGCTGGCAGTGTGTCCATAGGTTCTGGCTCTGGCTCAGGCAGGGGCCCAGGTGGACCGGTCCAGTAATTGGGGCCCAGTGAGGGTCCCTGAGATCTTGGCATGTCTTCAGGCCATGGCAGCAGTCTCAGCAGCCTGGGACAGTCATCAGGGCCTGGCAGGGGTCCTGGTGGCCCAATCCAGTCCTCCCATGAGGTGCAGCACAGCCGGACCCTTTAGTGTAGGAGGTAGGGCCGAGCATCTGACCTGTTCAGCCACCAGGCTCTAACTGAGCTCTGAGCTCTTATACTCCTGGTCCCGCCTTCCTGCTTCCTGTGGGCAGGGCTAGGTGAGGCTGAGTCCGCCCACCAAGGGGTCTTAGAGGGCCCTTCCTTTTCCGGGTCAGAGGGAGGCCATGTTGCTATCCTTGACTCATTATAAATATATTTCTGAAACTTTCCTCAGAATTGAAATTATTTCCTGCTTAGCTCTAATGAGGAGAAAGGAACTCACTGTAATGTTCATATTCCAGGTTCAGTATATAGGTTCTGGCGTACAGAATTCAGTCCAGATAAAATAGCAGTGATGCTATTACTATGAAGGAAACATACTATAGCAAAGATTATCTCTTTCCCCTTTCATCGGGGTATATACCTGCTGGTTTTACATGGGCTGGTGTGACCCATAGGTCAGAGTGTGTTACATGTCCCACTTTGTGCCTGACTCTCACAGGCATTAGATCTGAAGTCCCTCCATGTAACAGCGTGGGGCTGCTGGCAGGCTGTTTTTTGTGTAGGTCCTGGATCTTTGGAATTCATTTTTCCACTTTTCCTGAAATAGCCAGAATCTCTGGAGCTTAAGGATATTTTCCTATGCTTCAAAACTCATATCTTTTCCTAACTTTTGAGAGAGGAGTTTCAGCAGAAGGAAGTGAATTGTTGGAATATTGTGAGTTAGGGTCACTGACTTTAATAGGGTGTTATTTCTCTTTGGGGAGGGGCTTGACAGGACTGCTGGCTTGCCTTTGTGGTGTTGATTTGTCTCTCTAATAAAAATGAGTGTAAATGTTTCTAATCTTGCTATTAGAATCCATGTATTCTTGTTGAAATGTTTGCATGGAACTAAAAACTGAAATGGGAATATTTCTTAGTTTGTCTATAAGAATTACAAATGGTGGGAGGTTGGAAAATATGAAAGATACATAAAGAATATCTACTTGTTTCCCTGTTTTGTGAAATTGGGAATGTAATTATGTGACTAATTATAGAAAATAGCACATTTTTCTAAGCAGAGCAAACATAATTGCTTACAGAGCAGTGATCATTGAGATCTACTATACTGGGCTACGTCTAGACTACAATGTTTTATCAGAAAAAGGTGCACAAATTGCGCTCTGCAATTTGCATATTTTTTCCGATAGTTTTGTGGGAAGAGGCTTTTCCGAAATGGGGCCCATCTACACGGGGGCAAATTTTGGAAAAACCTACTCTTTCAGAAGAGCCCTTCTTCCTCGTGGAAGGAGGAAGACAGGGCTTCCGAAAGAGTGTGTCTGCTCTTCCACACAAAAAAAAGTGGAAGAGCAGATGCATTCCCTGGATGCGGCGGAGGTTTTCCGGGATACCAGAGGTATCCCGGAAAAAACCCGTAGTCTAGGCGTAGCCCTGGTAGTACTTTCAAGATTAGTAAAAGCAGATTTGTGCTTGATCTTTTGAACGACAAGATTTGTGTTCTGTCCCCTGTGATCCTTAACAAGGATTTTTTTCTCTTTCATCCCTGAGAGGCTCCAAATCACCATAACCTGCCTGAGCAAGAAAGAGGGAGGGAGTGGATATTATTTATTCTGGCACACATGAGTTCAGGTCCTTGTTCAGTCACTGGAGTTTCAATGGAACAACATAAATTGTTCCTTGTTCCCTAGTCTCTTGTAAGACCTGGTGATGGAACATTAACTAAAGAATCAAACTGACCTCACTCCACCTGTCAAACTGGGTTATTTTAATATATGGAATCAGGGTCTCATAATTAAGATTACCTGGATTTAACCACTATTTTCATCTCACCTCTTCTCCACCAATTTGTTAAATAAAAACTCCTTTTGACCATTGAGTTTCAGGTCAACCATAAACATTTTTGAAAGTTTAGAGCTAATTATCTCAGCTAATTCTGAATTACAGGTTAGTGGAAAAGTATAGGATTTTTGACCATTTATGTGTCAATGATTATTGCATTTTTTTTATTATGGTTCAACATGTCTGCAGTGATATTTTTTGATGATATGACAATTAATTTAAATTAGCATAGATTCTATTGTGTTAACATTTTAAACCCAGATGCCTAAAATTAGGCTTTTAAATCCATACTTAGGGACAAATATAAGAGTGGACATATTTTCAAAAGCTCTGGTCACATTTACCTGCCGTTGACTTCAGCAGGATTCAGAAACTGGTGCTGAAGACAGTTTATCCTTGTCTACTACACTTGCAGTTAAACTGAGTTCAGCACTTGTAACTGCATTATCAGCAATGGGTAAACTTGCTAAAGTAGACAAGGCTTCTGAGCTTCTTTCATTAGGAAGCAAAATTCCAGACTTGTATCCTTAAAATTTGCAACTGTATACAATTTCCCCCTTTCTCAGCTGTTTTGCAAAAGGGAGTAATTTAGCAATCTTAACAAAATGTTTCACTTTTGAAATGCTACACTTCACAGGTTATGTAGAGGTTTGGTACTGTACAACAATAGATTAAATAGAAAAGTGCTTGGGGGCCCAAAAAATATCTGCTCTTTGAGCTGTTAGGTTTTATGATAATTTGCAGTTTGTGTTTTGTGTGGGGTGTTATGTTGATCTGTTCGCTTTGCTTTTTAAGGACTAGAATAAAGTTGAGAGAGCTGCACAAAAAGCCCAATAATTAACTTCTAATGTTTCCCTCTTCTCAAAAATCTCTTCCTCAACCATCCATGCAGCCGTTGATATATTTTAGGATTTTATACTTCTGCCCATTTATGGAGTTTCAGACCAACATCTATGTAAAATCAGTGGTAATAGTGAAGTTTCTTCTCGATTTCATGGAGTCTTTTGCTCATCTCTCTTTTTGTTCTTCTTCGGAAACAATGAGCAGTCCTGTGGCACCTTAGAGTCTAACAAAATATATAGAATCATGAGCTTTTGTGGGTAAAACCCACTTCATCAGATGAGCTGTAGTGGAAATAAGAGAACCAAGATATTTAAAACAGAGGGACAAAAAGAAGGGGGAAAAAAGTACCTGTCAATGGTAGGACCAGTGCTAATGAAGCTAATTAAATGGGCTGGAAGGGCATGTCTACACTAAGAAACTATTTCAAAATAACAATTCCCAAAATAACTATTTTGAAATAAAATTAATCCCCAAGGAAAGCAGGAATTATTATTTTGAAATAGCCAGCCCATTATTTCAAAATAACAGGGTTGGTAGTGTGGACGCACTGCTTGTTATTTCAAAATAAGGGGAGTTATTTCGAAATAACTCCCGAATGTAGACCAAGGTGAAGTGTCTCATACTTAGCTTTTGATGTAAAAATGCAGTTGCTAGAAGCAAGGGAGACTGGCTTTATAATAGGACATTCCAGGGTATTTTTTATTCTTCAAGGAGTTTGACTTTTGTGGCAGGTTGCTTGTTTGGTTTGTTATAGTTTAAAAATATTTGTGCAGAGGTATGGGTGGATAGGGACTTACTGTTGAGAGAATCCTTCTTGGTGTGGTAATAAAAGGGCTCTAATGAGGAGAGATTTTGCAGCATTTCCTAAAGATGGATCCCCTGGATGGAGATCTCCTGGGCATTCTCCTGGGCATTCTCCTGGGCTTTATGACCAAGACCTTAAACTGGTATTTGAAATTGATTGGGAGCCAGTGGAGAGACTTGAGTATGATCCTGGGAGACAAGACCATGGAGGAAACAGGTGGCTCTATTTTGTATCAGCTGGAAACTATACATTGTCTTTATATTCACTATCAGATAAAGTGAATCACAGTAATCTAGCCTGGGGGTGACAAATGCATGGATCATTGTGTGGTCCTCATCCAGGAGGAATGGACAAAGTTTCTTGGAAAGCAAGAGATGGAGGAAGGCATTTTGAAACATTGATGCTAAATGGTCATCCAATCTCAGCGAAGAGCCATACAGGACTCTCACTGTTTTGACTAATGGCTGTACATCTCCACTGGAAGATACAGATAGTACCTCAGCTGGTTTTTCAAAGTGTTTCCCCTAGCAACCAACATCAGTTCAGTTCTTGCCTGGGTTCAGCTTCAGCCAGCTGGTCTTTATCTGAGGAGATATTCTGACATCTCAGTTGTGAGCATAAGCTGAGAAGGGTTAGATAGTCAAGTGTTGTCTGAGTATTGTTGACGGCTGTACCCATGCCATCTCTCTATCTCACTGTATGGTCTCAGGAGAACAGTGAAGAGAAGCAGATACAATCCGACTATGTCTACACTGCAAGGTTTTTGCACAAAAACAGCTGTTTTTGCGCAAAACCTGTGGAGCGTCCACACCTCAAGTGCGCTTTTGTGCAAGTAAATCAACAGTAAAATGGCAGAAGAGAGGGCTTTTTCCGGCGTAGGTAAACCTCCTTTTACGAGGCATAACTCCTTTTTGTGCTACAGCTATTGCACAAAAAGGCAAGTGTGGACACTCCAGAGGGGTTTCTTGCACAAGAAACCCCTATGGGAAAAAGCACAGGTGCTCTGATAGCCATTCTCTGAATGGCCATCAGAGCTTTCTTGTGCAAAAGCATCCATGTAGTGTGGACGCTCTCTTGTGCAATAGCAAAAGCGATGTGCTTTGAGATGTGGATGTGCTCTTGTGCAAGAAGTTTTTGTGCAAAAACTCTTGTGCAAAAGGCTTCTTGCACAAGAAGCATGTAGTGTAGACACAGCCTCCCTGTATGATGTTACAGGTGAGGAACTTAAGAAAGGAGCAGTTACCTCTCACCACTGTTGAATTCTGCTAGAGAGGAACCACTGGGGTCACTCTTGTCCCATCTAGTCCCATGTCAACAATATGAACATGGAGATCATTCCATGCTCATAATTCTTCTTTTAAGGTCAGTAGTCCTAACCCTATGCTTTGCCCTGGTCTGCACTCTGATTGTAAGGCAGCCAAGATGTTGGTTGATGTCACATTTGTTGGAGCTTGATCACTACTAGTACACTTCACTATTCTTTCTTCTTCGACTTCCTACTATCTTAGAGTTCCCGTTCTTTTCTAAAAGAGAACAGTGTGGGGGTGGTGGGAGTGGGGAGGGAATCATTTTACATATATTTAGCATCTCCCTCTAAAAGAAATTACTTGTGTCTACCCTTACTTAGACCACATTTCTAATATGAAAGTGGTAAATCTACAATGATCAGTGTTGCTTCTTTTATTTGGCTCAAACTCACTTCCTCTTTTTATACTTTCTGGCTGCTTGGGGCTATGGTGCTTTTAACCTCTGTTGTCAGGAAGTTTTCTGGACTGTCACTTTGCTGACGGAGCTTCATTTCTACTTATCCACTTGCTCTCTTTACCCCTTAGACTGACAATAAGCACTCATCTAGCTCTGTATCGCTCCTCTGTAGTATATCTCTGGATTGTCCTGGTTTTTAGACCTTAAATTATACTGTACTAAATGGAAAGCTTCCGTTTTCAGTATTGTATGCACAAATTCCTCTCTCTCTTTAAACAAGAACATTAATCTGAAACTAAAATAAAAATGAAACTTGTTCAAGAGTATTTGAAATGATCATCTTATTAGCTTTGTGCTTGACTTTATTCAGAAGATCAGAGACATATGGCTCTTTTGGAAACTTATATTTGTGGTATATAAAGTTCTCCAACTGAATTTTTAAAAGCAACTGAAAAAATGTTAAAAACATTAAGATTGAAAGTACACAGTGACTAAGATTTATGCCTTATGGAAACTTGTTTGATGTTAATTATTAAAAGAATTTGTCAGTTTTGATAATCAGGATCTTTAATCCTAAAGTCTGCACTCTTTTGAAATAACAGTAAGCAGGATTCTTTCCATATAATATCCTTGCAGATTAGAGATTGACAGGCTAAATTATTATTAAGTTAGCTCTTCAAATTTTTGTTTAAAATCGACTGATTTTAAAAACTAACTTATGAAAAAGTTTCATAAGGTAACTCATGACAAAATGTTTGATATAGATCTATTCTCATATAAAATATACTGAGTGCCCAAATGTAACTGGGGAAACAGGAATATCAGCTATTGAGGGTTTGTTGCTCTCTTTATTGTTGCTGCCCCTTTCATGGTTGGCAAGTCTCAGGCCTGTTCCTTAGAAAGCTGGACACCCACAACTCCCATTGGATAGCCAGACTTGTATGTGCCAGTGGCCATTTCTTCTCAGGAGCAGAGCTTTGAAATCAATTCCGCCATTATTGAAAAGGGGTCTCTGGCTGTGAAATAGGTACAGTATTGCCAACCCCCAAAAGCTCAAAAAGCCTGAGTCAGACCTCCCAAATAATGAGATTTTGAAGAAAATTATATTCCGGTTTTTGCCTCCCCACTGTCCATCCCCAGTGTGTCACCATTGCCTGCTCTCCCAAACTTACTGAGTACGTTGCTTTTGGCTCTTGCTACAGGAGTTCTCACTTCCCCATCTGGCTGTCTCCTGCCCAGCAATTCATTTTGCTCCCACACCTCCAAATCAATCCTGTCCTCCCCTGCATCTGCTGTGCTGTTGGCAGCCCAGGTTTTCCCATTACTGTCTTTTTTTGAGGTAGCCATCCCAGGACATTAACCATGAATTAACTCCCACTTTTTGCCTTGAGTCACCTCTTGTGCTGCTGCTGGAGGGGTCTTGTTTTCTTCCTCTTCCTCCTCCTCCTCCTCCACTTCCTCCTTGTGCCACTGCTCCTCCACACTTCTGCTTGCTGGGCAGCTCCCACGAAGAAGCCATTCAGCAGCAGGAGCTGTTTCCTACCTGACCAAAAAGCCTTAAGGGTTGCAAAAGTAGCTCAAAGAAACTGCCCCACAGTGCCCTGCTCTTTACTATGATGGCAGCTATTCCTGCTCAGCAGGGCTCGGTGCCCCACCCAGGAGCCATTTCCTATCTTCCCCCACATCTTCTCCAGCTCAGGTTTATCCGGCTTTTTGTCTTTCAGTAGTAGCAACCTTCCATTCTGCTTAGCCCCACTCAGCCCCCCACATCTGCCCAACCCCCATCACTCTGCCATTCCCTCCCTTTTCCCATCATGCTTCTGCTCCTCCTGGCGCTCTGCAGCCTCTCCCCCAGACTTGGGAGCTGCAGCAGGGTCTCCACTCCCCCTTTCAGACTGTTCACCCATCCTCTGCCCTTTCCCAGGATAGGACTTGCAGGAGGCAGCAGAGGATCAAAGGTGGAGTACCACTGATTGCAGGAAGGGATGGGGAGAAGGGAGTGGATCTGCCTTGAGCTGCTGGGCTCTGTGTGTCCCCCCACTGCATCCCTTCCTGTCAGAAGGATGTCAGCACCTGAGGGGAGTAGGAGGGACTTCTGTCTACTTTATGCGTCAGCCTGGATTGTTAGTTCCAGTCCCCCAGGGCTGGGCTAGTGGCATAGGCAGTCAATCAGAGGAGGTCCCATCCCCATCTGGCAGGCCTGAAATTGGCTAGAGGGTGGAAGCGTCTCCCCTCCTCCTGAGACTGGCTCCAGCCCTGGCCAACCTCAGTCACTCCTGAAAAAATCCTGAGAGTTAGCAGTTCTGAAGGCAATATAATTCAATCCTTCGCTATTCCTCCTGTGTTGGGGCCCCTTTCACCGTGCCACCACATGCCATGCACAAGGAAGATACAGTAGTTGGCAGTGAGCATGGGAGGCTAATCCAGGAATACAGTGCAACAGAGCAGGCCTGGAACTGCTGAAAAGCGTCATCTGCTGAGACTGGGAGAACATTGCTGAGTTAGGGAGAAAGGGGGCTTAAAATATCTATCTTTTAGGGTAGATGGATTTTGGACTTTGATAGCTCAGTAAGCCTGGCTCACCAACATTGGGAGACCAGAACATTATATAGTAGCAAACGTTTTCATAGATTTTTAAGGCCTGAAGGAATCATTAGGTCACTTAGTCTGACCTCTGGTTTCACACAAACCATTACATTTTACCCAGCTCTCCCTATAATAGGGTCCAGTGACTTCAGTGAAACTAAAGCATTTCAGTCCTCAGGAGACAAGTGTTGAGTGCAGAGAACAGGAGAAACCGAGGAGCCACCAATGCCTGCAAAGCCTGCAATGTCAGGAAGTTCATTAAGTGAGATATGCCCAGATGATCCTACCTCGTGAGCCATGTGTTATGATGCAGAGGAAGGTGAAACCCCTTCAGTGTCCCTGCTAATCTGACCAGGGGGAAATTCCTTCTTGGTGCTGAATCTGGTGATCAGTATGTTCCTGACGTGTGAGTGAGACGCACCAGCCAGCCATCTATCTGAGAGCGAATTCGTTGCACCACCTCACAGCACTAATCTGTCCCATCTGGTGCCCTATCTCCAGCTATAGCTCATCTCTGATACTTTGGAGAAAGGTGGGAAAAAATCCCAGAATACATCTGGCCAATTGTCGTGGGGACCATGTGGTAACAACCAGTACCTCTAACCTGCTGCATGGCCTGACAGCTCCTATTAACCAAAGCATTTGTTGAGATTGTGGAAATACTACAAAAATCAGCTATCCCAACAGCCTCTGTTGCTTGCAGAATATTTGTTGCTTTTTTAAAGAAAATGAAAAAGAAAATTCAACAATTTCTGAATGTGGCTGAATTAAGGGAATTAACAGAGCATTGCCAATTTGGAGTGAATTTAAATGATTGGTATGTTTCATGCAGAGTGAAACAATCCAAAACCAGCTATTGATAAGATTAATTTCACCCTGCAGTGTGCACTAAAGTTTTCTGTCTCAAGGGAGAAGAACTAGTAAACATATCAGGGAGAAGCATTATGTGATCTGTGCAATAAATACACATGGCATTAGGCAGAAAGCGTGACATGGGCAACACTACAACACTGCAGGGCCGGCTCTAGGTTTTTTGCTGCCCCAAGCAAAAAATTTTTTGGCTGCCCCGCCGCCCCTCCCCCTTTTTGTTGGCTTTTACACGTTTGCACTTCGCAATTTTTTTTGTTTTGTTTTGGTGACAGAGACAAGATTTCCAGCTCTCACAAAGCTCTTTTTCAAGAGTGGGAAATGTACCTTAAATCTCTACTTTATTGTTCTTATAGAAATAGGCTACTTCTTAATTGTGGTTTGAATGCATGAAAAACTATTAACACAAATAGTTAAGGAAATATAAACTAAGTACCAAAAATAGAAGGGAGAACTTGTGCCACATCTAAAACTCAAGTAGTTTATGGCTATACTTAATCAATCTTCAAACCAATTACAATCAGCTAACAATACCACTCTGTTTTAACATACTTGTCAACCAATTATGATAACTATAGCACATAAGACATCTAAACTAAATCAATAAATATTTGTATTGTTAAACTAGATTTGTTTTGGAATGCAATGGCTCCTTACGTGGCTCTAACACATCTGTGTTATCAGATAAACTGAGATCAGTGGGTGTGCATGTGCACATCTTGTTAGTAGCCATTATATATTCAAGTTTATGAGGTGTTAGGGGGAGCGGAGAGTTGTATGTGCTCAATACAAATATATATGGAATGAAGCTTGCCTTAGAGACATCAAACACAAAAGTTTACCCAGATCAACGAAGTTGAATTCTTTAAAGAAATATCTATGAAATAGCATGTGTGGTTCTTTGAAGAGTGTAGAACAATTAATATTCTTCGTGTGTGTGTGTGTGAGAGAGAGAGAGAGAGAGAGAGAGAGAACGCGCGCGCGCGCCTGGGGGGAGGGCCAGCGGGCTGAGTGTTTGTAGGTTTGCCAGGTGTCCCGTATTTTCTGATTTTTTTTACCGGACAGGAGGTGAAAATACCGGACACCTGGCAACCCTAGGCGGAAAGGGGGCATCTTACCTGGGATTTCCATACGATGTAGGCGGAGGGGTGGCTGATGGCTTGGCTTGGAGTGGAGAGGCTCTCGGAGGGGATAGCGGCTGCCGGGGAGGAGCAGGACTAGGAGACAGGGGCGGCCAGCAGGCTCCGGGGCCAGGCGCACATGGTGCCAGTGCTGCCTGCGCAGCCGTGGCGTCTCCTGCGGCCCTTTAAATCAGCGGGGCGGGGCAGGGCAGGGCTAGGCACTGCCAAGGGCGGGGAGGAGCAGGACGGAGAGGAGACAGGGGAGGCCAGCAGGCTCCAGGGAGCATTGGGCCGCTGCCCTTTAAATCAGTGGGGTGGGGCGGGGCATTGCCGGGGGAGGGGAGGAGCAGGAGAGGAGACGGGGCGGCCAGCAGGCTCCGGGGCGTATTGGTGCTGCCAGCTGGCTGTGTGCAGCCGCAGCATTTCCCGGGCCACGGCCCTTTAAATCGGCGGGGCGGGGCTAGGCGTTGCCAGGGGCAGCACCGCTGCTTACCTGAAATGCCATCCCTGGCAAAGTGCCACCCCAAGCACCTGCCTGATTTGCTGGTGCCTAGAGGCAGCCCTGCAACACTGCATGCTTTCATTGTGAGAAACAGTCTCCCAATGCAAATGGAGGGCAAATCTTGTAAAAACGGTGTTGGGAAGTATAGAAAATACAACAGCCACCCTATAAGAGCAAATCCAGAAGATTTCAGAGTCAGCAGCTTGCAAATAAATGACAACAGGAATTTGATCTCTGCACCTGTTTAAATGAAAGACAATGAAAAAAGGCCAGGGTTACATTACAAAGTTCTGTCAGCAAAGCTGTGTCTGCCCGGAGTGTGAGAAAAACAATACCCCCTAGGCCAGCATCGCTACGCCAACCAAACCCCTGCTGTGGATGGATTTATGCTGACAGAAGACTGCTTCTCTCAGCAGAGCTGTTTTTGCTCTGGGAGGTGGGTTCCTGGGCCAGCAGAAAAACACCTTTTATTGGCATATACTGTGTTTACACTCAAGGCATCTGCCGGTATAGCTACACCTGTATAATGGTATCAGCAAAGACTGTGTAGTGTAGACTAGCTCAAAGTATTATTTGGACTTTTTCCACAAGTTGTAGGCCGAACCTTCATTATTAATACCCATAAGGGTTTATTTAAGTATAACATGGGAGCTAATGATAAAGAGCACCTTGGGAACCTCCAAAAGGTCTGTCAGACTGTCTGAGAATGGTAAAAGAGCCAAAAAAAAAAAGTGAATTTTCCAGATACTATGATATATTGTGTCCACACCCTTGATAAAGAAGGTTTGCATAAATCACAAAACAAAATTATCCTTAAGGCATTCAAACTGCAAAATGTGTCACAAATATGAGCCTTTCTGGAAATGGTCAGTGATTATCATAGGTTCTCATCTAATATGGTGACTGTGTTATATCCTCTGAGTGAGCTTTTACAGAAGTGGTGTAGGTCCATGCAGTGTACCAAGGTTTTGAATGACCCCAAGAAGATTACAGCATCTGAAAGAATCTTAACACACAAGAATGCAATTTTGCCTACAAAGGTGTGTCGTATGTATTGAAGATCACACTGAAATGCCTGTTGCCTTAAGTACACCTCCAGCAGGGATTGACGGACTGAACATCAATGCACCAGTGGTCGATTTAGTGGGTCTAGTGAAGACCCACTAAATCATCCATAGATCGCTTTCCAGTTGACCCTGTACTCTACCTCCAATGAGAAGAGTAAGGTAAGTCAATACAAGAGTGTCTTCAATCAACCCTGCATGGTGTAGACCGCACAGTAGTTCAGCCTGTGCTATGTGGACTTCAGCTGTGATCTTCATGTAGTTATAGTTGTGTACCTTAGGTTGACTTACTGCAGTGGTGTTGCTCTACCCTTAGCTTCTAGATCACTGTGCCCAGCAGAACATAACTAAGCTCAAATTGGCAGAGCAGCTGCGGCAGTCCTCTGTTCACATAAATACCTTTTGGTTCTTTTGTTAAAACCTGTGTGTACTGAAGACCTGACCTGAAGCCCAGTGAAATCAATTAGGAATGTTAGTGTTGGTTTCCAGTGGGCTTTGGTTCAGTCTCTAGTGTTTAAGAATAAAGCTGTGGCGAGAGAACACCCTTCTTTTTTTTATGTTAAACTCGTAGGCACCTCTTTCCAATTTGTAATTTGTTTACTTTCTTTTCAGAACAATAAATAGAAATAACAAGAAAGTATTTAGAAGCAATTGGGTATATATTGACTTGTATGGGGCATGTGGAGGCAGTGGATGTTCAAATCCTTTTTTGTTTTGTTTTGTTTTGTTTCTAGTCCTTGTAAATCAGAAACCATTAGAAATCATCAGCATAAACAGTAGGTTCTGTGCAGTACCAACCAACATATTTTTAACATCAATTTAACATAAGCAATTTTTGGTTGATAGATTTGCAATGTTGGTGGTGAGGAAATATTTATGATATTCTGTGCTTAGGAAATAGATTTTATTAAAGCTGGTCAAAAACTGCATCCGGCTTCTGGTTTTATTTCTAGCCTTTATTTCTTGTAAAGTTTTTTGAGAATTCCTCTGTGTATCCCAAAATTACTGATGTTCTGTTTTTGTCTCTTTTATTAAAAACAAAAAATCCTAATAATATGGTGAGGCTTCTTCTTGATTTTTTTTCTTTTCTGTCATGCCTCCTGAGAATACAAATAGCACATACCTCCAGTGTTATTCCTAATGTGCCTATTTTACAATAGCAAAGAAAAAAGTTGCTGCTGCTGTTTAAAATGGAATGTCACCTTGCTGTTCCAGCAGATCCTATTCTGTTAAAAAGGTCCATATGGTATTATTGACCCCACAATGTGTGGCATGACATAAATCATCCACTTCTGCCTTTACCTTCTCCCTAGGCCCTGGTCTATAGTAGGGAGTTATTTCAAAATAACAAGTGGAGCGTCCACATTACCAAGCCCGTTATTTCGAAATAAGGGGCTGGTTATTTCAGAGTAATAACTCCTGCTTTCTACGAGGAATAACACTTATTTCAAAATAGTTATTTTGATATAGAGGTAGGGTGGATGTTCCACTGCTGCTATTTTGAAATAATTACTCCCCAGTGTTTCCTGGGGCTCTAAGTCGAGGTGGCACGTCCACATTAACAGAGACAGCCTTGGACTAATTTCGAGGCTTTCTTTAGAGTGGACACGCTATTTTGAAATAAGTTATTTCAAAATAATAACTCCCAATATAACTATTTCAAAATAATTTCCTAGTGTAGACATGCCTGAGTAGTGCAGGTGGTAGACTGGGATCAGCTGGTAGAAAAGACGTTTAGGAGAGGTATGTGAGATTGGGGACCTTGTTACAAGCTGAAAGAAATTTTTAGTTAGCTTGATGATCAACTATTGAATTATGGTGACCAAGTGAAATTTTGTGATGGCCAGGTTTTATATTTTATTTATTTAAAGTCTGTTTTCCCTCAATTATTTTGTTTTTAGTTTACCGTTATTTTCTGCAGCTTTTCATATGGGGTTATAATTTCCAATCCCACTCTCCCATTTCTCAATGTTCTCAAGTAAATTGTTTCTCTGCCTATCCCCTGTATTTTTCTTTTTTTCTCAAATCTTTCCCCCCTATCCTTGTTGTTTAATAGTAGCTATGTCCTCTGCATTCAATCTTTAACATAATATCATGCCTGGAACTTCCCCTACAGGTCTGGGGGAATTAGGAGTATGGATTTTTAATGGCAACATGTTCACAAGCGATCCTCATTGTTCTGTGATTAAATACAGAGGCATACTTTCTTGAAAACAGATATTTGCGAAGGAAATCAAGGCTGCTGAAGCTAACAAAACTCCTTAGCAATTTTTTAGGCTTTTCAGAACTTTTCTCTTCCCTATAGGAACTGCCGGTAATCATAGATTGATGGCTTGTCTTATTCTGCCCACCAGCATGTCTGATTTGCTTTGTACACTTTGTTCACAGCATATTGCAATTGTATCCTGCCATGATTTCAAGAGCTATAACATAATATGAGTTTCCACGCCCACAAATTCAGAAGTATTTTCTACTTTGCTTTATAAAGTAATATGAGACTTTTACCTACATCAAGACTTTTTAGTGTGGCCAGTCCAATCTTTAAATCTTTCATTCCTAGTCCTTATCCTGGATCAGCACACCATTTCTTTGGTGTCTGACATCACTGGTTTAAAGAAGGCTATCTTTAAAGTTAAGAGGTTTTCTGTAGAAATTGTTAAAACCTTCCAGAGCTGCAACAAGTGATGTAAGCTATTTGCATGTGAGAGTGTTACTAACAAGTTGGTTTAGAAAGAACTCAGACACATTTATCTTTTTCCCCATTTTCCTCTCGATATTTGCTTCATTATAATGACTCCTAAATAGCATGTTGAAGCTAGGGTTAGACATGCAACTTAGGGAAAGCTATGCATCTCAGTTCCCAAGATCAGTGACATAATTTATTCCTATAGAAGTTATCTGTATAAGAATAATCAGATGCAATAGGGGGCCTACATTATTGCAAAACTATAAATCAAATATATCTGTCACAGTCACCTAAAATATTTATTGTGCTGACTCAGACAAAAAATGTTTGGATTCCTTATCACAGAAACCTCAATAAACAGTCTATTTATTGATCAACATATGGCTTCTTATCTCTATTTTATGCATTGAGTCTGCAAAAAAACTTACAGCTTTGAGTATATTTTAAATCAGAATGGAGCTTTAAGATTTATGCCAGCAGCATTGCCACATTACTCTGAGTTGATAAACCTGACAGCTATATTTATGTTGCATAGCTTCCTTATTTTAGATTATTAAACCAAGGATCATGTGGCATAAATTTGGCAGTATAGATCCAGCTATTTCTAATCCAGAGGTTCTCAAACTTCATTGCCCCTTGACCCCTTGCTGACAACCAAAATTACTTCACAAACCAAAGCCTGAGCCTGCCCGAGCCCAAAGTCACTGCCCAACGGCTTCAGCCTCAGCTGGGAGCAGATCATCCTCCAACCTGAGCATGCCACTCAGGCTCTAGGTTGTAGGACTTGGGCTTTGGCCATGGGCCCCAGCAAGTCTAAGACCAACCATAGTGACCCCATCAAAATGAGATTGTGACCAGTGTCCCCTCTGATTTTTTCCTTCGGATTGAATTTTGGTATGTGCACAATTGCTCCCTGTTGGCTGCCACTCACACTCCATCTGCTGTAGCCTGGGAGAGAGTTGGACAATGTGTGAGTCACCTCTCTGCTCCCTGCATTCCCACTCCAAAAGTTCTCCCTCCTCTTCCCCCTACCAGGCCCACCAGCTCACCTTCACCCCATTTTCTGTCTGCAGGTTTAGGGTGTGATGGGGTCTACCGGCCCCACACTACAGGACGGGGGAGCCTGGGCCCAGTTAGCTGAGAAGGCCCCTCCTCCATGGCAGTGCCGGGCATGCTCCCTGGGGTGCATAGATATAAAAGCCCAGGGAGATGCTCAGTCAGGGGGGAAGGCCTCCAGAGAGGAAGGAGCTGAGGCCGGAGCTCCCCGCCAGTCATAGCTACAGCAGCCAGCCAGGGAGGTGTGGACCAGAGAGCAGTCGCTGCCGGAACTATAGCAACCAAAAAGATATTTTGGCCTTGGAAAGGGTTCAGAAAAGGGCAACTACAATGATCAGGGGTTTGGAACGGGTCCCATATGAGGAGAGGCTAAAGCGACTGGGACTTCTCAGTTTGGAAAAGAGGAGACTGAGGGGGGATATGATAGAGGTATATAAAATCATGAGTGGTGTGGAGAGAGTGAATAAAGAAAAGTTATTCATTAGTTCCTAGAATATAAGGACTAGAGGACACCAAATGAAATTTATGGGAGCAGGTTTAAAACTAATAAGCGGAAGTTCTTCTTCACACAGCGCTTAGTCAGCCTGTGGAACTCCTTGCCAGAGGAGGCTGTGAAGGCTAGGACTATAACAGAGTTTAAAGAGAAGCTAGATAAATTCATGGAGGTCAGGTCCATAAAAGGCTATTAGCCAGGGGATAGAAATGGTGTCCCTGGCCTCTGTTTGTCAGAGGCTGGAGATGGATGGCACAAGACAAATGGCTTGATCATTGTCTTCGGTCCACCCCCTCTGGGGCACCTGGCGCTGGCCACTGTCAGCAGACAGGCTGCTGGGCTAGATGGACCTTTGGTCTGACCCAGTACGGTCATTCTTATGTTCTTATGTTACATTAACAGACCCAGTAGGTGTGGACAGGGGAACAGTTGCTGCCAGAGCCACAGCCGCCACAGGCCTTGGAGCAGCCAGACCGGCTGCTGCCGACACAGCCCTAGCGACAGCCTAGGCAGGTGAGAACCCCTCCCCCCCCCCCCAGGGACCTGGGCTCACCCCGGGTGGTAGGAAGGAGCCCAGGGCAGGGAATTGACCCCGAGGGCTCAGCGCGTTTTGGGAGGGACTCTGCTGAGCCAGCAGTGCACTTTAACTCTGCCCACAGGGCCCTGGGCTGGGACCCAGTGGAGAGGGAGGGCCCAGGTCCCCCTACCACCACTACCTGAAGACCACCCCGCTCCCAGGCTGTTGGGGAAGCCAACCTTAGAGTTGGATCCCAAGAGGTCAGCAGTACTCCTAGCAGGGGCTGGCATTTGGAATTTGGTCTCTCAGGCCATATTTACCCTCATAGGGTATGTCTGCACTACAAAGTTAATTCGAACTAACAGCTGTTAGTTCGAATTAACTTTCATAGGCGCTACACACGCAAACCGCTAGTTCGAACTTAATTCAAACTAGCGGAGCGCTTAATTCGAACTAGGTAAACCTCATTCTACGAGGACTAACGCCTAGTTCGAATTAAGTAGTTCAAATTAAGGGCTGTGTAGCCACTTAATTCGAACTAGTGGGAGGCTAGCCCTTCCCAGGTTGCCCTGGTGGCCACTCTGGGCCAAGCCAGGGAAGCTCGTCTGCCCACCTCCTGGCCCCGGAGCCCTTAAAGGGCCACGGTCTGGCTACGGTGCCCGTGCCAGGTGCAAGCCTGCCAGCACCCAGCCAGCAGACCCTGCACCTGGCACAGCACGAGCCAGCCACCTGCTGCCACCCAGCCCTCCCCCTCTTCCCAGGACCAGGCTGGCGGCTCCCAGGAGCCTGCCCGGGGCCGCAAGAGGCGGACGCCCGCCTGGTCTAGTGCGGAGATCGTGGACCTCATCCAGGTTTGGGGGGAGGCCTCCAACGTCCACAATCTCCGCACTAGGCACAGGAAAGTGGCCATCTAGGGCAGGATAGCTGCCAGCCTGGCCACCAAAGGCCACATGCGAACCCAGGAGCAGGGTTGCATGAAAATCAAGTTGGTCCAGTGAGACCACCAACCCTGAGCTTAGAACATAAGAACGGCCGTACTGGGTCAGACCAAAGGTCCATCTCGCCCAGTAGCCTGTCTGCCAACAGCGGCCAACACCAGGTACCCCGGAGGGGATGGACCAAAGACAATGGCCAAGCCATTTGTCTCGTGCCATCCATCTCCAGCCTTCCACAAACAGAGGCCAGGGACACCATTCCTACCCCCTGGCTAATAGCACTCCATCGACCCAACCTCCATGACTTTATCTAACTTCTCTTTAAACTCTGTTCTAGTTCTCACCTTCACAGCCTCCTGTGGCAAGGAGTTCCACAGGTTGACTATTTGCTTTGTGAAGAAGAACTTTCTTTTATTAGTTTGAAGCCTGCTACCCATTCATTTCATTTGGTGTCCTCTAGTCCTTCTATTATGGGAACTAATGAAGAACTTTTCTTTATGCACCCTCTCCACACCACTCATGATTTTATAGACCTCTATCATATCCCCCCTCAGTCTCCTTTTTTCTAAGCTGAAAAGTCCCAGTCTCTTTAGCCTCTCTTCATATGGGACCAGTTCCAAACCCCTAATCATTGTAGTTGCCCTTTTCTGAACCCTTTCCAAGGCCAAAATATCTTTTTTGAGGTGAGGAGACCCCATCTCTACACAATACTGAAGATATGGTGTACCATAGTTTTAGACTTCCCCTCCTCCTTCTTCCCCTGGCTTCCCCCTTCCAGCTCCCTCCTCCCAGGTTTCCACCTCCCCTCTCCCACCCTCTCTCTTCCCCCCTCCCACCTCCTTTTCCCAGTCTCCCCAGAGGTTAATCCCCCCCCCTCAGTTTTGTTAAATAAAGAGAGTTTCTATTTTTGAACACATGTGTCCTTTATTTTTTACATCAGGAAGGGGGGCTAGGGAAGGGTAAGTGGAAGGAGGTGAGGGAGGAATGGGGCACGAGCCCCCGATGGGGAGGACTGGGGTGGCTCTGCGGCCTCCTCGGGGTGGAGGCTCTCCTGCAGGGCCTCCTGGATCCTGACAGCTCCCGAATGACCCCCCCGGATGGCAGCCTGCGGCAAGTGCAGCCGGGCTGATGGCCGAGTGCTGTGATGTGCCGAGTGCGGGCACTCAGGGCACTCCAAGACAGGACTGCTTTGCTGTCCCTCATCGAGGTAGACAAGCAAGCGGGGAACCCTGAGAACTGTCTGTCCGGGGTGGGGGTCGGGTCCCTTTAAGCACAGCCCTCGGCTAGCCTGAGGCAGCAGCTCCATGCTCTAAGTCCTAAGCTGATGCCCTGCCGGCACTGGTTCCGGCCAGCCTTAACTTCGGTTCAGGGTCCACTCAATGTGGACATGCTAGTTCGAATTAGCAAAACGCTAATTCGAACTAGTTTTTAAGTCTAGATGCGCTAATTTGAATTAGCTTAGTTCGAATTAACTAATTCGAACTAAGTTAGTTCGAATTAACTAATTCGAACTAAGTTAGTTCGAATTAGTGCTGTAGTGTAGACATACCCATAGAGGGGACTCTGATATTGGACTAGGCCCTGATGGCTGTATTTACCCTAGCAGCAGAGGGGACTCTGATATTGGACTAGGCCATAGTGGCCGTAATTCTCCTAGTAGAGGAGGGAGTACGTGCCCCCCTCTGCCCCCAACACAGGGTTCCAGAGGAGGCACCTCATTAGTGGAGCCTTGCTGTGAAGCTCCAGTAATTAGATGTGCTGCCCTTAATTGCTTTCTGCTTGGCCACCATCCGTGCACCTTACAGGGAACTATGATTGTGATCCACGTTGGTGTCCCAACGCGCAGTTTGAGAACTGCTGATTTTAATAAAAGAATTTGTCTTGCTTACAAGATTGAAGATTGTATCTTGAACAACAGTGACTCTGAAAAGGACTGAGGAGTCATGGTGGACAGGCATTTGAATAGGATTCAATGGTGCAATACTGTAGCTAAGAGGGCTAACACATATCTTGGCTGTATATGGTGCTAGTGAGACCATTGCTGGAGTAGTGGGTGAAATCCTTGTCTCACTGAAGTATTGCCATTGATTTCAGTAGAACCAGGATTTCACACATCGGGTCTAAGTCTAGTGTCTACCCATTGAAAACGATGTTGAAAAACTGGAAAAAAGTTCAGAAGAGCCATGAGAGAGGGTCAGGAAAACCTGCTTGATAGAGAAAGAGTAAAGAAGCTCAAGCTATGTAGCTTATCAAAGAGAAGGTAAAGAAGTGACTTGATCACAATCTCTAGGCTCTCATTGGAGAGAAGATATCTGAGTGTAAAAGTTTCTTCATCTTAGCTGAAAAAGGCACAACAAGATCCAAAGGTTGGATACTGAAATGAGACTAATTCAAACTGTAAATTAACAGTGAAGCTAATTAACTGCTGAAGCAACTTACTAGAGTGATATGGTGGATTCTCCAAGCCTTGGAAGTGTTTAAATCAAGAATGGATGCCTTTGTAAAAGAGATGCTCCAAGTGAGACAGAAGTGATGGCCTTGGTGTCACTGGCTGAGATTCTCTGACCTATGGTATGCAGGATGTTACATTAGATGATTACAATGATCTCTCTTAGAATCTACAGGTAGATTGGGGCAGAGGGTAGGGAGCAGGGAAGGTTGAATATGTGGCAGGAGTTCCGAGTTGTCAGGGGTTGGGCCATGTCTGACTGTTTGGGGAAGCACAGCCTCCCCCAGCCTTTTCTATCCAGCACTCTATACAATTTCTGAACTCGATGTGGCCCTCAGGCCAAAAAGTTTCTTCATCATCATCATCATCATCAATAACCATGGGTATGTCTACACTACAGACAGCTGCAGGCACAGACAGCTGCAGCGGCACAGGAGCCAGCAAACAGAGCTGTAAACAGGGGAGTTTGAGTGGGAGTTTGTAAGGGGAGTTTGGATATTGGGATTTGTTTGGGGTTTGTTTTTGCTGTGGAGGGGGTGTTTTGGTTTGTTTTTGTGTTCACCGGACTAATAGGATTTTGAAGAGAAAGTAGATATAACAGAGGCAGTAGTGCCATGACCCAAGTAGTAGAGAACACAAGGAGGATGATTGGATGTGGTAGCTGCGGTATGTACATGATTCTGGAGGGGTTACCCGAAAGGAGTTTTGTTTGCATGAAGTGCCGCCTGATAGAGTTGATGGAGGAAAAGATCCGAGGATTGGAGATGCAGGTGGAAACTTTGGTTGAGTTTAGAAGGGGGTTTGAGCAGATGATGGAGCAAAGGCATGACGTGGCTAAAGGGGAAAGTTTAGATATGCAGATAGAAGCAGGATCAAGCCCCTTAGAGGGGGGACTGCTGGGTGAAGAAAATGGACAGTGGAAGCATGTGACTAAGAGAACCAGGCAGAGGAAAAGATGGGTTAGTGAAGGAAAAATAGAGCTTAAGAATAGGTATGTGGAGTTGGAGAATGAAGGAGGGGTACAACAGGCAGATAATGAAGATGGAAGGGTAAGGAAGAAGAGAAGAGTGGCTAGCCCTATAGATAAAGGGGAAGAGTTAATGGAAACAGCACCAATAATGAGTATTAGGAAGATACAGGATGGGTTAAAGAGGATTACAAGGGAAGACAGGAATGGCAAGGACTTGCAGCTAGAGGAAGCTAGAGATAGACCAGGCAATCACACTGTCACTAGGAAAAGGCAGGTTTATGTGATTGGGGACTCCTTATTGAGAAGAATAGATAGGCCTGTAACCAGAGCTGATCCAGAGAATAGAAGGGTGTGTTGTTTGCCAGGTGCTAAGATACGGGATGTGGAACTGAGGTTGAAGAGTATTATTAAGGGAGCAGGAAGGAATCCGTTGATCATCTTTCATGTAGGAACAAATGATACGGCTAGATTTTCGCTGGAACGAATTAAGGGCGACTATGCTAGGCTAGGGAGGATGCTCAAGGAAATTGAGGCTCAGGTGATCTTTAGTGGCATCCTGCCTGTTCCTAGAGAAGGGCAACTAAGATGTGACAGGATTATGATGATCAATAATTGGCTTAGGCAGTGGTGCTATAAGGAGGGCTTTGGGATGTATGGCCACTGGGAGGCATTTATGGACAGAGGACTGTTCTCTCGGGATGGACTTCATCTAAGTAGGGAGGGAAATAGACTTCTAGGATGGAGGTTGGCTCAACTGATAAAGAGAGCTTTAAACTAGGAATTTGGGGGAGATGGTTGGGAGATGTTCAGGTAATCTCTACGCCAGATTTTAACACTGAGGGGGAGGCAAATGAAGTAAAGGATATAGCTGGGGGTAGGAGAATGTACATGAGGAAGGGTAGGGTGGATACTAGTCTAACAGGTCATATTGGAGGTACAACGTCCGTGCCAAATTGGGTAAAGAATGTGAGTGAGGCCAAACAGCAAAAATTAAGATGTTTGTACACCAATGCGAGGAGCTTGGGTAACAAAATGGAGGAACTAGAGTTAATGGTCCAGGAAGTGAAACCAGATATTATAGGAATAACAGAAACATGGTGGAATACTAGGCATGATTGGAGTACAGGTATTGAAGGGTATGTGCTGTTTAGGAAAGATAGAAATAAGGGTAAAGGTGGTGGAGTCGCATTGTATATCAAAGATGAGGTAGATTGTAAAGAAATAAAAAGTGATGGAATGGAGAAGACAGAGTCTGTTTGGGCAAAAATCACATTGGGGAAGAAAACTATCAGATCCTCCCCTGGGATAGTGCTTGGGGTGTGTTATAGACCACCAGGATCCACTTTGGATATGGATAGAGACCTCTTTAATGTTTTTAATGAAATAAATACTCGTGGAAACTGCGTAATCATGGGAGATTTCAACTTTCCAGATATAGATTGGAGAACAAGTGCTAGTAATAATAATAGGGCTCAGATTTTCCTAGATGTGATAGCTGATGAATTCCTTCATCAAGTAGTTGCTGAACCTACAAGGGGGGATGCTATTTTAGATTTGGTTTTGGTGAGTAGCGAGGACCTCATAGATGAAATGGTTGTAGGGGATAATCTTGGCTCGAGTGATCATGAGCTAATACAGTTCAAATTGAATGGAAGGATAAACAAAAATAAATCTGAGACTAGGGTTTTTGATTTCAAAAGGGCTAACTTTAATAAATTAAGGAAATTAGTTAGGGAAGTTGATTGGTCTAAAGAAATTATGGATCTTGAGGTGGAGGAGGCCTGGGATTATTTTAAGTTAAAGTTGCAGAAACTGTCAGAAGCCTGTATCCCAAGAAAAGGGAAAAAAATTATAGGCAGGTGTGTTAGACCAAGCTGGATGAGCAGGCATCTTAGAAAGGTGATTAAGAAAAAGCAGAAAGCATATAAGGAGTGGAAGATGGGAGGGATAAGTAAAGAAAGTTACCTTATTGAGGTTAGAGCATGTAGGGACAAAGTGAGAGAGGCTAAAAGGCAGGTAGAGTTGGACCTTGCAAAGGGAATTAAAACCAATAGTAAAAGGTTTTATAGCCATATAAATAGGAAAAAAACAAAAAAAGAAGAAGTAGGACCGCTAATTACTAAGGATGGAGTGGAGGTTAAGGATAATTTAGGAATGGCCCAATATCTAAACAAATACTTTGCTTCAGTCTTTAATGAGGCTAGTGAAGAGCTTAGGGATAATGGTAATATAACAAATGGGACTAAGGATATAGAGGTAGATATTACCATATCTGAGGTAAAAGCCAAACTTGAACAGCTTAATGGGAGTAAATCGGGGGGCCCAGATAATCTTCATCCAAGAATATTAAAGGAACTGGCACATGAAATTGCAGGTCCATTAGCAAAAATTTTTAATAAATCTCTAAACTTAGGGGTTGTACCATTTGATTGGAGAATTGCTAATATAGTTCCTATTTTTAAGAGAGGAAAAAAAAGTGACCCGGGTAACTATAGGCCTGTTAGTTTGACATCTGTAGCATGCAAGATCTTGGAAAAAATTTTGAAGGAGAAAGTAGTTAGAGACATTGAGGTTAATGGCAATTGGGATAAGTTGCAACATGGTTTTACAAAAGGTAGATCGTGCCAAACCAATCTGATCTCTTTTTTTGAGAAAGTAACAGATTTTTTAGATAAAGGAAATGCAGTGGATTTAATCTACCTCGATTTTAGTAAGGCATTTGATACAGTACCACATGGGGAATTATTGGTTAAATTGGAAAAAATAGGGATTAATATGAAAGTTGAGAGGTGGATAAGCAACTGGTTAAAGGGGAGACTACAGCGGGTCATATTGAAAGGGGAACTGTCAGGTTGGAGGAAGGTTACTAGCGGAGTTCCTCAGGGATCAGTTTTGGGGCCAATTTTATTTAATCTTTTTATTGCTGACCTTGGCACCAAAAGTGGAAGTGTCCTGATAAAATTTGCAGATGACACAAAGTTGGGAGGTATTGCTAATTCAGAAAAGGATCGGGATATCATACAGAAAGATTTGGATGACCTTGTAAATTGGAGTGATAGCAATAGGATGAAATTTAACAGTGAGAAGTGTAAGGTTATGCATTTAGGCATTAATAACAAGAATTTTAGTTATGAGCTGGGGACACATCAGTTGGAAGTAACGGAGGAGGAGAAGGACCTCGGAGTCCTGGTTGATTATAGGATGACTATGAGCCGCCACTGTGACATGGCTGTGAAAAAGGCTAATATGGTCTTGGGATGTATTAGGCGAGGTATTTCCAGTAGGGATAAGGAGGTGTTAGTGCCATTATACAAGGCATTGGTGAGACCTCATTTGGAATACTGTGTGCAGTTCTGGTCTCCCATGTTTAAGAAGGATGAATTCAAATTAGAACAGGTACAAAGAAGGGCCACTAGGATGATTCGAGGAATGGAGAACCTGTCTTATGAAAGGAGACTCAGGGAGCTTGGCTTGTTTACCTTAACCAAAAGAAGGCTGAGGGGGGATATGATTGCACTCTTTAAATATATTAGAGGGATAAATACTAGGGAGGGAGAGGAATTATTTAAGTTTAATACTAATGTGGACACAAGAACAAATGGATATAAGCTGGCTAGTAGGAAGTTTAGACTTGAGATTAGACGAAGGTTTCTAACCATTAGAGGAGTGAGGTTCTGGAATGGCCTTCCAAGGGAAGTAGTGGGGGCAAAAGATCTACCTGGCTTCAAAATTAAACTAGATGGGTTTATGAAGGGGATGGTTTGACAAGATAACATGGTCTTGGTAACTAATTGACTAGTCATTATCAGTGGTAAATAGGTCAATGGAGGGATGATAGGGGTTACTATAAAGAACTTTCTGGGTGTCTGGCTGGGGAGTCTTGCCCACATGCTCAGGGTTTAGCTGATCGCCATATTTGGGGTCGGGAAGGAATTTTCCTCCAGGGTAGATTGGCAGAGGCCCTGGAGGTTTTTCGCCTTCCTCTGTAGCATGGGGTACAGATCACAGCTGGAGGATTCTCAGCATCTTGGGGTCTTCAAACTATTTGAGGGCTTCAATATCTGAGATATAGGGGTGAGGATTATTCTAGGAGTGGGTGGGTGAGATTATGCGGCCTGCATTGTGCAGGGGGTCAGACTAGATGATCATAATGGTCCCTTCTGACCTTAAAGTCTATGAGTCTATGAGTCTATGAGTCTACAAAGTTAATTCGAACTAACAGCCGTTAGTTCAAATTAACTTTCATAGAACTTAATTTGAACTAGCGGAGCGCTTAATTCGAACTAGGTAAACCTCATTCTATGAGGACTAACGCCTAGTTTGAATTAAGTAATTCGAATTAAGGTCTGTGTAGCCACTTAGTTCGAACAAGTTGGAGGCTAGCCCTTCCCAGGTTGCCCTGGTGGTCACTCTGGGCCAAACCAGGGAAACTTTTCTGCCCCCCTCCCGGCCCCAGAGCCCTTAAAGGGGCACGGTGTGGCTACAGTGCCCATGCCAGGTGCAAGCCTGCCAGCACCCAACCAGCAGACCCTGCACCTGGCACGGCATGAGCCAGCCACCCGCTGCCACCCAGCTCTCTGCCTCTTCCCAGGACCAGGCTCGTGGCTCCCAGGAGCCTGCCCGGGGCTGCAAGAGGTGGGCGCCTACTTGGTCTAGTGCAGAGATCGTGGACCTCATTGAGGTTTGGGGGGAGGCCTCCAATGTCCACAACCTCCGCACTAGGCACAGGAATGCGGCCGTCTAGGGCAGGATAGCTGCCAGCCTGGCCACCAAAGGCCACATGCGAACCCAGGAGCAGGTTTGCATGAAAATCAAGTTGGTCCAGTGAGACCCCCGACCCTGAGCCCTGAGCTTAGAACATAAGAACGGCCGTACTGGGTCAGACCAAAGGTCCATCTAGCCCAGTAGCCTGTCTGCCGACAGTGACCAACACCAGGTACCCCGGAGGGGATGGACCGAAGACAATTACCAAGCCATTTGTCTCGTGCCATCCATCTCCAGCCTTCCACAAACAGAGGCCAGGGACACCTTTTCTACCCCCTGGCTAATAGCACTCCATGGACCCAACCTCCATGACTTTATCTAACTTCTCTTTAAACTCTGTTCCAGTTCTCACCTTCACAGCCTCCTGTGGCAAGGAGTTCCACAGGTTGACTATGTGCTGTGTGAAGAAGAACTTTCGCATATTAGTTTTAAACCTGCTGTCCATTCATTTCATTTGGTGTCCTCTAGCCCTTCTATTATGGGAACTAATGAAGAACTTTTCTTTATTCACCCTCTCCACACCACTCCATGCTTTTATAGACCTCTATCATATCCCCCCTCAGTCTCCTCTTTTCTAAGCTGAAAAGTCCCAGTCTCTTTAGCCTCTCTTCATATGGGACCAGTTCCAAACCCCTAATCATTGTAGTTGCCCTTTTCTGAACCCTTTCCAAGGCCAAAATATCTTTTTTGAGGTAAGGAGACCACATCTGTACACAGTACTGAAGATATGGCATACCATAGTTTTATACTTCTCCCTCCTCCTTCCCCCCCTGCCTTCCCCCTTCCAGCTCCCTCCTCCCAGGTTTCCACCTCCCCTCTCCCACCCTCTCTTTCCCTCTCCCACCTCCTTTTCCCAGTCTCCCCAGAGGTTAATCCCCCCCCCCAGTTTTGTTAAATAAAGAGAGTTTCTATTTTTGAACACACGTGTCCTTTATTTTTTACATCAGGAAGGGGGGGTTGGAGGGGTAAGTGGAAGGAGGTGAGGGAGGAATGGGGCATGAGCCCCCGATGGGGAGGACTGGGGTGGCTCTGCGGCCTCCTCGGGGTGGAAGCTCTCCTGCAGGGCCTCCTGGATCCTGACAGCCCCCCGATTGACATCCCCGGATGGCAGCCTGCGGCAAGTGCAGCCAGGCTGATAGCTGAGTGCTGTGATGTGCCGAGTGTGGGCACTCAGGGCACTCCAAGACAGGACTGCTCTGCTGTCCCTCATCGAGGTAGACAAGCAAGCGGGGAATCCTGAGAACGGTCTGTCCGGGGTGGGGGTTGGGTCCCTTTAAGCACAGCCCTTGGCTAGCCTGAGGCAGTAGCTCCATGCTCTAAGTCCTAAGCTGATGCCCTGCCGGCACTGGTTCCGGCCAGCCTTAACTTCGGTTCAGGGTCCACTCAATGTGGACATGCTAGTTCGAATTAGCAAAACGCTAATTCGAATTAGTTTTTAGGTCTAGATGCACTAATTCGAATTAGCTTAGTTCGAATTAAGTAATTCGAATTAGCTTAGTTCGAATTAGTGCTGTAGTGTAGACATACCCCATGGCTCAACGCCCGTTGGTGTCCGATGCCTCCCTCACTATTTCCTTCCCTCTTTCCCTCTCCACTGTGGAGTGGCTTAGTTTCTGTAGACTAGCTCCGCACCAATCTACTATATCATCCACCCATTCTCTGTGGGGTCTGCCTCTCCTATTCGGACCATCCATTATGCTGAATACCAGGGTCTTAACCTTTCGCTCATTGTTCATTCTGCAGATATGCCCGAATAGCTGTAACTTCCGTTGTATAACCTTCTGTAGTAGGTTCTCGTTCGGCTGTATCTTCCTATATAATTCCTCGTTGGTGACCTTCTGCATCCATCCTATTCTCAAGATCTTTCTATAACAACTCCTCTCAAACGCTAATATCCTTCTCTTCAAAACTTTCATTATCACCCATGTCTCACATCCATACAACATGCTGCTAAATACACACATTTTCAAGACTCTCAGCTTCGTTCCTAAGCTAATCGCTTTACTTTTCCAGATCTTATCCATTGCCTTCAAACTCACTCTTGCTTTTGCCATTCTAGTCGCTACTTCCTTCTTACAGTCTAGATCATACGTCATGTTGCTCCCTAGATACATGAACTTCTCTGCGTTCTCTAGTTTGATCCCATCTACACTGATCTTCCTTCCTATTTCCTTATCTCCAAATACCATTGTCTTCGTTTTATCGACATTCATAATCAGTCCATACTGCTTTCCTTCCTCATTTAGCACCTGCACCATTCTCGCTAGCCTCTCTTCATCTTCCTTGATGATAACTATATCATCCGTGAGCCTCAAGTTGTTAATTCTCATCCTGTGCACCGATATCCCTTCTACTTCTTCCTTGATCTTGTCCATCGCACTCTCTAGGTGCGTGATGAAGATACTCAGTGATATCGGATCTCCTTGTCTCATACCTTTACTCGTTCTAAACCAACTTCCCAAATCTCCGCATGTTCACACTGCTGCCTCCACATTACCCCTAAACACATGTTCTGTGAAGTGTTTCTATTTTTTTCATATGTACCTTCCATCCCTTTCATTGAGTGGCAACTTGTGTTCAAATCATGGAGCAGTGTAAAGAGGAAATACTAATGTTTACCTTTTCCATCGCTATCTTGCATATCTCAGTCAACTCCCTTCTAACATTTTGTAAGACAAGTATTTAAAAGCTAGCAACAAGCTACAGCACTAATTGAACTGTACACTTAAAAAATGTGAAAGATTTAATTGGGCACCTGAAAGCGGCATTATTTATTTCTTTATTTGTACTGCGGGAGAACCTAGATTGTTCTCCAGGGGTCTGAGAATGCATAAGTGGGGAAGGGACAAGGAGTTGGTGGGCCAAGGCTAGAGAGGTCCATTAGCCATGTGCTATTGAGTCAAGGTATGTAATGGAAATACGGGAGCTATTAAATCTAAGCTGTTACTTTCCCAGTGGGGATCTTGGTTCAGGAGGCTCCTGAGAGCTGCTGCCAGCTTCAGAAGTACTCTCAGTGTAGCTCCATTGGAGTTGTGTTGCAGGATGTGCCAGAGACCCAGAGGTATAAGACCTCTGTGTGAATGTACCTGGCCTTCTTTTGATTCTGGGGATTCACTAGATGCTGGAGATTTCATGGCACTCAGTGGTGGATTTCATGGCACTCAGTGGAGCCTCCTGCTGCTTGTTGTCTGAGGGGAGCGGACAGAATAACTGGGGAGAATCTCAGTGAGGCAATCTCAGTGATTTCCTCCTATTAGCTTTCCATCAGGAGTATGGAGGGGAGAGTAACATTCCCCCATGATTCCATCCTTAGTAATTTATTTTTTACATCAGAGCAAATGACCAAAGTTTTTTTTAAACTAACTTAAATTATTGCAAAATATGTGACACCATAAGCGCCAACTCCATGGATGATCTAGGGCTGGAGTACCTACAAGGAAAAATTAGTGCAGGAGCAGAAGTAGGCCTTGGGAGAAGGGGTGGAATGGGGTGGGGGACAGAGCAGGAATAGGAAGAAGTGGAACAGGGGCATGGCTTCAGGGTAGGGGTGGAATGAGGGCATGGTCTGGAGTGTAGGAGAAGTTGGCACCTGTCAGACACCAAGATCACACTCTAGTTTAAAAAAAAAAGAAATGTTATTGGGCACCACATTTCAGGAAATATGTGGACAAATTGGAGGAGGTCCAAAGAAGAGCAACAAAAATTATTAAAGGTCTAGAAAGTCTATCTAACCTAAAAGGATTAGAAGAAGGAGGGTGAAAAATTGTTCTCCTTAACCTCTGAGGATAGGACAAGAAGCAATGGGATTAAATTGCAGCAAGGGAGGTTTAGGTTGGACATTAGGGGAAAACTTCATAACTGTCAGAGTGATTAAACATTGGAATAAATTGCCTAGGGAGGTTGTGGAATCTCCATCACTGGAGATATTTAAGAGAAAGTTAGACAGACATCTATCAGGGATGATCTAGATGATGCTTGATCCTGACGCGAGGGCAGGGGACTAGACTTGATTACCTCTTGAGGTCCTTTCCAAGTCTAGTATTCCATGGGTCCTCCTCAGTTTCACTTCCCACTTAAAATCTGAGCACATCTCTTTAGTTTAGTCAGAGTGGTCAACTTTCCTCTTGTGGAAAACCATATTCCCAGTAAAATTAACCATATACATTCCACGTGCTATACAAATACACATTTATTTTATTGACTAAGATGTGAATGTTTATTACTCTTGGTTTTTCTTTGGTTGAAAAATTGCTTTTGATAAGCCCAATACAAACTTGTGTAAACTATTTCCTACCATGTTCTTGAAACATGAGCTTCATTCCTGGTGAATGGAAAGTGACAAAGAAAAAGTTGGAGTTTTAGTTTTGTTTGTTCATTTTCCTGGTTAAAATACTATTTGGTCCATATATTCTATACAAAAAGTACTGGAACAGATGTAAATTCACCCTCTCCCTGTGGGGGGGAAAAAGGATGGAATGCTGACAACTGAGCACCTGTTCTGAGTAAGCATAGTTCAGTCTGACCACGTACATGAATAAATCAGTCAAATACTGACTCAGCATCAATTTGGGTTCTAGACCTGAGAATCGTTTTTTGGATTTTCTTCTCATATATTCTATTTTCCTTCGTCTCAGGGAGGGTGGTGAGGAAAGGAAACCCGTTATTTCATATTCGCTCTGTTTTTCATTCCTTCTCAGCAAATGACACAAGTAAAACAAGACTGCTCCATAGCCTCTCTTAACTTCTTTATTGGCACAATCATATTACGTATGGGTATGTCTACACTACGGTGTTATTTTGAAATATTTTATTTCGAAATAGCTTATTTTGAAATAATGCGTCTACACACAAAATACATTTCGAAATAGCATTTTGTTATTTCAAAATAGTGCGTCCACACTGAGTGGACTGTGAATAGCATTTAAGGCTGGCCGGAACCAGTTCCGGCAGGGCACCAGGTCAGGACTTACTGTGTGGGGCTGCTGCCTGAGGCTATCTGAGGTCTGTGCTTAAAGGGACCTCCCCGGACAGCCAGTTCTCAGGTTTCCCTACTTGCCTGTCTACCTCGATGAGGGACAGCAAAGCATTTTGTCTCTGTGTGCTCTGGTTGCCCTCACTCGGGACACACAGCACTCTGCATCATGGAGCCAGCGCTGCCCCTGAGCACTCTGGTGCTTCTCTTGGACGCGTTGCTGCGAGCCTGGCTGCACTTTCTGCAGGCTGCCATCCTGGAGGTCCATCGGGGAGCTGTAAGTATCCAGGAGGCCCTGCGGGAGAGCTTCCACCCTGAGGAGCACTAAGAGCCTCCCTGGTCTGCCCCACTGGGGGCTTGTGCCTCATTCCTCCCTCATGTCCTTCCACTTATCCCTCCCTAACTCCCCTTCCTGATGTTAAATAAAATACATGTATTTTCATGAACACAAACTCTCTTTATTTAACAAAACTGGGGGGGAGGGAATGAAACTCTGGTGAGACTCTGGTGAGACGGGAGAGGGGAGAAGAGAGGGTGGGAGAGGGGAGGGGGAAACCTGGGAGGAGGGAGCTGGAAGGGGGAAGCAAGAGGAAGAAGGGGGAGGGGAAGCTCAGTGTTGGGGGTCTCGCCAGACCAACTTGATTGTCATGCAAACCTGCTCCTGGGTTCGCATGTGGCCTTTGGTGGCCAGGCTGGCAGCTATCCTGCCACAGACTGCCGTGTTCCTCCATCTAGTGCAGAGATCATGGACATTGGGGGCATCCCCCCCCCAAACCTGAATAAGGTCCATGATCTCCACCTTGGACCAGGAAGGTGCCTGCCTTCTCTGGCCCCTGGCAGGCTCCTGGGAATTGGCAGGCTGCTCCTGGGGAGCGGTGGAGGGCTGGCTGCCAGTGGCTTGCTGACTCATGTTTTGGGGCCACTGGGTCAGGGGCAGTGACTGCTGGCTCTGGGCTGGCAAGCTTGGAGCTGGCCAAGGCACTGTGGCCCAAGTCTACCCCTTTAAGGACTCCGGGGAGCGGGGGAGGGAGTGGAGTGTTCTTGGTTGAGGCTGGAGTGGCCACCAGGGCACCCTGGAAGGCTGGAGGCCCCCTATTTCGAAATAAGTGTCTACACAGCACTTATTTCGGAACAGCTATTTCGAATTTGGCATTATTTCTGATAGAATGAGGTTTACCAAATTTGAAATAAGCGCTCCGCTATTTCGAATTTATTTTGAAATAGCGGTTTGGCTGTATAGACGCTATGAAAGTTATTTAGAAATAAGAGCTGTTATTTAGAAATAACTTTGCTGTGTAGACATACCCTATAGTGTTTGAGGTATTTTTGGAGGAGGGAGGTTGGAATTAGAAAAAGGGAAGCGGTGGGTAGATGCTGAATTTGAGTTTTCTCATCTTGTTTGAGCTCTGAGGTTTTCCTCACTGCTCTTTTTGCTTTAAAATCCCTTACCTTGGTCATTGGACTATCTACCAGAGAAG
This sequence comes from Pelochelys cantorii, assembly GCA_032595735.1. NCBI lineage: Eukaryota > Metazoa > Chordata > Testudines > Trionychidae > Pelochelys > Pelochelys cantorii. The sequence continues at coordinate 49,069,387 of CM064326.1, forward strand.
ACTAGGATCACCAGTTAGCAACAACAAGAATCACCTCTTACAGGTTGAGGGTTTAGCTTCCACAATTAATATGTAAATGTGTTAATGTGTAAATTCTGGTGCTTTAATTCTGAAAAAGATTTTAATTGGAGAAAGTCCAAATTTTAAATGAAACCTTTAAATATCTACAATCAGTTCAATATCTTAATCTCTGGGAGTAAGGGCAGAACACAGCATTAATTTAAAATTCATATCTGAAAGTGCTACAAGGACAAGATGGATAATAATATGGTTCTCTGATATTGAAATGGACCTCTGATATGATGTCCCATTTAATGAATAAATATAATTAGTTAATGTTTGTTCTAGAGAGGGAACTGAACCAGAACCTACAATCCAAACCCCTCCGTGTGTGTGCCTGCACACGTGCACAGATCTGGACTTGAACTCTGATCTGAAAGTTATGATTGGAGCCTTTTTATATAAAGAGATGAGCTGAACCATGAGTCTTAACTCCTCAAAGCGTAGAGGGTATTTGAAATACGGAACTAAACTTGCACCCAGATGTTATAGGTAGGTTCTGTCTCTAAAATGGGCTGATCCAATACCGAGTGGGAATCTCAATATCTTAAGGTATTGGCGGTGATTTCAAAACTGGATTTCAGTTTTGCAACGTTGGCTCATTTCTAGTTTTACAAATGTGCATATTATTACATCCTAAATATCATTCATCATTATTCATAATTAATTGTGAATTACTTGAGATGGAATGTGAGGCAGCAAATGTAAAAAACTGTCTTCTAGCCATTGCAGTTGACAGAGGATGCCTGAACCTTTTTAGTACTCTACAAAAAGTCAGGCAGGGCCTGCTTTGATGACTTTAGCATAGCTTATGTCTACAACACTATGAGCTAAGGGTGTGAGTTCCAGCTTGTGTACACAGACTTGTACCTGCTCAGATCTGAGCTAATATGCTGCTAGTGCAGCAGCAGCAACACTGGCAGCTGGAGCAGAAGCATGACTTAGCCATTCCAACTACAAACCTGCCTGAAACTGGTGGGGATGAACATGGTGTGGCTAAGCCATGCCTTCACTGCAGCTATCCAGGCTACTGACATTGCTATTTATGTTCCTGCTAACTCTTGTTGCGCTAGCCGAAGTATGGGTCTGCAAGCATTAAAGCCCATCCTTAGCTCCTAGAGCAGATGCAATCTTAGTGTGTGTATCTCTGAGATTTGGGGGAGGGAGGGAAGCCAAGTAACTTTCCCAGAATTTTGTTCCTGAGAACTCGTCTACATTAGAAAGTGTTCTCCTTTTAAGTCTGCTGGGATAGTTAAGTGTCTCAACTGCTCAGTTATATTGGTATAAAAGTGCTTATATCAGTGTAGCTTTTTCCTGTATGGGACGCGAACAAAGCTATGCTGATAAAATAACATCCACACTATTGCTTATAGAGTATAACACACACAAATCACAGACCTTTCCAACATAAGTATTATAATACACCTTTTCTGGGGTAGACCAGACCAAATATTTGTTATTAGCAATAACTGAGCATTTACATAAAGTGTTATGAGATATTAATCTGTGCATACAACTGTGATTATTGCTAGTGACATCATTTGAGTTAACAATGTGACGATGTTTTTACGCCCCATAAGCTGATGTAACTTTTTTTCTTTCCTTATAGGCTAAATGGACTAGCTGGCTCTCATTCTAAGGGAACCTATTGGATATAGCTTGCTTGAATTAAGTCTCTATTGTATGTCAAAATGATTTCTCAAAACTGGAAGTGGCTCTGAAAATGATGGAAACAGCATAAAAATGTGAATCTAACAGCCTGAGAGAGAATTTTCTACTGATCTGTTTGTAATTTAAATCCTTAACTGAAGCATGCACAGTAGTTAAACTGGTTGAAGAAAAAACTTGGTCCTTAATACAACTGTCAAAAAAGCAGTCACTTGAAATTTCAAAATGAGTGCACCGGTGGTTCCAAGTGAGCCATGTTACACCCAGCTACAGGACAACAGAAATGAAATAAAAAATAACAATGAAAGCATATTAAGTGTGGGAGATACAAATGCCAACCAAATTGTGACAAAGGTCAGAAGCACTGAAGGGAAGTTGAAGAGATGTGATTTCACAACTGATTCTGGAAGTTTGCATACTGGTGGGTCAGAGAACATTACACAGTTGGATACAGAGCAGAAAAAACTTCTGGTCTTTAAACAATCTCAGACTGGTGATACCAATGTACAAGAATTTAGGTTGCCTTCTACTGGAAGCAAGGAATTGGATAGATGTTTCAGGACTGATGAAGTTAAGGATACTTCAAAGAATATTCTTATTAGCCGAGGACAAAGTCTATCTAATCTGAAGAGTAGTGCAAACAATACCTGTTCGGGGTTTCTTTTAAAAGATGATGTTGAATTTACCCAGCATATATCCAAGGATAAAATAATCAGGACCGTGGAAGCTGAAGGAATAAAAAGGCTTTCTTTGGGACGATCAAGTAAATTTTCTACTAAAACAGAAGCATTTTCAAAAGAACGTGTGTCATGTAAACGTTCACTTTCTGCATCACTGGATTCCATTGATACATCACATCATTTGATTGGTGATACTGAGAAATCACAGAAAACACCAGCGGATCATTTCCTAGGTATGGTTTTTCATCCACTTGACAATACCTCAGAGGACAATACGGTGTTTTATTCAAAATCATCTACCTCAGAAAACAAGAAAGTAAATATCCCAGAGATCCAAATGGATGTGGAAGATGTACCAAATGCTAACAGTGAAAGCACACTGCAGCCGACTGACATAGATCTGAATTTACATGGTAAGCCCAATGAAATCTCTAGTAAGTCAGAAGCACAATTAGAACACGGTGATAAAAGTAAAAAACTGGAGATAAAAAATCCACCACTTGTACCATCTAAGAATATTTGTCAACAAAAAATTGAGAGAATTATGTTGGTAGAATTTCTAGGATGTCAAACAGAAGAAAGTTCATTAATACCAGAAAAGAAAGGATGTGGAGCTAAAGTTTCCAAAGTGCAAGCTCCCCAGTTTCAAGACTTTTGTAGTAAAGTAGGGGATCCACTTTTAAACCAAGTGGTAGCCTATGCTGAGGACAGACTTCTAAGTGGAAACAATACCTGCCCTGGGTTAGGAAGAAGTAATGATGATGAAAACAGGGCATCTAATCAAGGTAGTCAGGAATACATAACAGACAAAGAAATTGGATCTGTATTTCCTCTTACTGATGATAGCAAATCCAGTGGCAAACTAACACCTACAAGAAATAGAAACATACTTGAAGCTGGTACAAGTTGCATTCAAACTGTTGGTGGGCATATATCTTTTCTACATAACGTAAGTCTCCCTTACAGCAAAACCATGAAAGCTAATGAGAATAAATTGATGCTAGTCAAAGGGAACACTGAAAACACCACAGTGTCTGCCTCAGATCTCTCAGATCAACACAGAGTGCTTAGTACGGAAACAATGTCAAACAATCAGCCAAACAACCAGGACAGTGATATGGAAATCGCAAGCTTTTCAGTCCAGAATAAAAAGACTGCTATTGCAAAGAAATATCTTTCAGATGAAACATCAGAGAGTTATAAAATTTCAGGGAGGGCTGATGCCTTTTTCTGTGTCCCAACTTCCTTGCGCCCAATGGCAACTGTGAATGTTAATAATCAGCCCACAATTTCAAACAGCAGTTTAAAGGATCTTTATGCACTTCATGTTGACAAGCTGTCACCGTCCTCAGTCCTACCTCCCATTGACAGTACACAGTTGTTAAACATATCCCCTAAAGTGCCTAACAAGATGGCTGCCAACAGTGGAATCCCCAAACCAATCCTCGTCCATCCCAAGGGCTCCCTTACAGCCAAAGGTGATGTGGAGGGTGACTGCAGTGAAAAGCCTGAAGAAAACATTGAGATAAAGCCTGTTATACCCAAACCCAAACACGTGAGACCTAAGATTATCACTTATATTCGAAGAAATCCTCAGTCTATAGACCATCTTGACCCTTCCTTTGCCTCAACCGAGCTGCCATATGGCCCCCCTGTGTGCAGTATGCCCATGGCAAAAGAACAGCAGATATTGAGTGGGGGGGATATTAAACCATCCAACATCCTGTATGATAAATATAAATCTGATGTACAGAAGCCGAGAATCTATAGTTCAGGACTTGTGGTATCAGGCATTAAACCCCCAGGACATCATTTTGGCCAAATGAGTGAAAAGTTTCTACAGGAGGTAAGGAGCTAACCACCTCTTTTGTACACTTATGGATGTTTGTTTCCTTGCTTGTTTCTTTGAGGAAAATAGCAGAGACTTGCTGTAAAACCAAAAACAGTAGATCAATACTTGGAAACATACATAGTATCAGGAGCTTTCGTGGGCAAAACTCACTTCTTCAGATAAGCTTGAGTCAGATGAGCTTAACTCTGTTGTCATACGTGGGCCTGAGCATGGCCTTTTGAAGAGACAGCTATAGAAAATGGTCACTATATTCTGGTAAACAGCAGAGCTCTTCCTCCTCCAGAGGAAGGTTGACTCGGCAGGTATGTCCAGCAAGCTCTCTGGACTGGTGATATGCAGTAGGACTAGAAGAGTTTGCCTCTCTATGGAATGAACAGAAAAGCAGGGACTTTAAAGCTGCTGTTAAACAATTTATAATATTTAGTAAAATGGTTATGTTTTGTTTCATTTTAAAGTAGGCAGGTAAATTAACCATTCTCTCAAAATAATTGAATTTTCCTTTCCCCAGCTTTGGAAGTCCTTGTTTCGCCATGCAGTCAAAGGCTAACTGAATTCCCTATGCCCTATACAGTATCGCCTTGCCAAGATGTCAGCTTCCAGTTTGATAATTCTGGGCAAGATCATGGTTCACTTTCCTGACCTGCACTAAGGAGTGTGGGAGAGCCAAGAAACCTTACACCCTGAGCAGGCTGTCCACAGTGTCAGATACAGAGCTGCTTCTGTGCCACTATGCTCCCTCCAGTGCAGTTGGGCTGGAGTGGGAAAGCAGGGGTCCCAATTGGATCACTTGGCTAGTTGGTTGGCCGGCTCCTTACTGTCCCTTGCTTGGGACTTGTGGTGCTTTATGATACAGTCTTTACATGGTCACACACTTTTTTTCCCACATTCTCCTTGCTTACCATTCATATACTCCCAGTGCACAGGATGGAAGATGCTCACTGTATGAACAGCTATTTGATATTTTATCCTCATTATTCACTGTGTGGCCCCAGGCCTTATTAACCATGTACCATTCAACCCCCTCTCTGAAGAGGGAATGATTAATTTCTAATGAGCTTGTAGTTGGCATTCATTACCTTAGTATCTGCGAGCTTCACAAATATTAATTTATTTTTGTAATATTCCCTGTCAAGTATGGTGGTATTTTTATTCCCTCCTTACAGTAGGGGAACTGAGGTACAGAAATTAAGGCCCAGAGTATCTAAAGTAGCCATTAGTTTCAGATGCTATAACAGACCTAAGGGCAGTGGGCCTTGGGTTTAGCCACCCCTACTCTAAAGCATGGCGCCATTAATTCAAGTATTCAGGAAGAATCAGCAGGGAATGGGGCCTAACGACAGAGTCAGATGACCACCTCCTGAGCATTATGAAGGACCAGTCTTAGCTCAGTGGAGGGGAAAGCCAAGAAGTAGGAGAGATGATTGTGTGGGGATAGAACCAGAATTCTGATGAGCTAGGGAGGCCTTTTGAGATTAAAGTATGGTCCCAGGGAAGAAGGTCTGTGGATATATGGTTCAAAGAGGGAAGTCATTTTAGGTGAGGAATGGAGCTGAAAAGCCCTGAGGGAAAAGAGAGGTCAGGCCGGTATACAGGAAGAAGCTCTAGGAAGGAACAGCAGAATGAGCCTGTGTTTGAGTTCAATGGCATATATTCCAGTAGTTTAGCATTCGCAGGGCAAAAACCCACAGTAGAAGTTAGGTGTGGGTTCTTCCAGTACTGCCACTCTGAGGGGATGCAGAACCCTTGCTATTAAGGGGAGAGAAAAGGGACTAACCAGAGTCCAGGAGAGCTGAAAGTTGAGCCCATGAGAAGGGCCAAAGACTGTTGCATGGAACAGTTATACCCCATGGAGAAAAGTTGTGCCTGGCAGAAGTCCAAGGTGAAAGACTGATGCTGTTCTTTTACTTTGGACTATGGTTACCCTGGAAGGGGTGGCATTATGTACTGCTTCCCACCCAGCCCCCCACCCCCCCTCCCCGATTCCAAGTTCTTGCTCCAAAGCATGGAGGGCAGTAGAAACTCTCAATGAAAGGGATATAAGAATTTTATTGCACATGGGCCAAATAACATAATTTTCCCTGTTGTGCAATGTAGTTGGATCTATGTCGGTCCTGCCTTTTATTTTCTCACCAACGGACATAGGGCCAATAAAATATATTACCTCATCCACCTTGTCTCTAAAATATTTTCTTATCTCATTCTCAGAAATGGCTAAACAAAAACAACAAACAAAAAAATCACCAGAATGCACGCCCCCAACAAGGAAAAGCTTGTCCTGAAAATAAAGTTTACTGAAAGTAAAATTTGTGAAGTTTTAAAATGGAAAATCTTAAGTACAGCATTGCTACTGGCGCTGTTTGGAAAGAGCCGTACTGTGGAAGTTTCTTTTGCTAATATGCACTTACTGCTGACTTGTCAGTAAGTGACTGAGGCCTTCTTCAGCATATTGGCTGATACACAGAGTGAGTAGGAGATATTTATTGCACATCAGGGCAAATAAAATCAGAATAAAATTATAGGAGTTGGGAGCTTTAATAGGATGTATCAGTTTATTCTTTAAAAGCCCCAAACTGCTAATGCAGAACACGAGCACAGCCTGTCTTAGGTGTGCTCCCAGTATTAAAACAGCCAGTGTGCTAATAAGCCAAACCTAGACTTGTAATGAGGTACAACTCCACTGAAGCCAATCAAATTATACTCTATCTATAAAGCCCTGCAAATCCGTTTTATATTCACATCCGTGGATGTGGGTATGGATATGCATGGCTCATTTTTGCAGATACAGATGTGGATGCAGCAGATATCAATTTTTTATCCACGCAGGGCTCTACCTATTTATCCCAAACTACAAATTGTAAAAAGGACTCAATCTCCAAACAGCAATCTTGTCTCACTCAGAATAGGTGGTGTTATTTTTTAAACAACGTATTTAAGTTTTTGCTGAGAAATGATCAGCCAAGTCCTTCTTGATTCCATCAGAGGATATACTTTAAATGTGTGATCATCTTTTCATGGTTGCATTCCTGCTGTGCTACCTAGAGAGCACTATCAATAAAGATTAACAAACATATTTTGAAGTCTTGGCAAAACTAACTCAGCTATTAAAAATGTATAACCTCTCTATTTATAGAGAAATTCTCTGTTCCTTCTCTTTAGTAATTATTGTTGGTCTATTCATTGCCAGTTAAAAACAAAACGATAGGAAGTGTATAATGAAATCTGACTGAAATATGCTCATATGAGGAAAAAGTGTAACCAATTTTATCCAGGAAAACAATTTCATACCTGAAAGCTGCAGTAAACCTATACATTGATTCTAGGGATGTAAAGAATGTATAAAAATAGTAACCATGTAACCAATCAAAATTCAATTATATGGTTAAACATGTTAACTGAGGATGAAGGAGTAGTGAGGGAAGGGTGCTAGTTTGGCTCCCAGCTACCAGCCTTATGGGACTGCTAGATCCCAGCTCCCAGCCCTGGAAGCTCCTGGTCACATGCTCCCTAGCAAAGTTGCAGAGTTTAACCATTAACAGTAACCGACACGCATCAGCTTATCCGTTAACCGGTTAAATTCTTACATCCCTAATTGATTCATTTTGAAAAATTAAGAGAATTTGCTTTTATAAGTTCATACAGGTCAAGCGTCAGGAATCAGATGTAAGTAATAAAATCCTGAGCTCTGAAATAGATAAGTAAGCCATATAAGGATAATACAAAGAAAGAAGAATGTAATTGAAGATTTAATGATGGAAAACGAGTTTACACATGTGGTGAGAAATGTAAAGCAAAGATAAAATGACGCGGCCTAGTGTACGCTAGGAAATTAGATGTATAACCCATACCCCATGAGTGACACAGTTACATTGACCTAACCCTTGGTGTAGACAGCGATAGGTTGACAGAAGAATTCTCCCCTGAACCTAGCTACTGCCCCTCACAGAGGTGAATTACCTACACCAACAGAAGAACCTCTCCTGTATCTTTACTGAAGTGCTACAGTAGCACGGTTGCAGCATTTTAAATGCAGACAAGCCCTAGGTATCTATAGTGTGGGTCTTATCAGTATAAAATAAGCCAAAGCCTAAAAGACTCTAAACTGAGATCGATGGTAGTTTAAGGCCAATCTTGCATATTTTTGAATATTAAGATGTTCTTACCAACTTGCTAGGATCAAAGCTTCTATAGCCACTGTTAAAGTGCATACTCTAAATGCTTATAATTTCCAAAAAGATATTGGGCTGACATTAAATACATTGTAATTTATAGCAGAATAAATCAATCAGTAGATGTAATTCTGCATATGTGATATCCTGTGGCTATTTTTGATTAATTTTTCAAATAAATTTAATCCTGATTACTAAGCCATCCCCCTTAAAAAATCCCTAACTGAGGGACACTAGAAAATATTAAATGGTCCTTGGCAGAGAATTATGAGTTTGACTAGATTTACCTGGCATTGCTTGGGTCCTTAACTCCAAAAAAGTTTTGTTTTTCTTCATTTTAAGCTATGATAATAGGAAGCTGAATGCCAAATTTGGTGGTCCTAGCTCTTGCCCTTTAGGAGGAGTTTCTGAACAAACGGACTCGCAGACAGATGGAGAGACAGAGACAGATTTATATTTTAAAAGTCTACAAAAGTTGGACTCCAAACCAGGGTGCTACTTGGGGGTAATAGTGCAAATGTGTCTTAGCAAATTGTGGAGAATTGAAAAGTATCTGATGTGTTCTTTTATCCCAAATCATGGAAAGCAGCCCACAGCCTGATGAAGTGGACTCAGGGCATGTCTAAACTTAAAGTGTTGCAGCAGTGCAATTGCACTACTGTGGCGCTTAGTGAAGACACAACCTATATTAACAGGATAACTTCTCCCATTGGCGTAGGGACTTTGCATCCCTGAAAATTGATAGCTGTGTCCGCTACAAGAGACGTCCTCCCATTGACGTGGCACTTTCTACACAAGAGTTTGGGTAGTGTAGCTCAGCGGGTGGATTTTAGTTATACCACTATAAGTCTATAAAGTACACTGAGCCTCAGCACACGATGCATGCATATATAGAGCTAAGCACACGTCTTTGCAGGTTTATGGCCTTTACGTGGCAAATTTGCTCTGCTGTTGTTTGTGGGGCTGTGCCTTTCATCAGCATTCATCAGCCAATGTATTTGGGACATGAATCCTGGAAGTTTCATGAATTGGACCCCACATTGGTCAAAAATGTTTCTCTCTTTTAAGAAGCTTCAATTTCAGGAAACAGAGACAGCAGAATGTGATTTAGGTTGTCTACGACATACTATGACTAACAAAAGCCAAAGTGATCAGTCCCTATGGTGATGTTTTCCTATCAAATTATCTGACACATGATTTTGAACAGCAAATATATTTATGGGACTCAGGGTCATTTTGTGAAGGAATAAGGCCAAGTTTCATCATAATGAAAGTGAACATATTACTCTCAAAAGAGATTATTTTTTCTGTTGAAATTAGTTCAAAGTACTTTTAACTTGTTTATAATTGTTTCATTCGTTATGGTGTAAAAATTAAATTCTCCACATTCCTGTAATAAAGGACAACTTGTTCATCTAAGAGTCTTTGCTAGAAATGAATGTCTTTTTAAAAAATAGAGCTCTAATTTATTCTCTGATAAGTAGTGTTTTAAATAACATCCAATAAAAATTGCATTTACAAATTTCCCTTTTGGCAAATCATTCTCCACAGTCATGGAGATTTACTTTCTAGGTATTAATAGTGTCACAACATTTTCACTATATGAGGATTTTTCTGAGAACCAGGGGCAGTTGTATGTTGTGTTTGGCTGGGTTGTGAATGAACTTGTTATTCCATGGCTAGTGATCAATGTGGTCAAACGATCAAAATTTGAATCTCCCATGTTGATCTCAAATCATCGGTCGCAAAGAGGAGAAATTAGTCATGGTTTATACAGCCAACATGAGCTCCATGTTTCCTGAGCATGTGACTGCACTACAGTAATATCAGTTTCATTTATTTCTCTGTAGGTTGGGAAAAGGCCTGTGAAAGAAGAATTCTGTTCCCCACCATATACCCGCTATGAGGTATCTCCAAGCTTTTATCGATCTGCCATGATACTTAAACCACAGTTAGGACTGGGTGCAGTTTCCAGGCTACCCTCTGCAAAAAGTAGGATTTTGATTGCAAGTCAAAGATCTTCAGATAGCTGCCTCCATCATCCAGGACAAATAGCAAAGGCTTCCAGCCTTTACCATACCGAGGCTTCAGGTAAACTACAAACACTTCCTTTCTTTTAACTATAATCAGTGATTATTTTTAGTCAGGAATATGACAAAATGAGCAACACGTTGGCCTGATGCCAGAAAACTCTGCTATCACTCTACAAGGTGTCTTTATCCAGCCTGAGGTAAGGCTAAGATGACTAAGGAGTTTAGGATTGTTGGAAGGTAATTGGGTCTCTTGCCAAGGAGGAAGAATCAATTTCAGTACCGGTCATTACAGTGGTTGTGTACCTGATCTTTCTCCTCCCTGTAGGTATCTTGGTATTGGAAAAAGTTCAAAAAAGGGCAAGAAACATGATTAGGGGTTTGGAATGGCTGTCACGAGAGGAGGGATTAATAAATCTGGGTCTTTTCAGCTTAGAAAAGAGAAGACTAAGGGGGGATATGATAGAGGTCTATAAAATCATGATTGGTCCAGAGAAAGTAAATAAGGAAAAGTTATTTATTCCTCCCCATAACACAACAACCAGGGGACACCAAATTAAATTAATAGGGAGGAGGTTTACAATAAACAAAGTGAAGTATTTCTTCACACAATGCACAGTCAACCTGTGGAACTCCTTGCTAGAAGATGTTGTGAAGACCAGGTTTAACAGGGTTCAAGGAGAACTAGATAAATTCATGGAAGATAGGCCCATCAATGACTTTTAGCCAGGATGGGTAGGAATGATATTCCTAGTCTCTGTTTGTCAGAAGCTGGGAATAGGTGACAGGGAATGGCTCAGTTGATGATTACCTGTTATTTTCATTCCCTCTGGGGCACTGGGCATTGGCCATTGTTGAAAGACAGGATACTGGGCTAGATAGACCTTTGGTCTGACCCAGTAAAGTTGTTCTTATTTTCTTATGCTCTTGAGAAGAGTGTCATTCTGTAAAGCACAGATTGTCTGGATCTTAGTTTTGCAACTCATCCAAAAGTCAGTACCTCTAGCAGCACAGTGCCTTCTATCACCATCTTGGTGAAATTTGTGCTGTAATGCCTCAGTACCTGGATTTTTTTTCCTCTGTGGCCCTATTTGCAAATATTGGCCAAGCCTGTCTCTGCATAACTTTTGAGAATTTACACAATCACAGAATAAGGTAGTAAAGATGTAAGTGATACAGGAGTATAAGGGGAGCAGACCGGAGGGCAAGGAAACTAGCAACAGTACTCTTACTGAGAGGAGATGTAAGAACTTGGAGAAAGGGAAGATGAGACAGTCCTTAAAATTGGAAACACAGATAACATAAGCATATGGGGAAGAGAAACACAGGGAATGGGCCTGCTAACATATTTAGTCACTTCTGTGATGCTTCAAATGAATTATTCACCCTCTTCATAAATAAATGGTATTCACTCTGTACTTTTCATTTTGCCATCCTTGCTTTTGTCAATACGTTTCTTTGTTCATTCAAGGACATTCTGTCTTCTGTGTATTAGACTTGTCTAGATTATGCACTGTATCTTTCTTACTTCATTAAAGTGTTGTATCCGTGTTTGTCCCAGAATATGAGCGAGACAAGGTAGATGAGGTAGGGACGTTGGTTGTATGGCTCATTATAACAGTTTGTTTTCACACCATATTGCTTGCTACTTTTATTGCCCACTTAAATAATCTGTGCATAACAATCTAAGGCTCTGTTGCCCACTTCATTTCATGTGAGTGGCTCCAACAGGTCTGATGCCTTCCACTTAGAATCATAGGGTTGGAAGAGACCTCAGGAGGTCATTGAGTCCTGCCCCCTGCCCAAAGCAGGACCAACCCCAACTAAATCATACCAGCCAGGGCTTTGTTGAGCTGAGACTTCAAAACCTCTAGGGATGGAGATTCCACCACTTTCCTTGGTAACTTATTCCAGTGCTTCACCACTCCCCAGTAAAATAGTTTTTCTTAATATCCAACCTAGACATCCCCTCTGCAACTTGAGACCATTGCTCCTCATTTTGTCATCTGTCTCCATCTTTTTTGGATTCCCCCCGCCCCGTCAGGTAGTTGAAGGCTGCTATCAAATCCTCCTCGCTCTTCTCTTCTGTAGACTAAATAAGCCTAAATCCTCCAGCCTATCCTCGCAAGTCATGTGCTCCAGCCCCCTAATCATTTTGGTTGCCCTCCACTGGATTTTCTCCAGTGTGTCTACATTTCTTTCTGTAAGAGGGGGCCCAGAATGGAACGCAGTACTCCAAATATGGCTTCACCAAAGCCGAATAAAGGGGAATAATCACTTCCCTAGGTCTGCTGACAATGCTCCTACTAATGCACCCCAATATACCGTCAACCTTCTTGGCTACAAGGGCACACTGTTGACTCATATCCAGCTTCTCATCCACTGTAATCCCCAGCTCTTTTTTTTGCTTAATGGTCTATCCCAACTTGTGTTTAGCTCAGATTCTCTGGATTGTGCTTCCTCCCCCAGACCAGAAACAGAGCTCTGTTGAGCTCAAAAGCTTGTACTTTCCACCACAAAAGTTGGTCTGATAAAAGATTTTACCTCACCTACCTCATCTCTTACTGTATGGCACCCCATTTCAAAATCCAAGCAATATCTATCTGTGCCTTGCCTCTGTTTCTTTTCTGTAATGTCTTAAGATTTCTAACTGAGATTTATCCCTTATGAAACAGTTGATTAATTATCAAGTCATATTTCTCTAGTTATTTTGGTATCTCATCATTGACTGTCTCTAGCATCTTGTCTGCCACCAAGGCCAGATTTAATTCCTTCAGTCCCCATAGTGTCCTTGAATTTCATTATGTTCACATCTTTCTAGTTCATTGTTATCTCACCACTTCCAAAGATGCTATTAAAAGATAACTCTTGTTGGACTGCTAATGATCTGTTGTTCCATCTCCCTCTGTATCCCAATGTGTAACCCATATGGCCTTGGCGTTCTATCTGTTTTTATTGATTTTTAAATTCCACAAAACTTGATTGCTAATGCCTTTAGTTTTTCATTGTGTTGCCCCAGACACACTGTTTCCATTTCTGGCATCTCTCCTCCAATTTCCCTCATGAACAGTGAGATAAAGAACTTGTATAATTTTTCTACTATATCTTGTTCCTTTGTTGTTGTTTTTCTTCTGTTCTCTAGTAATTCACTGGCTTTCCTTATTGATCTCCTTTTATTTATTTATTTATTTATTTAATTAATTAATCATTTATTTATTACAAGTATCTTCTATTGTTTTTTGTTACTTCCTGGGCAATCCCTTTTATTTGCAGTATTTTCTTTCCTTAATACCCATTCAGTATTGGTTACTATTTTTCTTTGTCATCTTTCTAGTTTGTATCCTTAAGACACACACAACCCATTTCTCCTTTTGACAGCTTTTTGACTTCTTAAGCCGTCTTTATCCATCTTTTTTTAACCATGTCTCTGAAAAAGAATATACTGCTTATGAAATATGCCAGAGAGACGGCACCGGAAAATGTTGTTCTTTAACCATGGAACAGGCATAATATAAGCAGTAACAATGTAAGATTCCTCACAGCTTTCTAGCTTTGACTGTCTAAAACAAAGTCAGGTGCAGTCTACCATTCATGCCTATTCCATGCTATGCTTCAGTTGTTAGTCTGCTAATGAAATTGTGACTGCAATTATTGGTCTTATGGGTACCTCTTTATTAGAACCTGACCTGAAACAAACATTTTCTTTCATCTGGACCAAGAGCCATCCTACAGTAAATAATATTTCAATTCACCTAATGGCACATATAATTTGGTAATTGGATACAGAGCTTTTACTTCTCAGTCATTTCATCAGATCTAGCTCAGGTGAACAGTTGTTGAACCTTATACTTTTCTGAGAGCCACTGGACAGCTCATGTGAAATGAGTCTGTGGAGTCAGTACAGTTCTCACAACTACCATGTTGTTGGCTGGATTAGTTGTCATTGTGCCTCCAGTGGATCACAAATGAGAAATCAAAATTCAGGACACACTGCTGAGAAATAGAGCACCCCAGACTGGTGGTTATTCTATTCTTCAATTATGCCAAGCTAGTAACAAAAGTGAACTTCTGTGTTACCAAAACACAGTCTCTGTAGGCATTCCAGCTCCTGGCTCACAATCTAAGTACTACACTTCATAATGAGTTGTTACTAAAAACCAGTTTCATCAGAATTAGGATCCTTCCAGTCCCAAGGGATTAGCCACTACCCAGATCAGTATATAATTCAGTTGTTTCCCAGTAATTATTACCAATCCTTTAGTAACTAAAACCTCAAGGTTTACTAATAAAAGAAAAGAGAGTAATAAAGGGTTAATAAATCATATACATACAAGCGATTGCAAAGTCACTATGGGTACGTCTACACTTGCACCCTAGTTCGAACTAGGGATGCAAATGTAGGCGATCAAAATGCAAATGTAGGCCACCCTAGTTCGAACTAACGTTACTCCTCATTTTTTGAGGAGTAACGTTAGTTCGAACCAAGGGGTTTGGTTCGAATTAACACGTCCCAACGTGCACTTTCACTTTCAAAACAGCTGTTCAGCGGAGTAATGCACCGGTGAGATCATGCTAATGAAGCACAGGATATTTAAATCCCCGCTTCAATTAGCAATTTCGGTCGCCTACATTTGCATCCCTAGTTTGAACTAGGGTGCAAGTGAAGACGTACCCTATATCAGATTTGAAGCAGTGATGGAATAATTTGCTAGCTGCAAAAGTCTCTCTGGAATTACCTAGGAGTTATCAGTCCTTGTTAGAAATACAACCAAAGAAATGAAGACAAAATGGAGATATTGCAGGAGTCCTTTTATATGATGTGCCATATACACAGAATGTTACTGTCCGAAATAAAACCTACAGCCCAGATGCATGGAAAACTACTGGCCCAAAATGGAGTACAAGATCACATGAGCAGATCACATGCCTTACATACTTTGCTGACTCACAGAGGCAGCTATTGCACATATTTTTTCTGAGGCATCCACAGGAAAGATTTACTGGGTAGGATGAATTTCTTCAAAGGCCCATTATGAGCTGAGTATCCTTGATGGACCGTCAACACATAGCTGTCTGGCCCCAATGTAAATTGGGGATGTTATCCTTGAATATAATACATGTGTAAGATACCAATACGTAGCCATTATTCGTAATTGCACATACAAAGATACAAAGATGAATCATGCATATGAACAGGATGATCATACTTAGCAAATCATAACTTTTCCATTGACACCTTATATGACACAGTTTGTACAAGATTTGTTGCAGTTGTATAGCAGCGGTAGCAGTGATACAAATGATAATATTCAGTCATACAGCATCTTTTTAGTAGAAAAGATAAGGAAGGAATGTTCCTGGAACTACTGACTCAGGTCCAGAAGGTTTAAACACTGTCAAAGCAAGAGGGGGAAGCTTGCACTGTTTCTTTGTGTACTATGGAAAAATAGAGATCTTCATTGTCCAAGCCTGTCAAGCTTTTGCATATGCTAAATCCAATACAAATGTGTTTTACACAGTCTATGTAAATGGTTGCATTGTTTAGCTTACATTTTAACACTGGAAGTGAGGAATTGAATTGCATTTTGTTATAGTTATTGAATTTTCAATTTATAATTTGAAATGAAAAGAGCAGTCTAGCAGAACATATGTCCTCCAGAGTACTAAATATGACATACAGCTCTGATAGATTAATATAAGTATTTTCTTTGTTTGAAACTACTGTTTTATGGGTCAGAACAAACCTTTTATCTCTTTCTGTTAACTTATGTCCCTTAATTTGATAGGCAGTTGTGGTGGCATGTTAAATTATTTCCTTTTATCTGCCTTATTTTTTGTGGTATAAGAGCAACAGGATGAAATACAGCTTAGATAAATTTAATATAAGCAAATGATACACACACACACACACACACACACACACACACACAACAAAGCACTTTCCTTGTGTTAATGAAGGCAATACTTTATTCTTAAAAGTGCACATTTATTTGTTTGATTAAAGCATAATCAGCTGTGGTATAATAAATATTTTCCCTTGCTAGGCTACCATTACTATGAGCAAGAATGCTAGTTAGTCCCCAGTTGAGGGTTGATCTTGAGTCCTTAATGAGACAAGCCTTTTACTGATTTCAGTCTTGCACGATTAGGTTTTTGAGAAATGGAAATGGAAGGAACTAGCCATTCTCACAGTGTGATGTTCTGCTACATGAATCTGTCTTGCCACAGTACTCCTGGCAGAGCCAGTACCTTGTGAAGAAGACTTTATTCCTTCCATAGCACAGCAACTTTTTAACCAGGCTTCATGGCTGCACAGCACTGAGTATTTCATCTCTCAGATGATAACAATAATGAAGATAGTACCATCCCTAAAGCAGTTGAGCATTAAATCCCCGAACTCCTACTATCAGACAAGCCACAGAGCAATGTATTAAGGGTCTTGTTAGTTTATAATCTTCACTGGATTACTGCACTCCAGTAAGGCAGTATTGCAGAAGGGAAGTATAATAATGAATGATACCATGTATATTGCTGGTAAACATCATATGAGACTAAAATATGATTGAGTTGATACAATTCTATATCTCTAATATATTCAATCCGTGACACTCCTCTGCATATGGTATATCATCATTTTCATATTTAGGGGTATTGTTCTTTAGAAATGCTTAAATGGATGACACTTTTAAGACGAGGATCTATAATGGATAAGCAAGGAAGAAGCATTATTATTGGGAAAAATGCTTAACAGTATCGGGTGTATTCAAAGGGAATTGGATGTCATTCTTTCTCCTGAGAGCTTAACACGCATTCATTGCACATAAATTTTCCTTACCATTTCTAAAAGAGACATCATGTGTTGAACAAACATTTAATGACACTTTACACTGTGTCTGTAGGGTATAAGTGTTAAAAAGCTTTCCTGTGTTATGAAGACTTTTTGGAGCAAATATGATAATATGTATGTGAGTTGGCTGATTTTGATTGGAAGACAATCTGACTTTGAAAAGTAAAATAGTGATCCCTTGGCATCTTTTAAATTAAACTAAATGTCTGTTATTTTTTCCTGATGTTTATGAATAATTTTTCCTTGTGAAGTTTGAGTTAATTTCAGTTTGATGTTTACCATTTTAATGGCTTATTGGATTTTGTGGGTATCTTGAACTAACTCCACGCAACTGAAGTTGACTAAAGTGGAATATGTTACTAATATAAATGCTTTCACTACCCTTTTATTTTTCTCTCTGTTTATGAATTGGAGCCCAATCGTGACAGGTATTCAGCATCCCCATCTAGGTGCCAGGAGTTCCCCAAGTCTTACTGGAGATGCGTTTTTTTTCAAAATATAAAAACAGGATTGTATTTTCTCTTTCACATGTATACACAGGCACTCGTATGTGAAGTACATCACTAATGCCACTATGTCTCTGCAGATTTCTCCTGTTTCTTCATTATTTTTTGTTGTTGTTGTCACTCAGGGCTACTGAATATCAAATGAGCAAATGAGATTTGAAGATAAGACTTGCACTTTGAAGTTGCTTCCTATAATTTTATATTTATGCTATTCAGGCTGCAATTTTATTCACTTTTTCTGTAATCTGATAAACCTGGTTCTGGGGGCAAGTCTCAGTTGTTGAGCTTAGTTTCTTGAAGAGGGAGATCACAAACTCATATTTCAATGAGGAAAATGCTACAGTGTTCTCTTCTGTATCTCCTAGTTCCTCCAGTGTAATGATTTTTAATGCCTACTTTTTCAGCTGGCAGAATGGTGATTTGTATGCGTTGATGAAGATTTAGAAGTGTCTTAATATGACATATTTTGTCCGAAGAATGAAAGGAAGGACAGTTATTGCCACTTTAGAAATCTAGGTCTACTTTCCTTTTCTTCTTGCAACTATGTCACATTGTAATTCTACAGTTGGTGCCATAGGCATTTTCAATCACAGAATTGAAATACATTGCATCAATCTATAGTTTTGTACAGTGCAAAGAAAATGCTAAATTCTGTTTATTAAATATTAAGTGCTTATATGCTGCTTTGATATCAGCCTAGCATAAAATATCAGACAAGATGCATTTCCATTGGGAATTAGGAAAGAGAAAAAAAGGATTTGACATAATTCTATAATCATTGTGTAAATGAAATGAAAAGGGGTGAGGAGTAAAGTGAATAATGAGAAATGCGGGATGAAACAAGTGAAGCTTTTGAAAAAAGCAAGTAACTTAGGGGAATCTTGTAGTTGGAAGAGAAGGAATAAAGGCAGTGGAAATGGAGATAGCTATCCATTGTTTGATATAATTGTCAGGGGATTATAGCCATTATCCAAAATATGTTCTAGCCATCTTCTTGAGGATTTCTACTTAGTAAGTTCCTAAGCAGATTCTCATGAGCATTTGCTTAGTATAATCAAGTGTTGGGACACAGTGAGTGTGGAAATCTGTGACCCAGAACAGGCTCCAGGAATAGAATCATAGGATCATACAAGAGTGGAACTGGAAGGGACCTCAAAGGTCATCTAATCCAGGCCTCTGCATTCAAGGCAGGATCAAGTGTCACGTAGAACATACCTTGATAGGTGTTTATTTAACCTGCTCTTAAAATCTCCAGTGATGGAGATTCAACAACCTCCCTAGTGAATTTATTCTAGTGCTTAACCATCCTGACAGTTAGGACGGTTTTTCTAATGTCCAACCTAAACCTCCCTTGCTACAATTTAAGTTTCTTGTCTTCCCTTCCTCCTCGTAACAACCTTTTATGTACTTGAAGGCCATTATCATAGCCCCTGCCCATCTTCTGTTTTCCAGACTAAACAAACCCATTTTTTTCAAAAGCGACGGAGTCGTCCTGTGGCACCTTATAGACTAACAGAT
This sequence comes from Pelochelys cantorii, assembly GCA_032595735.1. Classification (NCBI taxonomy): domain Eukaryota; kingdom Metazoa; phylum Chordata; order Testudines; family Trionychidae; genus Pelochelys; species Pelochelys cantorii. The sequence goes on from CM064326.1 coordinate 49,088,714, forward strand.
TTATTGGAGCATAAACTTTCGTGGGCAAAGACCCACTTCATCAGATGCATGTAGTGGAAAATCCAGAGGCAGGTATAAATATACAGGCATAAGAAAAGAGTACCAATCAAGAGTAAAGCTAGAGATAACGAGGTCAGTTCAGTCAGGGAGGATGAGGCCCACTTCTAGCAGCTGATGTGGAGGTGTGAACACAAAGAGAGGAGAAACTGCTTTTGTAGTTGGCTAGCCATTCACAGTCTTTGTTTAATCCTAAAATGATGGTGTCATCTGCAAATTTGACACCATCATTTTAGCATTAACATAGCGCCGCAGTGTAGATGGAGCCTTATAGGGCATGTTTTCTACCTTTAATCACTTTGTTGCTCTACTCTGCACTTTCTTCTGTTTTTCCACATTTTTCCTGACGTGACTCCCAGAACTGGACACAGTACTTTAGCTGATGACTAATCAGTGCAGAGTAGAGCAGAAGAATTACTTCTCACGTCTTCCTTACCAAAGTCCTGCTAATATCTCCCAGAGGGTACGTCTACACTGCATGGCTCTGTCGACGGAGCCATGTAGATTACCTTTGTAGACATAGGAAAATGAAGAGTCGATTTAATTAATCGCCGCTTCATTTAAATTAAAATGGCTGCCGCGCTGTGCTGATCAGCTGTTTGTCGGCACAGCGCTGTAGTCTGGACGCTCCGCAGTCGACATCAAAGGCATTTGTCGACCTCCCCGGTAAACCTCATCCCACGAGGCTTACTGGGGAGGTCGACAAATGCCTTTGATGTCGACCGCAGAGCGTCCAGACTACAGCGCTGTGCTGACAAACAGCTGATAGGCACAGCGCGGCAGCCATTTTAATTTAAATGAAGCGGTGATTATTTAAATCGCCACTTCATTTTCCTATGTCTACAAAGGTAATCTACATGGCTCTGTCCAAAGCTCTAGCACCCCCTCCCAGCTTAGTATCATCTGCATACTTTATAAGTGTACTCTCTATGCCGGGGTGGGCAATAAGCCCCTGGTGAGCCGCCAGCACTTTATTTACCTGCACATCCACAGGTATGGTCACTTGCAGCTCCCATTAGCTACGGATCATCATTCCTGGCTATTGGGAGCTGCAGGAACTTTACTGTTCTACTAGTATATTTGTTTTTCCTCATCTTATAGTAACAGATGTGAGCAGCTGTGGAGTTAACTGAAACAATCCAAGAATGTAAAAAATCCTCCATTCACCCTGCAATTATTGATTACCTGAAGGTATTTTAAATATATTTCAGATAATCTCTATGGGACAACCTGTTTCAGACAACCTCATTGGGAAAATTAGCTAGCACATGAGATACAAGATTTGTGAGGTATCCTCTTTAGTATGAAAGACTATCCAGCCACGCATTTTTTAAGAGTAAAGGTACTGGGATGGAGAATTAATTTAAATACTGCTGCTGCTGTTTTTTAGATAAGTACTGTCTCCAACTAGGAAAATATTTGTTAACAATAAATTTCTTACAAAGTAATTTTTTCTCTTAACATGTTAACTCCTGATATTTTGAAGAGAAGGAGGGATTTTAATTCTAGCTAGAGGGAGAAATGGTGAGGAAAAGCAAAAGTGTGGTAGTGCAGGGAAGCTGAATTAGGGCGGCCAACTTTCTAATCACAGAAAACTGACTACACCTGCTAGGAGGCCCCACCCTTTCTCTGAGGCCCTGCTCTATCCCCTCTCCCTCTGTCACTCAGGCTGTGTCTACACAGCACAGATATTTTAAAATAACTGACATTATTTCGAAATAACAATAAGAGCATCTACACAGCAATTCCGTTATTTTGAAGTAAATTCAGAATAACGGACAGCTTATTCCGACTTCTGTAAACCTCATTCCACGAAGAATAACGCCTATTCCAAAATAGCTATTTCAAAATAGCTGTAGCGTGGACGCTCCACTGCTACTATTTCAAAACAGCTCCTCCCCAGGGCTAGTCAAACTAATTACTCCCCAGTGCCTCCTGGGGCTCTAAATCGATGTAGCACATCCACATTAGGGAAGCCTGCCTCAAACTAATTTTGAGGCTTCCCTGTAGTGTAGACATGCTATTTCAAAATAAACTATTTTGGAGTATTTCTTCCGGAATAGCTTATTTCGAAATAAGTGTGCAATGTAGATGTATCTTCACTCTTCCCCACCCCCACTCACTTTTTCTGGGCTAGAGTCGGAGGTTAGGGTGTGTATGGGGGTGTGTGGACTCTGGCTGGGGATGCGGGCTCTGGAGTGGGGCTAAGGCTGAGGAGTTTGAGAAAGAGGAGGGGGCTAAGGGCTGGGTTTGGTATGTGTGTGTGGATATGGGCTCCGAGAGGTAATTTTGGTGAGGGGTGACAGTACATGTTAGAGCAGGAAGCTGAGGTGCAGAAGTGGGTGTGGGGTCTCAGTGCTACTAGGAAGTGGCTGCCAGGTCTCTGTGGTCCATAGGTTCATGGGCAGCCAAGGAAGCTTGGCACACTATGCTCATGCCCACAGGTGCTGCCCGTGCTGCTTCCATATGGGTGTCGCTCTCAGCCAATGGGAGTTGCAGAGCCAGCAGTTGGGGTGGGGGCAGCGTGTGGTTTGCCTGGGGGCTGCAGGGAGCTGGAGGCTGTTTCTGGGAGTTGTTTCCAGGAGTGGAACTTGGACAGGTAAGGATCCTGGGTTAGCCCCTTGTCCCCACTGCATGGCTAACTGGACTTTTAATGGCCCATTCAGTGGAGCCAGCTGGAGCCACCAATGTCCCTTTCTGACCGGGGGTTCTGGTTGAAAATCAGACTCCTGACAACCTGCAATTGAGTGATTAGGCATAGGCATTGAGTTATACGGGCCCGGAATAGTCCTGGTCTTGGACCGGGCTCCACCAAAATTCACTGCGTGCTGGTGCCTCCCCCTGTACTCCTTGCTCCCTCAACCCTGCATGTCCCCTGGCCCCACCAGCTCCCCCCAGGCAATTTAAAATTCCCCAGTGGGACTCTGCCACCACACCCCTGGCAGTGCAGTGGGATCATAGGTCCTTCCTGCCACTCGCTCCCCATGGCTCCCACATGCCAGCATGTGCGTCCCTGCATCTCAGAGCAGGAGAGAGGGGGACACACGTACACGCACACACACACACACACACACAGAGCAGCCGGAAGCCACTCTAATTCTGCAGCACAACTGGTGGTAGTGGAGTCCCTCAGAGGGGTCAAGCAGGGCCAGGATACATGTCGGGGGGGGGGAGCAAGTGGGATGGCAGGGGAGCCCAGGAAGTGCACGGGGAGATAGGGGCAGCATCACCTGGAGACTCCTGCCCCTCCCGGAGCCATTGCCAGGGGTGGGGAGTAGATGTGGCACCCCGCACCTCCTCTCCCTACACCACTTGTGCACACTACTACCTCCAGAGCCTGCATCCTCTTCCGCTCCCCCATCCTGCCCCCAAACTTCCTCCCCCAACATCTCCCTAATTCCATCCCAGAGCCTACATCCACAACTCTCACCCCATGTCCCCAGGCCAGAGCCAGCTCCTAGGCTCAATCTCAGAGCCTGCACCCCAGACCTCCACCTGCACCCAAGCCACCCGAACCCCACCCCTTATGCTTCCTGCACCCAAACTCCCTCCCAAAGCCTTCCCCCTTTGCCTCAGTTTCCCCATATTTAACATGGGGTAACAGAGCGAGCTGGAGAATGTCAGTTCCATTTTGTGACTTTTTCAAGTTTTTAATGTTTTTTTCATCATTGGAGTGAAAAGAAAAACTTGAGTATTTTCATGAAAACTGAATTATGTTGAATAGTTCAATATTTAAATACAAATTGTAAGGCTTTCATTTCAGGACATGGTATTGAAAAGGAAGTGAGAATATGTCTGTGCTCCAAACACTTAGCTGCAGTGCTGCAGCTACACCATGCTAGGCTAGACCCTACAATGGAGGAAGAGGGTTTTCCATCACTGTAGCAAATCCATCTACTCAATCCTTTGCTGACTTTCGTCAACCTAGTGTTGTCTATTCCGGGGTTTAGGTTGGCTAAGCTGTCTCTGATGGGTATAAATTCCCTCCCTTCCCAAGTAACATAGCTAGATTGACTTAAGTGTTAGGTGCAGACCAGCTGCATGTGTATGTTGGGTGAAGAGGTTAAGTTTCTTGCCTGGGATGTAGAAAATCCACTTTAATGTCCTGCTGAGGGAAAATCTTTGGGAAGAAATGCATCACAAAAACTGAAAGATCCTGAATTTCAGGAAGGGTTTGAATAGTTGAGCTACAGTTACTTTTTATACATATAGAAACGTACACATCCATTGTCTTTAAGTTATTGTTTGTTTTAGCTGAATCATGTTCAGATTTCAGAGAGTTCACTTGGAAGTTATTATTTAGTTATCTGCATGTATGGAGATGTAGTTTACAAGTGGCACAAATGCATAGAAAATGATTCCTTCGAAGTTTCCTTGAGGCTCCCAAGGCACGTCTATCTTGTGTTATCAATGACCACCTGCAAAAACTTTCTCGTTCCCAGATAGACAGCTGAAGTGTCACAGAAACTGACTCGTGCAATGTGCAGGCAACAATACTTAATTCTATAATTAGTTTCAGGCCGTCAGACGGCTGGAAAAATGTTTGCCTGTTTTGTTAGCTTATGTTGGCAGATTTTTATTAAAATGAAAGCTGCTCATTAAAATAACTTAGTTCTTCTGGGAGAGCTTGCATGTGTCCATTCCACTTCAGGTGTTTGCACACCAGTGCACTGGAGCCAGAAGACATTTTCCCATACTTGTTCCCATCGGGGCAGAATCCTGGTGCTGCCAGCTGAGAATTAAAAGAGCCATGGCACTATTACAAGATCTCCATCCAGGTACTGTTCTCTTCCCGCTGCCATCTTTGGTATCAGTACTGATACTCAACAAAGTGCGGATGCCGCCTCTTCCAGCGTCTGACCCTCCTGCTCTAACTGCTGTCGGTCTCACACTTTACGTGATCAGCTAACATTTAATTAATGTGTTTAGAGCACTCACTGGAGTGGTGGAACACCCCTCTTCAGATTTCTTGTCTTCAGGCAGAGCAGTGACTTGAACCAGGCATCTCCAATGTCCTACATGAGTACCCAAACCACTGGGCTAAAAGGAAGTCCTCCACCAGCTGTTTGGTAGCATCTAAGTTAGGCAGACTCTGAACCTGCTATCCTATCAGGACCTGCATGTGACTAGGTGGAGGAACATCTCTCTTCCCCTACTTGTGCATCATTGACAGAGATAAGCAAACCCCTTGCAATCTCAGTTTAGGCACCTGTCTCTGAGAGATGGGGTTTAGCACACACATCTCTTGTTGGCTAACTTAGGTAGCTCCCTTTGTTGGAGTGCAGTCTAAGGAATCTGTCTCTCCCCTATTTGTGGTATGAGTGAAGAATTCTCATTTGGTCATTGTAACAGGTCAGTCTCCCTTTCAGGGTCAGGGAGCTGGAGGCCTGCTAGCCCTGGTCAAGTATAAACCCCACCTGGAAAGCAGTTAAGTGATTATAAAAGCCAGTAAGTGGCCCACCTGGGTGGGCCCTGACTTCGGGTGTGTGGGCAAGAATTAGGGGGAGAGCGGGACAGGAGGCATGGGAGGCAAGCTCCAGCCCCACTCTGCAGCTACAGCACCAGAGTGGAATGGGGCACGCCCCAACATACCAGCCCCGCTGCTGGCTGGAGCACTGGGCGAGCTAATGGGCGGGCCTGGATACAAAGTGGTGGGCTGAGACCCACTCGGTCCACTTGTGGCTATGTCCCTACTGTTGAGGGCAGCAGGGAGATGAGTTCCTGCTATAGGCCGTGAAAGAGGGAGAGGGAATGGCAAGTCCCAGTTCTAGCGCAGAGAGAGACAAGGAGAAAAGTCTTGGGGAGCTGTAGCCCATACTGGGAAGAAAAATTGTGTTCTGATTTTTGGGGAGGGGCTGAAGTTTTATGGGTAAAGAATAAAACAGTGGTCTGGAGGAGGGGTCATGAAAGACTTGGGACCTGTTAGCAAGTAACTCATGGGTCAGGGAAACAGGCCAGCAGCCTAGAGAGGTGTCTTGGGCTCATTTTACACAGGTCTAAATGGCACCTACACATGCTGCAAGGCAGTGGAAAATCAGGCTGAAAGGATTTAATAGCCCAAAGAGACCTGATTATCCTCTCAGTTTCTAGGGGATGGTCACTCCAGATCATGGTGGTAGCACTATGGAAGGATAGCGTAGGTTAGTAGCTGCGCACTTTGTTCAAGTCCAGCAGTGCGAATTGTGATACATCAGATCAAACACTAGAAAATGCATGAAAGAATTTGTGGTGTATTTTCATATAATAATTCAGAGGCAAAAAGGTGAGCAAGTGGAGCTCCTGCAAAATATACTAGTTACCAAAATAGTGTGCAAATATAAAAGCAAAAATCTTTTATGTATGCATGTGTTCCTGTGGTCTTCTGGTGACCTCTTAAAAAGACTTTACATTTAAACAGCTGGGTTCTTAAATCTTAGTACTTACCTAAAATCCTGAGAAGTTATTAAATGATTTTCTAAGTTAGGAGATTTCCATGTAAATCCCTTTATGGGCTTAGTGGATAACTCTTTTACTCTTATGTCGAGTAATTTAAAGGAAATCATTTTAAAAAACAGATTGGGCGAGTTTTACATAGCTTTACATATATTTTTACATCAAAAGAATTGTTTTCCTTAAAAAAAAATCTGGTTAGTATTATTGTGCTGAAATACACAAGTATAAGTCAAATTCCAATATCACTTAAAACTATTTTTCTGTTCAGAGTTACTTTTCTTTTCCATAGAGTCTTGTCAAACAGTAATCCCTAATTAAAAATAATAAAGCTATGACCTATATAATTTAGTGGTGGATTTAAATATTGTGAAAATACAAATGCTGTATTTGTTGCTGAGCAGTTTATTCCCATTTTCCCTATACAATTATGAATATACTTAATTTGAAATATTCTTCAATTTTAATATGTAAAGCAGTTTCACAAAGTGTGGAGAGGAGCTGGGACAAATTTGGTGAAAATTTTGATTGAATAAATGTATAACCCTGGTGGCTTTTAAACATCTCACTACTTTCTTGAAGAACTTTGAGGACAGATGGAAGTAGGGGTGGATTCAGAAATATCAGAAGTTTCTTACCCACATACAGACCCTACATTTTCCCACATTTCTAGAATTCTACTTTTCAGAGTGTTTTGGAAAATTTATTTTTAAAATTTTCTTCTTTTGCACTTTCTTATGGCTTTGCACATTTAGGGTTCCTCTATGTAGCAGGGCTAAAATTGAATTAAGCAACTTCAGCTAAGTCAATTACATAGCATAAGTTGAAATAGCTTAACTCAGGTTTAGGTGCTGTCTACACAGCAGGAAGTTGAAGGAAGAACACTCTTCCTTTGACTTCCCTTCATCATCATCATTGCCCTTCATGCCCACTGGTGTATAGGGCAGCAACAAAGGTCCTCCACTTCTGTCTGTCTCTGTCCAGCCTCTCAATAGTGCCCCAAGTGTGATTCATGCTCTTCATTTCTACTTCAGCGGTCCGGCGCCATGTTGTCTTGGGTCATCCTCGTTTCCGCTTCCTTCAGAGGTCCAGTGCACAGCAGTCTTTGTGATGAAGCTTCCATCTTTCTTGAGCACTTGCCCAATCCATCTCCAGCATCTTTTCATAATGATGTTAGCCCTGTCATCTTGTTTGCACCAGGTCCTGATTTGAAATTATTCTTGGCCAAAAAATACGGAGGATCCTCTGAAGACTTCTGGTGTGAAAAGTCGACAATTTATTAAGGTCGTACTCTGTTATCTGCCAGCATTCTGATCCATATAATAGTGTTGATAAAAAACAGCTCTGATAAAACTTCAGTTTGGTATGGATGCTGTACTGTGATGGCTTCCATTCAGACTCATGAAGACATTTCTGGCTTTACTGAGTCTGCTCTGGATATTGCTTCTGCTGCCTCCGTCTTGCCTGATAATACTACCCAAGTGTGTAAAGCTCTCTGTGATATATTGACTTCCCTTACTCCTCATAAAATGAGGGTTACAGAAGTTGGAGTAAGAATTCCTCCAGTTCAACATTATTTCAAAATAAAGGCCTGTAGTGTAGAGACGCTCTTTGTTACTTCAGAATAACATCAGTTATTCCAAAATAACACTGCTATGTAGACATACCCCTAGAGTCCAAAAGGGATGGAAACCCGAAATTTCCAAAATATCAGGAGAGAATTGCAGTATTTGCAACCTAGCTGGAAGAAGGAAATAATAGACAGCTCAGAAGAAAAAATATTCTTGCATGTTTTTAATCAAAGTTTGTATTCTAAAAGGGTTTGCATAGATTAGATCTAATTTGGATAAGCATCCAGACTTTTTGTGCTTTTCAAACAAAAGTCAAACTCCATATCTATATCCCTAGTTGAAGATAATTTGGGATAGTTATGAAACATTTCTGAGTTGTCTAGAAAAGTTTGGCGGAGCCATAGCACTTAACAAAAAGTTTAGAAGGGGAATGAAGGAGGATGATCAGTTAACAGCTATCATAGTTATTCTAGAGCAGGGGTTCCCAAACTTTTTGGCATCACACCCCCTTTTTGATTTCTGAGAAACCCTCATGCCCCACCCCCCAAAATAGCAGCAAAAGTTGCTGAGCAAAAAAAAAAACTGACAGGGGCCGAAAAACAAAAATAGCAGCAAAACTTGGGGGGGGGGCGTATTGACAGGGGAAAGACGGGGCTGGGTCACCTCGCGCCCCCCCCCCCGGAATTTCTTCATGCCCCCCCAGTTTGGGAACCCATGCTCTAGAGGTACATCTGGTAACAATGTCCATTGCTGAGGTTGCCTAATATATTCCATTTTAAACTCTTGTTTTCAGGTGTTTAGAACTTAGCCAAACTTCATCTGCTTAGGTTGAAACTTCCGTATCAGGGAGAATTCTGACAGTGGAAGTGGTGGTGAAGGTGTACTAAGCATCCCTTACGTGTAAGGTCACACTTACACAATAGCAGAAACAAAGAATGTAGGCCATACTTAACAAGGGTGGCGGAAGCAGCAACTCTGAAAAAACTTGGGCATTGTGGTAGATAATCAGCTGAACATGAGCACCCAGTGTGATGCTGTGGCCAAAAGAGCTAATTCAGGCTTTGGATGCATAAACAGGGGTCTCTTGAGTAGGAAGAGAGAGGTTATTTTACCTCTGTACTTGTAACCAGTACAACTGCTGCTGGAAGATTGTCTCCAGTTCTGGTGTCTACAGAACTGGGGGGTGGAGCTTTGAGGTAGGAATGTTTTTGCACAATCATGAATATTCAACATGGTACAGCATGACTAGCCAAGAGAACCAGGAGTGAACTGGTACTGGTACATTTCATTTCTGATAACCAAAAAGGCAGATACAGCCATAAAACTGGTAACCAAGCACATAGTTTTTGCAATATCCTGGCAGGATGTACCCCAAATATGGGCATAATAGATATCTTACACAATACGTAATCAATTGGTAGATATTATTAGAATGACCAAGTCGAGTATAAATATAGGTGTAGAAAAGATAATCAGTGGGAGGGACTAGGTAAGGTGTCCCCTTACTTGCTACAACTAGAAGCTGAACCTGTTCCTATCAGGAAATGCATTGTGGACGCCTCTGTTCATGGGGAAAGAAAGAGGCCGCAATCTTCCGTCTGAAAATCATAAGCTTGTTAATGGTGGAACTGTGTGTGATTTATAGAAATAAGTACATGTGTATCAATATCCTTAAAGTTGAATATCTTGTGTTGTGTCCTAGGTGTAGGTGTTACTATATTGTCTGTGCTAACTACCCCATTCATTGGAATAGATCTATGGACTTTTGCATTGCTTTTCTTTACTATTTTGTGTATAATAAAGTTAGAGCTAGAGCTTGTCCTTGGTGTCTTCTGGCTCCTTTCGTATTTGATATCTCGAAACATGACAGTGGACAAATTCAGACTGGAAATAAGGCACAACTTTTTAACAATTAACATAATTAACCATTAGAACAACTTTGTAAGGGAGTTGTGGTGGAGTCTCCATCACTGGCAATTTTTAATTCAGGATTTGACGTAATTTTGGAACAATCTGTGGTAAGTGTTAAAGAAGGCCAGAATAAATTTCCTCAGTGATTCCATCTGGCCTTGGACTGTGATGTGAACATTTCCTTTTTTTAAGAGTGTGGGTGAGTTCATTTAGCAACTTTATCTGGCTTTTAAAGAATCCTTTTCTTTGCGGGAATACAGCTTTATGCTGCCATTGTTGATACAATGTTTTATCATGTAGCTTCCAAAATCACATCATCTATATATTGATTTTTAAAATTATTTTAGCTCACAGAGCTAAAATAGTATTTAACTGCAGAAAGTGATCCAATAACTTCCTTTATAAAAGATTGTATTTGCTCGTTAGTCCATTAGTTGGATGGGATTTTTGACTTTATACACTCTCAGATTTTCAATGTATTTCACTGTAATTGTTTTAAATACATAGTTGGCGCCGGCGAGGCCAAGACACCCGTGTAGTTTAGGCAGCTTTTAAAACTCATGTTCACTTTTCATGTTGTATCAGTTTATTGATTTATTTTAAGTATTCTGTGACATGTCCTGGTTTCGCAATTTTAATACTAATTTGTTTCTTTTTTTTCAGTTGACCTAAAAAAAGGCCCATGCCCAAATGCTGCAAAATCCAATCTCCCCAAGCCATGTCAATCTGGACTTCGGCCTCCTGGCTATTCACGCTTGCCAGCAGCTAAGCTGGCAGCATTTGGTTTTGTCAGGAGCTCAAGTGTATCCTCTGTCTCAAGCAACCAGTCAAATGACAGCGTTCAGAGTGATCAAAGCAGAACAACCAACTGTAAGTCATAGAAAAAGTGTTCTTTTTTTAATATTTAAAAGATGCATCCCAGAAATGCTCAAAAGGAGGCATGGGTGAAAGGGTTAGTTTAATTCTCATGACACATTAACAGTCTCTTCTTTTCCATAAGGTTGGGGGATTTAAACTTCTGATTTTCCAGTTTGAAAATGTTTAATAAATAATGGTGGATGAATAATTACTACAGATAAATTGCATAGAGGGGATTGCTCTTCCCGTTGCAGAGGAAATTGCTTTAAAGGATGTACTTAATTCATTTTTATAATCTATTATTACCTATTTGAGAATTTTCCTTCTTACAAGCTGAGATAAATAAATACAGTGGATGTCTTTGGTCAGCACATTGCAATCATGGAAGACAGGCATTTTAGGGGGAATGTTATTATGAACTCAATAATACATTATTTCTCATTTACTATTTTTCCACGCAAATCTTAATGTGTTATGTGCTAAACTAGGTTTAGCAAGTTAATCAGATAATGCTAAGGGTACAAAATAGGATCAGAATTGGTTCCTTAGTCGTGGTCTCGTCTTCAGTTTTGGAAAGATCCGTTGGCTGAAATGTCATCTCAAATCCTATTTTCTGTAGCTAATGTTAATTTTATTAAGGACTAAATAATGCAGGCTGGAGTGTGCACTCCTTGTGAAATACACACATGCCAAGGGCTCTGAACATAAATGGGGATTGAGGATTTTCAGTGCCAGTTTTTCTTTGAAGACTGGTTTCAGCCTGAACCGTGTCAATTTCAAAGCAACTGTTATCAGTCTTCATGTGATTCAGATTGAATGTGCCAGATTGCATAAAATTCCAGAAGCTTTAGGATGCTCTTGGGTCTTATATCTTTTAGATTTTATATTAAATTTAGATGATCTACAGTAAATAAAAACAAAAATACCCAAAAATCCTCAGGATTTCTTCTTTGCACTTTTTTTTTTATATGGGGTCATTGAAATGCAGGAGATAAATGCATAATCGCTTTGAAAGCTAAACATATGTTAGAATCATTATTGCACTGGTAGACTCTTCTTTTTTCTTACCTGTTTCATAATGAATATTCTTTTGTTGTGAAGTTTTTTGGTTTTTGCACCAAGTTTGTGCATTCATAAAGTTAATCATTTGTCTGGTAATTATGGCCTGGGGAAGGGGGGAATGGTCACCACTAATTTAATCCAAGCTACCACATTCCTGCTAGAAACTACATGTGTATGGATATAATACAACCTTAGTAGATGTTAACTATAATTCCAACATCTTATATTAAAATATTTTCATTTTAGTTAATTCTCTGAGTCCTTTGATTTTAGCACGTTTACTCTGGATTTATGCTGAAGAAATTGTGATCACTATTGTGTGTATATTCTAAGGAGTACAAAATCCCATAAACTTTGGAAGAAGTCATAGGACAGGCAGGCAGTTGAATCCAATGTTTGGTGAGTTTGAAATAGAGAGGCAACTTAATTTGTATGTGGTGATGGACTTGGTCCACAGCATCTGGATCCAGCTTTTCAACACCTCAAAGATTTTGTAGAGATGTTTGAATGAGAGACTTTAATTCAGACTATTTGTTTAAAGACTGTACCATTTGTACAATTCAAAGTTAGATTCATGTTATGATTTCTGAACAACACTGAAATGTCTGTGTTTCAAATTGGGGTTTTAACTGGATCCATCTGTAACTCTCGGTGGTTACCTATTACCAGCTGAGCATTTCACTCCAGGGCAAGGCCAAAAATAGAACCTTTGTCTCCCAGGCCCATGCTGTTGCCCACAAGTAGACCACTAGATCACTTTTTGCATTTGAGAAGGGTGAAGAACAGCCTTCCCCTCATCGGAATGCATGGAAAAATCCTTTTCTTAAAGGACAAAGTGGTGGGATTTTTATTGTTGTATAATCTTCCAAGCAGTGTCTACTTGAGATGTCTAGTAAGCTGGAGACTACTGGACTGGAAGCAAAACCTGTTTTTATTTTGTCTTCAATCCATTATGGATAACCTTAAACTTGGTCAGATGGATTTATTTCTAAATAGCTAATAGGAGATATTGAATTGATTTCCTTGATGTTGAATAATTAATGTAATAGAAATATTATCAGCCTGAAACTCTCCCAACTCTTCTTGAATACACTCTATAGGTCAAGGAAATTGGAGCCAATGGTAACATCCCTAATGTGCTTGAATTAGACTAACGTTTATTCTGTTCCAGTGAGGTTTGTATCCCAAAGGTCACCAAGGTACCTGAGTATCGATGCCATGGCACAAAATAGAAAGGGAGGGGGGAAATTACTTAACAAATCTTAACAGGACAAATAATTTATTTTCCTGTGCTGTCCATTGGAAGAGTGGTTTCATTTAATATAAATAGCTGATTCGATAATTACTAACTTGGACCATAAGATGTAACTAAATCAGATTAATTTGCTGAGCAGAGGGTAAACTTTGAATATTTATATACTGCCTCAGTGGGGTGCAGAGTGCTAAATGATGAATCTTTATAAATCTTTAAAGATAACACGATTTCCCATTTAATCAGCACCATTGCACATCAGGAACATAGAATAGTATTGAAAACACCTTTGCAGTTCAAATATACAGTAAATTGTGGAGATCAGATATCCAAATATACAATAGTTGTGGATCTGATATCTGTCTTAGTGAACCAAACATGCATTCTTTTCAGCAAACGGTAAAGTACTGTTTCTGAAAGCAGAGATCTATAATTGCAGAGAGAAGGGACATAGAAGAAAGGATGATATTAAATCTAGATAATCTTTTCCTCAAGTGTTCCCATCTCATTTTTCTCTACCCTTGGATGTTTTAAGGTGCTGGTTCTTGCAGTGGTACCTATTTGTTGTGTTATTTTCCAAAGCAACTATACTACTGTTTAATTTTGGCAAATTAAAATGGATTAATTAAATAACCTCTACACAGATAAATGGCTGGAAATATGATTGTCTAGTTTAAGGAGATGTGTAACATTCCTTATCTGGAGAAATGTATTAGTGAGGTTGTGGAATGAGAGCTCTAGCATTACCCCCAAATTCTCAATATCTCGACTTTTCTGAAGGCTTTAAGCCTGGGTATGGCACAGATCCTATTCTGGTTTCCTTGGCCTATAATCTTGTTATGGCAGTGGATAAAGACTGCATGCTTGCTGATTCTCGTAAACAGAAATACATTTGAGGTGCTCTCTTCTTCACTCAGACAGGTCCCTGTAAGGTGATTTCTTGTTTGTTGTGAGTAGAGCAAATAATTGATTTTTTAAAGTACTGTCAAGATCTGGGAAAATATTTGGTTTGGGTCAGAAAATGTGTCAGCAGATTGGAAAAGTCCACATCTTCTCTCAGCTCAGTTCAGAGGAGGGATTTGGATCCACAGTTCTCAGGCAAGTGTCTTAGTCACCAAGCTATGGAGTCTTTCTCATTGCTCTTGCTCTTTGGCACAATACATATTTAGATATTTATAAAACATACAATAGTTTCAACAGGAGAGACTGAGAGCAACTCACCCCAGAATAGCCAATTGCCTTATGACTAGAGTACCTGCCTGCCAATGTGGAGACCTGAATTTAAGGACCTGCTCCAGACAGGGGAAGTCAAACCTGGGTTTCTTCCCTCCCACCCCCACCCCGGCAAGTGTCTCACCCTTTGAGATATAGGTTATAAAAGGATGCTGTCATAATCAGGAGTGCTGACCAGCACCTGGTGACTAAGGGATTAACTATGTCTCCTGTACCTAGCCAGGTATCGGGTGGTTGGGCAATAACAATGCAGGTAGGAATTTCAAACTAGAAAAGAGGAGTTTTTCTCTGTTTCTTTGTTTGACATTTAGAGCGGCTTCCCCCGCCTCCCTGCAAGGCAGCAGAGGGTTCGCCGCTCACTGCGCCATTCCCCGCCGACCCCCACCTCGCTGGATGCAGTGTGGATCCTGGCAGACCTGTCACAGCTGCCTTATAGTACCTCCCCATATGCCGGATTATCGGAAGTCTACTGTATTACTGCTGTTTTCACAATTTATACTGCCGCACGAAGTAGTCTGCCACTTGATTTTTTTTCGTGTTATTTCGGGGATGGTCACGTTATTCAAAAAACATTCCCTAAAAAAAATTGTGCTATCGTGAAAACGTGTTAAGCGGGCACGTGTTAAACAAGTAATTACTGTATTCACCATTTTCCTGGGAGACTGGATTAAATAGCGAGAGTCCCAGTTGGATTGAGACATTATTTAGAACTGATTTTGATCACTGTGTCCATCTGGATTTTTACTGAAGTACTACAGACGGTGTGGCTCCTGCATAGGTGGGTTGAGGTGAGAGGGTGGTTTTCTTTTTGGAAATCAAGCCCTGGAATTTTTATACTTTATTTTGGAGACGGACACAAGTTTTTCAGGGTCAGGGACTTTAGAGAAGTTTTAATGGAATGTCCTGTTCCATATTTTGCTTGATGTGAAACAGTAGTGAGTCAATACATAAAATTCCTACACCAAAGTGTTAGTGTTTGCTCAGATGCAGTGGACACAGTATCCAATAACGCTGTCCTGTATTTCTCATTAAACATGTGTTTGTTATGGTGGAACAAGCTGTTAATAATTTTGCTTTCATGCAAGCATGCTTTTAATAATCGGGACAATGTAAAACAATTTCAGCATTAAATGTGGGCAATTTGTTGTGGTTTCAGTGTGTTTAATTGTACAATTAATATTGCAGAACCTGACCTTTAATTTTTTTCAATACACAGTTAGCTGCAAAAATGTAAAGGGCTGTATCTTTGTGGGTAGAGAGGAATACTGACCTCCATCAACTGAAGTATTTATTTCTATAAACAATATAATCCATAATGCAGTATAAGTAGATACAGTAGAACCTGTAACATGGATTGATTTCCAAATTCTGCATAGTAGTAACTAAGCAGGCAACTTCAGAGAAATTCCGCCCTAAGGTGGAAGAGGAAACATTTCTCTTGCTGATTTTTTTGAGGTGTTTTATTGCTCTAGGGTTTTGAACTGTTAAGAATTAACGTACAAGGAGATGGCTTACTAAGCAAGTGAGATGGTCAATGGTGCACCCAGGCCTGCCAACAGTGGAGGTGGGGGGCGGGGATTGAAGTTGCCCCGGGGCCTGGCAATTATATGGCTCCTTTTGAATCCCTGCCAAAGCAATGCTCTGCACAGCTCTGTGGGTTGGGGGTGTGTGCAGTATGGTCTGGGAGGCACTGAGGGCTGGCTATCCCCCACCCCCCTTCTAACCATGCTCTCGCCCTTTCTGGGTGGCACGGAGCAGGCTTTCCCCCCTCACACATACCTTGCCACAGGGTCTGCAGTGACTGTCAGCCCCATTGGGTACACTATAGATTAATTCATCAGACGTTTCTGCAGTTTAGCACAGGGCTCTACAACGTATCACATGGATAGTCTGAGAGCATACTGCCACACGTGTGTGTGTTTGTGTGTGTGTGTGTGTGTTTAAGTAAAAAACTGGGTTATAAAGAAATGTGTTAGGCAACTTTGTGTTGGCTTCAGTAGGTTTTTCATGCATCACATCACTGCCATACACACATTATGGAAGCACTAGCTGTGATTCTACAGTAGAAGTTGATTTGTGTTTTGTCTCTCATCTTTGGTCTATATAAAGAACACGTAGGGTTGCCAGGTATCCAGTTTTTTACCAGAACATCCAGTTCAGAAGGGACCCTGGAGGCTCCAGTCAGCACCTCTGACCAGACTATTAAAAGTTCAGTTGGTGGTGCTGCAGGGCTAAGGCAGGCTGATTCCTGCCTGTCCAGGCTCTGCACTGCACCCCAGAAGTGGCCAGCAGACCCAGCTCTGAGGCGGGGGGCCAGAGCACTACACATGCTGCCTCTACCCTGAGCACTGGCTCCACACTCCCATTGGCTGGGATCTGGACCAGTGGAAGCTGTGGAGGTCGTACCTGCAAGAGAAAGGGGTATGTGGCATCTCCCTAACTCCCCCTCCCGATGAGCCAGACCTGCCAGCTGCTTCTAGAGTGCAACGCAGAGCCAGGGAGCCTGCCTTAGCTCTGCTGTGCCTCTGACCAGGAGCCACCTGAGGTAAGACTGCATGCCCAGCTCCCTGCCCCAGTCCTGAGCCCCTTCCCTCACCCTGAACCCCTCATACCCAGCTCCATCCCAGAGTCCATACCCCCATCTGAAACCTCCTCCCACAATCTGAACCCCTCATTTCTGCAAAGTTATTTAGAAATAACAGCCATTATTTTGAAATAACTTTCCTAGCGTCTACACAGCCAAACTGCTAGTTCAAAATTAAATCGAAATAGTGGAGGGCTTATTTCGAATTTGTTAAACCTCATTCCATGAGGAATAATGCCAAATTCAAAATAGCTATTTTGAAATAAGTGCTGTATAGACACTTATTTTAAAATAGGAGGCCTCCAGCCTTCCCAGGGTGCCCTGGTGGCCACTCCAGCCTCAACCAAGAACACTCCTCTCCCTCCCTCCTCCCCCCTCCCCGGAGCCCTTAAAGGGGTTGAGTCTGGCAACAGTGCCTGTGCCAGCTCCAAGCCTGCCAGCCCAGAGCCAGCAGTCACTGCCCCTGACCCAGTGGCCCCAAAACATGAGCCAGCAAGCCCCTGGCAGCCAGCCCTCCACCGCTCCCCAGGAGCAATCTGCCAGCTCCCAGGAGCCTGCCAGAGCCCGGAGAAGGTGGGCGCCTTCCTGGTCCAGGGTGGAGATCATGGACCTTATTCAGGTTTGTGGGGGATAGCCCCACTGTCCATGATATCCGCATTAGATGGAGGAATGCAGCCATCTATGGCATGATAGCTGCCAGCCTGGCCACCAAAGGCCACATGCGAACCCAGGAGTAGGTTTGCATGATAATCAAGTTGGTCTGGGGAGACCCCCAACCCTGAGCCCTAAGCTTCCCCTCCCCCTTCTTCCCCTTGCTTCCCCCTTCCAGCTTCCTCCTCCCAGGTTTCCCCCTCCCCTCTCTTGACTCCTTTCCCCAGTCTCACCAGAGGACATGAGGGAGGAATGAGGCACAAGCCCCCAGTGGGGCAGACCAGGGAGGCTCTTAACGCTCCTCAGGGTGGAAGCTCTCCCGCAGGGCCTCCTAGATACTGACAGCTCCCCAATGGACCTCCCAGATGGCAGCCTGCAGAGAGTGCAGCGAGGCTCGCAGCAATGTGTCCATGAGATGCACCAGAGTGCCCAGGGGCAGCTCTGGCTCGATGTTGCAGAGTGCTGTGGTGTCCCAAGTGAGGGCAACCAGAGCACGCAGACACAAAATGCTTTGCTGTCCCTCATCGAGGTAGGCAAGCAAGCAGGAAAGCTGAGAACCGGCTGTCCGGGGGGGTCCCGTTAAGCACAGGCTTTAGATAGCCTCAGGCAGCAGCCACACAAAGTAACTCCTGACCTGATGCCCTGCCAGACCTGGTTCCGGCCAGCCTTAAATGCGATTCAGCGTCCACTCAGTGTGGACGCGCTATTTTGAAATAGCAGAACGCTATTTCAAAATGCATTTTGTGTGTAGACGCATTATTTCAAAATAACTTATTTCAAATTAACTATTTCGAAATAATGCTGTAGTGTAGACATACCCTTAGTGCCCTCACCCCCTCTTGCATCCCAGCCATCTGCTCCATCCCAGTGAAAGTGAGCGATGGTAAGGGAGAATAAGCCACCTAAAAGGGGAGCTGTAGTGAGCGGGGTTGGGATCTTGGGGAAGGGGTGGGGCGAGGGTGTTCAGTTTTGTGTGAGTAGAAGGTTGGCTACTCTAAGAAGATGTGCACCATCCCCAGGCTTAGAATATTTACTTTGAATACATAATGAATTTTCTGAAAAGTTCCAAGTACATATGTTCATCAGTTTCAGTTAAAATTGAAGACACCTGGGTCCTGTAAGATATGTAGTAGTTGTCAGATGTTTCTTCTGAATGATCTCTGTGTTTGGATTTATTTAATATTAAACTTATCTCTGTATGTCCTGAGTTTTAATGCTTGTTTTGGATTTAATTGCAACATCCTCATGATGGTTATTGTGTTTTGCTTTCTATCCTTAGGTTACTGATCTGTATTCTCAACCTATTCAATTTCACGTATTGGAAGGTTTTTGTCTGGGGAGATAGCTAAGATTTACCAATGACTTCAAAGTTTGGCACTTAATTGCCACTGTACCTTTGAAAGAAGATGTTTAGGATGGAATGGGCATATTAAGAATAGTAGCAGAGTTAGCTTTACATTATGGGGAGATTTTCAAGCACCACTTTTGGCTCAAAATTAGCTATGAGCTACAAATGTATGTTTGCTCTCAACCCACTGCTTAATATTGGTAGGGTCTGAATAAATATGCTGAGCCATTTTCCTTTAATTGACTGTGGGTTTTGAAAGGATTTTTAGGAAAATTATTAAATTGTTGTGTAAATTCAGTATTGGTTAGAAAGCAGAAGTTCAAGCGTGTGATGTATTTTTCCATCATATTGGAATTTTGCCAATTAAGAGGATGAGTTGATTGAGAAATAAAGAGGTAATATGATAATGACTGAATTTAATGAGACTTAGATCTGAGTAGGACAGTGTCCTACAACAGTGGTGAAATGACTGTCAGCGTCTGATAGTTTGTTTTAGAATTTCAGTTCTTTAGCTCTTCCTATATCTACATCTCATGTAATGTGTCTTAGTTTTTGAAGTGGAATGCCAGACAGTATGGTAAAGGTATACTGTCTGGGTGTAATTTCTGGGTGTATACATTTGCTGGGTGTAATTTCTAATATGATAAACTTTTATATTCTGCTATATAGCAATATTACGTCTGTGATTTTATTTCGGTTGTATGTGTTATAAGCACATAGTTCTCATAATTCTTGGCTTTAATGTTATTTCTGTTGTTATATCTGTATTTCTAGTGGTTCATTTAATATAACATTGATTTAATTTATTATGTGTATTTCATCCAGTGGGACTCCAAAATGCTTTAGGGCTTATACAGAAAACACTTCACTAAACAGAGTAATGCAGCCTCACTTGGGAAGAAATGCAAAAGGAAACATTTAGGATGGGATGAATGAGATAACTGGGATGAATTCAAGAAATTGAACATGTAGATTTCAAATTAGGAAATATTTATTAGTAAAAATAATCTTCCAAGTCAAGTGATGAAAGCCTTATTGATTAAGATTCTTAAAATACAATAATAGTGTAATGTAACATTATTGAGTTCCTATCCACGATCTTAGGAATTAAAGAATTCCTTTACTGTGGGAGAGAGGTAAGATAAGATGATGAGTGCCTATATGAGCTTTACTAAAAATATATCAGGTGGGCAATGTTTGATGTTTAAAATTGTAGAAATAGGAAACTCTTTAGTCTAATTTTATTTTGTTTTTGTGTGTGTTCACACCTATATCTCTTTTACAACCTACACATTTCACCACACAAATTCACACTTTTTTTATCCTTTCTTTGCTTGCTTTATGAATATTGGATTTCCATAACATTAAGCAAAGGTATCAAAGTAATCAAACAGAGGTAAGTGGGTGGAGAGAAAGAGAAATTAGTGGACACAGAAATCTTGACAATTTCAGTGAGGTAGAAGCATCAGAAGTGTGACTTGGTGCCATGAAATACCCATTCATCTAAAATATGTAATTATGTAATTACAAAGGATGAATATAAGCAAACAACACAGGTATGTAAGGGCAAAGACACAAAATGAGCTAAATCTAGCTAGAGGCATAAAGGGTAACGAGAAGATGTTCTACAAGTATATTAGAAGTAAGAGGAAAACCAAGGATAGGGTAGGCCCATTACTCAGTGAAGAGGGTGAAACAATAACAGGTTTGACAGAGCAGGGGTGCCTATTGGAGTCCGGGAGGTGGGCGGGCGTTAGCCTGTCCACATCTAAGGGACCTCCCCTCAGCCCATGGGGAGGGTCCATTGAGCCCAGGAACCAAGTAATTACTTGGGACAAATAAAAAGAAAACAGGGACGGGTGTGAGGGTCAAAGGGCTAAAACAAGGGAACCGGATGGGGACACTGAGCAGAGAACCCCGGACAGCGCCCACTGCCCCTCGAAGGTCTCGAGAGAGCCAGTGGACGCCGCCCAGTGGAACTCTGCCCAGATACGTGAGTGGATGCAGGACCGGAAATAGGCCCCACAGTCGCAGGCCCCTCCCTCGGCCAGCCTCTGCTCCCTGGTCTTATAAATTACCATCTTGGCGATAGCCAGGAGGAGGTTGACCAGGAGGTCCCGCGACTTTGTGGGGCCTCGGACGGGGTGTGCATAAATTAACAGGTGAGGGGAGAAGTGCAGCCAGAACCTCAACAAAAGGTTCTGGAGCCAGAACCTCAACAAAAAGTTCTGGAGGAGCCGAAAGAGGGGCTGTAGCCTGGCGCACTCGAGGTACACGTGCGCCAGGTTCTCCCCCTCGTCACAGAAGGGGCAAGTGTTCGGAATGGGGGTGAACCGCGCCAAATACATGCCTGTGCTCACAGCTCCGTGCAGGATTCTCCAGCTGATGTCCCTGGTGGGCCGTGGAACTAAGGTGGAATAGAGACTGTCCCACCAGGGCTCCCCACCCTCTATTGGTGGTAGGAGGTCCCGCCACTTGGTGTCTGGGCGGGACACGAGGGTGGGGAAGTGGAGAGTGTGAAGCACGAGCGTGAAGCACGAGCGTGTACAGGTGACTCTTTGGCACGGTTCGGAAGGGGACTGGCTGCAACGTGTGCAGCCGGCTCGGGTGACGAGGAGGAGGTGGTCGGGGAGGTACATGGGGCTTAGGGCCAATGGATAGATCGGGCGGGCCGGGGGTGAGGGGTGGGCGGGGTGCACCCTCTCACAGGACTTTGTCGAGATAAACCCGAGCGGTGGGCAGCAAAGCGTCCTTCACCTCCGGAAGTACGCGCTGGGGAGTACGTAGGGTGGAGAGCCCCATGCGCTGGGCGAGCGCCCGAGGATCCACCCAGTCTCCCCGGTGGTAGTCCAGGAGGTCTCCGATCCTTGTGACTTCTGCCAGGACCAGCTTCTGGCGCACCAAGGGGGACTCCGCCACCTGCACACGTAGATGGGGATTGTGTAGCAGGGGCTCCGCGAAGAGGTTTGCCCCCACGGTGGCTCCCAAGGACCTGGTCACCTCTAGCAGCTTCCAGGCCCGGAGGAGGTCCTGGTAAAAGGCCGGCAGCTCGGAGAGGTCTCGCGGAAAGACCTCTCAAATAAAGGAGCTGCCGGTCATATCGGAGCCCTCGGATGCAGCGAAGGAAAGCGTGCTCCACGCCGCACTACCTGCATCAAATAGGACCCTCTGCAGGGCCTGGAGGCGGAGGACACGAACCCGCGTGCACAAACATGTCAGACCCTGCCCTCCCTCCTCCAGAGGAAGATGGCGAACCCCTGTAGAGACCCAATGCAGTCCTGGCCAGAAGAACCGCAGCAGCAGCTGCTGGATCTGATCCAGGAAAGCCGGGGGCGGGACCAGGGTGCTGAGATGGTGCCAGAGCATGGACAGGACTAGTTGGTTAAGCACCAGTACCCTCCCATGCAGGAAGAGGCACCGGAGCAGTCCTGTCCATCTCCACAACCGCTCAGCCATCCTGGACTGTAAACCTTGCCAGTTCTCCGGCGAAGAGGGATGCGTGGCAGAGAGAAAAATGCTGAGATAGAGCAGTGAACCCGTGCTCCATCTGATGGCCTGAAGCATGGGTGGGAGGGAGCTCTCCTGCCACCCGGCCCCTACCACCAGGCCAGAGCTCTTGACCCAGTTGACCCGGGTGGAGGAGGCCGCCAAGTAGACTGCTTGGCAAGCCTCCATCCGCGCCAGGTCTCCTGGGTCCTGGACCATGAGGAGCACGTCGTTGGTGTACGCCGACAGGACCAAACGCATCTCTGGCTCACGGAGCACCAACCCTGTCAACATCTTGCGAAGAAGATGGAGGAAGGGCTCGATGCCCAGAGTATACAGCTGGCCCGACAGCAGGCAGTCTTGACGTACTCCCTGCCCAAAGCTGACCAGTGTGGTCAGGATCTAGTTGATCTTGACCAAACACTCTGCGGAAGCGTACAGCACTTGGAGAAAGCCCACAAAGCGGGGCCCGAAGCCGAAGGCCCGCAGAGTGCCCAGGAGATACCCGTGGTCCATCCGGTCGAATGCCTTCTCCTGATCCAAGGACAGGAGGGCGAACAACAGACCATCCCTACACCCTAGCTCTAGGAGATCCCAGACCAAATAAAGGTTGTCGAAGATGGTACGCCCCGGGACGGTGTAGGTCTGGTCTGGATGGACCACGTCTGCCAGCACGGACTTGAGTCTCAGGGAGATGGCTTTGGAGATGATTTTATAGTCCGTGCTGAGGAGCGAGACAGGACGCCAGTTCCTCAGATTGTGGAGGTCCCCCTTCTTGGGCAGCAAGGCGAGCACTGCTTGCCTGCACGATAAAGGAAGGACCCCGCTCTCCAAGGACTCGGCCCAGACCTTGGCAAGGTCCGGGCCGAGGACATCGCAGAACACGCGGTAGAATTCCACGGTCAGCCCGTCCACGCCCGGGGATTTATTGGTGGGCATGAGACGGACGGCTTCTGAGAACTCGGCCAGAGAAGGAGGCAGTTCTAGCCGGTCTCAGTTGCCCGCGCTGACCATCGGGAGTTCGTTCCAGAGGACTCTGTGGGTGTCGGCGTCAGTCAGATCCAGCGAGAAAAGGGAGGCGTAGAAGGCGCGAGCCCTCTTGCGCATCTCCACCGGATCCGAGAGGGGGGCGCCATCCTCCCTCAGAAGGCAGATGATGTGCTTTTTCGCCCCCCTCTTTTTCTCCAGGGCGTAGAAGAAGCGGGAGCCACGATCCATCTCCCTAAGGAGGTGGATGCAGGAACAAACAAAGGCACCCCGGGCCCGAAGGTCGTCGAGGGCCTGAAGTTCCTCCCGCTTCTCCCGGTACATTCCATGGAGGGGTGGATCTCTGGGGCCGGTGGCCAGCCACCTCTCTTGCTCTAAAACCTCCCATTCCAACTGCTCTATCGCCGCATCCCTCCGCTGGCTGGCCCCCCGGGTGTAGTCGCGGCAGAAGAGCCGCATGCGCACCTTCCCCCCATCCCACCACTGCTGCGCCGAGGGAAAGGCGCACCGCCACCCATGCCAGGCCAGCCAGAACTCCCGGAAGGACGCTACAAAGCCCATATCCTCCAGCAGGCTGTTGTTAAAATGCTAGTAGGCTGGCCCCAGCCTCTCCAAGGAGAGAGAGGCCGTCACGGCCACCAAATGGTGGTTCGAGAATGGGGCCGGCCAAATGCTGGAGGAGTGGGCTCAAAAGAGATGATGACGTGAGAGATAAATGCGGTCCAACCGGGAGTGAAACGACCGTTGACCCTCCACCCAGATGAAGGTAAACGCTGCATCCTCGCCCGGGCGGAGGTCACGCCAGACGTCCACCAGGGAATGTTGGTCTACAATCTCCCTGAGGATGTCCATGGCGGCCGGGCACCGCTTGGTCCCCGTGCGGTCCCATTCCTCGAGGGTGCAGTTGAAATCCCCGCCCAGGACCAGGCACTCGTGAGGATCCAAAGAGCCGAGGAAGGCAGCCGCCCGCTGGTAGAAGCGAAGCCTCTCCAGGCCAGATGTCAGGGCGTAGATGTTAATGAGATTTAGTGTCAGCCCCTCTACCCGGACCCAGAGGTGCAGCAGGTGGCCTTGCACAACCTTGGCAGTCCCCAGCACCTCAGGCCACAGGTTTGAGGAGAACAGGGTCGCCACCCCAGTTTGATTGGCCGACAGGTGGCTGAAGTACACCCTGTCTCCCCACTCCAGCTGCCAGCTCGCTTCGGCGGCCGATGCGGTATGGGTCTCCTGCAGGAAGATGACAGAGTACCCCGAAGGAAGGAGAGTACCCGACACCTGTGGAGACCCAGCCTGCAATCCCAGGTGTTCAGAGTGGCAATGACGAACAGCGGCATCGAGAGGGCTGGGGAAGAGCCTTGCTGGCAGGAGTGCTGACAGTCCCCATTGGGCCCCGCAGCAAACCGTGACCATACCCAAATGTAAGCAGGGCATCACGGAAGCCAGGGGCCCACTGGTAAGCCGCAGCCTACCACCGCCCAGTCCCTTTGCCCTCCCCCAAAATGGCCCTTATGGTCTGGAGGATGAGATGGAAATCCCCCCAGTGCTGAAGGGCAAGAGCCACTTTGTTCTTGGAGCCACAAATGTCCTCCAAGAAGCTGCGCATCTTGCCCCTCAGCGAGTCGGGTGTCAGGGCCTCGGGCCAGACCCCTCCGCTTGCCCCGCGACCGACTGATGCGGGAAAGCAGGGACTCTGAAGTCCCTGCTGGGATGATGACAGGGGTAGTGGCAGAGGGAGAATGGCCCCAGATGTGCTGGGAGTGGGAGAAACAAAAACCGCCTCCTGGGGGCCAACGTCTGAGCTGAACGTGGCAGCCCCGGGGGCAGCAGTAACAGTGTAAGGGGAGGAAAAGAGGTCAGGGAAGGGATCAGGGAAAGGAGGAAGGGGAGTAGGGGGAGGAAAAGGTGGGGGATTAGGAGAAAGACGAGGAGGGGGAGCAGGAAGAGAAGTGGGAAATTCGGTTGGGAGAGAGGCTGAATAGGGAGCAGGAGTAGGGTCTGAAGCCTCAGCAGTAGAGGCACCAGGTTGCAGTGTCTCCTCGCAGGGTGGGGGATCGGTGGCAGTGGTGGGGGAAGTTAGTGTCTCCCCAGCGCCAGGCTCCGGCACCACTAAGAGTGCAACACCGGAGGCTCCAGCGCCAGGGGTAATGGGGAATGACGGGAAATCCCGCCCGCTAGGATCCCCCAGGGGTTTGGTGGCCGAAGTGCTGCCGATGGCTGGGCAGTTGGTTACACCCTGGGACAATCCGGAGGCAGGGAAAAGGGAGAGCGGCGGGCTAGAAGGGGAAGGAGAAGCCAACTGTTGTCCCTCCAAGGCATGTTGATCCCCCTCTGAGGCAGCCGGGGTTAACCCTAAGGCCTCCACCTCTTGGGAGAGGAAGGCGAGCCCGCTGCCCGCCACCATGTGGTCGCCCTTGTTGGCGGCAGGGTCAGCAGTCACCCTCACAGCGGAGGTGGGGATGGTGGGAGCATCCCCTGTGGACACTCCTTCTTGCAGGGACTCCGGGAGGGAGGCATTTACCCCTTCCAAAACCGCCGTGGCCACCTCAGCTGCCTCACAGCGCTGTGAAGCGTCCAGGGGCTTGGAGGGAGGGATGGCTCTGACGCCCACTCCTAGAAGCACGAGGAAGGCATCTTCCCCTTCAATACATGGGGTGGAACGTCGGGCTCATTTGCGGCGCCTCCCCATGGCAACCTCCCAGCCCTCAGAAGAGGAGAGTTGGGCCCAATTAGGGGAAGAGCCAGGGCGCGAGGGCAGTGGTGGGAGGGCAAGGGAAGACGGGGGCTGGGCAGCTGGGGAAGGGGAAACCTCCCCCTGAGGTAGGCCCTGTCCGAGTCCCGTCTCTGACCCCGCCACCCTCTCCTCCGCGGGTCCGGCCTTGCCGCTTTTGGTGGTAGCAGCAGTGCCCGCACGCTCGTCTGGGCCCTGCGGAGCCTGAGCGGGATTGATGATGGTCATGGCTGGAGGAGGGGCAACCCCAGGGTATAGACCATCAGGGCCACCGGCGATGGTAGGGCCGGTGCCTTCCCGGGCGTCAGGGGTCCCGGTTGCATCTCCGAGCCGGGCCAGAGGGCAGTCCCTTCAGACGTGCCCCGTCGCCTGACAGAGAAAACACCAGGCCTCCCCCAAGGTGTAATATACCCGGTACTGGGCCCCTTGATAGGGCACCAGAAATGATCCTTCTAGGGCTTCTCCCCCACGCCCCGCCGGCAGGAGTTGGATTTGCACCTGCGGCGGAAGGAGAGAAAGTGGCGGAGGGTAGGGTCCTTGCAGCCCAAAGGAAGGGGACTAAGGACTGACAAGGGCCTCCCCAGAGTAGAGAGGAAAGGCAATAGGGCGGCATTGGGGAGGAAGGGAGGAACGGAGGAAAAAACCACCTGTACGCCCAGGTCCTCCAAAGGCTCGAGCGGAACGTGGACTCCCCCCACCGCCAAACCCTTCTCCACCGCTTCCTGGGCGGCGGCCTCCGACACCAGGAAGAATACCACCTTCCCGAACATCTTGGAGGCCACCACCACGGCCGCGGGCCCCACCACGCGTGCCAATGCCCACACGTAGGTCTCCACGTAGGACGAGGCCGACACCAGGAGGCAACGGACCCCGTGCCTCCTGGTCAGGGTGGGGAAGGGGCCGCGACCACCGGGGATGGAATTCCGATAAGCGGCTTCGGTGGATCAGGAGGCAGCAGGCGGGGGGGTGGCGGCTACCTGGGCATACGCCCTGGGGGCCAGGACACCGTCACCCCCAGAGCTGGTGGAAGGAACAGGGGGACAGGAAAGAGGAGAAGCCGTGGCCGAGACCGCGGCAGGGGGGTGAGCCTTTGCCACAGGAGGTTTTGCCTTCCGGGCGGGGCTCTTGCCCTTCTTGGTCCCCTGGCCCTTCCTGCCTTTCAGGGAGGCTTTCTTGGTGGTGACACTGGTGGCAGAAGGTGCCGCGGCAGGAGCGGTTGGGGTCCCGGGATCTCCGTCCATGTCCACCACCTCCGCTGCATGAGTGGGTGGTCCGGCAGCCTCAGAGGGTTCAGGGTTCATAGAGGCAGTGAGGGAGGGTGGGCAAGGGGTGGTAGGGGCATCGCACGACTGCCCCTCTATTAAGTTCATGGATGGAAGGGCAGGGGGGGAGACAGGAACAGACAATTAGGGTAGACCAATAGTGCCAGGGGGTGGAACAAGGAGCAGGGGAGAGGGAGAAGAGAGAGGGAGAGAAAGGCTCACACTCCCCCCGCTAGGCTGGAAGCGGGGTGAGAGGGCAGCAATGCACATAGGAGGAAGGGAGGGGGTAAAGGAACAAGGGGTACAGCTCCCAGCACAGGATGGTAAGAGCGGCTCTTCCGGCTGCACTGGAAATGTGAGAGGGTCAATTATTTGAAAGACATATGGGAAGTGAAACGGTGCGTGAGGGAGGGTAACTAAAGGAGAGTGGGAGGCTCAGGCACCAAACAAGATGACAAAGGGGGGCATGGGCACACGAAAAGAGGAGAGGGGAATGCAGGCTGTGAGGAGGGGTCTGCTCAAGGAAGCAGGGGGGCAGCAAGACACTGCTGGGGAGGGGGGAAGGAAATTAGTGTGCCCACGGGCGCCTGAGTGGCAGGCTCACAGCACCAGCTGCAGGACCCAACAGAGCAAGGAAGGGGTGGGGATGCAAGCAGTGGGGCCAAGGATGGAGATGGCCCCTGCAGCACCTGGGGCTAGGAAGGGAGCAGCAGCAGAGATTCAGGGGAGACAGCAGGGGGCAGAGGGAGCCACCCCCCCAGCCCCAGTACCGCCCAGAAACTGTACCGGCTGCCACCTAGGGGCCCAGATGGCAGGAGGCCCCTCACATACACTCACCCCTCACACACAAACTTGTGGAGGGGAAGGAAGAACCCCAGGAGCTGCTATAAAGCAGCCCCCTTACCTCCTCTAATCCAGAGGGCGTAGCAGCCACAGGAACAGTGAAGTCCAAGCCTGCAGCAGCAAAGAAAGGGGCCAGGCAGTCCCCAAAAAGATGGAAAATGGGGGTCCCACTCCCCCCACCAGGGTGAGGGCAGCAAAGGCCCCCCTATCCACCCCCACACCCCCAGCAGCTCCTGCAGCCAGCTGAGAGAGGTAGGGAAAGACTGCCTGCAAACAGAGCAGGCAGAGAGAAAAGGGGACCTGGCCCAGAATGTAGCCAGGGCCTGCCTGTCACAACCCCAGCAGCCCCCCACACACCGCTCCCAAAAAGGGAAGGGGAGGGGAAGGGTGCAGGGGGGGAAAAAAGCACAATAAGCCCAGACCAGCAGCCTGCTGTGCTCAGTGGAAGAGTGGTTCCTCTCTCCACCTCCAGGTCCAGGTCCCAAGACAGAGCAGGGGTACTGCAGCAGGTGAAAGAGCTTGATAGAAGGGGAAAGAGGCAGCTCTTGCAGAGAGAGTCAGCAATCCTGGCTTTTTAGGGGCAGCTGAGACAGGGCGGCTGCAAAATCAATTAAGGCCCAGGTGAAACTAATTGGGGCTGCCTGGAGGCCTATTTAAGAACACTTCCTGGGGGTGGGGGGGAGAGAGACCTGAGAAGGAGTTTGGAGAGCTGTGAGAGTGTGGAGAGAATTGAGAAGGAGTTTGGAGTGCTGTGAAGAAGTTTTGGAGAGTGGAGGAGGAGTTTGGAGAGAGAAAGACACCGGAGGAGCCAAGAGAGCAGCATTGACCTTGGTAAAGATGACAGGGAGACAACAAACCCCAAACCAAGGCAAGTGAGTCATATACTGTGACTCCTAGACTGTGGGACAGTGGGCTGAACAGGGGTCGGGGGCCCAGGAGTGGGACTGACCCTGCCACACAAGAAACTTGGAAATGGCAAAGGTGCTTACTGATTTCTTTGTTTTGGTCTTCACCAAGAAGTCTGATGTTGAAGGGATGGATGCCTGACATAGTGAGTGCTAGTGGGAAGGGGGTAGGATTAGAAGATTGGAAGAAAAAAAAAAAGAACAAGTTAAAAATTACTTAGAAAAGTTAGATGTCTGCAAGTCACCAGGGCCTGATGAAATGCATCGTAAAATACTCAGGAATCTGATAAAGGAGGTATCTGAACTTTTAGCTATCATCTTTGAAAAGCCATGGAAGTCGGGAGAGATTCCAGAAGACTGGAAAAGGGCAAATACAGTACGCATCTATAAAAAGGGAAATAAGAACAACCCAGGAAACTACAGACCAATCAGTTGAATTTCTGTGCCAGGGAAGATAATGGAGCAAGTAATTAAGGAATCCATCTGCAAACATCTGGAAGATAATAAGGGGATAGGGACCAGCCAGCATGGATTTGTAAAGTACAAATCATGTCAAACCAATCTGATAGCTTTCTTTGATAGGATATCAAGCCTTGTGGATAAGGGTGAAGCAGTGGATGTGGTATACCTAGACTTTAGTAAGGCATTTGACATGATTTCGCATGATCTTCTTATCAATAAACTAGGTAAATGCAACCTAGATGGAGCTACTGTAATGTGAGTGCATGACTGGCTAAATAACCGTTCTCAGAGAGTAGTTATTAATGGTTCACAATCATGCTGGAAGGGCACTACAAGTGGGGTTCCGCAGGGATCTGTTGTGGGACTGGTTCTG
Organism: Pelochelys cantorii; assembly: GCA_032595735.1. Lineage (NCBI taxonomy): Eukaryota > Metazoa > Chordata > Testudines > Trionychidae > Pelochelys > Pelochelys cantorii. The sequence goes on from CM064326.1 coordinate 49,118,716, forward strand.
TTCAATATCTTCATCAACGATTTAGATGATGGCATAGAGAGTACGCTTATTAAGTTTGCAGATGATACCACGCTGGGAGGGGTTGCAAGTGCTTTGGAGAGTAAGGTCAAAATTCAAAATGATCTAGACAAACTAGAGAAACAGCCTGAGGTAAACGGGATGAAGTTTAATAAGGACAAATGCAAAGCACTCCACTTAGGAAGGAACAATCAGTTTCACACGTACAGTATGGGAAGTGATTTTCTAGGAAGGAGTACTGCTGAAAGGGATTTAGGAATCATAGTGGACCACAAGTTAAACATGACTCAAGCGTGTGACACTTCTGCAAAAAAAAGCCAACATGATTCTGGGATGCATTAATAGGAGTGATGTGAGCAACACATGAAAAGTCATTCATCCGCTCTACTCTACATTGATTAGGCCTCAACTGGAGTATTGTGTCCAGTTCTGGGCACCACATTTGAAGAAAGATGTGGAGAAATTGAAGAAGGTCCAGAGAAAAGCAACAAAAATGATTGAAGGTATAGAAAACTTGACCTGTGAGGGAAGACTGAAAGAATTGGGCTTGTTTAGTTTAGCAAAAAGAAGACAGAGGGGGACAGGATAGCTGTTTTCAAGTCTCTAAAAGGGTGTTAAAAGGAATAGGGAGAAAAATTGTTTTCCTTGGCCTCTGATGATAGGACAAGAAGCAATGGGCTTGAATTGCAGCAAGGGAGGTTTAGGTTGGACATTAGGAAAAACTTTGTATCTGTCAGGGTGGTTAAACACTGGAATAAATTGCTTAGGGGTATTGTGGAATCTTCATCACTGGAAATATTTGAGAACAGATTAGACAGACATCTATCAGGGAAGATCTGGATGGTGCTTGGTCCTTCCATGAGTGCAGGGAACTGGACTCGACCTCTTGAGGTCCCTTTCAGTTCTATGATTCTATATAAATCAGCAGTGTTTTTTTCTCTATAACTTCAATATGTATGACTTTCTGTTGATGTTTCAACCCCTCCCCCAAAATCTAGCTATTTTTCCTTTACCATTTCTCTTTTTTATTACTTGAATAGTGTAATGTGTCTAGTAGAAAGTACATTTGCAACTGCATTTGACAGAAATTGTACTGCCAATGTTTCCCAAGTCGTAGACAACTCATGGTAGAACTCAGAGGTACATCACCTCCCCCCCCCCCCCCATGCCCCTGACAAAATCTTAATTGCTAAATGGGTTTTGTCATAATCAGGAGTGCTGACCAGCTGACTAAGGGGTTAACTCTGTCCCTAGCCAGGTGTCTGGTCAGCCAATAACAATGCAGGTAGGAATTTCAAACTGGGACAAAGGAGTCTTTATTTTTCCCTCCTTTGTCTGAAAAGCAGAGCAGTTTCTTCCAGGTATTAAGGGAGATGAAAGACACTTCCCTCTCCAAGATTGGACTTCTCACAATGTGTAAATAGGGAAAAATTTAGCTAGTCCGTCAGGTTTGATTGTTTTCCTGGTTAGAAAATAATGTCTGAGCTGTTAAGTGTGGGTTCCCCCCCCCCTTTTTTAACTAAAGTGTTAGCCCAGGGATTTCCCCTGAGTATATCAACTGGTGACTCTTCCCATCTAGCCACTTTACTATGCTTGCAACTGTAGCTTTGTTTTGATAATAAAAGTTCATTTTCTTTTTTCTAATTAACCGGTACTGGTTGATTTTTGTGTCCTGGAAGGTTGGTCTGTGGGTCCCCTCTATTTTTCCCAACTTCAAGCAAAACGGAGGTTGGGGCAGGGGAGAGTTTTACCTTAGGGATGAGACTTCCCAAGTGCTCTCTTCCCTGATTTTTCATGGAATTACTTGTGTGGTGGCAGCAGATTTCTCAAAATCTGGGTATTAGGATTTTGGGGGAAATTTTTGTACCAAAGCCTGTAGATACAACGTTTTGGGGTGCTCTTGTGGGCCCCCACTTCTGCATTTGTCATGCCAGAGTGGTCAATAGCCTTGACAGGGATCCTCCTCAGGATCCCTCCCTGTTCCTCTAACTAGCCCTCCTTGCACCCCTTCCCTCTTCAGGGACCAGTCACCTATGTTCCAAATTGTGGGTCACATCTGTTAAGAGGGCGCACAAAGCTAACCAGGGGGGAACAGACTCCAGAAAGGCCTCTCAGTTGTTCTCTGGACTCACTACTTTCATTAAAAACAAAACAAAACAAGCCTAGCTGTTACAGCTGTGAAGAAAACCTTCAAAGCATAAAGTAACAGCTGCAGCATTGTCTCCTTGAATATGCAGAAAAGTTGAAATAGTAGCTCTGAGGTGTCCCGTTCCTTTCATTGGGTACTAACTTAGGTACCAGCAATAATATTTTAAAACAAAAAGACTATTCTGGGGCTTTGTTTGTTTTTGTTTTTCTTTGGGAGTTACAAGTCCAGTTAGCCTTGTAATGTAACCATGGTTGCAATCTTAGCAGTCTCCCCTTGGTAAACCACAGTGCCAAGGACCCTGGTGGTATAGCTCTAGAAACATTCCTCTTGCATTCCTCTGCCACTCATGTGCACAGCCACATATAGGTGAATATTTGCTCACCAATTCTGGATGCATCCATATGTCTAAATAGACACCGACTTCACAGATGCCAAGTTCCTGGAACTCTCTTTAACTTTTGCTGAAGTTCTGGGGCTCATGCGTCTGAAATGCAGGTCCATAGGTATCCAAAATTAGGCACACACAGATTGAATGATCTAGACTTAAAGTCCCTTTTGAAAATGTAGGCAGTAATGTCCTAGCCTATACCCAATGAAGTCAGTAGCAAAATAACTTGGCAAAATTTGAGCAGGAGGTCAGACTATATGATTATAATGGCACCTTCTGGCTTTAAAATATACCTCTCTCAGGGTATGTCTACACTACAGCACTATTTCAAATTAACTTAATTCAAAATAGTTAATTCGAAATAAACTAATTCGAAATAATGCATCTATGCACAAAGTATTTTGAAATAGCGTTTTGCTATTTCGAAATAGCACGTCCACACTGAGTGGACCCTGAACCGAAGTTAAGGCTGGCCGGAACCAGTGCCGGCAGGGTATCAGGTTAGGACTTAGTGTGTGGGGCTGCTGCCTGAGACTAACTGAGCTCCGTGTTTAAAGGGACCCTACCTCCACCCCAGACAGACAGTTCTCAGGGTTCCCCGCTTGCTTGTCTACCTCGATGAGGGACAGCAAAGCAGTCCTGTCTTGGAGTGCCCTGAGTGCCCACACTTGGGACACCGCAGCACTCGGCCACATGGAGCCAGAGCTGCCCCTGGGCACGCCAGTGCACCTCATGGGGTCGTTGCCATCAGCCCGGCTGCACTTGCTGCAGGCTGCCATCTGGCAGGGGTCCATCAGGGGGCTGTCAGGATCCAGGAGGCCCTAAGGGAGAGCATCCATCCTGAGGAGCCCTCGGAGCCTCCCCGGTCCTCCCCACCGGGGGCTCGTGCCCCATTCCTCCCTCACGTCCTGCCACTTACCCCTCCCTAGCCCCCCGTCCTGATGTCAAATAAAAGACATGTATGTTCAAAAATAGAAACTGGGTTTATTGAACAAAACTGGGGAGGGAGATGAACCTCTGGGGAGACTGGGAAAAGGAGGTGGGATGGGGAAGAGAGAGGGTGGAAGAGGGGAGGGAGAAACCTGGGAGGAGGGAGCTGGAAGGGGAAAGCAAGGGGAAAAAGGTGGAGGGGAAGCTCAGGGTTGGGGGTCTCACCAGTCCAACTTCACTTTCATGCTAACCTGCTCCTGGGTTCGCATGTGGCCTTTGGTGGCCAGGCTGGCAGCTATCCTGCCATAGACGGACGCATTCCTCTGTCTAGTGCAGAGATCATGGACGTTGGGGGCATCCCCCCAAACCTGAATAAGGTCCATGATCTCCACCCTGGACCAGGAAGGCGCCCGCCTTCTCCGGGCTCTGGCAGGCTCCTGGGAGCTGGCAGACTGCTCCTGGGGAGCGGTGGAGGGCTGGCTGCCAGTGGCTTGCTGGTTCATGTTTTGGGGCCACTGGGTCAGGGGCCCCGGTGGCCACTGCTGGCTCTGGGCTGGCAGGTTTGGAGCTGGCACTGCGGCCAGGGTCTACCCCTTTAATGGCTCCGGGGCTGGGGGAGAGGAGAGTAAGTTTTCCTGGTTGTGCCCAGAGTGGCCACTAGGGCTCCCTGGGAAGGCTGGAGGCCCCCTATTTCAAATTAAGTGTCTACACAGCACTTAATTCAAAATAGGTATTTCGAATTTGGTGTTACTCCTCGTAGAATGAGGTTTACCAAATTCGAAATAAGGGCTCCACTATTTCGAATTTATTTTGAAATAGCGGCTTGCCTGTGTAGACGCTATTAAAGTTAATTTGAATAACTGCTGTTATTTTGAATTAACTTTGTAGTGTAGACATACCCTCAGTAACACTATCAATGATAAAAATCATTATAAACTATGCTGTATTTCTATGTTACCTTCAACTATTGCTGATGAATGAATATTCAGGTGGACTCAACAGTATGGCAAGTTTGCTATAGTTGTCACACACAGTTTTTTTGAGTTAAAGGAAGGCAAAGAAATGCCAGACAAGTCAAAATTTCCAAACAGGGTAACTGTAAATATGATGTTTAACTAAAATGACTTTGATCCAATTTCTTGAAACTTTCTCCTTTGCCTTCACAATAACTTTGACAATTTTCAGGCTAATTGCATGTTCTAAGCTAAAGTCATAGTTAAAATAGGGCTCTGTAACAGAAACTGGTTGCAACCCCTATAGGTCGCTACTTCTCTGTAGTGCTCCATATTGATGAAACGCGTGTTTTATTATATATAGCTTTCTTGTAATAGCAGCAATCTTTTAAATCATCCAGCATATTTTTCTTAAAACAGGAAATTAAGGCAAAGTAAACGCTTTTTTTCTGCTCTGTATTGGCCAGGGAGAGGGAAGAATAAGATAAAAAGTTACCTATACTGTTGATCTCACTAAGTTGTGGAAATAAAACACTTTGTTCTTTACCAGTACTAACTATATATTAGAAGCCAAAATTATATTGCTTTGTGTTATTGAAAACAGCACTAGCCTCCTACATGATGCACAATTGGTTAATTAAATCAAATGCCCTTGCAAAATGAAGTATGGATGGCAAACTCAAACAGGGATTTGAAAAATGCGTAGCGTCTCATCTTTTTAGGGAGGAGAAGAAACTGATTAGCTTAGGAGAACCTTGCTAAATTAGTGCAGGTATGGATTTAGAATAGAGCAAAGCAAGGCAAACTTCAAAGCAGTTCCAGTCTTTGATCCCATTATGATTGCCTGATTCTAGTTGAGTAACAAGAAAAGTAGTATAGCCAAAAGAACAAAAACCTCTACAACTAGAACAAACTTTTCCTGCATGACAAGGGTGGTTTGGAATCTCACTTATGATGATTTTCCATCATGTTTAACAAGTCTAAGGAGTATAAAATGGAGGCCCGAGCAGTCGCCTCTCCATTTACTCCTGAAGTTCTGTGCAGTAAAATGCAGAAATTGCATCACTAGGTAGTGCCAAAAATCTGTAAGTTGTGATTTGAGAACTGAGATTGCAGCTTCCACAGCCTCTCCTTCAAGCTTGCTGTTTTGCCATTCTCTAGAGTCTCATCTAAAACTGCATGATGTTGTAAAGAATTAACAATTTGGTTAATTTCTGCACAGCATCAAGTACATGACAAACCATTAATTTGTGCCAGAAATTCTGGTGTCTAAAGTCAAGTTAGGTGTTAATCAGAAGCTGGTTGAAGTCTAAAATAAGTCAAAGCAGTAGAGACAGAAAAATGACAAATGGAGACCTGCTAACAAAGAACAATAAAACGGAAACAATTGCATATTCTTTATCTTCGGTTATAGGAAATGTAGATAATTGACACACTAGATATCTAGAGCACAGCCATCAGCTGCTAACAACCATTTACTCTTCTCCCTTGGGTGAGACTCTGAAAAATGGAAGAAAAATGGGAACATGCCTTCCATGTAGTAGCTAGCCTTAATATCCCTATGGTGTCGATATCATAATAGGAAAAGACTACTGCTGTTAGACTTGTTTGCAAAATACAATCAAGACTTGATTCTGTGTTTCTCACAGCAACAGTGAGCAAATTAACCTGGATTATATAGAGCAAATAGACTGAGTTCTTAATTTACACAGTATAACATCTCATAGACTATTGATGTGCTTTCATGCACTTTATCTCAAGTTATTATCATGCTTTGTAAAAAAGGCTACCATTTCAGAAGTTTGCAAAAATTTGAACTGCCAGTGTAGGTTAATAAATACCCCAATCTATAGGTGCATCTTGGGATTTGCACGTTGCAGTATGTATTCATAAACTTCAATTTACAAGTGTGCATTAGGGAATTTGTTCATTTATCCTGAGTGCCTGCATATTTGTAATTACATTTCAGAGTGGTCCTTAATAGCTTCATACTCAAAAGCAGCTTTTAATTTTGGAAGCCCAGCTTGAGATCTCTAGAGCAGGGGTGGGGAACCTAAGGCCCTGGGGCCAAATGTGGCCCCAGCCTTGTCTGGCTCTGGCCCCTGAGGCTTAGGATTCCTTGCCAGGCTGGAGCACACAAAATCCACTATCCTCAGCCTTCCTAGACTCTGCTGTATGAGCGGAACATGGGAAGTGTCTTTCTCCTTCTCAGTTTGTTTGGGGTTTTTTGCTTCTCACTTGACTGATTTTTCTGTAGGTCAGTGGCCCTTGACCCAAAAAAAGGTTCCCCGCCCCTTCTCTTGAGTCTGATTTTCAGAGTTGCAGAGCATCCAAAGTTCCCATTGACGTCAACTGGAGTTGTGGGTTCTCAGCAAAAGCCATTGGACTGAATTAAACTTCACAAAGAATCTCTGCATTTTCTCATTAGACTTCGTCAGAGAGATAGGTTCAGGGTCCAGCCTGGCTATTGGGGTTCTGGGCAGGTGACTAAGGATTTGCTCCCTCCTAATCCTGACAGAGAGAAATCTGGCATTGGCTGATGGATGAGATTCTGCTTCACTAATGTATTATTAGCAAATACAAAAACATTAATTCTCCATGCTGCAACTTGCTCCAGCACTCCTGCTCTACTTCATAGTAACACCAATCCCACTTTCTCGCAGTAAATGGAATTCTTTCTCCTTTTTTTAAGGAACACAAATTCCAAGACACAGGCCAATATATTTTTAAACTATCGAAAAAGAAAGAAGAAAATAGGAGACAAATATGAATTGGAAGTTATTTTTTTAACATAACTGTCATACTGCAGGGAGCGCAACGAGGGTGTTTCCTTATGGGGTATTTTGCATGTCAGAAATAGTATATGTACCAAGGTTGCCATGGTAACTTATTTCACTCAATGACTAAAAGAAGAAAAATGCTTCAATCCAAATCCCACATGTTTTTTGAGTCCATGTTCCACATAGTCATTTCGGGCAAGGTGGGTAAACAAAACTGAATAAAGATGGGTCCGGAATAGTGCATGTATTGATTGCAACATCACATGATGGACCAGCAAGGAGATAGCCTTAGTTGTTTCTTACTATATACTGCTAAAACGTATGGATCTGGGTGAGGATTGAACAAAATCCACTTAAAGTATTTTGGTAAGATTTCTTGTGTTAAAAAGAAAGGGTTAATTCTTGTCTGAAAGAATTGATCAAGAACATGTTTTAAAAACAATGTTGCTCTCCTGCAATGGAAATATTTATCTAATATATTCACCATTTATTGTAAAACCTGATCCAGTAATAATATGATGCTGCGAGAATGTATAATTGGTGATCTGAAAAAAGGGGCCATCTGATTGAATAACATTGCAAATCTGTTCTTTAATCAGAAAGTTTATATTCAGATGCTTGAAGTGTCTTGGGATAAAACAAGCCTGCTCTGACATGTTCCAGTGTTTACTAAATGCTTATGTAGTAGGGACAAGTGTCCAAGGAATTTAATTATTGCCTACGTACACAATAGCTGTTTAGAATTAGGGTATTTATCACTTGTTTTCACAGTTTGTAAATGTAGATACAAAATAGACCTGCACTCTGTCCCGTGTATGTGAAAGTAAAAACAAGAGAGATGGTGCTGTAGCACTATATAGGCCTTCCAAACAAATGAGTAATGCACTTTTAAAACATCTAATCCACAACCAAAAATAAATTCAAACATGAAAGTAAGATGTGTGAAAATAAAAACTCTGCATATAACATACCTCTTGTTCCCCCAGGGATATTAGCCAGAGGGGTTCTAGTCAGTACTAGTACCCAGGAGCAGCCAGAGTAGCTAGCCAACTATAAATTCTATCTGTATAATAGTAAAATCTGCTGCCAGGACTCTGAAAAGATATTGGAGTTTGTATCCTTGTGCCAGAAGAGGAAACCTATGGAATAAGTATGCCCTATTTAGTGCAGAATTGTTCTCTATCTGTGATAAAAAAACAAACTCGCACCATTTACAAAGGCACAATAAAGCTACAGGAACAGTTGCAGTAGAAAAGAACTAGCTATTTAATTGGTCAAACTAGACACAATGCAGTTAGCACTAATTTGCCTTCCCCCTCTCTCTGCTCAGAGCTAATGTCTTAATTTTCCTTTAACTTTAGAACATAAATTAATGGATGTATAAATTATTTTTGAAATGATTCATGTATGAATCCTACCACAGGAAGCCGTTAGTCTTGTTTAGCCTGACAATTGAAGTGGTTAACCTTTTCCTAAAACAAATACTTTTCCAGCCGCCACAGGTCAAATTCTACACTCAATTACTGTACACTGGGGTATATGCTCCCCCCTGCCCAGCTGAGCTGTGAGAAAAGGGAAGTATTGCTGGGCACCTCCTCCCTTGGCTGCTGATGCCCACTGTAATGTGTCAGGAGGCAGGGAAGGTGTTTCTCTACCTCCTTTCTTTTGGCTTGGGAAGAACAGTGACAGTGATTGGCTCCAATGAGAGCAAAATTTGACTTTGTCTTTACATCATTGACCTGTTCTTTTTCTAAGTGATTTTTTGGTTTTGCTCAAGAAATATCTGATTAGCATTTGTTTTAGGACATTCAGAAAAATTAATTTTGATACATTAGCTACATTAGCCTCTGTTCTCCTCTTCAAAGTGCTCCATAACCTGGAGTTTGCCCATGATACATCTCTGCTCTTTTTAGGCCTCCTTCATTCTCTCATCCCTACTCACCATCCAAGCTTCCCTCATCTCTGTTCTGGTCCATTTCACCTACTCCTGACTTTTTGCCATCTTTAATAGCAGTCTGCATGTCTGGAAGAACCTGCCAATGATATGCCAAGCTGCTTTTCTCACACATGTTTAAAAATGCAGTCCTTCCTTGAAAATGTCCTATCACAATGATCATACGCTATTCCAGTAGTTCCCACATTTTTTCCATCACACCCCTCTTACCCAAAATGGAACCTGTCCACTTCCGCGGTTGGGAGTCAGGGTCCACAGTTAAGAGCTGGGGCTGGGGGCCAGGCTGGAGCAAAGCTGGGTGGTGCTTCTTCCCCACCCCTAGGGATTTGGCTTGGACCCCATGACACCCCTTCCAAGCTTTCCTCCACACGTTTTGGAAGTTGAGGACCTTCATTTGCATGTCAATGCCCTCCGGCTGCTGCAGTTTGTTTTGTACAACATTAGCACCTAGAAGCCACCACTTAGATAGGGATGCCAAAGTCCAACTGTGCTGGAAGACAATGGATATTGTTGCAAGGGGATGTGGATTGCAACTGCTTTGAACACTAAGGAGAGGGGATCACGACATAAGAGTGTAAAGGGTTTGTTTATTAAGTTCAAACTGGGAAGGGAGGGGGATCTCACTCATACACTCAACCATACTTATAGTCCCAGGCAGGATGATAAGGCAAGCAGAAGGCAGTTCATGGTATCTGATCTTCCCGTGTTGACTCCTGAGCTGGTCCGCTGGTCAGGTGAGGAGGCTTCACTTGATGGTCAACCAACAACCTGTGTCTGCGTCCCTCTCTCCTTTAAGGATCAGCCACGTGCAGCTTCTGGGTTCCTGGGCCTCTCGGGGCATGTGCACTCCCTACGAGGGGTCATGTGCACTGTTATTTACTCCTGCTGTTTACCTCAGAGTTTTCCCGCCTCTGGTGTCCACCTCAGACACTCTTCTGCACTCACTCAGGGAAGAGATGGGGGTGAACAGATAACACTTTAACAGTTTAGGGAGCCAAATAACATCGTTAATAGGTGAGAAAGAGAACATCAATTTTATCTCTTTCCTTGCTCCTCCTTTGCCTCCAACGGATATGGTTTAATTAGGCTGCAGCTTTATTCACTTAAAATATCTGGTCATCATCACATTCTGCTTCTTTGGGGGGCTGCCATCAGCACCTCCTCCTTTCCAACCTGTTCCCTTCCATCTTGTTGCTGGGACCCTTTGTGTGAAGATTAAGGGGCTAGAAAAGGAAAAGGTTCCCCACTGTAATGGATGTAGGCACCCCAAACTCTGCTTCTTTAGCTCCCTTAAGTGATGCTTTCCTTTAAATCCTTTACCAATCCATTTTATCTGATGACCATGCTCCTTTCATAGTGAGTGCTCTGCACTGGATATCTGCCACAAGCTTTACATACTATGTCACAACAACCCACCCTATCTTGACCAATCTGGCAATGAAGGAAAAATTCCTTCCCAGACAAAGGAAAAATTTGACTAGCCACTAGCAGAATGCCCATAACAGATGTTAAAGAATCCTGGCCCTTTTACAGAGTCGAAGGGTGGGACTTGCTATTCTGAAAAAGGTGAACAAGGCCTCATCTGGGACTGCACCAGGTATAAATAGCCCCATCTGACTGGAATGGGCAGGGGGTTTGTCTACGCTATCAGGTTATTTTGAAATAATAACTCCTGAAATAACTTATTTTGAAATAAGTTTATTCCTCTTCACAAGCAGGAGTTACTCTTTTGAAATAACAATCCCATTATTTTGAAATAACAGGCTTGGTAATGCCTTATTATTTCAAAATAAGGGGAGCTTTTTCAAAATAACTCCCCAGTGTAGACATGCCCTGTGAGAGCAGTGTGCTTCTTCGCTGCCCACTCCCAACCAGGTTCAGTCACTTTATGCTCCTTCTGACTCTATCCTGGTAAGCTTTTCCCTTCTTCCCCTCCTGATACTGGCATCAACTTTTCTTTTAGCCAGTTGGACAAGGCTCTACCATATATATTTGCAGTGATTATATTATGGTAGACACTGTACAAGCACATAGAGAGAGGCAGTCCTTGGCTCAGTAATAGATCAAGACTATTAAAGTAAAACCTGTGTTATTTGGCATGCTTGCGGAGTAGGGTGTTCCGGTTATCTAAAAATTCCAGTAATCTGAGGGTCCCAGCTGCCCGGCCCAGCTTGGGGCAGGGTGTCAGAGCAAGCTGGGAATGCGAGGTCTTGGCGGGGGGGAGGGGAGTGAGTGAGGGGGATTTGGGTGCGGGGTCTGGGCATGAGGGGGGATGCTTACCTGGCTTGGCACCCTGCTGCAGCAGGGAAAGCCTCCAGGCAGTACGCTCTTGTTTCTGGGGGGAGGGGGGAAGCTCAATCCCCCCCCCCATGCAGTGGGGACCACAGCGCAGCTGCAGCACCAGGTCAGGCTTCCCACTGGCAGAGCATGGAGGGGGGTGTAGAAACTCCGATCTTTCCTGCCAGACCAAATTCTGCCACTACCTCTGCAAGGTGGGGAGGGACATGGGGGAGAGAGAGTAGCAGCACATGCGGGCAGCAGAGCCTGAGCGTGCCCCAAGTGGGGGGGGGGGGCAGCAGAGCCTGAGCACACCCTGGGTGGGGTACAACAGAGCCCGAGCGTGCCCCGAGGGGGGTGGGCAGCAGAGTCTTAGCTGAGTTCCACACAGGCGGCAGTTTAAAAACGCGGATGTCCGAGAGCGGATGAGGAGGCTGCGCGGCACCTGAGGCCCCGTGGGACAGGGGCAGTCCTGGGGGGGGAGAGGGCCATGCCGTGGGTGGTGGGGCAGCTGCAGTGGATGGTAGAGTGGCCAGAGCTGCGTGCTGCCAAAAGCCCGCCCCTGCAGGCAAAGCTCTAATGGGGGCTGCCTACGGGCTCTGTAGGGGGCGGGGGACTAGAATTTTTTCGCGGAACCCTTGAACCATGTGGGAAACACTGCCCTAGGAAATTTGCCGGTTTCTAAAGTTTTCTGGATAGTTAAGTGCTGTATTGCGCAGGTTTTACTGTACTTGAATTTTACCCATGGCTCAGGATTAAGTCTGATTATGTTAAACAAAACTGCACATTGACAATGAAATCGAAAATGCAGGTGCATGGTGCCTTGCCAAGCATTAAAAAAATGAAAAAGTAGGTTACTAGAGTGTGTAGTACATTTTACTATGTTGTAATATGAAGTAATACATTCCTGACTATCAAGTGATTTTGTGTTTACCCCACACAGTTAAAGTGAGTAGAAATTATATTTAAATTCAGCATCTCTTTAACATTAGCCTGAAGACTTAAGAGGGAAATAAAAATTAACAATAGATTTATTACAGTTGACAGCAGTCTTCTGTTGCTTGGCAACCTTAAATGCTGCTTAGTGGATTGCAAACTAACTATCCAAGCAGGGATGTATTTTAATAAGGAAAACGTAAGAAAATGTATTATATAGCGTACATTCAGCTGACGGGATGTTTTAACTTTCTCTTCTATTCTTACAAATTTGTGCCTGCAGTTAAATAATTGTTTATAGTTAATCAAGGAGAATGGATCAAAGAAGGATAGAAAAGTTCCTGAGCAATATTGGGCTCTTTTCATTTGGATTAAATGTAAAAATGCAGAAAGCCATTAAGGGATCAAACCTGAATATACTTACAGTTCCAGGTGTATTACTTACTGACGTGAGTAGTTTCATTAACTGACTTCACTGGGGATGTTCACTGTATAGGTTGAATCTCTCTAGTCCAGCACTTGCTGGTCCAGCAACATCCATGGTCTCGCATGATTTTAATTAGCCAGATGTCTACTTATCATGGGTGTGGCCAAGTTTCCTGTGGTCCCATAAAGTTTGTTTACAGTCACCAGTCCTGGCTCTGTGTTCTGTGCTGTTGTTTAGCTCTAATTTACCCCTAAATGTCTTCTAAGAGCCCATTAAGCAATGGAGGCGTTGGTGATGCTGCTAGACAATATTGACCTCCTGTGGTTCAGTCAATTCTCTGGTTTAGCACTGGTCAGGTACTGAGGATGCCAGACGAAAGAAGTTCAACCTGTAGTGCACATCAGCAAATGTTGGGCCCTAACATAGCACTCTTGCACAGGCCTAGAAATCCATATTGTGTAATGTGCTTAAAAAACAATGTGATCCCGCTATACAAACGACCCCCGCACTTACAACCTAATTGGTTCCTGGAGAACCCGTCGTAAGTCAGCCATCGAAAGTCGAACCCTTATATCCCATAGGCGCAATGTTATAAATGGGGGTTCCTGGCTTGCTTTGCCTCCTGGGAGTTGTAGTCCCCAGCATACCGGGTCCAGAGCTGGCTGGGAGCTGTGCCAGGTGGCAGGTGGCTCCACATGTCCCAGAGCTAGTGGCGCACTGCGAACTGCACCCAAAGCCAGCTGGGGCCTGGGTCGGGTGGTAGGCAGCTCTGTGTTTCCCGGAGCCAGTGGCGCAAGCTGCGCCCAGAACTGGCTGGGGCTGCGGTTGACAGGCTAACCCTGTGGCTCACTGTGCAGGTGGGCTAGAGAGGCCATGCTGGGCCTGAGCAGAGCGGTTGTAAATGCGGGGGGTCATAAGTCAGGTGGTCATAAGTTGTGGGTCGCCTGTATGTACATATGAAAAGTCCAGTAATAATACATAATGCTTCTCTAGCAGTTGTTTTTTGTGGATCTTAGGGCACATGGCAAACATTACTTTGTTTCACAGTACCCTCTCTGGTGAGTAAGTCGTCTCCACATTTTGCAGAGAGAAAACTGAAGTACAAAGAGTCTAATGCCATATTTTACAAAAGCTACTGGCCCCACTATTGTAAGTGTGCTAGCTTCACTGCCAGATGTTTCATATAAGTATCTGATTGAGGCACCATGTTTTACAGAGTGATCCACATATTTTGGAAGTTTGGTATTGCAGTTTTTTAACACATTAATCTTTAACATTGGAAGTCTGGGATTTAAAGTTTCCTTAAACTATTAATCAAAACCAGTTTACTTGTCTCATTCAGAGATGCATTAGTAAAGACAATCCAAGCAATTGAAAGAAAACTGCATAATCTACATGTCCTATTTTATCTGGCTCTATGGAACTATTAGACATTTAGCTTCATAATCTGTGCAAGTAAAACTACTAGTAAGATAAAAGTAGGTTGGAAGAGAAGCATCTGATCATGAGCTGCACAACTGGCAAAAAATATTTCTCTATAACGTCCTGTGCAATTTTCTCCTCTTAGTTGTGGGCTGTTTGTGTAATGCTGACATATGGAACTGAGCCTGAGTCCTCTGAAGCTTAGTGCATGAGATTCTACAGCTTGAGTTAAAAGCCAGCTGGTGCTCAGCTAAGGCCATAGAGCAATATCTCTGTCTGTGTCTGTCTCTGTCTCACTAGATGGAACAGTGAATGAACCACACCCAGAAGGTGTGTGAGTTACATTTACAGAGACGCAGTCAGCTTCTGCTGCATGGGGTAAACATCCCCGAATTCATCTAGTGAAAAAAAATCTAATTAGTATTCAAATAATGTATACATCAATGAAATTGCTCAGATGTGTGTTTGAATATTCTTTTTGGCTATGATGCATCTGTTCTTCTCACTTAGCCTGGCATAGTTTAGCATTGATTCTTAAAGAGCAAGTACCAGTGTGCTTGTTTAATTGTGAGCACTTGTTTAACCTGTCAAAGGATTCCAGTGCAAGATGGGGGAAATAATTACAGCATTGTAAATGTGTCCTGGTCTTGCTGGTACTCTACTGATAAAAATAGCTCTACCTCTAGGCATGCAGGAGGCACATCTTCAGAGGGTTATTAGGGATAAGCTCTTGGTGCCATTTTCACACACAGTTCAGGGTGGTATAGTGCCCTGAATAAATTTTCTAGACTCATTTACATTCAAGAGTAATTAAGCTTCACAAGGAATTGATTTTCAGGTGCCTGGTCTTTGTTGTGAGAGACAACTGAACAATTGTGAGAGAGATTTTAGCTAATAAATGTATCTGCATTTAAAAATCCTGCAAGATCTGTACAGTCTGCTACTGAATCTTTTAAACCTGTGCATTTATGATTACTAGCATTACCTGTCCTATTGAGATGGTAGACATACACATGGCCTCCTCCCTCCCCGCTGTTCCTGGGGTGGGGAGGCTAGGGCCCATTTGGGCCGCAGGGCCTCCTCCCTTCCTACTGTTCCCTACCCGCTACTCCCGGGGGGGGGGCGGTGTTGGGCGTGCGTCCTCTTCTCTTCCCACTGCTTTGGGGATGCTGGGGTGTGTATGCGCACACTCTTCCCTTCCCTATGGGGGGAGGGGTGCATGCATGCTTGCCACGCTGCTCCTCCTCCTCCTTCCTGGGGTGGGGCGCCTGCCTCCCCCTAGAAACTTCTCAAGTCTTCTCAAATGTTCTCTGTGACAGACACCTCTCCTTTTATAATAGTATATAGGTATTTAGAGAGTCAGGCTGAGTGGTCATGGGGCCCAGTGATGCTCTGTGCTGCCATGTGTGAAATAATTTTGATTTATTACAATATTTTTACAGCTATATGCGTGCTTAGTGTTTTGTATCTACAAGGCCACAATCTTCCTGCCCGGAACAATTTACAGGCAAAGCCTCCAGTCCTGCAAAAGCTCATGCACAAGCTTAGCTTTCCTCTCTTTGAGTAGTGAGACAACTCATTGCATAAAGCAGACATGCAAGTAGGGTTGCCAGATGGTTTAACCAAAAATACCGAACACCCCCTTACCCCCACAAAAAAAAGGGGGAAAACATTGAGGGAAAAAAGGGGGGGAAGCCAAAGTTATTGAGCAAAAGAAAAGGACCCCGACAGTTAAGACATTTTTTTTTTTTAAAAACCAGCATGCCCCTTTAAGAAAGGCCTTTGAGGCTTTTTGCTGGTGGCCATCTTGTTTCCCTGCTCCGAGCCAGAAGACAGCTCCACTGCAGAACCAGGTAAGCGGGGGGGAGAGGGGGCCTGGAGGGGGGCCCAGTTGCTGAGTGTGTGTAGGGTTTCCAGGTGTCCGGTATTTTCGCCTCCTGGCAGGGGAGAAAAAAATCAGAAAATACCGGACATTTTAGGTGTCTGGTATTTTCTGAATTTTTTTTCCGGACAGGACGTGAAAATACTGGACTGTCCAGGTCAACCGGGCCAATACCAAACACCTGGCAGCCCTACCCAGTCTGTACAGGATCAAAGTCTAAGGCCTGTGCTCTGCCCTCCACAGATAGACTCTTACCCCTTCAGAGTGTCGTAGGCTGTGTCTAAACTACATCCCTTTTCTTAAAAAAGGGATGTAAATTAGACACTTCGAAATTGCAAATGAAGCCGGGATTTAAATTTCCTGCGCTTCATTTGCATAATGGCAGCCGCGTTTTTTCCGAAACAGGGCTTTTCGAAAGAAAAACGTCTGTTTAGACGGGGATTGATCAAAAATAAAACCCTTTTTTGAAAGATCCTGTACTACTGAAAAAATGAGGAGTACAGGATCTTTCGAGAGAGGTTTTATTTTTGATCAATCCCTGTCTAAACAGCCATTTTTCTTTCGAAAAGCTCAGTTTTGGAAAAAAGCGGCCACCATTATGCAAATGAAACACGGGGAATTTAAATCCTGGCTTCATTTGCAATTTCGAAGTGTCTAATTTACATCCTTTTTCAAGAAAAGGGATGTCGTTTAGACACAGCCCCAGTGACTTCAGTGGGGCTCTGCACAGGCACCGGGAAGAACCTGTACAAAGAAGCTTCAAGGGTTGGCATCTAAGTTACATCATATTGCCATCTCTGACTGCTCGATAGACAGGTATCCTGAGTTCAGAAGCACTGTGGAGGCAACAGAGTAAGGCCAACATTTGAAAAGTGACCACTGATTTCAGGTACTTCTGTTTCTAGGTGTCCAACCTGAGATGACTTTGTTTTCTTTTAAATTAGATTGATGTGATATGGCTAATAGATTACTTTATTACGTTAAGACAAGTTTATACAGAGACTTAAATACGCTTTACATTCTCTTTAACATCACATATGAGACAAGATAAGTAGGAAGGGGGCTCATTCCAATTGCCTACACTCTTGTAGACTCAGAACTATACAGAGTGGCCAGCACCACCCACAATTCCTAGAGCAAGAAAAATTGGTGATATGCAATAGGAACAATCTATTTTTCATCCTTGAAACCTACTGATATAATCAAAGAATAGGCTCTGCAGACTCTACCCTGCCCGCCCCAAACAATGTCAAAATAGGAGAAGTTTGTTGGGAGCCCCAATATACGAGCATGGCACAAATGGGGCAGTAGTGCTGGTAAAGTCATGCAGAGCAGGATAGCCTGTGGTGCGTATGATATGACAAACCCATGAGAGGGTTTAGAGAGGGTCATGACATTTGTGTCATTGTAGCATATGAAAAGGGCAGCAGACTTGCAGGTCTCCCCTCTTTAAAAAACAGGCAACCAGCCAGGCCCATGAAACTTAAGTCAATGTGTACAGAATCGTGAATAATCGGGACAAATCATGACAGCCAAAGCACTCATCTTTCCTTTCCTCCCTGTTCTCCTCCCTCTCCCCTCCCCCTCCCCACTGTGCAGAAAGGAGCAACTTTGCCCTATGCATTTGTAGCCTTTCCCTGGTTTTGTCTGTCAGTGAGGAAGGAAGAATAGAAGGTGGTGATCCTATTTCTCTGGAAAAGTGTCCTGTAACAAGGAATTCATAATAGAATCTCCCATCCTGAGAAAATTTCATGAAATGAAATGTTTACACTAGTACTAGTCTAGCAAATTGGTAATCCTTACAAACCTGAATAAAATGAACCCGCTAGGAAGCCAGATCTGGATTATTCAGACAGAACAAGGCACATAGTGAACTAAAACCCTGCTACTGGAGATCTTAGAGGTGGTAATACTGCAGGCATGAGGGTTTTAAACATGCATCAGAAGTCTGGATGTGTAAAGCTGGATTTTTATATAGATTGGCCAAAGCAATCAGACCATACAAAGTATAAGCTTTGTTGCTGTAAATAGCTATATCTCCACTTTCTTGTGTTTTTTTTTTTTTTTTTTTTAACAAAGCAAAGAATTATACCCTCAGAGCCAGTTAGCTGACCTAGAATGCCATGAATTGTATGACAATAAAAGATTTTTTCCGAGCATTTTACTTTTAGAGGGAGACTTACACACTGGAAGCTGCAGTGATATAAGAAGCATAGAGATAAAGAAATCTATTGGATATTTCCTGAAAGATCTGAATCCAAATAAATGTGTTTTAAACCCAAATCTTCCTTGTAACACAACCCCCCACCCCCAAAATATCATATTTTGTTTAGAGTGATGATCCTAATCTTAAACTAAATTAAATCCTATCTCCAAGGACCCATAATCTATTTATGATGTATAAAGTTGGGTCCCATTTGGTTAGCTAGCCTCATGACTGATTATTACTGTTACCACTGGGTTATTTGCTGTTCTAGAGAGCGGAGGGGGTTGTAGTGAAGTGATAGAATGCTTATTGCTTCAACAGATAGCAGTTACTCTACTTGTCTTCAGCAGTATGAATGCACATATGGTTTGTCTTTAAACATACTGTATTAAACTATTAATAGTTCTGTTGCTGAAAAATAAAATGTATTTATCAAGAGATGTTAATTTTGCTGAACTGTCAAGATTTTCCTTGCATTCACTGGTAACTGCTTATGACAGAATAGCAATAGAAGGAGACTGCTGTGTTAAAACTGGTATTTTAAAACCATCCTGCTTTGTTACAACCATCAGGTTGTTAAAACTGAAAGTATTAAAAAATAGCCAGTTTATTTTTGTGTTATCTAATATCTTCGACATTTCACCAACATGGGCAATGAAATTGGTCAGTTTTCTGTTTCCTACAGTCTGTTTCTGGTCAATTTAACTTCAAGCCTTTTCTGCATCAGCAGCAATGTCTGAGCTGTAAGCTTTGGGGTGTGGTTTTTTTTATTTTTAAGCAATGTATGGGGATTTTTTTAAAATATAAAAATGGTCCATGTCTGACCCAGGAGTCTCTTTAAAAAAGAATTTCTCCTTTGCCCTTCCTGTTCTACTCTGCCCCTGTGCAGTACAATTATACGGCCCAACCCTTACACACACAAGTAAATTTCACAAGATCAGAGTGATGGGCAAGAGGAGGAGGGCACAAAAAGCTTCCTTCCCTTTAGTGCAGGGATGGGGAACTGAAGGTCCGGTGGCCGGATGAGGCCACAGGCTTGCTTGGCTCCAGCCCCCAAAGATCAGTGCTCCCCACAGCATTGGGGAGCCCCTGCTGGCGCTCCAGGCTCCCCCACTCTGCTGCAGGGCCAGAGGACACAAAATCTACTAGGCTGCCCCCTCCCCCGCGAGGCTCTAATATGTAGGGGAATGTCTTTCTCCTTTTTAGTTGGGGGCCACATCAATGAGGATTTGGGGTTTTTTTGCTTCTCACTTTCCTGGCCGATTTTTCTGTGAGTCAGTGGCCCCCAACACAAAAAGGGTTCCCCATCCCTGCCTTAGTGCAACCCAGAAGGGGGCAGGGCTGAGGCAGTGTCCTTACTTGGTACCTCCATACTTGCTGGCAAGTAAGCTACACCCCACAGTGGAGCATAACAGTGGGCACCCAGACTGTTTGCCTTAGTGTTCCAGGACGCTTATTGTCCCACGGGAGCAGGCAGTGTAGGTTCACTCTGTTTCACAATGTTGTAATCTAGCTCAAAAGCATTCCCATTGACTTCAGTAAGACTGTTTTAAGGGTCCGTCCATTCATTCTTTATTTCTGGCCTAATAAACTTTCGTCCCTTCAGTTCTGTTTCTAGAACGTCATAAGATCTTCTTCGAGTGATAGTCCGTTTTGTATTCCATTGAGGGTTATGAATGTACATCATACATCTGGAAGCTTCAGTGGGGTAGCTGAGTTAGCTGTAACAGGAAAAATTTAAAAAACAACAAATAGTCTAGTAGCACCTTAAAGACTAACAAAACATGTAGATGGTGTCATGAGCTTTCGTAGGCACAGCCCACTTCTTCAGATGAGTGGAGTGTTGGAAGTCCAGATCTAAGAATAAATAAGGGGAGAAGGGAGGGGGGGAAGGAAGAAAAAGAGACAATGAGTAGATAAACTTCAGAGAGAGATCCGAGTTAGTCTGTAAGGCTTTGTCTATACTGCAGGGTTTTTGCGCAAGAAGCCTTTTGCAGAAGAGATCTTCCGCAAAAACTTCTTGCGGAAAAGCGCGTGCAGACCTCAAAGCGCATCGCAAAAGCACGTCCACACTTCATGGACACTCTTGCACAAGAAAGCTCTGATGGCCATTCATAGAATGGCCATCAGAGCACCTGTGCTTTTTCCGAGAGGGGGTTCTTGCACAAAATCCCCTCCGGAGTGTCCACACCTGCCTTTCGCGCTACAGCTCTTGCACAAAAAAGGAGTTATTCCTTGTGGGGAGAGGAATAATTCTACCACCAAAAGCCCTCTGTTCTGTCGCTTTTCTTGCGCAAAAGCTCACTTGGGGTGTGGATGCTCTACCGGTTTTTGCACAAAAACAGACATTTTTGCACAAAAACCTTGTAGTATAGAGATAGCCTAACAGACAGACAATTTGATAAGTGTCTGTTGGTACACGCATGTACCATGGCTTGCCTTGAGCTTCTCTCTGAGGTGATAAAGGGTGGGACAGACCAACTATGTCTGCAGTTCCTTGTCACCGCTGCATGGTGTGCAGCAGAACTTTCAGTGTCCTCATCTCATGCACTTTTAATTATATAATTGTAAATCTTTGAGAGTTTTGTAGTATTTTTACCAGTTTTATTGTAAAATTATGGTAGGCTTTAGTGTTTAGTATAGATATAGATCAAAGAGGTCATTTCTCTTCAATCCCCCCCCGCCCCCCCCCCCCCCACACACACACTCTCTGTAACCATCTGCAGGCCCAGGAATGTCACATCATGTTTGGGGATGGTATCTGCCAGTCCTTCCACAGATGTACCTGAGAGAGCCAAACTCTCTGCCTCCAGAGGCACCTCATGGCACTCAGCATGAGGCTTCACTTAGAGGGGACACATATCAGTCTGAAACTGCTGATACTGATGAACCATCCCTATTGACCCTCTGCAGGGGTGGGTTTGAGGGAAGAGGTGAAGTCAGGGAGGGTTTGGGGGAGGGGTGGGGCAGAGGTGGGGCAGAACCTCTGGGTGTGTTTGTGTGCCCTGGGCCCTGCACTTTGGGCATGGGGTGGTGGTTGCCCCAAGGCCCGCACCCCTCTAGGGATGGCCCTGCCCACACCCAAGGGCACTTCCTTGCTACTGGGTCTCTGTGCTATGTGTTACTGTTATTTCCAAGCCTCTGTTCAAAGACCACAAGGTAGAACCCCTCCCCCTGGACCATGAGACTCTTAAAATATCATTAGATTTAAAAAAAAAAATCACACATTTTTGGTCTGAATTACTACTTTTTTTTTTAATTGTGAGAGAAAACTCTCCCTCTTATGATCTGTATGAGATTAATGTAACTTGAAAATTCAACCTGAATTGCATTACACAGAAGTGGGGCCTCCTCTCTGTCAGTGTGTCAAAGCATAGCTTCAGGGCAGCCCTGCAAGTGGCCCCTAAGTTTCCCTCTTGATTTCTCAAACTCAGGACAGCCTTCAGAGTATAGGAGTGCCCATTTTTGCAGCATTAATTTATTACCAAAAGTCCCCTTACCATAAACCAGAATCACCCCAGCACAGTACAAATAGGCTTTAGTTCTCAACAGTTCAACTCCAGCTACAACTCCAGTGTCTCTCGCCATGCCTCACCCCTGCTGCTGTAGCTGGGGGACACAGAGTATAGAGTTTGAGATCAGAAGGGACCACCAGACTACCTAGTATTACCTTTTGTATTTCACAAGCCACCCAGGACCTATACACTAAAGCCAACAATCAAAAGAGACCAGAGTATCACAGCCCACAGCACACCAGACTATTATACACATAGGTTGCGAACAATGTCACCAGTGCTCAAGGTCTCCTCGAAGGCAGGGAAATGATAGATAGTTCTGCCAAGTGATCTGCCCCCACACAGTGTAGAGGAAGGTGAAAATCCCTTTAGGTACCTGCCAATCTGACCTGAGGGGAAAATGCCTTCCCAACTCCACATATGGCAACAGCTACACCTGAGCATATGAGCAAGAGCCACACATTTGAGAGACAGAATGCTCCATGACTCCGCAGAGCCCTCCCCCTCCCTATGCCAGGTCCCATCTCCAGCCCTTGGCCTGGTATTTCTCTGTTCAGTTTCCCTTCCCTGTTCGAGTTTCAGCTCTCGTGTGGAGACATCTTTGGATTCACCTCATCATCATTCCCCAGCCTTCAGCCTGCTCTGGCCCTCTGGCATCATCTGTCTGGCTCAGATTGAGCAGAAATCACTCTCTACTGCTCTGTCTTCAGTCTTTCCAGCTGTCTCTGGCTGCAGCTCTCTGGCCTGGGAAAATTTGCAGGTGACCTCCTGACTGCCTTCCTGCCTTCTGCTTTTACCAATCAGATCTGACTTCACTGCTCAGGTAGGGAACTCTGACCACTCACCTTCAGTGGGATACCCCCCTAAAGCACTCCATCCAGCTCTGGTCTTCCTCTGAGCTCTCAGGCCTCTCTCCTTTTGTAAATTCTGAGTTAAAAATTCTTCTTCCACGTTCTGTCTCTCAGAGTTTTGGACTTTCATGCATAACACCCAAGGGCAGCCCCACCCTCTTCATTTTACCAAACTGAGGCGCACCTGAACTGGAACAGGAGAGCTGAGACCAATTTCAGTTAAGGGGCCACCTACCCTGTTACAGGCAGCAAGGTCTTATAATTCTCAGTATCCCAACACGTGACTGATGACCTATTTTATCCCAGCTATTTCTCTCCTGAACTTGTAGTTTATTAAAAAAAAAAACAACCCGCAGACATTTTACTGAGGTGTTTCTAGGTCTCTCACTGGCTCCTAGACAAGTTTACTTCTCCAGTAACCTTTCTTTTCTTCTTGTTCAATATGTTTATATTGGTTGCTAAGCAAATCACTTTCTAGCTGCATGTTTAACAAGAATGAAAGCGCTAATATAAAGTTAGGAGGTGCCAGATAGCAGCATGGTATTTTTTTTTTGTTAAACTATAAATAAGGGACTAAAATAATGATAGCTACTACTTCCTGGGATGGAATTTTTCTCCATGAAGTACTTGGGATTCTGATATATACTGTGTTTTATGTTGTGTCTTTATTTCCATTAACATTTGAAAATGTTTGCACAGACAGGAAGACATTTCAGCAGCAGAAATGTAAGTGGTGTGTGTGTGTGTGTGTGTGTGTGTGTGTGTTTATTATTATGAAATAGATGTTTCTGAAAGCTTTAATCTTTTCTTCCAATCTGTTCTCTTTCAAATCTTGTCTGCAATTATGCAAAGTCAAATTTAACTTCATCATATTAACCTTTTTTTTTAACATTAAAAGCACCATTTTTACCCAGTATCAGGTAAATAATGTTTTATTGACAAGTTGTGTTATGTTCCAGAACTACCAAATCTGAAGCAGTGTGTACACACTCATTTCCGTATGAAAATATGTAAAGAGGAGTTCAGTTTGATTAAACTGTTTTCATTTGAGACTATAAAATTGATACAGGACATATATCTTGGTGTCAGGAGGAAAGTTATTGCTTGGTCCTTCGGTTCTAACTCAGATTAATCTGCCCACTGAAGTCCAACTAGAGTTCTGCTTAGAAACTACTGGATTGTGCCCTAAAACAGGAAAAATGTGGATGAGTATCATGAGTAGAGGTGGGGGGAAAACTGCCTTTGAAAGGTAGTTGTAAAAACATGAAAATATGCTCCAGAGAATAACCTGCATGGTCAGGAAGCTGGGCTAGATGATACAATACCTCTAACCGGTTCTCATTGTCATTACTGTAGGAAACAGTGGTCCCACATTTAATTTGGATGTTTTTTTAAATGCTCCAGAATTCTGAATTTTCCATACAATTGTTGTTTATAGAGCTAGTGTTTGTGCACAGGGAAAACATCTTTTCCTGTTGTCATACACTGTGCGTATGTCTACACTGCATCCAAAAGATTACAGGTGTCCTGGGACAACTAGCCCTGGTTCATAGGGCTTGCTCAGGCTTGGGCTGGAGTCCAAGCAGTAGGACTCCATGAGGTAGGAAGAGTCCCAGAACTCAGGTTGCAACCTGAGCCCAAATGTCTACCCTCGCAATTAAACAGCACCTTAGCCCAAGATGGCTGGTATGGGCCAGTATCTCACTGAAGTTTAGACATATCCTGTCTCTACACTGAGGGTGAGGCAATTGCCTGTTTACTATACTGGTATAGCCAAATCCACAGAGGTCAATGTAATGCAGGCCTGCACAACATACAGCCCGCGAGTCGCATGCGGCCCACAGGGGCTCAGTCTGTGGCCCGTGACGACTACAGGCGGCACGGCCCCATCCGATCCTCAGCCGGGTGGAGGAATGGAGCGCCCCTGGGGAGGAGGAAGTGTGGTGATTCTCGCTGCTGGGCTGCCTGCGTGCAGCTCCAGTGCGAGGAGGCGGGGTGCGAACCAGAGGGCAGGACGCCGGCAGACGCCAGGACACTGGCATGACATCATGTCGTGACATCACGGCCGGTGACTGCCGGATTCAAAAAGGCTCCAGCAGCCCCGCAAAGTGGAAGGCAGAAGCCAGGTAGGGGAGGGGAAGGGGCTTGTGCTGAAGGGAGGGGGTCAGGTCAGGAGAAAGGGGAAGGCACCAAGGGACAGGGTGCAGGAGAGACAAATGCCAGGGGGCCAAGTGGAGACAATGAGGAAAAGGGCAGGAGGGGAGGTGTCAGTGGCAGGGGGGACAGGGTGATGCTGGGAGAGGAGAGGTTAAGGGCATTGGGAGCCGTATGTTGTGCAGGCCTGATTTGATTGAAAAATTCTTAATAAAGTATCACCCCCCCCCCCAACCTACCCTTGCAGCTAGGGTTGCCAGGTGTCTGGTTTTCTACTGGACAATCCGGTATTTGCGCTCTCTGCCCGGTTAAAAAAATTTGGAAAATATTGGACATGTGCAATGTCAGGTATTTTCTGAATTTCCGGCTGGGCACTGGACGGAAGCCTGGTGGTGCCTCCTGTGGTTGCGTACTGAAGCCGGGTGATGCGGGGTTTTTTTGTATGCCCCACACGTGTGGGTGTTTTGTTTTGTTTGTTTGATAAAAATTTTTAGCCCGTGTGTTTGGTATTTTTGGGGAGAGCATCTGGCAACCCTACTTGCGGCCCGCAGCTGTTTTCTTTGGAGTAATATGGCCCTTGCCGCTTTCCGAGTTGTGCAGGCCTGATGTAATGCACTGGCCTTTAGGTTGCAAGATCCTTGAGACAAGAACTGTTATTTTCTAACCCAGTAGGGCCTCAAACTGGTTTCAGGAGGTTGCGAGCTACTACGCTGTAAATGCTAAATAACACATTACAATAACCTGAAAAGTTTGGATTAAAATCACATATTTCATCATTTTTTAAAAGAAGCCTGGTTTCCTATGAAACTACTTTCTGCCAGTTAGACACAGCACTGCTTTTTGGGGACAAAGTATGGTCACACTACTGTGGAGGGAGCTCCCACAGGTAAAGGGAGGCAGGTGCACATAAGCTGCACCATATTTTAGAATGGTGCATAGTGCTCCCACCCTGTGCACCTTGTCAACACTGTGAGGCACTGGGGGAAGGTGCATGGCTGTGGCCTGTCTCCTTCTTGCTCTCTTTTGGGGTGATATACACTTCAGGGGGATACGTGGACAGAGCAGGCCTTGAACTCCAGTCTTGCCACCAGCAATATTTCCACTGTGCTCTCTGCTTCTTTTCCTGTCCTGATCTCCAAAACAAACACCCGTCACAATTTGGCCCACATTACTACCTAGTACTGTACATAAAGGTAACCATGGATGGTTACATGGTTTTGTCTGTTGCATCACTAATAATACAACTCTAAAGTTTAATACCTAATAGAAAGGGAGCTTTCTCGCTGCTAGTTAAATTCTGATTTTTTCTAGATTAAATAGGAGCATACTTGAGACTGGCTGAAATTGGGAAACCAGTTAAATGCCATGAAATTATTCTTTTTGAAAGTTAAATTGGGACTAGACACAAAGGGTTTATTGATACCCCCTTCCTCCTGCCAATTGTAATGTCTGCCTCAAAACTCAAATTACGCTGCACTGCATACAACCAGGTGGCAATGTGGTAGTTTTTATTTTGCAGCAACAATGGGTGGGTCAAAAAGAGGTTCACTTCCGCCTGTTTTTTATTTATGGGCAGGCTTGCCAATCCCAGTGATTGAAAGACGGGTTGGAAATATACTGATAACAACCTCCCTCACAGAGGGCCACAATTTGTCAGTAGCCATCCTGCTCTGCCCAAACATGTGACTGCACATTTTTGTGTGAGCTTCCTGTTGACCTGAGTTATAGATATGAAAGCAAGCCAGATACAGAATTTAGAATGAAGGAAACATAAATATCCATATTTTTGTTCAGTGATGTTTCTCTGTTATAACAAGGAAAAATGTAGACACTGTTGCAGTCACATCTAGCTCTCTCTCCTGAAATATGCTAGTTAATCAGTATATGCAAAGAGTTGCAATTGTTTTGCTTAGTAAGCATCGCCCTATACT
The DNA here is from genome assembly GCA_032595735.1 of Pelochelys cantorii. NCBI lineage: Eukaryota > Metazoa > Chordata > Testudines > Trionychidae > Pelochelys > Pelochelys cantorii. The sequence goes on from CM064326.1 coordinate 49,145,489, forward strand.
TACCTTCATTAAAATACATCTGTCATCATGTTGCCCAATCACCTGCTTTGATTAGATCCTTCTGGAATTCCTCACAACCCTCAGTAGTTTCTCTAGCCTAAATAATTTTGTGTCCTCAGCAGATTTCACTATCTTGCTACTTACCTCATTCTCAAGATTATTACACATAAGTGAAATAGCACTGTTATAAAGAGCACCCAAATATTCACCCTGACAAGAGATCCTTTTGTTCTTTTCGGTGTTTCTTTGTTCTATTTTTAATCCATTTTCCCTGCATAATTACAAAATGTTATTTCTATTTTCTTCTGTGCAACCTCCTTAACTGCTTTCTGTAAATCCTAATAAACTGTTTGCATTATATCTCTTCGTCCACATAAAGAGTTCTACCAGATATTTTGCAGGTTTGTTACATATCCAGTTACATATAGCCAATTGAAACAAAAAACAGGACTATGTAGCACTTTAAAGAAAGTGCTACATAGTCCTGTTTTTTGTTTCAGCTACACCAGACTAAAACGGCTGCATCTCTATCACTATATAGCCAATTGGTTTATTAATTTGTCTTTAATGAGCCTATTGATGTATAGATGATCACATCTATTTTCTAGCACTAAGCAGCCATTTAAGAATAGAATGTTCAAAAATAGAAAGCATATTCTCATCAGTACACTTTGGCGTATATGTATTAGAAATACAAAAACACAATGACAATTCTTGCTAGCACATTTTGCTGCATGTATAGGGCATATCTGTGGACTGTTTCCAATTACATGAGCGTAAAAGATTCTTAGTTGCAAAGCTGCCTAGATATCTCTGTTCCTTTCAGGAGTGTTTTCAGTTTGTCTTCCAGTCATTATATGGTCTTTGTTTTTGTGTGCTCTGATAACTATATATTGACAAGACTGGTGATAGACTTTGCCAGGTCCTGGGCAAGTGGGCAGAGGCTTGGCTCTGAGCCCCTGGAAGGGGCGGGACAGTTGGCTAGCTGCTCCCAGAGCCCTCAGCGCTGCGAGGCCAGGCCAGGCCAAGCCAGTGTTCCTGGCCAGGCCTGTAGTAGGCCAAGCTGTTGTAAAAAGCCTGTATAAAGTTAGCAATTGGTGGTGAGGACTTGATCACAAATGAAGAGCATGAGTGTTGCACCAGCCTGAAGTGTCCCTACATCTCTGAGGAGAGGGGGAGAAGGTCTGAATCCAGAGGGTCACGATGTGGACCCTGTTATAGTTTTATTAGCAAAGCCAGTAAGAAAGTAAAGTCTAACTCGCTGCAAAATGAAGGACAACTTGTCAGTAAAAGAAATATATAGCAAAAGATAGCCTTTTCTTCTGCTACTGCAAGGAAATGATGATCTCACCAATGACGGCAAGTCTAATGGGGTTTCTCCCACAAACAGTGGATTGTGTGTCTAAAGAGGACATTTCCACCTCTAAACTATATGGTAGCATAGTCCGTGAAGTGTAAATAAGGTGTATTACTTTATTGTATTCAGTTATCACAAGGGTGAAGGTAAATTATTCTCCCCGGTTAGCTACAGGAGGCCCTCGCTTTACAATGGCCCAATTTCCACACACACACACCCCCCTCGCACTTACAACCTTTTCCATAAGTGCAGAAGGGGATGAAATCCCCCGACTTACGTCCTTGGCCCCGCATTTACGACAGCGTATGATGCCTGTTGTAAATGCGGGCTCGAGTTATGACACCCCCAACTTGCGACGCTATCCCAGGAGCCGATTGCATCACAAGTCAGGGGCAGCCTGTACTTTGTTGCCTTCTTAGGCTTTTATGTGATCAAGTCTAATGCAGTTGAATATTTCAGGCAAGTAGGGCTGACTGTTAGAACAAATTCAGCCTTCCTTTTCTCAGTCTAGGGGAAGAGTGCTGTCTCTCTCCCACGCATAGGGTACGGCTAGACTGCGAGGATCTATCGGAAAAAGATACGCAAAATATGCTCCACATTTTGTGTATCTTTGCTGATATTTTGTCAGAAGAGGCTTTTCTGAAATTTGGCTCATCTAGACTGGGCCAAATTTCGGAAAAAAACCCTCTTCCAAAAGCCCCCTTCTTCCTCATGGAACGAGGAATACAGGGGCTTCTGAAAGAGCGCGTTTGCTCTTCCACACAAAAAAAAAGCGGAAGAGCAAATGAGTTCCCTGGATGTGGTGGAGTTTTTTCAGGATACCTCTGGTATCCCGGAACCACCCCACAGTCTAGCTGTACCCATAGTGGCAGTAGGTGGTATTTTTGTATTACTGCTTTGAAGTGGCATCCAGGGGCCCCACTCAGAAATGGAGCCCCACTGTACCAGGCATTTTGTAGTCACAAACGTAGATTCAGACCCAAAGACTATAAAATGTTAAAATACTTGCAATAGAGTTCTCAGCAGGGCAGGTTACCTGGTGGTTAGCACCTTCTGGCAGGAAGAGCCTTCATTTCAGTTCAAAACTCCTGTATGTGGTTTATCTTCATCTTGGGGATTTCAACATCTGCACTGCCCTGATTAGAAGCATTGGGAAGAAATGAGATTTATGCCCCTCCAGTAACAAAGACAGTTGGTAAGGGAGCCCAGGCCTTCTCACTCCACTGGGTTCTGATTCAACATCCTCACCTCTTCTAACTAAGGGAGCTGGGGGATGAAAATGAGGTTTATGCCTATCCTGCAGCAGGGCAGTTGGTGGGGGGGAGGGGTCATGCATTTTAAAGTGACCAGAGATGCCTCCCTGGATCACTTCCTACCATCTGTCTACCTCTCTGGCTCCAAGTCCAGTATAAGATAGTAAAAGAAAAGATAAGTAAATGTTCAGCCCCAGCTAGGCTCAGCAGATAGCCCTTCTTCCTCACAGGGATGTTTCTTTGGAACCCTGGTTCAGGAATCTTCAGGGCACATCCGTCTTCCTCCTCCCTTTTAAGCTTCCTTTCCAGTTGGAGCATGCTCTGCTGGCCCAAAGGGATGGGAGCATTCCTCTGGGCTCCGTCTTCTGGCTCTCTAAATACCTTTGAGGAGCAGTAGGGGCTGACCAGAGTTTCCTCCTGGGTGTCCCCTTCTGGATTCCTAATTTTGAACCTGTGGCCCTTACTTACCAATGCTGTTTGCCAGTACTTGTTCCCTGACCTCGCTTGAGCTCTGGGTTTGGTAGCTCTTTCCCTTAGCCTGTGGTGGGTGGGGCCTTCAGGTGCACCAGAACTCAATGGATTTGTAGGGGTGAGGCTATGTGGGTCCAGTATTCACCTTTAACCCCTTCATGCCCCCATATGAAATTTGTACAGTCCATCACAGCTTACAATTCCAAACATGAATTTAGCAGCTAATCTAGAAAATTAAATTTTAAATGCTTCAAACAGAAATTCTGTTTGAGTCATATTGATTATATACATAGTTCAGAAATAGTGTAGTATATAGGCATCACCTTTGTTTACAATTAATGACTCATAGTGTATTGATGCTGATGTGTCTGTCGTATTATTCTAGATATTACTATGTGGATCAAACTAAATTTGACATTTCCTTGCTTTGCACAAAAGTTGTTAATGCTAAAGTAGTAAATGCAAGAGGCTGGTTTCATAGATGGATGTAAAAGCAAATATCTACACAGATATCAACTGTGTATCCCAATCCTAAGTTTCCATATAATGTATTTAATTCCTGGGTCTTTCCTAAAATTGCTTGTTTTCATTTGAAGCATAAGATATCTAGGAAGTGCTCAGTAGGACCCAATCTATGATGACCAAACTTCCTTGTACATGCAGATAATTGGAATTTTATAGTAAAGTTCCTTATAAAAAATGACAGAGGGTAGAGTACATAATGGTGCCATTTGTGTGCCACAGAGCAACAGGTCATACAGAAGTGATAAATGAAATTATAATCAAGGAGGCTCCATACTGCGTTGGGGATTAGGGCCACGCTGTGGAACATGCATATACAGTATGGCAAGTCAAAAGGAATTGCCTTGAACGTGAGCAAACAGTACCTGACCTATACACACATTGCTTTGGCACAGCATAGATAGGACCGAATAAGCAGGGGAGGAGATTTCAAACCTCTCACGTAGTATAGGTCATCTCTTTGATCTGTGTCTACTTTTACTTTGAGAGATTAATTCCAATTCAATCCCCTGCCTACCATCTGTAAAAAGGCTAAAGCATTAGATTGCATGCCAAGTCAGGAGGACGGAAAAGCAAACTCAAATCAAAACATATAACTGTATTGAGGCAATAAAACTGGACAAAGCATTTCCTCTGAGAACAGAGGACTTCTGACTGCATCACTGCTGACATGGTGCCTTTCGCCATCATAGCATTGTACAAAGTATTGATTTTGTTTCCTTCGGATAACAAGGCTAACACTCAGAACGATACTTCATCAGCTTTCATTTCTTTGTTTTCCCCTTTTTGATACCAAACCACATACCCCTCTATTGGGTACTTGGTCAGTGGTTCACAATATTAAATGTAATAAATTATATCAATAGGTTTTTGTGTGCATAGATCTTGAAACCCAACCATCTCCTCTTCCTTTTCCTTCGCTTAAGGGGTTTGTTGGTTTCCTCTGGGCTTCACTCAGTTCATTTACAAAGACAGGATTATTTCCTTATTGCTTTGAGAGGCATTACTATGAGTAGTAAGAAAACTGCATGTTTGTGACTCTGCTGCCTTCACAGCCAAACAGACACAGGACTAACAGAAAAAGAACTAAAATATTGCTAGGATGTAGACTGCATGGAAATACAAATATTCAGTGTTTGGTGATTCACTGAGAGACAAGAACAATTGAAGACTTTTTAGGACTAACACAAAATATAACTCATTTGCAGAGATGGGCAAGAATTGGATTTTCCCTCCTGTAACAAATGTCCACATCAGAGTCATTCTGAATTGAAACAAAATTAAAATCTCAATTTTTTTTTGGCAGGGAGGAAAGGCAAAATAGTTTGGGGCTGTTCTCAATGTGCCAGCAGCCTACCTTCTGATTTGCTTGCCAGGTGAGGAGTGAGGTGGCCCAGAAAATATGGAAGCCCCGTTTCCCCACTAGGCAGCCAGCCAGGGGTCTTACCAGCTGCTCAACTCCTTACATATGCTAGAGATTCAGACAGCTTAGAAAACCAGTCACCTGAAGAGCCTGAGAGATGGCTGTTCATGGAGCCAGCAAGCCTAGAGCTGGCTGCCCACCAAGTGAGCAGTGGGGGAGCGTGCCTCCCCTTGACCCTACCAGACAGGATGCTGAAGGGCCAGAAAGTTTGGGGGCCTGGCAAGTGAATGTGCTGGCAGAAAACCAGGCAAAAGAATGATTGGCTGCTTGCTTGATTCTGTCAAGAAATTTGACAGAATCAACCCATTCCCACTGAGTTTTGATTTTTGTGGAATCAGCAATTACTGATGGAAAGCTCTTCTGTCAGAAGACTTGTGTCCAGTTCTAGTCATTTGTGTCATGCAGAAATCTAACAGCAACTTTCATATGGCTGGTTTAGCACAGCTATTAACGTTGATCCCTGTCATAGAATCATAGAACAGTAGAACTGGAAGGGATCTCAAGAGGTCATCGAGTCCAGTCCCCCCCTGCCCTCACGTCAGGACCAAACACTGTCTAGACCATCCCTGATAGATGTCTATTTAACCTGCTCTTAAATATCTCCAGAGATGGAGATTCCACAGCCTCCCTAGGCAACTTATTCCAGTGTTTAACCACCCTGAGAATTAGGGTATGTCTATACTTGCTCCCTAGTTTGAGCTAGGGATAGGGATGCAAATGTAGCCGACCAAAATTGCTAATGAAGCGGGAATTTAAATATCCTGCGCTTCATTAGCATAATCTCGCCCATGTGTTATTCCGCTTGCCAGCTGATTCGAACCAGGAAGTGTGCTCTGGGACGTGTTAGTTCAAATCAAACCCCTTGGTTCGAACTAACGTTACTCCTCATTTTTTGGGAATACTACTCATTTGAAGAGTAACGTTAGTTCGAACCAAGGGGTTTGATTTGAACTAACACGTCCCAGAGCGCACTTCCTGGTTTGAATCAGCTGGTGAGCGGAATAACACGCAGGTGAGATTATGCTAATGAAGCGTGGGATATTTAAATACCCGTTTCATTAGCAATTTCGGTCAGCTACATTTACATCCCTAGCTTGAACTAAGGAGCAAGTGTAGACATACCCTTAGGAAGTTTTTCCTAATGTCCAGACTAAACTGCAGCAAAGGAGGTTTAAGCCCATTGCTTCTTGTCCTATCCTCCGAGGCCAAAGAGAACAATTTGTCTCCCTCCTTGTGACACCCTTTTAGATACTTGAAAACCGCTATCATGTCCCCTCTCAGTTTTCCTCTTTCCAGACTAAACAAGCCCAATTCTTTCAGTCTTCCCTCATAGGTCATGTTCTCTAGACCTTTAATCATTCTTGTTGCTCTTCTCTGGACCTTTTCCAAACGCTCCACATCTTTCTTGAAATGTGGTGCCCAGAACTAGACACAATACTCCAAATGAGGCCTAATTAGCACAGAGTAGAGTGGAAGAATGACTTCTTGTGTCTTGCTCACAACACTCTTGTTAATGCATCCCAGATCCATTTCTGCAGTACTCCTACCTAGACAGTCGCTTCCCATTCTGTATGTGTGAAACTGATTGTTCCTTCCTAAGTAGAGTACTTTGCATTTGTCCTGTTGAAGTCCTAACTGTAATTGTTTTTCTGCTGGAAGAAAGGTCATAAAGGCCAGACCAATGATCTACCCAGCCCACTATCTTGTCTTCTGACAGTGGCTAGTGGCAGGTGATTCAGTGGAAATAAACAGAACAGGCCAAAGATTGCATGATCCATCCCTTGTGATTCAATCTCAACTTCATGACAGTCAGAAGCTTAGGGACACTCCGGACATTGGGTTGCAACCCTGACCATCTTTATAGACACTGATAGACTTATTCTCCATGAACTTATCTAATTATTTTAGTGATGCTTTTGGCCATCACATCCCCCGACAATAAGTTCAATGCGTTGACTTTGCATTTCTGTGAAGAAGTACTTCCTTTTGTTTGGGTAAGCCTACTGCCTATTAATTCAATATGTAGGTGTACTATGGATTTATAAAGTGGTGTATTTTCTATTTTACTATGTATGCCTTTCCAAATGGCTTCTAATATTATTAGCTTTTTTGACTGCTGCTGCACATTGGGCAGATGTTTTCAGAGAACTATCCACAATGACTCCAAGACTTTTCTTTTTAAAGTAGCAACAGCTCATCATTTTGTATGTATAGCTGGGATTATGTTTTCCAGTGTGTGTTACTTTGCACTTATCAACATTGAATTTCATCTGCCATTTTGTTGTCCAATTTTGAAAGTCTCTTCTAAATCAGTGGTTCTCAAACTTTTTGGCTCATGGCCCACCCTGCTCAATGCAGACCTTTCTAGGGACCACCAGCCAACCACCCATCATGACGAAATGCATGCAGGAGGTGGTAAGGGGACAGGGTCTGGCCACGAGGTAGGGTTCAGGAGTGAATTGAGAGTGGGGAGTCTGGAAGGAAGAGAGGGTGCAAGAGTGGGGTCAGAGGGAGGAGTCTGTGCATGAGGGGGATGATAGTGCTTACCACCTCCTGCTGCTCCATTGACTGTAGTTCCAGCCAATGGGAGTAGTGGGGAAAGCCTCCAAGTGATTGGTTTCCTGTGCTGCTGTTATCTAACCTGCTCTTGAAAATCTCCAATGATGGAGATTCCACAAACTCCCTAGGCAATTTATTCCAGTGCTTAACCACCCTGACAGCTCGGAAATTTTTCCTAATGTCCAGCCTAAACTTCTCTTGTTGCAATTTAAGCCCATTACTTCTTGTCCTATGCTCAGAGGTTAAGAACAATTTTTTTCTTCCTCTTCCTTGTAACAGCCTTTTATGTACTTGAAAACTATCATGTCACCTTTCAGTCTTCTCTTTTCCAGACTAAACAAACCCATTTTTTCTATCTACCCTCATGCATCATGTTTTCTAGACCTTTAATCATTTTTGTTGCTCTTCTCTGGACATTTTCTAATTTTTCCACATCATTTCTGAAATGTGGCACCCAGAACAGGACCAGTATTCCAGTTGAGGCCTAATCAGTGTAGAGTATAGTGAAAGAATTACTAATTGTGTCTTACCAGACTCCTGCTAACACATCCCAGAATGATGTTTGCTTTTTTGTAGTGATGTTACACAATTAAGTCATAGGGTGTAACAGTTGATTCGAACTAAAGACTTAGTTCGAATTAACTTTTAACTGCCGCGTGTAGCCACGGGCAGTTAGTTCAGACTAGGGGGATTTAAAAATGGTGCCCGCCCGGGAACATGCAAATGAAGCCCGGGATATTTAAATCCTGGGCTTCATTTGCAAGTTCGAATGCCTACATTAGCCTCCCTAGTTCGAACTAGGGGGCTAGTGTAGACATACCCATATTTAGCTTGTGATCCATTGTGACACCCAGATTCCTTTCCCCAGTACTATTTTCTAGGCAGTCATTTTGCATTTTGTGTGCACAACTTATTGTTCCTTCCTAACTGGAGTATGGTTTGGTGGTGGGAGGCGGCTGTTGGTGCCTCACTGTGGAGGCTCAGATGCCAATTATCCTTTAGTTGCTCTTTTGGGCCAGCTGCTTAAGAAGCTATAACTAGCTTGTCCCATCTTTGGGAAAGGTCCATGAAAAGTTTGCGTCTGGATACCTGCTAATTTGTGAAGTTCTTAGATGTTCCTGGTCCTAGACTAATTAATGTAGGTAAAGTATTGAACCTGCACTAGTTGCATTGGTTAATGTTCTGCTACTGGTAGATGAAGCTCAAGTGTTCATGTGTCAGTCACCTTTGATCCCACTGATCTGTGCAGTTTTGTTGAAGCAACTGTAGTCCCTGGCAGTAATGGACAGCATGGTTCCATTCTTTTCTTTGAGGCTTCCCAAGAGGTGGTCTCAGGCAATTTTGCATCTGCTCAGAGGAATCTTTTATCTAGAATACCTCAGCAGTTTATTTTGCCACTCTCTCCTATGCAAGATGTACACAAAGTCATTGCAAGGGTCATTGAAGGGAAAAGCAATTTTATTATTGCCTTTTGGAGTTCTTGTTTTTAGTAAGGGAATGTTAGTTGTGCCATAGGTGTGATAATGTGAACTATGGGGATAGTGCAGCTATATATTAGTAAAAATATTTTTTCATTTTTATTATGTGATATAAAGTAGAAATAAACAAATTTCTCTAATTATAAGTTGGAACTCCCTGGCCCGGCAGCCTCAGAACCTTACCAGTACCAAAGGAGTTTGCCGGACCAGGGGAGGTCCAACCTCCAGGCTGTCCCAGGGTCACCAGCCTCTCAGCCAGGCTCCTGTGCTGCTGCCAGCCCAGGCCATCAGGTTGCGCTCCCTGGAAACGGGGCTCTGCTCCTGGCCTCAGCGGCTGGGCTCCCTGGCTCCAGACTGCCAGCCTATCTCTGCTCCCTGCCCCCTTGCCACCAGACTCCCAGATGGCCGGCCATGGCTTTCCGGTCTAGTGGCTCTCTGGTCAAGCAACATCCATGGTTCTCCCAGACAACAGATTTTGCTGGACCAGAGAGGTTTAACCTGTACCATGTATTTTCTTTGCTTTCATTTTTCTGTCTCTGAATCTCTATTTTATCATTTTCCCTCTTCCTCTATTAAGTCTCTTCAGTTTTCTGCTACTATAATTCTCTCTTCTCCAATGGTTTCTACTCTTATTTCTCCTGCTGATGCGTTTTTAACTTAGTTAGCGGTGCACCATCTGTACTGAATACGTGGCTTGGTCTCCTAGACTGTCAGAATGTGCAGCATCCAGCAGAACAATTTCGCTGCCATTCAGCAGCGGAGAAGTAGGTCAATGATCCTTATTTCCAAAGGGCTCAGGCCCTCAAGCTCTCCCCTGAGAACTGCATGCTCTCAACTGTAATTTTTTGTACAAATGAGAACCATCAATAGTAAGCACTCATAAAAAATTGTCATCTCCTTGCTAGCCAGTACTGGACAGTTGCATACATCCTCAAAATGCACAGTGAAGTTCTAAGTTTAGTTTTTAACACTGAAAGCATGAAATATTTACTCACCTCTAAGATAATTTTTGATGGTTTTGAAGAATGAAATATAGGGATAATGCCACTATATTATTCTGTCTTAGCCGTTTTTACAGCAGTTCCACAAGCAAAGTGAGTGGCTGAGCACATATCATGGTATGCATAATGTATTTCCTCCCCTTTCTGAGGAGGATTTGAAATTCAGAGTGATGCTGAGTGTTTTATCAGTGAAAAGTGCATTGATCATGCACCGTGATGAATGAAGGGGTGATGCAGCTTTTGAACACTTTTTTAAGCAAACTGTTACTTTGCCTTGTTATAATATAGCAGTTGCAATGCTTGTCATAAAACTCAATAGCACCATTTGACTGAGCCTTGTGTGGGGACAGTGTGAAGTTGCACACTGGCCAACACCATAGCCTGCTCCCTTTATTCACTGTGCATTTCTAGGGGGAATAAGAGGCATTTCCTTGGGCAGATTGCATTAGGGGCTATAGTTATGCCTGACCCTTAGGTAGGTTGTATAAAGGGGGCTCTGTGCATACTCTGCCATTGCTAGAAACTGGTTGAAATTTTTCGTGATGAAACCTTTTCTCCCCAAAAAATACAGATTCAAGTTAACTGAAATAGTTTGTGATTTGGGCCAATTTTGACACATTGTTTCAGTCGGAAACATAAGAACAAAATCTCAGCAATATCAAAGTAATTTGTTTTGGACATTTCCAAATCCAAGTACTTGGACTTTTTGTTTCAGAGGAATATGATGTTTCAGAATGTCTCTAAATATCATGGGAAACACATTTTAAAATATTTTTAACATCTCAGAACTAAAACCATTTTGTTTTGAATTGACCAAAGTGTTTTGGTTGACAAGAAATGAAACTTTTTGACATTGTTTGATGGAAAACTTGGAAATGTTTCCATTTCAGGTTGACTCAAAGTGATATTAGTTTTCATTCACAACTGCATCTGCACCAACAATTTAATTATTTAAAGAGCCCTAGCCATTGTGCACCTGTGTAATGAGCTCACCACAATTGGGTCCTAGACAACACTTCCTCTTTTGTGTCCAGAGTAAAAGCTTTTGCATCTGGCAATAGGTAGACATTTTCACTTGCTTTATGTTCAGTTTCAATGTAATATCCTATGGATTTGGAAATCTACATCTGATGTATTATATTCTCTTTATATTGGCCTCTCAGAAGCTGGAAACTGGAAAAATAGCAGCAGTTTAAAGTATTTTGAAGTGCTTTTCCTCTCTCACCTGTGCTTTCATATTTAACATTAGGGTATGGTGTGTTTAATTGTTGGATTTCTGGCCTGGGTTGCCCTTTGGGGAGTTGGTGCATACTAACCTTGACAAATACTTATTAAATGCATTTAAATTTGTACTTACGTTAATTTTGAGGGAAATCTTTCTTCCATGTACATCATTGCTTTTCTCTCTCCGCCCCTCCCCCTTAAATCAGCTTATTCTTTGCATCTTTGGAAGATGTGCTTCACTGATTTGTTGGAAGTCATGTAATGACAGGCATGAAACATTTAGTTTGAAATCATGGCACCTTTTGATAGCATATGTTTGGATGCATGCTTCCAATGTAGTCTCTTTACCTTAGAGATTATCAGAATCCAATTTTCTGACAACAAAGGAGGGACCCATGGTATTTTGCACGTTTCTATTTACTGTGTTACCCTTGAGAAATCCTTCACACACTTTAAGCAGCAGCGTTAAAATAAAATCAGTGAGCTATCAAAAATAGAGCAGCAACTTATGCACTCTGTTCATTAGCGTGTTTCATGGCTCTCCATGTTGGATTATGGAATATTAAATATTTTAAACTATGGAAGGAAAATCTTGGGTTTCATGTTAAATCCTGATGGCATGAGTGATGATTAAATTATGTACTGTTTTGTGATGCATAAATGCTCATAGTTTGATTAAAAATGCATTATTTTGCATTGTTTCAAACTCGCTTCTCATTAAACTAACTCATCCTTGAGAAAACAATTTAATTGGTTCTTCAAGTAGTAAATCTAAAATGCTGTCTTTTGAATGTTTATAGTATCTGGTCCAATTCAGCTGCAAGCCTACTTTCTCTTTCCTTTTATCATTAATGTAGAGAAACTCTTAAATGCATTTGAAGAGCTTTTTCTATTTGCCTGAAATAAATGAACTGTGTGTGGTACTACCTACTGAATGTTTTATAGAACTAAGTTTTTACTTTTAAAGTTATAACCGAAAAAGCAAAATATATCCAGTACTATACAATACCTGCCTGTGACCCTTCAAATATTTCAGTATTGATTCTGGTTTATATTTATGGCTTGCTGCACTTACAGACTTCCATATTTTTCTTCACGCATAATAAGGACTATTAAGTGTAATGGTGCAAAACTTACATTACGTTGTTACTGTAAATACAGACACACAGTACAGTCATTGTACAGCATAACTAGTGTATTGAACTATACATCCATCTGCCAAATTGAGAAATCCGAATTGAAATATCTATTCTTAATAAGCAGCCCTACAAAAAAAGAGTTTTTAATTCATTTTATCACTCATTTGGATTGGCTCATTGTTGTTCCTCATTGCTTAATTACCAACATTTATTTCTTAATTACGAACGTTTATTACTGCTTGAAAATATCGAAGGCACTGACACTGTAAAAACTGACAATAACAACAACCATAGCAATAACTTTTAGCCAATATGTAATCTGTGCTTGATAGGGGTGTTTAATTGATAAAAATTGCTTTCAGCCAGTAACAATAAAAGGCTACACCATGCTCCATCTATCTGCCACTACAGCTTTGTATTGGCTTTTGAAAATCTTAGGGATCGTTGTAATAACACAGAATGCTAGTGCATCTCATTCCTTTTAAATGAATATCCCTATCCTGCTGTGTGATAGGAAAGTGTCCTCACTGTGGGCTTCTTTCTGAGCTCCCCATTTTTATGATGAATTAATTCTGGCATAAAATTTAAGTGGCAAAATTGCTTGTCAAATGGCAGGTATTTAAACAAATCAGTAAGTGGTATATGTGGTGCTTCCATGATTCTGAATTAATCAGCAAGGACACATCTCCTGTAATAGTTTTTTGACAACAAAACCTTTAGTCCTGATTGCAAACAGTCTTCACATTCCACATAAATATAACTGATTATTTACTAATTGAGGAGCCCTATACAAAATACTGGTCACAGCCTTTTCTTGTCACGAGACCATGTGAGCATTCTCAATACCCTTTCCTTTTTATGTGAACCGGGGTACCCAATAATTGATCCTTATGCATAAATAAGACTGGAATGAGGACACACCCAGTTTCCAGCTCTCACTTAAGGTCATCTTACTTTACTGATTCAGGTCCTAATCCAAAACCAATTAAAATCGATAGGTGTCTTTCCAGTGACTTCACTAGCCTTTGAATCAGGTCTCTCATGAGCTATTCAACCTATTTAAAAGGTCTAATTCGATAAAATTAACTGTGGTAAAATTTGAATTTTATAGCCAATAAGCAAATTAAGTGTACCCCTCTCCGTGAACTGAAGTATAAAAGGAGAGAGAGAAGACTATTTTGTAGCTTACTAACATTATTTTGTCATTGTCAATTGTTTAGAAACCACTATAAGAATATTGCTTCGTTGTTGATCATATAGATTACCTAGGGAATGTACCCAGGAAACAACACTGTATACAGAACAGACCATTTAGAACATATGTAGACATTAATCAGAGTGCATCCTTCCTCCTCATTTCTTTTGCATTCTTAAAAAAAATGGAATATTAAGCACATTAATGTAAAATATACAGTGCCCTAATTCAGATAAGATAGCCACAGGAAATGCCTCTGACCATGGAGACTGAAAAAAAGATTGGGTGGAACAACTATTTGCTGCTTTGTACTCACTCTACTTGTCAAAGGGGAATAGTTAAATTAATATTTTAGTCATTGCAGATGTAATTGGCTCTCTTAAATTCTTCCACTGCAGTAGCATATGTCTTTAAGAACTGCTTTTGCTGAAGTATCTCTGTGTCTGTTGTCAAGGTCCCCTGCAAGAGGCTACTAAATTATTAATTGTCATGGGGAGACAAAGTATTGTCATGTCAACACACAAGTGTATGGGGCCGGATCTAATGCTTCCAAGGGTGGTGAAAGAATTGGCCATTATCTTTGAAAACTCTTGGCAATCAGGAGAGGTTCTGGATAGTTGGGAAAAGGCAAATGTAGTGCCCATCTTTAAAAAGGAGAAGAAGGATAATCCAAGGAACTACAGACTGGTCAGCCTCACCTCAGTCCCTGGAAAAATTCATGGAGCAGACCTTCAAGGAATACATTTTCAAACACTTGGAGGAGAGGAAGGTAATCAGGAACAGTCAACATGGATTCACCAAGGGCAAGTCATGTCTGACCAACATGATTGCCTTCTATCATGGGATAATTGACTCTGTGAATGTGGGGAAAGTGGTGGATGTGGTATACCTTGACTTTAGCAAAGCTTTTGATATAGTCTCCCATAATATTTTTGCTGGTAAGTTCAAGAGGGCTAGCCTGGATGAATGGTCTATAGGGTGGTACGACAGACCTAAGCCAGCAGCCTACCACACTCTGGTGGAAGGCAGGTATACAGGGCACTAGTGTGTTTTTCTCTTTCCAGAGTAAACTACTAGAACCTGCTGGAATAAAATGAAGGCAGGAAAACACCTGGAGCTAATTAACTAGATTGCTTCCTCAGGCAAATCACTCAACACCTGCAGCCAATTACAACCAGTGGTGTTGCTTTAAAAGCCCACCCCTACGTAAGGAGAGGGGGAAGACAAAGAGTGGTGGACCGGAAGGAGAAAAGGAAGGAACAAGAAGAAGCTGTGTGTGAGCTGAGAGCTGGTTAACAGGTAGCAGAGGGAGACATTTTGGTGGGGTTGTTTGGGGAATTGGCCTAGGGAAAAAGCTGCCAAGTCTGAAAGAAAAACAACCTTGACTGCTGCTGCTACTTTAGGGGCCCTGGCCCGGAACCTGGAGTAGTGGGCAGGCCTGGGTTCCCCCCAAACCTTCCCCCATGCCTACACAGAGCCTGTCCCAAGAAGGGAGACCTGGACTATTGGGGTGGGTCTCACCCCAAAACCATGGACTAGCCTGTGATGATAATGGCTCACTAAGCTGTGGACCCTGCTGCCTGTAAAGAGAAAAGGGCTGTGTACAGGACCACAGCAAGTCTCTGAGGCTAATATGATCTTCCAGTAGCGTGAGACCCATGGGGCATGACCAGAACTTTGCCCTAGTGGATAGAAAGTTGGCTAGAATGTTGGATTCAGTGAACAGTGATCAACGGCTTGATGTCTCAGTATCAAATGGAGTACCCCAAGGGTCAGTCCTGAGGCCAGTTTTGTTCAACATCTTCATTAATGATCTGGCTGATGGCTTTGTTTGTACCCTCAGCAAGTTAATGAATGTCACTAAGCTTGGGGAAATGATAGATATGCTGGAGAGTAGGGTCCAGTGTGACCTAGATAAATTGGAGGAATGGACCAAAATAAATCTGAGGTTCAACAAGGACAAGTGCAGAGTTCTACACTTCAGATGGAAGAATCCCTTGCATTGCTACAGGCTTGAGACCCGCAGCAGTTCTGCAGAAAAGGACCTGTAGATGAGCAGCTGGAAATGCATCAACAGCGTGCCCTTGTTTTCAAGAAGGCTAATGGTATATGGGCCACGTTAGCAGGAGCATTGCCAGCAGATCAAGGGAAAGTGCAGAAAAGGATCATCATATTTGCAGTGGGCTCATTTTATTTTTGTTTTAAAGTTCCAGCTCCTGGAGACAACCAGTTAGATGAGTCTTTGAGCTTTGGTTTAAACAGGAAAGAAAAAAAGTAAATTTATTCCTGGCTGCCAGATAAACAAAACCTGAGAAACCAAACTGACTGTACCTAAACACTCAAATTGTATGGTAAAGAATAAGAAAGCAAAACTTTTATATTAAAAAAGAACCCCCCCCCCCAAAAAAAACCCTCTTTCTCTTTAAGCTAATTTCATGATTTCCAGGAGCAGTGTGTCTAATTTTGTAATGTATTTGTACCTCAGAAAAAGTACTGTAGTATTACTAAGAATCAGTTTCTCCTTTCCCATAGTATTTTGCCTTTGGAGTGCCCAATTGTGCATCCTTTACATATGTTAGTGAACTATTATGCATGCTAGCAGACCACTGAAATTATTGAACAATTACTCACATGAGTAAGTACTCATCAATGTAAGAATTATACAGTCAAGCCTGAATACTTAAGTGCTCTAGACGTATCTCAGCAGCTCTCCTGCTTTGAGTTATACACATGTATAACAGCAGAGATTATTTTGTCAATATCTTCATTCTTCTACATTGCCTCAGATATAATAGCAACACAATTTTCTTTTCAAAATTACAAATGTGCCTTTCTAATTATAGGTCCACCCCCTTCATTATGGGCATGACTACACTACAGAGAAGATCGACCCTCCAGAGGTCAATCTTCTAATATTTGATTTAGTGGGGTCTAGTGTAGAGGCTCAAATTGAACACTGAGTGTGGCCCCTGCTGGTGTCTTACTCCCACAACATAGACGCCCCAGCAGCTTGGTTTCAGGTAAGGCGAATCCAGCTATGCATTTTGATTTTGGTAAACCGACCTGCCTGGTGTAGTGTAGACCAGGACTATTTGAGCATGGAGTGAAAGTAGTTGTACAGTTGTTAGATTTTTAAAAAAATGTTACAGTGTATGCACTTAAGACGAGTTGAGCTAGAGAAAATGGCTGCTAATTTTTAAGAAAGACTTCAAAATTATAGATCTGCAGGTCTTGACGACAAACAATTTTTCATGAAAATTTTTTTCAGAAATGTTCAATGTTTAAAAAAACTTTTAATTTTCCCTTTTTGGTACTGAAAAAGAGGGAAGAAGGGAGGGAACAAATGTAAAAATATTTAAAGTTAAAATGGCAGCAGTGTTTTATTGTAAAAAATGGAGAAATAGTTGGGGGGGGGGGGGTGTTTGTTTATTTTTCCCTTAAAAATGTTTTCACACAAATATGCTGGACCATTCTATTTGAGAGGATTGATGTGTGTTGACTTGCTTTCTTTTCCCTGTTTATTCCTGTTAGATATCTAACTGCAGAGTGCCATGAAGGGAATTAGACACTAATTCTGCAACCATGAATGCACACACTTACCTTTGCTATCTAAGTAGCCCTAATCAATGGGACAACTCATGGTACTAAAGTTAAACATGTAAGTTGTGGCATGACTGGGAGCGCTGAGTGATATATTTATGATGTAAAGTTTTGGAAATCTGTCTGCCCAGGGATTTTTCACCACTTCTTATCACCAGAGTAGTTGAGTGTTTAATTTAAGTGCTAATTTTCTAAGTCTCCATTATTAGAGATTTTCTATAGAGATTTTTAGATGAGAGAGGATATAAAAATTATCATAATATTTCAGTTGCCAAGACACTTTCTTTCAGGTATATAAAAATCAAGAGGTATAGTCTCACCTCCTGTGATAGAGATTTATGTGCATAATAACATTCCTAAAAACTTACATTTATGTAGCCTTATCACCCTGAAGCATCCCCGAACGTGTTATCAGACTATCGTATACACAATAGAAAGATCATTTAATGTGGTACTGAAATGCAGCCACCTCAGTTGCTTTCAGAACAAAAGTAGACTAAAAAGCTAAAACTCTTCAATCTTCAGGGAGTAATACTCTATGGCAAATGATTTAATGTTAATTCTCTATGGGAGAAATTCTCCCTGAGCAAATGATCAGCACAAGGCCTTTGAAGCACTTTAAGTGGGATTTCAGTAGCATATAGATTATGTGCTGGTCCTATGCCCTGCGGTCTGTTTTACATTATTTCAATTATCTTGGTTTCCCAAACACTGAGGACTAAATTTTATCACGATTACTCCTGCTAAGTAGAACCTTACTCCTTTAGCAGTCTCTTTGAAAATAATGGGCAAGGTATTTCTTGTCATGAATGAAGATGCAGGGTTTATTCCAGGAAAACAAAGAAACCTCTGTCTCCTGCAGTTGATGATAACATGCTATTTTTCTTGCCTTGTTCATGCCTCAATACATTATTGTATTTCAGTAGATGCGCTATTCCTGTGTAATGTTATTGAAATACCTAGGGCTTCTTTTTCTAATAACATTTGTCAATAAAAGAAAGGCAGCATTTTGTGGAGAGAAAATTTCATAGATAGCTACAGCATATGCTCATTTTCAGTATTGGGGCAGGGGCATAACCATTCAAAGCTAAACTCTAATCCAGTACTGAGGATTCCTACCAATGTTTTGCACTGTTAAATTAGTGTCAGGTAAAATACTGCTCTGGTTGAAGAGCAAAGGTCATCTCAAGGGCTCTTGATCTCTTTTGTTCTCCACAATATTGTCAGTGGGATTTCTTTTTTTTTTTTTTTTTTTTTTTTTGCCTGGGGCAGATGGAAACTGAATCTATCATGGAAGTTATCTGATTGTTTCAGATTTTATTCTGTTCAATGTTAATCTGCATCACATATGACACATAGGTCACATGAGTTACTACATTAAAGATGCCTATAGCCGAATAAGAATTGTAATTTAACAAGTACATTTTTTGTTTGAATAACACCATCTTCTCCCTCTCTCTCTTCCCCACCTTTGCCCTTAAAATCCCAGTATGTGTGGATATAAACAATATATTTTACACATTTATTCTTTCACAAAGAATTAGGCCACAAAGTGGGTTCTACATACAGTGCGGGGAGGGGAGAGCCTACAAGGAAGAAGATGCAGAGACTATAGCAGTAAACCTCCAACTAGCAAAGGCCTAGAGTTCTCTATCCAGATGTTTGTACAAAGTATGATTCTAATATAAAAAGCTTCTTTGGAAGCTATAAGTAATTTCAAACAACTGCCTCATAAGCCGATGTCCCAATGACAAAGAACAGTGGAGAAAGGCAGGAATGCACCTGCCACCAAGGCATTTATTAGAGAATTATTGTCTAAAATAAAAATTGTGAAACCTGCAAGACGCCTTCAGGGAATTCCTAAAAGACTAAGCAGAGCTTGCTGATCGTGGCAAACATCAAGCGGGGTAAGTGAACTTTCTTATGCACAAACTGAATGTGGCTCAGAATCATCATGTGGCTAAAAGCAATGAGATTGACTTGGAGCTTACGATAGATGATTGGGAGAATAAGTAGGAAAGAAATAACATAACACAACACTATAAGGACTCATGGAAGGGGGAACTATAAAAATATATGAAGACAACTCCTGGAGCAAGGAAAAGTTGCTTGCTTCATTATGGTGGTTTTCTACTGTCCTCCCTGCTTTGTTTCCCCTCCCTACATTTTTTGGCATTGTTTTCATTTTTAGCTGATTATATACAAACCATTGCAGCACACTCTGGGTGCCATCCTGCCATATACTGAGCACTTCTGTGAGGTGCTGAGAGCTCTCAAATCTCACTGACTTCAAAGGAAGTTGAAGGCACAGCACACCTCCCCAGGAGTCCTCAGCACCTTGCACCTCTGCGTCCTAAAAAGTTTCTTGCTTTGCCCTTCAGTTTTCTGCTGGTTTTATGAGAGTAAGGGTTTCTCAGAGTAGGGTGCATCGGGCTGTGTCTTTTCCCCCCTCCTTTTCTTCTGGTGGAGGATAGGGTAAGGCCCTTCCTCTTCTGTGCAGGGAACATTGATTTTGGAAGGGTGAGGGAGCTGTGAACTGTGCTCCACTACCATTCTCAGTCCCACTACTTGCATCGATCAGCACACTGTATTGGCACGCCAGCCACGAGCCATGGACTGCAGATCAAAGTTCACTCTTGGAACCCAGCCCTGCTGCTCATACAGCTGAGCAGTAGAGTCAGGAGTGCAAGTTATATTAAGCTGGTAGCCACCCATTAAGATCACTGTATAGTCTCAACAAAGACTCTAATTACCTTACCCATTACAAAGATAGCTTCCCCAATTATCACCTCTAATATCATTAGCTCACAGACATTTACTCCCCCCCCCCCATCCCCCCTCTGTTCTGAAATTTGATTTGTCCTTTTTTATGTGTGTTCACTTTTTTTGATTGTATCCCTTTGGTATATATGATCATGCCTATTTTCTTCCACAATTTGATCTGAGGAAGTGGGTCTGGCCCACGAAACCTCATCACCTAATAAACCATCTTGTTAGTCTTTAAAGTGCTGCATAGTCCTGTCTTTTGTTAGATCTACCTGTTAATTGGTAAATACCGAAACTGGTTGAGCCACCTTGTGTTTAAAAAAAAAATCCCCCTGTAAAATTTTATATAAGGAGTTGCCATGTTTAAGATCACATGGAGCTGCCTAGAAAAATTCTGTTTTGCTTTAGTGTTCTTGTGGCATCAAATGAGTGTATGAAAACTGAACTCTCTCCAAATAACACTATCTGTCTTGGGTTTCTGCCTGTGGAGAATTTTTAGGGCTGAGTTTTATATATAAACATGAACTTTATTTTGGAAAGGTTTGCAGTCCCGTAGTGATGTTAACAGGCACCAATACAGCATCTTCAGCAGAGAGATGCAGAGGATTTACTTCTCTTCTACACACATGAGCAGCTGGTAAAATATGTTTGAAGAAAAATCCATGTTTAGCTTAATGCTTTTTGCCTTAATATATTCTCTCCCCCCCTCCCCCCCATGTTTCATCTACCTCTAGTCAGAAGTACTTAAAAGTGACTCTATTTTGTGGTGGGTTATCTTTTTTTCATATACAGAGCTTGGTGTGGTTCCTATGCAGCTGAAGAGAAAATGTGTAAAGCATGAGCTAAATAATTTACACATCTTTAATACAGTAGTGGTAAGTTATTCCTTAAAGGCCAGCATTTCATAAATTCTTTTTTACGCCTGAACTGACTTCTCTTCATGAACTAAGAAGCTTTCATGAAGCATGCAACCCATTATCTTACTTGTGTTAAGTGGTACTAGACCTAACGCAGGTTAGTGTCCTCTCTGCATTTTCTCTCTTCCTCTCACACACACAAATGTATAACTTCAGTCACAGAATTCATATTCAATATTTTACTAGCATCAGGGTGTGCTGTCATCTATATTACAGTTGCCTCTGTTTTCCCGTTTTTAAGGATGATTTTAATTTCTCAGTTTTATTAATGTTACAATTTTTTGCTGACATTTAGTCTGCTTGTTCTCAGTTTTATCAAAAATCGGTTGAATATTGTCTGCAAAGATGTGTACAGTTTTCCTCACATTGTATCTAGAGGTCTGAAGGCATCCTGCTTCCTTCCATTTGATAAATGTGGTTGGGAATAAAGGGTGCATCTACACTGCACCATTATTTTAAGATAACTAGCTTTATTTTGAAATAACAATGCAAGTATCTACACAGCCATTCTGTTTCAAAATAATGAACGGGTTATTCCAAAATCTGCAAACTTCGTTCTACGAGGAGTAACATCTCTTGAGAAATAGCTATTTTGAAATAAGGCATGTGTAAACGCTCCACTGCTGCTATTTCGAAATAGCCCCTCATCAGGGCCATTCTAAGTTATTCCTCCCCAGTGCCTCCTGGCGCTCTAAATTGAGATAGCACATCTACATTAGGGAGGCCTGCCTCAGACTAATTTTGAAGCTTCCCTGCAGTGTAGATGTGCTATTTTGGAATAACTATTCGAAAGGCTTTCCATATGTTGTATACAGTGAGTGTAGGCAGGTCTCTTTACCTGCTTTCCCTAGAACACCTATCCCTAATGGAGGGCAGAATGTCTTCTTAAAACCCTATAAATAGCTTGGGCCCCATCGTGTTGCTGCCTTGCAGGAGATGTTAGGCCCAAAGCAGCTCCCTTGCTTGTATGATGTATTTGACAACAGATGCTAGAAGAGAGGCGTTTGTTGTTCCTTTCTGTAACATCAGTAGGCTTTTATTACAAAGGACATTTTGTCCAATCCCTTGAATCAACCTAAACTATGCCCAGTACAACAACTTAGGGCAAGGTTTATCAGAATGTGCCACATGCTTACAGTTTAGTACAGAGGGTATTGTAAGATTGCTGATTATAAATGTTAAGATTAAGAGCTTAAGTGATTTGTTAAATTTCTTTGCCTATTAGTGGACACAAAGCAAGGGGATTAGGATGACAAATAATTATTCTTAAGAATAGTTAGGAGGCTTCTGTCTCTTGATGCTCCACTTTAGAGTAGGCTAGTGCAGGCGAAATTTTTCAGTTGAATATTAAATGTACTGCAAAATTTAGTTTTGTTGCTACTGAAACCATTTGCAAAACATTTTATTTAGCTAAATAAAATGAAAGCATTACTTTAAGTCAAAAAGGTCCATTTTGACATTTTTTTTAAACAAGCCATTTTGCTGCTTGTTTCTAAACAAACCATTTTGTTTTGACATGTCTCTTTGAAATCTTGTTTGGAAGCTAACTATTTCATTCTGAAATTTGAAACAACACTGGAAACATTTTGGTTAACTTGAACAAAATACTTTTGGTTTTTTGTTTTGGTGAGAGTAAAAACCTAAAAAAATCAGTTTCAGTTCAAACAAACCAGAAGATCAGTTATATGTTCACATGGGGTATGTCTACACATCAAAACTATTTCGGGAGACCAGAGGTATCCCGAAATAGCTACCCCACATCTTTTGAATGCGTCCGCTATTCTGAAGTATAGTGGACGTGCTATTTCGGCATCCCAATAACCCTCGTTCGACCAGGGTTAAGGGATGTCTCGAAATAGCATTTTATTTTCGAAATTTGGTGCTGTGTAAACAACACCAAATTTCAAAATAGCCTATTTCAAAATAAACTCAAAAGAAGCTATGCAAATTGTGTATCTTACTTCGAATTTATAGTGCAGTGTAGACATAGCCCTGCAGTTCTAACCTCCAAACAGATAATGTTAAGCCTCTGCTTTCAGTACCTTCTTAATGTAACAATTCTCACCTGGACATAATTTAAGTGACAATAATGAGAGAAATATAGATGCATTATGGGATGTACGAGTCCATCTGATAGCAATGAAAACAAACCCAGCACAATTGTCTAGATATACCATTTCAGGACCCGGGCCTTAGATTTTAACAGCTTGTGGCACTTAATATTTCCCATATGCTTCTTTAATTAAGTTCTTTTGTTACTTTAGTTACCACCATTCTACTTCTTTTCAGTAATGATCCCTCATGTACTTCAAAGTTTATTTCTGTTTTGCCTTTGTTACTTCGCTTTCACAAAGTAGATATTCCAGTTACTTGTTAATTGTTTGTATTCCAGGAGCAGTCAAAATGTGCTACACCAGTGTTTCTCAACCTTTTTTTAAATAAAGTACCCCTTTAAAAAAAAAAAAGTACCTACAGTTTTCAGACACGCAATCTTTTTTTCCACCATTGCAATACATTTGTTTAAACAAATGTATCATAGCCAGGCGGGCGATGAAATTTTTGGGTGTAAAAAGTACAAAAATAATACAGAGCTGTAAAACTTAAAACAAAAATTCATTTTTCTCCAAATTTCAGTTGTGTTGACATACCCCCCCCAGATGCCTCTCGAATACCCCATGGGTACTCGTAGCAATGGTTGAGAAACACTGTGCTACACTATGTGCACCCAAAAAAAATTATCCTAGCCCCAGAAAGGCTACAGTCTAAGAATATGAGCATGGAGGGTGGGGGGGTAAAGGATATATAACTTAGAATCATAGAACCATAGAGCTGGAAGAGACCTTAGAAGGCCATCAAGTCCAGCCCCCTGCCCAAGGGAGGACCAATCCCAATTAAATCATCTTGTTAACCCATACTTCCCATTCATCTTTGTAATTTAATTATGGCTAGTGAATTGACCTTTAGGTCCTTCCCAAAAAGACCACGTGAATATTAAATTCTTCCCTTTCAGCTATTTCCCTTTCATTCCTGTACTGTCTCCTGTTTCTAAATGAAGCATTACTATCTGCTCCCTTAGTCATTCATTGACATTCTTACTTTCTGGTCATGTTCATATCTATCTATCTATCCATCTATTCCTTAACTTTATGTAGATTGCTGAATGAATGGCTTCTAATTCTAGTCATTTGTCTAGCTGTGTTACACCACATGGCTTTCTTCAGATGGGTTGAGCTAAGGGTTGAGCATAGCTCAGGAAATTCAATTCACAAATTCAAAAAATGTGACTGAGAATAATCAAACAAAGCATTACTATGCTTGGACAGCACAGCATTTTCCAGACACACTTTTTCTTTATTTAGGAAGAACATTTGTACAGGCATGACAAAGGACGCTTTTGCATGATTGCTTCTTTTCTCTGCATAACTCTTTCTCTATGTAGCATGAACAATTTTCAACAGCAATCTATCGTATTCAAGAATTGCTCCTCTGAGTGGCACAACAGCATGGATAACTATGTCAGAAGAGAACTCCTCTGTAATTGTTGAAATGCTACCCTCTACTGTACTACATAAAATGTATGCCTTTCTGCTGCTGCGCTAGTGGTAGCAGAAACATCAAAATACATTTTGTAATTCTTACCCTGAATTCTGCAATTCCTCCTGAATCTTACATTTTAAGCTTTCAATTTAAGCCAGTATTTCAGCCAACATGGCTTAGAATTGAGTGCTTTGTTTACTCATTTGAAACTGTTAGTGTTCTCAACTAAGAGAAACAACAAAAAGTGCAAGTTAACACTGTGCTTCTTTGTGAAAAGTTGGAACTTTATTTCTTCAGTTTATAATTAAGTTCATGTGTGCTCTGCTCTTTCTAAATATACACACATGCACCTGCAGGTGGTGACTTAAAAATGACATTAAAGAACATTAAGGCTGAAAAATCATGTGTTTGAACTGTTCCCTCATGTCTCATTTTACTGCATCCTTTTCAAACCCTGTTGTGCATACAGAGATATTAACTCTAGTGCTTCACAAATGCTAATGAATTTATTTTACCAACACCCTTATTATTTTTTTATGAGAAGAGATCATCTAGTCTGATCTCTGATTTGTCACTAGCCATGAACACTATCCAGCACCCGCACACTACACCAAACAACTGAAATGAGGCCAAAGTATTACATCCCACAGGACACTAGATTATTATGTGCCACAGGCCGAGGATAAGAGCAACCAAGGTGCACCAGTGCCCAAGGTTGTCACAGTGGCTGGGAAATGAATAAATGATTTTAGCAATTCTGCAAATAAGACCTGAAAGGTTTCAAGCAGAACTAAGTGAATAATTGATTTTGTTTCAGGTTGAACATATGCCCAGCATGTAAAGTTTAGTAAGGTATAAAGTATCTGAAAATAGGATTTTATAGTGCAAAGTGTCTGCTAACTGCCTATAACACACACATGTATTTAGTGTGGTGGGATGTCCCCCATATACATTTACACGTGGTAATGCTGGACAGATGCTAAATTGTATTTAGCATGCTCCTTTGACAGTCACCTGTACTCTGCCCATTAACCTAGCTCATGTGTGAATTAATCTAATGCTGAAGTCTTCTGAGCAGCTTTAAGTAATTACAATTTAAAAAGAAACTGTCCCAGAAATATGTTTTCCTTCCCAAAGTATGCTGGTGTAAGTTTTGCAAGCTTCTCAATAATCAGTCCCACATTAGGGACTGAGTTAACATCCATATCTTGTGATGCGGAGCATCTACCAGCTTGAAAATCAAGCCCTGTGTAACAGAAGTTTCATCTGCCTGGCTCTGGGGCTTAATGGAAATTAGTTTTTATTTCTCATTTTCTGTTCAGATGGATGGCACACAATAGTACCAGCTGGGTTTCCAATGTTTGGAACTTTCAAGTATGTGTATTGTACTTGTACGGTGTGCTAAATGCAGAATGGGGAGCGATGCCACTCCAAAGACAAGAAGCAGTGATATTTTCCTCCCTAGGATGATTGAATAAGGTTTAAGATCATCAGAGTACAAATGCAAAAATATAGCTCTTATTCTTCATTGCCTCAGTAGCGGTCTTCCTGACTGTAAAAATAGTAAAATTTAAAACGGAAACACTGGGGAAGAAATACAGTGGGTGTGGGGTTTTTTGTCAGCTATTTTCTCTTCTGCACTCCCACAAACAAACAACATTTTAATGCTGGAAATTTTTTAAGGGGGACTGCTCAAGATCATATAATTGATTTTTGTCCTTGATACGTATTCTCTGTGTAAATGTGTTTGAGGCACGTAAACTAAAGATTTAAAAAAATTCCCTGTAGCAAATGCTAGAATGACGTTGTCCTTTTTCTATGCTTCAGCTACCGTGATCTTTGCACTGCAGTGTTATCTTGGTCCAAATTATATTCTCCTGTGCAAAGATGAAATAAGAGGGGGAATGGGGTGGCTCAATAAAAAAAGTCATGAGAAATAGAATCCCCTGTCCTCATCCTCACCCACCCCATGGTAGAGCATGAAAGTTGTTATTTGTACTACCCATAAGCTTTTTACTCTACTTAGTTGCTCTGTTTTCTGGCCTGGTCTACACTGGAGGGGAAAGTCAACCTCAGATACACAACTCCAGCTATGTTAATTGTGTAGCTGGAGTCAACACACCTTAAATCCCCATCCACATTGTGGGAGGCCAACAGGAGCACACGCTCCCTGCCGATTTCCCTTACTCTTTGCAGAAGGAGGAATACCAGATGCCGGTGTGGGCTGCCCTCATCGTTTGATTTAGGGGTCAACACTAGACCTGCTAAATCAAATGCTGAAAAATCGACCTCTGGAGGGTCAATCTTCTCTGTAGTGTAGACATGTTCTCTAGATTTTGTCCATTCCCATGAAGCGGCTTAGATTTGCCCCATTCTGTGTTTTAGGACATGTCATTGAATATCACAAATTCTGACCTCCCTGGTGTTTTGCACTCAACCCTACAGTTTCTATGATTTTCAAGAGCTGAGGAAATCTAATGTTTATGGAGCACAACCTTCCTTAAGACTTTGTAAGCAGAAAGACACAACAGTCAGTTTGTGTTTGAGTTTTCATATTTCTTTTTTGCATTAAGACTGAGAGAGTTGAAAATACTTACTTTTGTATTGAATTTTGAAAGCAAAATGGCCTCAGTGGTACAATATTAGAACGCTTTAGCTAACTGTCTTCATATTATTAGAAATATAAGACTGTCCTTGCATTAGCTAAACCAATACAACTGTTAATCTTTTTCAATCAGAAGAACAAATGTTCTATGGCTAATGAAAGGGAATAGCCAAGAAGCATGACAAATTAAGTCTTTAATCTTAAATTATGTAGTCTGACAAGATATTTACATGAGGCTTTTAATCACTATACTATTCCATACCATAGGTTTCAAGTTAGTGGTAATCTTTTATTATAGTGGGAAGGTGAAACAAAGCAGAGAGATTTTATTTAATAGTGCTGCAAATTTGCAGCAGTCACTCTCATACAATTAATCTCCTCTGTCATCCCCACTAAAAGCGGTGTTTTGCGTTTACTGTAAATTAGTGTCTTATTGAAGGGAAATGCCACTAATGTCATGCATTACATTTCATTGCAGTGAGTAACCACAGTGGAAGCTGTTGTGTTTTTT
This sequence comes from Pelochelys cantorii, assembly GCA_032595735.1. Taxonomy (NCBI): domain Eukaryota; kingdom Metazoa; phylum Chordata; order Testudines; family Trionychidae; genus Pelochelys; species Pelochelys cantorii. The sequence goes on from CM064326.1 coordinate 49,173,047, forward strand.
TACAGATATATGCATGTTAGTTGATGTTCTCCTTTTAATGATGGACAGAGACCCAGTGTCTGTGCTGCTTCTTTTGGGTGTCACAGTTGGCTGTAAGACAGTTGACTGTGAAAGGTTGTTGACACATTTGTGGACCAAGTGCAGAAAGAGTCGCTCTTGAGTAGTCCTATTTTACTTTCTCTGCAAGAAATCAGAAGGTGGAGTTAAGTAATAACTCATTCTTTGAGTGATTGCTCATGTGCATTCCAATATAGGTGTGTGCGCGCAGCGTCCACGCACCATCGGAGAAGTTCCCTCAGCAGTACACTTAGGGCCAGCAGGGAGCCCCCTGGAGTGGCACTGGTGTATCAGCGCATATATACCCATGCTGGCTCCCTCACCCACTCAGTTCCTTCTTACTGCTATGATGGTCATTGGAACAACCCTCAGCTCGTCTTTGAGTCGTTCTCTTCACTGTTCTTCTCCTTCATTAGCATGGCCTGCAAGGCTTTAAGCCCTGCAAGAAGTGCAACAAGTCTGTGCCATGTGGTGATCCACACTCATCGTGTTTGAAGTGCCTGGGAGAATCGCACATTACAAACGCGTGCAAGATTTGTAAGGCGTTTAAGCCCAGAACCAAATGAGAGCTTGAGTCGTGACTCAAGGCGCTCCTGATGGAGGCGGCACTCCGGCCAGCACCAGCTCCAGCACCAGCACAGGACTCGGCACCGAGCTCCAACAGTGCACTGGCCTCGGTGCATGACAGCTCTGCACACCGTGCCTCCCCGGTACCGCACAGGGCCAGACATCACTCCCAGTCGCCGGTACCGATACGGAAGAGGAGGCCTAATAGGGGTCGGTCCCCGCCCAGACATGCGCCCTCTGTGCGCTTTATAGTGGGGCACGTGACGCCAGCCAGTCCAGAGCCTGGGCCTTCTAGGTTGGGTGACTACTCTTCCCACTGGAGGGATGTGAGTCCTTCAGAGGATCTCCCGGACCCTTCCACCCTGGAGGCCTTGGAGGCAGCAAGCGTCCTTATAGACTCCTCTCCCTCCCCTCTGCCAACTCCAGCACCCTCAAGATGGCACAGGGATGCCCGGGACCACTCCCCTCCTAGGGTGCCTGATGAAACAGTGCACAAGGTGCGGCAGAGCCATGTGGCACACGCGGCACCGCCTACTGTCACGCTGGTGCCATTGGCACCGGCACCGGATCTGGCACCGGACACAACGTGGGTTACTCACCCGGCACTGCTTCTGACCCCCGGCACCACGGCATCTACTGTCAGGGATCCCGTCTCGGCCATGCTGCTCCTCCGCCCCAGCACCACGGCAAGCTGGAAACCATGTCTCGGCACGCCGCAGGACAATCAACATCAGCATCGGCACCACCATGGTCCACCTTGGAGTACTCCTCTGATTCCGATGCGGAGTCTGCATGGTCTTCACAGGGCTTTCGATCCTGTTCACGGCACCGGTCCTGCTCCTGGCACCGTACTTCCCCCACATCGGTACCAACAACAGTGGGCTTATCTGATCCCCATACCGATGGTCCAGCAGACGTGGCCACCCCAGCCACCCGGGCAGTGGCCTTTTTGGACCCCCTGGCCCTACCATCAGGGCCTGTTTGGTCTGGTCCCCCACGTTAACTCATTCACTACCTCCCGAGCCAGTCGTCACCAGGCCCAGCGGAGAGCGCGGCTCTGGTGAGCCAACCTCTTCTCCCCCCCCCCCCCCCCCCCCCGTGGCCATTTCAGATGATGCAGGCTGTACAGACACCCCCGTGGGCGATATGGCAAAGGGGTCATCATCCTCCTCTCTGGACGAGGCTTTGGCCAACTCTGCACCCCCCCATGCCCTCCATGGATGCCAGGGCCCACCAAGACCACCTCCACCGCCTAGCCCAAAGTCTGGGAGTCCAGGTGGACAAGGTCTCTGAGGACTCGGACCCAACAGAGTGGAGTTGCCGATCAACAAGATGGTAGCCAAGATTTCGGCAGCCTTGTGGCAAACTCGGCATCCATCCTGCGCACCGATAAACGTGCGGAACGGAGGTATTTTGTCCCTCAGGAAGGTAACGAACAGCTCTTCTCCCACCCTCCCCCATGTTCTTTAGTAGTTCAGGCGGTCAACCAGAGGGAAAGGCAGGGACAGCCCGCAGTCACCCCTAAGAACAGGGAGGCTAAAAAGACTGACTTACTGGGCAGAAAGGTCTACGCATCCAGGGGCATCCAATACCGAATTGCCAACCAACAAGTCCTTCTGTCCAGATATGCCTACAACACCTGGGCATCAATGGACAAGTTTATGGACCTGCTCCCCAGAGACTCCTGGGTGGGAGGGGAAAGTAATTTCCCGAACAGCGTTACAAGCAGCACTTGATGTGGCTGATGCGGCTTCATGAGTCGTGGCTACTGGAGTGGTCCTACGTCACAGTTCAGGGCTCCGGAGTGCTGCCGGAAGTCCAAAACACCTTACAGGACCTCCCTTTTGAAGGCACATCACTCTTCTCTGAGCAAATTGACCGGCGGCTGCATGGCCTGAAGGACATGAGAGCCACATTAAAGTCCTTGGGCCTACATACACCTGCCACCCAGAGGCGGTCATATACCAACAGGAACATTCCTAGACTGCCTCCACAGGGCCTACGTCCCGACTTTACCTGACGTAGGGGCAGGGGTAATAATGGCAGGAACAATAGACACCGACCTCGCCCAGCCATGGATTCTAACCAGGCGCCTGCCAATAAGCCTCCTGGGCCCCGAAAGGGGTTTTGACGGGACCCCTGAGGGCTCCTTACCAGTCTTCCTGTTACCCTTCCGGGACCATTTATCCCATTTCCTCCAGGTCTGGCGCTCTGTTACATTGGACCGATGGGTTCTGGAGATAGTGGAAACGGATTATATAATCCCTTTCCACTCACCCCCTCCTTCCCAACCCCCTACCCCATCCCTTTTCAGGGACCCCTCTCACGAGCCTCTGTTACAGGAGGAAGCTCGCCACCTTCTCAAGTTGGGGGCAGTGGAACAAGTTCCCCTCAAATTTCAAAACGGGGGTTTTTATTCCTGCTATTTTCTGGTCCCAAAAGCAAAAGGGGGCCTTTGCCCAATCCTGGACCTCAGAGCTCTAAACCTCTTCATTGTCAAGACAAAATTCAAAATGGTGACTCTGGTGTCCATCATTCCTTCCCTAGCCCCCGTAGACTGGTACGCTGCCCTTGACTTAAAAGACGCTTATTTTCATATTTCAATTGCCTCCTTCCACCGACGGTTTCTGCGATTCATTGTGGGCCAGGACCACTACCAATTCATGGCCCTTCCCTTTGGTATTTCTACGGCCCCACTGGGTCTTCACCAAATGTATGGCGGTGGTTGCCACTGAGCTCAGAAAAAAGGGGAATCCAAGTGTTCCCTTATTTGGATGATTGGCTCTTCCAAGGGCAGTCGGAAACCCAGGTGAGAGACCACATGGCCATAGTCCGCGAACTTTTTCAAGAACTGGGTCTTCTTTTAAACCTGGACAAATCCAACTTAATTCCTACCCAGACAATAGAATTCGTGGGTGCAACCCTGGATCCCCTGTCTCAGAGAGCCTCTCTACCCAGTTCCCGCTTTCTCACACTACAGTCGGTGGTCAGGTCGCTCCAGAACTTTCTAGTGACCGCTGCCCGGGCTTGCATGCGTCTACTGGGCCTCGTGGCCTCCTGCACTTATGTAGTGCAACACGCCAGACAGCCACATCTGAAGCAGGCGCATGCGCAATCGCGAGTCCACAACCTGGCCGTCCGCTCCTGGGACCGAGTGTTAACCATCCCTGCCCCTGTCCTCCTTGCACTGGAGTGGTGGACCCGTCGAGCAGAAGTCTGCACAGGGGTTCCATTCTCCCATCCAATCCCATCTATCTGACTGGTCACAGACACGCTGGACACGGGTTGGGGAGCCCACCTGGGAGAGCTGCATACTCAAGGTACGTGGTTCCCCCCCCCCCCCCCCGCGAAACCTCCCTGCATATCAACGTCAGGGAACTCAGGGCGGTCCGACTGGCTTGTGCGGTTTTCCTTCCCCACCTGAGGAGCAAGACTGTCCTCATCCTGTCAGACAACACGACAGCAGTGGCCTATATAAACAAGCAGGGCGGGGCTCGTTCACCTCACCTGTGCTCAGAGGCAATCATCCTATGGGAACTCTGCATCAGGGTGGATATCCACCCGATGGCCTTGTTCTCCCAGGCTCACAGAATGTCCTAGCGGATAGATTGAGCAGATCGTTTGCGAGCCACGAGTGGTCCCTGCATTGGGACGTTGCATGTGGGGGTTTCCCCATCTGGATCTGTTTGCCACAGGGCAGAACACAAAGTGCCCCCACTACTGCTCCCTCATGGGACAGGGACGGGGGCTCCTAGGGGATGCTCTCCTCCTCCGCTGGCCGCAAGGCCTGCTGTATGCCTTCCCGCCCTTCCCACTTGTCCACAGGGTCCTGTTGAAAGCATGGAGTTCAGGGCATCATTAATTCTAATCGCTCCAGCGTAGCCCAGACAGCATTGGTTTTCGACCCTCCTCGACCTCTCATGTGAGAGGCCTGTAACCCTCCCACTAGTCCCAGGCCTGATATCTCAGGACTCGGGCACGCTTCACCACTCAGACCTTCGGTCCCTCCACTTGACAGCATGGAAGCTCCATGGTTAACAGCAGAGGAGCTCCAGTGCTCTCAACGAGTCCAAGAAGTCCTTCTGGGTAGCAGAAAACCTTTCACTAGAACTATGTACCTCGCCAAGTGGAAGTGGTTTGGCTGTTGGGCTTCTCAGAAGGGGGTACACCCGAGGTGGGCACCAGTCCCCTTGATCTTGGATTACCTGTTGGACCATAGGCTCCAGCATCTCTCTTCCTCTTCTATTCAGGTCCACCTAGCGGCCATTTTGGCCTTCCACCCAGGGGAAGGGGGGAAAACGCTATTTGCCAACCCTATGGTCAACAGGTTCCTCAAAGGAATGGACAGACTCTATCTGCATGTCGGGCAACCCGTTCCCCAGTGGGACCTAAACCTGGTACTGTCCAAACTTATGGGGCCCCCATTCGAACCACTAGCCACATGCTCCCTTCTTCACCTATCATATAAGGTGTCCCTCCTAGTGGCAATCACATCCGCGAGGCGGGTGTCTGAGCTTAGGGCGCTGACGTCAGATCCTCCCCTACACAGTATTTTTTAAGGACAAGGTTAGGCTCTGCCCTCACCCAGCCTTTCTGCCGAAGGTCGTTTCTGCGTTCCACACTTCCCAGGATATTTTTCTACCAGTTTTTTTTTTTTTTTTTTGCCCAAAACCGCATGCATCGGGGAAAGAGCAAGCTTTACACACGTTAGATGTCCATAGGGTGCTAGCCTTTTATTTAGACAGGACCAAACCGTTCCGAAAATCACCACAATTTTTTTTAGCCATCGTGGAATGCAGGAGAGGCCAACCTGTATCCACTCAGCAGATAGTCTCATGGATAACCAACTGTATCAGGGAGTGCTACTCCATCACGGGCATTTCAGCCCTGACTCTTAGAGCACACTTCACGAGAGCTGTGGCAGCTTCCACCACTTTCGCAGCGCAGGTTCCCATCCTGGACATCTGTAGGGCTGCCACAAGGTCCTCGGTCCACATGTTTGCCAACCATTATGCGTTGTCCCATCAGGCCAGAGAGGATTGGGACAATGCATGCCCTAGGTAGGGCGGTCCTTAACTCCTCCTTGGTTTTGACATCCGGCCCTCCACCTAGTTAGATTCTGCTTTGGAGTCACCTATATTGGAATGCACATGAGCAATCACTTGAAGAAGAAAGAAAGGTTACTTACCTCGTAACTGATTCTTCGAGATGTGTTGCTCATGTCTGTTCCAAATCCCCACCCACCGCCCTTAATCTGGAATATGCCGGTAAGAAGGAACAGAGTGGATGAGGGGGCCAGCAGGGGTATATATGGGCCGATATACCTGTGGCACTCCAGGGGCCTCCCTGCTGACCCTAAGGGTACTGCTGAGGGAAAAGTCTCCGACGGCACGCGCACATTGCACGCACACACCTATATTGGAATGGACATGAGCAACACATCTCGAAGAATCACAGTTACGAGGTAAGTAACCGTTCTTTCCCCTTGTGGGCCTTCCGCTGCACTGTCCTAGGGTTCTATTCTGTTCTCCACCTTGTTCAACTTACATAGGAGGGAGCTAGTGAGATAGGGTAGGCTGTAATGTCTTCCATATGTGTCTGGCACTCAGCTGTCTGCCACCATTTCACCAGACCAGACGATGCAGTTAATCAGCTCCTCCAAAACATCCCAAAGGGTACATCTAGACTACACCCCTCTTTCGACAGAGGGATGTAAATTAGACACTTCAAAATTGCAAATGAAGCTGGGATTTGAATTTCCTGTGCTTCATTTGCATATTCACGTCATGGCACTCTTTTGAAAAAGTGCTATTTTGAAAGAGCACCATGACATGAATATGCAAATGAAGCACAGGAAATCAAAATTGCAAATGAAGCCGGGATTTGAAAGTGTCTAATTTACATCCCTCTGTCGAAAGAGGGATGTAGTCTAGACACACCCAAAGAGAGGGGCTTGTGGAGCTGACAGAAGCTCATCCTAACTAGATGGTGGTAATGTTCAATTGGGGAAAACAGAGGAAGCAGCAGAGGGTATGTCTGCCCCCTTTAGGTTGAGAGTATGTGACAAGTTTTGATTAATCATGTTCTCAGCCCAAGAGGTTTGGATTTAAATTTCCTTCTCATCAAACCTAATTTCTAAGCGTCCTTTTTTCCACTAGTGCTTTGCTGGTTTAGGCAACTGAAGAAAGCCAGTTGGTCTAAATTCAATACAGAGCTGTGGCTCTTGGACAGGAGAAAATATTTTGAGGAGCTGAAGGAAGTTAAGACTGATCTCATGATAAAAGGGGGATATTTCCACTCTTTCTAAGTAGGTTGCAGTCTTTGGCTCCTAGTGAACCCATCTCTGTGTCTGGTTTCTCAGCCCAATATAACTCAAAGTTCCTTTTATCTTTGACTTTGCCAGAATTTGCAAACATTTCTTTGTGATGTAGATCCCACCGCAGTTATCTATGGATTTGTTTCCTCTGGGCCGGAGAATTGCAAGGTGCTCTAGTTAAGTCTGTGCTTCATGACCACTCAGAAGCTTCTCCTGGTGTAGAATGTGTCTCTCCACCTGCTAAGTGTAGTGAAGCACTCTGCACAGGCTCACAATCCACTTCTGGCTCCTGGGCACAATTAGATGTGTTATCACCCAGGAAGCTCTGAATGACTTAGGACCTGGCTGTCTTCAGGATCAGGCATTCCCAATGCCTTGCCACAGAGATTGGGTTGAGCTGGAAAGCTCTTGTCGTCTTTCCAGAGAGCGGAACTGCGGGACATAAAGGATTCTGAGCAGTAAAATTCACACTCTTGTGAATCACTAAGTCTCCCAACTTTTAGCAAGAAGTGCAAGACACTTGTTTAATGTGGATGAGTTTAATGGGACCAGAATTTCACCTTCTGTGCTTTTCATAGTTCAGACTTGTGGCTTTGAGGGTATCTTTCATTCAGTGGTGGTAGAATTAGGAACTCAGTCACTTGTCTGGTTGGTGACAATTGTTGACTGCACTTCTCTGAAGTACACTAACTGGTGCAATATACCTGATAATTTAGACAATGTGTTACTGAGTGTTACGCTGTCAAGGTTGCCATCAGAACTTTAATTCTGGCTTTTTTGATTAAAGATTGCAATCTTTAACATTGAGGTTATTTCTATATACACATTTATTTTGCAGTATTTGGAAATTTCTATGATTGACTTAGCGGAAATCTAATTTAGAGCAAAAATTTCATGCGATTAGAAGTGATGATTAAAGGAGAATTGCGGAAGCTACTCAATACATATTTACCCTCAGTAATTCATATACTGAACAGCCAAGATGTGGCTCTATTTTCATTCCAAATAATTCAGTGGATTTCTTTCACCTTCTGAAAGTGTGACTAGTGTTATCCCTGAGTGGTTGGTACTTGTTTTTAGAAATGATGACTCATAGCTGGAGGGGATGAAGAATACAAACTGGGAATTTGCCCTGTGATCTTTATTGAAGGGTCTACTTGATAATTCAAAAAATGAAGACTCCTGGTTCCTCACAGAGAACAAGAAATCTGTGACAGCTCTGAGCAACTCTGCTATTGAAAAGCAAACTGTTCCAGATGAGAAGTTTCTCAGCCATGAACCCAAGACTGAAACTTTCATAATCCCCAGACAAGCTAAAATGTTATTGGCGCACCACATTGAAAATAGACTTGTGTTAACCTGTTAGCTACCCAATCCCTTTCGAAGTGAGTATGAGTCTTACAGCTAACATACCACATTGTACTTTAAGTAGCTTCGTCTTTAACCCCTTCATTTTCAAAGGTTTTTTTAAGGTTCAAAGTAGGAATATTTGAAAAGTGCGAGTAATTCCACTTCCATGGCTTTTTATGAGAATGAAGATTTATCTCTTCAATGTCAAGTAAGAGACAAAACTCAGATGAGCTAGAAAATGGAATTTCCCTTTGGGTGCTACTTGGAAATGGGGTCCCATTGAGCCCTCTGAGCCACCACCCTGGACTCCCCCTCTCACCATGCTGTTTTGACAAGCTGCAGACATGCTCCGGGGTCTTGCACTTCCACCAGTGTTCACACAGGAAGGGGCACACCCAGCCACACTTACATGCTGGCTCTCTGACTAGCCACTGCACAAACCAGGAGTACAAAAGCTAAAGCCATAGCTCCCCAGGCATGCACCCCTCTGGAGCATAACCCCCAAATTATGCCGTAGAGTAGCAGTGTGCAACCCGTGGGGAGTTGCAGCACTTGGATCCAGCCAGCTGCTTTTCCCGGCTTCCCAGTTTGGCACCCGATGTACACACGGCAGGGATGAGGGAGTGGCAGGAGAGCAACCCAACAATTAAAGGGGCCGCTTCCTTTTTTGTTTGTTTTTTGCTCAACTAAATTCAGCAGCCACTGCTGTAGAGCATAAGCTCATAGTTTCCCACCCCTCTAAGTGCAGAGGAATATGCAACATAGTGGTGTAAGCTTATCGGATAGTCGACTAGTCCTTCAACTAGTTGCTTCTCTCGTTGTCGTCCCCTCCCCCAGTATCAGAGGCAGCAAGGAGGGGGAGAGCAGGAGCTGGTACTGGGAGGAGCCATCTTAAAGGCCAGTTCCCCCTCAGCATCATCTCTGCGGGGGAAGGGGAGGCAAAGGGGTAGCAGGGACCAGGCGCGAGCTGATTCCTGGCTTGTGCCCAGTCTCAGACACTGTGCCTCTGCTTTTTAAATGTATGAAGAGCTGGCAGGCTCTTAATATATTTGAAAAGCAGAAGTACAGCTGGGGAGGCCAGATGCAAGTCACGAATCAGCTGTCCCAGCTCACACCAGATCCCCCATGCTGTGCTTCCGCCTTTTAAATGTATTAAGAGCCTACCGGCTCTTAATACATTTAAAAGGCAGAGCCACAGCAGGGTTAGCTCCCAGGGCCAGGACATAACCCCGCTGCAGCTCCCCTGCATATCAACTAATTGACAAGTTGATTAAACTAAATTTAACATCCCAAATGCAACAGCCTTTGTTCCCTGAGCTACAATTTCCCATACATTTCGCTCCAACGCAGTCACTTAGAGGAAAAACAATTTTATTAACTACAAAAGATAGCTTTTAAGTGATTATAAGTGATAGCAAACAGCTCAAAGCAGATTGCCTAGTTAGTAAATAAATAACACAAACTAAGTCTATTCGTCTATCATATTAGAAAGATAGGATATGGTTTAGCAGATTCTCACCCTAGCTGATACAAGCAGGCTGCAGATTTTTAAGGGACAAGCTGCACTTGCTTTACAGTTTGGAATCCCCAGGTCTTTCCAACACAGGCCACACAGCCTGTACCCAGCACTTCTCCTTATTCAGTTTTTGTTCCTCAATATGTTTAGGTGTCTCCATGTATGTGGAGTGAAGAACAACATATAGAGGGAACTCTTTGTTTCAAAATTTAGTTCCCTGACTGGTTTGTGGAAAAATACTCATATCCCAAGATGGAGTCCAGAAACATGTGACTAGTCACATGCCCTTCTAGTGTTATAGCAGCCATTGCTTAAAGGCTGGCCAAAACACCCAACAGAAGATTAAACCAGTCCACAATCCAGTGTCTTTGTTGATGGGCCATCAGCCTCATCTGGCTTCTTCATTGTTGAACCTTAAAAGCTGGCTGTGGATGTTTTCCAGAGTAAGCCCATTTGAAATACAAATCCCTATTCAACATTCATAACTTCAGATACAAAATAGATGCAACATACAAATAGGATAATCATATTCTGCAAAGCATATCTTTTCTAGTGACACCTTACATGACCCATCTGGTACAAAATGCATCATAATTATGCCATAATCATAGATAATAATATATCTATGAAGGACATGTAGCAGTGTTACAGTAATGATAATAGAATTTACAAAAATGTTTACCCATTGAGCCTCTATCACTCTAAGGACAGTAAATATCACTATCCACATGTTATAGACACAAAAACGAAGCTAGAGAAAATATCATAAAATATCAAGTCTATAGCGGATTAGAAAATAGAGACAAGCTCTTCTCACATATTAATCCCAGTCATGAGACTAAAATGGGGAAAACAAAAGAAGTAGAAAATTTTCAGGTCAGCCTGAGATAAATGAAAATGTTCTGCTGAGTCTGCAAAACAGCAGCAGAAGAGACTTGATGATCTGTTATGTGCCATTTCTATCCCTGCAATTTTTTTAGAAAAAAACCCCCAGGAAGTAAACTTTGGAATTCTATCCTGTGATGAGATCAAGAGTTTTTGTATTTAAGAAAAAATCTAGTTAAATAATCAGTCTTCCAAATCAGACAGTGCTGCAATAAATGTCTTTGATCAGTCCAGAAAAACTGATCAGCAGAGTTATTTGCCTTAGTAATTTATAAACTAGCTCTTATTGGACTGATAAGACTGTCCAGAGCAGTTATCACTATTATAAATGTGTTTATTACACAATACTGTGTAGCAAACAAATGTATTGGCCTACTGGCATTATAAGTGGAGAGCAAGAGTTTTCAGTCAATCTGAACTATTATTCTACCTGCCATTCTAATATATTTACAGGAGATTGATTTATTTCATGATTTTTCTTGATTATCCTCCCTTATTTGACTTTCAGGAAGTCAGCCAGTCTGTTTTCATATAGTTTAGCAGGGTTCTGAGCTAAAGTTGCATATGTCTTCTTTTTTCCTCATTTGTGACCAATTTGCACATCCAGTTCAGTCTTACAATTATTTATGAGAGTCAATGGGAAGAATAGTTGCTATTCCTTCTGCAGCCTTTTCTGGATTAAAGAATTCATGTGGTGTTTAGTAATGCCATGATATTACTATAGAAATTGCAGCTTTTCTTGCCCATTTGCCTTCATCTTTCTTAGTTATATCCACTTAGAAGTTTCCACAGTGTCATAATCTATGACTATATAAGTGTTTAATCTGTGTTTGCAATACTTATGTTCCTGATTGTTCCCAGGTTAATCTAATTTATAGTAAGTATTTGACATTAATAAAAGCCCAATGATTTCTAATTCAAAAGCTTATAAAATACCATATGGATGCTGGATTGTGTTCTGGACTGAAAGATTACTCTGAGAATTGTAATATTTATCTGAAATTTACTCTGCCATAAATGGTTCAAAATCTCCAGTAATATTTGCGGTGTAGTTAGTTTTAAGAGCGGCAGCCCATGCACTTTACCACCTTCTTTATAACAAAAATGCTTTGCAGCAATGTAATCTCTCTGTCTTACCTTCTGGTCTGTCATCACGTTTGCAGAATTGCCACTGACTTTCAACTGATTAATCATATCATGAGCCACCAGCTGAAAGATTATTTCAGCAAGGATGATTATGAAAGAGGGAGCTGAATAGTTTATCTGAGCTTAAAGCCATGGGCATCAATGATAGGACTTTTTGTGGCTGAAATAAATTGTCATTGTTAATCTGGAAATCTTAGTAAACTGGTGGGTGTCAAAGTTATTGTGGTTTTTGGTTAGTAAACAGGTAACTTTCTTTTTAGAAAGAGAGCACAATGTATTATGGCTCATAAAATGTATTTCATTTTAAAATTCAAGTGAAGTTGAATCAAATATGCATTTCTTATAGACAAAGATTAGTTTAATGTTCAGAGAATTCCCTACATGATGTACAGTATTGTAATCATTGGGTCAGAATTTTATAATAATTAAAAATGTTGATAGCATGACAGTCTAAGGAATTAAGCAACTACTTCCTCTCTTCATTGTTTTGAATGTATTAGGTCATTGTAGGAAGCAATTAATTTGGAACTGATCATTAATTAGGTGCTTTTAAAATGAGAGGCTAGAATTGTCCAATAGAAGATATTCTATAATACTTGGTATTTCACATCTGTAAGGTCTGCAGTATCAGACTTTACCCAGCAGGCTGCTTAGATTATAGCCCTGTTGTGCTTCAAAGGATTGCAATCTCCCTTCCTATGTATTGGATGTAGTACCCATACTGCATTTTGATTTCTATCCATTTAAGCCACTTTAGTGTGTCTATAGGTCACCATTGTTTTCATAACTCAGCTTCAGAAAATGAAATGGTGTTTCAAAAAGAAACAAGAATATGGGTAGTCTAATAAACAATTCAACTTGATCAGAAGTATCTAAAAGTGATATTTTTGAAGGATCTTTCAGCTTGCCAGAGTTATGCTAACCTAACATTGCTAAAGCTGAATGGTGGGTTTGTATGTGGTTTTCAGTGTCCTTGTCTGTTCCCTGTAGAGATCAGAAGGACTGAATTTGCTCTTTAAATATTAAAGGGTCAGAACTGCAAATCTGCTGAGGTTGATTTATAACATTCTCTGTACAGTTTGCTTAAGTATCTGGCGCTTAATTTTTCAAAGCAAGTCTGTATTTCTCAGCACTGTACCAACATCTGAATTCATTACATATTTCTTGCTAATTGTGTTTCTTACACGAGAAGAATGTTTAATTTAAAAATACATTCTTGATAAATTCCCAAGAGAGAGACATCAATGGGGACTCCATTATGCATGCTTTATATGATATGAAAGCACACAAATTGCTTGAATCACTTATTATTTATTAATGCACATTTAATAAATCTGAAAAATAGCTAGCATCTTTCTTACAGGTATCAAAAGAGCACAGATAAATCTCCTACTCCTACAGAAATATGCAAAGTTAGTAAATAGAAACGACTGCATTAGGGTAGAGAAAAATATTTATCAAAGCTGTCACAAGAAGAAAAAACACAATCTTGGAGAAAGTAAGCAGTGTTTACTTATTTGGTGTACAGACCGGGATATTATGTGGAAGGTGTTATTGGCAACACCATTTTTAAGCAGCTTTCATTCTAACCTGTACCCTTTCACATGTTCTGAAAACTTGAGTTAATAATGAAGAACAGACACTCGAAAGTTTATCTGATACAGAAGAGAAAGAAAGGTAACTTTAAAATTATTTATTTCCTGTACTAGATACTTTATAGAATTCAAAATTAGCTTTTGTTACATGGTATCAACTTACATAAGTGGGAAGAAGGTGAGGTTTGAAAATTCTCTATACACCAAACAATACCTCTGTCTTTCAGCTACAGTTTATATTCCCTTCCACTTCTCACCTGGTAAAAATCCAGAAAACAAGGGGTTTTGGGATTGTGTCTTGCAATCTATTGGATAGGGCTTTTGTGCACCAAATGAGTTTTCACAGCTAAGGGAACTCCTCACTAACATGCTGCTACCCTCACCTGTCTCGTTCATCCCAAGATGGGGCAAAATGGACTAGGACTTCTGCATTTTTTCAGGGATCATTTGTGTGTTTCCTGCTTCCCTTATCTGCTTGTACATGGCTGCTTGTGTCTGAAAAACTAGTAATGACGGCAATGGTAAAAGATGAGACATAATGGGGAACATACTGTTTCAAGGGGAAGAGCCTTGGAAGCCACATCCTTTGCCCTTAGGTCTATTACTATTATTTTATAGGATTCAAAAGCATATGAGGCTGTTCACAGTAAGCAAAGCAAGGCACAGTTCCTTTCCTAAAGGGTTACAATCTGAAGTTTACACAGGGCACAGTGAAAGGCTGTGACAAAGAGTATGATGGGAAAGGGCCAAGAAAGGACGGGAGGGTTCCAACAATACAATTGCATCACTATTCAGTTTAGGCATTTACATGTTACAGTGGTTTGATTATTTTTTTAATGCATATAAGAAAGGTAAAGATTTGTGGTGGCAGAAAACTGTTAAATGTGCTGCAAGTCTCTAGGTCAGTGTTTCCCAACGGAACCCTGGGGTTCTGCGAGAAATCACGGAATAAATAACGCTGGGCGGGGCCTGGAGCATCTGTCATGCCCTTCGCCTCCTGCCCTGGCGCTTGGCTGACTTCTGCGCCGCTCAGCCGGGCCGCCGCACGGGAGCAAGCGGCGCAAGAGGGCGGGGACTTCTGCGCCACTCAGCCAGGCTGCTGCGCGGGAGCAAGTGGCCATTTGGGCTCTGCGAGTGAGAAGCAGGAGGAGGAGGAGAAGAGAAAGCGAGACAGGAAAAATGCTCCAATTTTTTTTCTTACAATGTAAGCTGACATATATATCTATATCTATCTATATATATATATAACAGCTCTTTACAAATAAATTTTCTTGAAAAAATGTAGCAGTAATTGAATTGCGCTCCCTGCTGTCAACTTTTTCTGGCCAAGCAAATGTTTTCATAGGTAGGGGTTCCTCGGGATATGAAAAACTGTTTTAGGGGTTCCTCCATGAGAAAAAGGTTGGGAATCACTTCTCTAAGCCATATGAGTTAGTCTATCATGTGCAGGTTTCCAAAGACTTGAAGTCAGATAAATCAGACAGACACCCCAAACTATCCCTATGGCATTTGTCACAGTCCTCACTGAAAAGTGAAAGGAATGAACCATTCCACCCTTCGTGCATTTCCTGACAGCATCCATCATATGAGTGAATCTCAGACTTTCCAATGGAAAGTTGCTGGATGATGACTAACAGAGAAAGCAAAACCATCCTTAGCTAGCACTGGGGGAGAGCCTTCTCCTGAATTTGGCCAAGGGAATGGTTATGTTTGAGAGACCATCAAGTATAGTTCTCTCAGGAAGCAGTGAATTGTGTTCTGGGTGTGAGAGCTTGTTGAGCTGACTGCATGCACTGCATCCAGAACTGGGTCCTGCACTAGATGTATTAATCACTTCCTGCTGAGGGAAAAGGGAGTCAGACATGGCAGGTCTAAGCGCAGACAAGGAAGGAGTGAAAGACCAAGACCAGGCCTGCCCACAGAGAGGAGGAGGGGCAAAAGGGCAACTGCTCCGGGGCCCAGCAATTCTAAAGGGCCCAGAGCTCCCAGCCACTACTGTGGCATCAGTGGCAGCCAGAGCCCTGGGCTCTTTAAATCACCACCACTCAGGGTGGCAATAAGGTCGCGGGGATGGGGTCTGAGGCATCACACTTCGGGCAGTGCTGAGGGCTGGCTGCACCTGGCGCTGCCCCTTTCGCCTGAGGCCCTGCTCCTTCTGGGTCAGAACTGGACCCCCTCCACCTTTCCCAGGGGCATGCCATGGTGGTGGGCTCTGCTGACCAAGACAATGTTTTTAATGCTTGCAGGCACCCTTAAAATGGGCTTTGCTAAAATGCTTTTATTTTTTGTATTTCACTTTACCCTGAAATTACCTCCCTTTCCTCATTTAAGTGGAACCATTAAAACTGAAATCCAGCTTGTAGGAGTTTATCACTATCAGCATGGCGTTCTGCGTTAGTTTTATAGCCTCTTGACTGCCAGCTGTCTTCGGATGTATTCCTGGGGCTTTCCTAAAAGGTCACAGACATTTGCATTTTACACTGTTAAAAATGCTGTTTCAAAAAAGGCACCAGTAGTTGTAAAAATCCACACAAATGGTGTCTCATTTGTTTGGTTTTAATGGCTAAAATATTTGATATAGAAAATATTTAAAAGTGAATTTAGAGCAGCTATCAAGCCTACAATATTTGTAAAAGAAAAATGTAAGTGGCACTGAGAAATAGTTTGAAAAAGAAACTAAACTGTTCAGACATAGCTAAAATAATGGAAGAGAAAGAAAAGAAGCTTATGATGAGATTATATACTGCAGTGGTCTAATCCCACTTGAGGTTCTTGCTCAATTATGTGCTTTCTTAACAGATATGTTTGATTTTTAGTCTGTCCTTACAGTTCATTGTTTTAAATCATGGGAATAGCCTTATTCTTCTTGAATGATGCTTGTGTGTGTGAGTGTGAGTGTGTGATGTGAAAACCAGAAGTGAAGAGGATACAATCATAACCAATGTACTTGTCACTTCAGATTATTTCTTCCAACTCAGCCTGTAAGGTTGCACAAAGACGTACAAGTGGAAGTTAAAAAATGTTTGGAACTGGACTTGCTGGAATGTTTTTGACAGGGTCAGATCTAAGCATCCAAATGGAGGCTATATTTCATCAGCCTTTTTCCAATCCACAGAGCTCTTGAGCCAGCTGGAATGAGCTGGCATAGTTCCATCAGTGACTTCAATGAAGCTGTGATGATTTACACTAGCAGACAATCTTGACCCTAGTGATTATATCATCTGCCAAATGGGGAACAGTCTGTATTGTTGTAAAGACCAGCATTTCTGCTGAATTTATCTGAAATAATTTTGCTTCTACTCTTGCCCAACTAGCCTCCCTCCATTGAATGGTTCTGGGTTAAGAATGAGAAGAGTCACTGGATCAGATTAGCTTGTGGCCCAGTCAAGGTGCCTTCCTTGCTATCATTCCTATTGGCTTCTTTACTCCTAAAAGAATACAAATACACATGCGCATGCGCGTGCAAAACATGAGATCATTTTTGGCAAATAGCTTAGACTGAACCCATCTAGGTCTGATACACAGCATTTGTGGGCATCTTCAAAAAAAGCTAGCTACCAGTATACTGGGAAGGATTTGCTACTAGCTCTGAGTGGGCTGAACAAACTTTTCTCGATATAGTATGTTCTCAAATCTAAATGCATGTCAGTAATAATACTAAATATATCCACCAGCCTTATTATTAGCCTATCCAGTGCTGATATTTATAGAAACCAAATGTCCTTTCTGCTACAGTATACCTAATTAATATATTTTTTTTTCTATGGAGGGGATTCTGATGTGATGGATCACACAGTTCATGACAAGACACTTTCGGAAACACGTGTGAATGAAATGCTGTTATAAATTAGCACTGGTTTTTTTGACACAAGGATTTAATTGTCTTTATAAAAGTCCATATGCTGTCATGTGGAGCATAGTGAACATGTTAAGAATTCCTGTCTTGAGCAACTTCTTTCTACCTGTACTAATGTTTTTGTATATCCTGTATTAAGTGACATTACATTACATAAGAATGGCCATACTGGATCAGAACAGAGGTCCATCTAGCCCAGTATCCTGTCTACCGACAGTGGCCAGCACCAGGTGCCCCAGAGAGGGTGGACCGAAGACAATGATCAAGCGATTTGTCTCCTGCCATCCCTCTCCAGCCTCTGACAAACAGAGGCCAAGGACACCATTTTCTCCCCTGGCTAATAGCCTTTTATGGACCTAAGCTCCATGAAATTATCCAGCTTCTCTTTAAACTCTATTATAGTCCTAGCCTTCACAGCCTCCTCTGGCAAGGAGTTCCACAGGCTGATTACACGCTGTGTGAAGAAGAACTTTCTTTTATTAGTTTTAAACCTGCTACCCATTAATTTCATTTGGTGTCCTCTAGTTCTTCTATTTAGGGAACGAATAAATAACTTTTCTTTATCGGCCCTCTCCACACCACTCATGATTTTATATACCTCTATCGTATCCCCCCTCAGTCTCCTCTTTTCTAAACTGAAAAGTCCCAGTCTCTTTAGCCTCTCTTCATATGGGATCCGTTCCAAACCCCTAATCATTTTAGTTGCCCTTTTCTGAACCCTTTCCAAGGCCAAAATATCTTTTTTGAGGTGAGGAGACCACATCTGTACACAGTATTCAAGATGTGGGCGTACCATAGTTTTATACAGGGGCAGTAAGATATTCTGTGTCTTATTTTCTATCTCTTTCTTAATAATTCATAGCATCCTATTTGCCTTTTTGACCGCCGCTGCACACTCTGTGGAAGTTTTCAGAGAACTGTCCACGATAACTCCAAGATCTCTTTCCTGATTTGTCACAGCCAAATTAGCCCCCATCATACTGTACGTATAGTTGGGGTTATTTTTCCCGATGTGCATTACTTTACACTTATCCACATTAAATTTCATTTGCCATTTTGTTGCTCAATCACTCAGTTTGGTGAGATCTTCTTGAAGTCCCTCACAGTCTGCTTCTGTCTTGACTATCCTAAACAGTTTGGTATCATCCACAAACTTTACCACCTCACTGCTTGCCCCTTTCTCCAGATCATTTATGAATAAGTTGAACAGGATTGGTCCTAGGACCGACCCTTGGGGGACACCACTAGTTACCCCACTCCATTCTGAAAATTTACCATTTATTCCTACCCTTTGTTTCCTGTCTTTTAACCAGTTCTCAATCCAAGAAAGGACCTTCCCTCTTATCCCATGGCCATGTAATTTACACAAGAGCCTTTGGTGAGGGACCTTGTCAAAGGCTTTCTGAAAATCTAAGTATACTATATCTACTGGATCCCCCTTGTCCGCATGTTTGTTAACCCCTTCAAAGAACTCTAATAGATTAGTAAGATAGGATTTCCCTTTCCAGAAACCATGTTGACTTTTGCCCAACAAATTATGTTGTTCTACATGCTTCACAATTTTATTTTTTACTATTGTTTCGACTAATTTGCCCGATACTGAAGTTAGACTTACCGGTCTGTAATTGCCTGGATCACCTCTAGAGCCCTTTTTAAATATTGGTGTCATGTTGGCTACCTTCCAGTCATTAGGTATGGAAGCCGATTTAAGGGATAGGTTACAAACCACAGATAATAGTTTAGCAATTTCCCCTTTGAGTTCTTTTAGAACCCTTGGATGAATGCCATCTGGTCCCGGAGATTTGTTAACATTAAGTTTTTCTATTTGTTCCAAAACCTCCTCTAATGACACTTCAATCCGGGACAGTTGCTCAGATTCATCACCCACAAAGGAGGGTGTAGATTTGGGAATCTTCCCAATGTCCTCAGCCGTGAAGACTGAAGCAAAGAAATCATTTAGTTTCTCCGCAATGGCTTTATTGTCCTTGATTGCGCCTTTTATAGTTCGATCGTCTAGGGGACCCACAGGTTTTTTAGCAGGCTTCCTGCTTCTAATGTACTTAAAAAACATTTTGTTATTTCTTTTTGAGTTTTTGGCTAGCTGTTCCTCAAAATATTTTTTTGCTTTTCTTATTACATTTTTACACTTGATTTGACAGTGTTTATGTTCCTTTCTATTTATCTCACTGGGATTGGACTTCCACTTCTTAAAAGATGCCTTTTTGTCCCTCACTGCTTCTTTTACATGGTGGTTAAGCCACGGTGACTCTCTTTTTTAGGTCTCTTGCTATGTTTTTTAATTTGGGGTATACATTTAAGTTGGGCCTCTATTATGGTGTCTTTAAGAAGTTTCCATGCAGCTTGCAGGGATTTGGCTCTCGTCACTGTGCCTTTTAATTTCTGTTTAACTAGCCTCCTCATTTTTGTGTAATTCCCCTTTTTGAAATTAAATGCCAGGGTGCTGGACTGCTGAGGTGTTCTACCCACCACAGGAATGTTGAATGTTATTATATTATGGTCACTATTCCCAAGCAGTCCTGTAACGGTTATTTCCTGGACCTGATCCTGCGCTCCACTCAGGACTAAATCGAGACTTGCCTCTCCCCTTGTGGGTTCCTGCACCAGCTGCTCCAAGAAGCAGTCATTTAAGCCATTGAGAAATTTTATCACTGCTTCTCTTCCTGAGGTGACATGTACCCAGTCAATATGGGGATAATTAAAATCCCCCATTATTATAGAGTTCTTTATTTTGGTAGCCTCTCTAATCTCCCTCAGCATTTCAATGTCAGTATCGCTGTCCTGGTCAGGTGGTCGGTAATATATCCCTACTACTAATTTCTTATTATTGGAGCATGGAATTACTATCCATAGCGATTCTATTGAACATGTTGATTCACTTAATATTTTTATTTCATTTGATTCTACATTATCTTTCACATACAGTGCCACTCCGCCACCCACCCGGCCTGCTCTATCCTTTCGATATATTTTACATTCTGGCCTCTTTCACGGTCACATCACTGAATTAAAAACAGGTCAGTTTAAATCATGGCTCTACTCTAAAAAGTGACTACAAAAATGGCATGGCACGGTTCCATCTTTGTGTGGTCTCAGGACCAATACTATCTGGCCATTCTGTGGAGGTACAGTAGGGGGTAGTAAGTTTAGCCATTTGCATGACAGGGAATGCTCCCTCCCTCATTACCCCACTGTACCCCCAAAATACCCCTGTTCTTTATGTCCTGATACATAGGACTGACTAGCTGGAGAGGGAATAATCAACTGCTCCTTATGAAGAGATATAAGACTGAACACAAGTCTTCAATGATTTCCATATTTATGACATTCAGTTTCCAAGTAAAAAAGATATTTGTTTTTAATTGCTAGCCTGCATGGTTAGTCTCAGATATGGGAGTCAAAATGCTTCCCGTCCCTCTTGCACAGCACCAGTATTAAACATTCTGCAGGTTCCACCTCTGAGACGCCATTGCCCTGGATGGGTTTGTAAAAGGGCACTTGTAATTTTGTAAATAATTCTGTTGACAAAGCACAAAAAAAGAAGGAAATCATCTCACTGCCTATTGATTGTGCTGGCTCTGAGGGAGTAGAAAGCAGCAAGATCTTTATTTTTCATCACTAGGATACCCAGATTCTGTGCTCAGACCCAGTATACAGAGAAGCAGATGTGCTTAGTAAGAAGGTGCCAATTTTACATGATCTTTTTCAGAGAAAAGCTGGGTGTTTTTTTTCATTTTTAGATTCATTCTTCTTTTAATGTAGTTTCATAGCTTATAATAGCAGCCATTAGAATTTTGTAAAAGTTCCTTGCTGAAAGTGATAGTGAGGCTGGAATAAGATGAAGGCTGCCTAGTTTCAGGTTGTGTTACAAACAGGTTGGTGTTCAGCAGTACGTTCACCAATGTTCAGGCATCTGAACTGAGTTTGGAGCAAACTTGGGCTAATTTACTTTTGGATCGAAACCATGAAAGGCAAGAAGGGTTGAATGTTTTCCCTCAAGCCATGCAAAATCTGGAGGTTTCATCTAAGGTTTCCAGGTGTCCGGTTTTGAGCTGGACAGTCCAGTATTTGAGCTTTCTGTTCGGGAAACAAATTGAGAAAATATAAATGTCTGGTATTTTCTAAATAAGATGTAATGTAGATTGTGATGTAATGTCCAGTGTGTCCGGTATTTTTGTTGAAACCATCTGGCAACCCTAGTTTCATCTGTATTTTGCTGTAACTTTTGGGTGGAAAAATGAAGCAGTGTAGAGCTAAGGTTGAGAAATGTTTTTCATAAATCACTGCAAACCAAATCTGCAGAGATTTACAGTTCCATTATGGCTCACTGCTGTATTCTTTCCTAGAGCTAGGTGCTAAAGTCCAGTCAGCTTCAGTGGTTTTCATTTTAAATGGCTTTGCTGTTCTGTGAAATATGTTTAGATTTGACAGATTTATTCGGTTAATGGGTCCGTTTTTATTGCATTATTCTTTTTCTTGAAGTGGAAGTTCATTCTTTTTAAAAGTGTTCTTTATCACATATATAATATATACAAGCCATATAATCATTTAAAAAGTCTTCGCTGCTTAAGTGGGTTCTAATGAATTATTTGTGTACATAGTCATCTGCCTTTGGACCCTGCCATGCTGCTAGGATTTCAAGCTTACTTTTTCTTAACTGTGTTAACATTTGCTCTCAACTGTCCAGCAGTCAGAGTTGCCCGTTACTCTCTGTAGTTTGTCTTGGTACAAGACAGGATTTCCAACTCAGGGTCACTCATTGCCATCTATATCTAGGAATAGATTGAATTAAATTGCATAGTATTTCATCTGACCACCTTATGTCCAAGTTAGGCCAGAAAGGAAAAAACATGATTTCGTCATTAAGAGGAATATATATGACTTTAATTTCCCCATACATTAGTCAGATATGTTTTACTGGTATCTTGCCTTCTTGAAAATTATGACCTGAAGCTAAATTTGAGCAGTGGGACTTGCTATTTAGAGACTTATTTATTCAACTCTATGGAGTTGTGTTCAGTTTTTAAATGGCTTTTCAAAAGGTGTCTTGCTTTTGCCATATTAATGCTCTAGTAAGTCTAGTTATTAAAATGAATGCGTACAGTCAGCACGCTGCAGAGCATAATGCTAATGTGATTCCAATGCAAACTACAAGCTATGTACATGAAGATGTTATCACTTCCTTGACGTGTCTTAGTGCACTATGAAGGCTGATCAAACCTATTATTATACTATACAGGTTATGGGCCTCACTTAGACTCTCCTAGTTAACTGGGGGCCAGAGCCTGATATTCTTCCTCACATTGAGTCACACTTACTCTACAAGTAGTTGCATTGACTCCAATGACATTATTCAGTGAAATGAAGACTATCACAATCTCCTTTGAATGTTACATTTTTATTACCTGCAAGGATGATAGGCACTTTGATCTGATCAAGTACAGAAATTCCTCTGGTCTCCATGGGGCCACCAGACCTACTGTTCTAGGGGAAGGTGCAAAGAATCGTGCCCTAGGTAGGTATGGGATAACAAATACCCAGAGAAACTTCCCTTCTAACCACTAATCATTATCACTTCCTTATTTTGATTTGTACAAAGAGTGCCTAGCCAATGTTCTTGTGTGTCCTCAGCATGATTTAAAAAACAAAAAATAGAGGCCCCACCAATTCCCCCAGAGCAACTCCAGTACTTCCTCTTGTCCTGGATAACAAGAGTGTTCAGAGTTTATTTGGCGTGTGAAAGAACAGTCCCTGAATGCAAGAGCCTGACCTGTGCAGGGTCCAAGAATATAGTGGGTCTAAGAGCAGAAGAGGACACAGATGAGGATTTATTTTATTTCCCAGTCTCTTGAAACAGCTCCCTGTTCTGTATCACTGGGCAGGCACAAGCATTACTGCACTCAAAAAGGCTCAACACAGAGAGTAAAACGCTGACTGGAGCAGCAGCTGGAAGAACCTGAGAGCAAAACAGAAAAATCCCCCGTGTGGCTGCAGCCATGGTACCAATGTCAGGCGCAAGAGAAACGCATCAGACTCCTCCATAATGGCAACAAGTCACAAGGCTGCCCTGAACATGTCCATTTGGTATCAACACATGGGGGAGTGGCCAGAGCAGCCTGCAGCATGTTAGGCCCTAAATGGGGGTAGCTATGTCCCCATCCACCCTTCCCATCCCCATGAATAGTTGACAAATGCAGAACAACTCTGCAGGAAGCATAGGGTTGCATCTATAAAACAGGAGTAGCATCGAAGGACCAGGCCTGCTCCATCACTGCATAGGCAAAATGCCCAAAGGGGAGAGTATCTTGGCTGCTTGTTGTTTAATTCAACCTGATCATTATAGTAGTGCCTAAGGACCTGCCCAGAATGGGCCCTTATTGAGCTAAGCACAGTAGAAGGACAGAATAGCAGATAGTCACTGCCAACAAGAGCTTATGATATAAATTGGGGTAGGCAATAATTTTTGATAGGGGGGCCACTGCAAGAATTTGATAAGTGATCAAGGGCCACATTCTTCCATGTTATTAATGGAGGAGGTGTGGGGTCTGGACAAGGGTGGAATTTCGGGACAGTGGGGGGGAGGGGCAGCAGCCGTGCACTCTAGGATGCAGCTTGCTTTTCATCCCGTTCCCTGGACTATCAGGGACTGAGGGGATCTAAACAGGTCAGACAGACAGACTGTCGGACAGGGACACAGACTGAATTAGATCCCAGGATCCACCAGGATCCTTGTGCCTGTGGTCTTGCATCACACAGCCGCCTTACCAATAAAAGTATATCACCTTGGCTTTCCATCTGTTGTGGTAACTGGATCAAAAAGTGCTCTGATGGTGCTGGGTTTGGCCATGCTGTAAGGTGAGATGCTTTGCCCTCATTGTTCCATGTTGTAGGGACATTAGCTTTGTTCTTAAATTGTTTATTCTGAAGTTTTTGTTTGCTAAATAGTGATGATTGCTACATGGCTATTTATGTAATTTCAAAGCTTCTAAGCCCCTGACTTTCTGCTCCTCACAGAATGTCACTGCTTTGAGTCTTACCCACACCATTTAAGAAATCAAAGAGGATTGAAGAGCTCTCACTAATGAGTCACTAGACACAAAGGTGGTTAACATCAAAACAGACTCTCATATTTCCTGCCTGCAACTTACATAAATGTCTCAGCCATACATCCAAGTTCTAAGTGTATTTAAATTATCCATGCCAACAAACAAATTATCTAGTGTACATGCTGTCACAGCAAAATAGGTAGACATGAGAGTTGTTACAGGCAATGAAGGCAGACGAAGGGGACTATTGTGTATAGCAATGGTGGAATTACGGCTGTGCATAATAGGAGTTATCATATTGGGTTTGGATTTTTAGGAGACTGACTTTCAGTTCTGAATAGCAGTAAATTGAAATACTGCATGTAAAATCTCAAGAATGGATTATTTTTTGAATGGGGCTTGGGGACGGGGTTAAAGATAAGCTATGGAGTGGTCTGCTCTAAGGGATACTAAACAAAGCTAACATATGAATTGCATATGCAAAGTCAGAGACTAAAGGTGAAATCCTGGCACCACAGAAATCAATAGCAAAACTCCCATTCAATTCAGAGGGGCCAGGATTTCACTCCAGAGGGTTTATTTTTTTTTTAATGGATGCAATATATCAACTGGCACGTGATAACACAAAGAGCACCAGTCAGGAGGAGAGTGATCTGTTCTCTTGGCAAGAACTGGAAATGACTTATGAAGTAACAAAGAATGTAGTGCCCTGAGCTCATGTCGGTATGTCAGAGAAACCTTACTATTGGCACCAATGTGTTTGTAATCCAGAGCAGTTGGCAATGACAGACTACAGGGGAAAAGAGGCAGAGAAACTGAGGAAGAATGTGGCAGGAAAATGACAGTGGCCTTTTATAATAGCCTGTCCTTTATTACCTAATAAACTTTAAAAACAACAAATAGTCTGGTAGCACTTTATAGACTAACAAAACATGTAGATGGTGGTATGAGTTTTCATGGGCACAGCCCACTTCTTCAGATGACCGGAGTGTTGGATGTCCAGTGAGTTGTCTGGTCGCCTCCTGTTCATAATCTGTTCTGTTCATGATGACTACAGCGCCCCCTTTGTCAGCCTCTTTGATTATGATGTTAGGATTGTTTTTGAGGCTGTGTATAAGCATTGTGTTCTGCATGACTCAGGCATGACTCAGGTTATATGTTATATGTTGTTGTTTGCTGCCAATGTCAGCTCGAGCATGTTTGCAGAAGCAGTCGGTGTAGAAATCAAGGCTCTCGTTGTGACCATTAGTAGGGGTCTACATAGAAGCCTTCCTCTTGTGGGATCAGCGGGGCGGTGGGAGGGAAAGAAGCAAGGTCAGTGTGTTGTACATTGGTGTATTGGAAGTATTCCTTCAGGCGGAGGTGGCAAAAATAGGATTCCAGATCTCCACAGAACCGAATCATATTCGTAGGGATAGTGGAGCAGAAAGAGTCCTCAAGATAGGATAGACTCCTTTGCTGGGCTGAGAGAGTGGTTAGATAGGTTGACAATGTTGCTGGGTGAGTTGAAAGTATCTGTAATGAGAGATCTGAAGCATGTAGCAGTCTGGATAGTTTATTGTCCTTTTTCTTCTGAAGGGAGATGAAGTGGTCCTTGTAGATGGTTTGTTGAATTGCAGTAAAGTCTGGAAAAGATGGAGTGTGTGTGGATGCTTGGTTTTTTATGAGTTTCTAATGTTGAGAGCTCCTCCTTGATTTTTTTCTGTTTGTTGTGTAGAATGCTGATAAGGTGATTCCTGAGTTTTTTGCGAGAGTGTGGCATAATCTCTGGCTGTAGTCCGTGGGATATGTAGATTGTAGTGGTTTTTCACCATTAGATTGTTAAGTATGATGTTCATCTGTTTGCACATGGAAAGGAAGGTGATGTCTGTTTGGATCTGTGTGAGTTTCTTTGTGTAATTGATGGATTTCCACTCCATATGGCAGAATGCAGTGCTTTGCATGTTCAAAAGCTTCAGGGGGTAGCCGAGTAAATCTGTACAGAATAAATTTAAAAAACAAAAAATAGTCTGAAGAACTGGGCTGTGCCCACAAAAGTTCATGATACCATCTATATGTTTTGTTAGTTTTTAAAGTGCTACCAGACTATTTTTTGTTTTTAAGTTTATCCTGTACAGACTAACTTGGCTACCCCTCTGAAGCTTTATTACCGAGTACATCAGGATTAAGTATGCAGGGCTCTTCACATTTGTTGACTGTGCTACGTAAAGAATAGAATCTCCTTTCACTGAGGCACAGGTGCATAGAACAGCATCCAAAACAACAAAGACAAGTGCCTATTAGGCGATTGTGGCCTGATGCCACTACAGCTGGGATGCTTCTCTTAATAACTCTGTTCTCTGTAGCATTTGAAGAGGAGGTTGAGGGGAGCTGGATGCTTGTGAATCTGGAGAGTGTCCCAGGCATACTGGGAGGCATGAAAAATGGCACATAGATGTGAGGAGGTGGAGGAGAAGACAAGGGGAGCAGTGAGGAGTGTAACAATTGATAGACCAAAGGGAGCAAGCAATGAAGGCACAGGTATAAATGGATAATAGCACTATGTGGAACTCTGGAAATAAAGCAGAGTTTGAATTTTACATAGAGGACAGTACGCCAATTCAAGGGCACAAGAAGGCAGAAAGATGATGGTTCAACACAAGAATTCTCACTTATCACTGGTTTCAGAGGGGTAGCTGTGTAAGTCCATTTCAGCAAAACTAACAAAGTCTGGTGGCACCTTAAATACTAGCAATTTTATTAGGGCGTAAGCTTTCGTGAGCTAATCAAGTGAAAGAATCATATGATAGGAATACAGAGATGGGCGTGTTATATCAGTGCTAATTCAATCACAGTGGATGTGGCCCACTGCCAACAGTGATAAGAAGTTGAGAATATCTAAAGAGGAAAATTACTTATTGTAACGAGAGAGCCATGCCCAGTCTCTGCTCTGACAGCCAATACAGGAGTGTTTTCTAAATCAAATACCACAGCTACAGTGATGGTACAAGAACTTAAACACAGAAGAATGGAATAGAGCAGATGGAAAACACGTGGGTGGCAGGGTTCAGATGGACTAGAGAAAGAGATGAGAGAAGAGTAAGAGGTTGTAGCAATTAAGTAAGGAGTAACAAAAGTGTTGAATAACTTCTAGAAAAACAGGGAAATACTTTGTAGAACTTGTGCCTGATCAAACTTCATCTGATAATTTACCTGTGTAAAAAAGAAACAGCAGGAAACATTCAAGGAAAGCTGCATGAACAGCAGCCATTAATGATTTTGGTGATCTGCATTCCTAATCAACTCATATTAATTTGCAAATGGGTCTTGCTCACTGTAATATTTAATCATCAACATTTTTCACAGGCAACTTATTTTGAGTGGATATTTATTTGGGACCAAATACAAAACACAGCCCTTGGTGAAAGGAAGTTATTGCATGACTTTTTCAGTCTGTGCTAATTGGTATTAAAACTTTTGGGAATGTTTCCCTCATCTGGGAACAGTTCCCATTCTGCCCTCTGGACAACTGTCCTGGGTTGCTAACCAAGAAATATATCCTGCAGGGGTCCAAAATAAATAATCCTGCACAGGAATCACAGATGACTAATTCAGAGCAGCATTTGCACAGCAGATGAGAGCAGGGAAAATATGGTGTCTCAGATATGTTGTAGCCTGAATGGCAAAGCAGCTGTCCCCGTTCCTTTTTTCTTCTTTGTGTCTTTTCTGTCATCTTACTCTGGTTTTCAGGCTGGAGAGGAAGTGGACGTTTGTTGCTTGCCAATTGGACTTCTTGACCTTTTGGTCAAAATGTCTGGTCCTTAACCAGAGAAATGTCTAAATTGATTATTAAGCTACAACTTTGCCACGGTCTGTATATTTCTTCTGCTCCATTCTAGGTTGCTACAAATGCACTTGATGGCAGATTTCAGCACAATGCATTTCTGATTGCTTGAAAAGTGAAAGGCAACTATTTGCTTTGACTAGCATTTGACGTCATCCCAATTGTTCCTGATTTTTTTTTTTTGTAGGGTTGTCTGTCTTTTCACTCAAAATAGTCTTCATGTTGTCTTATTAGGACAGTGCTTCTCAATGAGATGTGAAATTAGTGAAGTAAATATCTGATTTTAAAATAATTCACACAGTATTTATATATAACTTTCTAAATTTTCCCTCCCATTTCAGCAAATCTCACTGATTAATCTTTGCTCATTTTTTATTAAATTGAATATGTAATTTCTGATTTCTCTTCCAGAGTGGAATATCATCAGAAATGTATCAAATTATCAGTTTCCAAAAGAGGTTCCTTTTTGACAGATGTTCATTAGACACCTTGCTTCTGTCCTCATGCATATATATAATTTCAGTATACAAAGCCTTTTACAGTCTTTTTCATGAGAATTTCTTCTACAGTGGAAGATGTTTGACAACCTTTATAATCTTACCAGGTCTTGAAAGTTGCTTTTTATCTCTTAATAATATATTATCTGAAAAGCTTTGTGCCATGTAATAGAAAAATAATAATCATATTTGAACCCAATTGGTACAGGGTTCAAAGACCTTCCTGTAACTTAAAAATTTCCTTGCATGCTCTGGTTGAGTACCTAATAATGAACAAATATCACTTAACAGGATGAGGGTTATCTTAAAAACCACACCTCTCTGCGTTTTTTAAAACTACAATTACAGCAGGTCAGTGTAAAATAAATGTTGCAGGAAAATATTGTTTTCTAAGTTTTACACTTCATACATCTAACATTATCTTGCACAGAAGTCTGTTTCAGTTGTTCACCTGATAGTCAATTATGTGGTTTCCTCTGTTTGTATGGAATATTCATACAGCAAGAGGGGACAGAGAAAACATTTGTAAAAACAGAAAAATAGGAAGACCATAAAATCTTGTTGGTGTGCTTCAAAGTAGGAGTAGTACTTAAAATACCACTTTTATTCATTTTCTTTTTATATTGATTAGTCTTCAAGTTTTGGCACCCATCCCCCCTCCTGGCCCCTTCACACACTTAAATTATAGAGCTCTGAGGTGCTAGAGGCCTGCTTTCCCCTTCAGTATGGGCACAGAAAAGCCATATTCATTTCAGTATGACTGTTACAAGGAAAGAATGCACTCCTTTAATGTTTTGACAGAGTCTGAATTATTGCAAGTAAATACTTTTTGCAATCCCCTAACATTGTATTTAATCTCCTACATATAAACATGTAGCGTGTGTTTGTTTTTTTTCTCATGACTGGGAAATAAAACAGCACTTTTCAGAAATGTAGAAACACTGACAATCCAAATAAGCATCAACCCATTTAATTCTTTTTCATCTTTTCTCAAACTCATGCGCTGTTGATCATCAAACATGTACTTGCCAGCTAAGATACAAATCAAACTATTCAGTCACAAGTGGCTTCACTCTTCACACCCCTGCACTGTGCATGTTTTCATTGATTTTAATGATGTGACCTTTAGAGCATCACCTTTGTTGTTCTATTATGGTTCCTGAAATAGTTCTCCTGAATAAAAACTGTACCCTGTGATTTTTTTTAGTCTAAAGGCTTCATGCTTTAAAAGAATAAGTCTATGACATAGCTTTCTATATCAGAAGATTCAGCAAACTAAGTCACATACTTTTTCATTTGAAATTTTCAAGAAATGAGATTTACTCTGAAGAAACAATCTTATCCTAAAAATCTAGGCTATCTCACACCGAGAGAGCTGGCATTATTTGATCCCAGACAAAGAATAACTGATGGCAGACTTCTTTCTTTTTCAGAAATGAGTTCCTATAAGTTACTGACATCAACGCAGTGCCCTACTACATGGAACATTTTCTTTGACTATACAGTACGAATGACTGAATAAAAATTAACTAATCCATGGGGTTGCTACTATTTAGTAAATCTTTTCAAAATAATTGTTTCCGTCATGTTGCACCATTGCACAATTGGCCTCGTTATAGGGGTTTTTTTTCCTCCTTTCTCTGAAACTGTTCATTTTTAGAGTCAGATACCATACTAGATAGACCACTGATCTGATCCAGCATGAAAAATCTTCTATTCCCGTGTAACTCTAATCTTCTGAATGCAAATGGTTTGAAGCACTTAAGGAGGTAATTCTAAGCACACAGGTAGTCCCATTAACTTCATTGGGTCTTCTCACATATGCAGAATTAAGACTGTGTGCTTATCTGTTCTATTGGTTGGGGGCTTCCCACACCATTGCAAATAATACTTATTCCCAAACCAAGTCCACTAACGACTGAACACTAGTTGTACTTGTGCCCCTCTACTGTTTCAATGTCCGTCCTGCTTATCAAAACAGTGAAATCAAATAATATAATGCTTCCATTTTAGGATCTTGGAGTATTTTACAAATATTAACCAACCCTTACAACACCTTCACCTTGCAATAACTTGCTAAGCAGTATTATCTACATCATTATCTCTATTGTATACTGCCCATAGTACTATTTTGCAGATGAAGCCCAAGGAGTTGAAGTGACTTGTCCATAGTCACATAAAAAGTTGCCAACCTGACATTATAATATAGGTTGAACCTTCCTTGTCTGGCACCCTCAGGACCTGACTGGTTCCAAACCAGAGAATTTGCCGACCCACAGGAGTTCAATATTGTCTAGCAGCATTACCAGGACTTCCACTGTTTACTGGGTCTTAGAAGATATTTAGGAGTAAATTAGAGCTAAAAAACAACACAGAACACTGAGAGCCAGGGCTGGTGGCTGTAAACAAACTTTATGGGACTATGGGAAACTTGGCCACACCCATGCTAAGTAGACATCCAGCTGATTAAAATCATGCTGGATCACGGATGTTGCCAGACCTGAGAGTGCCAGACTAGATAGGTTCAATCTGTACTGCGATTTTTTTTAACTGATAGACCTGTGCTTTAGCTGCTAGACCAGGGCAGCCTCTTCACATTATGTAGCATGGGGAGTTTGGGGAGTTCAGAATGTTGAGTGGAAGTTGGAGAAGAGGAATGAGTGTTCTGAACATAACAGATTATCCTGATTCAATGGGAAAATTCTTTAACCTTCAGAGGCACTTCAGTCCAAAATTTTCTTGGAGATACTTCCACCAGCAATAATATAGGAAGGTCCAAACTCAGTGCTGATAGATGTTAGGATTATCATAGTAGCAAAATTGTAGACTAAACAGTGAAGGGTATGGAAGATACCTGTGATTATGAATATTATATGTGCCACTTGTTTGATGCTTTTATGTTGTTTGCTATATGATTACCAGGGCATTAGTTCAGTAGGCACTGAGGAACTTGGATATACTCCTCTGATAGTCACCCAATCCATTTACCAGTAATTAAAGGATAATGCAGAGATCCAGCCATTTTAACTCCTACCCCTAGTCCCAAAGGGCATGTCTACACATCAGGGCTGAAGCTGAAATAAGCTACACAATTTGAGCTACGTCAATTGCGTAGCTTAGGTCGAAATAGCTTGTTTCGGTTTTTGGCGCTGTCTACATAGCAGAAAGTCAGAGAAAGAACACTCTTCCTCCAACTTCCCTTACTCCTTGTGAAATTAGGGTTACAGGAGTTGGAGTGAGAAGTCGTCCAGCTCGACATTATTTTGACATTATGTCAAAATAACTGCCTGCTGTGTAGACATGGACTGTGTTATTTTGGAATAATGTCGGTTATTCCAAAATAACACTGCTGTATAGACGTTCCCTTAGTAAGCTGCACATACCAGTTTGACCAGGATCACAGGGAAGACAAAACTTTAGGGTGGATACTAAGGGAAACCTTTGAAGAAAAGGCAGAGATATAGACTGGGACTATTGGGATGTAGACTGGTGCCCTTTTGTTCTGCTTTGTTCCTGCTGTTAAGTTCAAACAATACTTGTTTTGAAGAAGCTGTTTTGAGTCACTTTGGGCATGTCTACAATGGGAGTTATTTAGAAGTAACTCCCCTTATTTCAAACTAACAAGGTGAGTATCCGCACTACCAAGCCTGTTATTTCAAAATAATAACTCCTGTTTGTGAAGAGGGATAAGCTTATTTTGAAATAACCTGGTAGTGTAGACACAGCCTTTGTTAACCACTGGTCATAGTTCTCAAAGACTTGTGGGACTTGAAACTAATTGGCCTGCTGAGGAATTAACTGTCTTCACACAGAGAACTGTAGCCTTGGTCCTGGCCTGAGAGTGGCAGAATCCCATAATTCCACCTGAATAGGTGAAGATGCCTGGCATGTCGTCTGAGTGGGTACACTAGTGCAGCTAGTTCTGAACCAGTGCCTAGAAGTCTCCTGAAACATTTAAAGCGTCCTGGAACCATTTCTGCCTTCCACACCCTTCTCTGCTCCAATCAAGCTGTTCTCTTGGCAGTCAGTCAGTACTAGAATGGTATTTTCTGGTTTTATTTTTATTTTTTGGTCTCTTTTTTGTGTTTCAACTTATTTAACCAATATACTTTTAATACCTAAAGTTGGAAAACGACCAGCAGTTGTTCACTTGTGAGCACTGTGAATTGTTTGCCCTGTCACTCATGAGTTGTGCAAATCTGGTCCTACCCAAAAGATAAGTCTTGAGTCAGTTGCCACACTGGGTCTTCCAACATGGCAACATGACAGTGAGCCAGTGAAGCTCAGTGTTCTTGATTTATCTTATTGAGAAGTAAGGCCCAAACTTTGGCAGGTAGAGAGCCAATTCATCATTACACGGGATTGCAGAGAGCTCCAAACATTTACACCTGAATAGCTAACATATGTGTAACAGGACATCTTATAAAAATGGGGTGCTACATTCTTGTGAAGACACTGGGACACAATATTTATCACATGTGGAAGCAACAGTCTCCTTCTCTCTATCCTGTCTCCTGGCATTTGGGAGGGGCAAAGCATTTCTATCATCGCTTCTTCCACTAGCGACTGAAGAGGAGAATTGATGGATGTTATCTTTTCTCTCCCTTTTCCCCCCACCCCTCCTGCTCCATACTTTTTGGTTACAGGATGGGAGGGAAGCCACGCTATCACATGTCATGTGATTTGAGTGGCTCTTTGCCTTTCCCTTGATGAGAGAAAGCAATCTCTGTTCCATTTGCACAGTGCATTCTGCACTCCCTGACAAGCTGCATGTAGGGCAATGGAGAACCCTGTGTAGCTCTATAGACATGGGATTAGAAAAGGATCTGAAGTTCTACTGAAAATGGCACTCCTGGCCTTGTTCCATTTGTGCCATATTATGTTTCACATCTGTGTTTTATAGTGTCAGAAATCATAGTTCAGGGCTATGAAGATGTTACAGAATGGATGTAAAGCATTTAGTCTGTTGACTGTAGTCCAAAAAGCCAGCATCTGACCCCTTGTGCCTTAATGTGTCTTTTTCTGTGTTGTAACAGGCTGGGCTGTGATCTTTGCATTTGTTGCAAGAGCATTTTATGTTTTTAAAAATAACACAAAGTATCTGTACAAATAAACTAAGCAGGGTTCGGCTAATAATTTCCTGGACCAGTGGATCAGAGAGGCTGAACAGATGAGTGTGGATTTTCAGTCAGATGTCTCAGAAGGGATTTTTCCCTTCTGTTCTATTGTTCTCATTATGCAAACTTTGTGGAGAAATATTGCCTCTGTTCGCTACCCATCATTTCTTTGTAAAATTCCAAAGTTAGAGAGAAATGTATACTAAGACCCACTTTCAACGGATAAGTCTGCCTTAAGTGACAACTAGAATATTCCCCAACGTGTCTAATGCAATGTAGTTCATGCATTAGTAGAGATCAGCATTTGCTGGTCCATTGAAGTTGTGGCTTAAGTGAGACTTCACTGTATTTCATTTCAGACTTATTTCAGTTAAAACATTTTAATGTCTTGTTGTACTAGGGAATCCTCCAACTTCAACAGAGGCTGGATTCAAGTCCACTGAAGACAAAGGGAGCTGGATTCTGGCTGAGGTGCTTTAGCAATGTTTACTCTTGCTACATCCAGTTAAGTAAGCAAAGTCTAGTTAGGCTGATCTGAAAATGTAATTGTGTCAAGAATTTTTATCCAATTTTTATGTCAGAGAGAAAAGGTGAGGATATCTTTTTGTTGGACCAAGGTCTATTAGTGAGTGAGAAACGCTGTTATCACAAGCAGGATAATGACTGACCTCTAGTGGTCATCAAAGTGAATTAATAATTGATCCAGTCAAGGTCTATTGATAACCTTTGTTTCATTTGCAAACATCTTGGCAATTGTGTAAAATATATTATGGTTGGAAAATGAAAATCTGAAAACTTAACAGAACATAAATTTAATAATAATAGCAGGTAATCTGAAACTGATTATATTTGCCACTAAACTTCTCAAAGAAGAATGCTTACAATAAAAGCTGCTGTGTCAGTTGTCAATAAACACTGATGTTGCAATAAGTCAGTAAAGGGACTGAGGCCCCAAACAGAAAGAAATTTCTCAGAAACTTTTTCTATGCCTCCTATGTTAGGAAAGGATGGGCGCCAGAGGATCAGTGCTTCTTTATTCAGTCTCGCTGGTTCTCATGCTAATTTCAGTACAAAAGCCTGTTTACCTTCTGTGTGCTTGACATTTTTAAGTAATACACTGTATAATATAATATAATATAATATAATATATAAAGCAGTTGGTCATTTTATATATAGATTATTCATACAATGCCACCTCAGTCACACACACCTGATAACAATACACTAAAGCCAACATTTAAAAAAAAAATCTCTGCTAGTGATTTTCAGTGCCCAATTTGGTATAATTCAAAGGGACCTGATTTTTAGTGGTGGATGCTGAGCATTTTCTGAAAATCAGACTTCTGGAGGTATATCGCATTGAAGCACCCAAAATCACTTCTGAAAATCTTGGCCTAAATCCTCAATGTGGTAAAAAAAGAATCAACTGTTGATATTTGCTGTATCATCTCTCTGCCCATGTATTGTTGCTAGGAAGCAGAGCAAGGTAGCAAATCATCCCCACAGTGTTAATGTGTAAATATGCTAAATTTGTTTAGTTGTTAAAAAAAATACTTAAAAATCAATTTAACGCTAAACAATAAATAATGATCTAATTTACTTGCAAAATGTCATTAATTTACTCAATTTGGCATAATCTTTTTCAATAAATTCTAAAACACATGCAAGAAAACTAAATAAAACTAAATAAAAGAATAAAGCTGATGTGTTCTGAGTTTTACACTGCTGCTTCAAATCATTTCAATTTACAATCTACAAAAGGCTGCTAGAGTGGTTGGTTTGACAATAGAGAGACGAGAATGAGTTTAGAGAGAGATCAACTGCTTCCCCCAGAATATTTCAGGTTCAGGAAGGAAGTAATTAATTCAGTTAATGTAAGATTCCATGTTATAAGTTCAAATCTGGAGCAATATTGTCCATATTTGATGGCGATATGGACTGCTTATCCAAGTTTTGTTATCACACAAACACACACAGTTGTATACTGAAGAGTCCTGGTTCTATGAAATGAACATCAACACAGTCTAGTACTCAAGGTTTGAGGTAATCTGCATAAGCAAACCACATATTTACATTTTGATAGAGGCATGTTTTAAACATAATCGTTTATTTCTGAAGTGATTGTTTCAAAGCATAAAGGGTTTTATAACAATTTTGACAATCTAAAATGGCAAGTTGAGGCTGATTTCAGGTCATAATCAAATTGAACACAGTCAGAAGTGCTTGTACTAAATAACACATCTGTTAAACATGATCTGAAAACACTTCCCTTCCAGTAATCCATTCAAGATCTTAGTTTTTGAAGAGTTCATATCTTGGTTAAGTTAATATATTTCACATAAATAGTTCTCATATTGTGAGAAAGTTTTATGATGGCTGGATGTTTTGAAATATGTACAAATGTAGGTCTGTGTTCATCCTTAGATTGTATTTCTGTGCATCAGACATTGCCTCCCAAAGCTCACCTTTGAGAAAGGTTAAGGGTGATTCCATATTGCTACACTCCTACCGTAATTTAGAGTTACTTGGGCAACAATGTAACTATCTTAATATCTCCTAATTCTCTGGTGCAGGGAAAGTCATCACTAGTGCGTAATGAGCCCATACCTTTCCTTAACAAAATTATGTTAGAAGGGGAGCTCAGAGAGCACACTGCAGTTTATGCAGAACAGAAGAGTTTTCATAAGCTCATTAAATACAGCCAAGCAGAAAATCATCCTGAAAAGCAAATACACGTCTGGCTTTTGGATTCTTTTCACTCAACTAATGAGAAAAATGAGGTGAAATATTCATGAGGAAACACAAGCTTCCTTTTGTTTTATTTTATATTGCGCTACAAACCTGAAACTTTTCCAGACTTAATGGAATCTTTTGCTAAATCTTCATGATATTTCTTGATTCCAGGGACTACCAAAGAGAATTCCAAAAGTTTGACTGAAACCTGTAAGTAATGTGTTTGAATTCCACTATGATATCTAACAAGCTGACTTTTCAGTGTCTGGCTTTATCTGATGAAAGTTGCTATCTACTCCAAGTTTCCCCACTGTGTTTTTGGCTTGTATGTAAAACAAAAGATGGAATGAAACCAAGAGGAGTGTTGTGCCAAGTAAATGTAGAGGAAAGCTTTGCTGACGCTCATGCAATCTGAATCTGATTGATTTTACCCAGATATCTGTACACCACTGAACATTTTAAAGCTTGGGACCATGACAGAGCAGATCTCTTTTAACAGCCTTCTAATATTAGGCATCGTTTTGCACAAGAGATGTGGTTGCCATTACAGAATGTTACCTTCAGCTATTGTCCTGCGTGGTCAGCACTGTTTCTTCCTTTTAGATAAAAGACCAGAGAAGCCAGGCAAATTTTCTTAGCATTTCCACTCATGAAAGACCATCTGAGAGCTTGTTGCTGACCTGTTACATCTCTTCAGATACTAGTCCATGGTTTTGTGTTATGTGCTAACATATTTTAGACTCCGCTGGATGCATTTCAGTTATGTTTAGTTCATCCCTGGAGCGCCGTTGTTTGCTATGAGATTGTGCAAACTGCCTGTGGTCATTGACACATTCAGTACACTCTACTGACCCAAATAGTAATCCTCGATTTTCCAGGTGTCCACTGCAAAGTGTTCCATCTGAGGATCATCAGAGCTGCCCTTGAAGTCTGTATCTTCTGTATTTCCCTGCTCAAATAGTTTGGTTTTGACACAATAGCATCAAGAGAAGGGAACATGTATATGGGGGCACTTGGAATGATGCAATTTCTGTAATGCTATGGCAAAAGGTTGTGGTGCAACACTTCAGCCCTTGTGTAATCTGTTGAAAGAGCTTCATTTGCTCTATTATCTTTCTGCTTAATTTCTGTGCCAGGAAAGATAATGGAACAAATAATTAAGGAATACAGCTGCAATCAGCTAGAAGATAATAAGATCATAACAGTTAGCATGAATTTGTAAAGAACAAATCATGCCAAACCAATCTGATAGCTTTCTTTGGTAGGATAACAAGCCTTGTGGATGTGCTATACCTAGACTTTAGTAAAGCATAACTTTTTTAACAATAAACTAGGCAAATAAAATGTAGATGGGGCTACTGTAAGGTAGGTGCATAACTGGTTGGATAACCATTCTCAGAGAGTAGTTATCAATGGTTCACAGTCATGCTGGAAGGGCATAACAAGTGGAGTTCCGCCAGGATCAGTCTTGTGGCCAGTTCTGTTCAATATCTATATCAACAACTTAGATGATGGCATACAGAGTATGCTTATAAAAGTTGCAGATAATGCCAATCTGGGAGGGGTTGTAAGTGCTTTGGAGGATAGGGTAATAATTCAAAATGATCTGGACAAACTGGAGAAATGGTCTGAGGTAAATAGGATGAAGTTCAATATGGACAAATACAAAGTGCTCCACTAAGGGTATGGCTAGACTACAAGCTTTTGTCGGAAAAAGGCATTTTGTGTACCTTTTTCTGATTCTTTTGTCGGAAGAGGCTTTTCCCATCTAAACTGGGCCAAATGTCGGAAAAAATCCCTCTTTCAGAATCCCCCTTCTTCCTCATAGAACAAGGAATATGGGGGCTTCTGAAAGAGCGTGTTTGCTCTTCAGCAAAAAAAAACCCAGAAGAGCAAATACGTTCCCTGGACGCGGAGGAGTTTTTTAGGGATACCTCTGGTATCCCGAAAACCCCCCGCAGTCTAGCCATACCCTTAGGAAGGAACAATCAATTTCATGCAAACAAAATGGGAAGTGATTGTCTGGAAGTAGTACCGCAGAAAGGGATCTAAGGATTATAGTGGACCACAAGCTAAACATGAATCAACAGTGTGACACAGTTGTAAAAAAAGCAAACATCATTCTGGGATGCATTAACAGGAATGTTGTGAACAAGACATGAGAAGTAATTCTTCCACTCTACTCTGTGCTGTGTATTGTGGAGTATTGTGTCCTGTTCTGAGCACCACATTTGAAGAAAGATGTGGACAAATTGGAGAGGGTCCAAAGAAGACGAACAAAAATTATTAACGGTCTAGAAAACATGACCTATGAGGGAAGATTAAAAGAACTGTGTTTGTTTAGTTGGGAAAAGAGAAGACTGAGAGGGGACATGATAATTTCTTTCAAATACCTACAAGGGTGTTACAAGAAGGCGGGAGAGAAATTATTCTCCTTAATGTCTGATGACAGGATAAGAAGCAATGGGCTTAAATTGTAGCAAGGAAGGTTTAGGTTGGACATCAGGAAAAACTTCATAACTGTCAGGGTGGTTAAACACTGGAATAAATTGCCTAGGGAGGTTGTGGAATCTCCACCATTGGAGATATTTAAGAGTAGGTTAGATAAACCTCTATCAGGGATGATCTAGATCGGTGTTTCTCAACCTCTGGTACGAGTACCCTTAGGTGTACTCAAGAGAAGTCTTGGGGTACGTCAACACAACTGAAATTAGGAGAGAACTCAATTTTTGTTTTCAGTTTTACAGTGCTTTAGTATTTTTGTACCTTTTACACCCAAAAATTTCATCGCCTGCCTGGCTATAATGAAGTTGTTTAAACAGATGTGTTGCAATAGTACAAAAATTTTGTGTGTGTCTAAAAACTGTAGGTATTGGGGGTACTTACAATTTTTTTTTTTTTTTTGAAAAAGGGGTACTGTATTAAAAAAAGGTTGAGAAACACTGATCTAGATGGTGCTTGGTCCTGCCATGAGTGCAGGGGACTAGACTTGATGTCCTCTCAAATTCCCTTCCAGTTCTAGTATTCTATGAGTCTGTGGTTGTCTGGAACATAAAACCAATAGCAACACTTTGACCAACTGATAGTAAATATCTTCTTGACTGGCTTCACAATCATACGTTGTGGTAGGGAGGGCTGTCAATAAATTTCGCCAGGCCCTGGGCAAGGTCTGGGGGACCAGCTCTGGGCCCTTGGAAGAGGTGAAGTTTTGTGCAGAAAGGGTTGGGCTGGGGGCTAGCTTCCTGCAGCCAGTCATTCCGTGTTGCCTGGCACATGCCTCCTGGGGCTCTGCTGGTGAATTAAAGGGCTTGGGGCTCCAGCTTCTGCTGTTGCTGCTTTGGCATCGACAGTGGTGGCTGGGAGGGGAGCCCCGAGCCCTTCTAAATCACCTGGCTCCAGGGCAACTGCCCCCTTTCCCTTTTCCCCCACTGCCCAATCAGTGGGCCTGATAGTAGGCCCGTACACTAAGAGACTAGTTATATTGATGTGATTCACTTTAAAGAGCAAAATTCTCAGTGGCTATCTTAAGCTTCTAGAGATATTCTGAAAAGTGTTTATTAACGCTATTTCCTCTTGTATCTGAATTAATAACTTTGACTCCCTATTGAAATGATTAGTAAAATAGTCAATATGAGCTTTCCAGTCCCCTCTGCACACACACACACATATATCTAGATCCAAATTCTGCCACCCTTACAGTGAACAGTATGTAGTTCTCCAAGTAATCCTGTTGATGTTTTTCTGTGAGAAGTGTAGCACAACCAGGCCCTTCTACTAATTGTTTTAAAAGTTACAAACTAACATGGCTACCCCTCTGTGACTTTATATATGAAAAGGTTAGCCTGGTGTGCAAACTTGACACCTGAATGGCTATAAAATTTTTACCAGAAACAGAGCACTAAGAAAAATGTGCGTGAAACAATTTTAATCATTCAGTGCCTACATGGAACCAGCAGTATGTAGTAGGAGCTGTGATTTCTAAAGTGCATCTAAGTGTTATGTGCTAACTGGCCCTTGAAGACCCTGCTAGTTCTCTCACATGCATTAACATAGACCTGAAGTGGCACTACATTAATGTTCACTAGGGAACTTTTAATTCATACCACCAGGTCTGCATGGGCCAGTTAGTGCATAACACATTGGTGTGTGTTAGAAATCACACTTCTGTAGTTCTCATTACTTCTCAGGATAGACAAATCCTTAGGGCTAGATTTTGCCTGCCCTTTTGTGGGGTTACTTGATGTTGAGGAAGGGCACACAGAGTAAATTCAGCAAATATAGTACCAGTAAATAAAATAATACTTTTCGTGGCTTTTTCCCCTTTCACCTCCTCTGAAAGGTTCTTTATAAATATTTGCTGGACAGTTTTACAACAACATGGTTACTTTCTACTACTAACCATATAGTCATAGCAATAACAAGTGTGATTGGTGAAGGAAAGTCATAGTTTATGTATGTTACATTTACTAATCTAGCTTATTTTACGGGTGACAGAGACTAGAGTGCTGCAGCTTGGTACAGCCAGTGTGTTTTATGTCCTTACTGCTTCTGATTCCATCTGACATGCACACAGATTCCCCTCTCTCATACCCATTGTATAAAATCCATGTAGTGAAACAACAAACACGGTTAATATATCATGCACACATACAAACACCTGTCCCTAGCCTTTGTTTGCCAGAAGCTGGAAATGGGCAATAGGGGGTGGATCACATATGGTTCCCTGTTTTGTTCATTCCCTCTGGGGCACCTGGCATTGGCCTCTGTCAGAAGCAGGCTAATGAGCTAGATGGACCTTTGGCCTGACCCAGTATGGCCGTTCTTATGTTCTTATTATTTCTTTGGGGATGTGAAACAGGAATCCTGGTCCTTTGAATAAAAAAATCTCACAGGCTTTTATGATTTGAACAATAGGAAAAATTCTTTAGCAGTCAGCAGTAGTAGTAGGTCTCTTACCCTATCCTCAATTTACATCAGCCTCTAGAGAGTAACATCATTCACAAAGTCATTTCACTATACTACTGTGCAGCAATAGCACATTATGTCCTGAACTTGAGATATTGGTATTTGTCTAGGTGTCAGGTTTCTGCTCACTGTAAAGTGAAAAATGCACTATGTTTAAATGTTTATATATGGAAAATGCCACACATTCACTGGAGATCCACCACCAGCACTCTTAGGGTGTATGTACACTGCACCATTATTTTGAGATAACAAGCATTATTTCGAAATAACAATGCGAGCATCTACACAGCCATTCTGTTATTTTGAAATAATTTTGAAATAATGGATGGCTTATTCAGAAATCTGTAAACCTCATTCTACAAGGAATAACGCCTATTTTGAAATAGCTATTTCGGAATAGGATGTGCATAGATGCTCCACTGCTGCTATTTTGAAATAGCCTCTTACCATAAGAACGGCCATTCTGGGTTAGACCAAAGATCCATCCAGCCCAGTACCCTGTCTGCCGACAGTGGCCAATGCCAGGTGTTCCAGAGGGAGTGAATTGAACAGGTAATGATCAAGCGATCTCTTTCCTGCCATCCATCTCCACCCTCTGACAAACAGAAGCAGGGACACCGTTCCTTACGCATCCTGGCTAATAGCCATTAATGGACTTAACCTCCATGAATTTATCTAGTTCTCTTTTAAACCCTGTTATAGTCCTAGCCTTCACAACCTCCTCTGGCAAGGAGTTCCACAGATTGACTATGCGCTGTGTGAAGAAGAACTTCCTCTTATTTGTTTTAAACCTGCTGCCCATTAGTTTCATTTGGTGGCCCCTAGTTCTTATATTATGGGAACAAGTAAATAACTTTTCCTTATTCATTTTCTCCACACCACTCATGATTTTATATACCTCTATCATATCCCCCCTTAGTCTCCTCTTTTCCAAGCTGAAAAGTCCCAATCTCTTTAATCTCTCCTCATATAGGACCCGTTCCAAACCCCTAATCATTTTAGTTGCCCTTCTCTGAACCTTTTCTAATGCCAGTATATCTTTTTTGAGATGAGGAGACCACATCTGTATGCAGTATTCAAGATGTGGGCGTATCATGGATTTATATAAAGGCAATAAGATATTCTCCATCTTATTCTCTATCCCTTTTTTAATGATTCCTAACATCCTGTTTGTTTTTTTGACTGCCGCTGCACACTGCGTGGACGTCTTCAGAGAACTATCCACGATGACTCCAAGATCTCTTTCCTGATTAGTTGTAGCTAAATTAGCCCCCATCATATTTTAATTGG
Source organism: Pelochelys cantorii (assembly GCA_032595735.1). NCBI lineage: Eukaryota > Metazoa > Chordata > Testudines > Trionychidae > Pelochelys > Pelochelys cantorii. Next base: position 49,215,824 of record CM064326.1, read on the forward strand.
GGTTATTTTTCCCAATGTGCATTACTTTACATTTATCCACATTAAATTTCATTTGCCATTTTGTTGCCCAATCACTTAGTTTTGTGAGATCTTTTTGAAGTTCTTCACAGTCTGCTTTGGTCTTAACTACCTTGAGCAGATTAGTATCATCTGCAAACTTTGCCACCTCACTGTTTACCCCTTTCTCCAGAGCATTTATGAATAAGTTGAATAGGATTGGTCCTAGGACTGACTCTTGGGGAACACCACTAGTTACCCCTCTCCATTTTGAAAATTTACCATTTATTCCTACCCTTTGTTTCCTGTCTTTTAACCAGTTCTCAGTCCATGAAAGGATCTTTCCTCTTATCCCATGACATCTTAATTTACATAAGAGCCTTTGGTAAAGGATCGTGTCAAAGGCTTTCTGGAAATCTAAGTACACTATATCTACTGGATCCCCCTTGTCCACATGTTTGTTGACCCCTTCAAAGAACTCTAATAGATTAGTAAGAGATGATTTCCCTTTATAGAAACCATGTTGACTTTTGCCCAACAAATTATGTTGTTCTGTGTGTCTGACAATTTTATTCTTTACTATTGTTTCAACTAATTTGCTCCACAATGAGTTTATCATCTTAAAGTGCTCTTTTTGTATCTAGATTGTCCAGAGGCCCCACTGGTTGTTTAGCAGGCTTCCTGCTTCTGATGTACTTAAAAAACATTTTATTATTACCTTTTGAGTTTTTGGCTAGCTGTTCTTAAAACTCCTTTTTGGCTTTTCTTATTATATTTTTCACTTAATTTGGCAGTGTTTATGCTCCCTTTTATTTACCTCACTAGTATTTGACTTCCACTTTTTAAAAGATGCCTTTTTATCTCTCTCTGCTTCTTTTACATGGTTGTTAAGCCACGGTGGCTTTTTTTAAGTTCTTCTACTGTGTTTTTTAATCTGGGGTATACATTTAAGTTGGGCCTCTATTATGGTGTCTTTGAAAAGTGTCCATGCAGCTTGCAGAGATTTTACTTTAGTCACTGTACCTTTTAATTTCTGTTTAACTAACCTCCTCATTTTTGTATAGTTCCCCTTTTTGAAATTAAATGCCACAGTGTTGGGCTGCTGAGGTGTTCTTCCCACCACAGGAATGTAAAATGTTACTATATTATGGTCACTATTTCCAAGCGGTCCTGTTATAGTTACCTCTTGGACCAGATCCTGCACGCCATTCAGGACTAAATCAAGAATAGCTTCTCTCCTTGTGGGTTCCTGTACCAGCTGCTCCAAGAAGCAGTCATTTAAGGTATCACGAAATTTTGTCTCTGCATCTCGTCCTGAGGTGACATGTACACAGTCAATGTGGGGCTAGTTGAAATCCCCCACTATTATTGAGTTCTTCATTTTCATAGCCTCTCTAATCTCCCTTAGCATTTCTTAGTCACTATTACTGTCCTGGTCAGGTGGTCGATAATAATTCCCTACTGTTATATTCTTATTAGAGCAGGGAATTACTATCCATGGAGATTCTGGGGAACATGTTGATTCATTTAAGATTTTTACTTCATTTTATTCTAAATTTTCTTTCACATATAGTGCCACTCCCCCACCCAAGCGCGACCTGTTCTGTCCTTCTCATATATTTCGTATCCTGGAATGATTGTGTCCCATTGATTGTCCTTGCTCCACCAGGTTTCTGTGATGCCTATTATATCAGTATCCTCCTTTAACATGAGGCACTCTCATTCACCCATCTTATTTTTTAGACTTCTAGCATTTGTGTACAAGCACTTTAAAAACTTGTCACTGTTTATTTGTCTACCCTTTTCTTATGTCAGATTCTTTTTTATGTGAATGTTTTTCATCTGATCTGGCCCATAGTTTATCCTCTTCCATTCTCTCTTCCTGACTAAAACTTAGAGAATCTCTATCAATACACTCTCCTCTAAGAGACGTCTCTGTCCAATCCACTTGCTCCTCTGCACCAATTGGCTTTCCCCCATCTCTTAGTTTAAAAACTGCTCTATGACCTTTTTAATGTTAAGTGCCAGTAGTCTGGATCCACTTTGGTTTAGGTGGAGCCCATCCTTCCTGTATAGGCTCCTTCTATCCCAAAAGTTTCCCCAGTTCCTTATAAATCTAAACCCCTCCTCCCTACACCATTGTCTCATCCACGCATTGAGACTCTGAAGCTCTGCCTGCCTATCTGGCCCTGCGTGTGGAACTGGAAGCAGGACCATTCTAAGTTATTCCTCCCAGGTGCCTCCTTGGGCTCTAAATCGAGATAGCACGTCTATATTATAGAAGCCTGCCTTGGACTAATTTTGAGGCTTCCCTGCCGTTTAGACGTGCTATTTCGAAATAAGCTATTTTGGAATAACTATTCTGGAATAGCTTATTTTGAAATAAGTGTGCAGTATAGATGTACCTTTAGGGAACCAAGACCTTGTTTGGATAATACTGTCTGAAAGAGGGTGGCTTCTAGTATGCATTTTAGGGTACGTCTACACTGTAACACTATATCAAAATAACTAGTGCTATTCTGAAATAACTTAGTCTACAGCTACACAGCAGGCAGTTATTTCGAAATAATGTCAAAATACTGTCAAGCTGGAGGACTTCTTACTCCAACTCCTGTAACCCTCATTGTATGAGGAATAAGGGAAGTCAGAGGAAGAGAGCTCTGTTTTGAAATAAGTGCTGTGTAGACGCTCCCTATTTCAAAATAAGCTGTTTAGAAATAAGATACGCAATTGACATAGCTCAATTTGCATATCTTATTTCAAGTTAAGCCCTGCAATGTAGATGCACCCTCAGTCTTCTAAATTGATTATTTTGCAAGAAAAATAGTTGGCCATAGCTCACCTTGTTGTTCTAGAAAATGGTTCAGCCTCGAGAATTTCTCATATTCTACAAGAGATACCACACCAGCAATCCCCACAATCCCTTCTCACTGGTTTTCATAGAGGGGGGTGACAAGAGGGTAGGTTGATAGGGACAATCATATTGTAGGAATAAGTGCAGGAAGTTTGGTATTTCTGACAGACCTGCATCATGTCTTGTGAAGATCCCTCATGCCAATTTGTTTTTTTGGAATTTTCTTTCCTTTTAAAGCAATGTTATTTGTATTTAAATATATTGTTGATACAATGGGGGAGGGAGGGTAGTTTTCATCCAGTTTATGCAGGAATATAACTCTGAAGGCATTTTACTTTTAAAAAGTCCTTGGCAAATAGAAACCTAGTAGCGTTTTATAAATATTTTAAGAAACAATTTATTCCTTTTCTATTTAAAGCCATGAATTACTCATTGCATAGTACATCTTCTCCTCTCTAGGCAAATAGCAGCAGTTGTCATACTCTTTAAAAATGACAACTGATCAAGATAAAGGTGGGCTTCATTAATTAATTAGCACTGCAATATTACACCTGAGGCTGTACTATCCTGGCTAGGGGTAATTTTACCTAGGATTACACACATTGACAAGCATTTGAATGGTACATTTCTTAAATGTTGCTTAATAATAGTACTTTACATTTACATAGCACCTTTCACCCAGGGATAATAAAACAGTTCACATTAATGAATTCTCTGGGCACTCCTGGAAGATTGGAGGGAATTGTGGTCTGCATTTGACATGGAACAAACTGAGAGGCACAGAAGTGAGGTTGACTTGCCCGAGGTCACATAGGATCAGATTCTGCCACCATTTGTCACACTGAACAACCCATGACTATGCCCCTGTTGATTTCAAAGGAATTTTCTCATATAAAAACAAATTGCTGTTGGCCTTTAAACACTATTGTCTGAATGTCAATCAGGATACCTTCTCTTAAAAATAATGACCAGACTATGATAGCCCAGTCCCTAAACTCTTTGTTGAAGCAAAAGGCAACATGAGGGCAAATCTAAGAACATCTTTGTTTTCTTTGTTCTCTTTTGGCCCCGTCATTCAGGTTTCCAACCTCAGTATGTTATAGAGGCAGCATAGATCCTGCTAGTAGCAGAATTATTTTGGCTCCATTTGTCCAATGAATTGTATTCTTTCCTCTCAGATACAGACCTTGCTATAAACGTATCACTTCCTGTCTAGATTACTGTAATAAGCTGTAGGAAGTGGCTTACACTTGAAAAATTCAGCTAGCACAGAATATGGATTCTCATCTTTGAAGCAGGACAGACTGACAAAAGCATATTGCATTTATGCTCCAGACTCCATACTGGGCTGCTAATAATTAACCATGAAGCCTGAAGCACTCTAGACTCTTCTCCTTTGCCTCCCCGTAGTCCTGTCAATCAGAATGAGTGGCTCTTCCTCGCTAATCAGTCTTGTCAAGTGAATCTTGCAACCTGGCACCAGACTACCAGACTTTGTGTCTTGCTTCAGCATGTCAAACCACCTTTGTCTAGGTTTTCCTTTGTCTGTGACTACAATCACTTCACATGACCCAGGCATCTCCGTCGATATCCCTGGAGGCATTCTGTGATGGGGGTCTATCTGCATCATGCCTCAAGCTGTTTCATTCCATTGTCCTACCCAGCATCCACCTGAGCAGTCTCATTTTGGATGTGTGAATAGATATTCTTCTCCTCACTGACCAGCATTGTGGCTGGGCTAATCATATACACTTTGTTCTGTAATTTACTTGGCATATTCTATTGCAGAGAATTCCTCAGCCACTCCAAGCACTCTTCATGCTGCTTCTAACATCCAGATTTCACATTTTCTTTTCATCATGACTAGACCAAGGGCACGTCTACAGTTTGAGGTAAGGTCAAATCTAATATGGCCGATCTCTTACTACCCGATTTTGTGAAGTCGGAGGTCCATGTCCTCACTGTGGAGAAGAATCGAATGTCATTCAAAATATCATGTCCCAATTAGGTAGCCTACCGTCAACTTACGGAGTGAGGCACCCTGGGCAGCTTTGCATTCTGAACTATGCTCGTGGTGCCCACTGGGTCCAAACTCTGTAGCAGTTGGTTAGAGGGGCTCATGTTGCCAGCATCCCATTAGTCCCTCCATCCTTGCATGAAATGAAGGGGAGGCAGTGTGTTTGTGCCTTGTGCTGCCCTGGTTGCCCGTGCACATGCGATTGCAGCGCAAGCACGGAGCCTGCTGTGCAGCAAGCTGTTGTGATGGTGACGTGTGTCATGACGTGCCTACTGGCACACTACTTGAAGAGCCATACACATGTTGCGTCTCCAGGAAGAGGATGAGGATGAAGCTCAGCGTGACCTGGAGGCCCTGCTCTGGACACAGTGTAATGCCAGGTCTGGCACTGTGAGACAAGCTCAGACTTGTGGGACCGAATTGTGATGCAGAGATGGGATGATCAGCAGTGGCTGCAGAACTTCTGAATGCAGAAGGCTGTGTTCATTGAACATTGTGAATGGCTTGCCCCTGCTCAGAGGCTCCAGTATATCTGATTGAGACTTGCTCTGACCATGGAGAATTGCGTGGCAATTGCCCTGTGGAAGCTTGCAATGCCAGACAGCTGCTGCTCAGTCAAGAATCAGTTCGGAGAAACTGAAATCCCCTGGGAAAATCAACAGTGGGGGGGGGGGCTGTTGTCACAGAAGTAGCCAAGGTAATCAATACCATTCTGCTACAGAGGGTAGTGACACTGGGAAACATAGACACCTTTTCTGCAATGGGGTTTCCTAACTGTGGTGGAGCCATAGACAAAACGCACATCCCCACGTTGGCCCGCACCACTTTGCCTCAGAGAACATCAACCGCAAGGGGTACTTCTCCAAGGTGTTGCAGGAGCTGGTGGCTCACAAGGGCCATTTCACCGACATCAACATGGGATGGTCGGGAAAGGCGCATGAAGCCTGGAACTCCTGCCCATTATTCCACTCCATTCCTCCTTGAATTTACTGTGATATATTATCTGGCAACTCTACTAATGTTCATGGGTTTTGATCTCTTCCATTCTGTTTCTTGTATGCAGGCAGTGTGCACACTCCTTCTTTTAAATGCCTCAGCGACTTCATTTGATTTCCCAATCATTGTCCCCACATTCAAAGAAGTCACATGTAGTTTTCAGACTCCTTTCTTTAGTTAAATGCACCCAGAATGCAGTAGGTTTTCCCCATTTTCCAAGTGAAGTGGTCAGGCATTGCAGTGGTCAGGGCACAGCCCTAGCATTGTGCTGATGTGCTGTCTGAAGACAAAGACTGATAGAGTATGTGTGAAATGGTATAACTTCCAAACTTCATGACCAGGCCTGACAGTCTTCGTTTGAAATCTGAGTCCCTTCTCTGAGGTGGACTTTCTGACACAGCTATTTAGCCCCATCCATTCAGAATATTTCTTTGAAATGAAAATCCTTAAGGATGCACTCAAATCACATTTAAGAAAAACACCAAATATCATGATAATCATGATAAAATTGCAAGAATTAACAACATTGCAGTGTTGCTAATGATCAGATGGCTATTGCTGCAGAGACTCTGACATCCTGCTGATCCCCTCGCCCCCCAACACACACACACACACACACACACACACACACACACACACGCACACGGAATCCACAGGTTTTGGAGCAGGCCTTCAGGCCTATTGCATGGTGTGGAAAAGGCAATAAAATGCTACCGTTCTGACAGGGTGTGACGGATTTGGTCCGGGCTTGAGCTCCCACCCCCTGCTTCTGGCGGGGGGGGGGGAGGGGCTCAGCGAGCCCAGAGTCTCGGGGCATGGCGGCTACACGGTCACAAGCTCCCAACTCCCCTTCCCGGGTTGAGCGGGGCCCAGCGAGCCCACTGTCTGAGGTACCCCGGGCCTTCAGCCCATACAAGGGGGTCCGTGTTCCTTAACCAAGTACCACTGGGGTGTCCGCCCCTCCCAAGATTCCTTAGTTCGGTATAAGGTCGATGTGTGAGTGGGAGAGAATGAGGGTGGGGGCTAGGGGAACCCGGGCTCTCCCTCTCCACTGGGTCCCAGCCTGAGGCCCTATGGGGTTCGGGAACAACCCTTACCCGGCTGATGGGGTCCCACCCCGTAATACGTCAGCCCATGGGCGCCAAAAGCACTCTGCCCTGGGCTGCTTCCTAGCCTCCCTTGGTCTGAGGGCCTCCTGTCCCGGCACCCAGGGACCTATCGCTCCGATGGGGGTCCTGGGCTCCTCTCTGCGGCTCTTTGAGGTCCGGTACTCCTGCCTCCAACGCGGGGGAAGGAACCGCTGCCCCACGGTCCTCCCCCACCTCCTGCTCACTGGCCGTTTTTTGAAGCCCCCACCGGGGCCCATTCTGCCCTCCTTCACCCCTCCCCCGACGTCCCAATGCACAAAGCGTCGGGTCCCTGGGGTGGGGTTACGTCGTGGCGTGCCGAGGGGGATGGGCAGTCGTCCACCCCTTGCCGCCGGCAGGCGTCTCCTCCCGGCGCTGGTTCGCCCCGCTCAGTGTGGGGATCGGCAGGGCCGGTGTTCCGGACGCGCACCTGTCACAGTGTGCCTCCTTGCCCTCCCGCCGGGGCCAGGGCTGGGGCCGGCATCTCTCCGGTTTTAGTGCAGGCCGTGGCTGGCCCGTCACACAGAGGAAATGTAGGGTGTCAAGCTGAGCATTCGTACCACCTCAGGGAAGACTATGAAGAAGCAGGGCACAAACTGCAAGTTGATTGTGAGTTCTATACTTAAATTTCACTGAGTATCAAGTGTAAATGCCTCAGGCACTACAACAGCCTAAACATGGAGTCACAGACAGTCCCCTTGGGTATTCCAATCTATTTTGCTACTGAGGTCTTTGTAATAAATAGTTCCTCATACCAAAAATAACAGCAATAAACCTCAGGAAGATTCTTACCAACAACCACAGGGCATACCACATTAAAACTAACCCTGGAACTTTCCCTTGCAACAAACCACATTGCCAGCTTTGTTCACATATTTACTCTAGAGACACCATCATTGGACCTAACCATGTCAGTTATACAATCAAGGGCTCATATTCCTGTATGTCCAGGATTGTGATATATGCCATCATGTGCCAATAATGTTTCTCTGCGAAGTACCGTAAAATCGTGAGTAAAATGCGCACTTTTTTTCTAACTTTTTTGGGGTCAAAGTCAGGGTGCGCATTATACATAGGTGTTATTTTTTAAAGTTTTATTTCGGCAGCGCCCTGGCTCGCTGCCTGCCCAGTGCTCCTTCAGGCTGTTCCTGGAAACTTTCCTACTGCAGCGCGGCGCGGGGGGTTGCCGCCCCGCCAGGCTCCCGGACAAGGCAAGGAGCCAGCGGCACTGCCAGGCTGCAGCGCCCTAGCTCGCTGCCTGCCCGGTGCTCTTTCTATGCTATGTATCTGATTTGTTACTGTATATTTTGTTTACTTTTACATTGTATCCCTCTGTTACATAATGGTCATGCCTATTCACTTTCAAAATATGTTCTGAAGAAGTGGGTCTGCCCCACGAAAGCTCGTCACCTAATAAACCATCTTGTTAGTCTTTAAAATGCTACATGACTTTTTTTTGTTTTAGCAATATTTAGGTTACTCCTCATCCCAAAGAACCGGTTACTTATCCCAGATTGGTTGTACCTAGATTGTATTAGGTTGTGCTTACCTAGGTTGTACTTATCCCAGATTGGTTGATCCTAGCCCAAAGACAATGCTTGTAGCCAAACCTATAATAAATTAACTAAATATGTATTAACTAAGAAAAGAAATGAGTTATTTACAAGGTTGAAGGAGGTAAACATGCACACACAAATGAATTACAGTCTTAGGTTCCAAAAGTGGAATAGAACGTGCTGTAATATGCAAGCTTTGTAAGCCCTTCAGGGATAACCCAGGCAAGGCACTGGGGAATTCTTACTTCATCCCTCAGATTTCAAGCAACATAGAAATAACCAGTTTGTTCCTGATAAGGATTTTTACTCCATTCCCCCAGAGTTCAAGCTGATGGGATAAGTGCTGCTGCAGTCTCCTCTAGATGAGCACATGGAAGCAATCAGTAGTCTTTTGTCCGCCGATATTCCACAATGCCTTGCCTGAGGTCTGTGGGCCTTTCTTTTGTTGGAGAAGGGATGACACCTCAGGTATGTCTAGACTACATGGCTCCATCGACGGAGCCATGTAGATGAGTTTATTAGACATAGGAAAATGAAGTGGCGATTTAAATAATCGCCGCTTCATTTACCTAAAAATGGCCACCGCACTGTGCTGATCAGCTGTTTGGCGGCACAGCGGGGCAGTCTGGACGCACCGCAGTCGACGAGAAGCCTTTGTCGACCACTCCGGTATGCCTCATGAAATGAGGTTTACTGAAGCAGTCAACAAAGGCTTCGCTTGTCGACTGCGGTGCGTCCAGACTGCCCTGCTGTGCCGCCAAACAGCTGATCGGCACAGTGCTGTGGCCATTTTGATGTAAATGAAGCGGCGATTATTTAAATCGCCGCTTCATTTTCCTATGTCTAGTAAACTCATCTACATGGCTCCGTCGACGGAGCCATGTAGTCTAGACATACCCCTCTTGTGGTAAACTAGGATTTTTCACTTGGTAATGCTTCTCTCCTGATTGGGTGCACAATTTCAGAGCAAATACTTTTATAGTTACCCAGCAAACACATAGTGATTACCTTATGGTGTACAGCTGTAGAATTGGTGCGTGCAGCATCCTACAAGTTACTGAATAAAGTCTAAGCACATTTTTATAAATTGAATACTTGTTTTAATCATATTGACACACAGGTGAGGCAGAGTGATTCCAGCTTATGTATTTGTCAGGGTCCAGTGAGGCCATTGGCATGAGCTGGTACCTGGTCTGCTAGCATCACATAGGGAAATCTCCTCAAGGGAATCCTGGCAGAGTGGTTCTCCCCCAATGTCCCTGTAATGTATTTACTGTGGTAAGAGCCCTTTGTCAATAGTGTCCTCTGGTGTTTGATGACTTTTTCTAAGGCTGAAATACTTGAATTACAACTATGTACTGAGCAAAGCTTGGTTTTATCATTTGACAATTTGTATTGCTTTGCTGCCATTTACACAGTTAAACATGCTGTGACAGTTGCTCCCACCTTGCTTTATGAAATTAACTTATGAATAGAAATATGCATAACTCAAAGATGCTTTGGACAAAATATCTCCTATAACCCATCAATTTTAATGTCACAGTCTGCTGGATCTGTACACCTTATTTTGGTGTACATATCATTTTTTTTATGTAAAGGTAGAAATATGGACTAGGGAATTGTTTATGGTTTTAAATGTGAACATAAGAATGGCTCTTCTGGATCAGACCAAAGTTCCATCTAGCCCAGTATCCTGTCTTCCAACAGAGGCCAATGCCAGCTGCCCCAGAGAGAGTGAACAGAAATAGGTAATCATCAAGTGATCCCTTTCCTGTCATCCATTTCCAGCCCCTGACAAACAGAGGCTAGGGACATCATTCCTGTGCATTCTGGCTAATAAGTATTGATGGACCTAACCTCCATAAATGTATCTAGTTCTTTTTTGAACTGTGTTAAGTTCTGGTCTCCACAACATCCTCTGTCAAGGAGTTCCACAGGTTGATTATGAGTTGCATGAAGTAAAACTTCCTTTTGTTTGTTTCAAACCTGCTATTTATTAATTTCATTTGGTGACCCCTAGTTCTTATTTTATGGGAACAAGTAAATAACTTTTCCTTATTCACTTTATCCATACCTGTCATGATTTTATAGACCTCTATCATATCCTCCCTTAGTCTCCTCTTTTCTAAGATGGAAAGACCCAGTCTTTTTAATCTCACTTCATATTGCACCCATTCCAAACCCCTAATCATTTTTGTTGCCCTTTTCTGAATCTTTTCCAATGCCAAGGTATCTCTTTTGAGATGAGACAATCACATCTGTATGCAGTATTCATGATGTGGGCGCACCAGGGATTTATATAGAGGCAATAAGATAGTCTCCGTCTTATTCTCTACCTCTTTTTTTAATGATGCCTAAAATTGTTTACTTTTTTGACTGCCACTGCACATTGAGTAGATGTTTTCAAAGAACTATCCACAATGATTCCAAGATCTCTCTCTTGAATGGTTATAGCTAAATTAGTCCCCATCATTTTGTATGTGTAGTTGGGATTATTTTTTCCAATATGCATTACTTTGCATTACTCAACATTAAAATTCGTTTGCCATTTTGTTGCCCAATCACCTAGTTTTGTGAGATCATTTTGAAGGTCTTCCTAGTTTGCTTTGCAAATGAAAGCCATCAGAGTGTTTCCAATGCTGGGACATGGCAGTGTCTGGGTAATCACCTGTAAACAGTCGCCTTTGTCCTTTTAATACAAGCAGTGGTTGGTCTTAATAAGACATGTGACCACCCCAACTAGTAGAGTCTGACCAGGGAAGAATGTAGAAACAAAGAATTCCTGCCCAAAAGGAAGGCTATTGAAGATGCAATGAAGACACAACTAAGAGGATAACCAGAGACCCCAGAGAAAAAAGATCTTCTCTGGCTTGGAGGTTTAGCTGAAATAAGAACAATTTTAGAGTAAGTTTGCAATAAGCTTTAATGTGTTAGAACTAGCTGTCCATTTTCTGTTATTTTAAATTTGTAATTCATTTTTCTTTGTGTTCACTTACAACCACTTAAATCCTACTGTTTATACTTAACCTCACTTTTATTTACTTTCAAGCCCAATGTAAATACTTGTTACATGGGGGAGTAATCAGTGTGCACATCCTCCTTTCATTGTTAAAGGGGGCTTGCCTGAATGGTTTATGTGGGGTTCTGATCCCAGTTGGGAGCTGGTTTCCTGGCAGCTGAGCCCAAAACTGCATTTTCCTCAGACATAAAGAGATTCGTTATCTGTATTGCTTGTCGCGGGGGGCAGTGATCTCGACTCTGTGCCTTGACTGGTGGAGACCAAGGAGATCTGGCCCAGCAGGACAGGGTGGTGAGAAGCCACAGAGAGCAAAGTGGTAAGTGTCAGTGGCTTTATCAGTACAGTGGGAAGCAACCCTGAGGGGTCTTCTGTGACTGCACCCTATCACGCATACCTATGCTACCAATTTTTGTATTGGTACAAACCAGTCTAAAATCTACGTCTGATTGTTCTTCATTTTTCCTTAACATAAGCTGATGCCCAGTTTTTGATGCTGTTAAGTTTTCATTAGGATGCATACAATTATTAAGTAGGATTTAAATTGAGCAAAATCGGAAGCTCTTTCATTTTAATATCCCATGTATTAAGCGTATTATTACAAATCTTCCATTAAATAGCCTCCTCAAAGTCTTAACTATTCCAGGATTCATACGGAGGTGCAATTAATCGGATATTCCTGGTTAATACCGTAGTTCAGTTTTTTACATGCTGGAGATGGGCAAGTGGTTTTATCAGCAAACATACCAATTAAGAAAATAAGCTGTGGTAAGGATGATTGTAATTACATAGATGCCTCCTTGAAACATCAGTACTTTGTTTTTCAAAGCCAATGGACTTAGAAATTAAATAATTTAAATGGGGAATGAAATGCTTTTAAAGTTATAAATGCAGAAAAACTTGCTAAGAAACTAAATCCTCAAAGGGGCATTCTACTGCTGATGGACTGGACTGGAACAGAACAAGCGGGTAATTTTGCATTTATAAATAAATTATCAAACCAAATTTATTATTTGAAAATCCTTTCCCAATTTTGCAAACACTGAACCCTTCACTGTGCATTGTTTGGTATGAAGAAACCAAAAAATCTTCCTGCTCATTTTTAAAATGCATTCATAAGTCATTTTAAGACTAAATATTAATGTTAAATATTCAATGTTTTTTAGTTTAGATTTTTGGAAAAGCATTTTGTCACATAAAAAGTCATGTGTGGGTCTTGCAGCTTAGCAGGCTGGGATGGAAGTTTCCATCCTTGGAGTACATAGCCTGGGACCCTGCAAGCGCAAACAGCAGCTGGCCCTTATCAGCTTTAACCCATGCACTTGAGCTGGGAAACTACTAAGTGGTAAACAGGTTTGACCTTGGTCTCAACTCATAAGAGTGATAAGAATGGCGTTGAGCCAGTATGCGCATACCTGGTAAACAATTGTAGTATAACTAGTGTAGGGAGTCCCGTGTCTGGTTAGTCTCACCAGGGACCTAGACCTCGCAGGGTGCCATCAGCTGGAGCCAAGTCTACTGCGGCCCTGGTGTGAGGTGACAGGGATGGGACCCCCCCCCGCAGACTAAAGAGGCATAAGCATTTCTAGGTGCCTGTTACTCTTGTATGCATTTTATGCATTGCTCTGCCTTTGCTTATTGATGTGTCACTTTGCAATAGCTGTGTAACCATTTGGCAGTATTAACTCCGTAATAGTAGCAATGTAGTGAGATTAATAAAAGCAACTATCCCTAATTGACTCTGTTTTGAAGCAAATCCATAATCCTGTTTGGCCATGGCCCTTTGAGTTGACACATTTCAGTTCACTTCTGTTTATATGATTATAGCATGTGAGTTTTCCCCTCTTGATGGGCCATAGTCTACAGTGACCCTAAAGAGATATGAAACTAACCTAACTGGAAAGCTAAGATTTCCTGGCTACCTCATAGCCAGTAGCCATATCTACGTACCACCCTTTCCTGGCCCCCTCTCCTGGCAGAAGGTATGCCCAGGAGAAGAGAACACTCTAGGTGCATCTACACACTACGCAAATTGCACATTTTATTTTGATTGTATTTTTAAATAGTTTATTTCGGAATTTGGCACATCTACATGGTGCCAAATTTTGAAATAACGCACTATTTTGACATATCCCTTAGCCCTCATGGAATGAGGGTTACAGGGATGCTGAAATAGCATGCCCATGTCTCAAAAAATATTTCAAAATAACAGGTGCGTTTAAAATATGCAGGGTAGCTCTTTCGGGATACCTCTAGTATCCCAAAATAGCCCCACTGTCTAGATGTACCCTCTGTGCTGTTTTGCTGGTGTAAGCAACCTTTGGGATTGTTACCCAAGTAGCATATGTGATGGAGCATTCCATATGCTTTATGAAAATATGCTTATGAATATGACATAACTGGAATATGATTTATGCCAAATGTTTCATGTGAGATATTGGAAAGCTTGTAATCTTGGGAAATTATCCCATTTATATACATGTATCATTCCTATAAATGAAGTTAAAATATGAAGTATAAATCTGTGTTACTAATGTAGTCATGCTAAGTGAAGGCTCAGTAATATTCAAGGAACTTAATGGCCCAGTATTCAGAACAATGATCTGTGAATAGACTTGCTTTTTCTGTAAGCCTGAGGGCAGGAGACAATGGTGGATCCTACCAAGGCATGTGACCATATCAGCTGATACTGGTATCCACCCTGTACTTTTCCATGAGAAGCTGGGGGGGGGGGTTAGACTGAACACAAAGGATTCCTGCCTTATGCAAAACCTATTTAAGGTGGAGGAGTGAGGTAATCCAGCTCATCAGTTCTCCCTGGCTACTCCACCCAAGATGACTCCTGGTAACATCTAAGACTAAATGGGGGTAGGGAAGAGGAAGGATTTCCAGTCTGTAAAAGAAACTCATCAGAACAACTATGAGTGTGAATAACTCTAAGTTAGCTAACTTAGCGTTTCTTAGTTAATGAAGCTTCACTTGCATATTCTGTTTTATTTTGTTTAGTAACCTACATTGTTTAGTGTGCTATCTCTTATTACAACTTAAATCCTACCTATTATACTTAATAAAATCACTTGTGAGTTACTTTTAACCAGGGAGAAAGGAGTCTGTGCATATCTCTCTTTACCCTGAGAAAGAGGGCAAACAAGTTTTTTATAAGGTAAACTCATTATTCAGAGAGAGACGATTTCTCTGGTGTTCAAGTCCCACTGGGGCTATGCACTTGGGTGCTGAAGCAAGTCTCTTTAGCTGAGCCTTCCCAGAGACGAGCTGATCTCATTGTTTTTATTATACTGCAGAGGGTTATGACCCTATCTGTGTGTCAGTGCTGGAGGAGGCCTCAGGGCCCAGTTCAACAGGACAGAGTTGAGGGGTGCCCATGAGGGCAGGAAGGAGGTCTCCGTGGTATTTTAATATATCAAGTGACAGTCCAAAGGGAGTCCCAGTGACCAAACCCATCACAAGTGACCCTTTGTTACCAAGATAGCATAAGATATAGCAACCCTGAAACTATTTGAATTGATATGGAAGACTGAATTGGCCTCCAGTCCTCTCCAGGATCAGGTACATATAAAGGTGGCATGCAGTCACCTTTGCCCTCTCCTTCTTGGATGATGCACTGAATGCAGCTTGACTCTGCAACATGCACACAAACAGAAAAATATAACTTTTGAGCAACAAAAGAAACCATCCTTGCACCTAAACTGGATGGTAATTGGGCAAAGGGAGTATTTTCTGCAGGCCATATGCTGCCTTCAGTTCACACTTTGCCTTGTAGATTTTGGTTAATATCACAATATAAACAGTAAATAATGAGATGCAGCTCACATAGATGCTTGAGTCCTGATGTGAGAGCAGTTTGGAGTCCCTTAATGCTTGTCATTTTATTCTGTTGCATGGTGGGCTTTGTTAGATTTATTTAAGAAAGTGCATTATTCCACCTAGATACCATGATTGTTTGTGTGTTACGCATACTGTCATATTCAGTCTGAGCTTTTAGAGAAATGAGGAAATGTTCTAACCAAGATAAAAGTGTATGCTATTTCATTCTGCTGTTTGATGTTCCATATGCATTGTCCCTAAATGGCAAAAATTCTGAGCATGTAAACTCAGAGTGACAATAACACCTGCATTCTTAGCGGAATCACCAAGTTTTTTTCTGACACCATGTAATCAGGATGTGACACGCAGCAGTGACAGAGACAGATTTGTTCAGTTTCAAACCAACTAATGTAAAAACACTGTGACAGTGCTTACTGGACTAGAACCAGGGGAGTGGGGGAGAGGATCTTCATGAGCAATAATTTTTTCTATAGTATAGCATTGTCTCTTTATCAGGTTTGAGAGATTTCATGACATACAGCTGTAAATTTTAGAAATCTCTGGAGCTTTCTGATTGGCTGCAGTGATGTTATCCCATATCCCAAGTGCCTAGTGAATAAAGGGCTTACTCACTGAAGCCTGGCCACAAACAGCCCCATGCAGCAGGACAAGATTAATGAGTGTTTGGTAGATGTTCCATCTGGTCACTAACTCCAGCACTCATTGATAGTCTTCAGAATTGTGATCTCCTCTCATATCCCAAATACCTGCTGAGTCTGAGGCAAATAATTGAGCAAACAAATCACTGGGGAAAAATCTGTGGATGAACTGAAATAGTCTTGATTTTTGACAGCCTTTTATTTAACAGTACATTGTTACTATAAAACTATCCCAAGATATAATGATGTGTTACACAGATCCTACAGCAATCTCACGGAAACTATAGTGCACCTGGCAAGGCAGTGCCAAACAAAGAGGAAAAAATAAAAGTTAATAGAACGTCAGGAACAATTAGGGAAGATATAGAGCAGTGTTACCCAAATGATGTTCCACAGAACCCCGGGGTTCTGCAAAGTGAAAATAGGGGTTCCACGAGAAAATTCCATTACAACCTGAATTATTGTAATGGAATGGAATTTTCATTCATTTATGAATTTTATTGAAAACAATTTTCATTTGTGTTTGCCATGATAAATGTCCTTGTGTAATGCCAGCTTAGCCAGAGAATGGGGATGATGATGTCACTACTCAGCGCTGCGTGCACAGTCAGTCAGGAGTTCTGCTCAGTCAGTCAGGGATTCTGCAAAAATTTTTTGAGTTCAAAAGGGTTCCGTGGCCAAATAAAATTGGAAAACGCTGATATGGATAATAAAATGGAAAATATAATGCCAATATATAAATCCATGGAACACTCACACCTTGATTATTGTGTGTAGTTCTGGTTGCCCATCTCAAGAAACATCTTAGAATTGGAAAAAGTACCGAGAATGGCAAAAAATGATAAGGGGTATGGGACAGCTTCCATACCAGAAGAGATTAATGAGACTAGGACTGTTCATCTTAGAAAAGGGACAACTAAGGAGAATATCACAGAGGTCTGTAAAATAGTGAATGGTGTGGAGAACGCAGATATGGAAATGTAATGTCCCTCTTCACATAAAATTAATAAACAGGATTAAAACAAAAGGAAGTATTTTCTCACACAATGCACAGTCAACTTGTGAAACTCACTGCCAGAGGATATCGTAAAGGCCAAAAGTATAACTAAATTCAAAAACAGAATTGGATAAATTCATGGTGCTCCAATGGCCAGAGTGAAGTGAGCTGGTGGCCTAAGTCTGTTTTCTTATGGACATTTGTTGTTACTGTTGCCACTATTTGTCTTTGCACTGATTGGCATCTTTGTCTCAGTCTAGGGATGAGGAGTAGATAAAAATGAAATAGGTCTCGTCCTCTTGGGATGGTCCTTCTAGGTCAGATTAAGGCACATTGGGCTGGCAGAGTAAGGAACCTTGTGCTTGGATGTCCATGCTGTACTTGGTCTCTTAAAAGATGATTTCAATCTTCTGTGAAATGCTAATGCCTGGTCATGCTAGTACAAACCAAACAGGAAAATAGTACTTCCTTCCAATATAAACAACTGAACTTTGACATATTATACAGTACCCCTTCCCAGACATGATTGGCAGATGTCTGTCTCATCATCCACTGTAAGTTCTAAATTGTGTTTTTTCCATAGAATAGGCATGAGAAGTTTTCATCGTGTGCTGTGTAGGACCTAAAGCTGCCAATGTTATAAATTGGTCATGAGTTAACTTTAAATTAAAAGATCTGCATAAGTGAGCGAAGTGTAGAAGTGGAATGACCGTACCAATTTGCTCACCAAGATCAGGAAAATGATTTCTTGATTCAAGTCTTCATTGTTTGCCATGTTGTGCACATAGAGCATGAAGAACATAGATGTCAAATAACAGTTTCCTGAGAAACCCTAGAATATATGCTTTAAATTGTCACTACTCTATCTGAGGATCAGAGGAGGATATGTAAAGACAAACACTGAAGATTTTCTACCAGTAGATGAAAACTTGTCTCTCTTCTTTAAGGGTTTAGGTGGACCTAAAGACAGTGGTATATTAGCAGTTTCACTTCTCAGAGGCCATGCAGAGGAACTCCTCCATTGTCCCCAATGCACTATAGAATACTGCTACTGATGTGTGACTGATCTCTCATTAGTAAACCAGAACCAAGGGAGTTTCCAGTGGATCCACAGCTACAAAGATGATGATCCACTTTCCAGCTCCCTTATTCCCACCTTGCAAAGGATAAGTAATGGATTCTATGCATTCAGTTCCTAATGCTTCTGTGAAGCATGCTTCCTCTAGGACAGAAATGACCTTTGTTATGTGAAAGAGGTGGAACACACAGTATGTTTCTCTCTTGCTGCTGCTGTGATCAATAATGTAATTTATTATTATGGACCTTGGTTTGTATCTGAAATAGAAGTAGTCCATTGTCCACATGTACAACCCTTGCAAAACCTCAAGTATTCTGACTTCACACACAGAGGATGAGGATAATATGTGATATAATATTACTATTTAGGCTATCTGGGCAGACATGATTGGTAATTACTTACAGCACAGGACTGGGAATCAGGACTCCTGTTCCTATGTCATGTTTCTGGTTCTCACATAAAATCAGTGGAAGTCATTTAGACCTAGCTCCTCAAAAGATTTATGCACTTACATCCCATTGAATTACTTTATGGCCTAATCTTGCTGTTCCTATTCAAATTATGCAGGCTGGATTACAATCTGTAAGAGTGAGAAACCTAAATACCTTTCAGAATCCATGTCCTAAACTAATTCTGCCTCGTTTGGGTGACCCTGCATATTATTATTTATTATTACTATTTTGTCATTTATTAGTGTTTCTTATAACAAAAGGAGGCTACTCATTCCAAGACAGTAATCCAGCCAACATTTTTTGAGTGGGAAAAACAATACCGGGACAAAAAAGAGCGAGTAAACGTTATGAACTTTCTGTTAAGGAGGAGGAAAATTTAAATAATTTCTCTTATAAAAGGATTAGCAATTGAACAGTACATTTTTAAAAATTATTTAACTTCTGTTTAACTGTAAGTCTTATTTGTATGCTTTTAAGAATTGTTTGCAAAGTATCTGCAATTTAACATCTGTTTATTCACTACAAATATATACATCAAATGTTTTAGATTATTACAGTTCATAGAAGCATAATTATATCTGCAACAAACTCTGAAAAACTTAATAAACTGGGTCACAAGAGTTTAGCATTGCTGCTTTGCAAAGTAACCATGTTCAAATGCATCTAATTAAAGCAATTGTTTTCAGCAAACATTTGATGGGCCAGATTTTCAAAAGGCCCCTTGGGAAAGTATGTGCTTTCTCCCCATAAATAATAGCCATCTAAAGCACCAGTTTTGCTTTTGTTTATTTTTTATTTTTCAATTGCTGTTTTCTTTCAAGCACCTCTAAAATGAAAGAACTTATTAAAAAAAAATTTCAGTTTGATTAAGGAAGTTGAAATGTTTTGGGGCAGGGGGAACATTGTTTAAACAGCAAAACTCTATTAGCTTAATTTAGTCAGTTTTGTTGTTGCAGAACTAAAAGCAGGGTACCCAGCATATGGGAGAATAAAACCTCCCACAGCTAAATCAGCATCTGAAAATTTGAGCCCTGGTGCATGACACGATTTTTATCTATTTTTTTTTATTTTGATATTGTTTGCCTCTGTAGACTTTCTCTCATGTGAAATTTTATTCTGTAAAATTGCTAGAGATGGGTCACTATTACAGATGGGTCTTACCTGTAAAATACAAATTCAGGTTCAGTTTTGGGGCCAAATTCACAAAGGTATTTAGGTATCTAATTCACTTGGGCACATTAGTAAATCTCACTGAGTGCCTAGCTGCATCTTTAATGGCCTAATTATTTTTGTAAATCTGGCCCTGGGACTTGAACCCCTGCAAAAGCTATGGGTATGTCTACACTGCCACCCTAGTTCAAACTAGGGTGGCTAATGTAGGCATTCAAACTTGCAAATGAAGCCCGGGATTTAAATATCCCGGGCTTTATTGGCATGTTCCCGGGCGCCGCCATTTTTAAATGCCCGTAGTTCGAACTCCCTGCCCATGGCTACACACGGCACAGACTAGGTAGTTTGAATTAAAGCTCCTAATTCGAACTACCATTACTCCTCACTGCAGTGGAGTGCAGTTACTCCTCATTGCAGTGAGGAGTAACTGTAGTTCGAATTAGGAGCTTTAATTCGAACTACTTAGTCCGTGCCGTGTGTAGCCGCGGGCAGAGAGTTCGAACTATGGGGCATTTAAAAATGGCGGCGCCTGGGAACATGCAAATAAAGCCCGGGATATTTAAATCCTGGGCTTCATTTGCAAGTTCGAATGCCTGCAGTGTAGACATACCCTATGAGTGTCAGGATCATTTTCCAATTAAGGCAGAAACCAGTGGTTCCTGGTGTGTTCAGACATTTCAGACCCTAACGAGACTTGCAGTGTAAAAGTTAAGCAGGTCTGCTGCTTTCTTTACTCTGTCCCATTTTTGCCCCAGTGGGGAAGGGGTTGAATACAGTTTTTCCAGAGAAAGGGAGAATGTGCACCTTATATAAACTCTGCCCCTTTGGGGTATTTCTCCATTGCAGTTAAAAACCCGCACCTGGCCCATGCCAGCTAACTCAAGCTAAGACACTGTGTACTTGTGGTGTAGGCATTTGGGCTCGGGCTGGAACCCCAGCTGTAGGACCCTGCATGCTGAGAGACTTTAGCCCAAGCCTGAACATCTACAACCTAGTTAAACAGCCCTGTGAGCCCGAGTCAGCTGGCACGGGTGAACCAATAATTGCAGTATTGATAGACCCTTAGTGTTCCTGACTTGATTATGTACTAGCCTTATGTCTCATGCACACCAGAGAAGGGGTGATCTCAGCTCTAACCGAAAACAGCTGTGTACTCCCATTCCATTTGTATTCGTGCTGCACTTCCTTATTCATGAGCTATAGCACTGTCCTCTGTTTTGGCCCAAGATTTTCAGGAGTAGGGGATACTTTGCAATTCTGGATCCTACCTAGGTATCCCATGATCTTTTCCCTTTTCTGTTTCTCTCTAGCTCTTTCTCCCTCTTTTACCCAACAAGTGAGGAACAAACAGTGGGTTAGGTCATGGCAGCAGCAACCAAGGAAGTGATGGATGGATGGCCTCCTGTCTTCCCAACATATAGGCGAGGCTCTTATGTGTTCTTTTTGAAATGGGTACTCTCAGTACTGACTGCCCATTATCAGCCTCTGGGTCAGAAGCCCCACCACACACCCAGAGTTAATGAGGCTCCCAAACACAAAGGGCAAAATCGGTGGAGAGTTATCCAAAGAGCTCTTGCAATTAAAGTTACCGTTTCTGTCGTGGATGGAATACCACTCTCGTGCAATCGCCTGTCAGCCATACATAGTCATGCACTGCATCACCGATGAGGAGAAGGAAAACATGATTGCGACTTTCAGAATGTAATGAGGTCATGGATTTTTCTCAGTGCTTTTTTCTTGGCTGGTGCTTTGGTCCAGTGTCTGAAGAGATCATTCAAATTAACATAGGGGAAGGAGGAAGATAAATATAGTACTCTGCTCTTATGTAGCAGAGGGAGTCGGTGTCATAGCCAGGATGAGAATATACGTCTCCTGATCCCAATCAGAAGTTAGTGCTCTAGCTGCCCTGTGTGTGATCTAGTTGCATAGATCTTGGGTTCCTGCCTAAAATAGTAATAAAAAGAATGTCATGGTGATAGTGATCTGCCTGGCAGAAGATACAGTTTATAGAAGCTTCATTATGGGTAGCTGTCTCAAAAGATGGAATTAATAAAACAGATAATTAATTGAAATCTATTTGTGGGTTCTCCATCTCACCACCTTTTAAGTCCCATGACAGCCAGTCTGCCAACTTCCTTCCTTACAAGAGTATAACATCCCAGTATATACTATTCAAATAGTAAAAAAAAAAAAAGACATTTGCCATAGCAAATAGTAAAGCAGGACACTTGTGTGCTTGCAGATTTTTATGTAAGCTTGCAGGCAGGAACAGAAGTGGATGTTACTGACCTAAAATGCTGACAGTTGTTAAGGTGCTGCTTGACCCTTGTTAGTCTGGTAATTTGGGAGTCACCAGCACACATTGCTAAAAGTGATGGAATTTAGTTAACTGCACTGGTAGGTCACCTTTGCCTAGGCTATATCCTTTTCGCTCTATTCTCTCCCCACATCTTAAAATCAGGAATAGAAAGCCCTGTGTCAGTTTCCTAATTATTCCAATATGTGATTATCCGTTCTGGCCCTGGTCCCAGTTAGATCAGATAAATGATGTTCCACTGTAAATTTAAAGCTTATTTAAAAAATCAACCACATGAGGTGGAAGTTTCACGCACTGAATGAATGACATTGGTATCTTCAGTAAAATGTAGTTAATTGTTAATATATGTGTTTATTTTTTATAACATAAAAACTAAAGTTTCTCTCTAAAAATTCTGCATTTTTCTCATTTTTCTGTGGCAAATGGATATCTAGGAAGCCTGTTGATCTCCTATTCTATCAGAAATTCCCATCCATATTCCCTAAAGATGCATAGAGCAGCTACTCTTCTTTCTTCAAATTTTTTTTTTAAAAACGAAACATTCTCTTCCTCACCACATCTGTTTCTCAAAATATCTCATCAGACATTTCATCATGGTGGTAATAACCTGAGGGGGCTGCTTGTCAGTTTGACCATAATCACATATTGGACTGAATAAATTTTCAAATGTTACCAGTAAGCTTCCGTACCTCCGTTTTTCAGTGCCCAACTTGAGGTACTTCAAAGCAGCCAGATTTCAGAGGGAGAGACGAGAAGATTTTCTAAAAATCTTTTTCTTTTTCCATGAGGCTTAAAAACAGCAATGTTAGATGAGGTTGGTGATCCAATTGGTTGCTTCTGGTGACAAGGAGGGAATGGCAGAGATACTACCAGAGTATGATCGTTTCTGGAAGAGACTGGTGCATCTGCTGTGTGGTATGTGGATATGGTTCAATGTGGACCATATTTTCACTGGGAGGGAAAAGCCACTGGGTCAGGGGTGGTAACAACACGACAATGATTCACCGGGGTTAGCCCCTGGCAGGCCACCATTGCTATGTTTACCTGAAAGGCCACAGATAGCAGCAATCGCAGCTCCCATTGGCCTCAGATCGCCATTTCCAGCCAATGGGAGCCTGCAGGCTAGTATTTACCCATCCCTGCACTGAGTTCTTTACTTGGGTCCTCCATGAGATATTTGTTCTGGTCATTGGTATCCTATTTCCTTGCTTGCCATTGGGGTAGGTAATGATGGTGTTATCTGGCTGAATTACAGGCACAATTACAACATGGGGAATAACTGGCTGAGTGGTAGTGCTGCTGAAAAGGAGCTGACGCTTATACTGGATCACAAATTGCATGTGAGTTAGCAAGGTGACGCAGCTGCGAAAAGGGTTACTGTCATTCTGGGTTGTATTAACCAGGGTGCCATATGTCAGAAACAGCAGGGAATTGTCCCACTCTTCTCAGCACTGTAACGCCTCAGCTGGACTACTGCATCCAATTCTGGGTGCCGCCCCTGCGAAAAGATGTGGACCAGCTGGAGAGAGTCCAGAGCAGAGCAACAACACTGATCAAAAGTTCAGATAACCTGGCCCAGGAGAAATGCTTAAATGGCCATGTTTAGTCTTGAGAAAAGAAAACTGAAGGGAGGGGGTCAAATATGTTCAGGGATGTTATGAAGAGGACAGTGGTCAGTTGTGTTCTATGCCCACTGAAGGTAGCACAACAGGTAATGGGGCTGAAACGGCAACAAAGGAGTTTTAAGTTAACCACAGTAAAACTCCAATAGTCCGGCATCCAACTGTACGGCACTCCCAATAGTCCGGCATCAAAATGTCAAGAGCCTAGTGAATGAGCTTCGGCAAAAAACAAGTCACAAGGCAGCAGCAGCAGCAGCTGAACCGAGTGAAACCAGACAGGACCGAGTCAGTCTGCCATTGGCATTGTGTGACGATGGACAGTGCTTGTGCTACAATAAAAAGGGTTAAAAACACTTTATATACAATATATATTGTGTATAAAAAACCAGCTTATAGCACCTCCTGATAGTCTGGCATATCCAATAATCTGGCACCATCTAGGTCCCAAAGGTTCCAGATTATCGGAAGTCTTCTGTATTAGGAAAAACTTTCCAGCTGTATTAGTAGTTAAGCTCTGGAATAAGCTTCCAAGGAAGGTTGTGAAATCCCTGTTGCTGGGGGGCAGGGTTAAGAACAGGTTAGATGAACATCTGTTAGGGAAGTTTCAGAGGGGTAGCCATGTTAGTCTGTAACTAAAAAAAACTTTAAAAATAACAAATAGTCTTGCAGAACCTTAGAGACTAACAAAAAATGTAGCTGGTATCATGAGCTTTCATCTGAAGAAGTGAGTTGTGCCTACAAAAGCTCATCATACCATCAACATATTTTGTTAGTCTCTAAGGTGCTGCAGAACTATTAGTTAATTTTTAAAGTTTTATATGTTAGGGTAGGTCTAGGGTTATTTGATCCTGCATTAGTACAGGGGGCTGTTCCTGACCTTTTGAAGTCCCTTCCAGCCCTACAGTTGTATGATTCCACAATTTTAAGGTCTGTCTGTTATGGTCTAAAGCAGTGTTTCTCAACCAGTGGTATGAGTACCCTTGTGGTACGCGAGAGGAGTCTGGAGGATATGTCAACACAACTGAAATTTGGAGAAAACTGAATTTTTGTTTTAAGTGTTACAGCGCTTTTATGATTTTTGTACTTTTTACACCCAAAAATTTCATCACCCGCCTGGCTACAATTAAGTTATTTAAACAAATGTGTTGCAATGGTAGAAAAAAATTGTGTGTCTGAAAACTGTAGGTACTGGGGGTACAAATTTTTTTTAAAGGAGTACTTTATAAAAAATGGTTGAAAAACACTGGTCTAAAGCACAATCATTTGAACGTCACTCAGAAACATCCCAAGTAGAACAACAATGGGAATAGTTTCTAAAAAGCAAGCCCCTTTACAAAATATATATATTCCATTAAATGTGCCACTTGAGTTTTAAAACTGTTCCGCAAAGGATGAAATTTGTTTTATTACATGCCATATGTGACTTTGTTTTGCCTGTTATGTAAACGAATGCATGTGTTATATAAACCAAGCTGCTATACAATCAGCAAGTTGTATGCATTTCTGCTATCAAAGTATGCCGAAATTCTACTAAGTAATGAAATACTCCCCTTGATCAGCAGTGTTTGTGACAATTCAGTAGTGGCAGCATGTAACTCCACTCAAGTATAAAACTCATTTAGCAAAACAGTTGACACTGTATCTACTGAAATAAATACTTTAATACAGCGTTTCTCAAAGTGTGGGTCGCAGCTGCCGGCTTCCCCAGGGTCCTTCACGCCACTTCCAGGGATTCCAGAAGTGCGCTCCCCTCCCACAGCTGTGTAGCATGCCGGGCACGCTGCAGGAGGGGGTGTCAGCCCCGGAGGAGGAGCGTGGCGCCGGCGGCTTCCCTGCAGCACAGTGACTGCAGGGGGGGTGAGTCAAGCACAAGTGGGGTTTTTTTTTTTTTTTTGCTTAACAACTTCGGTGAGGGGGGGTGTCACACAAATTCAATGAGCATTTTAGGGGGTCACGGTATCAAAAAGTTTGAGAACCCCTGCATTAATAGCTAAGGTGAGCTAAAAAAAATTAACATATACTATCGGTGCAAAGCACTGCATCAGCACAGGCTGCATTTTTACTAATCAAATATACTAGAGATGGGCCCAAGCTACAAATTTTGGATTTAAATTTCAAAAACTCAGTGCCCCAAAACATTTTAGTATGTTTAGGTCAGGGCTTGGTCTCCCATGGGATGTAGAGACCCCATTGTATCACAGCCACCGAGAGGCAGAGGTGCTGGAACGGGGTGCGGAGGGTGCTGCCACACCTCCTGGTTTGAAGGGGGTTTCTGTTGTATACTGTTTACTTTAATGGCTGTGTGCCCCCCCCCCCACACACACACACACACTATACAAATTGTTCCAGTGCCCCTGCCAAGAGGTTAACAACTACTTTAGCCTTCTTCTTAGCTGCTGGTAATTTTGGGGTCAGCAACTGCTGGATGATCAGAAGGCTGCAGATTTGGATTGCGTGTGATTGATTTAAAATGGCTCAATGTATACAACTAGGAACAAAGGTTGTAGACCATACTTACACAATGCAGGGGTGGGGGAAGGGCTTCCTCTGGGAAGCAGTGACTCTGAAAAAGATGTGGGAGTCATAGTGGGTAATTAGTTGGACATGAGAATCTAGTGTGATGCTCTGGTCCCAGAGGCAAAAGCGAGCATTAGATACATAAACAGGGGAACCTTGAGTAGAAGTAAAAGGTTATTTTTACCTCTGTATTTGGCACTGGTGCAATCACTGCTGAAATATTGTGTCCAGTACAGGTGTCAACAATTCAAAGATGCTGATAAATTGAAGAGGATTCAGAGAAGAGCCATAAGAATGATTAAAGGATTAGAAAATTTGCCCTATAGTGATAGACTTAAGGAGTTACTTGATTAAAGTCTATTAGGGTATGTCTACACTGCCACCCTAGTTCGAACTAGGGTGGCTAATGTAGTCATTCGAAGTTGCAAATGAAGCCCGGGATTTAAATATCCCCGGCTTCATTTGCATCTTGCCAGGCGGGCGCCATTTTTAAATGCCCTTAGTTCGAACTCTGTGCCCGTGGCTACACGCGGCACAGAGTAGGTAGTTCGAATTAGGATCTCTAATTCGAACTACTGGTGTACCGGTAGTACATGTTCAGGGAACACATTCCCGCCATGTTCAGGGAACACATTTGCTCTTCCACTTTTTTTTTTTCTTTGTGGAAGAGCAAACGCACTCTTTTGGAAGCCCCTGTATTCCTTGTTCTACGTGGAAGAAAGGGGCTTCCGAAAGAGGGTTTTTTCCCAACATTTGGCCCAGTCTAGATGGGCCAAATGTTGGAAAATCCTCTTCCGACAAAAGAATCGGAAAAAGGTATGGAGTGCATTTTGCGTACCTTTTTCCGACAAACTTGTAGTCTAGCTGTACCCCAGAGTAACGGACTATTGGAAAAATTTACCAAGGGTCATGGTGGATTCTACATCACTTGTAATTTCTAAATCAAGATTGGGTGCTTTAGACCTGCTCTGGGAATTATTTTGGGAAAATTCTATGGCCTCTACCATAGGAGATAAGACTAAATTGGGGTGGGCAAATACCAGCCTGCAGGCAGGATCCAGTCTGCCTGGATTAGTCCCTGGTGGGCCGACACCACTATATTTATCTGTACCTCCGCAGGTACCTGATAGCAGCTCCCATTGGCTGCAGACCACCGTTCCTGGCCAACAGGAGCTGTGGGAAGCAGAGTCCAAGTCCACGCCCTTTCCTGCCTCTCTCATTGGCAGAGAATGTTGATCAGCAGGCAGCATGGGCAGCGATTGCTGGTACCTGTGTCGGCACAGGTAAATATATCAGCGGCAGCCTGTCAGGAGCTAATCCTGGAAAACTGCCGCCATCTTATTGCCCACCCATGAACTAGATGATCACAGTGGTCCCTTTTGGCCCCAGAGGAATGGTCAGTCTATTTTCTATATTATCCCAAGCAAAAGGGATGGGTACATACCAGTTGGAGAGAAGGGGTCAGGAGTCTGGAGGGACCTGATAATATCAACTCTTCACTAAGGACATTAGGCTCCTTGGTCTCTGACTCTCTTGTCCTTGAAGAAAACTGGTTGTAAATTACTCCAGCCAATGGAGGGAAGCCACCCAGCACAGAGCCAAATGGCTTGTTCCTGCAGTAGGGAAACTGAGACAGAGTTATCTTATAATGCCCACAATCATGAGGGGTTGTTGACTAATCTCATATGCCATCTATATGGAGCTAAAATAATCAACATGACAGCTTATATTACTCTGATTACTGAAGTGTTAGAGGGTTTTGCAGCTTCTATGAAAGAAAATGCCCAGTGCTGCAAGATGGTCTGTGCAGGTGCAGAAGTCCATACACACAAACCAACTTGAAGGATCAGCACTTGATACATAAGATTGATGGTCTTCCATTATTTCCATGTAGGTCTATGTTGGGAAAGCCAAATAAATGATATACATAGAAAACAGAAATAATGTAGCTGAAAGCATATCTCTTCTTGTCTTGCATTTAGAAGTGTACCAGACTTTTTAGATTAAACTGAGATATGTTGTATTTATGTGGGGCCAACGTCACATTTCCAGTTGTTCAAGAGTCACAATGGAACTTAAATTTTCAAGAAGCTCATGACACTATATGCTGACAGTTTTTGAACATTTGGTTGCTTATTGGATGCCTAAATAGACTGAGCTCTTTTGAAAACCAGGTTCCAGTTTTCAGTGTGCTATTTTAAAAATTTTGACCTCTCTGTGTGCCTGTGTGTATGTGTATATATACAACATAAATTACAGTAATTAAATTGTAGAGTTTGCACAGGTAAAATGTGTTAGTTCAGTTTAATGTGGAACAAAAGTATACTTGGAAGTCAGTAAAATACAGTGGAATAATAAAAATATTTTCAGCTTGGTTAAAAAAATACTATAAATATCAACCCTCATGCTTCTTGGTATGAACTGATCAATGTGGTTTGCAAATGTGTCAGCCCATCTTATTTGAAATGATCCATTTCACAGTTGACCTGATGCATTATGGGATTTGCACCTTTTTCTTAAATATTAGATATTGGCTGCCAGGAAAGGCAAAACATCAAATTGGCTAGACTAATACTTGTTCTATAATGGTAAATTTGTTCCAGCACAGAAAGCCCCATGAACAAGTATGTGGTCATAGTATGTATGTTGATCAATTATATATCTTCAGATCGAGTGGAGAAGTATGAAAGTGGATGTGTAAAAAGAACTGTATGCATCAATAATTAAACAAGACTGAACTAAAAAGAAGACTACTAAATGAATGCTATGTGAAAGTGAACTGACACATTAGGCTGCTTATCATTAAAGTATACAAATTGATTGCCAAGGTATATGGAAGAAATCATAAGTAAAGAAGACAGTTTAATAATTAAAATGTAGGAAAATTATCTAAGCTAGTGAAATATGTTGCTTGTATTTTTGTTGTAAATGTCACTGGCTTATTCACTATGTTTTTTAGGGATTTTCCTTCTTAGACTATTACTCAGAGCACCAGACATTGGCTATAAGTTATCATAACATTTTTCTGTAATCTTTTAAGCCTTATTATGTTGTTCCTAAGGACTGTTATTACTGGATAAGAAGTATTGTCCTTCCCTCTCAGTTATGCAGCATATCACAGTACAGCCATTTGTTGTTCTCTGATGTGGTCTCAACGGTTTGAGTCTTTCTTTTTACATTTTCACATATGCACAATTTGACATTGTGTTTTACTTTTGAAGAAATCTCCAAAGACGTTGTGGTTCTGATCCAGTAAAACTGCAGACACACCTCACAATGCAGAGAGAGGCCAGATTTTCCAAAGCTAACCACCCTTTCTCTCTTGTAATTACTTGAAGATTCAATTCAGGTCAATTGAGCATGTAAGCACCAGACTGAGCCTACTAAGAGTACTTAACTGACCTGAGCTATACCCACAAATAATCATGGATGCAAAGCTGCATCTACAAATATTTGTTGTAGCAATACAGTGGGAATTACAAGGTGTAATTCTGCTTTTCTCTCTGATGTCTGCAGTCATCTCTGCTCCTAACTTGCTGTGTGAATTTGAGGATATCACTTGACCCCTTTGTACCTCATTTTCCTTATTTCTGAAGTTCTTTGAGATATATGGATAAGTGTTATATAAGTGCTAAGTAGTGTTACTATTTATCATGTGGTATCCTGTCTATAACAGCTTGGCATACTTTTATTGTTGTTAAACTTGATATCAAGTAGTGTCTTTGAAACTTTAATAGCAAGCAGCAGTTCAGCCCCTGCTTACAGTATCAGCCAGCTAAAAGGAGAGAGTTGCCCTTGGCGTGGGTGTGCCCACTACAATTGTTTAGCTCTGCAAGATAATAAACTGTTGATATGTAAATGCAGCTCATGCCAGGAGGGGGAAGGAATACGAGGTGTGGCTATGTAAATCCAATTCAGCCAGGGCTGATGGAGGATCAGTGTTGGAATGGAATGTGGTATATTGTAAATAATTTGGGGCTGTTGTGGGGGTCACAGATCATGCTACCCCTAAATGTGGGAACTGTAAAACATGACACCAGTGCTGCAGGAGAGACACCATCATTGTAAGAGGTCTCCGAGGAACAAGCCTCCCCCCTTCCAGAGTTGAGTGAACTGAGCTGGGGGGGAAGGCCTAAAGGGCTTGTCAGCCTGCTTCACACCTGCCAAGTGTGAGCTGTAAGACTGGCCCAACCTGCTCCTTTCCCCCTTTGTTTTAAGGACAGACCTAAAGCAGACTCCATGGGGAGTCTTTTCTGCTAGTCCAGTGGAAGCTGGAATATTTTGCCAGTCTAGATGGTGAAATCACTAAGAGCTGAAATCACTGGTTTGGCTGGGAGACAGACCCGTTGCAGCCAGCGAAGCGGCTGGCAGGAATGACCGGCAGGTGGCCGGTTGGAGCGGCGGCAGCCAGCGGAGTGGCTGGTGGGAATGACTGGCAGGCGGCCGGTAGGAGCACTGGCAGGCGACCAGAGGCACGGTGCAGCTGGTAGGAGTGGCGGCAGGCAACCCGTGGAGCAGCTGGTGGGAACAAGCAGCCGGTAAGAGCAGCGGCAGGCGACCAGCGGAGCGTCCGGTGGATGGAACGA
Source organism: Pelochelys cantorii (assembly GCA_032595735.1). Taxonomy (NCBI): domain Eukaryota; kingdom Metazoa; phylum Chordata; order Testudines; family Trionychidae; genus Pelochelys; species Pelochelys cantorii. The sequence continues at coordinate 49,246,610 of CM064326.1, forward strand.
GACAGCTGGTGGAGCGTGGCGGAGTGATTCGCATTAAAGACTGCAGCAGAACACTACGGAGAGGTGGGGCCGTCGGCCTTGGACAACGTAAGGTGCCCCTATCAATCCCCCTGACCCCCTTTCCGCCCAGGTTGGGAGGTAAAACCCAGCAGGTGAACTTTTGGACTCTGGGCGGCACTGACCAGGGACAGAGACTTTTGGGGTGTCGGAATTTGGGACTTCAGGTGATTCTTGGCTGGGGGGGCCCTCAGCTCGTGGTTTGGGCTATGAACTCTGTTTGTGGTATTTTCCCAAGTTAATGCCATATGACTTTTCTCTCTGTTTCATGAAATGTTTCTTTCCTACACTCAGACTCTGTGCTTACAAGTGGGGAAGCATTGCCTCTCAGACGCCCAGGAGGGTGTGAATTTCCCAGGTTACTGGGTCAGGGCTCGAGCCGGTTCTGTGTGAGATGGACCCCTAGATATTGAACCCGGCCCTGGTTGCTGCCGGGCCTACCTGGCAGAACGGTTAAAATACGAAAAGGTCTTGGCTACTGCTCTGGAGGAATGAGAGCTTCATTGAACATGTATATATGCAGATTCTTTCTCTGTTTTCCCTCTTGGATGTGATGATAGCTGCAGTAGGTAACTAACATTTCCCAATTCACTGCTACAGCAGATTGATGCTTGACCTGCTGTGAAGTTCTGGAAACTTACTCAATGCAAGAGGCTTCACATTGCAGCTCATGAGGCACTGAGCCATAGAAGAGGACTGGCTCCAAATGCTCTTGTATCTCTTCATGCTTTATTTATCAGTAAAGCAAAAATGTTAAAAATATTGCCAGATCCATGCCTCTTTTTGACAGAGCCTGCCTAATGTCTCTGACAGAATGAAACTGTAGGACACTGACAAATATAGATTAAAAAAAGCTGTCAGTATGTTTGCCCACTTACCATTGGCCAGTGTTGCATGCAAAATCTTTGATGATTCCAGAGGTCTGCACGACTTACAATTCCAGCTCATATTTACAAGTGCGCAAAGGGACATGCTCTTGGCAAAATGTTTGAATTTCATTCAAGTTCAACAAAGGGTTTTTTTTTTTAAATCCCACTGACATTTTTTTTACTAAAAACTTATGTATTGGTTTGTGCTTTTAAATTGTTTTTTGTAAATTAAAAAATAAAGGAACTACTGGTAAAAAACCCTGCCTCTTTGAAAAGAAATCTTTGAACAGAAATCTAACCAGTCTGCTAAAAGTGCTGCCCAGATGAGGGTAGGGAGCTGTGAACCTCACAGCCTATTGACTGTGTATCTGGCTGGGAACCTGTTATTGAGTCACTGTTTCATTTAAATCCCTAGCATAGAATACTTGGCCTACCTCTGGCCTCTCCATATCTCCATGTGCCCTGCATTGCAGAAGGATGGGCAGGGTGAAGCAGTGACTCCCCAGATGGCTCACATATCTTTTCCTCTTCCACATGTCTTTCCACAGAGAGGGGAGAAAGAGTCCTTGGGGATCAGTGACTTGCAGTGAGGAGTCGATAACCAGTCATATAACAGAAGGCCCTTAGCCACTCAGCTGGTTGCTAATACTCAGGAAGTGGTCATCCCCAAGCCCATTGTACTGGTCTGTAATTAAGAGCAATAAAAAAAAAGTTTTTGTTTATTTTATAGCACTCACAAGAGGTGCCGGGTGCTTCACAAAAGAGTTTAGAATCTAAGGCCATGTCTATACTAGCACTTACATTGGAAAAACGTTTATCAACAACCTGCGCCGGGCCCTGGATAAGGTGGGGGGGGGGGCTGGCTCTGTGCTCCCAGAAGGGGTGGGGCTTCAGGTGGAAGGGGCAGGGCTAGGGACAGCCAGCCTTCATCACCTCCCAGAGTGCAGTGTGCCCCTGCTCCCCAGCCTTCAGCTTCGCACAGAGAGCAGTGTTCCTCACCTCCCAGTCCTCTGCGCCACCAGGAGTGTGCAGCACACCACTCTAGCAGTGATTTAAAGAGTCTTGGGCTCCAGCCACTGCTGCAGTACCAGCAGCAGCAGCTAGGAGCCGCAGGCCCCTTTGACTCACCAGGCCCTGGGATAGCTGTCCCCTTTTTCCCCATCACCAGGCCTGCTCAGGGGTGTGAAAGAAACACTCCTTAGCAATGTAAGTTTTTTTCAGCATAAGTGCTCATGTGCACAGCACTGTGTTGGTGGGAGATACTGTCCAACCAACACAGCTACCACCTCTCATTAAGCTGGTTTTATGATGTCAACATGATTGCTCTTACAACAGCACAGTTGTATCTGCATGGTTGTGCCACTGTGAGCTTGTAGACATAGATATGGCCTAAGTTTTACACATGGCACGGGACATGCCATGTCCATGATCCCATGGACATGCCTTCTATGCAGCTCCATGCCTTGCTGTTTCTGTACATTTTTTTTTTTTTAGTAAAAAATAAGGACTAAGATGATTTTAAGAGTTCAAATAATACTGGCTCACTGTGTAGCTTCATGATTGAAAATTATTAGGTGAGGAATCATCACGTTACCTGTTTTGCTTCCAAGAGGTAAGTGGCTGGATTGAGTTAAATGAAACTATTATTCTCCTCTCAGGAGGCGTGGAATAGTGGGTTTTAATTTAGTCTCTGCGTAGGAATGTTAGCTTAAAATCAAAGAAATGTATGTAGCAAGCTGGAGTTCCAGCCCTTCTACTCGAGTGACTGGAACAATGAAGGCTCAGTCCTGACCTCAGTGACATCAGCAGGCACAGCGTTGGAGAATATGTGACCATATATGCGTGTCTGTGTATGTATGTGTATTACCACACACATACATGCATATAGACTTCATATTTCGGTGAACTGTCAGATGAGACAGATGAGATGTATTGTCCCTTAAGTAAAACACTAACCTCAGGGTGGTAGCTCTTGAACATATAAATCTTGCTTAACATGCTCAATAATTCAGTTTCTCTTTATTAAAAGATAAATATCTGAATAATAATTATTTTTAAAAACTCTGCAGGTATTTACTCCTCTTCTGTTCCGTTATCAGGTGCAACAATGGATGTGACAGGAAATGGCCCTCGGCACTGGCATCTCTCCATGTACTGGGTGTTTCTAGTTACCTAGTTGTGATCATGTCACATATTAGGGGGCTTTCTGTTCTGACTCTAATGATTCTTTAATGATCAGTCCTCTTCTGCTGTGTTTCAAAGGATAAGGATATGTGTTGCCAGCTGTACTTCATACTAAATAACCTGAAAAAATTATCCTTTTAATGCAAGATCTTTCTCAGAACAGAGAGCTTCCTCCCACACCTCATGCTTTGGACAGCAGGATTGCTTCCCTGCTTGAAGCTAACCAGATTTCTAAATTGAAATATTCTCTGCATAGTAAATTTCATACAAGAGAACACAAGATAGGTACATGAGGCGTCAGTAAAGGGACATTTGAGCTGTATGTCTCTGCAAATAACAAGAAGTATTTCTTCCTGAAGGCAACGCCTATACTTAAAAAAAAAAAAAAAAATCAGCCCAAATCAGTTAGGTTGGCACACTTCAAAGAAAAGTTTAATAATTTTAACGGCATATGGTTAAATGATTGAATGAAAACATGCCCTATAAAATATCGCTAACATCCAGGAGAGCTCTCAGCATGCACAAGAGAATATTACACAGGTTGGGCCAAATCCCCTTGCAGTGTAACTTCATTGATGCTAGTGGAGTTCTGCCAGAAGAGAATTAGCTCCGTTATTTTTAACATTTGTTAAACTGATGAAAAATTCCTGTAATTCTGAACCAACACATGCATGTACAGGTTGAACCTCTCTAGTCTGTCACACTCTGGTCCAGCAACATCCATGGTCCAACATAATTTTAGTTAGCCAGATGTCCACTTATCGTGGGTGTGGCCATGTTTTCCATGGTCCCATAAAATTTGTTTACAGTCATCAATCCCGGCTTTCAGTGTTCTGTGCAGTTATTTAGCTCTAATTTAGCTCTAATGTCTTCCAAGAGCCCACCAAGCAATGGAAGTGCTGGTAATGCTGCTAGACAATATTGACCTCCCATGGTCCAGCAAAGTCTCTGGTTCAGCGCCAGCCAGGTCCCAAGGGTGCCAGACTAGATAAGTTCAACCTATATAGCATGTTGGGGTATTATGTGCATGGCAGTGTTAGGAGGATACATGCTTGTGGTTTCTCTACTCTCATTCAAAGTAGAGTAGACTGTTTAATTTGAATTTACAAATGTAGCTGCTATTTGAATAAAGCATAAATGTGTTTCTTGTATGCGGTATAGCTGTAGCTGTGTCAGTCCCAGCGTTTTAGAGAGACAAGATGGGTGAGGTGGTATCTTTTATTTGACCAACTTTTCTTTGTGAGAGAGACCAGCTTTTGAGCTACACAAAGCTCCTTCTACCTTTCCCAGATCTGAACTTGGAAGCTTGTCTCCCTCATCAACAGAAAATAGTCCAATAAAAGACATTACCTCACTCACCTAGTCTCTCAAATGTGTTTGTAGCAATTTATGTCAGCTTTAGGCACAGTCCTTTAACTTAAGAACTTCATGCAAGCCACCTTAAAAGGACAGCAAACATTAAGGTATTTTTTCAAAGCTGGCTGGCAGTGTCTTTCCTTTTCTCAGAAAAGGTGTTTTTTTTCTTTTTTAAATGTGCAACTTTTTTGTAACAGATCTTAAGAGGTTCAGAAAAAAAAAGAGAGAACAGAGTTTCTTCACGCATGAATAAGAAGCCTGCATCTTTAAAAGACTGGAGACTTTGGCATGCTCGCTATTTTAATAATGTTGTCATTTCCCTGCAGGCCATTCCCAAATAGCATTTTATTTCTATCTGTTTGAAATAACAAAAATAATAATTATAGCCTTTCTATGAAATTCTGTGCTCCTTTCCAGTGTCTCTGCTCATTTGTCAAGCCAATGCTTCATATTCTTGCAAATATTCAAGCCCAAGCATACTGTAATCTCTCACTCCACTGAGGCTTTCTATTTAATAGATTAGCTGCTCCACTGTTAGTTTTTTAAATGTAGAGAAAATTTTATTTCCTTATATCTGCAAGGAGCATAGGATGTGATTATTTCTTACATGGCAAATACAGGAAAGCCATTTGAACTCCTATAGGGGTTTTGAAAGAGCTGTATAAAATGGAAACTTTGGCAACCTTAGATGAAGTATGAGAATATGATTGAAAAGATGTGCCAATTAAAGCAGATTTTTCTTTTTATGTTATCACTCTAATTTCTATATAAGATCAGAAGAACTGATTGTAACAAACCCCTGCTGATTAAGACTTGTTGTGCAAGGTACTAAGCCCTCTGGCCCTGGTCTTATTACCAGAGGCACTGCTTACCACCATCGGTGGCTCCGTGGACAGGTGTCAAACAAAAATGCTTGCAGTAGTAAGCACCAATGAGGACTGTAGTAAGTGTTTGTGGGAATCAGGGCCTAAAACAGTGATAGGAAACCTAGGCTAGTGAGTGGGCTGCATGAGTCACCCTCCTTCATTTCAGGGGACCGCAAGAGGTCCTAACCAACATGGGCTCCTGGGATAAAGTGGTTTTGCTAACTCTGCTGGTGTGCCAAGAATTTGCGGGGTTTGCCGATTAAACCATAGCAGCTAGGGGCAGGCAAACTTTTTTGGATCGGGTACCACTGACCACAGAAAAATGAGTTGGTAGTTGAGAGGGAAGGAAAAAAAACCCTCACAGATGTGGCCGTGATTCCTGGCCAATGGGAGCAACGAGGGGTGGTGCGTTAGGGACTGCATGGAGTCGCTTCCTGCCCCCTGCCAGGCAGAGTCCATGGTCTGAATGAGACCCACAGCTTATTTTGATCAGGCCCACAAGGCATGGGGCTCATCTCCCCTGCAGTAGCACCACGCAGCTCACACCATTGGACAGAAGCTGAGTCCTGAGCCTCATGGGCAGAATTAAGGCAAGCCATGGACTGGATCCGGCCTTATGGCTGTAGGTTCCCCACCTCTGGTAGCAGTGCTTTGATTGGCTGCACAGGGTCGCACAGCTCTCACAGTCAGTGTTCTGTACAACTAGCATGCACCTCACTACATGTGCCCTTGCTTTATGTGCATGTAACTTCAGTAATATTGATAGGAAAACAACCACATGGATGGAAACCAGTGGAATCTCGCAACCCATTGCATGAACAATGGTAAACAAAATGTCTCCTGGGCCACACATAGAACCCAAAGGGCCACATGTGGTCCATGGGCCATAGGTTGCCCACCTCTGGCAATCAAGACTTACCATAATAAAAGCCTAGTATTTTAGGGGAGTTATTGGGGACCCTTTATGTGTGAATAACCAGTTGCAAAGGAAGAAATATACATGTAATAGAGCCATCTTGAGTTATGAGTGGAATATGCCTTTACAGATTATAATTGTAAATATGAGCTCAGTCTGTGCTCCAGAACATACATACATTTTTTATGAAGTAATAATTAGTGCAATTTTGGCCTCCTGCAGGTTCAAACTTTGGCAGTGAAGAGCAAACCCCTCCTAAGGCATCTGTGCCTTCTAAAGATTTACCCAAGGGGTCCGGTAAGACTGCACAGCAGGTATCAACCAGCACAGCAACTCCCCGCAGGAGTTTACTTCCAGCACCGAAAACTTCTATAACACCCACTGGTAAGTATTTCAAGTTTCTGTATTCGAGTTGCCATCTGCATTACCTGAGTTATGTTTAAATAATTTTACTACTGTACTTTGTCTTATGTGGTTACCTTTCACATGGCTCTTGGACTGATCTGATTTTGATTCTGTTTGCTGCTAAGGTGCCATGGTCTGTTTGAGTGCTGCTGCCTGCACATGCTACAGATTCACTGTGGACAGTATTCATGTTAATACCTTTTGAAAACATGAAACTTCTCTAGAGACTAAATACTTCTTTTGAGAAGAGATTTCATTGCAAAGTATATTTCGAAAGACAACAACACTGCACTCCCCAACCAAGGAACTTGTAACATTTTCACTTAAGGGAGGGAAAGGAATAAAACAACCAAGGTAAAAATGTTGAGGATGTAACTGGTCCAAGCCATTATGAGGGTGTCACTGAGTCAAACTAATCCCAAATCTGTGAACCAATGGACAGACCAGGCCTAGAGTTTTCAGTATATTTCTCTCAAGAGGTTTCCTTAGGGGTGAAGGCAAACTTAATGTTCCAGCAAGTTAAATGTCCTTAGGATAGTGTATGTTGATGGTGTAATGCAGCTAATATGAGTTAGCTCCACTTGAAGTGTAACTGCATTTATTGTATGGTCAACTGGACAAAAAAACCCGATTCTCTGAAGCCAAGCAGTTTTTCAGAGCAGCTCACACCAAACTGAAATTGGAGGTGGGAGATTCATCCTGTTCTCTCTCCCACCTCTGGTTCTGGACACACCATAACTTTCATTGTCGATTGCACTCTTATTGGTTTCCCTGTTGCCTCCCAAGGAAAAGATGCCTCACTGACTTCCCACTGTTGGGCTACCTACTTTGGTTAGACTCTCTCCATTGATTTTCTGATGCCTCTACTTCTTCCTTCCTAAGCCGCCTCCTTCTGTTAACACTGGCAGTGGCTATACTACAGGATGCCTTAAGCCTAGCCATGTCATGTCCTCTTTATCCTCTCAGGTATTGCTACTCCAGGGTGCTGGGTAGTTGCTCGTAGATCGAAACATACAAGGCAGTGCACAGATCCAAGACATCTGCTTGGCTGTATAGTACTGATGCTGAGTTGACTGAAGTCACAACAAAGTTTTCTTGCCACCGTTAAACCCAAAACATTCACCCAAACAGACAAGGGTTCAGTTCTCCCAAATAAACAAGGTTCAGTTGGAGCGAATTAATAGAGAATGACCCTGTAGCCTCTGTGCTTTGGTCCTACCTTTTCAGTACTACCACCCAGGGCAGATCAACCCTGGACTTTCCTTGATTGATGGTCGACTGGAGTTGGCCCAGTCTAGAGAAGCAGTGATCAAGTGGGGCTATATCACTGGCCCCAGCACCTGTGACTTGCGGCAGAGAGCCTCGAAATATGGTGCCAGCTGCCTGTGTGTGAAAGCTCTTCCAGGGACCTGGCGGAATGCAGTGATTAGGCAATGGCATGTACATGGGTAGGTTAGGAAGCTGTACGACTTGAGGACATGACAAGAAGAGTCTACTTCTCAGATCTATCTGCTTGGAATGTACATTGGCTCAGAAGGACAAGATGAGCATTGCCCATTTGGTATTTTCCTTTGGGAAATATGTTTTGATTGGGCCATCTCTTTAATGACATGATTTTATAGAAGAGCTAAATATTATAATCCATCATGGCCAAACCAGGAAACACCCTGTAGGCATGTGGGAATATTCACTATGCTTGGATTATTGATAACAGTTTAGGCCCAATAGCAGAGAATGCTACTTATATTAAAATCCCTGCCCGACAGATTTTGGCCCTGATTCAGCAAAGGCACTTAAACATCTACTTATGTCTTATTGTAATCATGCTTAATGTTAAGCAAGTGATTAAGTACTTGGATTATTCAAGGCATTTGAGATGATATATGAAAAACGCTATGGGAGCTCTAGTTCACCAAAGGTCTTCAGTCTCCATCAGAGAGACAAAGTGGATGAGGTAGTATCTTTTATAGAAGTAACTTCTATTGATGATAGACACAAGTTTTGAGGTGACACATGGCTCATCTTCAGATCTTGGCAAGGTGCTCACAGTGTCACAACTAATACAAGGTGGAACAGATTGTTTAACATAAGTAGTTAATATCTATTACAAGGGACCATTCAAGATGAAGTGGCCTATTCACACCTCTCCAGTCTTGTCGAGTGAAAGGGGAAGAACAAAAAACGTGTGGAAGAAAACAAAGTCCTCACTCTGCGTTTGTAAGCAACAAGTCAGAGACAGTTTATTTTTCGAGCAATTGCAAGGGAAGACTGCGGTCGGATGGGGAGGGGGGGCCCTCCTTCGTAAGCAGATCTTCAAAGTATAAGCAGTAGAAAACAAGTGTATATACCTTCCCATTACATACATCAACAACTAACGGTTATCTCTCTGCCCACACAATTCCCTTCAGATGCTACCTTATCTCAAGGTTAATGCTGGAGTCAGCATCCCATCTTTATTTTTAGAGCGAAGCGTCTCTTACAATTCTCTTTCTCACATTGTTAGGCCTCAGGGTTAGCCTGTCTCTTGTTCTATTGCTAACAACCCTAAGATGGCTGCACACAAATCCCCTTTTTCCTTTCCCTGCTTCCACACATGGGAGGGGAGTTGTTGTAATAAGCCTTAAATCCAGTGTCTCTATTCAGTCCATGATTACTAGTGTCTCGCACAGTTATAAATTTAAGTCCCAAGTTTGTCTTTTGAAGGTGTTGTGCAGGTTTCCTTTGAGGATGAGGACTGAGAGGTCAGCTATAGAGAGGCTGCTTTGTGAAAAGTGTTCCCCCACAGGCAATGTGGCATTTTTGTTTCTCATCATTGTTCTGTGCGAGTTCATTGGAGAGCATACTGATTGGCTGGTTTCACCCATATAGTTGTTATTGGGGCATTTACTGCCCTGAATGAGGTACACAGCTTATTGTGATAGGCATGATGCAGAACCTATGGATCTTGAAAGGTGTATTGGGGGTGCTGATCATCACAGTAGTGGAGAATGTCTGCAGGTTTGCATCTGTTGTTCTGACAGGGTCCAGTGCTACTTTGAGCTGGTGTTTCCTGGTGTGTGGGAGGCTTGCTTCTGATGATGAGATGATGAACTGGGGAGTTGTTTGAAGGCCAGAAGAGGGGGCCCAGAAAAGAACTATTTTGGGATGTGGTCTCTATCGAACATGGGTTCTAACTGTTTGATGATCCCCCATATGTGGGATGGTAGGTGACAACTAGGGGTATGTGTTTGAGGAGCGGGGGTTGTTTCTGTATTAAAGCAGGTTCTCTTGGGATATTTGGGTGGCCTATTCCATGATGTGATCTACTTCTCTGCTGGCATGTCCTTGTTTGGTGAAGGCAGTTTTACGTGTCTTAAAGTCTATATCCCAGACTTTCTCGTTGGAGCAGATTCTGAATGCCTGCCTGTAGATAACAGATTTCTTAGTGTGTTTATTCACTCTGTGAAGTTAGGCCAACTGCCCTCATAAACAGCACATGCCCAAACCAGTTGTGATCGTTGCCCAGCACAGAGTTAATTCATTATCCATCTCCCTCTCTGCTTTCTCTCCCATAAGAACAGAAAACTTACTGTTGTTAATGTTGAGCGGCATGTCCATCTTGCAAGCACTTACACTGTGCCACAGACACAAGGTCTTAGACATAGATAACTGTGCCACTGGGTGAGCCTGTGCCAGACTGAATGATATTCTTGGTGGACTGCAATATAGGAGAGCATCAGTACAGATCTACTGTTTATGTGCTGGGATGTGTGATCCTAGAAAGCCCTTATACAGCCAACCCTGTCACAGCCAGACCTGCCTGGCAGGCAGAGGAGGAATTTGGATTTGAACTACACTCCTGCTGGCATGCTATACTGTATGGAAATATGAACAAGTCTCATGCGGCTCTCTTTGTCAGCACATAATGGGATTCTTTTCAAGGGCAAAAGCTGGACAGGTCTGCAGCCTCTCTGGAAATACTCAAGTGTAAGAACATCTGGAGATTTATCTTCTAGAAACCCCACGTCCCTTTCCCCCATGATGGTGACTTGTTGTTCTCTCGGGTATTTAATAGTCTATTACAGAAGAAAAATAACTCTTTTGGATGTCTGAATTGGTTTTACTATGTATATTACTGCTTTTCATAGATGATGGGCTAAACCTTCATTGATTTCTGAAGGGTAGCCATGTTAGTCTATGACTGAAAAAACATAAAAAACAACAAATAGTCCTGCAGCACCTTAGAGACTAACAAAAAATGTAGATGGTATCATGAGCTTTTGGGGGCACACAACCTAACCACATAAGCCACCACGTCAGAGGCTCATATAACTGCACATCCACCAATGTGATATATGCCATCAAGTGCCAGCAATTCCCCTCTGCCATGTATATTGGCCAAAGTGGACAGTCTCTACAAGAAAGGATTAATAGACACAAATCAGATATTCAAAATGGTAACACAGAGAAACCTGTTGGGGAATATTTTAACTTGCCCAGGCACTCATTAATGGATCTCAGAGTTACCATATTACTACATGGCAATTTCAAAAAACAGCTGGAGAGAGAAGCTGCAGAACTTGATTTCATTTACAAGTTTGACACTTGCAATAGAGGTTTTAAAAAACACCTTAACTGGATGAGCCGCTACATTCCACACCCTAATGACATAAAAAGCCAAGCACTGGGTACTTACAGTACATAGGATTCACTCAATCAGCATCATTTAGCATGGACACTCTAATTGACAATATTTTTCCCTCATTTTTTTCCTTCTCTTTCTCTCCCCATCCCCTCTCTCTGTGATTTGATTGTACCATGGACCCCTTAACTCCATTCATTTGAAGAAGTGGGTTGTGCCCATAAATGCTCATGATGCCATCTATATTTTTTGTTAGGCTCTAAAGTGCTGCAGGACTATTTGCTGTTTTTTAAGAAACTTCATTGTGCCTCACTACATCTAGAGAATCAGCTGAAAAATAAAACTTGGGACCATTAAAAGAATTTCTCCCATTTTTCCCACCAAAGAATCATTGGTTGACTAATTGCTTTATCTCACCTCACTATTTTATTACAAGTCTGGGTGTGTCATTTTTAAATCTTAGTGTGTCTGAAAGGACTTGGTTTTGTCTTTGTGCTAGTCAATAGTACCTTTTGGTGTTTTGTTCATCTGTGCAGCATATCACATTATTTTGGTTGTTGTATGGCAATTTGATACTCTCTCAGACTTCTTGCCCACATTTTGTTTCCTGTTGTGTGGCTATTACCATCACTTTATTGATTGAGCACCGTCAGTGCACTGTACATACAGAAAGGAAGACACAAGCCTCAATGCTTATAGTCCTTTGTGCTGCTCTGGGGGCACAAAGATGCCATGAGCAGCCAACTGGTGATTTCCCTTACACAAGAGGAATGTGTTGCATTCTGGCAATCCCCAATTGCCAGATGGCCCATTAGAGGCTCCAGCATCAGAGCCCTGATGCTGCTCTAAACTCTAAGGTCTACAGTAACTTCCTTGATCCTGCCCCACCTTCCAAGATCAGGAAGTAGCAAGCAGTTCCCCCCTTCTGCTTGCATCCAGCAAGGACAGGACACAACAGTAAATTGAAGCCACTATCTCCACCCTAAAGATCTTATATTCCAAATTAGGTAAGGCACTATGGTTCAGCCAACAGCTCTTTTCCTTGTTTTATTTCTGAAGAAAAATAAATGTGTGAAATGGAAAAAACCAGGCACATTTTGCAAATATATAGAAACAGACCCTGCTAAATAGGTGCTGTTGGAAGGTTCTGTATGTTACTGTTATAATACATAACATAAACAAAACTAAAGCAAATATGTGCTTTAGTTTGTCTTCATTCATTTTTATAAGATCCAAAGTACCGGGAAATGCATTTATGCACTGGTCATAAATTTCTTTTTATGAGACCAGTCTTCTGGTTTCTCACAATAGTAAATATGTTATGGACATAACAGACAAAATAAACAAAAGCAATGAGAAATACAAGTATTTTAGCACATGACCTCTTTCAGGTCCCATACCATAGTCTGTGTCTATAGATCTTTATGCAGAATAGGGCCACCTACAAATTAATCTCTTGTTTTTTATGTTCTTAGCTATTGACACTTCTCATTTAGTCCACTTAAGCATTTTCTTGTCAATTCTTCCTGTCACCTAGATGATAAAACCCTAGAAAATCTTTGTGAAAATAATTTTTTTATTAAATTGGGAGGAAGATGCACAAGCTGACCTGAAAGGGGAAAGAGGACAGTGGAGGGTTCATATTACTTTGGGGTTTTCCAGTCCCAGACAAACAAAGCTTTATTACAAATACTCTCTGCTGTTATGTTAAGTTTGATATTTTAAACTTGACAGAAGAAAGTGGCTGAGTGTCTGAATGTAGACCAAAAGGGCTGTCCTTCAAAAGGATATTCTTAGTTGAGAGACCGTCTGAAGGCTCAAAGTGTTTATTTATGTCACACTGAGACATTCAAAGTGCAAAGGATAATGGTTAGCATCGGCTGAAATTCTGCTCTGAGCAAATCTGTATTGGTACTATAAAGATTTGCCTCATTTATCAAAGAACATCAAAAAGTGGCACACTAAAAAGGATAGGAGACTGGGGAGGCAAAATCAGTGCTTTAAAATGTTTGAATAAGCCATTAAAGAATAATCTATCCCACCCTCTCACTTCTGATCACTTATATGTCATAAAGTTGAGAAAAGATGATGAGGGATAATGCTAACCTTTTCGCTAAAAGAACCCTGACCAGTGCTCCAAGCCAGCAATAAAGAGATATCTGGAGCTGGCAATGAGCAGGGAAGGAAGGGAAGCAGGGAAAATAAGGCAATGAAAAATTTTATAATAATGTTCTAAAATATTCCATTGTGTGTGCAGGATCATCCCTACTGATATGCAAACTAATGCAGCTATGTGGGGCACCCCAAATTTAGTGGTTCTCTAGTAGCTGTGTACAACGTATCAGCTTTGGTGGCTAGTCCCATGATGTCAGCCAGCCGGTCCGCCCCTCTCCCCGCCCAGCTCCTGCAGCCACCCCCATCTCTTGGAGACCTGTGGCAGATGCCACCCAGTGGGGGACGCAGGAGGAGTGCTGGGGTACGACATGGCTCCAATGAAGAGTGCTGTATGGTATGGAACTAGAAATGCTGTCCTTGTGCCACAAGTCCTTTCCCTTCTGCCTGCAGCTTTAAACTCTGCAGGAGAAAGGGAGCAGTGGAGTTGTCAGGGGTGTGGGCAGAGCAGCCACAGTGCAGCTGTGAGAGGTCTCTGGAGGCCAATTATTTTGAAAATAGCAGCAGCTGTGTGTCCACACTCCTGCTATTTTGAAATAACTATTTTGAAATTAGTGTTATTCCTCATGACAAGCAGGAGTTATTATTTTGAAATAACCAGCCCATTATTTTGAAATAATGCTCCTCTTGTTATTTCGAAATAACTCCCTAGTGTAGACCAGGACTATGTGTTTGCAGAAGCAAGCTCTATAGCAGTTACTCTATATTTATTTCTTAAGCCTCCTGTACAGCCCACTTCCATTACTAAAGCCAAGTAGAGCTTGCAGGGGCATGTGCAGGAATTCAAATTTGATCCCTTTTGCAGGGACATATTCTGTGCCCCACCCAGGAACTCATTCTCCCACCTCCCTGTCTGGCCTTGGGAGGAGCGCACTACTACTCCCCCCCCCCCCCCCCCAACACCGACAGGAGCTTATTCTTCTCTTCCCTGCCCCTTGGAGGAGTTTGCTCTTGCCCCTGCCCCGACAGGAGCTTGCTCTTCCCTGCCTGCATAGATCCAGAGCCAGAGAAGTTCTGTGCCCCTAGTGATTATGGAAAGCTGGTGCTTCTGCTTGCCCCCCATGTGCATGCACTTGAAAGCTTGGAACACTGCATAGGCAGGGTTAAAATACAGGAATACACAAACATTACATAAATTACATGTTTCAGCAGCACTTTAAATAATGTAGGCAGAAGGGAAGAGTCTTGCACAAAGGTTGCCATTAATTTTAACACAAAACATTTCTGAGGGAGAAGGTAACTAGGTGAGATTTGAAATGTATGGACATTTTGAAAACGTACATCATTATAATTAGATCTAAGTAGGAAATTTATTTGTGAAAGAACGCATCCAAATGTATTAATGAGAGGAAAATAGCCAGCAAGCATCATGTGAAACCTTTCATGTGCTATTCTACCTGAGAAAAGACCACCTGAACAGTAAATTCTCATTAAAAATAGTAAGTTCAAGAGAGATAATATTACTGGTATTTCACTAAATCTGCTTGTCAACTAAATTGGACTACCGGGTATAGATCTCCTGCAATTAGTGCAAATGGGCTCCTTTAGCTGCTGCTCCACAGTGATTCAGGCAGTTAAAAAAAAGCAGGTGAGGGGCTTAGCTTGGGACAATAACAATAAAAGATCATTGTCATGCAAATTGTTTTGATGACATGAATTGATTGCTTTGTTAGTGGTCTGTGAAAGCAATATATTTAATTAGCTTTTATTAATCTGTTTGTACATTGCTTTTTGTGCATTGGATTACTGGACCTCTTTCATTTTTTGCATACCTGACAATGTATGAAAGATTTTAAAAAAGAATTAATTTGAGTATGAAAATTGGGACATGTCCTTTAATTCCACTGAAATACATTCACCTAGAAGAGTTGTCTTGAGGAATGCAGTGGAAAAATGATTAACATTTCAATTCTGTTTTGTTTTAAACCCTAGAGCCATGCACCCTTGAGCTTTGAGAAGTTCTGATATAGAAGCAAACTTTGTAGTTCAGAGTCATTCCTTTTTTTCTTTTTTTAAATGGGCTCCTTTTCAGTAGGGGTAATTGTCACGTATGATCTAGGAGCCACATAAATCCTGAATTTTCTGCTTTCCCTCTCTGAATATGCAGGGGCAGCTGAAGAAGTATTCTAAGAATGTGTGCTTTTTCACTTATTTTTGGTCTAATTCTTGCAAGTACGTTAGGCTTGTCTTCACTGCAAGTTTGATTTATAACTCAAGTATATAGCCCCTAACCCAAGCCCCATCCACATATTAAACCTGTAAGTGCAATGGCGTTAACTCAATTTGGCTGGCCCACCAGGGCATAGTTCCAGGTCAAGTGAGAGCAATTCATCAGCGCTAATACGACTCCTTTGTATTATGGGCACAGGCTAGACCGCCAATGCTTTCCCACAGCTCCCTTTGTGCTGAAAAAGGACAGACAAATTCTCTCAGGAATCGCTGGGAAATAATTCGTAGAACATCTCAGCCTAGTGCAGCACTAAGAACAATGAGATATGCCCTCTGAAGCATTAGTGCCACACACAAATGAGTATAGCACCTGTGCAAACCTATAGATGCAGCGACTTCAGGGCTATTTCACAGTGTGGCTGCCCTCACTTCAACTGTGTTAACTTGTGAGGGGCTAACTCACAAGTTCTCTGCAACGGACAGGTCTACACCACTAACTCTGCATCTGGGCAGCTGCACTGTTTAATGCTATAGTGAAGAGGCTCTGCGCTGAGTGGAGAGACTACTCCCATTAGCATCATTAACCCACCTCTTTGAGAGATGGTAGGTATGTTGACGGGAGAAGCCCGCTTGCCATGACAGTGCTGTCTGCATCAGGGGTAAGGTCAGCACAACTATGTGTCACACCCTTCGGCAACATAGTTATACCGAAGTAAGTCTGAGGTATAGGCCAGCCCAGAGCCTTTGAGTGTGAGATTCCCATAGAAGCCAGTTGCAGTGACACGCATGAGGTGTTGGAGGCTCCCTAAACATTTGACCATAAAAAGAAAAATTACATGTTAACTCTTTAGGGAGTGGAAGGATTTTCTATTCTATGCAAATATCTTTTGATGAAATAGTCACCTCATGGTAAAATTACTATTGCCCCTCTCTAGGAACGTGCACAGTTTGAGTGCAATGACAACATCAATGGGAAATTCACAAATAGTTGGGTTTTCTCTGCTTTGCTAGTGAAGTAATGACAACAAGCACAGTGAACGTGCAAATTGCACTTATTTAAATTAGCTTCTTCACAGTCAAAATAAAGCCAGTAACAAAGAGGAGTGGGGAGGGCAATAGGGAGGAAAAAAAAAATTCTGTGCAACTGGAGATGTAGGGAAGAAACTCATCCAGCTGTCACGTTGTTCTCTCAATTTCCCATTTTTATATTGAATTAAGAAAGTACTAGATAAATCCTGAAGTCAGCTCCAAATTTAAATACTCATAAGAATGGCCATACCATCTAGCCCAGTATCCTGTCTTCTGACAGTGGACAATACCACGGTACTTCAAAGGGAATGAATAAAACAGGCAATCATTGAGTTATCCATCCCATCACCACTGGCAAACAGAGGCTAGGGGCACTCAGATCATGAGGTGGCATCCCTTAACATTCTGGCTAATAGCCATTGATGGACCTATCCTCCATGAACTTACCTAGGCTTGGGGGTTTTTTTACCCTATTACAGTTTTGGCCGTAACAATATCCCCTAACAATGAGTTTCACACATTGACAGTGTGACACTTCCTTTAGTTTGTTTTTTAACTTGCTGCCTGTTAATTTCATTGGGTGACCACTATTTTTGTGTTATGCGAAGGAGTAAATAACACTTCCTTGTTCTTTTTCCATTTTAGTCAAGACTGTGGACATCTATTATGTCCCTTCTTAGTTGTTGCTTTTCCAAGCTAAACAATCCCAGGCTTCTCAATCTCTCCTTGTACAGAAGCTATTCTATACCCTTAATCATGTTTGTTCCCCTTCTCTGTACCTTTTCCAGTTCTAATATACCTTTATTTGAGATGGGGCAACCAGATCTGGATGCAGTGTTCAAGGTATGGGCATATCAGGCATTTATATAGTGGCATTATGATATTTTCTACCTATCTATTCCTTTCCTAACAACTCCTCACATTCAGTTAATCTTTTTGACTGCCACTGCACATTGATACTCCTGTGAGAACTCTGAACCAAACAATTTAAAATTCTGCACATATTTTCAAATTCTGCAAAATTCTGCATATTTTATTTGTCATTATAACAATCTAATCACATCAAATTCAATTATTTTGGTCACTTACTTCGAAATATCTGTCGGCAAGTATGTCTGTAACAATACAGACAATAAAATATTTCAGAAAATATTTTTGAAAAATATATTCCTTACTATTAATATTAATATTAATATTAATATTAATATTAATATTAATATTAATATTAATATTATCTTAACATTAACAAAGAACTCTGCGTAATAATTCATTTAAACTACAATACAGAACCATATTTCCCACACAGAAGCAGTGTAAAGGCTGGGAGAAGTCGGGAGTAACAGAACATAATAATGGCCGTACTGGGTCAGACCAAAGGTCCATCAAGCCCAGTAGCCTGTCTGCTGACAGTGGCCAGCACCAGGTGCCCCAGAGAGGGTGGACCGAAGACAATGATCAAGCGATTTGTCTCCTGCCATCCCTCCCCAGCCTCTGACAAACAGAGGCTAGGGACACCATTTCTGTCCTTGGCTAATAGCCTTTTATGGACCTAAGCTCCATGAAATTATCTAGCTTCTCTTTAAACTCTGTTATAGTCCTAGCCTTCACCACCGCCTCTGGCAAGGAATTCCACAGGTTGACTACACGCTGTGTGAAGAAGAACTTTCTTTTATTAGTTTTAAACCTGCTACCCATTAACTTTATTTGGTGTCCTCTAGTTCTTATACTATGGGAACTAATAAATAACTTTTCTTTATTCGCCCTCTCCACACCACTCATGATTTTATATACCTCTATCATGTCCCCCCTCAGTCTCCTCTTTTCTAAACTGAAAAGTTCCAGTCGTTTTAACCTCTCTTCATATGGGACCCGTTCCAAACCCCTAATCATTTTAGTTGTCCTTTTCTGAACCCTTTCCAAGGCCAAAATATCTTTTTTGAGGTGAGGAGACCACATCTGTACACAGTATTCAAGATGTGGGCATACCATAGTTTTATACAGGGGCAGTAAGATATTCTGGGTCTTATTTTCTATCCCTTTCTTAATAATTCATAGCATCCTATTTGCCTTTTTGACCGCTGCTGCACACTGTGTGGAAGTTTTCAGAGAACTATCCACGATAACTCCAAGATCTCTTTCCTGATTTGTCATAGCCAAATTAGCCCCCATCATACTGTACATATAGTTGGGGTTATTTTTCCCGACGTGCATTACTTTACACTTATCCACATTAAATTTCATTTGCCATTTTGTTGCCCAATCACTCAGTTTGGCGAGATCTTTTTGGAGTCCCTCACAATCTGCCTCTGTCTTGACTGTCCTAAACAGTTTGGTATCATCCGCAAACTTTACCACCTCACTGCTTACCCCTTTCTCCAGATCATTTATGAATAAGTTGAACAGGATTGGTCCCAGGACTGACCCTTGGGGACACCACTAGTTACCCCTCTCCATTCTGAAAATTTACCATTTATTCCTACCCTTTGTTTCCTGTCTTTTAACCAGTTCTCAATCCATGAAAGGACCTTCCCTCTTATCCCATGGCAATGTAATTTACACAAGAGCCTTTGGTGAGGGACCTTGTCAAAGGCTTTCTGAAAATCTAAGTATACTATATCTACTGGATCCCCCTTGTCTGCATGTTTGTTAACCCCTTCAAAGAACTCTAATAGATTAGTAAGAGATGATTTCCCTTTACAGAAACCATGTTGACTTTTGCCCAACAAATTATGTTCTTCTACGTGCCTCACAATTTTATTCTTTACTATTGTTTCAACTAATTTGCCCGGTACTGAAGTTAGACTTACCGGTCTGTAATTGCCAGGATCGCCTCTAGAGCCCTTTTTAAATATTGGTGTCACGTTAGCTACCTTCCAGTCATTAGGTACAGAAGCCGATTTAAAGGATAGGTTACAAACCACAGTTAATAGTTCAGCAATTTCCCATTTGAGTTCTTTTAGAACCTTTGGATGAATGCCATCTGGTCCCGGAGATTTGTTGACATTAAGTTTTTCTCTTTGTTCCAAAACCTCCTCTAATGACACGTCAATCCGGGACAGTTCCTCAGATTCATCACCCACAAAGGACGGTGCAGATTTGGGAATCTCCCCAGCGTCCTCAGCCGTGAAGACTGAAGCAAAGAAATCATTTAGTTTCTCCGCAATGGCTTTATCGTCCTTGATTGCTCCTTCTATATCTCGATCGTCTAGGGGACCCACAGGTTTTTTAGCAGGCTTCCTGCTTCTAATGTACTTAAAAAACATTTTGTTATTTCTTTTTGAGTTTTTGGCTAGCTGTTCCTCAAAATATATTTTTGCTTTTCTTATTACATTTTTACACTTGATTTGACAGTGTTTATGTTCCTTTCTATTTATCTCACTGGGATTGGACTTCCACTTCTTAAAGGATGCCTTTTTGTCCCTCACTGCTTCTTTTACATGGTGGTTAAGTCACGGTGACTCTTTTTTAGGTCTCTTGCTATGTTTTTTAATTTGGGGTATACATTTAAGTTGGGCCTCTATTATGGTGTCTTTAAAAAGTTTCCATGCAGCTTGCAGGGATTTGGCTCTAGTCACTGTGCCTTTTAATTTCTGTTTAACTAACCTCCTCATTTTTGTGTAATTCCCCTTTTTGAAATTAAATGCCAGAGTTCTGGACTGCTGAGGTGTTCTTCCCACCACAGGAATGTTGAATGTTATTATATTATGGTCACTATTCCCAAGCGGTCCTGTAACGGTTATCTCCTGGACCTGATCCTGCGCTCCACTCAGGACTAAATCGAGAATTGCCTCTCCCCTTGTGGGTTCCTGTACCAGCTGCTCCAAGAAGCAGTCATTTAAGCCATTGAGAAATTTTATCACTGCTTCTCTTCCTGAGGTGACATGTACCCAGTCAATATGGGGATAATTAAAATCCCCCATTATTATAGAGTTCTTTATTTTGGTAGCCTCTCTAATCTCCTTCAGCATTTCAATGTCAGTATCGTTGTCCTGGTCAGGTGGTCGATAATATATCCCTACTGCTAATTTCTTATTATTGGAGCATGGAATTACTATCCATAGCAATTCTATTGAACATGTTGATTCATTTAATATTTTTATTTCATTTGATTCTACATTATCTTTCACATACAGTGCCACTCCGCCACCCACACAGCCTGCTCTATCCTTCCGATATATTTTATATCCCGGTATGATTGTGTCCCACAGATTTTCCTCATTCCACCAGGTTTCAGTGATGCCTATTATGTCAATCTCCTCCTTTAATACGAGGTACTCTAGTTCACCCATCTTATTAGTCAGACTCCTAGCATTTGTGTAGAAGCACTTTAAAAATTTGCCACTGCTTGTCTGCCCTTCCCTGATGCATTGGATTCCTTTATATGCGGTTGTTTGTCTGCTCTGGCCCATGGTTTGTCCTCTCCCCTCCTCTCTTTCTGACTACAGCTTAGAGATTCTCTGTCAATGGATTCTCCTCTAAGAGAAGTCTCCATCCGATTTATGTGCATCTCCGCACCAATCGGCTTTCCCCCATCTCTTAGTTTAAAAACTGCTCTACGGCCTTTTTAATGTTTAGTGCCAGCAGTCTGGTTCCACCCTGATTTAGGTGGAGCCCATCCTTCCTGTATAGGCTCCCCCTCTCCCAAAAGTGTCCCCAGTTCCTAATAAATCTAAACCCCTCTTCCCTACACCATCGTCTCATCCATGCATTGAGACTCTGAAGCTCTACCTGCCTACCTGGCCCTGCGTGTGGAACTGGAAGCATTTCCGAGAATGCCACCATAGAGGTCCTGGATTTCAGTCTCTTTCCTAGCAACCTAAATTTGGCCTCCAGGACATCTCTCCTATCCTTCCCTACGTCATTGGTACCTACATGTACCACGACCACCGGCTCCTCCCCAGTACTACACATAAGTCTATCTAGATGCCTCGAGAGATCCGCAACCTTCGCACCAGGCAGGCAAGTGACCATACGGTTCTCCCGGTCATCACAAACCCAACTATCTATGTTTCTAACGATCGAATCACCCACTACCAACACCTGCCTCTTCCTAACAACTGGCATTCCCTCCCCCTCAGAGGTATCGTCAGTGCGAGATGATACCGCAACATCCTCTGGAAGGAGGGTCCCAACTACGGGATGGTTTCCCTCTGTTCCCATTGAATGCTCTGTTCCCTTGAGACTTTCATCCTCTTTAAGAGCACTGGGGCTCTCAGACTGGAGGTGGGACAGTACTACAGTGTCCTGGAAAGTCTCATCAACATAGCTCTCTAACTCCCTTATCTCCTCCAGTTCAGCCACCCTGGCCTCCAAAGCCCGAACTTGGTCTCTGAGGGTCAGGAGCTCCTTGCAACGGGTGCACACATACACCACCCGCCCACAGGGCAGGTAATCATACATGTTACACTCGACGCAATAAACAGGATAGCCCCCATTCTGCTGCTTGGCTTCTCTCTGCATTTTTCTTATGAATAAGTTTAAGTATAAACTGGGCTTCTTATTAAATGTCTGGAATATAGATTATAAAAGGTATGTTTAAAGAAGGTCAGAAGTCACTAGCACCCTCTAACCTCCCCCTCTATACTCCCTCTCCAAACTCCCTGTTAGCTGCTCCTGTTCGCTGACTCAGAGCTTATAAAGCCCTGGTAGCCCCTCTCCCTGACTGAGGCTCAGCCAATTAACAGAGGCTTCTAGATTTCAAACCTTTAGAAGCTCCTTCAAACAAACAAACAAACCAAACAGCCAAACACAAGCTCAGCACACAGCAAGTAACCCCCCCACCCCCCACAAACACACACTACAGACAGCCACTTACCACAAGGGTCCCGTATTTACTCCTCCTTTACCTGGAGAACTCCCTCTCCAAACTCCCTGTTAGCTGCTCCTGTTTGTAATTGTTATGAAGGCGCCTGGGTGTAAATTTGAAGGATTGTTGAATATGAGTAGGAAAAATATGGAATATATTTGCTGAAGGGGGAGGGAGGAATTCTTAGGAAGCGTCCCTCATGCAGATCCTTGCTGACCTCTAGCCTCTCCCAATCAACTGCCCCTGTCCCCGTGCATCCCTGCACTCCCACTCAGACACCCATTTCCCCCATCTGCATGTGACTATGTTCGCACTCCCCTAATCCCCATGTATGTCTGTGCCCCAATTCAGCCACCTTCTGTTCCTATGAGGACCTGCCCCCTGCTCCCATGTGACTTTGTTCCCCCACTCAGCCATTCTCTTTCCCTTGTAGCTCTGCACCCCATTTCCTTGTGCCCATGTGGCCCTGCACCTCCCTGTCCTGTGGCCCTTCATCTCCGCACCTATTCAGCCCCTGTCCCAATCTATCCTCCCACTCTGGCCCTTATGAGCCTTCTCTGACTCCCCTCCTCCCAGCAGAGAGCCTGTCTCCCCATAGCTCCTGTCTTCTGACCTGGCCCAACAGGTGGGGCGAAGAAGGCTCTGCAGGCTCTTTCTCTTTCCAAGCTGTCTGGGAGTGGCTGCTGGGTTCTATTGCCACAGCATCCTCTTGTGGGAAAAGGGGGAAATGCAGAAGTATTTTCTTTTGAGAGCTGATGGTCTGTTCTAGCACCACATCGTCCTGTGGTGGGCAAAAGTGGAACCACAGCAACATTCCAGCAGAAGCTTTTTACTGCACAAAAAAACTAAAAATATGTGCAGTTCATTATGCAAACACAGTAGTGCAGAATTCCTCAGGTGTAACACTGAGTGGTTGTTTTCAGAGAACTACCCACAATGACTCCAACATCTCTTTCTTTAGTAGTAGTAGCTAATTTAGATCCCATCATTTGATATGTGTATTTGGGATTATGTTTTCTAATGTACATTTGCATTTATCAACATTGAATTTCATCTGCCATTTTGTTACTCTGTTTTGAGAGACCCTTTGTAACTCTTTGCAGTCGGCTTTGGTCTTAACTATTTTGAGTAGTTTTGTATCATCTGCAAATTTTACCACTGTTTTGCCCTCTTCTTTTTCCAGATAATTTATGAATATGTTGAACAATAAGGGTGCTGGTATAGATCTGTGGGGGGGCACCACTATTTCTCTCTGTTCTGAAAATTAACCATTTATTCCTATTCTTTGTTTCCTATCTTTTAATCAGTTACTGATCCATGTCCCATGACTGCTTACTTTGCTTAAGAGCCCTTTTCAAAGGGCCTTATCAAAAGGCTCTTTGAAAGTCTAAGTACGTTATGTCTACTGGATCATCCTTGTCCACATGTTTGTTCACCCCTCCCCCCCAAAAAAGAATTCTAATAGATCGGTGAAGTATGATTTCCATTTATTAAAGCCATGTTGTGTTCATCTATGTGTCTGTTAATTCTGTTCTAGTTTCAATCAATTTGCCTAGTACTGAAGTTAAGCTTATTGGCCTTAAATTGCCAGGATTACCTCTGAAGCCTTTTTAAAAAATTGGCATCACATTAGCTATCCTTCAGTCATCTGGTACAGAAGCAGATTTAAATTATAGGTTACATATTCACTGTTAGTAGTTCTGCAATTTCATATATGAGTTCCTTCAGAAATCTTGGGTGAATACCCTTTGGTCTTGGTAACTTTATTTGTTCCAAAACTGCCTCTCCTGACACCTCAATCTAGGAGGTGAAAACATATGTACAACATACTATCAAGCTGTTTATAGCCTCAAGAAGTCCCCCCAAGAAGTTGGCCCAGAGGTTCACCCCTTTAAATGGGGAGAATTGTGTATAAGAGGGTTACATGAGTCCATGAAATCCACAATAGATGGAAGAGATCAAGTATTTTATATTATCTTTGCAATTGAACTCTGGTATATTAATAAAGTTACCCCAAAATGCTGTACTTATTTCAAGGAACCTTTATATAAAATTTTCCTGTATGCCAGACTTTGATTTTTGAAGTGATTAGTTTAATATATTTTTGTCTTTTTTCTCTTAGTTTTTCATATGGAGCTGGTGTAAAACAAAAATATCTCCATTTAAAGAATGTCAGAAAATAATCACCTTGATATATGCCAAGGAAATCGTCTTTGTTCTCTTATCTCTTACCAGGTTACTTCAAACTTGAAACGAACAGAAAAACTACAAGCGTTAGCTGTTTCTAGTTGGACAAACGTAGTCTTTCTTCTACATCTATTTATTTATTCACATCCTTTCAGTGTCTCATACATCACAGGATGTACAGAATCTCTAGAGAGAATTGGATTGTTTTTAATCCACAGAATCCATCATGCTTCTAGCTTTGCTCATTTTGTCTCAAACATTGTGTGCACGGGTGTCTCATTACTCACCATAGACATGACTAGTCATGAGTATCATGGGAGGAGGGGGAAGGGAGAAGCAGAAGAAGCGTTGGATGTGTATTTTGTCTATCAGAGTGGAAAACACTTCCTTGGCTTTTGTTTTATATTTTTTAAACTCACAAAATGCATTATTAATATATATATAATGTGCCTCAGAACAATTGCTGTCCAAACTCACAGCAAGTAGTTACTCTGCATTGTTAATTATATATATATATATATATATACACACACACACAGCATCTTGAGATTTGTTCAGGAATTAATATTTAGTACTAATTTGCCAATATGTTTCCAATCTAAAGACTAGACTGGCAAATACACAGTAGGGATCAATGCTGCACTGGCCACAGGGAAAAGGGCCTGGATAATATAATAGATGTTTTTAAATTTTCTATGATAAAATTCCATATAGTTTGGGAAAAGAAAAACACATTTTAGGGGTTTGCTAATAGCCAAATTACTGGTGAATGACTCAGAATCTCTTCAGTGTTATGATAAGAGAAGAGCTCCCATTTTTAATAGCTGCATTAGATTTTTATACCTTTATCGTTGCACTTTGTGTGCAGTTCGATGCAAACTACATCGTTCTAATTTGGAAATTTAAATACAGACACGTGCAAACAAATGTTAAAAAATTAGCACTTAAATTACATAAACTGAGCCCATAATTGAACCCACGGAGAGGCGCTTATGCATGCAGTTAGCCACACTGCAAACAGGAATGCCCATTTCCACAGGCAAATGCAAGCTTCGGGAGAGCTATTAGAGCACTTAAGGTGAAGTTTTTGGAAAGGTGGTACAGAGACTTGTTTTAAATAAATACAACAATGAATAGCACATGGCTTAAGTTCTGGCTGCCTCAGGGACCATCTCTCTCTACATGATCTGTCTGTTAAGGCTAAGCTGCCGCACAGAGTCCAACACATCCTAATGTGTGGGGGCTAGTGACGAGACATTCTCGTTGGAAGGGCCTTGATTCATAAATCTGATCCTGCAGCTGGTCAGAGAGAAGCTACATTTTTTACTTTTTAGAATACAGTGCCTGCAGGTGATAGGCTTTGCTGAGAAGCCCAGTGTTTGCTTCTGGGGATTAAGCTACTATCTTTTGCCTTTCACTCTCTTCCTAAATCCCTGCTCTCAAAACATCAGGAGGTCCACAGTGCTACAGCTAGTCTATTCTCCCTTCTAAGAGTAAGACCACAGCCATCAACCCCTATCATCATTATCAGCTCCTTAGCCAACTTCACATCTAATTACAAATTGCCCTTCCGGCTTTTAAAATTCTCCAAGGACTTGCTTCATCCCACTCCTCTCACTTTGTATCCACCTAGTTCTCAGCTTCTCCAATCTCTGTCCCCTCTTTCCACATCTTCCCAGTTGGAGGTCATTTCTGTCACTGTGGTGCTCCATCTGCTCGGAATTTCTTCTTCACCTCTCCCTGGGTCACTGAGTTGCTTTCAAATTCTTCTATCAACCTAGTGTCTAGAACAAGGGTTAGGTCAACTTAACTGAGTTGCTCTGGGATATGGATTTTTTACAACTTTGAGTGAGGTGAAGAAAAGTCCTTTGACGGTAAGTTGCATCCATGAATATCAGGTGAAACAAAAAAAAAAATCTATTAACATGTGAGAGTTTTACTTACCGATATCTCTAAGGGTATGTCTACACTGCACTCTTATTTTGGAATAAGCTATTCTGGAAGAAATACTCCAAAATAGCATATTTCAAAATAGCACATCTACACTACAGGGAAACCTCAAAATTAGCCTGAGTTGGCTCCCCTAATGTGGACGCGCTACCTCAATTTAGAGCCCCAGGAAGCACTAGGGAGTAATTACTTTGAATGGCCTTGGGGAGGAGCTATTTCAAAATAGCAACAGTGGAGCATCCACACTATAGCTATTTCAAAATAGCTATTTCAGAATAGGCATTATTCCTTGTGGAATGAAGTTTACAGAAGTTGGAATAAGCCGTCCATTATTTCAAATGTATTTCTTAAAAACGGAATTGCTGTGTGGACACTCACATTGTTATTTCGAAATAACATCAAGTGAATCCATAAAAGAGATTTACCTTGTCCTTAAAACTCTCTGAAAGAAATTCTAACAATAACCTCACACCACAAAGTTTTGTCCCCCATGCCTCCCCTTGGAAACAAACAAAAGAACATATTGTACTGGGTGGCATGGTTCAGGGCTAACTGCCCCTGTCCTTTTTCTGGTGTCTAAGGGCACCCCTTCATGTGGCAGCCCCCATGTCAGCTCTACCTGAGGTGAAATTTTGCAGTTCTCCCACATTCAGACTGGGCCCTGGGCCCTGGTACCATTGTGTGTCAACTTTACTTACCCAGCATGTCTGAGTTTGGTTACCTCCAATTCTTTCTTCAGGGAATGTGTGAGCAGTGGTATGTAGTGATCAGACAGCTTTCTTAGAACAAAGATATTGTTTGACAGCAGGAATAAGCCATTCGAGAAAAAAACGGATTTTAAGGGAACAAACAATGAAAACACATGTCTCTCTTACTGATAGGCTTATCAACCCTTATGATAACTTAGGCAGCCCCAATTTCTTCTGGAAAAACTTAAAAACCAACAAATAGTCTGGTAGCACTTTAAAGACTAACAAAACATGTAGATGGTATCATGAGCTTTCGTGGGCACAGCCCACTTCTTCAGATGATGAAGTCATCTGAAGAAGTGGGCTTTGCCCACAAAGTCATCTGAAGAAGTGGGCTGTGCCCACGAAAACTCATGATATCATCTACATGTTTTGTTAGTCTTTAAAATGCTACCAGACTATTTGTTGTTTTTTAAGTTTTTCCTGTTAAAGACTAATGCAGCTACCCCTCTGAAACTAATTTCTTTAGGCACCTACAGAGGGTCCCATGTTTCAGTCTGGTTCCCCTAAACAACCTTTCACCCCCTCTTCAGAGAAGGGCCCTTTTAACATTGCCAGAGTGTTGATGTTTATGTCCAAGGACCCTTTTTTGTCCTAATCAAAACCTGTTTTGTAGAGTGGCTTGAAAAGGAGGCAAAAATCAAAGCAAATAGTTCAGATGTTGTCCCTTAACAAAGCTTAAGTATTTGCTAAGTGGTGGCTATCTTCAGATATTTTTCCTTCTTGCTTACTTTTCCAGCTGTATTAAACTAATAGTTACACAGAAAACAATCCAACAACTAAACTAACATATGATTTTCATACATTATTACAAAGCAGCTCCAAACCTCTCACAGATGGCATTTGTTCTGTTCTGAGTTACAACAGTGTTAACCTGGAATAATTGCTACTGGAGTAACTTCAAATTTACATTGATATAACTAAGAGAAGAATTTAACAATCTCTGTATGAGCTGTTGTTACACGAGTGCTCTATAAAAGAGAGGGGTCTGGTTTGAATGTAATTGTTTAATTTTAAAATTGCCAGTAGGTGGCACTAAAGAATATGCAGCATAGTTCCTGGTATTGTAGAACTGATAAAACTGGTTGTGCACTGCACATGTCCTCTTGTGTGTAGTTCGTTTTGTACAACTCTTAACATGCAGGGAAAGAGAAGGTGGTGTGTCAAAAAACAGGGCTTATTGTGAGACCCTACTTGTAACTCTAACTACAGATTTGGACATTATGTAAACTGTTAATCCAACAAGCATTTACCTGCAGGATTTTAATCTTAAAAGAAGATTAGCAAACTCTACCATCCATTCCCCATATGCAACACACAGATTTGAATGAAGCGTCATGAAACAAGGTCTTAGATGTGGAACTAGCCACTGAAATTGCAAAATGTTGTTTTTAAATTATACCAGGCTTTGTTTCCCTGCCTCAGTTATCCTCCAGAGAACACAGTGTATTGTCAGCGCTCTGTTTGTCATTTCCTTAGACATATGAATGTGCACATGAAAGATGCTGAAGTTTTATAATATGGAAAATGGTTTATCCTTTACCAGAGATCATTTCTGTGTTCCCTTTGGTTTCATTGTATTTCCAATAGCATTAGCTGTTACCGAGTCTAAGAATTACAATTTAAAAAAATTGCAAGTACTAAAAATAAAAAAGGCAAACAAATGGGAAAATATACGAGAATAGTTGGCTTTTAGTTTTTGTTTTCTAATTCTTCATAACTTATGCATGGAAAGGGCATTGAGTAGAATACCGTGTTTGTTACCCACACAAAATTATCTGTTACTCAGACCCCCTAGGGGTACTCAGCTTTACCTAATTCCTAGGGCTTAAGGTGTAACCCTCTTAATATAAGCGTGTGCACACACACACACAGAAAATCTTTCCCAGTTCCTAAGGCTCCAGGTAAAAGGAACATAATTTTACCCCTTTGTGGCCTCTGGGATCTACTTCTCTGTAGACTCAGGGCAAACACCCATTCCCTTTGGACTCAGGGCTTAATCTTTTGTAAGTTTATAGGGTCTTTTATTGGTGAAATAGCCTTACACAGTAATATCCCACTTAAAATCTCTGTTAACAAAATCACCAAAACAGAATGCACATGCTACATATACAATGCTCACTACACTCAGTAAGACAGATGAACTTTTCTTGATGGCCTGTTAGGTTCAGGTCCATCTGGGAGACTCCAGTTCCTGCACGATGTCTCTGGCAGAACGTTGAGGTCTGGCAGCAGCGCTGATCTTGGGGCTGTTTCCTGGATTTGATTCCCAAAGAACTTATTTTTTGGACCACAGTTTATATAGTGAAATTTGAGTCTCACTTAGCAATACCTTAACCAGTCATTATACTAACATTTTACTAATCAATCCTTACATATTGTATCAAAATTCTCTATCCAATCATATCCCACCACCTTAAGGGATTTACATCTATAAAAATTATTTCTGTAACAGACAAAACCAGTCAAGGAACCGGACCAGAGACCATACATATAAAGAAGGCTGGTGACAGACTTTGCCAGGCCCTGGGCAATGCGGGGGGAGAGGGAGAGCTCAGTTCTGGGCCCCCTGGAAGGGTTGGAGCCTCAGGAGGAAAGGATGGTGCTAGGAGCAGCCAGTCATCAGCATTGCCTGGACAGTCCCACACCTCCTGCAGCCAGTCCTCAGTGCCCCCCTGGTGGGCTCCAGAGGCAATTTAAAGGGCCTGGGACTCCTGCCTCTGTGGTACTGGCAATAGCAGCCCAGAGTGCCAGGCCTTTTACATCGCTGGACCTTGGGACAATTTTCTCTTTTGCCCCCTGTCAGCAATGCTGCCGATAAACAATAGGCTCTCTGATTACAGTTCTACTCATCATGATACTGGCTTGCTCTTAGCTCCACTTTGGGGCTACTAGATGAGTGCAACAACAGTATGCTCACCCTGTTAAGGCTCAAAAAGTAAATGCCTGTTGGTAAGAACAGGTAAAACATCTCACAAATAACATGGTGCTGTAAAGCAGAATAAGCATCATATGCCAGATTTTAAGGACGTGTGTGCGCATGAGTGAAGTACACCACATGCAGAAGGCCAGAAGATTTGCATAGTGCACGTAGCCTTGTGCTGGCCCCAAGGGCGGCCCGTGAACCTAGGCAAACTGGGCAGTTGCCTAGGGTGCCGCCGGCCCGGGCGCCTGATGATGACATCACGGTCATTGACGGCCGTGCAGGCGGGGGCGCCGATCGCGCCTTCCGCCTAAGGCGCCAGCTGCCACAGCTGGCCTCAAGCCACTCCTAGCTGGCCCTCATTAGTGTGGGAGTTTCACCTCCATTTGCATGTGCAGAGCTGCATCTTTGCAGAGCCACACGATTGGTTAAATGTATAGCTGACCACGTGCTCACTTAAATACTCAGTTGGCACACAGCATCATGATATCTTTGTGCATGCCATAGGCCTGTGGGATTGTGCACATGCAGATGCCAATGCAAAGCTTTCAATATCTGGCCCAAAAGTAATATTGAAAAAGTATTTGTGTTTTGCCATGCTGTTACACGTCTTATAGGCATGCTTCTGTGTGGTTGCAAATAAAGTAACGATTGGGTTTCTTTTTTTAAAGCAGGTTTGAAGAAAGAAGTACAAAAAGATCAAGATGCAAATAAACCCACTGTGTCATCCCCTAAGAGATTAGCAGTATCAGCCACCAAGCTCCATTCACCAGGTATTTATGAACTGCAAGAACTCTCTTTTGAGGGAAGATTTAAACCTGTCGAATTTGCAGCTCTTGTTAATAGACAAACATCTGAGACCCACTATTGTTAAAAGAAGATTGATAGTGTCCAAGTCTCATTAATCAGGCAACTAGTGCAGGTAGCTTCATCATAGCCATACATGAAGTGAACGGTCTTATGTTCTCCCTGGTAGTAAAGTAAAACCATCTGTCTTCCAACACAGAGTCATGGCTGTTCAATGTTTAAAGGCACAAGGATCATTTTAAAATATTATTTTTACTTTAAAAAAAGAAAACCAATATAGTAACTACTCCATGTAATATAATCACCAACAGTAACAGTACACCACTTAATATCTAAGGTCACAGAAGTACAAAAGTGTTGTGTTTCCTAGGTTATTTCTGTAGCTAACTGGGAAATAAAAGATGATCTTTAGAAATAACCTTCAGAGAGCTAAAGGGAAACTGTCAGCTTAACCATTAATGTTATAAACAAACCCCTTACTTTACTGAGTTACCAATAAAAACTTAGATTCTTTACAGCTAAAATCCTTTTTAAAAATCCAAAGTCCATCTCATGCTTTTTAGGCCACATTTACACCTGTATTTAAGCACCTAATAGGCAGAGGTGTGCTGTAAAACTGTACCTGTGGGCTTGATCCAAACACCATTGAAATCACGAGCCCATTGACTTCAGTGGGCTTTGAATTAAGCCCTTTGATTTCTTAGATCAGACCTTTAAAATCACTGAAGTCAGTTTCACTTTCAGCTTCTCAGTGCTACTGTATTTGGGTTAAGAAGAGTTTAAGGGGGGAAATTGTGTTTTCTCTCTCTCTCTCTCTCTCTTTATATATATATATATATATATATATATATATATATATATAAAAGCTTTTCCTGCAGGACAAGAGAGTGATGTCATCATGTCACTTTGTGTCCTGCCTGACTCCTCCCTCCCACTTTCCCAGTCCTTGGCTGCTTGTCCCTCCTCCCCCTTCCCTGGTGCCCAGGGCAGAGTGCGGGGCCTTTCAAGGTGCGGGGGGGGGGGGAGGGCGGGAGGGAGAGAGTGAAAGCTGCACAGCCACCCCTCTACCCCCTCGAGCACCGAGGAGTGTGGGCAGAAGCCATGTGGCCCCTCCCACTGCTGGGGAGGGGGCAGAAGCTGTAAACCCATGGCCCCTCCCCTCCCTGGTGTTCAGGGGGTTGGAAGCCACATGGCACTGGGAGCCACGAGCTGTATGGCACTACATGGCCCCTCCCCTTTCCCTCCTCCCCAGTGCTCAGGAGGGCAGAAGCCGTGTGGCGCCGGGAGCCGTACAGCCCCACCCTCCCCAGTGCTGGGGGGAAAGGGGAGTGGAAGCCTCATGGCACCACAAGCAGTGAGGCATGAGCTGCGTAGCACCGGGAGTCGTACAGCCCCTCTCCTCCTTCCTGGTGCTCAGGGAGGCAGAAGCCATGTGGTGCCGGGAAGCATACAGTCCCTCCCCTCCCCTCCCCCTACTATATCCCTAAATTAATAAACAAAAGAGCATCTATCTGCCCATTCACTTTAGTGACTCACCACTGTTGAAGCAAAAACGCTCCTCTCTGTTTAGGCAGCTAACAAACAGCTTTATTAATTAATAAAGCACAGCATGAGCCAAACGTGGTCCCAGCAAAGCCAGGCCCAGTAAGGCTGCTAATACAATCAGTCCTAGTATCTTTATACCCTTAACCAAACAGTCTGACGTCAGGGCATCCAAATACAGAAATCATCAATTAAACTTGGAAAAACAAAGCCTTATCAACAAGATGGCAGACAGGTACGAGGGAGTATACCTCCTGTCCCAACCAGCCCAATTAACACATACCGATAGCCCATCCTGTAGGCCTCTTCTCACGGGGTGACAGAAAGTTCACTCTGGTCTACGTGCTTGAGAGAAAAGCTGAAATGGTTTCTGTTATACGAGATGGCTTCTAGCTAAATATAAAATGGTTACTACATTTTATTCTACAACTCCCCCCTTTTAGCCTTTTAAAGGCTAACCTTGAATCATTTTATGCCTCCATTTCCATCAACGCATTTATGTACATCTCTTGTTTCCTTCTTGCTCATCATATTTTAACATCATGAGTTCCACATTCCCTTTAGTAAGGGTCTGTCTTGTGTTTTTCAGAATACAAGAAATACAGCATTTGATTAACTAGAAACCAAAATAAACACAAAAGAATATAGCTAATACTAAAACTACTCCTTGCAAAATCCAAGTTCCCACATGTCCAGCCCAGCCTCTCAACCAACCCCAGAGGGTCCTGTCTTCCTCCTGCCTTAGGCTTTCCACAGTTCTTTCAATCTCTAAGGCATTTTCCTCTACTTCCTTGCTGGTGTCAGTGATATATACACAGCATTCTTTTCTCACTAAGGCACAAACCCTGCCCTTACTAGCTAGGACATAGTCTAGGGCCATCTGGTTTGGGCTTTTTCCCACCCTGGCTCCTGAACCATTACATGTCCAGCAGTACTTTCCAACTGGGGTCAGGGCTAGGCAGATATACCCTGGGTTAGTAAACCCTTTATCCTGCCAAGTATCATTTGGGTTTAGTTTACTAAATAGTGTGCCATTCATTTGAGTGTTGTTCAGTGGGACTGGAATCATTGGGATACCTCCTTCTGAATGTACAGGACTGTGAGCACATATCCAGCAACCTGTGGAATTAAATTCTTGGGAAACTTGGTTCATTAAAAGCATAAACACATTTGAACCATATAGGTTATAACTGCTAGGCATTAAATCCAAGATTAAGCATAAGCTCAACATGAATTGTTTGTCCAGCCTCATGCTGGCTGTTCTTCAGGACTTTGTAGTTTGCTTCACCTATCACTGGCAGGTTCTTCTGGGCCGCAGCTGGTACCCTTGGCCTCGGTCTCTCAGGATCGTCTGCTTCTGGGCCTGGATTGCCGGTACCAGGTCTGCGGTGATTCCCATCTGCTTCTGGACCTGGGTCTCTGGTACCAGGTCTGCGGTGCTCCTTGTTGGGGCCAACCTCTGTAGGGGCTGGAACCGGTTTGCAGTGGGAGGCGTGAATCCAGGTGGGCAATCCCTCGCACTTTACAGCAGTAGGAATGGTCAGAAGGACCTGGTAGGGACCCTTCCACCTGGGTTCCAGGGCAGTCTTCCACTGGTGAACTTTCACGCAAACCCAGTCTCCTGGTTGTAGTTTATGGCACGGCTCAGTCGGGGCCTCCTGGAAGGTGTCCTTAACCTGTGAATTATAAGACTGTACACACCTCATAAGTTCCTGACAATACTTGACTATGCTTCCTTTAAGTGTGGCATCAGCCAGATCAATTTTTTTTTTTTAGGCTGCTTAACAGTCTCATAGGTTGGCCACATGTAATTTCATGTGGACTGAGTCCAGTTTTCCAATTAGGAGTGGCTCTCATGCTCATTCGGGCAATCAGGAGTGCTTCTACCCATGTTAAGCCAGAGCTTTCACATATCTTAGCAAGTTTGTTCTTTAAAATCCCGTTTAGTTTCTCTACTGCTCCTGCGCTCTCCGGGTGTCGCGGGCAGTGCAGTGCTTGTCTGATAGAGTAGTAATTTGCCAGTTTTTGAACAATTTGTCCAGTAAAGTGGGTACCTCTATCACTGGAGATCACCAGGTGTATTCCCCATGATGGGATGTAATGATTTAGAAGTTTCTTTGCCACTGTGATAGCATCAGTTTTCCTGCAGGGATAAGCTTCTACTCATCTCAAAAACAAACAAACAATAACCAGCACATATTCAAAAGACTGACATTTAGGCAATTGAATAAAGTCCATCTGTAAATTCAGAAATGGTCCCAAATGCGGAGGTCTGGTTGCCGGAACTGTCTTTACAGGTTTACCCACATTGTGGGCTTGGCAGACAGGGCAAGCCAGACAGTAATCTTTGGCTGCTTGGGAGAATTTGGGAGCAAACCAATTTTCTTTTAAGGTGGCTACCATCCCCCCCTTTTGCCAACGTGCGGCAATCCATGGAGCACGGAGGCAAGGTGAGGTAGCAAGACCACTGGGGCAATAATGCAGCCATCGGAGCTGCACCACAAGTGGTCTGGGTGCAAGGTGCACCCTGCCAGTCTCCACTCCTGCTTTTCCGATTCTGGGGCTTGGTCCTGCAGGAGGGCCAGTTCTGACAGAGATGGCATAGGAGCTGGCGATGGTAGGAGAGAAGGGAAAAACAGCAGGTACAGGAGCAGATTTCACTACATTCCAGACAGTACAAACTGCATAGCCTACTATTAAAACTTTACTAGAATTATAAAAGCAAAAAAACATCTGTGTAAAGCACAAAGTTAAGATTATTCAAGGTACTTAAATTATTTTTTTTTCATTAAAACAACAATATTGTACACACAACAATGTTTGAAATACATATATCACAATTAAGACACACAAGACAAATCTGGACAGAACACAAACTTATTATGTCATGACACAGAACCATGGTTTTTTTTCTTCAGTTAATTTTCAGCTGATATTAGCGCTTTTTGATGATCTGAAAGACAAGAAAACATTTCTACCCCCGTCGGGGTGGCCCATTATAACTTAAAATACTGCCTAAGATCTGCTAGGGGAACCGGTTACAGCTAGTTCCCTACCACTTCCATGGGCGAGTGAGCTGCAACTTTCCGAGAACAAGGGTGCTTCATCGGTACTTGTGACCTTCCACTCCCTTGAATTACCTCAGAGTTGCTAGCCCTTCCCAACAGTGGCATGCCTCAGTTTCCCTCTTGTACTGCAGACCAGGTTGTTGTTTTTTTTTAAATGTGTGAAGCTTCAAATGATTTACTGCCACAGAAACTTTTTCTTAGAACAAGGCGCTTGCTAGTTACTATTTCAGCAAGCAAAAAGGTTTTCTTTTCCTGAAAAGAATCATATGCAATGTTACAGGCTTACTTATGGGGGACAGTGCCCCCCCCTTCCAGAACAGACAGGCAGTTTGCAGACACACACAACCTTGGATCTGAAAGCAAGCCAAAAGTGCTATCAACTCAGCCTTGAACAGAAACATCGTGAAGTTTCTGGGCTTGGATTTTTAAAACAATAATTAGTTTCCTTGAAAGACACATTTAACCCTTAGGGTGCAGGTTTTACAAATTTACCATGTATAGATTCTATTTTTTTAATGCAGTTAACCAATTAAGTTTTAGTAGAATTCCTTATTTTCCCTGCAATAGATTTAACAAAGTGTCTGTAGCCAAATGTTTAAACTTGATTGTTTCTTCGCGTAGATGATTAAAAGAGGCTGCAAGAAAGTCATTTTTAAAGCAGTTTTTTTTTTCTTCTTACACATTACAATATTGCTTAATTTCTTTTCCTTAGAATTTGAAGGAACACTTCCCTTAAACTGTTAAACTTATTTTAAACTTGGTGTTTTGCTTGGATCGGGCAAGTTTGTTACAGGAGCCCGTGTTTTCAAAGGGAAGAGCTAATTCCTTTCAGTTATTTTTTTGTGTTTCCTCTCTATCTGTGTATGCGTTATAAAGAGGGGTAGAGGGGTGATGTGCCGAATTTCCCCCCCCCCCCAATCTTGGTTGATACGGGTGTGCCAACTGAGAAATCTCTCTTTTTTTTTTTTTTTTTTTTTTTTTTTTTCCACTTCTTGTGCATTATTTTGGCACAGAGGCTCTGCAGCAAGTTTGTAAGTTACCTATCTTACTGCAGGGCAGATTTTTTTGCTTTTCTGAGCTTCACTTTCATCCCTCAGGGATTTAATTTTTCCTCTTTTCCAATTTGTTAAATGCTTACAGGTCCTTGGACCATTATGCACGTACATGTAGTACACAGGGGTGCCTTTCGGCAGTGTGGGGGGATGTTTAGACTAACCCCCACCTAAACTAACTTTACACACTCTAAAGAAAGAGTCTGCCGGGTCTAGAGTGTCAGACCTTAGCAGCTCATGAAATAAGGGGAGTCGTCACTCCCTCACATATCCGCTGAGTCTCGAGGTTCAGCTGACCCCCCCCCCTTGCGTTCAGAGCTCCCTCGTGGGAGAGCCCCGGTGCAGCTGGGATCAGCTCAAGTCTCAGACCTATGCGGCAGCATTCATACTTCACTCATTTTCCACACACATTTTTTTCCTACAGTTTCCACATTTAGATGCATCTTTCTTTATTGTCCAGTTCCCATGGGCTTCTATTAAGTGACGCTGCCCTAAGATACCCGGCACTTAATATCAGACTTCATTAGGATCCTATACCAGAAGGCACTTATCATAAAGGCACTGGAATTCCTGTAGACTGACCTACCCCCATTTTCTGCGCGCGCTTAAAAGATTCTGTAAGGCACCGAACCAAAAGTCCGCCTGCTTACACTAGTTTCTTCTGCGAGTAATTCGCCTGCTCGCCCTGCGAGTCACTGGATCAGAATCCGCCTGCTCGCCCTGCGAGTCACCAGATCCCGCTACCTCTTGCACTGATCCCCCCCCTTTTTCTTGTGAGACGCTGGACCAAAATCCACCCGCTCACAGGGGTTTCCAGCACCCACCCGAGCCCGACAGAACACCACGTCCTGGCGCCTGGAGACAGCCTGACGGAATGGGGAAATACTATGGCCTGGGGTTAGCCTCAGAGGTCAGTACTACATCTACAAGTAACAGAGAGAGACAGCAAAGCTTTCCCACAGTTCCATGTGCCGAGAGAGTGTAATGGCACCACACCAGCTTTTAGCGTCCGAACACAGAGGGTCCAGCGCATGGCTGCCTCACTAGAGACACCGGTGTGCCCTTTTGGAACTGTGACACATAAGACAGGCCTAATAGACAAAGACAGACACAGACAGACAAAAATGTTAGCTGCTCCACAAAATTGGATTCCGTAGCTCCCCTTACCCCAATGGCAGGCCGTCACTCCAAATTCTAAGCCCTCACCAGGAGATTTCATAACAGGTATCCCCCTTTACCTTTTATTGAGCGCTCTGAGAGGTTTGGAAGTGGAGTGCCGGTCTGTCCATACGGGCAAGTGGCGCGTTAGGAATCTTGGTGGAACCTCCAAATTGTCGAAGCAAAAACACTCCTCTCTGTTTAGGCAGCTAACAAACAGCTTTATTAATTAATAAAGCACAGCATGAGCCAAACATGGTCCCAGCAAAGCCAGGCCCAGTAAGGCTGCTAATACAATCAGTCCTAGTATCTTTATACCCTTAACCAAAAAGTCTGACGTCAGGGCATCCAATTACAGAAATCATCAATTAAACTTGGAAAAACAAAGCCTTATCAACAAGATGGCAGACAGGTACGAGGGAGTACACCTCCTGTCCCAACCAGCCCAATTAACACATACCGATAGCCCATCCTGTAGGCCTCTTCTCACGGGGTGACAGAAAGTTCACTCAGGTCTACGTGCTTGAGAGAAAAGCTGAAATGGTTTCTGTTATACGAGATGGCTTCTAGCTAAATATAAAATGGTTACTACAATTTTTTCGAC
Source organism: Pelochelys cantorii (assembly GCA_032595735.1). Taxonomy (NCBI): domain Eukaryota; kingdom Metazoa; phylum Chordata; order Testudines; family Trionychidae; genus Pelochelys; species Pelochelys cantorii. The sequence goes on from CM064326.1 coordinate 49,285,100, forward strand.
ACCACTGACATCATTTAAAACACACCCATCAGAATTCCCATATTTGTAAATAAACTGCAGCAATTGCATCGCATGTCACTCCCAGCCAACAAAACGAAAGGTTAAAGCCATGAAAGGTTAAACCCAATCTTCCCTTCCCAGCTACTATTCCTCCCCTTCTTCAGATGCGTTCAAAGATAAGCATTCTAGTTGGGTTAGATCATGTGGAGTCAGGGAGTGAGTTCTAAAGGGAAGGGCATCTTAATGAAGAAAGCCAGGCCAGCAGCACCCCCTTATTTAGCATAGGGGCTCCAATTTAAGCACCTCACTGGTTATAGCTGTGGTACAATGGCCCAGGAAGAGCTGGTTTAAAAACAATTGTTTCCGATGGAATTGTAAAGGAAGTTACTGGAATGTTTGCGATGGCTTTTGTAATGCTTCATGCTTTTAGAAAGACCTAAATTTCCACAAGTCCTAATCATTTTCAATGCCTTAATGTCTGGGTGCCCAACCTGAGACAGGTGAAAGGGCCCTGATTTGCATAAAGGGCTAAGCACTTGCCCTCTGATGATCAGGTCCTTGTAGGCTGTCTCAGGCAGTGGGCCCCAAAATGATGGCACCATAAAATCATCAGTTACTTTTGAAAATTCAACCTCGATTAAAATGTAAGGGTTTTTTCAATGGCCTTTTGCTTCCTTGAAACAAAAATAATAAAAGAAAAAAAGAAAATAGGATGCTAGGAATTATTAAAAAAGGGATAGAAAATAAGACGAAGAATATCTTACTACCCCTATATAAAATTATAGTATGCCCACATCCTGAATAATGCATACAGACATGGTCTCCTCACCTCAAAAAAGATATTTTGGCATTAGAAAAGGTTCAGAAAAGGGCAACTAAAATGATTAAGGGTTTGGAACGGGTCCCGTATGAGGAGAGGCTAAAGAGACTGGGATTTTCAGTTTAGAAAAGAGGAGACTGAGGGGGATATGATAGAGGTATATAAAATCATGAGTGGTGTGGAGAGGGTGAATAAAGAAAAGTTATTCACTTGTTCGCATAATATAAGAACTAGAGGACACCAAATGAAATTAATGGGTAGCAAGTTTAAAACTAATAAAAGAAAGTTCTTCACACAGTGCACAGTCAACCTGTGGAACTCCTTGCCAGAGGAGGCTGTGAAGGCTAGGACTATAACAGAGTTTTAAAAAGAGCTTGATAAATTAATGGAGGTTAGGTCCATAAAAGGCTATTAGCCAGGGGGTAAGGAACGGTGCCCCTGGCCTCTGTTTGTCAAAGGCTGGAGATGGATGGCAGGAGACAAATCGCTTGATCATTGTCTTTGGTCCACCCCCTCTGGGGCACCTGGCACTGGCCACTGTCTGCAGACAAGATACTGGGCTAGATGGACCTTTGGTCTGACCCAGTATGGCCTTTCTTATGTTCTTAAAATAAAGAGCAAGGAAGATTGTACTGCAATTAAAGTAGTCTTCTATGACAGCATTGTGAAAACTTATGAAACTGTTGACATAAGTTATTAGCTAATGTGCTGTGGATGATATTTATTCATAGTATGACAAGGGTTTTTTTTCCCCCTTCCATTATTGTACTATTCAAATACGCACACCCCATGCCACACAGTTGTTTTTTGGCTGCCACATAAACCACTATTGCTGCCACAGAAGGAGTGATTATCTGGTTTGTTAGCAATGGATCTGCTCTTCACAGTTTGGATCAATATCTGAATGTGGATTTCCTCAAAGCTCTTGTGAGAGTGTGTTTAAGAACTGAATATTCCTAGACCTCCATCTAATCCAGCACTATAACCCTGATCCTGTAATTTCCACCAGGGCTGGGAGAGAAGGGGGCTTTGCATAGACACAGGGATCTATCCACATGAATGTGATTGCAGGATTAGAGCCCTTTCTCTATTTTAATTATTTCGAAGGTGCCTATCATTGTGGTAGCTAACATTGTCCAGTTGGCTTATCAGTTTCCTCAAAATTACTTCTTCACTTTCCTTATCTAAATACTGGAAACTGGGGATAAAAATGTATTAACTCATGTACCATATCTAAACTTTCATGGACTGTATTAAATATCACTAGGTATTTGTTAGAGTATTTTATTTCAAACACTGACCTAGAAAAAAAAAGCGTTAGGAATTTTGACGCTCTTAATGATTCCATGATGTCTGAGTGCAGTGTCTGTGGTCCTGCTTTTCCATAGCACCCCATATTATAATTGATGAATGGAAGCAGGGTCTGGGCCAGCATCATTGGCGTATTTCCCATCCTGTGCAGAGCAACAGAACACAAACATCAATGGGCAGAAGCAGTTTAGTGAGCTGCTTTTCAAACCCAGACAAACTGAGAAGTTCAAATTTATCCCTGAGGAAAATATCACTGTTTAATTTACAAGGACAACTTATGCCATTGAAAAGGACAACGTAGAGGTTCACATTTACAAGGTTAGAAGGCAGGGAAAATTTACAATGGAAGTAGACAATTTGATAATTTGTGTTCATTTAATCTTGACTGATTTCAAGGTGATTTTGTTTTTTCTCTGTTTGACTTTTGTTGCATTCATCTCCATGGTGTCTAAAATTTTTGTATTGAAAATAAAAACAAACACAGTTGTTAAATATTTCTGTTGTGTTAACACCTAGGGTATGTCTATACTACAGTGTTATTTCGAAATATCTTATTTTGAAATAACACATCGACACACAAATGCATTTCGAAATAGCATTTTGCTATTTTGAAATAGCGCGTCCACACTGAGTGGACTCTGAATTTCATTTAAGGCTGGCTGGAACCAGTTCCGGCAGGGCACCAGGTCAGGACTTACTGTGTGGGGCTGCTGCCTGAGGCTATCTGAGATTTGTGCTTAAAGGGACCCCCCCGGACAGCCGGTTCTCAGGTTTCCCTGCTTGCTTGTCTACCTCGATGAGGGACAGCAAAGCATTTTGTCTCTGCGTGCTCTGGTTGCCCTCACTTGGGACACCATAGCACTCTGTAACATGGAGCCAGTGCTGCCCCTGGGCACTTTGGTGCTTCTTGTGGATGTGTTGCTGCGAGCCTGGCTGCACTTTCTGCAGGCTGCCCTCCGGGAGGTCCATTGGGGGGCTGTCAGTATCCAGGAGGTCCTGCGGGAGAGCTTCCACCCTGAGGAGCACTAAGAGCCTCCCTGGTCTGCCCCACTGGGGGCTTGTGCCTCATTCCTCCCTCACGTCTTTCCACTTACCCCTCCCCCCAACCCCCCTTCCTGATGTCAAATAAAATACATTTATTTTCATGAACACAAACTCTCTTTATTTAACAAAACTGGTGGGGAGGGAATGAAACTCTGGTGAGACTGGGGAAAGGAGGCAGGAGAGGGGAGAAGAGAGGGTGGGAGAGGGGAGGGGGAAACCTGGGAGGAGGGTTCTGGAAGGAGTAAGCAAGGGAAAGAAGGGGGAGGGGAAGCTCAGAGCTCAGGGATGGGGGTCTCGCCGGACCAACTTTATTTTCATGCGAACCTGCTCCTGGGTTCGCATGTAGCCTTTGGTGGCCAGGCTGGCAGCTAGCCTGCCATAGATGGCCGCATTCCTCCGTCTAGTGTGGAGATCATGGACGTTGAGGGCATCCCCCCCAAACCTGAATGAGGTCCATGATCTCCACCCTGGACCAGGAAGGTGCCCTTCTCCGGGCCCTGGCAGGCTCCTGGGAGCTGGCAGACTACTCCTGGGGAGCGGTGGAGGGCTGGCTGCCTGTGGCTTGCTGGCTCATGTTTTGGGGCCACTGGGTATGGGGCAGTGACTGCTGGCTCTGGGCTGGCAGGCTTGGAGCTGGCCCAGGCACTGTGGCCAGAGTCTACCCCTTTAAGGACTCCGGGGAGGGGGGGAGGGAGAGGAGTGTTCTTGGGTGAGGCCGGAGTGGCCACCAGGGCTCCCTGGGAAGGCTGGAGGCCCCCTATTTCGAAATAAGTGTCTACACAGCACTTATTTCGAAATAGCTATTTTGAATTTGGCATTATTCCTCATAGAATGAGGTTTACCAAATTCGAAATAAGCGCTCCACTATTTCGAATTTATTTCGAAATGGTGGTTTGGCTGTGTAGACTCTAGGAAAGTTATTTCGAAATAAGGTCTGTGAGACGATGTGTCGGGGTCCCCCGACACCTGCACCCCCGTAGTGGCATGAACAGACTCCACGAGCCAGTAGAATAGAGGGAGTTTATTGCTTCTCCAGGATACAGCACAGTATAGATGTAATCTGGTTACAGGGCCAGGCCTAGGATGCCTCAGCTCCTCTTGGGATGGAGGAGACTGGGCCCCTAAATCCCAGCCCCCCTTTGCTCAGGCTGCTTCCTCCATGATTCCAGACAGAAACTTAACTAACTCACTTCCAGCCCTGCCCCCAGCCAGGGCTCCACTCCCCTTCTTCCCATTGTTCCGCTCCCTGGGAGATAATTGGTCAGACAGGTTCGATGCCCCCTCGCATAATGACTCATCCCCTGCCCTGCTGGGCCCTGCTGCAGACAGCAGCCAGTGGAGGTCACCCACAACCCACTGCCCAGCATAGCAACCAGCAAGGCCCCCACACTACGTCACAGGCTGTTATTTCAAAATAACTTTGCTGTGTAGACATACCCCTACAGGCCCAGTCAGGAAGGAGCTCCGTTATGTCAGGTGCTTAATGTGACCATATTTTCTGAACCAAAATTAGGGACACATTAGCCACACACCCTCACCTTAGCTAGTCTCACACCCTGCCACAAGAAGTCCCACCCCTGGCGGTAGTACTCCCGAGATCAAGATGGACACATGACCAGAAGTAAAGGGTGTCATGTGACCCCTCTAAGAACTCCTCCCACCATCCTCTACCAATAGGAATGAGTTGGGCCCCCCCAGAATCCCCACATGCAACTATCCTGCAATTGCATTAACCCAACTTGCATTGCATTAACTTGGGGGGAGAAGCTGGGGGAAGAATTCCCTCTAAGATTTTCCTCCCATGAGCAGAGTGAATTTTGTCTTGTGCATTAGTATTGAGTCCATGTGCACTTGTTCGGATGTGTGCCACTGTGGCACCCAAGTTATTAATAAATATCTTATAAACCTCGCCCTTTTCCCTCTGCTGCCATGTCTGCCACCCTCCCCTGGTGCCTGCTGCTCCCCTACCCTCATCCTCGTCTTCTGTCCTGGCTTCTGCTCTTCTCACTCCCCTCAGCCCTTTGGGGACCTGCCCCCCTCCTCTGCACCAGCCCTTCTCTTCCCCCTGTGTCCACTTCTCCTCTAGCCCCACTCTGATCACCTGTAGCTACCCCTCCCCATCCCCTCTCCTAACACCTCCCTCTACCCACCTGCCCTGCCTCTCTCCTCTGGTGTCTGTCCCTCCCCTTCATGTGTCTGCCCTTCTGCTTCACCCCCACAATACCCCTGGCACCTCCACCTTCCCTCACCCCTGCATCTTCCTGGTGCCTCCCCCTTCCCTCACTGCCCCTGCCCTCCTTGCCCCCTTTCTCCCTGATGCCCACCCCCTCACCACCTTCTGCCCCAGTTCTCCTCATGCCCCTCTGTGCCCTCACATGTGACTTGCTCCATCCCCTGCCTTCCTCATGCCCACCCCTCCTTTCAACCACTCTTCTCTGGGCACCCACCCCTCCCCTCTCCTCTTCCTTCCTCTTGCCCCCATTGTCCCTCCCCTCCCTTCTCTCACCCCACTGATACCTTCCCTCCCATCCCCGTGGGTATGTCTACACTAGCCCCCTAGTTCGAACTAGGGAGGCTAATGTAGGCATTCGAAGTTGCAAATGAAGCCCGGGATTTAAATATCCCGGGCTTTATTTGCATCTTCCTGTCTGGGCGCCATTTTTAAATCCCCCTAGTCCGAATTAACTGCCCCCGGCTACACGCGGCAGTCAAACGTTAACTCGAACTAAGTCCTGAGGTGTAATGAGGTGTAACAGTTAACGCAAACTAAGGACTTCAGGGAGGTGAGCCAATGCTGGTGCTCTAGCCATTTTGTGGTGGAGTGCCAATGCTTGCTGCCCCCCCTTTCATTGTGGCACCTGTTTGCCTTGCTGTGTGGGGGGAGGAGCGCCTCTGCGCCTCATGGGCTGGATCCATGTTAGCTACGGGTTGCATCCAGCCCATGGGTGCTGCCTTTCAAGTGAAGGATGTGGTTCTTTGAACAGCAGCGCAGGGAAGCTCTAACTCTATGGCTATGTCTAGACTGCAAGCCTCTTTCGAAAAAGAGCATCTAGACTACAACCAGTACTTTCAAAAAAGCAAGCTGCTTTTTTGAAAGAGAGCACCCAGGCAGTCTGGGTGCTCTCTTTCGAAAAAGTACAGTTTGCATTATATAGCACCTTTTTTTGAAAGAGCACTTTCGAAAAAAGGCATTATTCCTCATAAAACAAGGTTTTCTGCAGTTGAAAAAACTGCCGCGTTCTTTCAATTTACTTTTGAAAGAACGCGGCAGCAGTCTAGATGCAGGGGAAGTTTTTTTGAAAAAACCCTGTAGTCTAGACACACCCTATGCTATGTCTATATTCACTTTTAGGCTACGCCCCAGTTGCTTCCAGTGACTAGAAATTGCAGCCAGTGGGAGCATGGGGTACGGGGCAGTTGCCTGCAAGTGCATGGCTATGTGGTGCCACCTGCACCCTCCCCTCCCCAATCTGTGTTAGGTAATTGCCCCCATTCCCTGCCCCTTCCTCCTGCCCAGAACATGCACCCTTACCTCCTCACTCATCCCCAACCCTCCCACAAAATCTATTTCCCCCCTGCATGCCAGGTGGACCTCACACTGACCACACTCCCCTCCCCCCTGCAACCCAGCTGACCCTTGCACTGACCGCACTCCCCCCACACGCTCCCGCAACCCAGCTGGCCCTTGCACCAACCGCACTCCCCCTGCCCTCCCCCGCAACTTAGCTGAACAGCGAGATGGATCCTTGCCTTCCCCTCCCCCAGCCGCAGGGAAAGGCTTTCCTGGGCTCCCACAGGAAAGGCCTCCCCCTGCTGCTGTTGGCTGGATTCCCAGCAGCAGGGAAAGGCTTAACGAACTATCCTCCAGGCTACTGTAGTGTTCCCCTGTCCAAGGGAGCCGGAGGGAAATTAGCAGTGCACAACAGCTTCTTTCTGGGACATTTCAGAGCTGCGCGGGGCACTGGAACAGGACATTAAAAACTGGGACTCTCCCAGAAAAATCAGGGCATATGGTCAGCATACAGGTACTGTACAAACATATAAGAAGACACTATTCCCTTTACTGAAGCCAGTCTAAATAGAGGAGACAAACAGTGGTGTGGGAAACAAGTACAAAGCGATGAATGTCAGAGCTGAGCCAGACTGAGAAGTGATCACCTATTTAACTGTGTCATGGTCATGAGGGATGGCCAGCAGCCTGGGGACTAAGGGGTTAACTATGTCCCTATACCTAGCCAGGTAGCATTCAGCCAATAGAAATGCAGATAGGAATTTCAAACTGGGACAAAGGAATTTTTGTTTTTTCCCTCCTTGTCCCTGGGCAGTTGACTCTCCAGATACTGAGGGGGACATGTCCCTCTCCAAGGGTGTGTCTAGACTACAGGGTTTTTTTTTTAAAAAGTGGCCTTTTTTCGAAAAAACTTCCCCTGCATCTAGACTGCTGCCACGTTCTTTCAAAAGTAAATCGAAAGAACGCGGCAGTTTTTTCGACCACAGAAAACCTTGTTTTACGAGGAATAACGCCTTTTTTCACACGTGCTCTTTCGAAAAAAGGCGCTATGTAATGCAAACTGTGCTTTTTTGAAAGAGAACATCCAGACTGCCTGGGTGTTCTCTTTCAAAAAAGCGGCTTGCTTTTTCGAAAGTACTGGTTGTAGTCTAGACGTTCTTTTTCAAAAGAGGCTTGCAAATCTAGATACATCCATTAGGTGTTATTGTTTTATGGTTTGGGAATGGGAATATGATGTCTGTGCATTTAGAAATGAGTTTCCCTCTCCTTTGTAACTAAGTTTTGTTCCCGTGGGAAAATTCCCCATGAGTTTATTAATCGGTGGCTCTTAACATCTAGCCAATCCAACTATGCTTGTAACAGGAGTATTGTTGTGATAATAAAAATTCTTTCTTTTTTATTAACCTGGTATTGGTTCAGTTCTGTGTCCTGGAAAATCTGTCTGTGGGATCTGCATGCCTAAGATAAGGTTTTGGGGTACTTTTGTGGGCCCCCACTTCTGCATTCATCATGCTGGAGTGGGGAATCAGTCATGACAAACTGCCAGAGGGTTTTCTCTAGCACCCCTTACTGTAGGGAAGTACTACATCATAATTTGGGCCCTACTGAATTCATGATCATGACAAATGTGTCATGGACCTTGCAATCTGATTTTCCCACCTGACTATTTTCCCAATCTGACTATTGTAGGGAGGAAGGCTCCTACTGTGTACCAGGCTCCAGCTGCTAGTCCAGTGGGACCGGGAAGGGATGGGAATTTCTTTCCCCACATGGGATGCTCCCAGAGGGGTCAGACCCACCTCCAAGAACTTCTGTGGTCATAGGGAGCTCTGCAGCTGCTGGTTAGCAGCTCAGCTTTGAAGGCATCACAGCCACAGAGCTTTCTGCAGCAGTGGTAGGTTCTTAAAGGTAGGTCTGACCCGCTCCTGGAGCAGGCCCTGCAAGGAAATAGGAAGTCCTGTCCCTCCTCAGCATGACTGGACTAGCAGCTGGAATCTGGTGCACAGTAGAAGCCCTGCTGGGGTCTCCCCAATCCTTCCCCAGCTACAGGTCCAGAGTTCAAGAGTTAAATGGGCTTTGGGCTATTTGGAGGGGGGGGACCATGGGTGACCTGGTCAGTTGTCCCCCTGTAAGACCAATCCTTTCCCCTGCAAAATAGTGATGACTCCCCAAAACCCTGCAACCCTTACTTCTCCACTGCTACGGGCACTGACTTTCGAGCTGGGTGCTCAGCCAGTAGCTGCTGCTCTCCAGCTGCCCAGCTCTAAAGACAATACCACCACCAGCAGCAGTGCATAAGTATGGGTGGCAATCCTGCAACCACCCCACAACCTCCCTTTGATTTGGGACCTCCACTGTTACAGTTCTGTGAAATTTCAGATGTAAACATCTGAAATAGAGAAAGTGACTATTTTAAAAATCCTATGACCATGAAATTGACCAAAGTAGATTATGAATTTCATAGGGCCTAATCATAATGTACTTAATTATGAAATGTTGCAACCTCTGGCCTCTTTCTCAGCCACATGTTGTGGACACAATTAATTGTTAATGCTGGAGGGATTTAGCTGTCATTTGCAGATATAAGAACTTGACTGGACATTCAAAAAACAGTAATTAAGCATCTACAATATCTGAAACATAGCTGCAAATACTTGTAGGGTCCCAAAATGTCAGTGCTGGCCTATTAAACTTTATACTGTCACTAGTGTGCAGACAGACTGTCCTACAAAAATGGCAAATGTTTTCTGTTGCCAGATTGCTAGAAATGAGGTCAGTGAATTCCCTGAGAATTAAAGTTCATGAGGCTTTTGTGTTAAAATTCTGTTTGTTCTTCTTGACAGTTGTGTGAAATGTGAGCTCACTCATTTGTAACATCAATTCAGAGTTCTGCATTGCTGTGTGAGAGTGCTATATATTCTTTTGTGCTAAGGTTACATTTGTCTTTTCAGTGTAATAGCTACTGAATTAAGGATTATTTTCTGTCACCCTTTGTGGTGAAGGATAGTTGGAGATGAATGTTCCATTTTTATTTTTACATTTAGCCATGTAGCCTCCTCCCCTTTTCAGCCTTTCCTCACAAACACATAGTCCTTTTTTAGCTTTCCCTTTCACAAATACACACATCCTTCTTCACCTTTCCCTTCCATCCACACTCATGGAATGTACGTGGGCATACACACACACAAGTCTCTCTTCACTTCTGCTTTTCTCTAACACCACCCCCGCACACTCAGTCTGGATGGGGTACATGCTAGAGTAGCACCTAAGGGAGGTGGGAAGAACTTAACTAGGCATCTGAGACTCTTCTTCTCCCTATTGCTGATTATAACCTCTGGGACTAAAGTCTTTGGCCACTGAGGATAGGAGGCATAAGCGATCTTGCACAAAAGGGTTTTTTTGCACAAAACGGGCCCATCTACACTGCTTGTTTTTGCGCAAAAACCTCTTGTGCAAAAAGCATCAGCAGATATATGCAAATGACAGCATGACAAATGCTAATGAGCGCTTCATTAGCATACTGTCTGCCAACAAATATCTGCAGTGTAGACGTAGCCTCGGAGAGCAGCAGCAAGGGGGGGAGCACGAGCTAGTGCTGGGGGTAACTGGCTTAAAAGCCGGTTCCCCCCCGAGCACTGTCTTTATGGGGAGCAGGGGAGGCAGGGAACAGTGGGGAAATAGCGCCAGCGGGGATTGAAACAGTCCTGCTCACACTGGTCTCACTGCTGCTCCTCTCCCTTTGGAATGTACAAGAACCGCCTGTGTTTCTTGTACATTTCAAAGGAAGAGGTGCAGAGGGGAACCTGTGCCAGCAGGGGCTGCTTTGCTCCCCACTGGAGTGGGTTCCTGCTGCCTCTCTCCCTTTGAAATGTACAGGAGCTGTGGGCAGCTCTTGTACATGTCAAAGGGAGAGGTGCAGTGGGATAGCGAGCACTGCCTTTATTGACTGATTGAGTAGTCGATGGAAATTCCATCGACTACTCAATTAGCTGATTAATCGAAATTTAACATCACTAGTTTAATGGGACCTAGAGAAGTCTCATCCATTGTACATTGCTAATTGTAACTGTTTTGTAACTGGGTTCCTGCCTTGACTCTGTAGATGGGGTCAACATAATGATGGTACTGAAAATGTCTATGTATATAGATCCCTGGTGGCATTTTGTTTTCAGTGAGAGACATTTTAAACCCACAGCAGTTCAATTGGTGGAATGGGGGAAGAAACATTCTCTGGTGTGAAGTCTCCGGAGGGCAGGCTGTCTGTGGCTCAGAAAAATGAATCAATATTTTCAAAAGGCTCAGACTAGACCCGAACCCAATACGAGCCAGTGGAGTTCTAACCCCCATCTGCAGGTTGCCGGTGATGAGTTTTGCCCAGGGCTGCTGTCACTGTGACTGCCTCCCCTCGCACTTCCCATAGTGACGGTATCAGGAAGGCTGCTCATACTGCACAGGGATAATAGACACTTCAAAAAAATGGGAAGTGATGATAAAATTTAAGCACTATCTTTTCAGGTTGATTTTTTTTATATAGAACGGCAAAGGAATTCCTGTGGGTTGGCTTAGCCATCACTTGTTCCTCAAAGGTTGCGTGGCGAGTCAGTCAGTCAAAGAAGAGTTAATTATAACTCTTAGAGAGGAAGAAAGCACAGAAGTTTTTAAGTTCTACTCAAAAAAAGTAACTGTGAAAATAGCATATTGGGGGCTCCGTATGGCTTATGTCTCAGTGACTTCAGAGCAGCTTTTCACACTGCCAATCCCACAAACTCTTAGCACTGCCAATCACCTGGGTTTCTTTCTTCCTCAGACATTATCCCCAGTTCTAAAAGTGCTGCAGTTGAAAATAGGCTATTGGTGATGGGTAGGCAGTCCTATTTTCTTCATACTGCTTCCTTACTGACATGTGTGCAGCTCCATTGTCCTCAGTTAGGTCCACACAACTGTGTTTGCCCTCATAATTGGAATTTGTTAACATATATGTAGATGAGGCACAAAAATGAATAGAATCCAGCTTGCTCTCTCTTGGCTATGCTGGCTTAGCAGGCAGGAGTGTCATTTATGAGGGATTGGGGGCAGTACCTCCCTCCCCAAGTTTGAACCCCTGGATTTCATGTTTCGGGTCTGCTTAAAGTTGCATGCCCTGACTCCAGAGGCAGTTCTTAAACACAACAGTTTGGGCTGCTTGCAGCTTTGCCTTTGGTGCAGGGAGCTTGTTATAAAAAGAGGGAGGGGCAGGCTGGTTAAGAATAACAAAAGGCTGGTTAAAAACAACAACAAATGGTCTTGTAGCACTTTATAGACTAACAAAACATGCAGATGGTATCATGAGCTTTCCTGGGCACAGCCAACTCCTTCAGATGACTGGAGTTTTACTCTGAAGAAGTGGGCTGTGCCCACAAAAGCTCATGATACCATCTGCATGTATTGTTAGTCTATAAAGTGCTACCAGACCATTTGTTGTTTTTTTCTGTACAGACTAACTTGGCTACCCCCTGAAGCTTCAAAAGGCTGGTTATTCAGGTAATTGAAGGATCATTAGATCATTATGAAAACATTGCCGGGAATTCTACTTAAAAGGGAGGAGTGTAGGAATGACTTTTGTGCTTCAGGGATCTGCATTTAGATCACTGCTGCTAAACTTCTCATAAATGTTCTTTAAAAAGGGGTAAATAGTGACTAATCCAAAACTGACAGCAAAGAGTTACAAAGGGATCTCACAAAACTGGGTGATTGGGCAACACCAAGGCAGATGGAATTTAGTGTTGATAAGTGCAAAGTAATGCACATAGGAAAATATAATCCTAACTATAGATACAAAAATGAGGGGTCTAAAATAGCTGTTACTAATCAAGAAAGAGATCTTGGAATCTTTGTGGATAGGTTCCTGAAAACATCTGCTCAATGTGCAGTAGCAGTCTAAAACCTAACAAGCTAACAGAAATCATTAGGAAAGGAATAGATAAGATAAAAGTAGCATATTGCCTCTATATAAAGTCACTGTATGCCCACATCTTGAATTCTGTATGCAGGTCTGATCACCCCACGTAAAAAAGGTATCTTGGACTTGGAAAAGGTACAGAAAGGGCAACAGAAATGATTAGGGGTAAGGAACAGCTTCCATATGGGGAGAGATTAACAAGACTGGGACTTTTCAGCTTGGAAAAGAAATGACTAAAGGGTGGGGGGATATGTTAGATGTCTAGAAAAATCATGAACGGTGTGGAAAAATAGAATAAGGAAATGTTATTCATTCCTTCACTAACATTACAAGAAGCTGACCCAATTAAATTTTATAGGCAGCAGATTTAAAACCAAATAAGTGACAAGGGATGGATCATAATGATTTCCTCTCTGGTTTATGCCTTCTGAAGCACCTGGCATTGGCCACTGTTGGAAGACAAGATACTGAGCTAGTTGGACCTTTTGTCTGATGTTCGTATATAGAGCTGAAATGTGTCTGACCCCTTGCTATAACCCACTAGACCCCCACACCTCCTGTAGAGCTGAGAGAGAGCCCAGGAGTCCTGATGGGGTATCTCTCTCTCTCCCCCCAGAGTTAGTAACAAAGTAAGAATATACATTAAAATTTTAAGGCTAACCAGTGTCCCTTAAGTGATGTGCCACAAGATATCAGAATATGTTAGTGTTAGAACTGAGTGGGTCTAATATTTATTTAATTTTCTTTCTTTTATATAGGAATTAGATACAGTGCTCCTGTCAGCTAACTGCTACGTTGTCTGCCAAAAAAAGCAGTTTTCCAGTGCCTTAGTAGCCCCGGGATAGAGATGATATGTGTGTGTGGGGGGGGCGATAGAATTGGTCCCCCCCCCCAAGTTGGTGCTAGGTTTGTACTAAGCATGCATATACAGTAACAGATTATAGTCTTGGGGTGGTTTTTTTTCATCTTGTAGGACACTCTAAACAAAGGGCAGCTGTTCCAAAAAATGGATTTTCCACCAAGGCAGATCTGCAGACTCGAGAGGCTGAACGGCAGTTCATCCAGCAGTTGAAGGAAAAGTGTGGCAAGCAATCCAGGCAATTCAGCTGTATTCAAGAGGAACTTAAAAGAGCCAGTCGTGGCTTCGAGGTCTTTGCTATAACAACACAGTATTTCTTTTGGAAGGTAAGTGCACCCCATTAGAAAGCATTCATGAGGGTGTTTATTGCTATGTCCCAATACTAGTCATCTGTGTGAGCTACTCATTACTCCTGCCTCATTCTAACTCTGCTTTCGGGAGCTAAGGGTATCATTTCATTGAAACGGTTGCTATGAAAAGAGTATTATAATTAAGTACCATGTGGCTGAGAATCGAAGATCGGTGCATCCAGATAGAGGAGAGTGCTGTAACTGATTCCTTTATATTGAAGATGGAGGGCTTAGCAAGATATCAGTTGAAATCAAGGGGAATCTAAATGTGCACATAAGGAACAATGTGCTGCGCACTTGTAAAATTCTAACTTTTCTGCTGTGCTTCAGATTTGCTCCCATCTGGTTTAGATAAATATCCAGATTTTGGGAGGAAACCCAGGATCTTACCGGAAAAAAACCCCTCTGCCCCCTCCTGCCTATTGCTCAATTCCCAGCCAAAATGCTCCACTGGGATAAAGGAATATACACAGGATTGGCAGCCAGTCCCTGAGTTCCAGTCAAGCTTCTTTCGCAAACAAGCTTCTGTAGGGCTCAGTTGTGAACTTGTTCCTCAGTCTGAGTGAGAGTCACTCTCGGAAGTAGTCCCATTGAGTTCAGTGGTACTGATTACATAATTGCTGCTGTTAGGGCTAGAAGCTGCAGTTTACACACAGCTCAGCATTGGGGATGGTACAGAGCTACGTCACCTCAAGAGTGGGAAGCACTAGGAGCGATCGTCTTTAGGAGGCACCCGAAAGATGCACTAGTCCTATCCTACAGGACAATAAAGAAGTCAGGGATATGGTCCAACTTCTTCCCTACCTTTAGGCAATTTGCTCAGTGAAGGGATGAGCAGTTCCTGCTTACAGTGATGTCTATTGGGATTTAGCATTTGTGCCATCAGGCAAAGGGAGAGGCAAGTTTCCTTGCATGCTTTCATGCTGACTTTGTGCAGATCTGGCCCATGCCAAGATAAAGATCCTCCCTCAGACAAAAACCATACAGTTAATTTAGGTACAGGGTAATATTCTATTTCTCTTTTAGATAAAGGCTGTATTGCAGTGTGTACGCCCACAGGGATAGAGTTAAGGTTACGTGTGCAACCTTAAGTTTGGTATGTCCTAATTTTTAACTGACTAGCCTCACAACCTTAAAGTTGCATGAAGTTTGAACTTTAAAGTTTCATGAACTTTTTTTCCCATTTAATATACACTAATATGTCTTGACAGCCATTCTGAGAGAAATGTCACTGGTCAGTGATATCTCAGTTCCTAGCTCCTCTTTCACTGGACAAAGTCTTAAAAAAATAATAATGTTGTAAAATTAGTAAGTACCAAGGAATTTGTAGCACAAATTAGTGCTAACTATATACCCACCATGTTACAAGTAAAGCAGACCACCACTTTGCTATCTAGAAGTCTAGATAATCAAATGTTGTGATGACTCAGAGAGCAAAGGAAAATGAAAGCAGTCGTTCTTACATAGGCCATTAGCCACTTATGAAGGGTAATGATTGCTATGCCTGTGCACAGCTGTATTTTAATTAATTATTAATTAGCAGATTAATTAGCTAAGGTCAAATTTTGCCCTCAGATGTGTATATATAATTCCTATTGACTTCAGTGCATTTCAAACGTATCTGAAACAGAGTAGTTCCTGCTTATGTTTTGTATTTGTAACATTTAATTCTGTCCTCAGCTGATGTGCTAAGGATGTAATTGTGATGGTATATAATGTGAAGTAAAGAAACTACTGCCTGCTAGGAATTGAACTAAGTTCATCATGACATTTCACACAATACTAAATTAACAGCCTTCTATGACTTTGGTCACTACTGACCTTCGCCAGCTAGATTAGCCTGATAATCAATTCAATTTCTGGCCCAGTTTCAAGGCAGAGTGTTAAATCCAAAGGATTTTCTTGTTTGCCTGTTAGAAGTGGCAATAGCACCATCTACAGGAGAGTAGCCTCAAGTGACATGGTTTGGAAAGGAATTCCTTATTTAAATAAAAGTAAACAAGCATATATCTAAATATTTCTTTTGTATGTCTAGATAGAGTTTTTCTTGCTGAACACTAGCATGGCCATGCCACCCCAGTGCATTGGAAAGCTCTGTGATAAAGGCATGAACTCCTCCTCTGCCAGTTTCAAAGTCTGAAAAAGAGTGGAGGGGATCTTGTTAACAAGCAGCTCCTGGTTCTTTAGGTAAATGAGGAGCCTATGTCAGTAGATACAGAGCTTCCCAATCTTTTTCAAATACTATTGTGCAAGGAATTGCTTTTTGTGTTGTGTAGGGATTTTATTATTTGAGCTTCCATTTCACCAAGGAGCTGACATTTCTTTTTATTCCAGTTAGGAACAAATTTGAAGATTTTGAAATTGACTTATAGTTCCAAAAAAAGTTCCATTTCACTTCAGTTACTACTTTTTAAAATTGAATATTCTCTCATAATATAAAATATAATACAAAATAAAACCTTTCTAAACAAAGAGCCATTTTGAAAAGAAAAATGTAAGTGTTTCAGACCATTTCCCCCCTCTTCCCCCCCAAAAAAAATATTCAGCAAAAACCATGAGGCATTTTGATTTCAGCAGAACTGTATTCTTTGATGGAAAATAGCTCTATAGAAGATTTTGCAGACAGCTCAAATGGTTATTCTTTATTTATATGTAGCTGTAAATATTAATGAAGCTTTACAAAGCAAGCTTTACAAAGCAAGGAGGGATATGTGTGCATTTACAGTTCCCTAGGTGTTCCTTGTAGGGCTGACAGTGAAATACAGGAACATTGCAAATACACAGGTAGCATGATAAAAGGCAAAACTAATATATTAATAAGGGTGACCACTATGAGAATGTGTATATAAAATAGTCAAGGAATGTGTCCCTATCCTCTGTTCAAACCCTGTTGTCTATGTATGTCTGAAGAGTAGCGTTTTTGTCCTTTAAATGACCCCTATTGCACAGTGTAATGTGTTTTCCTGTCGGGTGCATATGTAATGCCAACAGGCAGAACCGAAGCTGGAATCTCTGGAGCTTAGTGCAGCATTAGCCTCTACTGCATGAGCTAAAAGCCAGTTGGTTGTAGAGCAAACTCATTCTTTCTCTCTGTAAGTGATCTAAGTGGCCCTACATGGAATAGAGAACCACACCCAGTAGATATGTGGGTTACATACAAACCTTAGAACACCACACTCTAGCAAGCAATGCACAAAAAACCCATGGAAGAAGACTTAAGGGGAGCAAGTCCCAGGCAAGTTGTTCCACCTGAGATTTCTTCCTTATTGTCCTGATGGAGGTTGCCCTCCTGCAGAATAGGTCATAGGGCCAGACTTTATGGATTCCCCAGGAGCTGCACAGATCTCTGGGGCTTCAGCAGGAGGCAGGGGACTTTCTGCACAGAAGCTCCATGACACAGCAGCAATCGTGGCCACACTCCTTGGCAGCATGGCTCCAGCACCGCCACATTGCCAGGGACTCCCCTGCCTGCAGTTGCCTGCAGGGCCCTTTCTTGTTCACTAGCAAATGCTTGGCCTAGTGACAGCCCAACAGAACCAGGAGATGCATTTTGCAACTTAGCTGAATTGATTTTGCTGGGTATGAGACTCCAGAAAGCGTCATGGAGCATGAGATGCCAGCACTAGCTGTACAGTGAATCAAAATGTTGCAGATGAGGTCAAGCCATAGACAACATGTTGGGTGGAAGGGGACATGTGGGGTCAAGTGACCCACCCCAGATTTCTGCGTGGCCTGCAGCATGGGGATGGAGAGGGGCTCCTTCCTTCTCCCTCTGCTCCTGTCCCCTAGCGTGTTTGGCCCCTGTCCCTCACCACCAGGCCTGGGCGGGAAGCAACAAGCACAGGACAGGCACTTCTCATGCTGGCCACTCTGGGTCACTACTCTGTGCAGCGTGGCAGCTACTTGAGAGAAGGCCTAGCTGGGGAGGGAGTCAGGGGCAGGCTCCCACCCAGGCCTGGTGAGTAGCTGGAGTCTCCTCTGTCCCCTTCCCCCACCACCACTTCCCTGACACATTTCCAGGTCGCCTGGCCTCTGTCCCCAGCAGCCAGGCCCCTGTCTCCTCCCCAGCCAGAGTCTCAGGCAGCTTGAGCTGCACACAGCAGCATCCTGAAGCCATGTGAGATGCAGCTCAGTCCTGCTCCCCACCTGGGCCTGGCTGCCAGGGAGAGCAGCCAAACATGCTGGAGATGCAGCAGGAGAAGGACAGAGCCGTCCCACCACATGTAAAGTGGGGCAGGGAGAGCATGGTAACCTTGGGGTGGGCACAAGATGATGGGGATGTCTGGGTAGAGGAGACACGTTGTGCAGTCACATGTCCTCCCTTTTACTTTGTGCTGCCCCCAGATTGGGGAGGCACAAGACATCTAAGGGTCAGGCATAGAAATCTAAACATAGCTATTCTGTCATTTTTACTGCAGTCTCCAAAGCTTCCCAGAGTTTACGTTCCAGAAAATGAGAGAGGATCAAATGTGAAAAATGCTTCTTTCCAGCCTGCCTTTTGTAGCTGCCTCCTGTTTTCCATTCACAGGCTAAATCTACAGTGGGAAGGTTTGGTGACGAAAGTGCTGTCAACATGCAAAAGTCACCAAAAGTGAAAATCGGTCAAACTCTTTTTTTTCTGCCTTCTATTGTCAACATTACATGGCCACTTTGCTAGCACCCTGTCGACAGATAAGAACAAAGCAAATTGGGTAAGCATCCCACAGTGCAGTGTTGTGGGAAGGCAGAGCTGATCCCTGCACTTCTTGGGATTCCCTCATAGCTCTATGAGCTTTCCATGCTGAGGAATATCAAAGCAGCACAGCAGTCTTCTGGCCCTCCTGCTGCAGCAGCAGTAGTCTGCCTGCCACTGTGTTCCTAGCAAGACAGAACAGGACCATTCCAATAATTTTTTTTATGTTTGTTCCCCAAATGGAACAGCTCACTCAGCTGTCTGATACTTCCCAGAGCTTAAAAAGGAGAGGGGTGCATGCCTGCAGCGCAGCAGAGATCACAAAACACTGAGCACAGTCATCAGGGCAGGCATTATGGGATACTTGCGGAAAAACAAAACAAACAGCAGAGTCCACACTGGCTCTTTGTTGACAATAAAGGGAGGGGGAAAGAAAAAAGTCTCTCATAGGGCTGGAAGTTTTTTGTTACCAAAAATTGGGTGTTTTTCCCAACAAAAGTTGTGTTGCAGTATAAAGGCTCTCTGTCACCAAAAGGCAGTTTTTGGTGACAAAATGTACGAGTGTAGACAAGGCCATAGCTATTCTGCATCTTCACACTGGAGTCTCTTCTTCATACCCTCTTCCTTTCCATCACAGCTCCTTTACAGCTCCCCCCCATGCTCATCTTGCACCCATTGCAGTATGTACTATTTCCATCCAATTTGGATGTTAGTGCTGAGTGCCATATCTAACCTATGAACTTTATAAAACACTGCACTTACCCGTGGCACTGTGTAAGTAATAAAAAGTGAATAGTGTGCATTGCTAGGTAAAGGCTGTGACAAATAGGAACTCTGGGGTTGAGAGTGGGGCGAAGGCTTGGGAGGAGTGCACAATATTTCCTACTTTGTGAGTCAGATTTGTGAAGATAGCTGTCCAAGGCCTGTGCACAGACATGTGGACAGTGTATAAGTTGTGCTCTCATTGATTCAGAAGGAAAAACAAGGAGAGAATGAAATTCCTAAACCAACTCTCATGCACCTATATTCCCTGGTTTTCTCTTTTCCCTCTTCCCAGCCCTGATCGTATGGTGGCCAATTGCTTGATGAAGATAATTAGCCTTCAATTAACACCAGATACATTTTTTACCCATTCCACTTGCAAATCCCTAGGCCTCTGAACTAGTCTAATTATCATGTTCAGGGGCATTCCCTTCTGGCAGGCTGCAAGAAAGCATCCTTTTCATTAAGTGATTAACTCTTCTTCTACCACTTTTCTAGGTATGCCTCAGTCTGAATGCAACCAGACAGGCCCCAGTTCTTGTCACTGAGTGTAGGGCTGTTCAAGACCTGGGCATACTTGCCATGTGAATTAGGGAAATTAGTTTGATGCCACCTACTTCATGCTCTCTTTAAATGCCACTGATGCTGGGCCCTCCTCACACCTGTAGCTAGTGGTAAGAAGTCCTTCCTGTTTCCTCCTGGTGGAGGACTCTGGTGAGAGGAGGGACTTTTCTACTTCTGCTGCCACAGAAAAAATAGTAGGTCCCACTGGAATAGCTTTTCTGTAGAGGCTGGGAGGGCAGAAGAGTGAAGTAGTTTTCTGTGAGTGGCTGGTACATGTTTGTTTTCCCCCTGCCATACAGCTCCTTTGCTGACCGCTCTATTTCAGAGCTCAGCTAGAGAAAAACCCATTGGAATAAAGATCACTATTCATCTGCTGTTGGAAGGGGGACAATACCATTTAGTTCTTTTGGCAGTTAGGGAGAGTTCTCTGTTCTGTAACATTCCCTGGAATCATATCTGCTGTGAGGGGAAGAGAACATGCTACCCTCATTCTTGGATCCTTGGGTCTGGGTCCTTAGGGTAAATAGGTATTGGCCGGTAAGCATGCAAGTAAGCTGTTCCTTGTTCTGTATGTTTTCTCTGTAAGGCTTGCATTGTAGACAAATACTTTGCTCTATGAAAGCTGGCTGGTTGCTGAATAACCCTTTCTTTGCCCCGGGAGGGAGCAGAACGGTAAGTGCTGGCCTGAACTTAGACGTGCTAAGATGATCACGCTGAAAGGCAGGAGCAATTGCAGCCTAAATCCCTAGTCTTGGTGGAGGGGAATGTGGGTTCCCCAGCTGAGAGAAGTGATAGCTAGCAGCCTCAGGCCTGCGTGGGGATGGAGGCCAAGCAGGTCAGAAAGGGGTCCAAGGCACTGTCACCTCAAGAGCTGTGACAGTATGCACAAGGCAATCAAGAGTTGTGCTTAGATTTGGTAATAGGATTCCAGATATTTGGCCAGAAGTTTTGTCTTTGGTCTCTATTATCTCTAGGTTCAATCATACTGTAAAACAGTACAGGCAGCTTAGAAAGAAAATGACTGTAGATTTATTACAGCTGTGAGTTATTAATTAATAAGCACAGAACTTCTGAATATATTCCAATTACCAAGGTTCTTATACCTCTGACTATAATATTTCCATACCTTCCCCATGTCTCCAATAAACTAGGTTTTCATCTACTTTTAGCCCATCAAATGCTGGAAAATTATAGTTTCTTTAGATACCCAGAAGGGAGGAGGGGGAGAGGACGACGGAAAAGCTTTTCCCCAAAACAATTTTAATCACCAGTTGCAGAAGGTTTTAATCACTATCTTTCCCTCACTATTGCATATAGTTCAGTTTAACAGCCCTTCTGGTATAACTCACTGTCTCTCCTAAATTACAGTTGCAGTCCCAGAGGACAGGAGTGTTAATAACATAACTCTTCTGAGAATCCATCAATCCATGAACAGACACATTTTATATTACAGATTTTTGCAGCACTGTAGTTGCACAGATGCAGTTGCACTGTTGCAAATTCTCAGTGTAGCTGGACTGCTCCTGTGCCAACCAAGGCTTAAAACTGGGGTAAGTCACACCAATCTAGACCACACTTTAAACATAATTCAGGGATTTGCATCTTTTTGGCTGCCCTGGTGAATAAATCCTTAATACAGAGAACACTATTCACTTTTTCAGGCAAGCTTAGCGTTTGGGTTTTTTTTTTTTCATTTATTTGAAATACTGTTTTTTCTAGATTGACTGGAATATATTATAAGACTGTAATGAAAAGATTATCTTCAAACTGTGACATATAAATCTGTGACTATCACTCTCAAAAGCCATAGACTCCATAGAGATTCTCAGCCCAAGCAAGATCATGTTTTGGACATATGGTCTCAACATGAAACAGAGCATGACAAATTAAAAATGGTGTAAATACTATTAACAGATAGTGACAGACCCCAAGTTCATACCTGTTTTTTGTAAAGATGCTTCAAAACCCCATATGACAACAGTTTGAACATCAGCCTTAATTCTGCTGTTGTCCGATACATTGCTCTTGCATAAACACAGATAATCTGATAAAGACGACATGCATATCCCCCCAGTCTCACATGACACATAACTGCAGGAAAGACATTAAGGTGAAGAGGAATAAGGATTCCATACAATCACTTTCTCACAAGAAGTAGGAATTGCTGGGTCTCAGTCTTATCTGTCATGTTTATTGTGCTTCTCAGTAATTACAACGTTCTGCACACAACAAACCTTCCAAATAATCTCCAATCCAAAATCCCTAAGTCTTAGTATATCTTGAATAACAGCTCCCTTCTATCCAGACTGCAGTGAGACAACAGTCCCTTGCCAAAGGTGATGCAGGTGGGCCGTCATGGAATACTGGTTTCAGAATCTTTAAATGTGGATTCTTCAAATTAGGCACCTATATGAGTGACCTGATTTTGACATAAAATACTAGAACTGGAAGGGACTTCGAGAGGTCATCCAGTCCAGTCCCCTGCCCTCATGGCAGGACCAAGTACCATCTAGATCATGGGTTCCCAAACTGGGGGGTGTGCCCCCTTGGGGGGGGGGGAGGGGGTGAAGAAATTCCAGGGGGGTGCGAGGCGAACACAGTCCCCCCATCAATTCCCCTCCACCCCAAGAAAGAACCCAATCCATGCAGCTTGGGCTGTCTGGGGCGGGGGGAGGATGGAGCGTCCCAGGCAGACTTAAAAAATGGCCACTGCCTTAAAAAGGCAACTTTTTTTTTTTTTTTGCTCAACAAGTTTTGCTGCTTTTGGGGGGGTGTGTGTTGGGTGAGGGTTTCTCAAAAATTAAAAAGGGGGCGTGATGCCGAAAAGTTTGGGAACCACTGATCTAGATCATCCCTGACAAGAGACATGAGCTTAAACAATCACAATTTTCCCTAAAGTTAATGGGAGCTGGGGAAGATTAATATACATGAAAAACAGGGATTCTTAGCATTAATATGCATTAAGATGTCTAATACTAGGAACCCAGGTTTGGACTAAATTATATTTATTCCTAACACCCACAGTGTACCACAATGCACTAACACATTCCGTGCCCAGAAGAGTTCTAGCCTAAGGGCCAATACAATGCATCAAGTGGAAGCTATCAACAATGAGGGCTTATCTAGACTTCACTAAAGTGTCGAAAGAGGATATGCAAATTCCGTGGGAATTTGCATATCTTCTTCCAATCTCACTTTTGAAAGCAGAACTTTTGAAAGTGGAAGTAGTTTAGACGCAGCTTTTTTGGCGAACCTCTAACCCTTTTGTTTAAAAGCTGCGTAAACCTCAGGTTTTGAAAGTGAGATCGGAAGAAGATATGGAAATTCCCGCGGAATTTGCATATCCTCTTTCGACACTTTAGTGTAGTCTAGATAAGCCCTAAGGGTATGTCTACACTTGCTCCCTACTTCGAGCTAGGGATGCAAATGTAGCCGACCGAAATTGCTAATGAAGCGGGGATTTAAAGCGGGGATTTAAATATGCTAATATTATTAGCATAATCTTGCCCACGCGTTATTCCACTCAACAGCTGATTCGAACCAGGAAGTATGCTCCAGGACGCGTTGGTTCGAATCAAACCCCTTGGTTCAAATTAATGTTACTCCTCAAAAAATGAGCGACTAGACTCTCTTTCGAAAAAGCGGCTCGCTTTTTCGAAAAATCTGCTTGTAGACTAGACGCTCTCTTTTGAAAAAGGCATGTAGTCTAGACGTAGCCTGACATAGATATTGCACAAAGGTGCTCCCTCCATTCCCACTCAGCCGGGATGTATTTAGTAAGTCTGTTCCCAGCTGTATCAGCTCTGCGGTGAACTATTTCCTTTGTCTTCCAGTCAGGCTGTTTGCTCTCCCTCCCACCATCAGAGCATTGTCTAAAACTCTGCTGAGCTCAGAATGGCACTTTGAGGAAATTCATGAAAGGCCACAATCTGTCTGCTATGGGTATTAGCCAGCATCCATGAGATGTAAACATTGTGTACCAGCTTAGGATTAGCAGCACAAAGATCAATGTGTGTGTTTCTCTTACTAGAAAAAGGGTTGGCCACAGCTCTGCCAGCACAGAAAAGGGAAATTATCCTACATAGCAACATAGTCTGATTTTTCCCTCTCACATTAGTGTAAATCTACAGTAACACTACTGCAATCAATGCAATACATTTGGTATGAGTTAAAGGAGAATCCGGCCTCTGGGAGAAATAACAGAGCACTGCATTGGACATTTAATGGTTTTCTGCTTAATTACCTACATATGATCATAAAAACAAAACAACAATTTAAATACTGTGTGTAACACACACACCTAGTGGGTGTGGGTCACTGTCCCATGTGGTAAGCACATAGACCACATACAGTGAGAGTTAAGAATGAGTAAGCTCTATAGTCTAAGCTGAGAGCCAGCTGGCTTTTAGCTCAAGCTGTAGAGGCACATACACTATGCTCCACAGATCCCAAGTTTGAATCTGCCTGCAGATAGTTACAAGTGTATTAAGGAAGGTCTGTTGTAGTGGTTATTCTTTTGCCATTTTTATATAACACAATTGCACATTTGTGAAGTTTTGCTTCCAATTAAGATTTTCACTGTCAGTGCCAGCTGTCTGCACCAGTGGTGCTGATTGTCCTTGCAGACCAGCTTACAGACCTCTTACATGTTTTATTCAATACTCCATCTGCATGTGAAGATTTAGCATGAATAGTCCCTGTCAAACCTCAACTCCATTCCAGATATGTCATCTGGGTTGAAGGCAGCCATTTGCTTAGAGGTATCATGAATGGAGTACCTTCTGCCTCTAGCAGAGAGAGAGGATGGTTTTATAGTGAAGGGGAATGGAACTGGAATGGGACTGTGGGCATCTGGCTTCTGTTCCTGCTTTTGATGAAGATTTTCATGGATTCCTGGAGTCAAGGCCAGAAGGGACCACTGTGATCATCTAGTCTGACCTTCTGCATAGTATAGACCATAGAACAGTGAGGGGCAACCTAGGCTAGTGAGTGGGCCACACCTCCTTCATCTCAGTGGGCCTCAAGACTGTCGTGATCAAGACAGTCTCCCAGGACAGGGTGGTTTTGCTAACTGTGCTTGCGTGCCTAGAATTTGCAGGGTGTGCCATAGCAGCACTTTGATTGTATTCAGAGGGAGCACATGGCTCTCACAGTCAATGGTGTGTGCAGTTAGCACTCACCTCACTTCATGTGCCCTTGCTTTATGTGGATGTTGCTTTAGTGATACTGGTAGGAAAATAAGCAGAATCTGGCAACTCTGTGCATGGGCAATGATAAACAAAATGTCTCGTGGGCTGCACATAGAACCCTGATGGGCTGCATGCAGCCCATCAGGCTGCTTGTTACCCCCACCTGCCAGAGAACTTCCTGCAAAATATTTCCTACAGCAGAGCTTTCAGAAAAACATCCAATCTTGATTTAAAATTTGTCGGTGATGGATTTTCGTAGGTACTGCTGGACAAGGCACCTCATCTCTCTGTGCCTCTATTCCCCATCTGTAAAATGGGGATAATAGTAAGGAGCTGTCTACCCAGAAAATAAAAACCCACAACCAGCCAAGTAGGGCTCATGCTGCAGGGCTGTTTCATTGTTCTGTGTGCTTCTGACATAGGCTGGCACCCAAGTACTGGGGTCCTTCCACCATGCAGGATCTTAGAGACCAGGCTGCAGCCCGAACCTGGAAATCTACACATCAAAAGCCGCACAGCCTGAGGCCAGCAAGCCCAGGTTGGCTGGCACAGGGCAGCTGTAGGAATCTAGTTGCTGTGTAGACATACCTTTACTATACTTTATACAGGTATTGTAAGGATAAATTCATTCATGTTTGTTAGGCACCTCAGTGTTATGGTGATGAAGGTCATAGGAAAGTTTCAAAGTGCATAAATAATAAAACATGGTTTTATATAGGAAGTGGCACCAGGCTTAAGAGATATATATCATAGTTCTCATACTTTTCAGATAGTTGCTAAAAGAATAAAGCTACAGCATAAGAATATTTTAAGTAGAAGACTTAAATGCTTCTTGCATAGAAATCCTATAAATAAAATAGCCTCTCAGTTACAGGACTTCTCAAAGCTACAAAAATCTATTGTGTATTCTGTATTATTTTTAATCTTCTGACTCTTTGCTGCAGTATTTTTAACTCTAGTAAAGATGTTTGCAGAGCACTCATTATCTCTGTGGAGAGTACATGAGCTTTTGAACTTGCTCAGACTATAAAACAGTCCATTTGAAGGGGACCATGGACCATCTGGGGTAAATTGGCCTCGCTCCAATCTGGTCTTATGTATTTCATGCATTGCTTTCACAATACACAGTACTCATTTAAAATATTTGGGAACAAATCCTCCTGTCCTTCCTTATGCCAAACACCCAGGGTATGTCTACACTTGCACCCTAGTTCAAACTACGGATGCAAATGCAGGCATTTGAAATTGCTAATGAAGTGGGGATTTAAATATCCCATGCTTCATTAGCATGATCTCGCTGGCGCGCTAGTTGGAATCACAGCTGATTCGAACCAGGAAGTACCCCCGTAGTTCGAACTAACATTACTCCTCATTTTTTGAGGAGTGAGGAGTAATGTTAGTTCGAACTACGGGGGTTGGTTCGAACTAACGCGTCCCGGCGCGCACTTCCTGGTTCGAATCAGCTGTGATTCCAACTAGCGCACCGGCGAAATCATGCTAATGAAGCGTGGGATATTTAAATCCCCGCTTCATTAGCAATTTCGAATGCCTGCATTTGCATCCCTAGTTGGAACTAGGGTGCAAGTGTAGACATACCCCCAGTAATTTCACCCTGGAGAGATTGTTGTGATCTGATCTTGCACCATTGAAGTCCAAAAGAATTCGCCATTGACTTCAACAGGAGCAGAGCAGACCCAGAAATTTGTTTTGTAACTGATAGCAAGCTGTGCTTTAGATTTACATTTATGTTGACCTAGAAGTAAACACATATAAAAAAGAAATGGGGAAAACTATCCTGTGTATATGGATACAATTTACAAACCATCGTTAAACAAACAACACTGACCTAAAAATTAAGAGATATCAGACTTTATGTTCATAGTGAAATACTAGGATAATGTTGTCTATAGAAGGCTGTTTATGAAATATTTTACAATAAAGCACGGAGATGTTAATTTAAGGTCTGATCTTGCAAGGTGTGCAGAGCTCCATTTCTGTGTGGACTGAAAATTCATAATAACAGACTTTCTCATGGTGTTTCCACCAAGACCTGTTCTCTATTGAGCTGAAAATATCATGAGAATGGGATTTGGGAGAGGGGGGGGCTATTTTGTAGGGATGAATGAATAACCTGATCTCTGGATGATATTCACATTCAGAGGTTTAATTTTTTGGATAAAACTGTCGGTTGCTTTAGAATATATAGAATGATACAGAATTTAAATCAATAGCATCCTCTATTGAAAGATCTCAAAGCATTTTACAAAGAGAGGATTAAATCTTACTAATAATCTCTCCCAGTTTAGCTTAGACTGAGATAAAATGCAATTTATTGGAAATTACCATAAGTAAGAACTATATTGGGCCTTATTGGAGGAAAGAATTGATTCTGTCCTTAGGAATGAATTAATGCCCACAATGCTTCTTTATCATTAGATGTCTATAGAGTAAGCTCCCCTGGGATGTTAGAAAAAATATAAAAGTCCTTCTTGGGGCTTTAATTACCTTGAAGCCTCAGTGTGAGACAGGCTGAGCATATTCAGGTTCCACTGAAGTCAGCAGGAGTCACAGCACTCAGTGACTTGCAGAATTGAACAATTAGGCTACATGGTAAATTACACTACTTTTGTATTTTTCCATTATTTTTAATATATGAAGTTTTTATGATGTTCCATATTTGTTGCTCTTCTATAAACAATAGCATATCACACTTTTGTGAGAGGGACTTTATTATCCTTATATTGCCAATGGGTAAACTGAGGCATGGAGCCTGGAAATTACTTGTTCAAGCTCACTGTGATAGGGTGGACAAGGCCCTGAGGCCCCCTGCCAGAGGCACGGTGGCCCTGCCACACCCTGCCCCAAAAAAGGTAATAGAGAATCCTGTAGTTCTGCCACACCCTGCCCCAAAAATGCCATAGAGAAGTTCTCCAAGCAGACTAGAGCGGCAAGTGGAGGAAGCAGCCAATTAAGGACCAGGAAGGCCCATATAAAAGGAGTTGG
The DNA here is from genome assembly GCA_032595735.1 of Pelochelys cantorii. Taxonomy (NCBI): domain Eukaryota; kingdom Metazoa; phylum Chordata; order Testudines; family Trionychidae; genus Pelochelys; species Pelochelys cantorii. The sequence goes on from CM064326.1 coordinate 49,313,123, forward strand.
GGAACAGAGTCAGTCAGTTCCTCTAGAGACCTGAAGATGAGCAGACTGAGTGACTGGCTGTTTAAGAGAGTGGCAGCACCATGGATAGCTCCATGTGGAGAGCTTATTGGAGACTCACAGACTTGCTGGAACTTGGAGATAAAGCCTTAAGTAAGGGCGAAGATGCTGCCTCCAGGAGGGGAAGCCCTGGGAGCACCATTTTCAACCAGAGTGTGGAACAGACTAAAAGAAAGCTACTGCAGAGTGCACTGAGATGGGCCCCTGTTAAAAGTGTACCCCAGAAGGGGTTTGTTTGATTTCACACACAAGGGTGTGTGACTTAGCTGGAGAATTGTAATAGAGATGTAGCCGTGTTAGTCTGGTCTAGCTGAAACAAAAAACAGGACTATGTAGCACTTTAAAGACTAACAAGATGGCTTATTAGATGATGAGCTTTTGTGGGCCAGACCCACTTCCTCAGATCAAATTGTGGAAGAAAATTGGCATGACCATATATACCTTACAAGTTTTTTCATATGGTTGATGGTATACGGTCGTTAAAGTGCTACATAGTCCTGTTTTTTGTTGACTTAGCTGGAGGCTGAGTTGCTGAAGAGTTTTTTGGAACTGAGAGAGTGCAGGCACACACAGTTGGCCAGAGGGGGGTGCTCATGAGAGGTGAGTGCTGGCCTGTTATACTCACACAGGGAGTTTGAGGCAGAGAAACCAGATTCTCCTGATTTCTATTCATCTGAGCCTTTTTTCTACAAGACTCTTTTCTGTCCTTTATACCAATCTTATATTGGATCTGCTAGTATGGACCCCAATATGAGGCAGTCTTGGCAGAGAGACACGTGCAGTTTGGGTGTATATAAGCAGCAAGCGAGAACAGAAATGAGTAGCAAATATTGGTGGTCGTGAGAGCACAAGCTGGTGGCATTCTCTTTCGATAGCAAAGCAACACAAGGCCTAAATTAAGTCCTGACTCTCAATTAGCATGAAAGTTTAAGTGGTGCATGAGTTTTCACTAATTCTCTGCACTTAGGTGAACATAAGTAGAGAATATACATCATTAAATGGAAGCAACTGAAAAATGGGAGGTACTTCCTTTCCACATCAAGGGAGATTTAGGTGAGATATTAGGAGAAACTTTGCATCTACAAAGATAGTTAAGCTCTGAAATATACTTCCAGAGCAGGCTGTGGAATCCCTGTCATTGTAAGTTAGTAAGAACAGGTTAGACAAACCTTTGACAGGGATGGTCTAGGGCTACTTGGTCCTGCCTCAGCACAGGGGATTGGCATAGGTGACTTCTCAAGGTCCCACCCAGCCCTATATTTCCATGAGTCTAAGAAAAGCAGACAAAAAAGAACTGGGGCAAAGGGTTATTCTGAATTCAGGGTGATCTAAATATTATAATCTGAATGGCCAAATCTTGCACACAGTTGTAGATATTTGACCTCACCACAGGATCTTTTCCTTTTTCTTCTCTAGCACTGAGAGCAGCAGTTTGGCTTCAGGCCCTCTAGTACCCAAACTGAGTGAGCAATGACTGAAAAATACCCTACTGCCTAGCTAGGGCTCTTGAGGAAAGGGCTTCAGATTGCGACAGGGAATTCTGTCCTGTCTGGTGGGTCTTGCCCACATGCTCAGGAACTCATTGATGGGCCTATTTGGGGTTAGGAAGGATTTTTTCCCAAAGTCAGATCGGCAGAGACCCGGGGATCTTTACCCTTCTTCTGTAGCAAGGGGCGCAGGTCATTTGTAACTAGTGTAACTTGAAGTCTTTAAATAATAATCTGAGGACTTCAGTGACCCATCCAGGAGTTAGGGGTCTATTTCAGCAGTGAGTGAGGCTCTGTGACCTGCAATGTGCAGGAGATCAGGCTAGATCATAGGTTCCCACACTGGGGGGCATGAAGAAATTCCGGGGGGGCACGAGGTGACCCAGCCCCCTCTTCCTCCCTGCAGTCAATCCTCCCCCCTAAGTTTTTTGACCCTGGTCAGGTTTTTTTTTTTTTTGTTCAACAAATTTTGCTGCCGGGGGGGGGGGCCATGAGCGTTTCTCAAAAATCAAAAAAGGGGCGTGATGCCAAAAGTTTGGGAATCGCTGGGCTAGATGATCATGATAGTCCCTTCTGACCTTAAAGTCAATGAGTCAAATCAGAGATTAGCAGGGCTTTGTTTATACTCCAAGCTCAGGGTGTGATTCCCCTACCGCTGTACACACACTTGGCCAGCTGTGCTGAGCACAAACCCTGCTAAAGCTGGGGATATATACTACCTGAGGCTCAACTATTCTGCCAGTGCCTCTCGCCATGCTACCATGGCAACACTGCTATTTATATTTGCACCAGCTCATTGAGGTCATGTCTACACTCAGGAGCTATTTTGAGATGACAAGGTGAGCGTCCACATTAGCAGCAAGCCCATTCTTTCAAAATAGCAGGCTTGTAATTTTGAAATGATAACTCCTGCTTGTGAAGAGGAATAACACTAATTTCAAAATTGTTATTTCAAAACAGCAGTCATGTGGACACTCAGCTGCTGTTGTTTTGAAATAATTGGCCTCTGACACCACTCTGGCCACACCTGACAATTCCAGTGCTCCCCTTCTGCAGAGTTTAAAGCTTCAGGCAGAAGGGAAAGGGCTTGTGGCACCACACCAGCCCTGTGCCACACAGCACCCTCTTTTTGTGGAGCCTTGGCAGACCCCAGCACTCCCTCTGCACCCCCCATAGCTGCCAGAATGCCTGCAGCCACCTAAAAAGCCCCTAGCCAGCAGAGAAAGAGGGCACTGGCCTGGACTGATGTGGAGATCCTGGATCTCATTGGGGTATGGAGAAAGGAGACAAACATCCAGGATCTCCACATCAACAGGCGAAACACCGAAGTCTACGGCCAGAAGGCCGCCAGCCTGGCCCAGAAGGGGCACAGCCACACCCTGGACCATGTGTGGATGAACATAAAAGAACTCTGGCAGGCCTACACAAAGGCCAGGGAGGAACGTTCCCGATCTGGAGTGGCACCACATAAATGCTGCTACTGCGTGCAGCTGGATGTCACGCTGGGAGGGGGCTGGTCACCTTCCCCCCACTGGTCATTGACAATGACAATGAGGAGAAGGAGCAGGCCAGTCTGGACAACATGCCCACCAGCCAGGAGGTTATCATCTGCCTGGAGCTGGTCCTCCCCTTCCAGAATGTCTCCCAGGGCTCAGATGAGCCCGGGGAAGGCACTGCAGGTGCGATCCATCACTTTCCCTATATACACGAGGGGAGGGTGGTGGGCATGCCTCTCTGTCTTCTCAGCTTCAGGCTCAGACAACAGCCTGTGCACATGGGTGAACATGGAGCGCCAGTCCGGAGCATTCAGCCCCATGATGCTCTCACACAGGAACCCCCTTGCTCCTTCTCACAAGGTTCCCGCACAGACCTGCCTTACTCTGGCCTCCATGGTGGGATACTTTCCCATGACAAGCCACCACTAAGGAGGCTGGGGTCATGGAAACACATTGTAGTGCCGCACACAGCACAGGCTCATGCCTTCACTCTTGGGTCAAGCATGGCGATATGAAGGAGACCGATCCCCTGCCTGGGAACCTGCCGGAGGAAGGAAGAGGAGGGGACCCCCAGCAGCACTCTCTGGCAAGCAGCATCTGTTGCTCACACACACCTTCCCCCCTCTCCTCCAGTGAGCAGGGATATGAATTCTCTCTCTGTGGGACCCTGCCACTGCTGGACCAGGGACACAGAGGGAAGCTGAGCCTCCCCATCCCCCCCTCCCGCCCTCATGCTCCTGGCCTGGCTGGCACTTTCCCATGCCTGCTTTTCCCTGGGACATGGGGGTAGCAAGGCTCCCCTGGGATGTCTCTGCCCCTGCAGAAAAGTTCCCACTGTGTAGGCAACAGATCACCATCGTCTGCACTAAGACCTTGGTGCTGGCTGAGAGATTAGGGCTAGGCTTCATGCATGCTGTATCCTGGGATGACTGCCCTTGTCACTTGTCCAGCCACCTCCCTGCACCCACCCTCCCATCTCCTTGCCCAACTCCTTGCACCCACCCCTAACTCCCAGCCTCCACACCTGCCCCACCACCACCTGCACCCCTGGCCTTTCCTCCTAGATCCCCCAAAGGCCACCGGGGCCTGCAAACACGTGGCAGTGGAACTTCTCGGGCAGCTGAAGCCTCCCAAGATACCTGAGGCAGGCTCCAGTCCCACCCCCATCCCCTCTCCTCCCCCACTCCAGTTTCTTTCCCCAGTTCCTCCCCTGTTGTATATTCCCCTAATAAAAATAACAATTGTTTTTTCAAACAAATGCCTTTTTATTTGGTCTGCTGGGGTGGGGGAAAGAAGGGGTGGAGGAGGAAAGGCACACAGGGGCAATGCAGAGGCCCCTTGTGGGGAGGCCCAGGGGGAGTCTCACAGGTGACCTTGGCAGAAACTCCCCCTCAAAGCCTCCCAGATGAGCACAGCCCCCTGATGTGCTTGCCAAATGACAGAGGTGCCCGGCTACTCTTAAGCCCTGATCAGCCACCCAGCCTCTGCCCCCCACCCTGTCAGGAAAGTCTCCCCATTGCTCTTGTATGTATTGTGAAACACACAGCAGGCCGCCACCACCTGGGGGGGTGTTCCAGTCGACGAGCTCCAGGCAGATGAGGAGACTCCTGAACCTCCGCCTGAGGCACTCTCCACCACCATGCTGGACAGCCCCGACCATGGATGTCTCCATGCTGAACGGGTGCCCAATGGAGCGGTAGCTGTCCAGCATGGCAAACTTCCAGAGCACAGTGGCGACTCGCTTCTGAAGGGGGATGGTGAGTCAGACGGGTATCTTGTCGCCTGAGGGCAGGGGCGAGCCACTCACAGAGCTCCAGGAAGGTGGCCTTCCGCATGCTGAAGTTCTGGAGCCCCGGCAGGTCATTCCACTGCTGCAGGTTGATGTGGTCCCTCTAGTTGGAACTGATCTCCCTCCACCAGAAGCAGCGTTGCATGGTGTGCAGGGGAGGATGGAAGGGAATTTGCTGCATCAGAAGTGCCTGGGCCTGGGTGAAGGTGTCCCCCAGTCTGGACTGGTCGTTGAGGTCCTAAAGCACCATGTGGGCAGTGTGGATCAACTATACTATGAGGCTCAGCAAGAAGCCCAAGAGCCTAGCACTGCTTTGCAGCAGCTCTGGCTCCATGCTGTGGCATCCACAAGAGTAACCAGAGCATGCAGCGTATGTTTACTGTCCCTCAAGGAGGTAGGCAATGGAAAAGTGGCGTGTGAGACAAGGCAGTAGAGAGGAGCCCCTTTAAGCACTAGTCTCAGCTAGCCTCAGGAAGCAGAAAAGTGAATGCTCTCCTGATGCCCTCCCCAGAGTGCTTCCAGGGGGCATTACATGTGATTCAGGCTCCAACGAATGTGGATGTGCTATTTCGATGGGGACTTATAGTGTGGACATGCTACTTCAAAATAGTTATTTCGGGAGTTATTATTTTGAAATACTTATTTCAAAATAATGTGCCAGTGTAGACATACCCTGAGAGCTAGCATGAATATGGATACACAAGCAGGAGAATCAGGCCCCTAACTTGGAGTGTAGACACAGTCTAAGTCATGTGGCAGAGTCTAAATCTTCCTACTGAGGATGAAATGTTTTCACAAGAGTAAGACATTGCCCTGTAACCTTACCCTATTGCTCCTGAACAGCAGCTAACATTTTTCGTGGTTCTATATGGAAACATTCGATTCTCTGAGCAGGATTCTCCACAGGGCCACTGACTGAGATTATTCCTTTACCTTTCATATTCATTCATCCCTGCTAGTCTGACACTGTGCTTCCAGCCCTCACTGGATCCAGAGGTTCATGGAAATGAGCTAATATGGCCCAGAGATTTATCTGAACCTTTACTTTTGGTTTGGCTTAAATTGTGTTGGGTCCTCTTTTTTATCCAAGACACTTCACAACCTGAACACACTAAAAACAGTGGTGTGGGAAGACTTTTAGTAGTGGGGGTGCTCAATGTCACCCCCTTTACTCCTGTCTGCCTTCTCTCCCACCCCTCCTCTCCAAGGTAGGGGCAGACACAAGGCCAAAAGCAGAGTCCCAAGCCAGGCTGGGACCTGGGGAGGAGGGGGAAGCCAGGACCCCATGAGTGGGGGTGGCAGCAGCCAGGATTCTAAATCTGGGGTGGTGGCCACGAGGACCTGGGCACAAGGCTGGCAGTGCAGCCCCAGCTAAAATCTGGGGGTGCTGCAGCAGCCCCCAGATCCTTAGTTCCTGCACATATGACTAAAACCAAAAAACTGTGCCTACTTGGGAATACCCAGAACTGAGCTATGCAAGCATAACACTTGAGTAGCTAGTGAGAGTTTATCTGAGTTAATTGAAGGGCTGTATAAATATACTGCATGTTTGATTGGTTTGAGGTTAGGCTTGTGGAAAAGTAATGCACTTAACTTTTCTGTTTGTACTCCTTTAACATGCACAGTAGAAATGTTTCCTAAAAATAAGGAAGGGGTGGGGTGTGAATCAACAGGCTTTCTTCTTATCTACTTACACCATTATGAAAAACCAAAGTTAGATTCTATATATATATAAGGTCTCTGAAGAGGACTCCCCTATGGTGGGTCTTTTTAGCCTATGAAAAGTGATACATCACTAATAAATAGTTGCCCATTTAAGGTGTTTTAGTGGAAGGATGCCTGGAGGCTAGAAAGCCTTTTGTAAGCACAAGGTTAATTACCCAAGCACTCTAATGGATTGTGCAAACCAGCCACAAGCAGTCACAGACTCAATTATGTATTTAGCATAAAAATCTCATCTAACATCAATAACTAACTAAAAATTCACAAGCAGTCACAGATTCAAGTATGTATTTAGCATAAAAATCTCGTGTAACACCAGTAATTAACGAACTAAAAATTCACAGTCTATGAATCTAAAAAACACCAATTGGCATTTCAGGTTTGGGCTAGGTATTCTGAAAGGCAGAAAAAAGCAAACCAAACACTATCGTATCATAATAATAATAATACTTAGTGCTTATATATCATGTTTCATCACTCCGTCTCTTAAATGCTTTAAAACGGTGAGGCGGCAACATTATTCCCATTTTATAGATGCAAAGAGTGAGGCATGCAGAGGTGAAATCACTTAGTCAAGATCACCAGGGCTGGATTTACACTTTGGGAGCCCCTAGCAGCAGGGTTCAGACCCCACCACTTCTACTACCTGTGGCGGCAGGGAGCTCTCAGGTAACCCTGGTGGCTTGGCACCCCTGGGCCCTCACCACCTGGAGGCAGCTGGGAGCTGTGGGGAACCTACAGCTGTGCGGGGAGGGGTTCCTCCTCCACTTTTAACTTCTAGGTGCTCCACCACCCAGCACCCCTCTTCCCACAGTCCTCCCACTGCCCAGCACCCTTCCCCTGCACAGCCCCACCACAACTTCCCAGGGTCCCACAATCCCAACCTCTCACAACCCAGAGTGTTCCCTCCTCCCCTCGAGATCCATTCTCCCAAGTTGTGACCCACACTCATTAGTTTTGCTGGGAAGTGACGCTGTCCGCTGGGCTGAATGAAGAGGGAGACCTGGGAGTGGCAAAATTTGAATTTTAGGTGCCCCTAGAATGCAGACAGCCCTAGGCACATGCCTAGTGTGTCCACTGGGAAATCTAGCCCTGAAGGGGCACACTGCAAGTCACTGTTAGAGTCAGGCACAGAACTGAGGTCGCTCACTCCCAAGTCAAGGTCCTACATACTATATCATGCTACCCACACAGAAGGGATGTGGCCTAGTGGTTAAAGCAATTGATTGTAGTCAAAAAGTCTTCTGTTCCTGTCTTGGCTGTTGACTTGCAGTCAGTGTGTCACTAAGCATAACACAAAAGTATGCCTCAGTTTACTCCTCAATAAAACAGCAAATAGTACTTCCCTCTGGCACAGGGAAATAATGTTGCTAAAGCATTTGGATTGAAAGCAGTATTACCACCATCACTGCAAATAATTCAACATAACTTTAAGGACCAGGACAATAAAAACCCGTGTTCTATATGGAACACAGATTCTCGGCTAGATTCCACTGTATTTTGTGTGCTTATTCTGCTACATTTCAAGCTCTCTTTCCTTTTTTTGCTTTGCTCGGTCTTTTGTGGGCAAACGTGTGTCAGGATAAAACAGATCATAATGGTGAAGAGGCTTCATTAGGGCAAGCTGATGGCCATTAGTTTGCAGGGAAGAGAGTGAGGTTATCCTCAGAGGGTGATGAAATTGGTAAATGCTCTATTACTGTGCCTGTATTGATCTGCCGCACTCTGAACCTTCCAGTGGCAGAGTGACTCTCCCTTCTTACATCAGGATGCTGACACGCTGCTCACTCTCTACTTGCTCCGCCCCCTTTTCCTACACCTCCTCCTTCTGGATTCCTGAAGTTATTAAGAGAAATAAGTAGCTGAGGGGGCCACATGCAAGTTGTGGCAGCCTGCAGCAGTGCGCACCCGCCTCTTGTGACATTACTGCTGCCTGGGAATTACACTCTGAATGAAGGCGGTTTTCTTTTCAGCAAGCCTGCCAGGATGGGCCAGTGCTGCTGCAAGCTTTATTACTGCCTTCAGTGCCTGGACAAGACGGTACTTTGCATCTTCCTTTTTATGCTTCATTGAAAGGGCAGAGAGCTAGCCGTTACGCTGATTAAGTCTGTGCTCCTTCGTCTAGTTAATGTAGGTAATGTGCCGGGGGTGACTGAGACGGGTGTAATGCTCATCTTTATTTAGAACATGCTGACTTCTCATTCATTCCTATCAGATCAAACTGTTGGTTTCACATACATTGCAGTGCCTTACATAATTTTATCCTGCAGTCTAAAAGTGACAATTGCATTTTCATAAAACAATAAGGTCTCCGTGGCATGGTGTCTAGTTACAACTGCCTGGATTTGTTGTTGTGATTTCCATACATCTTTCATAGAGCTACTGAGCTCAAGTTATGCAGTATCCCTGCATGGTGTTCTAAAGTTAGCTTTTCACTTGCAGAGACCATTCATCCTCATGCTAGCCTAAGATTTTACCTCTCTATTGTTCCTCCTTTTCTGACATTATAAAATTCCAATCCATCAGAAAAGACACAAGGCAAACAATACATTTTCCTTTGTCGGGTGTATCTGTATACAAGCAAAACCTTGAAGACTGAAATGAATTGTGTTACAAAATGTCAATACCAAGATCAAGATCTTAGCTACAGGTAGTTAGAGGATAGCATATGGGAGATAATTTGTAGGTTAGTTCTAACATGTAGCTTGTCATGCTATGCCTTTGGACACTTGCCTGGATTTTTGAGCATATACAGAACAGGAGGGGAATGTACATACGATTTTAATTTGCTTAATACAAAATATTTTGGCAGGAACACTTGCTGGTGCAATATATTTCACAGAAGGCTGGATTTTTTGAAAGACCTGTATAATAAGGCTAATGAAAAGCTCTCCCTGCCTCCCATTTATTTAATATACGTTCAAATATAGCTTGAGGTATATTGCCAGCCACGTTAAGGAAAATATATGGTTTAATATAAAACTCATTAAAATGTAGTCATTGGGGAACATCCTAGTGATCACTTCTGCTTGGAAACTTTAACCTGGGGGGAATGGAGGTTGCATGCTATCTAATAAGATTGAAATGGTATTTTTAAAGTCACCCCTTTTTGAAAAGGAAGACGGTCACTCCTTTTGAACATTGGTTGCAATGGGATTTTATTATTGAGTCTCCAAGAATCAGCTGAAATATTTATTGCTGTAAGAGTATTATGAATGTGTACAGTTGCCCTCCCAATAATAATATAAGGCCTCCCTCCAAGTGACTGAGTGTCAAGCATAATGGTGACTAAGCACCTTTTCCACACCAAAAAATTCTGAAATGTTTTCACAACAATCTGTACTAGGGATGTGAAGTTTTAACTGCTTAACCGGTTAATGGGTGAGTCTGGAGTCAGGCTGTGGTGCAGCCCCAGAGCAAGCCACCTGCCCAGGGAGCAGCCGGGCAGCCACCACCAGTCTCCCCAGGGTTGGAGCTGGCATCAGCTGAAGGTAGGGAGGATAAGGCATCACCTGAAGGGGGGTGGGTTGGTTGTGTTCCAGTGGCCTAATGGATAAGGCATCAGTCTCCTAAGTTTGGGATTGTGGGTTTGTGTCCCACCCACATTAACCAGTGGCAGGTGGGGAGTTGCTCCAGCCCCACCAGGGGCCTGATAGAGGTAGAGATCTTCTCTTAGTGGGCTAGGCACTCTGCAGGCAGGGTGCTCTGGCATCCTGGCCAAAGCAACCTCTGTCTGCAGCTGGTCCCCCTTTAATCAGTTAACTGGTTAAACAATATGTCTAGCCAATTAAACAGGATTTTACATCCCTAATCTGTACAGAGAGATAATGTGAAATCGTGTCTATCGTAACAATAGAGCACCTGTATGCAATGCATATTGATACTGTGTATAATTCAAATGGTAGAAATGCTCTGGGGATGACACACGTGTTCTTAGTAAAGACCTTGCGGAGTATGGTTTGAGGAAAAGAGCACAGGACAGGGTATCAGGACTCTCTTATTCTGTTTCCAATTGCTACTGACTTCCCAAGTCACCTGGCATTTCTCTGTACCTCCTTCTGACTACATTTACCCATCCATAAAGTGAGAATAATAATATTGACCTATCTGATAAGGTACTATGAGGTCTAATCATTGGCATTTCTCTGAGCTCCTCAAACAAGAGGAAGTCTGGGGCAAATCACTCTGGAAGTTAACACCTCTGCCTGAATAAGGGTTAACAGTCACAGGATACAGACTGTTATTGGTAAATATTATTTATTATTGTTTTTACTCTAGTTTACATCTACATCTTGACCATATTTTTTAATTTGAACTATTCCATAATATGTGTCATGGAAGCATGTGCATTACTTCATAGGAAGTGGCAACAAATGCTTCTGAGCAATAAAAATGCAATTAATAAAACCAAAACCTGCACTTGATTAGACATCCTGAATACAGCAGAGCCAGGGGGCTGGTTATGTGGAGGGTCTGATTTTCCAGTGTGTCTCTTCAGTTTTGCACTGGTGTAACTCGCTTGAAATCGGTGCACTTACAGTGCTGTAAAACAGTCTCTATAATCTTTGATCCTGATCCTGCCTGCCTTAACGAGGCAAATTTCCCATTGCCCAGTGTCTCATTTCATTTTCCCTGGTGTAAATATAGTGTGTCCATTTGTCTGTCATATCAAGGCATTTTAAACATTCCTAGTCCCCCTGGTACCTGGACGCAGAATGGAGCTTGCAAGTTACTTAACCACAGATGATGGCACAACCTATCACTGTAATTAGCTGCTATGATTTATTTGGATTCATTGGTTTTGGGGGGTTTTGTGTGACTTTGTTGAAATTACTCTGGATTTACACCAATGTAAGTGAGGTCGGAGTTTGTGCAAAGGAAGTTTTGATTGAGTGAGGCATGTACAATCAGGTTCATAGTTTTATTTCTTTTTCTTCTAGTGGAAACTGAAACACTGTTAGATGGGGCATCGGCATCACTGGGAGCTGGGCCTTTGTACACGGGAGTTGAGTTTGGGCTTCAGCCACAGTTGCCTCGGGCTGGATTCTAACTGGTGACCTGGAGAAGAAAAGGCTGCAGATCCCTTTAATGCCTTGAGCCTTTTAGACATAAAGCTTTTAAATTATCCAGGCTCAGGGCTAGGGAACATGATTGTTCCTTTGTTTTCTGTTACATATTCTTAGTTGCTATAAATATTAATGCAGATGGATTAATTCAGAGGCCTGTCATGTTAATTTTGATTCTTACACATTTGTTTTGGCAGACGTTAGCTTTTGTTCCAGGGAGTTATGTAAAAATAGTGATGCTTTTGACACTAGACCCAAATGAATCTAAGCATTGGACTGGATGGTGCTGCATTTTCTTGCTGGATTCAGTTTGACTTTTCAGTCATGTTTGTTTAACTGGTGCTAGAATTCCTGATTGGCTGGCTTTATTTATCAGGAATGAAATACTGGTTCTGTGTCGTATTGATGAAGATGAAGAGAGGCTTTTTCATTTCATATTAGTGTAATATTTACACTGGTCTCACAAATATCTACAGTCCAAATGTATAATGTAACGCTGACAAAACAAATTAAGACAATTGATCATGTCAGATTTGTGAGTTCACTGCACATTCAGGAGATTCTTGGTTGTTATGAAGATTAGTCAGTGGCATACCTATCTGCTCTGTCAGAGAGAGAAACCAAAGATGATCTGTAACCATCAGTTAAAGGTTCTAAAATAAAGACTACTTCTCAAGGATGTTTATAAAGAATTGAAAAATTGAATGTAGGTGGTATGTTTCTAAGAGGAAAAACTTTTTCAAAACGAGATTTTAAAATTTGGCACTGAATTTAATCTTCTCATCTCACATCCCAGCAAACAGCAGCACAAGATCCAGAAAGGCAGTCAGAAATCTGTGACCAATAAATAAATTGGGCTATTAATGACAGCACGGGGTTCTTGGGGCACTCTGGTTTTTTTATGGGTGAACCCAATCTCTACTTACTGCATATCCTCCATACTCAGAAAGCATAGCACATTGAAAGAAAATAACAATTTATTATTTTGGAGAGTGTAATCAATATTTCAGTCATCTCCAGGACTAGGATAAGCCTTTCAATAGGAATAGTGAGGGCAGACAACACAACTAGTAAAGTCGAGTTTGATAAATTTATGAACAGGGTTATATAATGGGGTTGCCTATGATAGCATTAGTCTGGACTTGATGACCCAAGAGGTCCTTTCTAGTCCTAGATCTTCTGCTCCTAGCACTCTGGTAATAGTAGGGATCATTCAATCTCAAGAGACAGTGGGTCTGTGCCCCGAGAGGTAGAGAATTTATTCAGGTGGTATTATGGCAGCTGGGACCAAGGTTGAAGAGACTCACTTGGGGGTGACAGTCTCTGCTGTATCTGTCACATTTAAAGATATTGTTTTATCTCTTAGGGCTCTGCCTTCTGTGAGCACTTTTCTCCTCTGAGGAGCTGGACTGCTTCCTCTCGTAACTCCAGAGACCTTTGTTAATCTCTGGTTTCCAAAGGCTGTGTCCACATTTGTCCACATCCCATTTGTTCACAACCATGTCCATTTCTTTGAGCGCTCACACACATCTTTGAAACACAGTTTTGGACATCCTTTGGGGCTTTTTTCCAGATGCCTCTTGGGCAATTTGGGCATCCATTGGGATGCACCCATCATTCATTCAGTACACAGACCCAAGCCAGCAGAGATGTCTCTGTCTGGGGAGTGTTTGCATGCTGGGTATGCTGGTGGCCCACCTCAGCACCTCAGTGTTGGTGACTCTGTCCCTCCAGGGGATTCCAAAGATTTGACAAAGACAGCACACATGAAAACTGTTGAGCCTCTTTCCCTGAGGAGAATATAAGGTCTATGTCTTGTTCCCATACAAAAGTGTGCTGGTAACACATGCATAATACACACATAGCTCTGTGTATGTTCTGTCAGTGTGGTGTTTTGCCATACCCTCTTGTTCAATCCTCATTGTGATGACCGCTTTTCCAATGCGGATGTTGAGTTCCATTTCAAGTGAAAGGTTGACTGCAAGAGTGGACCCCAGGTCATTCACTGCTTCAAGTTACAACTTAGCATAAACTGATCCTATGAAGTGAGCTTATACATTCATTCATGCTAGGTTTCAGCATGGGATTTTATTTTATTTTACTTCAGATGTAAGATAAATAACTTGGCAGATATTTGCTGAGGTTCCATTTTTAACAGTCTCTCTTTTTTACCTTCGACTAACCAGTAGGAATGTACCACATTACCACATTTTAATATTAAAATGTACCATATTTTAATAGTCTTCTGATAGAAGAGAATTTAGAGATCAGTAGGAAAGTAGAAGTGTTGATAAGAGATTTAAGACAAACACCTCAATCCCTATGGTGTAAACTGACCTTAACAGCTGTAGAAGCTTAGCAAGTAAATATTGTCGTATCATTTGCATTCTAATCTGAACACTATTTTTTAAAAAGCATCACACACTCTGTCTGATGTAGGACATATGGTGGGCAGGTCACAAATCTCAACTCCCTTGGACTCCTCACTGTCAGAAACCTTCACTAATACCCAGCGTAGCACACCCAATACCACCTGCCTACCTGTTGCTGGTTCCCAACCTAAAAAATGAAGAATGAACTAGAAGAGAAGAGTAAGGTTGGCTTGGAACATACACTGGTCAGTGTGTGGAAGTGCTGTTTGGAAGCCAAAGTGGGTAGTACTGGATAGTCTGGCAGCAATGGACAGACAGGTTGGTGTGGGCTGAGACAGTATCATACTCACTAATGAATGGTTGGAACATATTTGCAGTGGAGATGTATATTCTGATCAGTGGCTCTTCCAATTCTTGTTGATTGTTTGTGTTGGATATTTTGTGACATCGCCTCCACATTTACTAAGCGTTTAAACCAGCTGATTTATTTAAGTTGAGGCCATTTTACAATGCTGTAATCAAGTAAAAAGGACTTTTCAGTGGGTGTAAATATAAATCATTCCCACTTGAAGGCCTCTCCATATTACCAGAGTGGTATAAAGTAGCCTAAATGTGAAACAGGAATCAGGCCCTGGGTTTCTTAGAGACTGTGGCTTTGACAGGGGGTTGCACAATCACCCCTGACTACAGTCAGCTCTCAACCATAAAATAGTGCATTTAAAATTATTTCTAGCTCTTTTCTAAGACTGTAAATGATTCATGTGTGTGCATGTGTATATAGTTACAACTCTGAAATATGGCCTAGATTTTAGAACAATATATACTTCCTTTTTTTTTTTTTTTCAAAATGCTTGCTACAGTTCATCCAAGATAGCCTAATACCAGTAAAATGATGTTGTGTCATAGAGACAAGTAGCAGGTACAAGAGGCTTGCTGAGACATGCCTATTATGGAGGCGGCGTGAAAGCAGAACACAGGAGTCCAGGAAGGTTGGTCAGGCAAAGCTCACTGCAGACGAAAGAAGAAATGGCACAGACTGGAGAGGAATTCTTTTAATCTGTTTTTTATTACAATTTTGCCCTTTTTATTTAAAAAATTCTCTAGTTCTTAATTTTATGTTTTTAATTTTTTTATTTATTTCTATTAATATTTTGTATTAAATTAACTGTTGGCATTTAGGGAAATAAAAAACAGGCTACAGAATTCACCAGCTTTCTGCCTTACCTTTTATGGTGCTTGCTGCTCAACTGGTCCTTAAAGTGCCCAGATACCATCAGCCCAGTGTACTGCTGACCAGCTTACTGGCTGGGATTCCTTTCCTTTGAATGTGCTGCTACTTTGCATGTTGCCTTGAATATGATTTTTCGGTTAGGCCTTTTAAAGACTTGTGTTCTTTCTGTACTGGGAGCATATTTATAGTAGCTTGATTTCATTTTTTTAATCATTTTTTTAATCATCAGCGTTCCCAGCAGGATATGTTCCTTTGTCTCCTCCCTAATGTATCACAGAATACATTCCAATTTAAAAGTGGCTTTATGCTCGTGCTGTTACTCGGGACTCTCTTGTACTAAATCACTCTCCTGTGGATTTCCCTACAGCTTTTTTTAATGATTCATTCAGCTCTTCTGAAATGCCTGCTATCCAGATCCTTGCTCTTTAGTAGTGACATCTTAGTGAATATAAATATGTTTTATATTCTTCTGGCTAACTGTCTGTCTTAATTCTTTATTATATATCAAACAATTCAGGGTGGTTCTTTTCTGAGGTGGCCTTTTTTCTTCTCGTCTAATTAACATGTAATATGTCCATACATAAAGCTGGAAATGCAGAACAGAAAGTCAGATTCTTACTGGTATTTGTGTGTGTGTACTGAATGCATACTATCTACAGAATGATTTAAATATATTAACATGCACAATAGTACTCATGTGCATGTGTATATTGCTGTATCTAAATCTAGCTGTATTGCATTGTATTGTATATGTAGGAACACAAGCGTGCTTGTGTGTATTAATATCATTCATAACATTTTGCATGTGCCATCCACACAAACTAGAACACTGACATGAACAAATATTGTGTTTGTGTTCGTGGGATCTTCTGAGAAACATGATTGTGTCAGTGCTGGATTCCATAGCTGGATTTAAAGAGAATTAATTTGAAATAATTACAAAACAGACCTGAAGAATTTACATAATCTGGCTTAGTAAATAAACACATGAAAGTACTTATCTGGGACTATACATACATTTTTATTTTTTTAACAGAATGAAAGTGCCCTTGTGAAAGAAAAGGAGCTGTCAATCGAGCTTGCAAACATCAGGGATGAAGTTGGTAAGTAGACATCAGAAACTAACAGTGTGAAAAATGTCCTTTCTCACATGTAACAAAAGCAGTTATTCCTTGTTACATGGTACAAGGAAACGTGCATAGCTGTAATGGAATATCTTCCTAAATCTAGTGGTGAATTTTTGTGGCCTTGAAGGGAACAATAATTTTATTTCTTTGTCATTGTGGAGAAAGGTTCATAACCATACACACTGGGAGCTACTCATTCCTCATCTTTACTATTCACAGACGGTGATCTATAAATTGTATCCTCTGTTCTTCAGCATCTGTACATAACACCCAGCTCAGAAAGCCTTCGGATGTGGCAGTAAACTGTTAGCAAAGAATTCATTGCCTTGCTTGTGTGAGTTTACATGTACAGGTTGGACCTCTATAGTCCGGCACCTGACTGCTGTCAAACCAGAGAGTTTGCCGAACCACGAGAGGTCAATATTGTCTGGCAGCATTACCAGCACTTTCACTGCTAACTGGACTCTTAGAAGACATTCAGGTGTAAATTAGAGCTAAATAACAGCACAGAACACTGAGAGCCAGGACTGGTGGCTGTAAACAAACATTATGGGACCATGGGAAAATTGTTCACACAAATAATAAATGGACATCTGGCTAACTAATATCATGCTGGACCATGGATGTTGCTGCTTCAGAGCGTGCCGGACTAGAACGATTCAACCTGTACTGCATTCCTGTTACGTACAAAAAAGTACCAAAGTCAGGATCTAAAGCCAGTCTTCTACAAAATCTAACACTTAGTAAACTGGAATTGGTTATAATCTCTCCGGACCTGGAAAGGTGGGGACTGACTCAACTGTTGCCAGTCATCCCATTGGTTCTGTGTGCATGTGGGGGAGCACATTTCCCTGTTTTGTTCCATTCTGAAAGCTGATAGGAAAGGCAGTGAGTGACCATTAGCACATCGCCTCTCTGGTGAGAGGAAAAATAGCCTTACACATGGCTCAGACACCAGGCTGAATCCTTTGCACTTGAATCTTCCCAGGATTGGTGGGGTGTGTTGTGTTTAACTCAGAGCAAGAATGGATGAGGGGAGCGGGAGGGAGCAGGGACAGCTGAAAGTGTATCAATGAAAGCATGGCTGTACAGCTTTCTGCTCCTGCCTAATAGCAAGATTAAGGCCAAAGAGGGAAACCAGTTGCTAAGAGCCACAATAACTGGGTTGCAGCTGATACGAAGGTTCCATTTTAAAATGATCAATAAAGAGTTAATCAAAGTTCAATAAATGTTTTACATAAATTATTATAAAGTCCCATAGGTTAACCGATTACTTAGAACAGTGGCATACAATCATCGATGACACATACTCCAGCAGGCTTATAACATACCATAACCATTTATTCGCCCTGTATAAACAGAACCTTAATATGAAGTGTGACTATTTGCTTGTTCAGGCTTCTGATTAAACCAGGTCTCTCAAGACCCTGTCATCCTGTGAACCCCCTCTTCTCCACCCCCCCCCCCACCTGATTCCTTTTTCACTCATACTCTGGAGTACCACACAGCAGGCATGCCAGGGTAGGAGACACCCACCCAATGCAGAGGATTTTTGCCTTGGGCTTAACTTTATGTGTCTTATTCCACTTTGAAAAACCCTCACACCACCCTTCTCTGCCACTTATACAGGAGCTCAATAACATGAGCACCTTGCTTTGCGCCTCAAAGGGACTTGCATCACCAAGGCCTACGGCCGATGTATGAATGTTCAGACCAATAGTGCTTTGCTGCTCCATCCCCACAGAATGGTCTGGCAGGGGCTGAGAGCACATTGACATTATCACTTTTATCTCTGTTTTCATCTCTGCTGTATATTCCCCTTCCCCTCCAAAAGGAATGGCTCCAGGGATGAACTTACGATGGTGTCTTATGTGTGGTAAGGTCGGCAGGGGCTGCTTTCCTGTCGACTCTAACTACTCTTCTCATCCTAGTGGAGTACTGGCATTTGATTTATTGCATCTAAACAGACACAATAAATCAATGGCCAGTGGCTCAATTGCTGCAGTGTCCATCCCCAGCATAGTGGAGACAAGCCTTGCGAATGCATGGATATCCAGCACTATAGACAACACTGAGGGATTTGTGTTACTATAACGCTGGCAGACCCCTGTCATCTGTGACCAGAATCAAACCTGGGACCTCTGGAGCTTAGTGCATGACCCTCATGAGCTAACAGCCAGCTGGCTACTAGGTAAAGGCTTGTCTACACTGTGGAGAAGATCGACCCTCTGGAGGTCAATCTTCTAGCATTTGATTTAACAGATCTAGTGTAGACCCCCAAATTGAATGCTGAGGGCAGGCACATCAGTGTCCTGTACTCCTCGTTCTGTGAGGAGTAAGGGAAGCCAACAGAAGTGTGTGCTCCCATTGGCCTCCCACAATGTAGACCCTGCAGCGGCTCGGGTTAAGGTAAACCAAATCCAGCTACACATTGTAGACTAGGCCTAAGGCTATAGAGTAGACTCATTAATCTCTCTCTGTAAGGGTATGTCTACACAGTAACTTTATTTCGAAATAACAGCCCTTATTTCGAAATAACTTTCCTAGCATCTACACAGCCAAACTGCTATTTTGAAATAAATTCGAAATAGCGGAGCATTTATTTCAAATTTGGTAAACCTCATTCTATGAGGAATAACGCCAAATTCGAAATAGCTATTTCAAAATAAGTGCTGGATAGACACTTATTTCGAAATAGGGGACCTCCAGCCTTCCCAGGGTGCCCTGGTGGCCACTCCAGCCTCAACCAAGAACACTCCTCTCCCTCCTCCCTCCCCAGAGCCCTTAAAGGGGTTGACTCTGGCCACAGTGCCTGTGCCAGCTCGAAGCCTGCAAGCCCAGAGCCAGCAGTCACTGCCCCTGACCCAGTGGTCCCAAAACATGAGCCAGCAAGCCACTGGCAGCCAGCCCTCCACCACTCCCCAGGAGCAGTCTGCCAGCTCCCAGGAGCCTGCCAGCTCCTGGAGAAGGTGGGCGCCTTCCTGGTCCAGGGTGGAGATCATTGGGGGATGCCCCCAACGTCCATGATCTCCGCACTAGATGGGGGAACACAACCGTCTATGGCAGGCTAGCTGCTAGCCTGGTCACCAAAGGCCATATGCAAACCCAGGAGCAGGTTTGCATGAAAATCAAGTTGGTCCGGTGAGACCCACAACCCTGAGCCCTGAGCTTCCTCTCCCCCTTCTTCCCCTTGCTTCCCCCTTCCAGCTCTCTCCTCCCAGGTTTCCCCTTCCCCTCTCCCAACCTCTCCTCCACCCCTCTTCCGTCCCCTTTCCCCAGTCTCACCAGAGTTTCATTCCCCCCTCCAGTTTTGTTAAATAAAGACAGTTTGTGTTTATGAAAAAACGTGTATTTTATTTGACATCAGGAAGGGAGGCTGGGGGGGATTAAGTGGAAGAACATGAAGGAGGAATGAGGTCTGTCCAGTGGGGCAGACCAGGGAGGCTCTGAGTGCTCCTCAGGGTGGAAGCTCTCCCGCAGGGCCTCCTGGATACTGACAGCCCCCCATGGACCTCCCGGATGGCAGCCTGCAGAACGTGCAGCCAGGCTTACAGCAACGCATCCACAAGAAGCACCAGAGTGCCCAGGGGCAGCTCTGGCTCCATGTTGCAGAGTGCTGTGGTGTCCCGAGTGAGGGCAACCAGAGCACGCAGAGACAAAATGCTTTGCTGTCCCTCATCGAGGTAGACAAGCAAGCAGGGAAACCTGAGAACCGGCTGTCCGGGGGGTCCCTTTAAGCACAGATAGCCTCAGGCAGCAGCCACACAAAGTAAATCCTGATCTGATGTCCTGCCAGACCGGGTTCTGGCCAGCCTTAAATGTGATTCAGCATCCACTCAGTGTGGACGCGCTATTTCGAAATAGCCAAACGCTATTTCGAAATAGCCAAACGCTATTTCAAAATGCATTTTGTGTGTAGATACGTTATTTCGAAATAACTTATTTCGAATTAACTATTTCAAAATAAGATATTTCGAAATAACGCTGTAGTGTAGATATACCCTAAGTGGTCTCAGTGCCACTAGATGGGACAGTACACCACACCCAGAAGGTGTGTGTGGGTTACATATCTTATAAAATCAAGATTTGCCCATTCATTATGATAGAAATCCCAGTGCTCTTAATACATTACATGCAGTCAGTGCCAGAATTAAAAGCTGGTTTTCATAAATGTTAAACATATTCACTTTTCAGTTGGGAAGCCACTGAAGCTGAAAAAAGGCCTTATCTTGGAAGGTATCGAATACCCTTAATTCTCCTTCAGATCAATGGAAGATGAGGCCATTCCACACTCTGTTGGATCTGATTTTAAAATTATCAGAATAATCCAGTGGTCTGCAACAACTACAGTATTATAGTGAGGGGGGCATGTAAATATCTAGATATTTAGTTAAATAGGAAATACTCATATTCTGAAGTGAAACCCAGATCATCCAAACCTATGGGTGTTTAAAAGCATTTGTACATGCTACTGCTATATATGTCTATGGGACAAATTGTGCAGTCCTTATTTCACAAAAATCCCATCAAAAGCTGAGGAAGTCTAGTCTGACCTGAAGGATTTGTCTGTTTATCTACAATGTCCAGTCAGAAAAAAGTTAAGAAAGAGAGAGTCCATATATAATACAAAGATGTCAATCATAATCTCTGAACAATGCCTGTAGATCCAACCCGCTGATCACAAAGAGATAAACTCAGAGTAACAAGATGAGTGAGGTAATATCTTATACTGGATCAACTTCTTCTGGTGAGAGAGACACACTTTCGAGCCGCACAGAGCTCTTCTCCAGCTCTGGGAAAGGTAGTTATAAGTCACTGCTAAACACAAGGTGAAACAGATAGTTTAGTTTAAGTAGCTAATGCATGTTTCAAATGGCTCCAGTTAGCATCTCTGCCATTATAGGACAAAAAATTGTAGGGGGTTAGTGGGTTGTAGATTGTTGTAATAAATCCAGGGTCTGTTTTTTAAAACCAGGATTTTTAGTGTCTAGCAATGTTGTGAATTTAAGCTTTTAGGCTCTTCTTTGGAAGGTGTTATGCAGGTTTCTTTTGAGAATGAGGATTGAGAGGTCAGCTAAAGAGTAATCGCTTTGTAAAAATGTTTGCTCAGAGATAATATGATGTTTTTGTCGTTTATCATTTTCCTGTGTGAGTTCAGGCAAGAGTGTAGTGATGGGTTTCACTCGTATGCTTGTTATTGGGACATTGAATTCACTGGTTGAGCTACACTGCATGTTATGACAGGCATATGCTGGACCCATGGATGTTGAAAGGTGTGTTGTGGGAGGGGGTGTTAATCATCAAAACAGTGAGGATATATTCACAGGTTTTGCATCTGTTGTTCTGTCAGAAGCGGGTGCTGCTTTGAGGTGGTGTGCCCTGGTCAGTGGGGTGCTTGTTTCTGATGATGCATTTGGAGAGGCTGAGGACATTATTTTAAGGCCGAAAGAGGAGGGTTGGGAAAGGCTTCTTTCAGGATGTGATTCCCATCAAGTATGGGTGGCAGTTATTTAATGGCACCTTGTATGGGTTCCAGTGTGATGTTGTAGATGACAACAAGGGTGGGCAACTGTTGGGGATTGGGTGTTTTTTCATATAGGAACAGGTTCTCTCAGGGTGTTTTTGTCACACAGATACTCTATTTCCCAATCAATATAGCTATAATAATCCTGCAACCAGATCAACTTTGTGAGAAGTTACACTGGCACTAGCACCCTGTCCAGCAATCCCCTTGAATATAAATGCTGAATATAAAAATATGTATGGCCAGCCAAGCTTGACCCGTGCTCAGTTTAGTTTCATGCGAGAGGTGTGGGAGTGACATTCTGTTGGTGACATTTAGCTTTTCCTTGCATTGTGACCCAAGCCTGAAATACATTTTGATAGTCTGTGGCACACAGTTGTCCATAGGTCACTCACAAAGGGAAATACCATCAACGTGGTGCTAGGAAAGCTGTGGCAGTGATGTCAACTATTGTGATTTAACTTGGAGTGGGCTGTCATCCTAGTAAATGTCATTTTATATCAAAGTCCCTTCTGGGTGGGAACACACAAATGAAATAGCCATGGGGTGGGAAGAATCCAACCTGATACCCTCTTGATGGGATGTAGACTTTGCTTTGTTGCCATGTTAGTGACTGTTGCTGTTTCCAGGAGCTGCTAAGTGTAAGTTTTGCACTCGTTTTGGCACATGAGGACTTGCTGTTTGTTAGCTAGTAAACAAGCTTTCATCCTCTCATTGTCCTTGTGCCATTGCACCATGTGCATTGGGCTTTGTGCATTCTGCGGAAGCATTGTTCTATAAAATGAAGCACAAGGTTGTTTCCAAAAGTGGGAGCTAGGCCATTCATTGTGCAAAATTGACTATTAAATATGGATTAACAGACCAATCCATAAATCATTGATTGTTGATGTTTTCATTTCATTAAGTATATGTAGGGCCCCACTGCGAGTTTGATGCCATGGCCATGCTGTGCCAGGGCCCCAGGACTACTTTTAAGCTAGAATTCTTCCAGGAAACTCCCAGGGAGCACGTACTGCAGCAGCTCCACCATCCCTTCTGTGGATGCCAAGTGGGTGCTTCTCTCCATGCCCAGAAAGCTCTGGTAACAAGTGCAAAGGAGATAAAAGAGAATATGTCCCCACACTATCCTGTGATCAGGGGTGCTGAGAGCCTACGTGGGCCCCTGGGGAAGGTGGGGGGCAGCTCTGCACACCCAGAAGGGGTGGGGCCTTGAGTGGAAGAAGCAGGGCAGGCAGCCACCCAGAGTTCACTATGCTGCCCTTCCCCCCACCCCCGGCCCTTAGAGCCACTCAGAGCATGTGGCGCAGTATTCTAGCAGCAATTTAAAGGGCCTGGGGCTCCAGCTGCTGCTGCTGCCACAGTAGCAGCGGTAGTGGGCCCCTCTGAATTGCTGGACCCCAGGGCAATTGCCCCCTTTGCCCTCCCCCATTGGTGGGCCTGCCTCTGCTCTATTTCTCAAGGTTAATTAGCTCCTGTTGGGCAGAAAAAGAGAGCAGTGAGGGTATGTCTACACTAGCCCCGTAGTTCGAACTAGGGAGGCTAATGTAGGCATTTGAACTTGCAAATGAAGCCCGGGATTTAAATATCCCGGGCTTCATTTGCATGTTCCCAGGCGGGCACCATTTTTAAATCCCCCTAGTCCGAACTAACTGCCTGCAGCTACACGTGGCAGTTAAAAGTTAATTCGAACTAAGTCCTTAGTTTGAATTAACTGTTACACCTCATTCCACGAGGACTTAGTTCGAATTAACTTTTAACTGCCGCGTGTAGCTGCGGGCAGTTAGTTCGGACTAGGGGGATTTAAAAATGGCACCCGCCCGGGAACATGCAAATGAAGCCTGGGATATTTAAATCCCGGGCTTCATTTGCAAATTCGAATGCCTACATTAGCCTCCCTAGTTCGAACTAGGGGGCTAGTGTAGACATACCCTGACTGTGTTCTCTAATGGGCTTGTGTTCAGACAGTAGGATGGTGTCTGGAGTCTGCTGAGAGAGACAGGGAAGGGAAGGTGAGGACTATTTGTGTCCTCTGCATTTTTCTCTTCATCATGTGCCCCAAGCTCTACCAAATCACCATACAGATGGCCCTTTTTAAATGATGGATCAGTTCACTCCCAGGTGAACTTCAAATACTGCTGGTCCATTATTTCCACTGTACGTTAACGAAGAATCCTTTTTCATTGTCTGGAAAACATGTGCCTTGGCCAAGATGTGACAACAAGGAAAATGCAGAAATGTGAGACCATAGGAAGGTGTGACGGGGTGGACTAGGCCTGAAGCCCCCTGCTGGAGGCTGGTGGTCTTGCCACGCCCCATCCCAGGGAAAAGAGCAGAAGACAGGTCCTCCAGGCAAGCTAGAGTGGCTGCTGGTATAAAGAAGCTGCTGGGCCAGGGCCTAGTGGCTCCTCACTGGAGCTCAACACGGTCAGACCCAGGGACTGGCTGAGAAGACAGTGGCACTTGGACAGCTGCAAGCGTGAGCTGGATTTCAGACCTGGCTGAAGCCCAGGTCCAGTGGCTGTAGACCGGCCATGGTAAGCTATGGCAAATTGCAGAGCCTTGGACAGGGTGCTGTGAGAACTTGACCTCAAAGTCCTGAGAGAGAAGGCTGGATGGAGCAGCTTCTTTGGGAAGTGGCCCAGGGAGCGAGGTAGCAGTGGACAGCAGGGACACTTAGCGGGCAACTGCTACTTACAGGGTCCCACAGCCAGGACCCAGAGGAGTGGGTGGGCCTGGGTCCCCTCCCAAGCCCCAACAGCTACAAAAAAGGGGGCAAGAAGAAGCCTGGTCCCAGGTGACTGACCAGAAAGGCCATCTGGGATACCTCTGCTCCCAGAGCCAGCTGGAGTGGAGGAGCTTGTGGACACATGCCCTTAGCCACAAAGGGGCACTCACGAGTGGGTGAGCCCCTGTACAGAAGGATTATACATGCATTAGATATGTATCGTATTTAAAAGGAGTTTTGATCTGATAATGCTCAAGAAGAGATCCAGAAAGATCAAATTGCATGAGTATGGTCTCTGGTCTATTGCTCCTAATGCATACAATGATCCAACAATATTTTGAAGTTATGACTGGATCTTCTGAAGGGCTGAAAGGAATTCCTAATTGAAATTCTCATCTTACTTGTTCTAATCTGTCCACCTGTCTAACCTAATCTGCCATAGTGAAGATCTGAGATTGCAGGCATTTATTTCAGATTGCTACTGGATGTGTGCTGCAGTTTCTTTATAATAAGAAAAGCAGAAGCTCAGTATCACAATTTCAGTGACTCACCATTGGATAGCAACATCCATTATTGTTAGCAAAATTAGTGGGCTTCCTATCCAGACCTCTGCAATGGCTTTGTGTTTGAGGAATTTTGCTTCCTTTTTATTGTGTTGGCTTATGGCTTGTGTTTGAGCGTTACTGTCTTCTAGTTCAAAAAGTGCCATTTCGTTGCCTAGTCCTGTGTGTTGTGCAATCTCATTAAAGAGGTTGCTGAAAGACAGGTTTCATTATAGTTCCAATATGAAGCTTGAGTAGGTTTCAATTATAATGAATACAGAGCTTGAAGCTTGAGCTCATTGTGCTTTGGCTCTTTGATGGTTTCACACAGCAGTGAAAGCTAATGCCAAAGGTAGCTCTGTATAGTCACGAAACCAAAAAAGAGCATTTAAAATTATAACACAAAACCACAAGAGAAAAGGAACTTCATCTAATGTCCATACCAATTGCTGATATTCTGCATCATGTACAAGGTGTGCAATAGGACTTCATACTTTGTGTATGCTGATCTTGCAGAATTATTGGCTTTTCCTTCTCCTGGTAGGGTGCAGAAGACATGAGAAGGACAGAAACTCCTTTTCAGTTCTCTCAAAACTATCACATGGAGGGAAACATGTCAGGAGTAACAACATCAACCTGCTCCCTCCAGTCTTGTGAAACCTCATCATGCAAAAACCCATTGTCAGGGCCTTGGAGTTTGATAGGGGCATGGCTGAGTGAAGGTAGTGGCACTGTGGGATCAACAGCTGAACATAGCACCATTCCTCCAGTAAACCTGTTGGCAAATTCTTATGGAGTAAGACTGAGATCACTAACTTCCACAGGTTCCATTCCATGCTGTCAGCCCCTCAAAAGGGTTCCAGGGCTTACATACAGGTGGCAGGCATGGCAGCCTGGCTCCTGATCAGCCATGATGCCTGGAAGAGGAGAATCTGATGGAGGAGCTCAGAGGGATTCTAACAGGGTTCAACTCGCTGCCATGTTGCCTGATGCTGGTCACTCTGGGAATTAGCTCTTTTGGCCAGTGTCTCAGCCGTTGTCTCTCTTTGGCCCCACATCACTCTCAATCTTCTTCCGGCAGTGCCCTCTATTTCAGTCTCTCTCACACCCACTTCCAGGGATATCAACAGTCCTCAGTCTCACCTGCCACTGTGGCCAACTGCAACCCCAAAGTCTAGCCTCTTTGCCTCAAGGACAAGCCAGAATCTGTACAGACCACTCTCCCCAGTGTAAGGTGTGGTGTAAGGAGGATATGGGGGACCTAGGCCTGCCCACTATTATGGGTCCTAGCTCAGGGACCCTCTGGCAGGAGCCCTGTCCTGCCCATTTTCCCTCTGCCTTAGCTGCCTGTGTTCCCTGGGCCACTTCCCCATGATCCCTGCATCTTCCTGGCCCCTGTATCAAGGCCTACAGCCTGGCAGGTATCAGGCTGGAGCCTCTCTCCTGCTCCCCTGAGCCTCCCTAGCACCACTCTGTCCAAGTTGCTTCTTCCAGGGAATGAGTCCTTCCCTTTCACCAGCCAGGACCCAACTGCCCTCTGTTCTGCTGAGCAGCTCATTATAACAGGGCCACTCCAGCAAGCCACCCTTTTATTGGCTTCTTACAAGCTTCTCACTGATTGGCTGGAGCTTTGCACAGGCTCCCTCCAGCCTGCTTTAATACCTTCCAGCCATAGACAGGCAGTTGCCCCACTACAGGGATAGATCACCTGTGTAGCTGCTTCAAGATCCTTGAATCTTAGAACATCAATGCATTTGGGCCCTACTAAAGTTAGTAGAAAGTTTCCTAAGGGTGTCGCTGGGAACTGAATTACATCTCCAGACCTTCCTGCAATTTCTATCCCATCAGAAAGACTAGGCCTCAGGAATTTGAGAAGTACAGACATATATCTGGGTCACTTTCCCCTTCCCATGGTTTTTCTGCAGGAAGGAATGAGGAGAGGTTGTGGAATCCTCAACATTGCACGTTTTTAAGAGCAAGTTAGAGACAAACTTGTCAGGGATGGTCTAGGTTTACTTGGTTGTGCCTCCTTGCAAGGGGCTGGATTGGTGACTTTTTGAGGTCCTGTTCAGCCCTATATTTCTATGACTCTATGAATGATGAGGGCATTTCTAGAATATATAAAATAAACAGGATAGGATCTTTAATATTGGACTGAATACATTGAAAACAGGCTTTCTCTTAAGATTACCAGTATTTTCTGCTTCCAGATGGACTGGCAATCCCACACAAAAGCCTTTTATCCTGATGTTTCAGTACTTATGCTTATGGGCCCAGCCAGACCAAGAGCTGCAGAGGTGCATGGAAAAGCCGGAGCAGGGAGATTCAAATCAGGTTAACTGAAATTTTTCAAACCTCAAACATGGTTTGGTTGGGGAGTTAGGCAAAGATCCTGGTCAGGTCTTACTTTATCCAATCTCCAAATTATGCTGTGTTCGAGTTATCAAAGTTTATCGAGTTTTAAAGTCCCTCTGTAAAAATAAAAAATATCTGCCACCATTGCTGTAACTATCCTGCATACCACTTGTGCTGTCATGTCGGGTGTGGGTAGCTATACACCTCAGAGAAAAGAAGGATATGTCCATACTGCAAGTGAAAGGCTCTGGCAGGGAATGGCTTGACAGGGAGGAAAGGCTCCGACATCTCCCTGTCATAGGGAAAGGCTCCAGCAGCGTAGACGGGGAGGCACAGTGTGGGCGAGTAGAGAGCCATGTAGTGTATGTATCCAGGTACACACCCATGAAGTTCAGGGATGTGTTTACTCACCTAAGCCATGCCTCACAATCTACAGTGCTGTTTATATCTGTGCTAGGCATGCTGAAAGTCGTGCACCATGTAGATGTTCCTTATTTGATACACTAGTTCTACCATGGCAGCTTCTGCATAAAGAATGAGCTCAGGCTGATGTCATAGCAAAGAGGAGAAAAGAGCATGAATAATGATAAAAGTAGGAACCACTGGCTTCAGCAAATAAGCTGAGTAAATATGACATGGCAATTATAGAGCAAGCATGTTTATGAAACAATATGAGCCTGGTTTACAGAGAGCTACAGCAACATCCACCATGGGATTTCCAGAACACAGCCTACTCAGGGAGCCTACTTAGCATACTCAGGGAATTGGTAGGTAAGATCCCATAGGAAACCCAAATCTCGGGGGGGCACAACAGCCCAATAGAGTTGACAGTTTTGCAAAGAGACATTATTACGGGCCCAAGCGTAAATTAACCCACTGTGTTGGAAGAATGGTAAGAGACCACCCTGGCTTAATCAGGAAATCTTCAGTGATCTAAAAATAAAAGGAGAGTCCTACAAAAAGTGGAAAATAGATCAAATTACAAAGCATGACTATGAACAAATAACACAAGTATATAGGGGCAAAATCAGAAAGGCACAAAATGAGCTCAAACTAGCTAGAGACATAAAGGGTAACAAGAAAACATTCTACAAATATATTAGCAGAAAGAGGAAGACCAAGGCTGGGGCAGGGTGTGTGTGGAGGGAATAATAACAGAAAATGTGGAAATGGCAAAGGTGCTTACTGACTTTTTTGTTTCGATTTTCACCAAGAAGGTTGGTAGTAATTGGACATTTTACATAGTGAATGCCAGTGGAAATGAGGTAGGATTAGAAGCTAAAACAGGAAAAGAGCAAGCATTGGAATAAATTGCCTATGGAAATGGAAGAATCTCCATCAGTGGAAATATTTAAGAGCAGATTAGACAAACACCTGTCAGGGATAGTCTAGTTCAGGGCTACTCAACATTTGTTTGTGGCCCACAGTGCGGTTTGGGTTTATGCGGAGCTCAACACGCGGCCCACAGGTGGGATCCTTTGAACATGGCCTCCACTGGGAACACGCTCCACAACAGCGAGGCATCTCCCAGATGGGTTGAGCACTGAAAGACACAAGTGGATGGTCTGGCTGGAACAGACGGGTACATGGTGTTGATGTTTCTAGCCCCCAGGGAGGAGGTGCCGGGAGCTCCGGGGCATTGTGGGAAGTGCTGGCTACTTAGCAGAGCCTCAGAGGTGCTGATTGGCTCACACTGGCCACGTTTGGGTCCAGCACCATGGCTTAAAGCTTAATCTTTGTATTCATGCCTGTTGGTGTGAAAGAAGCTATTTGCGTATATTTGCATATATTTGCATGTATATGCAACTACCCTTAAGTTGCAGCCCTCAGCATGTGCTGTGAGTATCATTGTGGGCCCTCGGGGCTTCCAATGTTGAATAGCCTGGTCTAGATAATGCTTATTCTTGCCATGAATGCAGGGGACCAGACTTGATAACCTCTCAAGGTCCCTTTCAGTCCCACGATTCTATGATTCTAAATTATGCCATTATTCTTGTCAGCAATCTTGAGATTTCAAATGGGGAGGTAATCTAAAATGGGAAGGCAGGATAGGTAACTAATTGGCGCAGCCAGTTTCATCAGAAGCTGCTGCTTCTTTCAAACAAGCTATGCCTATGGCAGATGATCTCAGACAGAAAAATAATTTACTACAGTACAAAACACGTTGGTTTCCTTCACTCATTTTTTTTCTTAACTTTACACTTCCTGCTCATTTCAGTCTTCCCCTACTTGAGAGTAGGGATGTCAATGGGTAACTGATGATGTTTACTGGGTAATGGATAACCAGCACCTGGGAGCAGCCCTCTGTGCATGGTGCAGAGGGCTGCTCCAGTCCCACCAGGGCCCCCAGCTTGCAGGGCCAGGAGGGAGCCAGTAGCTCCCCTGCCACATGAGACCGGCCAGAAAAGAGGTGGGCGGCAGCCCTGCTGCCACACAGAGCCAGGAGGGAGGCAGGCAACAGAGCCAGCAGCCCCCTTGCCACATGGGGCTGGGAGCCAGTCGGCAGAGCCGGCAGCCTCCTAGCTATGTGGGGTGAGGAGCTGGCAGAACCACTCTTTAAGGCTACATCTATACAGCTTCCCTCTTCCGCAAAAGCCTATGCAAATGAAGTGTGGCAATATGCTAATTTGTGCCTCATTTGCATAGGCTTTTGTGGAAGAGGGAAGCTGTGTAGACGTAGCCTTGATGTTTAACATTCACAACACAACTTAACACTCTTAACAACTTAATGATTAACCAGTTAACTGATTAGAAAGGATTTCACATCCCTGCTTGAGAGATCTCAAAAAATTTATCAAGCTTGCTCTTTCATTGACTTCTCAGCTTGAATCCAAACTAGATTTAGAAACTGATTGGGATGACTTTCTGATAGTGCAGATGGATGAAGATGACAAAGAACGATCCACACCACTGGTGTACTTAGAGATTTGGAACAATACCTGTATGCTTCCACAGGCAAATTCAGCCCTGGTATAAGCAAATTAAAGTTTGTTGATTTCACTGGCACTTCTTTTGGAGTTCTACCCAGTTATACCAGTTCTGATGTGGCCCATCAGCTCAGAGGAATAATAATAATGATGGATCATGAGAGTATAAATCCCACCATGGTTTGTCGCCTAAATGTTGCTCTTTCATTTATATTCTCTAGGTCCATGGAACACACAAGCCAGTTAATACGAAAATAACTTTAAAAAGTGGGCATTTATTTCTTCAAGGTCTTCTTCCTTGTATGTGATTTGTTGCTGAATCAGGTCTGTGCTGTTTAGTTTCTTTCCAGGCTCCAGTTTTTCATGTAGATAGAATAATTTGTAAATGTGTTTCAACAGAGAGCAACGGCAATCCACTTCTATTAATTATTGCTAGACAAAGCATAAAAAACAGAATCTGAAAACAGAAACACAGATGATGGCACTGGAAAGCTAGATTTATATTCTAGATCCGGAATAACACCTATGATGTCAATGGAGTTGCCTTCCCTAAGGCTCCGCAGAATGCCTTGTTAAATCTGTATTGTGAGCTGAAGTGTCTGTGTGTGTGTGTCTGTCTGTGTCTTTCTGTATCTACTGCAACTTTATCGTTCCTTGTTTAATACAGATAGCATTGTGGTGGTGACCTTCTGTGCTAACGCAGTACAAATACAGACCAACAGGATGGTCCTGGCCTCACAGAGAAAAAATGTGATGTCTCAGACCTTACCAATTGGGCTTTCTTCTCTCCACAGCCCTCAACACAGCAAGATGTGAGAAATTACAAAAAGAGAAGGAGGAACTGGAGAGGAGGTTTGAGGAGGAGGTGAGGCAGCTTCATTGGCAACAGCAAGAAGAGCTGCATGCCCTTGAGGCAAGGTTGCAGTTGCAGTACAGTGGCAAAATGGACCTCTTGCAAGAGGAACACAGACTTCAACTTGCGAGGATCAAGTCTGAGCACCAGGAACAGGTCAGCCTTAATTTATTCCTGTTAGCGGGACAGAGCAATGCAATTACAACGCAGGTGGCTGGCCAGCTAAATGCCGGGACCTTCTCCAGTGAGAAGACATTGGTAACAAACTGATAACTATCAGAAGACCCAGGTTTCTTATCCTTTCTAGTCTAAAGAAAAATACATGCTTCTGACTCTGCTATGCCTTTCATTCACACACCCTAAAGTGCTTTACAAATAACTCATTTGTGTGGTACCAATTGTAAATATTGGGGCTGATCCACCACCCACATTCACAATGAGCAGTACTTTATTCCCATTGATTTGAATGAATCTACATGTGAAGTAAGATATGACTCACCAAAAATAAGGGGACCAAAATCTTGCCCACTTATATTTCAAATGCCATATAAAGTGGGGCAAAGACCAATGAAGTGACTTCACCGTCAGCACATGTGTTGTCAGTGATACAGAATAAAATCCCAGTTTCCTAACTTCTTTGGTTCAACCATTAGCCACTATTGCCTCTAGCCGAGCACATAACTTTGACCATGAGCTTCAAATATTTCTCCTGCTTTTGTTTCCTAGGTAGATAAGATTACTTAGCATATAGTATTTTAGCCTTATTTTTAATAAGTTAACTCAATAACCATTTAAACTCACCTACTGGCCTACTACTGTACTGGTGTGTAGACTGTAGTAGAACTAGAGCTGCTAGCAGAATGCTCTGTTGTGCTTTATGGAAATGACTCCTTCCATTGATTTTTATTAATTATTCGTAGGGCACAAAATTAACAAGTGATATGGTTAAAAAGATTTCAGTCCTGACTGACTTGATCCAATGATTAAGGGCAAACCTACACCTCAGCGTGACATTGGCACAGCTGCACCGCTGTAGCACATCTGGTGAGGACATGGCCATGCTGATGGGGAGAGCATTCTCCCCATCAGCATAATTATTCCACCTCAGCGAGAAGTGGAAGCTATGTGGCAGGAGAGCATCTCCCACCACCATAGCGTCAGTGTGGACATTGCAAAGCTTTGTGTCTCTTGGGGGGAGCTTTTTCGCACCCCCTAAATAATGTAAAATTGACTTAAATGGTTGGTGTAGATCTGCTCTAACAAACACTATTCATGGAGGTCTCTTCTCATTTTCATCTCTGTATCTTCACCGTGTTTGGGTAGAATCTAACCCTAAAACCCAAGAGACAGACTAGTCCTGTTGCCTGCAAGGTTTCTTGGCTGAAATTTCACATAGTGATGCAGATACAATACTTGGATTCTTTAATATGTACCTCACCGATTAGCGTTTGGAACAAAAACCTGTTACGCAGAATTCCTGGAGTCTATTCTTGGCTTTGCAACTGAAACGCTAAGGCTATGTCTACACTACATTTTTTTGCGGAAGAGGCAATGCAAATGAAGCTCTCATTAGCATTTTCTCGCATTTCATTTGCATAATCTCTTCCGATCCATTTTGCACAAGAGATTTTTGTGCAAAAACAAGCAGTGTGGTTGTGTCCTTACAGGAATTAGGACCTTGCGCAAAAAGGTTTTTTTGCGCAAAATGGACACATCCACACTGCTTGTTTTCACGCAAAAATCTCTTGCGCAAAACGGATCGGAAGAGATTATGCAAAAGAAGCATGAGAAAATGCTAATGAGTGCTTCATTTGCATTGCCTTTTCCACAAAAAAATGTAATGTAGACATGGACTGAATGATCTTGGGGAAGTCACCTAACTTTTCTGGCTCTGATCCTTGTACCTTGTGTAGTCATTTGCAGTTATGTGAGGGGGATATAAAGCTGACTTGGCTCAATGGTAAATGACTAACGATAATGGTGCAAGATATGGAGACTGTGACCCAATGTCTCTGAGTTCACCTGTCTGGAATGGGTGTAGGATATTGTTCACCTTCTGTACCTAGTGTATTGTAAACCATATTGAGATCCTGGGAAGCGAGTAGAAAGTGGGGAGATGATTTTATTTTGATCAAATGGTTCCTTATGAAGGTTCAGAGTGTTGGCCTGGAAGAGCTGGGGTGCTGCTCCACGTTATGTTGCTGTCTGTTGTCCTGTCATCCGAACTGAATGCAGAGCAGGAAAGTGGTGGAAAACATGCATCGAGGACTCACAGCCAGAGGAGCTGCTCAAGTTGATAGGATTAGAACTGGTCAGGAAACAGCCTTCCTGTCCTGCAAAAACTGTCAAGGTTTCAGAAATCATGTTGAAATTGAGACCTTCCAAAAGTAGGGAGATAGTGAGAGAGCCATCCTAAAATAGCCAGTAGCCCTGTGGCTAGGGCACTCCCTTGCAACATGGGCCAGATAGAAGACCCCACTCTCAATCCTGACTAGCTCTAGCCAGAATAACTGAATAGCCACAAGCTCTCAAGTGTGGCTTAACACTGAGAAGGGAGTTGCTGGCAAAATGAAGCTTTTTTTCTCTAGGAATGTACATAGAATACCCATCCTCCTCCATTTCTGCCTGAAGGTGTCTGCTCTCATGTTTATTTTTTCTCGTGGTTGATGAACTGATTATCTCTTATGGCAGATGCTAGTTAAGGTCTTTATTAAGGATAGTTTCCTTCAGTCTGCTATGTAAGGTTTGATTCCTTTGTGGTGGGATGGGAGTGTTCTTGCTGGGTTTTAGCCATGAATCCCCAAATCCTTTTGTAATTATTGATCTTTAATCCTTCCCAATTGCGCCTGTTTTACACAATACGTCTGTCTGAGCATTGATTTCCTGGTATGTGATGGGGACTGCTGTGAAAGGAAATTGTGAACGTGTGGAGTAAATATGCCAAAGGGTCTTTGTGCTTTAAGCTGCAGAATTTCCTTATCTTCTCTCTTAATCATTTCCCATCTATATTTCACCATACCTCTTGTTGTTTTTACGCTTTTTATGTTGTCATTATTGAGTAAAGACGTCTTGTTGTGAGATCTAGGAACTATCAGACATTACTGATTGTTCAGGAGCTCTTAGTTGAGGCTTTCAATTGCTGAGGATTTAAGCTTTGGGTTTTATTCTGGCTTTGTTTGGGTTTTGTTCATTTTCTTTGTAGTGCTGTGTTTCTATTTATGTTTTGGGCAGCCCTTATTGATATTGGGCAGAATGGTGGTTTGCTCTTACTCTGGTTGTACAATAAAATGACTCAAGTGAGACAGTCTGTTATGGTTGGCTCCAGCTGGGACATTTCCAGCTAAAGCAATGGAAGTAAATCCTCCTGTCTCTTTGCCTGACACTCCTCTTTACTCCCTACTCTGGATCTTTGTCCTCCCACAATCACTAAAAATCCTTTCACTCCCTTGCATGTGTCATCGGTCAGGATAGGATACAGGGAGGAGGGAAGGTAACCTGAAGGAGCTGTGCTGCCTAAGTGGAAGTTGAGACCCACCTGGTACCCATGAGGTCCATCTTTGCTATCCTCATTCATCTTAGGGATCCATTGTGTTTGTAGGCTTCAGCCTCTACCCTCTCCTCCACTCCCAAATCTTCCCACAAGAGGGAACAATCATCCAGTAAGCACTGGAATGTCAAACTACTGCTGGGTTTTGCTGGTATTTTAGAAGAGCTGGTCAGAACATGTTCCACAAAATATATATTCATTGAATTACCATGTTTTGTCCAGCTTCAACTATCTCATAGAGATGTTTTGATTTTGACTAAGGTTTTTACTGAAAGCTTTATTGAGGACCATGGATCTCTGATCGCTTCTGAGGAGGGAGAGAGAGTGACTCCAATGCAGAACCTGAGCTTTTCAGTCTGAAAATGGATGTTTTGACACAAGCCCAAAAATGAAAAGAAACTTTGAAACCTCAAAAGTTGTTGTGAAACAGAATTGTCACCCTCCAGCCTGCTCTAAATTTTGTCTGCCTGTGGGGTTTCTCCTGGGAATGTGACACCTGGGCCATTCCCACTGCAGGAGCAGGAACAGGGGCTGATCCTGTGTACATATAACAGCAAAAGCTGTATGTGGGGTAGCTTACCCCAGGTGGTTTGAATGCAGCTAACATGGGTAAGAAAAGTTCAGCATGGATTTCAGAGTAGGCTAGAGAGCTGAGTACATAGTCAGAGTCTACATCAGACTCGTACTATTGACACTGAAGCCCCACGCTATGCTGTCTTCACTGCTGTTGTTACTTGCACTAGGTGGAGACGAGCTGGCTTGGGTAGGCTAGCCTGCATACAGTGTTTGCTAGCTAGACCTCTCCTTCGTATCTCACACTATGCTTTCGCTTTCTCATAGCTGAGTCAGGGGTGTTGACTCACAGACTGATCCTGTGCAACACGGCGCTCTCTCAGTTTAAAGTCTTGTGCTGGGCTTAAGCAACACGCGGTGCTTGTGCTCTGTATAGAGTGATTTGCATCTTGTGCTCATGAAGGGCAGTAGCAGTAGGAAAGCCCATTGAAAATGTGTGACTGAATGCACCTCAGCACCCATGTCTCTGATCTACACTATATATCCCCCAGGGCTGTATATTTCACATTACAATACACATTGTATATTTCACATTACAATTGTCTTATGCTGCATCATACAAAGGAGACGACTTTTATTTTCCTATCTACTTTATCATATAACCACTCTCTATTGTTGGAGACATGGGCAGCTCTGAGCTCTGAAGAAGGGCTCTCTAAGTGGGAAAGCTTGTCTCAATGAAAGATATTACCTCGTCTCTCTTAGCATAGGGACATTAATGGCCTTTTCCATGTCATGGGTAAGTTGACCTTACCCCAAACAGATTCAGGCTGTGAATGGTAGCTACTATGAAAAAGATAATACTTTGCTCTTATCTCATTCAAGGGCTGCAGGGTCCCAAACAAAAATACAAATTAGTCTTCAGAGCTGTTAGTCCAGCACTTTTCAAAAACATTCAGCGTGTGTCTACACAGCAACCATAGGTTGAAATAAGCTACACAATTTGAGCGATGCAAATTGCATAGCTTATTTCGAGTCAATTACAAAATAACCCACTATTCTGAAATGTCCCTTACTCCTCATCAAATGAGGTTTACAGGGACATTGGAAGAGTGAGCCCGTTATATATTGAAATAACAGGCTTGCTGTTAAGATGCAGGATAGCTATTTCGGGATACCTCTGACATAGCGCTGCAGTGTAGACGTAGCCTAAGTTAAATCAGGATTTTTTTAAAAAAACAAAGTAAAGTTGTGTTGCAGGTTTTCAAACATTTTCCTAATGATCTTACCCATGTATCGCACTCTCCAGCTAATTACACTTCTCCAGTTTGGGCCTCCTCTCAACATTCATTCATCAATAGATGAATTAATAAATTTCATGGAGGCTGGGTCCATCAGTGGCTGTTAGCCACGATGGTTAAGGATGCAACCCCATGGCCTGGGTGATAGTAAGAAGCTACAATTGGACAACAGGGGATGAGTCACTCAGTGGTTGCCCTCTTCTGTTCACTCCCTCTGAAGAACAAGGCACTGTCCGCTGTCGGAAGAATGATCATCTGGACCCGGGTCTGGCCGCAGTGAGGCCATTCTTATGTTCTTAAGCCTTATAACTGCTGTGTGAGGTAGTTGTTAGATGGAAAAATGAGGATACATAGAGATTAAATGATTTAGTCAAAATTACAGAGTGATTCAAGGGTAGAACTAAGATTAGAACCCAGGAGACATGATTCCATCTGCTAAAAAATCTGTCTAATATGAAAAGTGGCCAAGGAGGCCTCACTGGAAGAATAAATAAAGGGATCCAGGAAAGGAGTGGGTATAGAGTCAAAAATGTAGGCTGGGCAAGTCCATGCAGAAAACTGAAAACTAGCTTTTTATCTTTACTGAGAGGAAACGTGCCAGTGAAGCTGGCGGAGAAGGGAACTCCACCACTTGTGTCCTAGATCTTGAAACATAAGGGGGTTAGCACAGTTATTCCAATGAAGTGTTGTTCATACAGAAAACCAGTAAGGCATGAATAAAGATTTAAGCAAGGGCAAGGTAAAGAATTCTGGCAACATTTCAGAGGTGGTCATAGACTGACATACAACCAAACAGAACCTGCCTACTAGCAGAAGGGGTTGATGGTCTTTATACTCCATTACCAGCTCACTGACCCAGCTGTCTTCTCACTCATACTTTATATCTCCTCTCAGCAACTAAATCCCACTTTATTTTATGAATAATTCTTAAACATAGCACAGTCTCTTCTCATGTTATCATCATAACAAATTTGTATAATTTCAGATTCCAAACTTAAATGTATGTTTTTCATTCTAAATGTAAATCTTATCTAATTTAAATAGAAATTTGGCACTGGTGGCTGAGATATTTTGAATGATTAAATATAGTAAAACATTTATTCTTATCCACACTAGTTCTGCGCCTCTCTTTGTTTTGTAACATTAAGGGTAAATAAAACAGCTGTGTGCATGAAGCAGCCTCACAGTGAACAGCTGTTTCACTATAAAATATACAATTGTTTGATACACCACATTACAGAACAACACAAGGGAACAGGTTTGATTAGGGAACACAATCACTATAACTCCCATAGCCCAGAAGAGCAAGTGATGTATATAGTCCTTCATGTGTGGCAAGCAGAAAATTACTCTGAAGGAGGCTGGAGGACCCACGAAATTGGAAACAGGATACAGATCTTTTCAGCATTAGGTCATTGGGTCAATAGTGACAAGGTCTCACTCCCATCTGATAGTTTTTCATCTTCCTGTTATGCTGTGACTTGATGGTCCTAGTCCATTTCCTGTAGGGCAGTTGTCCAAATCAATGAAAAGCACCATTGCAACTGATACTAAATGCCATCATTGGAGACTGACCTAGTCTACACTAACCTCCCCCTGTGAATCTGACGTATGTCACTTCAGCGACCCAAATAGCATAGCTGAAGTCAATGTACTTACCGTGGCATCTTGCATGCAGTAAGGTTGGCAGGGGCTGCTCTCTTGTCAACACTGGCTACTCTTCTTGTCCTGGTGGAGTACCAGCTTTAACAGGAGAGCGCTCAGAGATCAACTGATCACATCTAAGCAGACATGATAAATCGATGGCCAGGTGGATCGATATCTGCAGCATCAATTCCCAGCATAGAGAAGACAAGCCCTATGGTCTGAACCACAGTGAAGACTAAACAAAAGAGATGATTCCCACACTCCAGGTCAGAACAATTTGGAGAAGCTTGTCTCGTGCCAGCTTTTGAGAACACTAACTGCACTCAAAATGTAAAGTATGAGGGGAACCACCAATAAAAGAGGTTGAAGTGACTCCAGAGACTTATGCAGTAGATTAGCATTGTCACAAGAAACAGTAGCAGTAGAGTCTTTGCAATAGTTAATTAGAATGAGAGAGTGATTATTTGTCACCAAACAGATATGGGTGAATATTCAAAAGGTTGTGGCTGTTTTTCTAGGTTTGTTTAAACAGTACTGTGGGACACCAGCAGATGTATGATCCAATCCCATCATATTTGATATGATGTGCCTCTCTGCTGCTAAGAAGGAATCTCAGATAAATTAAGAGGTCTTGATCCTATATGATTTTGTCAGAAAAAAGCTCCCATGGACCATATATATATTATTCTTTGTTATCATTATCATATACAAAATAAACCAATGTGCAATCTATCAATGGGATCTGAAGAATAAAGTGCACATTGTCGAACCACTTTTGTAATATATTAACCTCCATGGCTTTTCAGCCACTGGATTGGCTTAATATCTACAGGCATGTAATTGTCTCTATATTCTCATTACTTGGTCTCTCAAACATAGCAAGAAACATTTGGGATCTGGCTATATCTTCTCCACAAGCCCTGTAACAAAAGATGCAAAGGAACAATTCTCCTTGCACAAAAACAACAGGTGTCCAATCTGAGTGTAGATAGTGGGAAGATTTCCTGTTCCATATATTATCATGTAGCTTTTGTCGTT
The DNA here is from genome assembly GCA_032595735.1 of Pelochelys cantorii. Classification (NCBI taxonomy): domain Eukaryota; kingdom Metazoa; phylum Chordata; order Testudines; family Trionychidae; genus Pelochelys; species Pelochelys cantorii. The sequence goes on from CM064326.1 coordinate 49,352,442, forward strand.
GTTGTTTGCATCAGAAAGTTACTGCACTGACTGAAACAATAGGAAAGCTTTCAGTGATCAGGAAGAGCAGAAGGGAAACTTTCTGATTTCAGGGGCATCTCAATTATTTATTTCTTCACCAATCTGAAAATGCTTGTGCATATATTAATAAAGAGTATAATTGACTTCCTGACTAGATTAATAAGCATATGAGCACTTAAGATAGGAATAGGGGTTTGTAATGATGATTCTCTAAATAATTATTGTTCAATTCACAAATTGTTGTTCCAATAGCTACTGTTTTCAGAGTTTTTCTATTAATTAATAAATCTTTTTGGCATCTTCCACTGAGGTTAATTCAAAGTCTTAACATGAAAATAATTATAGGATAGCTCACAATTGTGTCAGTTTATCTGGTCATATGGGTGAGTCTGGTTAGTTAATAACATTTTTGCTTATGCGATGCTGAGGTTTCTGAGCACATAAATAGTTTTAGCAGATGACAGATTTTCAACCTGTGTTTGGGTTTTTTAAAAAAATACCACTATTGTTGCCATTAAGTTGTGAGAACAACAAATCAGACTGCAGCGTCCAGAAGCCATCACTCAAGGAGTTGAAACACTCTTTCTGCAACTGATCATTGCACTTGATAACATAAGGATTGTTGTACTCAGTCCATGTCTTCTGTAATTTCCCAGTTACTGATGTTTTCTGATAGTTCCTCCTGCTGGTGCTCTGTAGCACTAATAGTTTTCTGTCCATAACTTCATTTTGCTGTCTTTTGAACAGGTGGAAGATATTTCAGCCACTCATGAAGCTGTGATATCAGAGATGGAAAACAGTCACACTGTTGCCATTGCAGTACTCCAGGAGGAGCATGACAACAAAGTTCAAGGTAATCCAAGGACACTTACACATGCAGAGCCCTCCTACTCCTAAAGTTGGGAGTGTTATGAGATAGGCTTGACACTCCTTAATCCTAGGAAGATGATAAAATTGCAGTTGGCTGATAACCCTGCTCTTCCAACGTGCGAGTGAATTCTCACTACATAGTTGCACAGTGCGGAGGTGACACAGTAGTGATTCACAGTATTTCAGAGTGAAACTCTAGAAACCTTAATCAGCATCTTTGCTGCCAAGGATGTGAGCAGGAAAGCCCCTTCGTACATGCATGATGCTTAAGTTAGGGGTTGACTAGAAAAGGAGGAACCCAGGGCCATCCCTAGGGGGGTGTAGGGCCTCAGACAACTCCACCCTGACACCATCCCACTTCTTCCTGCCCCTGCTCTGCCCCTTCCCTGCCGCCATTCCACTCGTTCTCTCAAGCCCGCTCCACCAAGAGACTATGGGAACTGGCCGAATGGAGCAGGCTGGGGCCAGGTCGCTCTGCTTCCACTGCCATTGGTGAGTGCAGGGGCGGGCCCCTGCTGCCAGTGCCAGGCCTCCCCTGATCTCCCAGGCTGCCCTTGGCCCTGTGCTTCCGTGTCCCCCAAGGCAGGGGCCCTGTTGCAATTACTCTGAACCATCCTATGGATGGGATGGCTCAGCCCATGCCTTTCGATCGCTTAGTTTACCCTGACACCCAGTCTGGAACACAAGAGGACTGCAGTCACTCTTGATGGCAGTGTCATTGTTGTACACATTGAAAGTGAGACTGAAACTACTAGTAAATACAGGCCAGGGAATAGCTCTGCCCTTTGCAATCAGTGCTGCAGTGGGCAGAGGCAATGGAGGTTTGATTTTGCCAGGTAAGCTAAAGGCTTTTGCTGTGGGTGCCAGCATTGCAGAATAGCTGTTCTCCAACACCTTACCCCCACCCCTGCTGTCCTAATCAGCCACTACCCCCTTTAAAATGCAAGACATTGCACACACATTGTCATTGCAGGGGGCTCCCAGTAGGCACAGTGTGTCCAGCCCAGTTCAGTCACCATTTCCTCCCCTTCTTTCTGTAAAGCTGCCTGCCAGCTTTCCTGTTACACCAGGGCCTTCGATGAGAATAATGTCATAAGCCTGAACATTACCGGCCAGTTGTAGGGGCTTCATTCTGATCAGCGTGGTATGTAATAGATACCTACAGCATGTGCAAATGATTCTGACCTCTGAGTAATGAAAGGACAATTGTTTTTATGGCAGCCTGCTTACAGCCTTAAATTCGACATGTCAGAGCTAATGTTGAGCCAGACTCTGCAAGGTGACGCATGCCCTCCCCTCCCTGGGGCTTAATGAGGATGGAGAGGCACTCCGGACTGTGTGCAGTCAGGCCCTTTGTGAAAGGAAATGTTAGTTTTAGCTAATAGTCTTAGTCAGGCGATGAAGGATGATGAGCATTAGCCATGGAGACAAAAGGAAGGAAATGGCTGCTTTGAAGAATGCAGATAGGCCATATTTAAAATGAAGACCCTGGTGCTCATGGTGTTGTACATTAGCCCCCTGGTGAGCAGATTAAACCCCTATCGAGGGAGCTGCGAAAGGAAGAGGAGAGTGCCGCAGTGCATTTCAGACAGACACTGCATGGAGGAATCCGCCATTCATTCTGGAAGGACTGTCCTGCCGTGATCAGCAAACTGAGAATAACCTCGGGCTGAGCACTCAGCCTCCCCTTGCTTCACTGATAGCCCTCTGCCCCTCTTGGGATCGCACAGGATGAGAAGTCTGCGTTATGTCAAATAAGGTTCAAATACATGGCTCCCTGTCAAGTCGCTGGTGGGCTAATGTACAACACCACTAAGAGCTGAATTCTGTCCATGCTGGGGATATTCCCAGGTAACGGAGATCCAGAACTTAGGATAAAATGTTCCAAAATGTCAGTGTCTTTTGAGCCTATGTCCCAATGTCAAGAGTGACATAGACATATAGAAGCATAAACTTCATTGAAAGTCAATGAAAATAGGGCTTCTGAGACCTGTATTTTAAAGATATGAAGATGCTGCTCTGCTCAGCACTGTAATACCTTGAGACTTGGGTTCCTAAGTCTTATTTTCAAAAGTGATCAAGGCATTAAGGAACTTAAGTTCCCTTGGCTTTCACTTTGGAAATGAGATTTATGCTCCAAAATCACTTAGGTCTTGCAGTGCTGAGCAGAGCAATGTCTAAATACCTTTTAAAATATGGGCCTAAATCTCTTTTGAAAATAGGACATATGCTTTTTAGTCACTCAGACACTTTTGAAAACCCTCAGTCCTTTGCCTTCGTGTTGTGTGTCCATGCGATCTGACCAGATAATCAGAACACAGGCATTTCCGAATAAAACACAAAACACATCCATTTTTTGGGTGGATTGACATTCAGTGGGTACCACTTCTTCTTACACACACACACACACACACACACACACACACACACACGGATGTGCCTAATATTTAAATCACTATGTAATGGCATGGCACCCCACCTCTTATGAGCGCCCTCCTGATTGAATGTGTCTGCAGTCCTTAAATAATCCCAGCCCTGGAAATGGGCCATATCCTGGAGGCAATGGTTTCACCTTCCTAGTCTGTTCTGGTCCCTAGCTCTCCAGCAGGGCCACTAAGTAGTTCAGCTCCCTTTCTGGGGGTTTATTGCTCTGCTAAGTTCAGGCCCAGCAGCCAGTCAGGAGCCCTTCCTTGCTCCCTCTCTCTGCCCTTCACAGCTCTGAGCTGTCCATGGTGCTGCAGTTCCCTCTGACCAGCCAGGAATGCCCCTCTGCACTCCTCTAGCTTCCTGCTTCTCAGCTGGGGTCCACATACCCCTGAAAGCACGCAGAGGTCTTCCAGGGGGCACCTCAACCCTCTAGATATGTGCCAAATTTTACAACAAGCTGCATAAAAAGTACTAGCGAAGTCAGTACCAAGTCCAATGGCACACAATGGCTTGTTTATCCTGCTCTATATCCCATACACTGAAATGTGAGTACCATATTTATATTCCATTTGATTAACTGTATCATTATACTTTAGATTATAATTTAGTCATGAGTATTTTTGTAAAAGTCGTGAACAGGTTGTGGGCAATAAACAAAAATTTGCAACCTGTGACCTGTCCGTGACTTATACTAAAAATATCTGTGATTAAATCTTGGGGCAGGGTGCTGGGGAGAGGCTGGGGGACTAGTGCTGGGGTGGGGAACCTGGGACCAGTGGCATCAGCTGCCAGGGGACGCAGACCACTGCTGCTCCAGCCAGCTGCCTGGAGACTGCTGCCAGGGCCAGCGGACCATGTCTGCTCTGGCCAGCTAAGGGCAGAGGCTGCTTGAGTTGGCCACCCAGGGACTACTGTCAGGAGCCTCAGACCGTGGCTGCTCCACTTCCAGGGCCAGCAGACCTCAGCTGCTCCATCTACCCTGAGCCCATTGCCAGGAGCCACTAGAGCTGTTGCTGTTGTGGCTGTCCCAAGGCCACCCTAGCAGCTGGCCCTGGGGTCAGCCACACTGGCTGCTCATAGAATCATAGAATATGAGAAGTGGAAGGGACCTGGAGAGGTCATCGAGTCCAGTCCCCTGGCCTCACCCGTGCAGAAGTCACAAAGGTTGTGTCAAGCCTCAGAATCCATGGCCTCTGTGGCAGATGCGGAGCTCTAATTATATGGGAATAACAAGAAAGCAGTTTTTCAGTAATAGTGTGCTGCGATGCTGTTGTATTTGTATGTCTCGTTTTGTAAGCAGTTTTAAAGAGAGGAGAAACTTGGGGATGGCAAAACGAATCAAACTTCTGAAAGGCTGACAGCAGCCTGGAAAGGTTGAGAGCTACTTTTCTAGCTCCAGCAAGGAATTGTCTCTGGACCTCCTTTTATATGCTCCTCCTGCAGCCTTTCTGAATGGCTGCTTCCCCTGCAGCCAGTCTAGGCTGCTTGGAGGACTCCTCTAATGCTCCTTTCCTGGGATGGGGCCATGAGTATCTGGTGGCTTAGGTAGGGGAAGGCTCTTCCCACAGTCCGCCCCCCAGAACACATGCTGTTAGCATACTGGGGTGGAGTGTTGCTGCCCCCAGCGCCAGCCCTCCCCTATTCTCCTGGTCGGGGAGGCTGAAACCACACAACCACCTCCCCTCCCCTGGTGCTCCAAAAGCTGCGCTGCACCCACACTCCTCTTGCCTCTCTTCCCCTCCCCAGTGCTCCAGAGAGGCTGGGGAGTGCTCAGCACACCACCCTACTTCTCTGCTTGGACGCTCAGCATGCTGCCATGCCTCCTCCCCTCTCCATGGGGGGCAGGGCCTCAGCAGAGGGGGTGGGGCTATAGCCCAGCCGCAGATGCACTAACCGCCCATGGAAGGGGTGGCAGGACAGTGAGGCCTCCAGCAAGAATTCTTGGGGCCTAGTCCACCCTGTAACACTGCACTAGATCTTTCTGTTACATTTCTGAATTAAGTAATATTGCTCTGGTCATAGTTCAGAACCATCTACTCTGTGTTAGCTGAACTGTGCAGCCTGTTTCCTCATCCTGTATATGGAAGATGGCTTGGTGTCTTTTAAAATGATTCCTTTTGAAAACAAAACTGTTCCCCGATTGAGGCTATCTTAAACTATTCAGCTACTTTATTTTCAGTGATTGAACTCCAGTATTACTAGTGAGGCATGGTGCTGTCAGAAACTTTGTGTGATCTTCTCCAGGCACAGGTTTCAAGTGCCCTCTTGTGGATGCAAATGGCATTGCACTAGTTGAATGTAACGAAAACCACTTCTATTTATTCAATCACAGTTTGCTACAATCAGTTTAGTTATTTAACCGCAAACAACTTCTGATTATTAAATCACAGGTGGGTGACTTATTCCAATAATTATAAAAATAATCTTATCAGACTTATATAGTACTTTGTAATCTTCAAAGCACAGCATGCTCATTAATTAATTACCCTGCCTAGTGTTTGTGAAGAACCTTAGGTAAATAATCTTTCACATAGCTTTGCTGATGGGGAGCTGGAGCCATACAAGAGATTTAAGGCCCAAACATAATACTGCCCACTAATTTGGGGTGCCTCCATTTCTGATGCGTGTCTGGAAAAAATTATGCTTTTGAGATTTACCGAAGACCATGCATTGAGTTATTGCCTGGCTCCTAGGCCCCGCTCAGTCCACTAGAACTGCCTTCCTAATAAAGTTTAGTTCATGAGATGGAAGATAAATGTACTCACTGTCCATGATTTTACTGTTTGTTGGATCCATTTAGCAATGTAATGTTTATGGCTTTTCCCTAGAACTGATGTCTGCCCATGAACTGGAAAAGAAAGACTTGGAAGAGAGTTTTGAAAAACTGCGGCTGTCACTCCAGGTTAATAATTTAATTATGTTCAAATCCCAATGATGTTCCAAAATTGTCCATACTGGGTATGTCTACACTACAGAAGAAGATTGAAGCTGCCACTGTTGATCTTCCAGGGTTTGAATTAGCGGTCTAGTTAAGAGTGTTCTTCCTTCAGTTTCCTGCAGTGAAGACAGCACCAAACGCCGAGTTAAGCTACTTCAGTTTCAGCTACGCAATAAACTTAGCTGAAGTTGTGTATCTGAATTCGACTTTGTCCTGTAGTGTAGATGTACCCTATGATAGCACGGTAGTGAACTGGAATTCTCTCAATCAGTCTGAGGGCACAGCTGCTCTGTAGTTACTGACCCTCAACTGCATATCGTTTTCCCAGTAATGCAGTTCCCTGTGCACAGATTGGTTCTGGTTGCCTGATTTGCAAAATTACCATGCATTCTGATTAGCTAATTGCCATTATTAATGAATCACAGTTTAGGGATTTGCATACTTACTTTATGATTATTTTTAAACATCTATACAGCAATTATGCACATTTTTATCTGTGCTGATTGGCTCACCCCTCTGCTCTGCTTGGCTCTTGTGCTCATTCTTTTCAAGCTGTCTGCTAGCTACAAAGATGCCTCCTCAGCTTCTCTCCCTCTAGCTGAAGCAGCAAAATGCTAATCATGCATGGAGAAGAGGGTAAACCCAAAAGCAAAAAAATTGCATCTGGGGAAAGGGATTTTAAGGCGTTTTTAAAAAAAGCTTTGGATTCATTTGCCTTCTTCAGGCCCATCTTGCTCCCATCAAATTGAACAGGAGCAGAATCTAGCTCTTCCTATCCGTCCCAGCAGGACTCCTGGCCTCACGGTAGTTTTATATAGCAATTTGTAAAATAGTTACCTGAAGCAAATATCTTCTTTCGGTTCGGCAGCTCAAATCTGCCACCAGCATTGTCCTATCTCTGTTTGCCTTGTACAATTTCTCCCCCAAATGACCAGCTTAAAATGGTTCTAATGAAATTCAGCTGTTCTGGTTCTCGAGAATGAGATTGAAGTCCATTGGGGAAAGTGTGTCTCTGTGATGCACAGTAAATTTAGGGCTCTTGTCTGAACAAATAAAGGTGCCATGTTGTATGCTGTTGCTTGTTTATCCAATCAAATTCTAATTTTACTTTAAAAAAAAAAAAACAAGTAACTTGCACAATTCCACATAGCTATTGCAGCAGCATTGACAGAGCAGCCATTGAATTTAAAGTTGTTTTAATGATTCTATTATTTGGCACAATAAACTACATTAATGGAAGGTTAGGGTTAAGATTTCATATACACACAAGAAAGGATATTGAAATTATTGGTATCCACAGCAATGGCAATTTTTGCAGATGTTGCTCATTATGGCTACATCTACACTGTAGCCTTCTTCCGCAAAAGCTTATGCAAATGAAGCGCAGCGTGGAATATTGCCATGCTTCGTTTGCATAATTAATTAGCAGCCGCTTTTGCACAAGAGGCTTTTGCGCAAAAAGGAGCCGTGTAGACAACTACTTTTTGCGCAACACCCCCCCTCTTGCGCAAGAGCTGTTCTTCCTCATTTTTTCATTATGCAAATGAAGCGCGATGATATTCCACTCCGCGCTTCATTTGCATAATGAAAAAATGAGGAAGAAGGCTACAGTTTAGACGTAGCCAAAGTAGCAATATTAAAATCTTGACCCACTAATGTGATCAGAACAGGGATTGTATTAAAATGGGGGTGTTGATTCTCAAATCATTCGTCCCCTGCTGTGTGTTTTGTTTGCTTACAAACACAAGATTTCCCACTATCATGAAAAGGCCATAAGCAGGAACTCTGTGCTCATCATGAGGCAAAACTATAACTCTTAAATAATGCACCTGCATCAGTGTTGAGTCGTCTGAAACAATGGTTCACCGAGTTTAACATTTAAAATCCTGTATTCTGTAAAGTAATTAAAGAGTCTAGCTACAGTGGTAGGATCAATAGCACCTACTTGTTTCAGTCTGAAGCCTTCATCAGGGTCCAAAGTACATGGATTGTCTCATGAATGCCATCACTGATGAAGGTGAGTTGTTTTATAAGCTGTCATATTGTTTTCCGGCTGCAGAGCCAATGCCATGAAGAAAGACTGAGCTGGATTCTGTTTTGCTTCCTACACCATCATCAAAACAGTTGCCTACATTCTGATTGCAAGAAGCAAAAAGAACACCACTTAGTTTTCAGATCCCAGGTTGTTTTCTAGCAAGGCAAAGGAAGAATAGTTGCAAGCGGGTCCTCTGTTACTTGGCTCCACAAGCCTTAATATCCCACTCCATCACTTTCCTCGTGCAAATGGCAGGGCTCCCAGATGCTGCTACAGCAGGTAGATAGTGGTGGCTATGCAACTATTCTGAACCTGTTTGCTGGATTGAGAGGGAATTATTTTCCCCTAACTCTCTGAGGCCTCCTAGCAACACCCATCTATTTGGACTTTAGTGTTTGATCCTTAAAGTGATGTGAACCACCCCTTTCATCTTAATGGAACATTAACTCTGAAATGTAATGATGACCATTAATGTCAATAACGTTAACTCTTTCCAGAGGTAGTGCTGGGAGGGGACCTTTTGCACCTCCAAAATTGCCTTTGTCCACCCCATATTCTCCCCTCCCAGTCAAACTTTATACAGATACTTCTCAGCTGCTGCTGGCAGTGGCGCTGCCTTCAGAGCTGGGTTCCCGGTCAGCAGCCACCACTCTCTTACTGCCCAGCTCTGCCATCACCAACAGTAGTGCAGAAGTAAGCCCAGACAGGAGGCTGGGGGCAGGCACTGAGAGCAGCCCCTAGCCTGTGTCCCCACCTACTAGGGCATACCAGCCAAGGCAAGTGGAGGGTCCATGGGGCCTCAAGGGAAAAAGAGGAGGCGGGACCAGCTGGCAGTCGTGTGGAGGAGCCGGGGTCATGGCTTTGTGGTGATGTGGGAGTGCAGCTCCCCCCCCCAATATTCTGTGCAGCCCACTTTGGCTCCTCCCACCAGGAAGAGACTGGTGCTGCCCCCTGACTCTGCCCCTGGTGCTGCTGCTGCTTATCCTTTTAACAGAAGCATCTAGCTGCTCTGAACTGTGGGACTGTGGGCAGCATCCCAGTACTTACTGCTCAGGATTCGGCACAGGAACTTCACAGAGGTTATCTGCTCCAGGAGTTCGACATAAACATGCCTGCGCTTCCGAGCAAGCGGGTAGGGTCTCGCACAGCCAAGAGGGCTGGGATGTTTTAACTGCATACAGTTTTAGAAGCTGCCGTTGGTGGCCAGGCTAAGCTAACCATGTGCTTAATTGCAGGTTCGCCACGTGAAATCCCACAGCTGGTACTTACCAAAATCTCTGCTGCAAGTTTGAGTGATTTCATGCAAAACTGTCCTCTCTCAGTAGTTTCTAAGCCCTTCTACTCAGTTCCCCATGTACTCTGGCAATGGAGAATGATCTATGTAAAAGTTTCACTACAGCCTAATGATTTGTTCCTGGTCAATAATTGCAGGACCAAGTAGATACCCTCACCTTCCAGAGCCATTCCCTAAGGGACAAGGCAAAGCGATTTGAAGAGGCTTTAAAGAAGAACACTGAAGAGCAACTAGAGGTACCTGACAACCTTAATATGCATTTTCAAAACAGCAGGACATGCCTGTAAATACAGCCCACATTTCTACTGGTCAGTTATTAGCAAAGGAAATCTCAGCTCAAGTGTTATTAGAAATTGACCCAAACCAAAACCCTGGATCCTGAACTTTGTTGTGGGGTTTGGAATCGAAGCCTGGCTCTGGTTCCCCCCTCTCCCCACTCTCTCATTGGGACACTATCCATCTATTTCTGCTTTTCTTTCATTTTGTCTATTTCTCACTTGCATCCTGCTTTCATAATGTTGTTTCTTGGGCTTTTTCTCTGTCACTCTCTGTTACTTTTTAGTATCCTCTGATTCTCGTCTCCCTGCGCCCTCCTTCCTCTTCATGCATCTCATATTTTCATCTGAATGTGCCTCGCCCCCTCATCCTGCTGGGATTCTTTGCTGTCTGTCCCTAATGGACTGTCTGGCACTAGCAATATCACAAGAGAAGTTTATTCCATCAATATACGACAGAGCGATAGAATCCTAGAAGCTGATGGTTGAAGTGAAGCCCATTGTTAGCAGACTCTATAAGAAATTGGACCTAATGAAAGACTTGTCCTCTAACCACGTGTCCCACATACTTTTTGAGATTTCAGAACTCCCCCCTTTCTAGTGCATTGGAACTTTCTATGGGCTAGACGGAGGTCAGCACTTACTACTTTCTGCCCAAGCAGCACAAAATAACTGGTGTTTACTGGTGAACCTGAGCAGAACAAAAGATGCATAAAGGGACAGTTTCTGCTCTGAGTGATGCTGCTGTAAAACTGGTGTGTTGACACCAGCATCAGTAGAGTTGTACCCTTATAAAGTGAAAGTCATTGGTGTCACTCTGGATTCGATTCAGTGTAACTGAGAAAAACGATGCTGGGTAATAAGGTTTTGGTAGGTGGAAGCCTAGCCCCCTAAATGTACAGGTACTAAAGTGGAAGGGGGAGTATTTTCTTGTCCTTCTTCACTGCCTTTCTCCCCTCTGGGACTTTAATCTTTATCGATAGTTCACCTGTTTTGCTGCATACATCACAGACCAAGTGATCTGCTGCTGTTCTCTGCTGCAAACATCCAGCCCCAACTTGGGTTGCTGTTTCTGACTGACCTCTTTCACACTTGTGCTCTTCTCCAGAAAGTGCTGCACAGCTGCAAACAATTCTGTGTATTAGAATGCCTAGCAGTGAGCGGTGACTGAGCACCATTCGGACCCGTTTCACCTACTCCAAGTACCTCACCCACCTTGTCTCACTTATAAAATGAGGTATCCAGTTAAAATGGTTTTCAAAAGAACCCCAGGGATTTGGGAGCTGTCATGCCCTTGGCATTCATGAGAGCTAGGCTTCGAAATCAGTTGGCTGCTTGGGAAAATTTTACCCCATGGCTGAATACACAGTTATGGTTGGAAGATGTAGACTTCACTGTCATTCTTCTTTTCCTAGGTTGCATTAGCACCATATCAGCACTTAGAAGAAGATATGAATAGCCTCAAGCAGGTTTTGGAAATGAAGAATCAGCTAATTCATCAACAGGAAAAGAGAATCATGGAGCTAGAGAAGCTGGTCAGTTCTGTTTCCCCTCCCAGTATAGGAAGAGATGAGCGACATTGGAGTGGAGGAGGCGGGACTGGGAAAACATGATGAAGGGGTCACAGAGGGCTAAATACTGTTTTCTGCCCCTTGTACTTCCCTGTGAAGTGTCACAGTTTTTTATTCTGAAAGGGAGAGAGGGAGGGGCCTCTTGTGTTTATCCGCATCCCCACCAGCCTTCTTCATCCCCCAAAACCTCTCCATGATTCCCCACTCGGGCCTCTCTGGTTTTCACTTTGAAATATGCTCTGCCTTCAGTGGAGGTGAGGTGGGGCAGGAGACAGTGGAGGATGGAGGGTGTTGTGATACCTACATTCCTATAACTAAGGATGGGGCGCCTGCTGCCCCATCCCCTGTCTCCAAAGACAGGTGTAGGAGCAGCCCATGAGGCAGGACTAGTGTAGGTGGATGAAGGAGAGGACACTTGTGCCATGTTGCTCCTTAATTCAGCAATCTGTGATAAGACCAGCCTCAAGTAGTGTGATTTAGCGAGGTGCAGCAAGAAATCCCAAGTTGGGGGCATGCTGGAAGTGCTTTGAATTAGCGCTCCCCACCATCAAGGTAACACCACCTCCTAGCCCATTCCATCCTCGCTGTTTGTTTTTTGGTCTCCTCAGGTATGAACTTTTCATTTAACTAAGAGTTAGGTTCCAGAGGGACCGTGTTCGTCTATAACTGAAAAAAGCTTTAAAAACAACTAATGGTCCTGCAGCATCTACCTTTTTTTGTTACTCTCTAAGGGTATGTCTAGACTACAAGCCTCTTTTGAAAGAGATTGTCTAGACTGCCACAAGACTTTCAAAAAAGCAATCCGCTTTTTTGAAAGAGAGCACCCAGGCAATCTGGACGCCCTCTTTCGAAAAAGCCCTGTTTGTGTTCAAGAACACCTTTTTTCAAAAGAGCTCTTTCGAAAAAAGGCGTTCTTCCTCATAAAATGAGGTTTACCACTGTCGAAAAAACCACCGTGTTCTTTCGATTTAATTTCAGAAGAACGCCACAGCAGTCTAGACGCAGGTGACGTTTTTTCGAAAAAAGGCCACTTTTTTGAAAAAACTCTGTCGTCTAGACACAGCCTAAGGTGCGACAGGACTATTCATTGCTTTTTAAGAAGTTTTTTTTTCAAGAGTTAATTGTCATTGTAAAGTGGATCCATTTGGGGGGTCCTGACGTGTGAACTAGGCCTCTAACATGGTGACAAGGTGAGCCGTTACCACAATGGGCCACCAGGCTGGCTGCTTTAGCACATTTTGTTGCTATGTATGGGGAAGCTTGGGGACCCAGTTGATTATGTTGCTGAACGGTCCCACTACTGGTGTGAACAGATAAGAACATAAGAACATAAGAACATAAGAACGGCCGTACCGGGTCAGACCAAAGGTCCATCTAGCCCAGTATCCTGTCTGCCGACAGTGGCCAGCACCAGGTGCCCCAGAGGGGGTGGACCGAAGACAATGATCAAGCGATTTGTCTCCTGCCATCCCTCTCCAGCCTCTGTCAAACAGAGGCCAAGGACACCATTTTATCCCCTGGCTAATAGCCTTTTATGGACCTAACCTCCATGAAATTATCTAGCTTCTCTTTAAACTCTGTTATAGTCCTAGCCTTCACAGCCTCCTCTGGCAAGGAGTTCCACATGCTGACTACACGCTGTGTGAAGAAGAACTTTCTTTTATTAGTTTTAAACCTGCTACCCATTAATTTCATTTGGTGTCCTCTAGTTCTTCTATTTAGGGAACTAATAAATAACTTTTCTTTATCGGCCCTCTCCATACCACTCATGATTTTATACACCTCTATCATATCCCCCCTCAGTCTCCTCTTTTCTAAACTGAAAAGTCCCAGTCGCTTTAACCTCTCCTCATATGGGACCCGTTCCAAACCCCTAATCAATTTAGTTGCCCTTTTCTGAACCCTTTCCAAGGCCAAAATATCTTTTTTGAGGTGAGGAGACCACATCTGTACACAGTATTCAAGATGTGGGCGTACCATAGTTTTATACAGGGGCAGTAAGATATTCCGGGTCTTATTTTCTATCCCTTTCTTAATAATACCTAGCATCCTATTTGCCTTTTTGACCGCCGCTGCACACTGTGTGGAAGTTTTCAGAGAACTGTCCACGATAACTCCAAGATCTCTTTCCTGATTTGTCGTAGCCAAATTAGCCCCCATCATACTGTACGTATAGTTGGGGTTATTTTTCCCAATGTGCATTACTTTACACTTATCCACATTAAATTTCATTTGCCATTTTGTTGCCCAATCACTCAGTTTGGTGAGATCTTCTTGGAGTCCCTTACAGTCTGCTTCTGTCTTGACTATCCTAAACAGTTTGGTATCATCCGCAAACTTTACCACCTCACTGCTTACCCCTTTCTCCAGATCATTTATGAATAAGTTGAACAGGATTGGTCCTAGGACTGACCCTTGGGGGACACCACTAGTTACCCCTCTCCACTCTGAAAATTTACCATTTATTCCTACCCTTTGTTTCCTGTCTTTTAACCAGTTCTCAATCCAAGAAAGGACCTTCCCTCTTATCCCATGGCCATGTAATTTACACAAGAGCCTTTGGTGAGGGACCTTGTCAAAGGCTTTCTGGAAATCTAAGTATACTATATCTACTGGATCCCCCTTGTCCGCATGTTTGTTAACCCCTTCAAAGAACTCTAATAGATTAGTAAGACAGGATTTCCCTTTACAAAACCCATGTTGACTTTTGTCCAACAAATTATGTTCTTCTACATGCTTCACAATTTTATTCTTTACTATTGTTTCGACTAAGGCCACCAGCTGGCTGCTTTAGCACATTTTGTTGCTATGTATGGGGAAGCTTGGGGACCCAGTTGATTATGTTGCTGAACGGTCCCACTACTGGTGTGAACAGATAGTGTGAAATAGCTGAGACTTCTTAACAATGCTCTACTGAATATCCTGCTTCCTTAAGCTAGAGCAGGATGTGGAAACAGCTGGTGCAGTGATGCATTCCCTGGCCTGCTGCTGCTTCTCTCCCATGTCAGACAGTAGGATTCTACTACCACTGTGGATATGATATAAAACCCCATTACAGGGGCTCTCAGCGCAGGCAATGTGGCCCCAGGGGATATCACAGGGAGGGGGGAAACTCAGATAGATGGAGGCAGGGAATGTCGGGGGAAAGGAGAAATCTCAGATGGAGCCAGGAAGGTTCTCTGGGGAGCAGAGGTGACCAATATGGATAAAAGGGGTACTAGCAGGGGAGAGGTTAAGAATCACCCCCCTCATGTATATAATTCACCACTGCCTCACTTCAGTGCCATACTACTGATGTCCTTGGAGGGACATGCTGATGAATCAGGCCCAGAGTATTTATAACCTGAAATCACATCTGTAGCCAGGATAACCTGCCTTCCTTCCACAATGAGTAGTAACTGTTACTGTCAGGAAAATAAAACTTCTTCTTCCTAAGGATTCTAATCCAAATTCTTCTGCATCAAGTGCTGCTGCTGCAAACTCAACAAGTCCTCTCTTATTGCAGGCTGAAAAAAACTCAGTATTGGAGGAAAAAATTCAGGTACTGCAACAGCAGAATGAAGACCTGAGAGTCAGGATTGATCAAAATACCGTTGTGACAAGGTTTGTATAGTTACTTGTGCACTGCCGGAGTTTTGCTAGCCCTTTGTACAGCATCACTCTCCTGCTGGAGAACTAGCTCCCTAAGGTTCGACAGGACTAGGTTTTACCCAGAGGATTTAGCAATCACAGGGGCGAGCTGGGCTCCCAAGGAGAAAGAATGGGTTTGTGGTGAAATCTCTGGTGAGCCATGTGCAGGTTCCAGACTTTCTATGTGGTGCCGGGTGAATCCCTTAACCTCTCTATGCCTCCGATTCCCATCTATACAAGGGAACTAGTAACCCTTCCTTCCCCCACCCTGCGTCTGTTCTAGCTGCTTAGAATGAGAGCTCCTCGGGGGAATGTGTCTTACCTCTGCTGATACAGGGACTAGAACAATGGAATCCTGGTCTCGGCTGCGGTCTCTAGATGCTACAAGAATAACAACACAGCACTCATGACAAATCCTACCTGAAAGATGGAAAAGTTCTGGTTGGGGCATGTGTCTTCCTAGGCAGGGTATGAATCGTTATGCTCAATCATTTTGCATCTGTTCAGACTCCATCAAGCTCAAACCAGCACTGATGAAGTTTGCAAATAACACAAAAATTGGGGAAGTGGTAAATAATGAAGAGAATGGGTCATTGATTCAGAGCAGTCTAGATCGCTCAGTAAACTGGGTGCCCAGCGCACAGTATGCATTTTAATACGGCTAACTCCAAATGCATACAGCTAGGAACAAAGGATTTAGGTTATACACAATAAGGGACTTTGTCCCGGGAAGCCGTGACTCTGAGAAGGATTTCGGGGTTGTGGTAGATGATCAGCTGAACATGTGCTCCCAGCATGATGCTGTGGCCAAAAAGAGCTAATGTGATCCAGGGGGTGCAGAAACAGGAGAATCAAAGGGAGTAAAACTCTGTATTTGGCACTAGTGCAACTGCTGCTGGGACACTGTATCCAGTTCTGGTGCCCAGTCTCAAAGAAGGATGGTGATAAATTGGAGAGGCTTCAGCTGGGAGCCTGGAGAATGATGAACTAATTAGAAACCATGCCTTAGTGATAGAGGCCAGGGGCTCAGTCTATTTAGCCTCACAAAGGGAAGGTTCAGGGGTGAGTTGATTACAGTCCATAAGGATGTACATGGGGAACAAATATTTAATCACTAGCAGATGTACCTGGCGTTGCTCAGGTCTGTAACTGAAGGAATTTTTTTTCTTTTGAAAAATAAATAAAAAATATACAGGTCTTATTTTTCAATTATTGTATTTTTCAAAATGAAGGAAAATGAAGGCTGGAATGAGAGTTTGGGGGTGAGAAGGGGCAGGTGATTTAGGGTAGAGCGTTGGGAGCTGTGGGGGGGCTCAAGGCAGGGGGTAGGGGTACTGAAGTCAAGGCAGGTGGGAGATGCAGGGCTCAGGACAGGAGGCTGGGAGGTGGGGGGTTTTACCAGGGACTCCCATGGCGGCAAAGGTGGCCCTTCTTCAGCAGCAACTCCTCTCAGGGCCGGGGCAGTGCTCCCCTGCCAGTGGTCTGTTCTAGCTGCTTAGAATGAGAGCTCCTCGGGGGAATGTGTCTTACCTCTGCTGATACAGGGACTAGAACAATGGAATCCTGGTCTCGGCTGCGGTCTCTAGATGCTACAAGAATAACAACACAGCACTCATGACAAATCCTACCTGAAAGATGGAAAATTCCCTTTGGGCATGGCCATGTAATTTACACAAGAGCCTTTGGTGAGGGACCTTGTCAAAGGCTTTCTGGAAATCTAAGTATACTATATCTACTGGATCCCCCTTGTCCGCATGTTTGTTAACCCCTTCAAAGAACTCTAATAGATTAGTAAGACAGGATTTCCCTTTACAAAACCCATGTTGACTTTTGTCCAACAAATTATGTTCTTCTACATGCTTCACAATTTTATTCTTTACTATTGTTTCGACTAATTTGCCCGGTACTGAAGTTAGACTTACCGGTCTGTAATTGCCCGGATCGCCTCTAGAGCCCTTTTTAAATATTGGTGTCACGTTGGCTACCTTCCAGTCATTAGGTACGGAAGCCGATTTAAGGGATAGGTTACAAACCACAGATAATAGTTCAGCAATTTCCCATTTGAGTTCTTTTAGAACCCTTGGATGAATGCCATCCGGTCCCGGAGATTTGTTAACATTAAGTTTTTCTATTTGTTCCAAAACCTCCTCTAATGACACTTCAATCCGGGACAGTTCCTCAGATTCATTACCCACAAAGGACGGTGCAGATTTGGGAATCTCCCCAACGTCCTCAGCCGTGAAGACTGAAGCAAAGAAATCATTTAGTTTCTCCGCAATGGCTTTATCGTCCTTGATTGCGCCTTTTATAGTTCGATCGTCTAGGGGACCCACAGGTTTTTTAGCAGGCTTCCTGCTTCTAATGTACTTTAAAAAACATTTTGTTATTTCTTTTTGAGTTTTTGGCTAGCTGTTCCTCAAAATCATTTTTTTGCTTTTCTTATTACATTTTTACACTTGATTTGACAGTGTTTATGTTCCTTTCTATTTATCTCACTAGGATTGGACTTCCACTTCTTAAAAGATGCCTTTTTGTCCCTCACTGCTTCTTTTACATGGTGGTTAAGCCACGGTGACTCTTTTTTAGGTCTCTTGCTATGTTTTTTAATTTGGGGTATACATTTAAGTTGGGCCTCTATTATGGTGTCTTTAAGAAGTTTCCATGCAGCTTGCAGGGATTTGGCTCTAGTCACTGTGCCTTTTAATTTCTGTTTAACTAACCTCCTCATTTTTGTGTAATTCCCCTTTTTGAAATTAAATGCCAGGGTGCTGGTCTGCTGAGGTGTTCCTCCCACCACAGGAATGTTGAATGTTATTATATTATGGTCACTATTCCCAAGCGGTCCCTGTAACGGTTATTTCCTGGACCTGTTCCTGCGCTCCACTCAGGACTAAATCGAGAATTGCCTCTCCCCTTGTGGGTTCCTGCACTAGCTGCTCCAAGAAGCAGTCATTTAAGCCATTGAGAAATTTTATCTCCGCTTCTCTTCCTGAGGTGACATGTATCCAGTCAATATGGGGGTAATTAAAATCCCCCATTATTATAGAGTTCTTTGTTTTGGTAGCCTCTCTAATCTCCCTCAGCATTTCAATGTCAGTATCCCTGTCCTGGTCAGGTGGTCGGTAATATATCCCTACTGCTAATTTCTTATTTTTGGAGCATGGAATTACTATCCATAGCGATTCTATTGAACATGTTGATTCATTTAATATTTTTATTTCATTTGATTCTACATTATCTTTCACATACAGTGCCACTCCGCCACCCACCCGGCCTGCTCTATCCTTTCGATATATTTTATATCCCGGTATGATTGTGTCCCACAGATTTTCCTCATTCCACCAGGTTTCAGTGATGCCTATTATGTCAACCTCCTCATTTAATACTAGGTACTCTAGTTCACCCATCTTATTAGTCAGACTCCTAGCATTTGTGTAGAAGCACTTTAAAAATTTGCCACTGCTTATTTGTCTGCCCTTCCCTGATGCATTGGATTCCTTTGTACACGGTTGTCTGTCTGCTCTGGCCCATGGTTTGCCCTCTCCCCTCCTCTCTTTCTGACTACAGCTTAGAGAATCTCTACCAATGGATTCTCCTCTAAGAGTAGTCTCCCTCCGATTTACGTGCATCTCCACACCAATCGGCTTTCCCCCATCTCTCAGTTTAAAAACTGCTCTACGGCCTTTTTAATGTTTAGTGCCAGCAGTCTGGTTCCACCCTGGTTTAGGTGGAGCCCATCCTTCCTGTATAGGCTCCCCCTCTCCCAAAAGTGTCCCCAGTTCCTAATAAATCCAAACCCCTCTTCCCTACACCATCGTCTCATCCACGCATTGAGATTCTGAATCTCTGCCTGCCTACCCGGCCCTGTGCGTGGAACCGGAAGCATTTCCGAGAACGCCACCATAGAGGTCCTGGATTTCAGTCTCTTTCCTAGCAGCCTAAATTTGGCCTCCAGGACATCTCTCCTACCCTTCCCTACGTCATTGGTACCTACATGTACCACGACCACCGGCTCCTCCCCAGCACTACACATAAGTCTATGTAGATGCCTCGAGAGATCCGCAACCTTCGCACCAGGCAGGCAAGTGACCATACGGTTCTCCCGGTCATCACAAACCCAACTATCTATGTTTCTAACGATCGAATCACCCACTACTAACATCTGCCTCTTCCGAACTGGCTTTCCCTCCCCCTCAGAGGTATCCTCAGTGCGAGAGGATACCGCAACATCCTCTGGGAGGAGGGTCCCAACTACGGGATGGTTTCCCTCTGCTCCCATTGAATGCTCTGTTCCCTTGAGACTTTCATCCTCGTTAAGAGCACTGGGGCTCTCAGACTGGAGGTGGGACAGTACTACAGTGTCCCAGAAAGTCTCATCCACAAATCTCTCTACCTCCCTTAGCTCCTCCAGTTCAGCCACCCTGGCCTCCAAAGCCCGAACTCGGTCTCTGAGGGATAGTGTGAAATAGCTGAGACTTCTTAACAATGTTCTACTGAATATCCTGCTTCCTTAAGCTAGAGCAGGATGTGGAAACAGCTGGTGCAGTGGTGCATTCCCTGGCCTGCTGCTGCTTCTCTCCCATGTCAGACAGTAGGATTCTACTACCACTGTGGATATGATATAAAACCCCATTACAGGGGCTCTCAGCATAGGCAATGTGGCCCCAGGGGATATCACAGGGAGGGGGGAAACTCAGATAGATGGAGGCAGGGAATGTCGGGGGAAAGGAGAAATCTCAGATGGAGCCAGGAAGGTTCTCT
Organism: Pelochelys cantorii; assembly: GCA_032595735.1. NCBI lineage: Eukaryota > Metazoa > Chordata > Testudines > Trionychidae > Pelochelys > Pelochelys cantorii. The sequence goes on from CM064326.1 coordinate 49,372,264, forward strand.
GGGGAGCAGAGGTGACCAATATGGATAAAAGGGGTACTAGCAGGGGAGAGGTTAAGAATCACCCCCCTCATGTATATAATTCACCACTGCCTCACTTCAGTGCCATACCACTGATGTCCTTGGAGGGACATGCTGATGAATCAGGCCCAGAGTATTTATAACCTGAAATCACATCTGTAGCCAGGATAACCTGCCTTCCTTCCACAATGAGTAGTAACTGTTACTGTCAGGAAAATAAAACTTCTTCTTCCTAAGAATTCTAATCCAAATTCTTCTGCATCAAGTGCTGCTGCTGCAAACTCAACAAGTCCTCTCTTATTGCAGGCTGAAAAAAACTCAGTATTGGAGGAAAAAATTCAGGTACTGCAACAGCAGAATGAAGACCTGAGAGTCAGGATTGATCAAAATACCGTTGTGACAAGGTTTGTATAGTTACTTGTGCACTGCCGGAGTTTTGCTAGCCCTTTGTACAGCATCACTCTCCTGCTGGAGAACTAGCTCCCTAAGGTTCGACAGGACTAGGTTTTACCCAGAGGATTTAGCAATCACAGGGGCGAGCTGGGCTCCCAAGGAGAAAGAATGGGTTTGTGGTGAAATCTCTGGTGAGCCATGTGCAGGTTCCAGACTTTCTATGTGGTGCCGGGTGAATCCCTTAACCTCTCTATGCCTCCGATTCCCATCTATACAAGGGAACTAGTAACCCTTCCTTCCCCCACCCTGCGTCTGTTCTAGCTGCTTAGAATGGGAGCTCCTCGGGGGAATGTGTCTTACCTCTGCTGATACAGGGACTAGAACAATGGAATCCTGGTCTCGGCTGCGGTCTCTAGATGCTACAAGAATAACAACACAGCACTCATGACAAATCCTACCTGAAAGATGGAAAAGTTCTGGTTGGGGCATGTGTCTTCCTAGGCAGGGTATGAATCGTTATGCTCAATCATTTTGCATCTGTTCAGACTCCATCAAGCTCAAACCAGCACTGATGAAGTTTGCAAATAACACAAAAATTGGGGAAGTGGTAAATAATGAAGAGAATGGGTCATTGATTCAGAGCAGTCTAGATCGCTCAGTAAACTGGGTGCCCAGCGCACAGTATGCATTTTAATACGGCTAACTCCAAATGCATACAGCTAGGAACAAAGGATTTAGGTTATACACAATAAGGGACTTTGTCCCGGGAAGCCGTGACTCTGAGAAGGATTTCGGGGTTGTGGTAGATGATCAGCTGAACATGTGCTCCCAGCATGATGCTGTGGCCAAAAAGAGCTAATGTGATCCAGGGGGTGCAGAAACAGGAGAATCAAAGGGAGTAAAACTCTGTATTTGGCACTAGTGCAACTGCTGCTGGGACACTGTATCCAGTTCTGGTGCCCAGTCTCAAAGAAGGATGGTGATAAATTGGAGAGGCTTCAGCTGGGAGCCTGGAGAATGATGAACTAATTAGAAACCATGCCTTAGTGATAGAGGCCAGGGGCTCAGTCTATTTAGCCTCACAAAGGGAAGGTTCAGGGGTGAGTTGATTACAGTCCATAAGGATGTACATGGGGAACAAATATTTAATCACTAGCAGATGTACCTGGCGTTGCTCAGGTCTGTAACTGAAGGAATTTTTTTTCTTTTGAAAAATAAATGAAAAATATACAGGTCTTATTTTTCAATTATTGTATTTTTCAAAATGAAGGAAAATGAAGGCTGGAATGAGAGTTTGGGGGTGAGAAGGGGCAGGTGATTTAGGGTAGAGCGTTGGGAGCTGTGGGGGGGCTCAAGGCAGGGGGTAGGGGTACTGAAGTCAAGGCAGGTGGGAGATGCAGGGCTCAGGACAGGAGGCTGGGAGGTGGGGGGTTTTACCAGGGACTCCCATGGCGGCAAAGGTGGCCCTTCTTCAGCAGCAACTCCTCTCAGGGCCGGGGCAGTGCTCCCCTGCCAGTGGGCCCCCCGCCAGTTGTCCTCCCCCACAGCCTGCAGTCGATCTGGGGGGGACCAGGCTCCAGGGCCTATTGCCCCCTTCAGCTGCTCTCCTCCTCCCCTTGTGGCCTGCAGTTGTCTGGGGGGCACCAGGCTCTGGAGGCTACCCACTCCTGAAGCAACCCCCCGCAGCCTGCAGGCTGTCAGGGGTGGGGGAGGCTCCAGAGGCTGTCTCTGGGGGGGTGACGCTCTGGGGACTGCCCCTGGTCTCCAGCGACCCCCCACTCCCCTGTGGCTTGCAGGCTGTCTGGGGAGGGGCCAGGCTCCGGGGGCTTCCCTCCCCCCCAGCTGTCCCCCGTCAGTGGCCCCCTCTCTGCCTGCAGGCTCGCCATGTGGAAAAGGGGTTAGGCTCCAGGTTTGGGGTAGGGGGTATCCCTACTGGTGGGCTGGCAGACAGGATGGTGAAGCTCCAGTCCTGCTGACCTCGCTCATGGTGCTGCAGCTGCCACCAGTGGCCACTCTCAGTATCGTGTCCCTCCCCTCTGTGTTCCCCTCCCTTTCACATTCCTCCTCTCTGCCTCCTCCTTTCCCATGTTCTGGGAAATAGTCTCATTCCCGGCAGTTCCCGTTTTCCAGGCACAACCAAACCCTGACCTTGATTTAAGTTAGGGTGAAAGAAAGCTGCCTGCCAAATTTGGTGGCCCTAACTCTTACTGCTTAGGAGTTCTTGAACAAATGGACCAACAGGTGCAAAGACAGATGGACACACTCTAGAATATATGGATGGATGAGCTCTTCACTCAAGCAGGGAAAGGTATAACATGATGCAAGGGCTGGACATGGCAGCTAGACAAATTGAGCCTGGAAATAAGGGGTAAATTGTTAACAGTGAGAGTAATTAACCACTGGAACAAATTACCAAGTGCCTTGGTGGATTCTCCATCACTGGCAATTTTTAAACCAAGATTGGGAGCTTTTCTAACAGCTCTGCTCCAGGGATTCCTTGGGGAGGCTTCTGGGGCCTGTGCCATGCAGGAGGTCAGACTGGATGCTGACAGGGGTCCTTACTGGCCTTGGGATCCATGGTTCTGTGAATAAAATGACAATGCTGAGGCTGGCATAATGGGGCAAAGCATATGGAAGGACAGTTAGGTGTGGGCCCACCCACAGGCAGCAGGAGCAATGCATTCTGCCCAGGAGGGGAAAGCCGCCTCCATCTTCAAGGCAGCGTGAAGCTTGTGTCTCCTTTGTCTCGTTACATGACACCAGATGACACAGCATAAACTGTGAGCTCCTGGCACAGCACGTGGGAGATTAAAACAAGCCAAGTAAGACGCAGGGGCTCCTTTCCTTAGCTGCCTGATAAAGCCAGGTGTCTTCTGAGGACATGTCTGTATTGCGCAGCCTGTTCACTGGTGCTTGACTATGAAGGCACTTTCCTACTCAAATGTCTCTCTAAATCACCTGTAGGCTGTGTGTCTAACTCACAGCGCTGCTCCCCCGCCCAGGGTGTGTCTGTTAGTGTCATAGAGGAGAGTGTGTTGGCTGACAGACTACAACGTTTGCTGCAATACTGGATAGCACCCTGTGTAGCTGGCAAGCTGTATTACGTGTCAAAAAGGCAGTCCAAGGGTCTGAGTCTCCAACTGCTGCCTAGTTATTTCTGCTTCTGCGAGTCATCCCAGTGCCTTCGCTAGCTTTGAGAATCATTCACGGACGCAAGAGCCGTAGGGTTACTCCCTAAATTTGCTGAGGAAACAGGCAGGCGCGCGCTTGTTGGTTGATGACCCAACTGAGCTTGCATAAAAGCTTTATGGCCCACGCAGCGGGGGAGGGGCGGGTTAAAACAGAATGCTGACCCGAACGCTGGCAGAATGCTGATGCGAAAAGGAGACGTGGCAGAGACACCGTGAAGTCCCCTACGAACTGGAAGTTACACGGCAGGTGCTTGGCTGCTACAGTGCTGGGCAGCAATATACAAGCAATTCCTGGTAGCTAGGTGTGTCTCTGACCGGCTCTCTGAGTGCCACGCATACATGGAAAGGGTGAGAAGAGTGGGGCAGAAATTTCTCCAAACATTTCGTTTATATTTAATAAATGTGGTAATTGTGCAGCCAGATTAATTCCTGGTGTAACTGCACTGAACGTGGGTGGCACATGAGCCACCTGTTTGGGGAGGCTAGCCCCTGGTCCCAGCTAGAGCCCCACGCCACCAGCTGCCCCTGCCGAGCCCTGAGCGCCTCTGTACCCCAGTCCCAGAGCACTGGTCAGCATGGCCCCATCACCTCCAAAGTACCTAGTAGGCAACCTGAGCACACGCAGCTCTGGCGTGCCAGGTGCTCGTCCCAGGACCAAGCACTGGCCACGGCCACTGCGCGTCCCCAGCCACAGACCAGCCCACCCTAGCCCTAGCCCCAGCGCCAATCCAGCCCTTCGGGGAAGAGCGGGAAGCAGGAGAGGGCCTCAGGGCTGAGCACGGTAGGGCCACACCTGGCTGTGTGGTGAGGCTCAGCCTCATCCATGGCATTGAGTGAAGTGGAGTAGTGAATGTGGCCCATTGTGCTCATGGTCAGAGTTAGCCTGACTAGTTTAGAGACTGAACTGGCCTATTTAGCCGCAGAAGAGGTAAATCCCAGGACATAGTGCCCCAGCAACATGCTTTAAGCCTGATCAGGAGGGAGCAGCAGTTTGTTTTTCAGGATCTGTTCATCGTGGCTGCATATGCTGTGACTGCCAGGAAGGGTGCCAGTAAGAGCCAATAGGGGAGTGTTTTGTTTTGCAGTATGGACACCTATCCGCTAGAAATCAGACTAAGTGTGCCCACTATTTTATGTGCGCCTCCAAACACCCATTGGATGGCAACAATTTTGAGCCCCTCCCAACATGGACCTAGTTCAGATCCCAGGAACAAAGCCTTGAAAAGCGCCATATCCCATTACACACCCCTGAGTCCTCCAGTCCTATCCCTCTGGCAGGGATGGCTTTACAATGTTTTGTGGCATGTTGCCAAACATACACAATTCTAAGGTATTCAGCATAACTGAGTTGCTTAATAACAGACTCAAGGGGTGCATTCACATGCAGTGCGCAGAGTGTTGAAATTGACAGGAGCTAGAAGACACAATGCCTGGAATTGTCTTTCAAGTTGTCAGGGGGGCATCAGGCCATTGTGCACTGACTCAGCATCATGTGATGGAAACACTGTGCCAGGCAGGTGGATAAGCTGCTTGGCCACATCAGGAGCAAACCAGCTCCATAGCAGCATGCTGGCTTGAAGCTGTCACAGGCAGCATGGGAGGGGGGCGTGGCTTCGGCAGCTGTCCTATTGGCTTTACTGACAATCTAGCACTGTGTAGCCTTGTAAAATGTTAAGTGGCGCATTATTTCCCCTTGTAGGCAGTTATCCGAGGAAAATGCTAATCTACAAGAATACATGGAGAAAGAAACGGAGGAAAAGAAGAGGTTAAGCAGGACTAATGAAGAGCTACTCTGGAAGCTCCAGACAACAGAGCCCATGAGCCCTGTTAAACTGTCTCCTACGCCTGTTTATCACTGTTCATCGGGCCCACCTACTCCTGCAAAAGTCAGCACGGTGCCAAGATGACAGCTCCACACAGCTGCAGAAGTTAACTGGGCTTTTACATAGTTTTCCAATCTGCTGAATGTTTTCATCTGAAACAGTATTGACAACCATAGATATCCAGGGTTGGTTACTGCAAGCATGCTCTGTAGCTGCATACGTGTAAGCTAGGCAGTGTACTATTATCCTTCTAGCATTGAAGCTCCTAGTATTGGCACACTGATGTCTTAGAATAGTAGAGCCAGTGTAGGCTGATGTGTAAACATTTTGCCATGGTTAGAGCCAAAAGAAAGAAAATACTACTACTACTAATGGTTCATCAAAAATGAATTTTTGCTGCAGTGTTTCAGGTTAGTTACAGACAGTTCACATTTTGAATATCTATATATGTATGTGTGTTTATATATGTATGGATTGTGTGTATATAGTCACACATGCAACATCTATGGTGTGTTGAAATGTTCTGAATTGCATTTTTATATGATTGGATACACTACTAAGTGCTGATATATTTTCATTATGGTCAGCAGTTTTGTAACTTGTGCCTAAGACTTATATCTAAATGAAATGCATTTCTGTCAAGCCTCCCAGGAATATTTCTACCCAAACTAGAACTTACTTAGAAGCGCCTTCCAAACTACCACCAAGTGGTACATTATATAACATGAACACCAGCGACATTGCGATTCTGAAATAGTACTGCCTTCAGATAAGGTCACTCATTCCAGTCTCTAAATTGTACTTATTAGCATCAATGTTGTGAATGATGTAGGCTAGAGACCGAAACCCTGAGGGCTTTAGCACATTCCATACAGTTTATTTGCTAGAGTGACTACATTTTACTCTCCCAAATCCTAGTTATCCTTTTTTTTTTAACCAAACGCTTTTGGGAGCAATCAGAATCTATGACAAATCCAGGCTCATATTATTTTATTGCAAGGCCTAGACAATAGACAATAACTATTTGCTGTGACCTTGACGTTTGGTCCAAAGCATTAAATCCTTAATGGGCTATTCTATGAATTTAGAGCCAGTTTGCCTCAGGATACAGGGGCAAATGACCAGGAGCACCCCAGGGAAGATATATGCATGGATCCAACTGAGGCCAGAATTTTGTCCCGCAACCTATAGCCCTGCATATTTTGGGGTATAGTGAAAATGGCCAAATTACCTTCAACTGCTGCCTTCCAGGCAAGATGCAAAGACTCTTTGGTTTCCATGTTGTATTAACCCCCCCCCTTTGCTGCACCTGTTAACTATGCATGTGTTGCAGCAACGCTTAGTGTGGTGCCTATCTAGGTCAGGTGGAATGTCACACCTCACTGAGTGAGCGCACTGGCTTCCAAGGGGTACAGCACCTCAAACAACCATTAGTCCGAGAAGGGGTTGATCTGGATCCTGGGTACGGGTAGGGACTGCACAAAGGCAGGTGAGGTCCTGTTATCTCTGGTGTTCTCCTCTAAATGTGGGCTCCAGACTTTGCATCAGGTTTGTTAGGGTTAGACTGTGAAAACATTTGCTGTAGTACAGTGGCAGTTTAGGATTGTGTGATATGCCCACACAAAAGAAAAAACATTTTGTCTTGTTTTTTAAAATGCTGTGATGGTTTTAGTTTCAAGCTCCTGCACATTTTCCTGCCTACTCACAGAGCATGCTGTGTTCCAGGACACGGCCATACTCAAGCCAGTATATAAGTAGGTGTAGGAAATATTCTAGGGTCATGGAGCAAAGTGAAAGGGAGGTTCTCACAAGGTGTGTATTGGGGGATCTGGCTCATCAACACAGATGATGAATCGCAGGGAAGGGGGCAGGAAGGTATTCACTCCAGCAAGTGTGCGCATTGTTTGCACTGGAAATACGCTTCAGCGTTCCTGTGAGGCTGCAGCTTGGAAGTAAGCAGCTTCAATCTGTGGTTTTGGCCCATCCCAAGATGTAAAAATGAGGTTACATTTTTTTTTTTGGTAGAGAACATTTATTTTTGTAGCAATTTTGCATGGTATTATGATATTGCGTCCGTTGGACCTCTTATTAGACTAGACCAGGCCATATTTGACTAGCACTGTTGAAATACATTACTAGATTGTATGTGTTCAGCGAGTACACCCTGAAAGTAGGAGTGTTGGTAAAGAATGATAATCTCTAGCACTATCGTTTTAGTCACTTTCACACTGCACTTGCTAAATGCACAGCTACTCTGCAATACCATTTTCCTTGTTACGTTCCCGTCTGGTGCAATGCATTCTGTTACAGTAAGGCTGGTTGCCAGGATGTTAATCTAAATGATCCCACGTGTGACTCACTAAAACGTTACACTGTCCTGATCTGAGCTGGCTGAGCCAGTCTCTTTCCCATCAGCATTTCGCTGTTTTTGGTGCTTTACTCATCCTTTTGGTAGCTAATGGAGACTTCCAGCAGTGAACTGGGCGTTGGGGGCTTAGTGGTAGGTAGACTGGGCTGCCGGTGACCCCATCATTATTTGGTGTCCTTTTCATTCTCCCTGTCTTATTGTAGTTGCTGCCTGATGGTGTTCGATATTGGCTGGTGATGCTTCCATCCATGTGACTCAAGCTGGCTGCTCAGGGCTTCTCTTTGCCATTCCCTGCTGTGGGAAGCCAGCTGGGATTTCTCTTCCCCAGTGTCTGTGGGAGGGAAGCTGCCCAGTGTTCCTCTTTCCCACTCCCTACAAGAGGAAAATGTCTGGAGCTTCTCCCCCCTGCCCACTCCCTGTCAGAGCTGGGCAGCCATGAAATTGACCATGGTGGGCTGGGGAGGAGAGGTGGAGTCCTAGAGCTTCTCACCTTAACTCCTAGCAGGGTCTGAAACCTCCTTCCCTACCCCAGCTCTCCCTGGGGGGAGGCAGGGACAGCTGAACTGTAGCTGCCCAGCTCCTGCTAGGAAATTAACAAAACAACCAACAGCTGATGTAAGGGACGCAGCGTCTGCACAGACACTGCCCCATTCTAACTACATCAACACAAGCTGGATGCCACTTGGGGAAACAGAGCTATGTTGGTTGACATGGCCCTTATGTCACTGAGAGGATAGCGACTGTATAGACGCTGCCATGATTAGGTTGATATAGGCTGCCTTATGTCCACCTAACCGTCCTCAGTAGCAGTATGCCACCAGTGAGCCTTGCCCTGACAAGCAGCTCTCCCTCCAACATCAGCCATAAACCATGGTAGTGGAGAACTCACAGCGCTGCTCCCCCACCAATAGCTCCCAGTCAGCCACAGGCTCTTGTTTCCTGCCCTAGCAGCCACACACTCCTCTTTCCCTGCCCACACGTCCACATACAATGGCTAGCATCTGCTGGCATGAGGTAAGGGAGATGAAACTGTCTGGTGCATGACTGGCATTGAAGTGAATACATAAGAGACTCAAACCTGTTTTCTTGGTGCACCAGAATTCCCACCAGAACCGCAATGGGGGTGGTAGGTGCACTGGGCAGGTGGAATCCAGGGAAGGAGGTTTGAGCAAGATTTTCCTTTCAGGATCAACTACTGGCTGAACTACAGACATCACACATTTGTGGCTGGCTTGGCTGATCTCCCATCTCCCATTGTTCTGGTGTCAGAGGAAATGACAGGAAATGTACTGGGGTCAGGACAGAATTTAAAAAAACAGAAACCGCAGGATTTGGGTGACTCATCACTATCCATTAAAAGGAAAAGTCAATGGGAGCCTAGCCTCTACACTGAGACAGTCTGGCGATCGATCTTCCGGGATTTGATTTAGTGGGTCTAGTAAAAACACGCTAAATCAAATGCTGCGGGCACCCCTGTCAACTGCAGTACTCCTTGCTGTTGTGAGGAGTAAGGGAAGTTGATGGGAGAGTTTCTGCCTTCTGCCTCCTGCTGTGGGGCTGCCCCAGAAAATCGATGCAAGGTATGTCAACACAGCTACACAATTCACATAGCTGGAACTGTGTATCTTACATTGATTTTTCTCTGACCTGGACTAAGCTACAAGGCAAGAGAGGGGACATAACAGCATCTGAGTACTTAAAAAGGTGCTACAAGGCAGAGGGATAGGAGAAAAAGCAATGGGCATAAACTGCAGCAAGGGAGGTTTAGGTTGGATATTAGGAAAAACTTCCTAACTGTCAGAGTGATTACACACTGGAATAAATTGCCTAGGAAGGTTGTGGAATCTCCATTATGGAAGATCTTGCATGTTTAAAAGTCTCAGAGGGGTAGCTGTGTTAGTTTGATGTAAAGTATCATGAGCTCTCGTGGGCAAAACTCACTTCTTCAGATGGAAATCATCTCATCTGATTTAAGCTCCTAAATCCATATTTAGGAACCAAAATGACTTTCAGTAGACTTTGTGGATGCTCAACAGTTCTGTTAATCAGGATAGTTTAAGCTGCTTAAATGTGTGTTTTACTAACTTCAGGCCCCCAGGTTTGAAATTTTAGCTTACATTTTTAATTCAAAGCAAATGTTTATGGCTGTGTTATAAACTGCATTTAAAATGGAGAAGCCTTTAACTATGGAAGGATCAAATAAATCCCTCTTTTCCTCCACTGTGGAACCCGCCAACTGTCCATTAGCTAAAGCAGCATGACAGTTCACTTCTGAGGTCCTTTCATTAATATGACTGAGGCCCAGGGCTAGCATCTGAACTGAGGTTCTGTCCACCAGTCAGTGGGGTTGAGAAGCCAGGTTTTGGTTCAGTCCATTTCTACGACATATCAAGGAGAAGTCAGCAAGATTAGGTGGACTGCTCCCATCCATGGCACATCCCTGTAGTACCAACTTGGAGATGGTTGATGAAGTGTAGTCTACTTTCATTTTTCATCTGGTTCGTAACTAGTGAGCACAGGAAATGATCAGTGTTGGGCCCAGCAATAAGAGAGAGGGGAAGGGGTGCAGTGCCGTTATTCTTCCACCCTCTTCCTCTTACCGAGATGACTCAGCCTGGTAGGTCAATGATACCTTTTAGATTGCAAAAGGACGTAGGTGACATATCCATATGGAGTAATTACTCCTGGGAACCAACGGATGTCACTATTGTTCTATAAAAATACAACTGTAAGCTTATTTGGAGGAGGTGGCCTTAAGAGTGTTTATTATCTCTATTGCAGCAGCACCCAAAGGACCTTATCAGACTGAAGGCACCATTGAAGTTGCTGTACAAACACAAATTAAGCTATGGCCTCCCCAGTTGGTCCCTGGAGAGCTTTTAAACAGCCCATCTGCCCCAACTGCCCTCAAATCCCTCCCACTCAGCAAGTGTCTTCCTCAGAAAGAATAAGCGGGTGGAAGCAGGGCCTTTTTGAGAACATAGCCAGCTGGAGCGCAGCCTCAGAGCTTTATACTTTCAGCTCAATCGGCATTGCTGCGATCAATGCCCTGCTGTCCATTTCACAGGTCTGGTGAAGACAAGCTAAGTCAATGGCAAAGTGCTCGCCCATTAAGGCCTATACAACACCTCAGCGAGAGGCAGAAGGCAAGATGGCAGCAAAGTGTCTCTCATCAACACAGTTCAGCGCAGACACCACTGTTGGTCAGCCTAAGTGCCGCCAACTTCAGTTACATAACTGAAATAGCATAACATAGGTCAAATTACAGCATTAGTGTAGACCAGCCTGTAGCAACAAGTGATGAGAAAGATTTTGTTGCTCTTTGCCTCTTTCTTAGCTCTATTTTTCTTCAAGTCTGTGGGACACGAGCAGTACTTGAATTCTTGCAACTAAGAAGTCTGCACGATTCAGATCAGTATGTTTAAGTTCCTGCATTTCATTAAAATAATTTGCTTATGATAAATCAGCAGGTACCTAATGGCTAAGTCCATATTTTTTGGTGAGGAAAAAAACAAACAAAATCAGGTATTTTATGTCTCTGCACTGATTGCATTTGTGTCCCATGGACACACTGGGGATCCTTCTGTAAAGTTTTTCCCATGCAGCAGGAGTTCTGTAGTCTGATTTAATATGTAGTTAATGAATTACAGGAAATGTTTGTATTATTTCTGTTATGATGTACAGATGAGTGTAATATATTCCTGATAATAAATTCATGCTCCAGCACAAATATGGATGGAAGCGTACACACTGGTGTCTCTTGCTGTGTTTTCTTTATGGCCGTGTGCCTACTGGGGCTGCAGGAAAATAGGTCTGGTTGATCAGATTACATTCTTACTGACAAAATGTCTCTGGAGTCTAAATTCAGTAACTACATTTTCGCTTATTCATGATCCTCTCCAGACATGAGGAACTGTACAAGTGGAAGAGAAGGGTGGCACTCACTCATGAGACATAGATTGTGGGCAAGATAATGGAGCACCTGATATGGGACTCGACTGACAAAGAATTAAAAGAAGGTAATGTAATTAATGCCAATCAGTATCCATTTATGGAAAGCGGATCCTGTAAAACTAACTTGATATCTGGTTTTGATGAGAGTACCAGTATGGTTGATAAAGGTAAGAGTGCCGATGGACTATACTTTGGAAAGGCATTTAATGTGATATTTTGATTAAAAAAAGCTAGAATCCATAAAATTAAGATTATTAAAAGTTGGCTAACTAATAGGTCTCAACATGTGATTGTAAATGGGGAATCATCATCTAATAGATGTGTTTCTAGTTGGGGCCTACAGGGGTCCATTCTTGGCTCTATGCTATTTTACATTTTTCACAATGATCCAGAAGAAACCAATCATCATGGATAACGTTTACAGGTGACACCAAAATTGGGAGCATGGTAAATGAACTACATAGGTCACTGATACAGAGCCATCTGGATCACTTGATAACGTGGGTGCAAGCAGACAAATATGCATCTTAATATGGCTAAACATAAATGTATACCTTTGGGAACAAGAATGTAGTATGCCATGCTTACTTGATGGGAGAATCTCCTGGGAAACAGTAACTCTGAAAAAGATTGGGGGTCCGCAGACAGCTCACTGATCATTAACTGCCTGTGCCACATTATGGCCAAAAGCGAGAATGCAAGTCTGAGGTACATAAACAGGAGCATCTTGAGAAGTAGAGAAGTTACAGTTCACCATGTGTCAGAAAAATGCAAAAATCGAAAGGAAACACAGGGAAGGAATAAAGTGCTTATTGCTGCAGTGATGGGGACGGGTGTCGTATGAGCACCTAGTCAGATAGAAAAATAAATACCAAGGAAAGTGCACTGCATTGGCATATTATGAAGAATTTGTCCGCTAAAGTGCTCTGCAAAGGTGGATGAGCATCAGTACTTTCTACTGGCTCACCGATTAGCAGACACAGGAAAGTTAAGGGCCACTCCTCAGGGGTATTCTACACTAGCCCCCTAGTTTGAACTAGGGTGGCTAATGTAGGCATTCGAACTTGCAAATGAAGCCCTGGATTTAAATATGCCGGGCTTCATTTGCATGTTCCCGGGCGGGCGCCATTTTAAATCCCCTTAGTTCGAACTGACTGCCCGCGGCTACACGCGGCAGTCAGAAGTTAATCTGAACTAAGTCCTTAGTTTGGATTAACTGTTACTCCTCCTGCAATGGGAGGGCTAGTGCCCTCCTGCAATAGGGGGCTAATGTAGGCATACTCCAGGAGTGGACAAGTACCTCCCTGGAAGCCCAGGGCCTGAGCAATTCACAAGAGCAGGGCCTTAGCACTAATAAAAATGGACCCACTCTAGGACAGCTGCATCCCAAAAATCTTAAAGCCTGTGATGTAATAAGAGAAAGAGAAAAACCTTTGTCAGTCACAATTCACTGAAGATGCAGGTTCTGGATTGTTGCTAGAGCAGTTAAGAAAGGAGATTCTATTAAATTACAGACCTTTCAGCAGTTGAGGAGAAAGGGACAGAATTATACTGGGAATCAGATTCGGAAAAGACTTCTGGAGGATAGATTTATACATGTAAAACCATGTCTGGTGGATTTGTTGAAACAAGTGGGAATATATAAATCAGACTGGAAAGTAAGGACGCATTGATAGACATAATTTATCTGAATTTCATGAAAACACTTTAATACTGTGCCATTTAATTACAAGTTGATTTCCAAATTCGAAAAGCACAGTCCAGGGTGATTTATTTACAATGTTGTTTGTGGAAAAGGGTCTGTTTGGCCAAGCTGTGCTCAGGGTGTAACTTTCACATTTTTAAAATGTAACTCTATGGTCTAAAAAGCACACATTTTAAAAAAAGAATTCAAAACGAAACAAACAAAAGGAACCCCACAGTGAGATTACATACTAGATTTACAGAGCTATTTCTAGGAATGTAACCGTTGACCACAACTGTACGAAATTCTGAGAAATCAATAGGAAAACAGAATAAACCAACCACAGAAATGTATATAAGTTTTGCTCAGCAGAAAAAAATACAGGTAGACCCTCTCATGGCTTCTTGCTCCCTGAAAGAAACTTCGCTGAAGAAACCCTACCTGTTCATGGTAGGTTTGTAATACATAAACCAACCCAAACTTGCCATCAGTCTTTGTGCTCCTAAAATCAATTGAAGCTGAAAGGCACAATGTAAACATACACATCACAGTCAGTCATCTCATCATCTGGAAAAACTGACATTATCATGCCAAAAACTTGCTGTAGGCTATCAGGGCAAAAGATGCCATATTGATTAGAAGTTTGCATGGCTTGGACTAACCTCATTCTTGGAGCATGTACCAAGAGCAAATACCCTGAGGAAATCGGAGGTTGGAGTTTTGTAACAAATGCATTCTTACACCATTTTATGTCCAGTTTGGTTAACAAACATGTTCAATATGATAAAAATGAACTGTCAAGCGACTTTTTTGTGTTCCTTTTCTCTGTGTCACATGCCTGGAGGATTGTGTATGATACATTTGCTTATGTAATATGCTCTAAAAGCATTAAAAGCAGTGAGTTATCTACCCTTCATGATAGGAGTAGTGTGAATAGTGGCTAACTTTAGAAATTGCATCAGGCGTCATAATTACAGTGATGAAATGCTGTGTAGAACATGGCTTGTCATACCAGCATGTCAATAAACACAGCATTAGACATTTGTACTATTGACTAGTCTCCTCCTTTATGCCTATGATGTGCTTACCACCAACACCACCCCTTCTATTCCATCCCAAACACACAAAAATAGATGCCACTTAGATAAAATTCTGCCTTTATGCAAGTTCAGTAAAGACTTGGATAATGCAGTTAAAAACTTAGAGCATTCATTTGGATTTTCCAACATCCCCATGTCTGGTAATGTGGCAATAGAGTGTTTACAAGCAAAGAATGATGAGTGTCAACAGACGCCAGTGTTAAAATAAATTCTACAGTGAGGGGGGAACTGCACCTCTGCACAAAGGCCAATGTAGGCCTTAAAAAACTTTAACAAAAGACTTAAGTAATGCCAGGCCTTTAGGGACCTCTACTTGGGTATAAGGGAGGTCAGAGGGAGTTGAATTTCATCCAAGTGAATGATGTACCAAATCTGTAACAGTCTCCAGGTCAGTGATGTGGAACTGACAGTTGGGTGGTGAGGAGGAGGAAATACTATTGCATTGGCATCCCTCCACCCCTACACACACTTACGTAGCCTTGTCCACAACAGAAATTTGGCTTCAACTACAAAGCAGCCATCCACTGGCATCCAATAAGCAGGAGGATGCAGTGAGTTGTAAAGAAGAAGTGATAGGTCAGAAAACCCAGCTGTACAATGGAGAACACTAAGAGCATTTTTGGTGACAAAAGATATAGACGTTTCCATGAACCTTCCCTGTAAACATATGTCCAGTAATCAAGCTTCTGATGCTGAAAGCGTGTCCATGTCAAGGACTAAGAAACAAAGATATTCTTATACTACAGTGGATTGCAGCTCAATGTTCGTTCTGAAGTGAAGGCGAGAGAGACCCCAGCAGATCTCTGCTAGGAAGCACATTGGTTTCTTGGAACACACTCCCGGTGCAGAGGCTTGGCAGGATCAGGTTTTGATTGTCTATTACTTTTGACAGATGATACTGATCAGCATTTCTAACTATGTCAGTGCTCATGGGTGGAAATTTTTGTCATAACAGAAATTTAAGAATTTCTAATCGAGGCATATCTCATGATTTGGTTTTTAACTTTCCTTCTCTGTACATTTGTATTGTTAATTATGGAATTTCTGTTCACCCATTTCAGCTGAAGGGCAAAAATGACAGCTGCAACCGTTTGCCAATTAAAACCTAACCTTTCCAACGCTAACGCTAAACAGATGGTCACTAAAACCAGACAAAAACAGAGCACTGAATGCATTTGGGATTTCAGTCTGCTAACCAGCAGCAGAATTTTAATTAGGGACCCATCCCTGCTTTCATTAAAGTCAATGGGGCATATTCCTCCTTGGTAGAACTTCATCCACCAAAGTCACTAGGGATGATTTTAACCAAATAAGTTAATGGAAGTTTTGTCATTGACTTTAACAGAAGCAATCAGGTCATATATATCTGTCTTTCCTTCAAAAGCTGGTTGAAAGCCCACCCCAAAAATTATCTGTGAAAATTTATTTGTGATAGTTTTGAAGCAAGCTGATATGTTTTATTTTTCTAACTTTTCCACTGATTATTTTAATCAGTTGTTTTGTATTTTTTAATTAGAAAAAAATCCCAATAAACAACTAAGGTGACCATT
Organism: Pelochelys cantorii; assembly: GCA_032595735.1. Lineage (NCBI taxonomy): Eukaryota > Metazoa > Chordata > Testudines > Trionychidae > Pelochelys > Pelochelys cantorii. Next base: position 49,388,345 of record CM064326.1, read on the forward strand.
CAACAGTGGCAAGAAAGAAATAAAAAATTACAGTTGAGAATGACCAAGACTCCAAGGCTACATCTACACTGGCAGCTTCTTGTGGAAGAACAGCCATTCTTCAACAAAAACTTGCCAGTTGTCTACACTGCACGAGCGTTCTTCCAGAAGTAAATTTACAGGATAGCCTTGTAAAACAGGGCTTCTTCCGGAAGAGTTATTCCTCGCCCCATGAGGAAAAAGCCCTCTTGCGCAAGAGCTCTTCCAGAAGAGGGCAGTGTAAACAGGCAACATGAATTTCTTGCACAAGAAGCCCCTATGGTTATAAAATGGCCATCAGAGATTTCTTGCGGAAGGGAGCGTCTACACTGGCATGGATGCTCTTGTGCAAAAGCACATCTCTTGCGCAAAAGCACATGGTAGCGTAGATGCTCTCTTGTGGAAGAGTTTTTGCACAAGAACTCTTCTGCAAAAGAGTTATTGCGCAAGAAGCTGCCAGTATAGATGTAGCCCAAGAGTAAAAAGAAGAATTCAGTATTTCAACACATATATGAAGAACTCAACAGTAATGGAAAACAAAGAGGAAAAATGAAGACAACAACCAAGGTTACATATTTCATTTACCATTTTCAAAGAAAAAGATTTTTTTTAAAATCTAATAGGCTTCACACACAAAAATACTTTTTGAAAACAGACCATCTTTTGACCTAAGTTTTCATGTGAAAAATGTTGATAGGCTCTAGTCTCTTAAAAAGAAAGAAGAATGCTATATTGATAAAACTCTCCTGATATGGGGCTGTTGACAAAGGCATTTTAATCTAGTAGGTACTGGCCTATAAGCATTAGATATCTAAAAATAAATCTCTTCAAATTTCCCCTAGAAGGCACCTTCCCTCAGATGTGTGTGAACAAATAAAAAACGAGCAAAGAGAGTTCAAAGGAGATCAAACTCTTGAGGGAAGAGGCTGCCCTGAAAATTCCAACAGGCCAGGTTTACCACTTCCTCTCTGAACAAAAAAGTGGCCTATTCTTCTTGCTTTCATTATCCCAAAGAAGTAGGCCTGCCAGATGCTTTCACCAAAAATCTGGAACATGGCAGGAAAGAAACTTGGTTGAGCAAAAAAAAAAATAAATAAATAAAAAACCCAGGAGATGAAAGTTGAGAGAAAAAAGAAGAAGAAAAGGGTCGCTGTGCCTTTAAGAATCCCTGCGCTTCTCACTTCTCCCCGCCCATGCCAGACAAGGCAGGGGAACAATGTCCCCGCCGGACTTCCATCCAAGAAAAAAAGAAAACAACGGACATTTTACATGTCCAGTATTTTCTGTTTTTTTTTTGTTTTTTTTTTTTTACTGGCCAGAGGCCAGAAATAATGGACTGTCCGGGCGAAAGCCAGACACCTGGCAACCCTACAAAGAAGACATTATTTCTACACCCAACTTTATATACAGAGAAATGTTCTGGCAGCTATACAAAATACTCTTATAAACACAGAATAATTACTGAACTATTTACAAAAGAAGCTCAACTAAATGCAGGCATATTCTTTACAACAGCAAGATTACAGCAGTATTTGCATGTCTTACCTGACACTCAGCTTGATCTATATTACATTTGGACATCGGGGGGGGGGGGGGGGAAGAGTGTCACATATATGGCAGAATCAGTGTCATTATCCTAGAAAGTTTTGGCAGACCTTTGCCTTTCAACTTGTGAATGAAAACTTTGGACGTGGTGCACCTAAGAGATAATTTAACTGTTGGTTATAATTAAATAGGATTCTTTCTCCTCTGAACTTTCTTACAGAAAGAAAAATGATCTCCCACCAAAACTTTCCCTTTAAGTGCTACTATTTTCTGCAATTTAGTCGTAATACGCTGAGCTAAAGTAATGGAACATGAAGACCAAGCAGGTCCCTAAGGAGACAGAAAATGTAAGATAAAAAAATAAATTAACATTTATCAAAACACTTTTACAGCAGGCAATCTGCATAAATTTAAATAGTTTTCCTTTCAAAAATCCACCTTTCAGCCAGCACTCACCCCTTTTGAATATTCATACAGTGCTAAATTAACTGCTTAAAAGCAGTTCCCAGCCTGGAGAAAAGCACTCCGCTGTTTTTGGTACTACAGGAAACATTGTTCCCTTCTGTTGATTTTCTTTGACATTGGTGCTATCTATGAACATGTGAAGTGTACTAGGAGTGTGTGTGTCTGGGAGAAGGCTGAGAAATGCATTGAAATGCTTCTTTCCCTGCTTCAGTGGAACTCTTGGCATCTCATGTCTGAGGAGAGAAGAGACTTGACCAACAGTCAAGAACCACTGTATCCATGAGCAGAACTCAGCCCTTATTTTGTATTATAAGCCCCCATGGAACCATGCTAAAATGATCCATGTTACTGAAGTGCCACCAAATATTATCACAGAAACTGCACTGGACAAACTCCTTGCTGTGGTGGATCAGCACTGTCCTACACACCTACGTCTGGTCACCCCTGCACAGAAAGCCAGAACAAGGTCTCTACATCATTTAAGTCATGGGTGTCAAACTCAAGACCAGTAGGGCATCTACGGCCCCCAACAATCCCACAGGGCAGCCGCATTTAGCTGCTGGTGCATAAGTCCCTGCATCTTTGGGGGTGGGAGGGACCCTACCCCCAGGCCCAGCCCCTGTTCCATCTATCTCCCTCCATTGCATCCCCTTCCTCAGGCCCCTCTCCTGAGGGACACGACCTTGGGGATTATTGGGGGGGGGGGCCTCGCATGGGGTGGCAGCAAGGGTTGGGCCCCCTGCACTCACCTCAGGGGCAAGAGCCGCAGACAAGTGGCGAGACCAGTCTGGCCCGGAAGATGGCGGAGGAGCAAAGCAGGCTCGTGTTGCTCCACTTCTCCATGGCTCCCTCTGCCACACTGAGTGCAGGGAGCCCCACCCCTGCTGCTGGCCCCAGCCTGCTCAGGGCCCTGCAAGATAACCCGACTGCGGGGGACCATCACATACATAGGACTGGTGGAGAGGCCACCGCGGGGGCTCCCAAAGCGCAAGGCCCAGAGTGGCTGCCCTAAACCATCCTATGGATGAGACAGCTCTGCACACACCTATCCTGGGCCACAGGGACGTGCCGTGAAGCTAGCAGCTGGAAGCCTCTCTAGGCTCGCTGTGCTGCCAATGGTGGAAGTGGGAGACCTGGGGGGCAGCAGGCAGGGCCAAGGGACAGGCAGAGGGGAGCTTGCAGGCTGGCAGGCACCCACTCCCCAAGCCCAGCCAGAGGGGGTGCCCGCTGGACCACTAGGAGGAGTTGAGGCCTGGCACTGGCCCTATGAGATGTAGCAGGAAGGAGGGTGGTCCAGCAGTTATGTTACTAACCTGGGATGTGAGAGATCTGGGTTCCATTCCAAACTACACTCCTCACTGCCTTTGTGACCTTAGACAAGTAATTTAGAGTCCAGCTCCCCTGTGAACTAGGGGATTGTGTTGCAGCTTGAGGAGCTGTACCTGTGTCTAGCTCTGACCCAGCTAGTGCACTGCAAGAGAAGCATAGCTGTGGTGTCAGGAGATGCTAGCCTCTTGAATACAGCTGCATGCAAAATGCTGGGCATGGCCTTTAGGAGGCCAGCCCCTCACACTCCAGCACCTACTGAGAATCACAGCCCCAACTGGAGGTATAGATTTAGCATCCTCTCTCGGCCCCTGGGAAAAACAATAGGGGTATTATGAGGATGAACACATTAAAATTTGTGGAGTGCTCAGATGTTATGGTAACAGGAGCCTCCCAGGTAAAACCCTGCACAGGTACAAATTTCTACCCGCGGATGCGGATGGCCGTGGTTAGAATTAGTATCTGCTGGTCCGCAGGACTCCACTCTCAGGAGACACTGTGGCCGAGATAGAGGAACATGGTGCCGCCGCTCCCAGGAGCCAGCACCCCTGTTGGCAGCTCCTCCTGGCCATGTGGCTATACTGCCCCCAACCCTGCCATCAACCTTGTCTCCTGTCTGGGGTGATACAGCCCCACTGTTCCTCTCCGTTGGCTGTAGCCTCCTGGGAGCAGAGCCCTGCAAATCAGCAGATACCGATATCTATTCGCAGGCATCTGTAGGTAGAAACGTGTGTCCGTGCAGGGCTCTACCTGAGATGCCACAGCAGAGGCCTGCTCATGGTGAGAGTGAGAAGACTTTCACCATAAGGAACTGCCTACTCTGGACATTTTTTTCAGCGTAAGTGAAGAAGTGAATGCAACCCAATACAACGATGTGAGTGTGACTCCCGTGAGGACGCACTTACTCGGGCACAGGCGTCCCTTTTTTCATGCTAGCTTACATGGCTTGGAAAAGGGCATAAGCACAACCAAGAAGAGTCACTGGTATCCTGGAGTAAGTCTGTCCACTTAGGGGTTTACTGCTTCAACTTGCCAGTGTCAATCAGGCCTTTCCACTTAACTCAGCCCTGCCAGGCAGGAGTCCATTGTAAGAGTGGCAAAGGAGACATTTCACAGTGCACCGGGGGGCTGGTTGGGAGAGCTGGCAGAAGATGCCAGAATCTAAGATACTTTCCCCTACAAAAATGTGAGTATTGTGAGAATCTTTTCTGCCTCGTTTTGTATGGACTTCAATCTACTGTGCCCATGGAAGCCAAAAGCAAACTCTCAGGGTCAGTTTCTCTTCGAACTCTTTAAGTCAGGACTAACTCCACTGATTTTAACAGAGGCACCATGGGGTTAAACTGGTGCGAGGGAGGGACAAATGAGGCCACGTTTCTTTCAAATGATCCAGGCCCTGGCTCTACAATAGTTCCACTATCAACCCTAAGGCTCTTTCCCGTCATGTTTTTATGGGTTTTGAAATTAGAAGTAGGAAAGCTCTTTGGAGAACCTGTGCCTGGCGCCACTGAGCTACTTACACCTAGCAGTTCCACAGCCACAGCTAGAAGCCCCTCTCGTGAGCGGTGGGGTCTGTTATGCACAGAAGCATTTGTTTGCCCTAGCTGCATAAAGGAATTCAGCCTAAGAGCACCTCCCCTAAATATCACGGCAAAGTTACATTTCCAAGTATACAAGCACCTAGTCAGAAGTTAAGTGCAAGTAAAATAATGCCACCTGTTGCTCTTCTTTACAATTTAACTCCTTGTAGACACTTTTTAACCAGAGGGGAAATTATTTTGGGTGAGAGGTGTGCGCGTGCGCATGTGTATGTGTGCGCACGCATGTGCGTATGTTACAGCCTACATCATGTGAACCAAAGATCTGACCTAGGAATAGCATCAGCACCGCAGCGTCTGCTCTGCTTAAAAACAAGTGGCGTAGCTGAGGAGTTAATTCACAGGGCTACGGAAAGAAGGACTTTCATGAGGCCTAGTCTCAGAGCAGCACTGAAGGTTAACTGGCACACAGAGAAGCTGTTTTCTTTCTACATGTTTTTTGAAAGAGGAGACAGCGCTGGCAGCCTCAGGGAACAGCGTGGTTGGGAGTATCCCAGAGGCGTGGCATTTTCCTTGTGATCCCTTTTAACTGCGTCACCAAGATAAAGTAAGCTGCAAGTTGCAGCAAGCGGGGCTGGGAATTCCACCCTCTGCTTCGCTGATTAACGGAGGAAGTGATTCAGGGTCCCCGAGATGAAGCTTCCTCATCTGAAGCGACTGCTGGGCTGCTCTTCGGCCAAACACACTATCATTTACAGCTGTCCAAGTCGGTGTCCGTATTTCTATCTGGATCTGGTGTTGCTGAATATGCAGCTTCCACGCTGTGCCTCATTCCATATGCAAAGTAAATGACAAAACCTGTAGTGAGAGAAAGAGGGAAACCATTGTCACTATGAACAACTGCTCGCTACTTTTCCACCCACAGGGTGCTTAGTTTCAGTAAAACGTTCTGATGGCTAATACTAATCTTGCTATCGCTTGACAGCGTAGCAATATCCAGTCCTGCAACTAAAGTCTATGGGGTTAGCCAAGGACACATGGAAGGGTAGAATTTGGCCATACACTTTTAACGTAAGTTTGGCTTCTCAACCTCAACCGACTAAAAGGTCATCACTTCAACTCACCCAAGAACATCCAGACAGCAAAACGTATCCAGGTCCCTTTGTCCAGCTGCATCATCAGATAAACATTCACAAAAATACTCAGAATAGGAAGGAAAGGCAAAAGAGGTACCTGAAAAGACAGAGACACCACTGACATCCACAGGTCATGATAACACACTCACATGACTGTCCCCTGAAAGCAGGAAGCTGCTCTAACATCCAATCCTCATCTGCCAAGGGCGCCTGGAGAAGTGGTGAGTCTGCCAAAACGGAGTTCTCAAGTCTCCTGCCGTGAGGACCGCCGTGAGCACCAGCTCAGTGTGAGCAGAAAGCTCTTTGGCTTGGATTTTCCCTCCAGTTGCCACAATTAACTAACCATCTTCCTTCCAAAAGCCTTTTCTGCTATCCCACTTTGACACTGTTAGCAGCAGCGTAGTCATCCCCCCCTATCTGGGAGTCAGCCTGGCTTCCAAGTTCTGTTTCAGCTCACCTCCAGGACCCCAGCTAAGCCTGCTCCTGCTTCTCCTACAACTCACCCTCCTCTGTGGAGGTTCTGTGGCCTCCCTCGCTACCCACTCTCCTTATCCAAGGCCATCCTAAAAGCTGCTGCCAAAACCCATCTCCCTTTCACTGCTGCTCTAGCCATATCACCCTAACTCTTGATGCTCTGCATTCCCCTAGTCCAGGCTCTTCCCTTCACATTTCAGCTCTCCTGTCTTCCACTGCCCCGTTCTGCTCCAAATGTCACTCTTCTCACCCTCGCCTGCCTGGGGGCCTCCCTGTCCACAGGACAGCCTGGCCGTTAAACTAGGCAAAGCTCTCTCATTCGCCTTGGCCAAAACCTGCTCGTTCCATGGCACATTCCAGCTTCAGCCACCATCCATTGCTTCCTTTCTGAACTGTGGGGACTCTTTGTTCTGTGTGAGTCAGTCTGTGCCCACAGAACATAAATGTGTCACGGCGCAATCAGGGATTCGCTTGGCTCCAGAAGGGCCAACAGCCACTGCAGGCCCAGGGGTTGAAGAGTGCAGGGACCTGGCTTCATGCCCCCATAACGGGGGGAGCCTTCGATAGGGAGAGCCTGAGGGCAGTCAGCCCTTAGTGCCACCAAGAGCATGGCGATGGGCCCTCTCCCCCCACCCGTGGCATTCCATAGGGACCCAGAACTCCCGGCCACTGGAAACACAAGGCCCCTGTACAACTGCCCCCTTTGCCCTTGGTTCAGCTCCTCTGGCTGCGCAGATCCTGCTAGCTAGTACGACGGAAGGAAGTCTGTCTCCAAGGGCTTGGTAGAGGTGCAGTGAGTTGCTAACACACTGCTCTTTTGCTTTGGGAAATCTGGGTTTAATTTTGGTTTGGACCACTGAAGGAAAGTGAGCTTGGCTAGCTCTGCCTAGCTCCCATTGAATAGCTCTCTACGTATTCAACACAGAGATCCACCTCAAGTGTGGACAGTCAGGTTGGAGGTGCACTGGCAGAGCGGTGGGGGACAGCTTGCTCAGTGCCCTTGTCTGAACTAGACCCACTTCTAGCCAAGAACATCAGTCCCTCACTCAAATATGCACCAACTCTCCCTTCTCTTTTTCCTCTCACACACGCATGCAGTCAGCTCCCAATCAGCCCTTTGCCACGCCTTCCTCGCAGGCTGCTTACCTTAAACGAGAGCTTGGTTTTGCTTTCAGGTTGTCTCCAAATAACTAAACCCACAAAGAGGCAAAGGAGAACAAGTCCAGCAATCACGACAGCCCACCCAGTCTCCATCAGTGCGTCTTTGCAAAGGACAGTCAAGCTACAGCAGAGGACGATAAGACACCCTGCAAATAAGACCAATGCCAATGCTTATTCAATGATCACTGAGAAAGCCAGTTGTAATTGCTGAGCCATCCTCTGCAGGTTCAGCTTTCCTGTTTGAGGGGTTTAATCATTTAACCCATCATTTTCTGTGTTCCTTCTGTTGCCTCAGGCAAGCACCTGAGCTTCAGAACAGTTAATCAAACTTACAAATTACCGATTAAGATGCCAAGAAGAGTTTGCCTGAGCTCCCCTACACCGGTAGCTGGCTCACTGCGGGGGAGATGCTAGTTACTGACACTTACCGATGATGAAAGATGAGACATTAACCACCAAACCAGAGAACCTGGTGGGATCTTTGTTTTGGGGACACAGAATGGCTGCTAGGGAACATTTCTCCTCTTCAGGCAGAATCCCAACCTGTGATTCAGTGGTGCTTGCAGACTCATTGGTGTCTGCCTCGTCTGTGTTATTAGCCCTCTGGTATGCCAGGTTAGGCTGCTCCGGCTGGTACCTGGGAGAAGCAAACAAAACAAAGAGCGCACTGGCTTGGTAGAGGGTACAGTAAACGGTCATCTAGATACAGACGAAGGCTCGGTTTGGGCACTCCAAATGATTATGGCTACCTGTGAGGATTCAGAAGACATGCTGTGGCCAAAATTTACTGAAATGGGAGCCATGATGGCTACCTGTCTGGAGCCTAAGGAGGACTCAGATGGAGGACACATACACATCCTAATCTGGAGGGATTAGGTAAATAGAGGCTGGAGCACACAAATGAAAGCCGAAGTGTAGGAAGCACACAGTAAGCAGCAAGCCTGGAGTTGAGAGGAGCATGAATTAGATGTCCTATTGGGTCCTTCCCCAGAGTCTTGTGTTATACTCCCAGAATGCAATGCTCTGTCCTCGAGTGAGCTGCTCAGATCTAAATGTGCTGGGTTATATATGTCCCGATCATTGGGTGTGGCTGAGCCAGCTCAGCAGAAAAACCAGGTATGGGAGATAAAAGAGGCTTTTATGTCACCTTTGAAACCCCCTCCCCCCCAAAATCTCTTGGGCAGCTGGAGATCAGTTCAGCCCCTTGAGCAATTCAGAATAGCCTCAAAGCAGTTATGTCACACCAATTTCTAACAGACTCCCACAGGGCCAGCAGTCAGCAGAACAGCACCAGAACACAGCATGTATACAGTGGGTTGTGATGTAACACTGATGGACCCACGTCGTTGGCAGCAGCAATTCAACCTGGGACATGTGAATCTAAAGGCATCAGCCTCTACTGCATGTGCTAAAAGTCTGCTGCCTGCTAGGTAAGGCTACAGAGCAAACTCACCAATCTCGTTGTGTGGGGCAGGCAATTATTATAATCCCCCTGGTGAGCTGAGTAAACTGAGGCACAAAGCAGTGAGAATCTATTTTTAGAAGTGCTGACCACCAGCTTCAGTCAAAGTGAGCTGTGGGTGTTGAGCACTTCCTAAAAAAAAATGAAAAAATCATGAAGGCCCCAAGTGTGCAAACATGTATGTACATGCTTAACTTTGCCATGATTACCAACTTAGCTTTACTCCTGGGACTACTTATGGTAGTACATTTCAGCACAGCACAAATGTTTGTAGGATTGGGGCCTTTGTGACTTACCAAAGGTCACCCAGCAAGGCTGTGGAAGAGTCGGAAATAAAACCCAGGATTCTCTGTGATCACTTCTGGCTTTAATCATTAGACCCCACAGCCCCATATCTCTTGGAGCACACAATTTCCTACAGGCAGGTGCCAGCAGAGGAGAAAACTTTACACAATTCCTCCTCTATCCATGTTTGCAAAAGACCTTAGGCCAAGGTTTGTTCGGCATGAAACGAGCAAGTTCAGTTCCCACACATCTATGGGGATTTGTCTCCCTGTCCTCTGCAGCTTGTCCCTTCTCCTTTCTTAATGTAAGCAGGATCTGAATGAGTGCTTCCTTGACAGCTAGCTGTAGGGTAGGGGAGGAAGAGACTCTGGGTGTGTCTATGTAAATACAGTTTGCTCCTGTTTTGCTTAGATTTGCTAGCTGTTCAGCAGATGAAGCAGTGTTTTGCTCATTGTAATCAACTCTGGCTGGTGCTGGGTCAAAAATTATGCTAGTATTGAATGCAGGGATAGTGAAATATGGTTACCAATGTTGTAATTATTGTGGGACAAGAGAGCACTGTACCTAACCTGTCCCAAAGGAGGGAGCTGCTCTCAGTTGAAAGAAACATGATAAGCCAAGGGCTCAAATGTCAGAGCCCTGTGAAAACAAAGAGGGGAGGTGGAGGTGGCAGGAAGGGCAGAACTCCCAGCCAAGAGATCAACAAGGGTCTGCTGTAAGACTGGTTCCGCCTGTTCCTCCCTATCCTCAATGAATAGAGATAAACAGGCTTCCTTAGAACCCTCCTTTGTTATTTTTAAATTGCTCAATCAAAACTGAACCCATGTGTGGCCAGACTATATTTCTGCCTGGAACCACAGTCACTGAGAGGTGAAATCACTTGAGATGGGCAGTGTTTATGTGCAGTGTGCAAAAGAGCTGAACATTACTAATGTGCAGAGGTCACAGCTGAGAGGCAGGTGGCAGCAGAAGGTGGAGAATTAGGTCCAATTCCGTTTGCAAAGAAATAAAAAAAGAGAGAAGGCAAAGTCCGAGCCATGCACCCAGCCGCGTAGAGGATTTGGGGAGGAAAGTTGCTTTGCAAGTAGAGGTGGGGTGGCACGGGGATTTGGGTTGTAATTACACTAACAATGTGCCTATTCAGTGCTTGCCTGGAGAGCACAGGAGGAGGGTGGGTGCATTTAGGATTTTGTATCGCACACCTTTTTAAAGAAAGTTGTATCAATTCAGGGCTGCTGGCGCAATTTATTTTGTAGCAAACGCTAATAAGAAAGGATGATTTATTCTAGATGGCGACTTTGCAAGCCCACAATGAACAAAAGGAAAAGTCATTATGGAGGGCTTAATACAAGGTGTTGGACTGATTCTGTGTCACACAAACAATAATAGCATTAACTGCCTGTTGGACACTGGGGATGTGAGTCCCCGATCGGCACTGCCCAGGAGGCAGATTGCAAAGTAAATAAATACAAGAGCTCTTGCACAGCTCTACATTCCTGCTCGGGTTTGGGTGGGCCTGGATGCCAAGTGTTTGGGCTGGAGTCCACCCAGGCCCACCTGTAGCTATGCCCCAGTCGTGTGCTATATTTCAGGGTATTTTGTGTTACCAAGAGATAGCCTGGAATCCTGCACAAAGAACTATCAAAGAATGCCCATACTGGGTCACACCAAAGGCCCATCTAGCCCAGTATCCTGTCTGCCAACAGTGGCCAATTCCAGGTGCTTTAGAGTGAATGAACAGCAGGTAACCAGCAAGTGCTCCATCCTTTGTCACCCATTCCCAGATTCTGGCAAAGAGTTAATCAGGTTAATCCATACCTCAGTACCAATACGCAGGCTGCCACCAAGGAATAGGCCAGCAGGGTCCCGATGGACATGAGATCGACAAGATCTTTCAGGTCAAATAGAAATGCCATGGCAGCTGGGGAGTGTGGAAAACAGAAAGTGGTAAGCTTGCGGAAGAGTCACATTACGGGAGTGTCAAATTCAGTACAGCTGAAGCAAGACCACTGCTTTGTCTTCAGATCTGCACTGAGATTACCCAAGGGCACACTGGTCTTTGCAGTATCTCTTGTGATAGAGGAGAGAGGTGACGTGGGTGTAATGAATACAAACCAGACTTTTTATTGCTTCTGATGGACAGACAGACAGACACTGTACTCCTCTCTGGTGCTCACACTAGAATCCAGAATGACTCTTAGGAGCTTTGTCTGGTCTCTTCTCTCCCACCCTATACCCTGGCTACAAGAACCAGAATGTGACTGAATGACCCTCTTCTAATAAAGCAGGGAACAGAAAAGGCCTACAAAGCGTTCCAGGAGAAATTGGTCAAAGCTCAGTAACTTGTTAACAAATGCCTAAGGCAGATTCCTGACACAGTTCCATATGGGTACATGCCCATCTCAGGCTGCTAGGTAAAGATTTTATACAGCTCCAAATGAGGTGGGATGCATAACACTGGAAAAAGGAATTCCAGTCTCTTCGTGTGACCCTTCCCTGCCAGTAATGTTTGTTCAAGTTTACAAACCCCACTGTAGTTTTAAAGTTATGTTGATATAAACACTTAACAAGGACAAACAAGACTGGAGTCACTGGGACGAATCACATCAGGAAAGAGCAGGCCTTGGCCATGCATAGCGCACACATTTTTGGGAGGTGTCAAAAGTAAGTTGGGCCTTAAAGATCTCAGGTTCCAGCTCCTGCTTATGCTACTTTTCCTCTCAGATCAAGTGACCGCAGGCTACAGCAAGGCCTGATGGGAAAGACGGCAGGGCAATGTAAGACTCCTTTCTGGTCCAAGAGTGAGCAAGCTGGGTACAGATTATTGATTTGGTGTGATGAGGGGTGATGGCTGATTTGGGGAGACCCACTGAGGGCAGATGCTCTGGTCCCGGTGAGGAAGGGAGAGGATAGGACTTTTAAATCCGGCACCAGGACAGGATTCAGACATAGGAACCACAGGCCTGTCCCTATGGCCGAAGCAACTAGGGTCACACGATCATGTGCCACCCATCCAGTTGGAGGAGGTGGTTTCTACTGGCCATGCATCTTGATCAGAAAGTTAAGCCAATGCCCCCACAGGAGGCTTTACAAGAGCAATCTGGGGCTTTACAAAGGAGACCAGCTAAACACACGAAAGACACTAAATAAAAATATACTCAAATAACCTTAAAGCTGTGCCACATGCTTAGCCCCTCCGCAACTACGGCCAAAGTTTCACAAGAGCTGAAAAGTCCACAACAATCATGTTGTGGGAGATGCAGCGCCAACTGCCAGTCCCAGCTCTGGGGCTGGGAGTAAGGAGCAGACACATGCACAGAGTTAGCTATTTAGGGAGTTTCTGCTTTTCTCTCATAGCAAGGCGGCGATCCTTCCTGGATTTATGGGGGTTGGGAGGCAATCTTACCAGCTGTAACTTGTTAACAAATGCCTAGGCCACAGGGCCTGACAGCTACCCATAGTTATCTGGCCAGCTCCAGCTGCTATGTAAAGACTTTATACACTGTCTATCACCATGGTACATAGGCATGGGCAAGCCTAGAGCCATAGGGACCCTGAGCTGGGCTATTTGGCATGAATAAAGAAGGCAGCAGACGATGTGTATCCAAATACAAAGATATCTTGTGTTTACTTAGTCCTGTCCAAAGATAAGCTCATGGAAACACAGAACACAATATGGAGAACTAGAGCTCTGTTGCTGCATTTTCCACATAGAGGAGCATATTTGTGCTATCTGCTCATTCATGTATCTCTTGGCACTTACCTGCAACAGCCCCTGAAGTAACTGTAGCTATTGCTGGGGTTTTGGTCCTTTTGTTGACTGTAGCCAAACATCTAAACAATAGTCCATCTTCTGCCATCGCATAAATTACTCGAGGCATTGGAAACATAGAGCCAAGAAGGCTAAGGAGAGAAAAAGGCAGGATCAGCTCTCATACCACACATTGACCAAAGGCAGAAAAATAGAAGTGCTTTAGTCGCAGCCCAATAGCAGAATGGCTTTAATTAACAAAGCTTCAATTCCAGGTCTTCCCCAAGTGCCATACTGTCATATTTCCCCACAGTCATACTGCTTCTTGGTGGGAACGAGGTTCCAGATGTGCAAACACGGATACCTTAAGCCAGGCACTTAGGCCCAGGTCCTCAGGGCATTTAATTCCAACCGATTTCAATGGAAAATCATCTGAATTCTGTACCCTAAATCCAGATTTCAGCTCCTGCATGGAACTGGCTAATTTTCAGAGCTGCAGAACGTCCATAAACCCCACTGGAGTTGCTCCCATGTACATCTGGTCTGTCTGAGTCAGTCGTGTCCTGTTTCCCCAAGGCTACTGGAAAAGCAACACTTCTTTATTATGTGTTTGAGACACATAGTTTCAGACTGTCCTTAAGATGGTGGTTTCCTGTGGCACAAATGGGAGCTTGCAGCTCTAAAACTTAATTCTAAAAGTTTGTTTGACACAGGGTGAAATCCTGGCTCTGTTGAAGTCAGTGAGGCCCAGATCTGACCCAAAGGGCCTGAATCCTCCAGCACTTAGCAGCATAGATCCAGAATAATGTCACTGAAGTCAGTGGAATTACACCAGTGTAACGGACATAGGACTAAGGCCCTTAGCTTGTAACACACAGAAAGAGGCGGCAATGGAAACACAATTCTGCACTGACAAGGGTACAAGCGAACAGCATCTCACCTAGTAGAAAGGGCACAAAGTGAACCAACGGCCACTGCATAGTTGGCACCCTCCCAGCCCACGTATTGGAATGCATTGGGTAAAGGACTGTTTGCATCAAGCAAGTAGTAGGGCATCATGAGTGTGAGGGCAGCCGACACGCCAAAGTAAGCGACGAAGCAGATCAGGAGCGAGGCAACGATGCCAATGGGAATGGCTTTCTGCGGGTTTTTCACTTCTTCACCTAGAACAAAGGAAGTTACGTTACAGCCACAGGCAACAAAGAGACTCCTTTAAAGAGACTCCCAGGCTAGGTGGGGCTTTCAAAGGAGTCAGGGAGAGTAAGGTGGCCGTCAGCCAGTGGCAATCAGGAGGAGCTAGGCAAAATAGGGTCAGGTGCTTCACCTGCTACAGTTGCTCTCATCTTAAATTCAGAGGAGCATTGAACACACTGAATCAGGTTAATGTGAGTTCAGAGAAAACTCTGGCCTTAGGTGCTCCAGCAGGTCAAAGGGAATGGCAGGTGCTCCTATCAGGAAACTTGAGCTCGTTGGAAAAACGGACAAAAAAATCTCTGTGGAAACTGTCAATCATTGTCCTTCCATAGGTTTCAAAGAGGGGGGCTGAGTTTTAATTTTTTTCCTGTGAAAATGTATCCATTATGGTTTTGATAGATTCATAAAGTTCAAGGCCAGAGGAGACCATTACGATCATCTAGTCTGCCTGTCTGTCTACACAGCACAGGCCACAGAACTTCCCAAAAATAATTCCTAGAGCAAATCTTTTAGAAAAACATCCCAGCTTGATTTAAAAATTGACAGCGATGGAGACTCCACCATGATCCTTGGAAAGTTGTTCCATAGTGCATTATTGTCACCATTAAAAATGGATGCCTTATTTCTCGTCTGAATTTGTCTAACTTCAATTTCCAGCCATTGGATCAGTTTATACCTTCCTCTGCTAGACTGAAGAGAACATTTTTGTTCCCCATGTAGGTACTTACAGACTATGAAAAGTCACTGCTTAACCTGCCCTTTGTTAAGATAAACAGACTGAGCTCTGGACTCTAATAATATAAGCCATGTTTTCTCGTCCATTAATCACTCTTCTGGCTCTCCTCTGAACCCTCTCCAATTTATCAACATCCTTCTTTTGTCCCGTTTTTCTCCCCCATCCTCCTTTCAATTTCTTATATTCAGGGCTTGACAAACCCTGGCGAGAGTCACTCACCAGCCCCGCACTGAGCATGCGCCAGACCGGCACTGCGCATACGCAAAACGCCGATGAATGGGGCGCCATGGGCGAGTAGATTCAGTGGTTTGTCGAGCCCTGTTTATATTCATTTTCCTCTTGGGGAAAAATAAAGGACAAAACTCCCCAAAACCTATGTTTACATGTTATTAAGCTGAAAACTTTTGCCAAACATTCAAAAAGGCCATTTTTCTAGAAAAACAAAACATAACAAACCATTAAAACCTGGGATGAGCCAGCTCTCTTGAGCACCTGGTAGATCAGGACCCAAGAGACTGTCTCAAGGTCATACAAGATGACTGTATCAGAGCTGGGGACAGAGCCCTGTCTCCTGACTCCCAATTGTATACTTAGTCCAAGATCATCTCTTCCCACTGCCCCACACTTCAGAACTGAGCAACACTGCATTTCCTGGTTTCAGCTAGGCCTCCCTGAAGTGAAAGCCCATTCTTGAAGTTTTCCAAGCCAACAGAAAATGGGAGGCTCTGGAATACTAGAATAGACAATGGATGGGCACTATCTGGATGTGCTGATCAGTGAATGAAATTAGAAATAATAGAAATACTATTTATTTGCATTATAGTTGCGACCAGAGGCTCACAGACAGGATCAGGGGCTCTATGTGCTGGCGACTGTACAAGTCCAGAATAAAACGTGTTCCCTTTCTCAGAGTGCACAATGCAAGTCTGCGGGCATGTCTTCTCTATGGGCTGGATCAAGGGGCAGCAATCCATCAGGCAGGGAGTTGATTTATTCTGTCTACTATAGACACGCTAAATCAACCGCCGAGCACTCTCCCATTGACTCCAATACACCACCAAAATAAGAAAAGTAAGCAGAGTTGCCAGGAGAACGTCAGCTGTCAACTTACCGTGGTGAAGAGATTGTAGTAAGCTGACCTAAGTATGTCAGCTTCATCTACATTATTCACGTAACTTCAGCTAGTTATTCATGTGGCTGAAGTTGCGTAACTTAGGTAAACAGTCTTCAGTAGTATAGATAAGACCTGAAATTTTGAAACAATAGAAAGGAGAAGAAAGATGGACGAGGGACCCTAAAACTGAAAAGATGAAGTGATTCCTTAGGACAGCTAGTGAATAGCATGATTTCCTGATTCAGCGGAAAAGAGATTTGAGTTATTAGTAAATTGTGTCATGTAAAGTTACTGAGGGTAGCCAAGCTCATAATGGGAAACAACTATTCAGTCACAACAAGAGCTTTCTCCTTACCTGTGGTGGCAATACAGTCAAATCCTACAAAGGCGTAAAAGCACGTGGCTGCCCCTGATAGGACTCCATTGAATCCAAAGGGCATAAATCCTCCAACACCATGCTCCAGATCTCCTGCCTGCGTTTGACTGAAAAGAACAGGAGATCAGGAGAGATTTTTCCTTGGTATAGACACCTATCTGAAGTACATTCCTGCAGCCTGTAACAGAGTCCATAATAGGGGCTTTGTGCCCATAATTAAGGCAGTAATAAAAATTAATAAGGGCTGTGGTCACCAACCGGTCGATCGTGGCACCCTTAGGAGTTGATCGCCGCGGCCAGCTGACTGGGTGGCTGCCTCTCTTTGATCCAGCCCAGCTGGAGCATGGCGCAACCTCAGCTGGCTGAACGCCACAGCCAGCTGGTCTGGAGGAAAGAAAGGCAGTTCCGCCCTGTGCCCGACGGGGCTGGAGCCAGCGCTGGGCTCTGCCTGCTCCAACCTCATCACCTCTGCCTGCAAGCAAAGGGCTGAGCCAGACAGGGAAGTGATTCTGCCCCCTGTCTCCTGGCCCCAGGGCTACTTCCAGGAGGCTGCAAGTCCCAGCGCTGCTGCTTTGCCTGTGAGTGCACTGGGAACATAGGGATGTGGAGGAAGGGGAGGGCGGGGCGAGGGAGGATGTGGGGGAAGGATGGGAGGAGGCAGGGGTTGCACTGAGGGGCATGGGGCGATGCAGGGGACCAGGCTGGGGAGGGATCATGGAGCTGAGGGGAGCGAAGCTGGAGTAGAAGGAAGATGTGAGGGGGGGGATACAATTTTACTTTGCAGAAGCTGCACTTTCCTTTACTCCCCACTTTTTTGCCTCCCTCCCCAGCTAGCTATTTAGTTGCATTCTCACCATTTCATCTTTTCTACGTTAATGCCCCAACCCTCTCCCTCCCCCAAACTCCTTCTCATACTCCCACCCCACACCCTCTCCTGCTGCCAAACTCCCTTCCAGACCCTGCCCTCCTCACTCCATCTTGCACCCCATCCCACTCGCTGGCAACCCTGTCCCGCACATTGAGCATCTCATTTCTGTTCCCATCACAGAGCCTAAGGGGGTCCACAAAATCCACTAACCCTAGAACCCCAGAAAAGTAAATCTGGCCTATGGGAAGCCCTGAACCTCAGTCCTTCCTGTCCCTCCCCCTCTTCCAGTGGGGGCTGGAGTGCCAGAAGAGTGAGGTGTCTCAGTTGGGCCACATCAGTGAGGGTTGGGGGGTTTGGGAGTTTTTTTGCTTCTCACTTGTGTGGTCCCCAAATTATTTTTCTGTGGATCAGTGGCCCTCAACCCAAAAAGGGTTCCCTACTCTGGCCATAAATAAAGAAAACATTGAAACCTTTTGTGTTGGACATAATATTTTACTTTATTTAAAATGAAGTTTGATAAACTAACATGAGAAAATTAAAACGCTTAATCTGTTTAATAATTTAAATTAAACCATTCTCCCTAGCTGCAGCACTAGCAAAATGGCTTGGGTGTAATTATGTAATTAACAGTGAGTTTCCATTAGCAACGAGTAGTCCGCAGAAAGGTTTGGAGAGGGTGGGGCCTCAAGAAAGGGGTGGGGTTTCAGGGAAGGGATGGGGTAGATCCTGGCTTGCCCTGACATTTAAAAAGTGATCTTGGGTGTAAAAGGTTGGAGACCACTGAATTAGGGCCATTAAATAATCTAAGCCCCGAACCTGTCAATTCAGCCAGGTATGTAGAGAGCTAAGTCCCCTAAGCTTTGGAAGCCCCATTCTATGTGAAAATAATTTACAGTCCAAATGCTAATTATTCTGGAGATGCAGCTAAACTGTGCACACACCCCAGACTCCCACATATCACCAAAATACAATTCTAATGGGTGAAAAAGCTGTTGTTATAATGACTTGCAGGGCAACACTGGTGCTCAGTCATGTTGTGTCCTCTTCCACAGAGGGAATTATTTACCAGAAAGTAAGGTCCACTATGAGCTGAACCCTGAAAACCAAATGACATCCATAAAAGGCCCTACAGCCATCTGATCGCGGTGCAGAGGTGGGCAGGATGTAGGGAGCCCATGCAAGAGGCCCGCACCACTCCAGCTTGTTGCAGAGCTATGCTTTTGGGGATTTCCCAGTACCCCAGCACAAAGGGCTTAGGGAGCAAGCCAGGATTGGTGGAGCCATTAGAACTGCAGAGGACATGCTGGAGCAGCCTCAGAACAGCTCTGCTGCATTCCACAGCCTCAGGGAAGAACTCCTGTCTCCACAGTCCTTGCCAACCTCTCCACTGCTACGTTCCCTGACTCAGGGCTTGGCCAGGAGAAAAGGATATGCAGCGTTATGGCAACTGGACTTCTGATTTGCACCTGGCAATGAACTCACATAATCTGGGATTTACATTTTATTAAAATGCTTAGGGTCGGATTTCAAAGGTACATAAGGTCCAGACAAGTACCTACTGGGATGCAATAGCACCCAAGCAGGTTAGGTGCTAAACTCCATTGAAATTAATGGAAGCAGGTACTGAATCTGCTTAGGCACTACCAGCATCTGTAGGCACATACATATCTTTGCAATTCTGGTCCTTAGGGCAGGGATTCTCAACCTTTTTCTTTCTGAGGCCGTCCCCTTAAAATGCTATAGAAACTCCAAGTGCCTGTGAGCGGGAGGGGGGGGGGTGCGCAAGCCAAAAATATAACTTAAAGGGGGGGTGGGATTTAGCTCAAACAGTTTGAAACCCCTTAGGGTAGAGAGAGGTAATGTTCTCTCTCATCTTTTCCATCCACGTGCAGATGTTTTTGCATCCATGTGCAAAATAAAATGTTTATGTGCACTGAGGCATGTGTGAATGTGCACCACCAGTAGAAACCAAACCAAGCGTGTGAGCACTCTGCTAATCAGCTCGGTGTCATTATCTCTCCTGAGTGGCCGTGCACAGACAGGGAGTGGTTCGGGGTGCAGGCAGGGGATAGATAGGGTGTGTGTGTGGGTAGAGTAACAGCCCAGGGTGCAGGCAGGAGGGAGTCTCCTGAGTGGCCGTGCACAGACCAAGGAGTAACTCAGGGTGCAGGGGCAGGTCCCCCGCCTAGGCAGCTCTGATTGGTTGTGTGAGCACTCGAAGGGGGCTGGGAGCAGCCACATCCTGGGCACTAGCAGCAGCTGGAGGAATGCCACGGCTGCCTGCTCCACGGCACCATCCTGGTGCTCCCCCAACACTGCCTGTGGGATCAGGATTCTGCCTGCATCCAGACGGGAGTCCTGCCACCATTCCAAGCTTCGGCAGGGTTGGGAGCCTAGGGTTTCAGCCCCTTGCCATTCCTGGATTCAGCCCTGTAGTGGGAAGCAGGTGCTGGGCTCAGTACTCTAGCCCTGCCCTGGAGGAGGTACGTGCGTGTGCCAGGGCACTGGGCTTCAGTCTTGTGCTGCTCCTGACTTCAGGCCGCAGGATGGGGCGGGGGCGCTGAAGCTACTATAGGCAGGTGTCTGTGTATTCCGTTTAGGGGCTCTGGCTTTCGACAGGAACGCCTGGTCGGAAAGGGACCCTGGCGGTCCATTAAAAGTCTAATTGGCAGCGCAGCAGGGCTACGGCAGGCTCTCTGCCTGCCCTGGCTCTGTGTGGCTCCTGGAAGCAGCTGGCATGTCCCTGAAGTCCCTAGGTACAAGGGAGGTTCCACGTGCTGCTGCAGCTCTGAGCACTGGCACTGCAGCTCCCACTGGACGGCAACAGTGGGCAATGGCAGCAGTGGGGGGGGGGGGGGGTGAGGGCAGTGCACAGAGTCCCCTGGCTGCCCCGAGCCTGGAGGCCATACTATCATGCCAGCCACTTTTGGGAGCCGCCTGAGGTAAGCACTGCCCAGAGCCCACACCCTGTACCCGCACTCCAAACTCCTGAGCCCCAGCCCAGGGCCCCTTCCTGAACCCCACCCCTCATCCCCAGCCCAACTCCAATGCCTCCAACCCCCACTGGAACCCTCATCTTCCCTGCAACCCTAACCCCTACCTCAGCCCAAAGCCCCCTCCTGCACCTTTGGAAGCTTCATCTTTGGTCCTACCCTGAGCCTGCATCCCCAGCTGGAGCCGTCAATCCCTCCCACAACCCAACCCTGCCCCATCTCCTCTCACACTCCAAGCCCCTCATTCCCAGACCCAGCTGGAGTCCTCTCCCTCCACACTCTCCCCCCCCCCCGCCCCCGCTCCGCTCTAGAGCAGTGAAAATGAGCAAGTGAACAAGGGTGGGAGAGACCAGTGGTGGGAGGGGAGGTGGAATGTAGATGGGGTCTTGGGGAAGGGGCAAGGCTGGGCAAAGGTGTTCAGCTTTCTGCAATCAGAATGTTGGCAACCCTGATTCAGTTCGAGATGGGTCCGTTATGACAAATATTTTCTCTCTGTTTATTCGTATTGCTGATAAACTGACTCGTCTCCACCTAAATTAATGGTGGAGTTGAGACAGTGTCTCTCCAAGATGCTTCTATGTGTTTTCCTCCAACATTAGTTTGTTCTGAGAAGTGCTGCTTGCACTTGGTTGCTAAGCAGTAAAATCCATGTATTTTAGCGGCAGTTAATTTTGTTTGCTTTGTATCCCTTTTGTATTACTCAGGGTTTTTTTGTTTTTTCACAGCAAGGAACAGATTCTGAACCCGTACAATTAAGCAAAGGACCATTACCTCCCATGTGGAAATCCCCCAGCCGAGGATTTGGCCTAAAGTTGTTTATTTATTTTCCTATTCTTCAGCCAACTGCAGATGCATGAAAGGCAAGCTTTCAACAGCAGCAGAGCCCTGGCCAGAAATAACTGCACAAATTCCAGAAGAGGCAAGAATTGAGTGGATGACTGGCCCCAGGTTTAGGAGAAAAAGGGGGTTACTTGTCAGCACAGAAGTGTGAACCGCGATGACAGTGTTACTAGAATGAGCCATCAGCTTCACGGACGATCTCCTATTGCATTTACTGGTTTAAATTACTCAAGCTGGACGATGACAGTTTAAACACCTTCCCGCCCTGTATCCGCCCAAGTAACGATTGGAAACAACTACACGTTGTAGCTCCCACGTCCGGCAAGGAATCTCTCAGATCAGGGGAGGTCAATGTTGGTTCCTCTGTAGATTCTTTCACTCCACAAGATAAAAGTCTAGAACCCGTCTAGACTGGGCCAAATGGCAGAAAAGCCTCTTCTGGAAAAGCTATCGGAAAAAGCTACACAAATTGCGGAACCCAGTTTACGTAGCTTTTTCCAACAAAGGACTATAGTGTAGACCTAGCCTAGGTTACAACAATCTTGCAGCCCACTGGGATGAAGAAGGGCCACTCATGGGGCCCACTCACCAGTCTAGGCTGCCCATCGCTGATTTAGTCCCAAGTGTCTAGTCAACCCTCCCTCTGGAGATTCCGGAGGTTTCTGCTTGAGCACTGACTGAGTGCCCACTTGGCAAAGCCTTGGAATTTGGCCCACAATGGCCATGCATGAACCTCCCAGCGGTCCCTGAAAATGGATCAACTTCAATAAGTAAATGTGAACAGAGGAGAGAAGAAATGCTGTGACATACTTGTCTCGAAGTGAAGTGTTGGACATGTTATAGATGTCATCGATGGTGAGGTTCCAGTTTTTGATTGATCCCTTCACAAAGCCTGACACCATAACAAAGCCCAGGACGAGAACGTTGATGCAGGTGAATATTTTGTTAACCAATGCAGATTCTTTCACTCCACAAGATAAAAGCCCTGGAAAAATTACAAAGAACAGACACTCCTTCAACAGGGCCCAGCCACAAGAGAGTAAGGAAAGCCCTGACTTTTTGTGCGTGTGTGTCTCTCACGGCATTACTGTACTAATAAAATGTCATTTAAGAGGCTTACATAGCAGTTGCTTGGACTCTTGATGCTGGAACTCTGCTAGGCTGAGTAAAAGTCTTGTAAGACAACAGAGGGCCCAATCCTGCAAACCCTTTTTCTTCCCCCATGAAAGCAGTGTTATTAAAGTCAAGAAGACTGAGCCCTTAGTAAGTACAAATTCCATCCAGGGACCACAGATCAGTTGAGCTCTAGGTCTTGGAGAAAGCATCATTGGTGGGTTTTGTGAAATAGTTCACTGTGGTCATGCAAGCCCTGGCTAAAGCACAGAAGTCACCGATACTTCCACAGTTCTTTGGGAAGATGGACAGGCATCATGCCAGTTCAGGGATCAGACACACCAGGCACACATCAATTACGTGGCGCTTATATTGAACAATCAGACCTGGGGAAGATTCTGAGCCCAGTGTAGCCAAGGGAGCTCTGGCACTGAATTCTCTGGGAGTGTAATTTTAGACCATTTGATAATAAACTTTCAGCTTGCTGAATAACATATGAAGTACCAGCAATAAGGACAAGGAGTCAGCACTCTACATTCAGGGTAACAGATTTTGTTTCTCTTTTTCAAACTTTAGCTAATAACTAGCATTCCTACTCCCTTGCTTGCTGTTTAAAAAAGAGGTTACTTGTGTACCCACAATCTAACATGTAGTCTTAGTGATAAATACCAACATGAGGTGTGAGCAGTGTTTAATTTGTAATGAAAGAGGTGGTGGGGCTCAAGCCATTTTTTTACATTGATCATTAAGGCTACGATTTTGCATGGAGGTCACGGAAGTCACAGAATCCATGAGTTCCAGAGTCCTCCATGACTCTAGCCTGTGGCGACTGGGAACTTCAAGGGAGCTGGCAGCAGGGGTACTTCTCCGCTCCAGGCTGCTGTAGGCAGCCAGGAGACCTCACAGCTCCCCTCTGCTAGAGGAGGCAGGGGGTACTCTCAGAAGCTTCTAACTGCTATGGGTGGCGGGGGGGTATCCTGGAGCTACAAGCCCCTGTGAGCAGCAGGGTGAGCCCAGAACTCTGGGCTACTGCAGGCAACAAGGGAGCTTTGAGTCACTGCAGGTGGGGTCTGTAGCTCCTGATGGGGAGCCCTGCAGCTCCCTGCCATCTTGGGTGGTGGGGTATCCCAAGCCTGTAAGCCCTCACAGGCTGTGAGGATCTCTGGAGCTCACAGCCAGCCCCACAGCTGCCCAGTAGCCTCCCATTTTGTCATAGATATTTTTTAGTAAATGTCAGGGATGGACCATGGGCTTCCATGAATTTTTCTTTATTGCCCATGACTTTTACTAACATTTCCGTGATAAAATCTTAGCCTTCTTCATTACTGATGCAGCAAGCCCAGAGGTGCTGGGGCTATGAACTGCTAAGCCTAGAGGTGCCAGGACTCAGCCCTGGCAAAAGCACTGGGTGTTTGAGGTGGGAAAGAAAAAACTGTGATGGGACCAGGATTTGGCCAACAGTAAGTTTATTTCATTCACAGTTGTGGGATTCATAGATTATATGGTGAGAAAGGACCAATGTGATAGTCTAGTCTGACCCCTGTACAACAAAAGCCCATGTTTGTATTTTCTAAATAAGGAAATAAGCCATGAAATAACCAGTGGACATGGCAGAAAATCAAGATAAAGCAGGGTGAGCTACCAGAAAATAGGGGTCCAAAAGCAGCTGATTCTCAAGAGTTGAGATAGGTACAAACCACAATGTTTATATACAGTGGCAGAGCTAATAGAAGAGCAGGAGTGACCGATCGATAGGCTTTAGGTGCACACGTGGAAACTTTCACACAGGGCTGCAGCAAGTCTGCCCTGTATTCACTGGACAAAAGCAGCTGGGCCCAGCTCTTAGCTACTGTGTCACTCAAATTTGGCCCAACCACCCCTCTGCCATGCTGGGCCCAACCAGAATGTTGCTGTGATCCCATGCACCAGGTCTCAACATCAGGAGTGAGGAGCCAGACCCAGCACAGGGGCCAGGAGCCATTACTGCCACATAGTGTGGTGTGGGCATGCTCTCCGATCCACCACCAATGACTCAATTGCAAAACCTAGCTCTGCTTCTGCTTACATATGGAAATAAAGCTGCTTATTCAGAAGCCACTAAGATTCAGCCATTTTGCAAAACTTTTAAAATCTTAAGAAGTTTCCCATGCAGTAGAAAAAAGCTGCTCACACAGTTTTACTCTCAGACAACGGTGCATGAAACACTACAGATAAGCAGGGCTCGACAAACTATAGAATCTACTTGCCCGTGGCGAGTAGATTTCAGCCGCACACCTCGTTTACCAGCGGCGCGCACATGCGCAATGCGGCTCCTACGCATGCGCAGTGCGGGGCTGGCGAGCGGCTTTCGCCGCCGTTTGTCAAGCCCTGCAGATAAGGATATTGAAGTAATTAGAATACTGATCCAAATCAAGCACAAAGGGAACCTGAGAGGCCAAATTCTGATCAGACCAACCAATTTAAATCACAAGCCACTCCACTACATCTAGATTAACCAAGTACAAAATCTGCCAAGTCAAGATCAATCCTTCAAGCCCTGTACATGAGGGGTTCTGATGGACTTCAACAGGAGTTCTATACTTATCAAAGGGCTTCTAAGTCCAGGGCTGCAGGCTGAGAACCTGATAAGAATATGCTTCCTTGTGAGAGTTCTGACACTTCCTGCTTCTAAACAGACCTAAAAGTATTGCAAGCAGAGCCTCTGTGGTATCATGGCACCTCTTGCCCACTAGGAAGCACACAGGTAGGGTTGCCAGATGGTTTAACCAAAAATACCGAACACCCCCGCCCCCCCACAAAAAAAAAACACATTGGGGAAAAAATTCTGTTGAGTGGGGGAAAAAAGTGGGAAGACCTAAGTTGTTGAGAAAAAAAAAAAGACCCCGAGAGTTATTAAGTGAAAATAAAATAAAATAAAATAAAACAGCATGGCCCCTTTAACTGCGAGAGGGGAGAGGTTGAGCACTAAGACCCAGGGAAGGCATTCAGGTCCTTAGGTTTTTTGCCGGCGGCCATCTTGTTTTCTTCATCGAGCCCCCCCAGATAAGCAAGGGGGTTTGGGAGGAGAGGGAAGGCTGGGGGCTGGGCCCAGTTGCCGAGTGTGTCGTAGGGTTGCCAGGTGTCCGGTATTTTTGCCTCCTGACAGGGAAAAATACCAGAAAATACCGGACATTTCAGGTGTCTGGTATTTTCTGAATTTTTTTACCGGACAGGAGGCAAAAATACTGGACTGTCCGGCTCAGTACTGGACACCTGGCAACCCTACACACAGGTACAGGAAAACGATTTCCTTTTCATGAATTAATGTGATGTTTGACAAAGTTTGAAAGGTTCAGTCTGATATTTTGGTGAAAGTTCAGCTGAGTTTTCATTTTAATTCCTGCTCTTGTTCAAAATACTCCCTGCAGTCCAATCAAAAAACGAAGGCGTGTTTTGCATATTATGGAAAGAGAGAAACCAGTTTATTTTTCATGCAGAATTATTTCTCTTGAGTCCTGCAACCACCGCTGCAAATTGAAGTCCACACATTTTAAAATAAACAGTCACACACTAGGGTATTACTTAGTCCCATCCTTTTTCCCCACATTTTCCTGGCCAGTGTGCTATATAAACTGGCAGATCATCAGACTGGGAGTTACAGTAACAGAACAGAGGCCCTCTGCAACAGTTTTAAAAAAAAGCCCTCCATACCTATATCAGGATAACAACTGTCCCCGTCTTACTCTACATGACATAAAGACTGATTGTTTCACTGGTGTTCCTGTAAATACCTTGAATGCTCCCCTAATGAAAGATTTTGTAAACAGGACGTGCACAGTCCGAACTTCAGAGCAGCTAAATAGGTCAATCCGACACTTGGGGAAAACAAAGAAGCCTTTAATAAATTGTCCAAAATAAATTAGGGTGTTTGCTTGTACACCAAAGGCAAACAATGAAATCCCAGCAACCTTCCCAAAAGGTTATACCTGTTAAGATGAAGATGATGAGAACAGAGAAGATATCTGGATATTTCGCGAGCACCCCAGGAGCATTCATGGTCATGTGCTTTTGGCAGAAGCGCTCAATATGTTTGCCTGTGAGTTCATCAAATGTCGCACTCCATGCTCTGGCTACGCTTGATGTTCCTATGAGAAAACAGGAAGGACACACAGTACTTTTCATGACTGGAAAATCTTTCTAAATGAGCGTCACTACTTACTGCTCCAGGATTGCTGTCATTCGATTAGCAGAGGTAAATAGCAAACCGTCTCCCATAGGTCCACTTGGGAGGTTCGGCTTCTATACAAACCCAAATCTCGGGAGACAACCCCGCTCACAGAAGGCCTAGCTTAGCATTTCCTTACCCTCCTCCCACCAGCCTTCACACCCCCAAAACACCTTGTGTTGAAACTGTTTCTCACAATGGAGCAAATCATGGACTTCAAAGGAGTTTCAGTATTGTAAAAGTTGGTGTGAGAGGAGAAAAAGACCCTAAGAGGGGAAAAGGGGGGATGAGTGGATTAGCAGGAAAAGCAACTCACAGAAAGGTATAAGATATACCAGGCCTCCCTCCTTTCATTCACACAGTGTTATCCCCTGCGCTGCACATCCCTCAGCTGAGCAGGAACAGCTCCCACCAACTGCAAGGGAGTGGAAGGTAAATGCAAACTGATCCCTGCTCTGCGAGTCAAACCTCGGTTCCAGAGAGTCGTGGAGGTAATTTCTGCTCAGTCACACTGCTGAAAGCCAGAGTGACTCCACTGACTCAATGGGAGAGTGGGAGCCAGGTCAGTCCTTAACAGAGAACAAAGCAGGCCCCCATATATTTCAAACCCAATTTTTGAACAACTCAACCACCCCCCTAGCTAGAGGTACTGCCTGGGAAATTAAAACTACAATATGGAAATAAGAGAAATCCTGTTGTGAGGCTAAACCCATGTTCCAGTTCTATTGTTTTGCAAGATAAATGCTGAAACACAGCTTGCAAATTCGGACAAGATAGAAATAACTTCAGAGCTTTTGAATCACTCCAGCATTCTTTTAGCACTGATACTGTAGTTCCTTTCCCTCTCCTGACCTTCTAAGTTCTTTCAGTGCATTCATACTGTGCACATGCAAGGAGCTACAGAACAGACCAGCATTCACATTGGTTTTATCTATGGGGTTTTTTTTAATCTATATATTTGATATCCTGGTTTAGGCTATAAAAGTTCCCCATTGCTAACAACAGGTGCAGCTGACCCAGTGTTGACCATGCTTCATGTGCAAGTATAATAGACAAGGACCAACATTGTTCAATGCCTTTCCAGTAGCTGGAGCCAAAAACTGCTGAGACACTATGTAGTCCCCGTGACTTCAATAGGATGAAGTACAGCAGTGTGTACTACTCCAAGGAGTAGGTACAGGCAGGGTGAGGTCCCATCAGTGACCACTTAAGGCTCTAGCACCATTTTTCATACAACTTTTCACCCTAACAACTGTAATTTTGTCACTGCTAACATTGATGTGAAATTGCTTTTACAACTGAAACTGAAATTAATACCAAGAATGAGAATTGACACACAAATTCTCACAGATCCACTATTTAGCCAAAAAGACCTGAATGAAAGTCTTGTGATTATTTTAATAGCAGATCCTGTCTGGAACTAACCCCATGAAGGTGTGCAGGGGATGATAGGGCATAAATGAGTTCAAGCACAAGGGGAAAACAAGTGTAACCTCCGCCCAGTGTATTTGAACCAGGGATCTCTGGAGCTTAATGTAGGCAACTCCATATCTTGAGCTATAAAGCCAGCTAGTTCTCAGCTTAGGCTGTAGAGCTCTCTTGTTCTTATCTCTCGCTGTAAGCAGTCTAAATGCCACTGCATGGGACAGTGAACTACACTAGGGCTATGTCTACACTGCAGGCTTCTTGCACAAGAACTGTTTTGCGCAAGAGTTCTTGAGCAAAAGGTCTTGCACAAGAGCACGTCCACACTGCCATGTGCTTTTGCGCAAGAGCGTCCATGGCAGCGTGGATGCTCTCTTACGCAAGAAAGCTCTGATGGCCATTTTAGCCATAGCGGTTTCTTGCGCAAGAAACCCCTGTTGCCTGTCCACACTGCCTTCTTGCGCAAGTGCTCTTGTACAAGAGGGCTTATTCCTCATGGGGAGAGGAATAACTCTTGCGCAAGAAGCGATCCGTTCCAATGCTTTACTGTAAATTTACTTGCAGAAGAACGCACGTGCAGTGTAGACGCTCTGCAAGTTTTTGTGCAAGAATGGTCATTCTTGCGCAAGAAGCCTGCAGTGTAGATGTAGCCCAAGTATGTGGGTTACACAAGCTCCATATTACTTACATCCATTTAGAAGTCATCACCCCTCTCTAACAGATGATGATGAACCTGCTTCAGCCTTGATTTAGGCCAATCTAGGTAAGGTCTTTAGCTCAGGCAGTAACGACTCAAGCATTAAGACCCGTTCAGCACAGGTTCAATCCCCATGGGGGTCTGGTGATACAAGTCACTACTTCATCTTGTGAACAAGCTGGCAAAGAAGGAGCCTGGAGTAGGGCGACCACCCATTCCAAATTGGGCAGGACAGGGCCAAAACACAGAAATCAAGTTCTGGTTCTGGGCTGCATGACTCAGGGATAGGGTTACCAATTCTGGTTGGATATATTCCCAGAGAATTCCTCATATTTTTAATTAAAAAGATTAATCTTTTATTCCTGGAGACTTCAGGCCAACCCTGGAGGTCTGACAACCCTACGCTGGGATAGCATTTGTTCTGGATTCCCTGTAGCTCTGTTCTGTGCCCACGGCTCAGGTGCCAGACTTTCCCCAGGAGAGGGGGAGGTTCAGTTGGGCCTCGGACACCTCTTGCCATGAGGCCCTACCCCCTGCTCTTCCTCTCGTCCTCCCCTGGGGCCCTGCCTTGACCAGGCCAGAAGCCAAATCTGGGCAGTAGTAAAAGCTGCTCAGGGAGTTCAGGCCTCTGTGGGGAGCCTTGGACCTTCCACCATCTCCAGATGGCAAGTCTCGGCAGACAGGAACACAGGGCAGGAGCTGCCCACCCAGGGCAGGTGAAGGGCCCAGGTTCCTTGGGTGGCTCTTGCCATGACCTAGTTCTGGATTCCAACCTGGTCAGGGCTTCGGGGGAAAATGAGGAGCAGAGGGCAGGGCCACAAGGGAAGAGAAGGAGCAGGGGATGGGGACAGGACTCCTGCATGTGTCCCACTTCTGCCTTTTGAAAAGATGGTTACTAGAAAGGAGTGGCCAGTCTTTGCTCTGTCTCCAACCAGATCAACCAGCAGGACTAACCTGGCACGAGAAGGAGAATAAGAGGCTACACCCTGCAATGCACTGTAGTACGTTACTTTGTCCCCCAGAGCAAGGAGGAAGTAAAAAGTCCTCAAGGAGTCACAAATGCTTTATAGGACTCCTCCTGGGATGTGGCTGCTATGCACACACACGCACATTCAGGGTTTAGAACGCTGGTTCAAACAAGTTCAAAAGTAATATTTGAGCAAGATATTTTTATCAGGGAAATAGTTGAGCTGTGTATATTTAAGGGTAGTTTATAGGTGTTTTACTTTCACAGTCCTATGGTAATAGTTCAATTTAATTTAAAGACTAGCTGTATATTACACGATACAAAGATTATTGTTTTTATTGCGCCACATTAAAATAAATCACACTAAATAGCCATTTATAAAAAGGTTAGGGTGTAGTATGAAAGTTATAAGCAGAACTAAGGTATCAAAAATGCCAATCTAAGCCCAGATCCTACGATTAACTTTGCTCAAGTGAGTCATTCCACTGAATGTGTTTGCAGGATCAGGACCATGCAACCCTTGCTAGCCCTAAATGTCCCCGACAGTTTCTGCTTTATTAGTTCCCTCATACTACGATGATAAGGGCCACACAAGTTCAGCATCTAAATAAATGAGAACTGCTGGACTGCAGAAGTCTTTTGTTTATTGCTACAATTAAACACTGAAGGGTACAGCTCCAAGAGGTAATTAACATTTTCCTACAGAGCAAATCAGTTTGAAAGGAACTTATTTCGAAAATCGGGATGGGGAGAAAAAGGGGTCAGTTTGTTTGGAGTTTTTTAAAACTACATTATTCCATTCCTAACATCAATCCAATTCATAACAGACTGCTGACTTCTGGGCATCATCAGTTGGCATTCTCTCACTTCATATACAAAATTTAGAATGTAAGGAGGTTTCATATAACATACAGAATGGAATCAATACTAGCCAAGACAAGCAGCACATATGTCACCGAGTCCTTATCTGATCTCTGCCAGGCACCCTGGGAATCAGTTTCAGTTTTATTGGTAATATCACCCATAAAATATAATTTTAAAAAACCCTTTAATAATTTAATAGAAAACTGTTTGTCATTGTAGCTAGTGCAATTCTCTCAAATGGTATGGCAATTTCTGCCTGAGCTCCGGCACCATGACAAATGGCCCCATAATACACATGAAGTGTTTGATGACAATTAAATGGACGAATCTTTAATTAACCAAAACGGTCCTTTTTAAAATTCAGAAGTATGAACTGAGTTGTCCACTCAGGGGCCTGAATCAAATGGCCTTCTGTGGTTAACAGGAGATTTTCCACTTCAAAGAGCTTTGGATTGGGCACTAGGTTGAAATCAATGGAAGGTAGGCACCTAAATATCTTTGAAGGTCTGGGCCAAAATGCTGCAACCAACACTGGGCCTAAATCATTAAAGTCAATGCAAAATTCTCACTCATTTCAGTGGAAGCAGGACTGGGTCCTTAATCAGCAAACACTAATATAGATGCTGAAGCTGACACCCACCCTCCCCCTTCCGCAAGCTGAGCATCAGCTTTTTTTCCCATAGCAGAAGGAAAATCCTGATTCCTGGTAGAGAGCTAGCAGGGCCTCAAGCCAGAATTGCACATATCATATGACATGGTAGTTAAAAGGAGCAGATGTAACAACCTGGCTCATATCTAAACTGTTGACCTAGAATATTTACCTAGTTCATAGAATGATGTGAACCTGCATTGCTGAATTTCTGGAACAAGCTCTGAAATGCTCAGGTTGGGAAGCTGCTGCAGGTGTGAGGTATTCTGTAGTTTCTATTTTTATAACAATCTGAGTGTGCAAGTGACAGTTACTGAACAAATCAGGCTGGCACTCTGGATGTATGCTACTGTATTTCTGCATGCCCCTCAGTACTTACCAATCACATAAGAAAGAATTAAATTCCATCCAGTGATGAATGCCAACAGCTCACCCACAGTCACATAGCTATAGAGATAAGCAGATCCAGTCTTTGGAACTCTAGCACCAAATTCTCCATAACAAAGTCCAGCCAACACAGAAGCCAATGCAGCAATCAGGAAAGAGATAACAATTGCAGGTCCTGAGTTTTGTCGTGCCACTGCTCCAGCCAGTACATAGACACCCGCACCAAGTGTGCTACCTACACCAAGAGCTACCAAGTCAAAAGTGTTGAGGCACCTTGATAGCCTGCTCTCTTCTCTGTTACAGTCCACAACTTTCCGGCGAAACAGTTGGTTTCCAAGATTGAGAAGTCTTTGGCAACCCATCTTTTTGTTGAGACCTGTAAGAAAGATGATGGATAATTAGTTAAACCATCAGTAGCTCAGGAAATGTCATCGCTGCACAGTAACACCATACTGCTGTTGTGGTTAACAAACAAAATCTTTCCACTTCACACCTTTTTTGCTCTACAAACTGACTGCTGGATCTTTCTAGTTTTATCTGCTTGCTGCACAGTAAGATCAATAATGCTAACAGAACAACATGTATATCTAAAATTCTAAATAAAATGTACAGTAAGGCCATGTGAAATTTATACTTCAGATATTAGGTAATACATGGTCCGAAAAATGCATACTATGAAACTGAACTCACTGCACCAGCTACAAAATCTATAATATCGACCTATGCAACAGAGACATTAGCTGACCGAACAAACAGCTTCATTTTTCAGAAGACACCAGCCACACACTTAGCTTAATCCTGTGATATAAATCAATGCCTCTTACTCAGAAAAAAGATCATTAACAGCAAGAATAAAGTTTAGGATTTTGGACATGTCACTGTTTCAGAAAATAGCTATGTCAACACTAACAGTAAAGCTCTTCATGACTTACATGAATTCAAACAAGCAGCAAGGCAAATCTCAGAAAAATCTAATTTACTGAATTATAGGAATTTCAAAGAACATAGGGAGAGGAAAGTATTTCTCCCTCAGATAGAAAGTCAATGCTTCTCAGGGAAGCTGTGGAAACCCTTTGCTTGGGATTTTTCCATTTGACATCACTTCAGTCCCACCTAAGTCCTAAGGGTCTTAAGTTGCGTAGGCCTTGTGCTGCTCTGCATTCACATGAATAATGATGGGCTGATGCTATAGGTTAGAGGCACAGCTATCTACTGCCACTTATGATCCAAGCTGAAGTTGAGCTAGCCCGGCACTCCCCATCCTGGCAGCACCAGTTTCTCATGGCAGCACCAGCACTCCCCACTGTCACATCCTAGCAACTCCACCGATCACTTGCAGAGGGAACAGTGTCTGCATAAGGGAAAATTACCAAAGGGGAAAAGGAAGAGATGGGAAAGCTGACTGTGTCACTCTCCCTCCCCCCAACTGTTATCTACCTCTTTATCTGGATGCTCCCTTATGCCCTATCCCCACTGTGTCCCCTGAGACAGCAACCACTGGATTAGATCAGTAAATGTCACCATGAACACATGAACCAATGAAAAAACATTTCCATTGATCATAAACAAAATTTACAGGAAGACAAAACAAGGAAAATGCTGCTGGAGAATGCTTTAGAGTTTGATTTGAGGGTATTTGCATACTTGGACATGTGATGTTGACAGTTTGTTTTAATGATCATAATGCTTCAACATTTTGAATCTCAGCAGCTACTGTCATTAAATAATTATTGTCCCCTCACTGTCCGACCATGCATAATTTCCTGCAAATGCGAAAATTTAAAATAGATAAATCTAAAAATGTGCCTCAAACCATAATTTTGTGCAAATGTGAACATTTTAATTGAGAAAATACTTAAATATAAACTATTATCCTTCAAAATTATAAAAAAAAGTTAATTAAAATTCTGCCAGCTCTAACAGTCACTCACCGACTGAGGAGGACGGTTCTTTGCGTACATATTCCCCAAAACAATGCATTACATTTCATATACTACGTTACATGCCAGAGATGGTATGTCAGGTGATCCATTCTGTCCAGTATCTGATTCATACCCTATCTGAATGCTTTATCTACTTTAGTACTAGCTATCAAATCTGCCCACAAAGGGCTATATTGCATCCCTCTGTCTTGACTCCAGGGTGAGGGAATGGGGACTTTGCCTCCCACACTCCTGACAGGAGCCCAGTATGTGAATTATTTTGCATTACTCGAGCAGATAAAATAAATTTCACTCTTGCTGAGCATACAATGTTGAGTCCTGTGAGGTGCTGAGTTCCTTTTGGAAGTGAGCTGAAGACACACAGCACATTGCAGGATTGATAGGGTTGCCAGGTGTCCGGTTTTGAACCGGACAGTTCAGTATTTGAGCTTTCTGTTTGGGAAACAAATTGAAAAAATCTAAACGAGAAAATATAAATGTCCGATATTTTCTAAATAAGATGTAATGTAGATTGTGATGTAATGTCAACTATATCCGGTATTTTTATTGAAACCATCTGGCAACCCTAACGATTGAGCCTTTTAGCAGATAAGGAAAATGACGTTCTGTGCATATAAAGTTGTAGATAATAATGATCTGTAAGTGTACAGAGATGAGATAATGGTTAAGATGCCAAACAATGGAACTAATCTGCGGACACTGAGTACTGTAATAAAAGTATTGACTTTCAGTACATTATTCAGACACTAACTGTACCTGTATGCTACACAGCATTCCAGAGTGGATGACGTCTCTGGTAAACAAGAATGATAAAGTTGGAACTCAAGATGTGTGGAAACTTATTTTTCTGTCTGTATAGTTTGTAGTTGTTTTGCTCCTGTTGTTTAATAAATGCTCTTTAAGATGGAGTGTGATTTCATATACCTGATAGGCATGCCCCAATTATCATTGAGTTGTAAGTGCAAAGTATTTTTCAGAATTTGACCTAACACCTTTGCCTTGAATTTACAATCTGATGACACAAGCAGGTTCTGCATTCCTCAGTCATTTTGTTCAGACTCAGCAAAGCTAACATTTCTTGCTAATAACTGCAGACAAGTGATGGTTCCAATCCTGAACCAAACCAGGGGAAGTTTTGTCACTAACTTCAATGGGAGAAGGAGTAAGCCTATTTGAATTAATTAAAGTCAAGTGCATGAACTATTCCAGTTTTTAAAAAGGCAACTGAATTATTTCAGGTTCATACAGCTCAACACCACCCAAAAAGAATCATATTTCCAAAACAATTTCAGCGTGGGGGCTCACTCAGCTATAACTATAGAAAGTATTGTCATCCTACGGCCATCAAAAAAAGCAGAATCTTTTTTTTTTTTTAAATGATCATTTGCTTAGTGGAGACAACATTTTATTTTGCATGGCTTACAAATCAAAGCCTTTATTGTGAAATTGCAAGTACATAGGCAGACAGTTGCCACCCTACAGGTCTCCACGACTAGGTCCTACGTGTCCAGAAAGTCCAATACTGTTGCAACGTTTTCAAGTCTCTCTTACTTAGAACCTTCCAGGAATCTTTGCATTTGTCAACAGAACATTGAGTCCCTAAGAACTAGCCATTTTCTTCATCTCCTTGCACTCTCCCATTACCTTAAAACTCATAGACAGCTGATTACAATACAAAGTATCGATTACACATATTTGTTGCCTTTGAAACAACAAGCACAAAAATCAACTTTTCAGCTTCAATTATAGTCAGAATAGATTAGGGCAGATGTGACGTCCAGCAAGGCCAAATGTTTTCATGGACAATCCTCAGCATACAGAGGAGAGGCCTCTAGCCTTCCCCTGCCAAAACCTCTTCCTTTATGCCAATCAGTTCCTATCTGCACAATGGCATTGGTTGTGAGGTATGAAGAAGAGATTATGATTTTTCCACTCCAAAGTTGCCTATGCTTCTGATCTCATTCTCTTCAGAAGCTGCTCTGGTCTCTGTCAGGAAATGTGCTCTGGGCCAACTGTCCCTGGCTATTTTTAAAACTGCAAGCGATATTTTTTTATGGTCCATACTGTTGTGCAGCTGAGGCTCTGTGTAAAAATTACTCCTGGAATAGATTAACTTGCATATAATTAAAATCTCAATTTTCTTGCATAGCTGCAGATCAAGATCATTTGCCCGAATGGGCCAAATTCACATTACTCTCAAACATACACAAAAGTCCCTGTTCCCTACTCTAATGGCTTTGCCCTGCTTGAGCGGCACTAACCAACCAATATATCTGCCCCCTGGGGATTCCCAATGCATGGGGACGAGGCTCGTGGATGGCACAGAACCACCACAGTAGCTTCTATGCCACCCTCCTTCTAGTCCTCAGTTCAGGGAACATGACTGGGGCATACCCACATCCCACTGATCCCTGGCTGCCAGTCACTATTGTCATAAGTACAGATACAAAGGGCTTAAGTAGAAATGTCAAGTACACCATTACAGGAGTAATGATAAATGTTAGCATGGGTGTGCTGTGGAAATGGTATGTATGCATTTATAAGTACTACTACAAGTGCTTTCCATTCCCGTGTCCCCTGCAACTGTATGGGTAATATATAGACAACTACCTCAGCACACAGTGGTAGAGAAAGAAAAAGAGGAACAACAAAAAAACAAAAGTTAGGCCCCAATTTCCCAACAGCCCCATTGGGATTGGAGCATGCCCAGTGGCTGGTAGGCATTTCCTACCCCACACTGCATAGGATACAGTTTTGTTTCCTTAATGCGGGGCACTGAGAGGTATGTGTACACTGCAAATAAAACCTAGTGGCTAGCCCATGACAGCTGACTCTGGCTCCTGGGGCTCAGGTTCTGGAGGTGTTTCATTGCACCGACTTCTGGGACAGGGTTGCAACCCAAGCTCTGGGACCCTCACACCTCACAGGGTTCTGAAGCCGGGCTCCAGCCCAAGTCTGGAAGTCTATACTACAATGAAACAGCCACCTACCCCAAGCTCTGGGAGCCTGAGTCAGCTGGCAAGAACCAGCCACGGGTGTCTCACTGAAGTGTACAGAGTCATAGAATCATAGAATACTAGGACTGGAAGGGACCTCAAGAGGTCATCGAGTCCAGTCCCCTGCCCTCATGGCAGGATTAGGTACAGTCTACACCATCCCTGATAGACATTTATCTAACCTACTCTTAAATATCTCCACAGATGGAGATTCCACAATCACCTTAGGCAATTTATTCCAGTGTTTAACTACCCTGACAGTTAGGAACTTTTTCCTAATGTTCAACCTAAACCTCCCTTGTTGCAGTTTAAGCCCACTGCTTCTTGTTCTATCCTCAGAGGCCAGAAAGAACAAGTTTTGTCCCTCCTTCTTGTGACACCCTTTTAGATACTTGAAAACCGCTATCATGTCCCCTCTCAATCTTCTCTCTTCCAAACTAAACAAGTCCAATTCTTTCAGTCTTCCTTCACAGGTCATGTTCTCTAGACCTTCAATCATTCTTGTTGCTCTTCTCTGAACCTTCTCCAATTTCTCCACATCTTTCTTGAAATGTGGTGCCCAGAACTGGACACAATACTCCAACTGAAGCCTAACCAGCGCAGGGTAGAGCAGAAGAATGACTTCTCGTGTCTTGCTCTCAACATACCTGTTAATGCATCTTACAATCATGTTGGCTTTTTTTGCAACAGCATCACACTGTTGACTCGTATTTAGCTTGTGGTCCACTATAACCCCTAGATCCCTTTCTGCCATAGTCCTTCCTAGATAGTCGCTTCCCATTCTGTATGTGTGAAACTGATTGTTCCTTCCTAAGTGGAGCACTTTGCATTTGCCCTTATTAAACTTCATCCTGTTTACCTCAGACTACTTCTCCAATTTGTCCAGATCATTTTGAATTATGACCCTATCCTCCAAAGCAGTTGCAACCCTTCCCAGCTTGGTGGTATCTGCAAACTTAATAAGCGTACTCTCTATGCCGATATCTAAATCGTTGATGAAGATATTGAACAGAACCGGTCCCAAAACAGGTCCCTGCAGAACCCCACTTATTACTCCTTTCCAGCAGGATTGTGAACCTTTAATAACTACTCTCTGGGAACGGTTATCCAGCCAGTTATGCACCCACCTTATTGTAGTCCCATCTAAGTTGTATTTGCCTAGTTTATTGACAAGAATATCATGCGAGACTGTATCAAATGCCTTACTAAAGTCTAGGTATACCACATCCACTGCTTCTCCCTTATCCACAAGACTTGTTATCCTATCAAAGAAAGCTATCAGATTGGTTTGACATGATTTGTTCTTTACAAATCCATGCTGGCTGTTCCCTATCCCCTTATTATCTTCCAAGTGTTTGCAGATGATTTCCTTAATTACTTGCTCCATTATCTTTCCTGGAACAGAAGTTAAACTGACTGGTCTGTAGTTTCCTGGGTTGTTTTTATTTCCCTTTTTATAGATAGGCACTATATTTGCCCTTTTCTTGTCTTCTAGTATCTCTACTGTCTTCCATGATTTTCCAAAGATGATAGCTAAAGGTTCAGATACCTCCTTCATCAGGCCCCGGTGACTTGCAGACATCTTACTTTTCTAAATGATTTTTAACTTGTTCTTTTCTTATTTTATCTTCGAAGCCTACCCCCTTCCCACTAGCATTCACTATGTCAGGCATTCCCTCATCAGAGTTCTCGGTGAAGACCGAAACAAAGAAGTCATTAAGCATCTCTGCCATTTCCAAGTTTCCTGTTACTGTTTCCCCCTCATCACTGAGCAATGGGCCTACCCTATCCTTGGTCTTCCTCTTGCTTCTAATATATTTATAAAATGTCTTCTTGTTTCCCTTTATGCCTGTAGCTAGTTTGAGCTCGTTTTGTGCCTTTGCCTTTCTAATCTTGCCCCTGCATTCCTGTATTGTGTGCTTTGTAATTTGTCCTAGTTTCCATTTTTTATATGACTCCTTTTTTATTTTTAGATCATGCAAGATCTCCTGGTTGATCCAAGGTGGTTTTCTGCCATATTTTCTATCTTTCCTACGCAGCAGAATAGCTTGCTTTTGGGCCCTTAACAATGTCCCTTTGAAAAACCACCAACGCTCTTCAGTTGTTTTCAGTTGTTTTTTCCCCTCAGTCTTGCTTCCCACGGGACCTTACCTACCAGCTCTCTGAGCTTACCAAAATCTGCCTTCCAGAAATCCATTGTCTCTAATTTGCCATTCTCCCTTCTACCATACCTTCGAATCATGAACTCTATGAGTCTTTGAGGAGTGTGTGTCTGCCTGCTCTGGCTTCTCACTGACTCACCCCTCCCTTGGGCTGGGCAATGAGTCACCTCACCGCTACTGGGCGGGGGTGCAAGTCTCTGTTGCCTGCTGCTGACCAATCAGAAGTCAAGGAGGTGGGACACTACCTGCCCTGGCTAGTGCGACAGCAGGACTAACAGAAAAAGTCCTGACAGGTGAGAAGGCAGGGCTGGAAGCTTCCTAGGCAGGTCTGTGGGGACTAGCCAGCATCCAGGACGGTTTTGAAAAAGCGCTTGCAAATAAAAAGTTACACATTACCTAGGCAATCTACGTAGATACAAGTGCTCAGTAAGGAACAGTTAAAGTACCTAAGTACAAACATACATGGAAACATAGAAGAACACCTTAGGCAGCCTGTGTAATGTAGAGTAGTCTTCACTCTGCTTTACATTTCAGCATGGGGATGAGTTAAAGCCTAGTGGCATCACACAGGGATTTAAATGAATCTTTATCCCCATTTCCCTCTCCTCAAACGCTATGTTAGACTCAGGGAGCGGGCCATCAGTCTTCCGATCCATGCTTACAAGAGATCCTAGCTTAGGTCCTTAGTTTTTCCTCCAATTACTCAGCCATGTTCTGTAATATGCAGATCCGCAGTCCCTGCTGCGGATCCACCCCATTTGAAATGCCTGATCTTTGGCATACAGAAGTCTGACAACTTCTTTCACTGACCTCACTGGGAAATTCCACCCATTCTTATTGGTACATGTGTATTATCAGAACAACTTTTTTCATGCATTTTGCCTCTGTTTCATTGGCTCTGTGTTCAAATTCAAGTGCATGAGTATATGTATGGTAAAACAAAGTATTCTTTCTCCTGTTCTATTGTGGTTAACAATATCTGGTTTCCCCATGACATTTAAGAAAGGAACATCTTTCAGAATAATGCAGTAAGAGGGTGAGCAAATTCACACCTGATTAATAGGGGAAAAAAGGAAAACATAGCAAGCATCTGCCCTGTTAAATATAAAACTCCACATGTAAAAATAAACTGATATGGTACAAATTTACATAAACAGTGCTATCTCTTCCTAAACAATTACATTTCATTTTACTTTTGGAAACAATTTCTTATCTACAGAGCCTTGAAATAGTTCTTGAGAATTTGCCCTAAGAAGTAAACTTTAGTGTGTGTATGAGCCTAATCAAAGCAGATTATGCAGAAAGTGGAATGATGTACAGAACAAGAGAAAAAACTACATTTATGTTTAATAAAGTCTCCAAGCACACATTAGCTAACTTCAGGCACCTCTTTTTAGGAAAGAGGCACTGAACAACAGACAATCCTATGGCTCATTCTATATTTGCTGTTGAAAGAGAGTCATGAGAGCAGGTTTAGACTTGAATTTATTTTACTATAATGCATTATATAAAAGAAGAGTTTAAGAGCTGCATTCAATGCCACCTCATCATGCTAGAG
This sequence comes from Pelochelys cantorii, assembly GCA_032595735.1. NCBI lineage: Eukaryota > Metazoa > Chordata > Testudines > Trionychidae > Pelochelys > Pelochelys cantorii. Next base: position 49,428,592 of record CM064326.1, read on the forward strand.
TGCAATCCAATAAGCAGTTTCAATTCTCCCTCAATGACCTTTTGGTCTTCATCAAATGACTCCCCCAGCATAGCTATAATCATGAAAAGCTATCACTGGGATTCATTACTAATATTCAAATAAATGATCAGCTTTACTTGTGCAAACCCATCTTTTTTGACAAACAATAGCCTTGCATCTAGGACAAGTCTGGCCATTAAAAGTCTTTTATAAAAAGGCTTGTTTCTTGAACAAGCACTCATTAAAGACACCGATTTTGATGTGGCGCACAAATGACAGAACTATTCTTATACGGCCAATCCTACTACCTTTACTTGTGTGGAGTAGCCCCTGTTGAGAGACGATACACAAAAAAACGCTTTTTAAGGAATATGGGTGGCAGTACCAAGGCCTTAGCATTTCCATTAGCCGCACAGAGGTACAGAGTGCTGTACAAAAGACAGGTGTGCCAGATGAACAGTGGGACACATCCATGCCTCAGACTTTAGATCTATGAGCACAAGCTAGAGCCACATAAGGCCAAGAGAACTATACCACTCAGAAAAGGAGCGACGAGAGGTCAAGAACAGATCAGTAACATTTGGAATTTAAGATGTTTGGCTTCCCTGCATTCCTTGTGAAATATGCCTGCTTGGTTCAGAGAATATATATATCCCTTCAAGAATTCTAGCCTTCAAAAGTCTTAAGGGGCCCCATGTAGTTACTAGAGTAGTCAGAACATCACACAGGTGCAGAGAGAGAGGACTGGAGACAGTCACTTAATTCACTATGATGTCAATCTACTGCAATTGAAAGTATTCCCCTTGCTCTTGCAGTAGAACAACAAATGAAGAGGTCCCACAGATTTTAACTTTTGCATTGTGTCCCCAAAGTGTGCTGTGAACACCCACATGACAGACATCATTGGTAAATTGTACAGTTTAGTAGGTGATCCCTAGCCCCATGTAAAGAGTTAACTAGGACAACATTTTTGTAGCAGTACACAAACACATGCCAATGGAGAAAAAAAATGTCTCTCTCAGTAGAAATACAGTCATGATCACTGATTGACATTATACTAAAGGGGCTTCTTGGAAGACATCCCAGAATGGCAGCTGTCATAACGCAGGGTCCAATCCAGCTCCCAGTGAAGTGACTGAGTCTTTCTATTGACTGTAGTGGGAGCTGGATCAGGCTTTAAGTGCATCCCAATTAAGCATTAAAAGACAGTGTGTCAGTGTGCTTGTTAAATCTTTAACCTTCTGATTCACACACCCAAGCACTATATAGCGGGCGGGTGGGGGGGATTACAATGTCTGATTAGACACCTGAGCAACAGATAAGTGCACATACGTGTCTGGTGGAATGACATCCTTTCCTCCTCTTTGTCTCTCAGTAGTCCATCAACCTTTCAAGCTACTTTGATCTGGTTCCTGTGATCTCACCTACAAAGGTATTTACCCAGCTGTACCATCCTTCATGGAGCAGAAGACAGCCCCTTTACAGTATTGTTCTTTGTATGCAGCCCAGATCTCTTCAAGATGGCATGTATTGCTCTGAATGAATTCCCTGTGGCTCCTGATTTTTCCTCCCTGTATCATTTTTAACAACAGACAAGGTCACTCTGATACTGGTTCCTCAGCCCATCTTAGAAATTTTTTATCTTATTCTTTATTCTAGCCTAACAACCATGATTTTTGCACATTAATTGACATTCCTGGAGGTGCCCACTGAAACTAAGTCGGCTTTTTATCTGCACTTTAAGATACAGAAACACACATGCTTAATGTCATTGCACAGAACATAATGTTAATCTACTACATATCAGATATAAAGACAATCTGTCACTCGAGGCAAATTAGAGGCAATCTGTCACAGGCTCTCATTTGTCCAGACTAATTACCAACGAGTTCAGACAGACTGTGAGCTACACAATGAAATTATCTTGCAGCTTTTCGCCAAAATGGAAGGAGTAATTTTAAAAGGTATAAAGGATAACAGCAGCAGGAGGAAATTCAGAAAAGAGCAGCCAGGTGAGATTCGCAATCTCACAGTGCTGTCATGCACCAGATTTTGGGCTATGACTAGCAGTTTAGCTGTGGGTCAGGTGTGTGAAAAGGGGTGATCCCTGGCCAACAAAGCTATACCATCAAAAGTCTCTAGTGAAGATGAAGTTACACTGACAAAAGCAAAGTTGTGCCATTATAAACGGTATCCACAGAAGGAGTGCTTTGCCAGTGTAGTACCCTGGTATAGCTATACCAACACAGTGTTCGTAGTGCATGCCTGGCCATAGGTAATTCTTCATTTTAAAATGTTCTGTATAAATCAAGCTTCCTCTTTTACTATCCGGCTGCTTGCCAGGGGAATGCAATTTGGAACAGCAGATAGTACAGCAGACTTCCTTCCTTCAAACCTAAAGGAATTCCCTCTTCAACTCTTGTGCTGTAGGGTAAACGGAGAATAGCATAACCCAGCATCCCAGCCTTTGCCAGTTCTAGCAACAGAAATCTGCACCATTCAAAAAAGTGTATGACCGATCTATGTGCTGGTTTCCAAGCAACACATTTCTCATCCAAATAAAAAAACAACTGTGGTCAAAAGAAAAAAAAAAACAAATGTTGTTGCCAGTTTGGATTGCTCAGCAGTATCTCTTTAAATAGGTATGACTGGGGTTGTGTATTTTTTTTTTTATCTACGGTGTATACACACCTCCCTTGTGTATTTATCTTTTTTGTATATAGTACAGGGCAGATTTAACTCAACAGCTTTGCCCCTCTCAGTAGGAAACACCTTAATTGTAGGCAGGTCCTACCACTTAATAATAATTTAATTAACAATAAATATAATGAACATAGTATTCTTATACACACATACTCTCCCTAAGTGCAACAAAAAACAAGTCATTCTCACAAGAATATAAGAATGGCTATACTGGATCAGACCAAAGATCCATTCTGACAGAGGTCAATGCCAGGTGCCCCAGAGCGAATGCGCAGAACAGGCAAGCATCAAGTGATCCATCTCTGTTGTCCCTTCTCAGCTTCTGGCAAACACAGGCTAGGACTACCATCCCTGCCCATCCTGGCTAATAGCCCATGGATGGAGCTATCCTCTGAGTTTATCCATTTCTTTTTTGAATCCTGTTATAGCCTTAGCTTTCACCACATCCTCAGGCAAAGAGTTTCATGGGTTGACTGTGTGCTGTGTGAAGAAATACGTCCTTTTGTTTGTTTTAAACCTGCTATTAATTTCATTTTGGTGACCCCTAGCTCTTGTGTTCTGAGGAATAAATAACACTTCCTAATTTATTTTCTCCACACCAGTCATGATTTTATAGACTGCTATCATATCCCCCCTTAGTCATCTTTTTCAAGATAAAAAGTCCCAATCTCATTCATCTTTCCTCTTACAGAAGCTGTTCCATACCCCTAATCATGTTTGTTATACTTCTCTGAATCAGTATATGAAATATGAGTAAGCTTGAAAAAGCCTGAAATTCTTAAAATGTGCTTGTACTTTGTAATCCCAAGATTTTCTCAGTGTCACAAAAACTTCCATATATAGGTCCAACATCAGTAGGGACTAATGAGGTTGTAACGCTATTAACCATATAGTTTATTTTAGTTTTCTCAAAACAAAAAAAAAATGCAGGCTTCACTAAGGTTGCCTTGCTCAGGTAATTTTTATTCAAGATTTACATCCATTTTATTTACTCTGTACAGAGTAAATGTCTTTTATTCTGTTGCTGCTTTTCTAAATCCAGACTTTGAAAGTCCACATGCACGCTCAAGCATGCTGTAAATTACTAGTAAATATCATTTTTATTTAAGCCAGTCCTGCAATACAACAAGCTTTTTCTTCCAGACCTCACCAGCCTGTCAAACCCTTCACCCAGACTGGCGTTTTAGCTCTGTTCCAAAGGAAAGCATTCTAAGGTACTCAAGAGTTGACAATGTTCAGAGTTGACTGAATGGGGCAGTAAAACCAAGGGCACATAATGTTCTCAGCCAGACTTAAAAGACATTTTATTGAACAAATAAGACCAGAAAAAGACAGGATGTAGTCATGGATTTACATTTTTCTCACAGTGTGGCTACGTCTACACTGGCATGTTCTCACGCAAAAACTCTTTTGCGGAAGAGTTCTTCTTCAAAAACTCTTCCAGAAGAGAGTGTCTACACTGGCATGTGCTTTTGCGCAAGAGATGTGCTTTTGCACAAGAGCATCCATGCCAGTGTAGACGCTCTCTTGCGCAGGAAAGCTCTGATGGCCATTTTAACCATAGGGCTTTCTTGCGCAAGAAATTCATGTTGCCTGTCTACACTGGCCTCTTGCGCAAGAACAGTTGCGCAAAAGGGCTTATTCCTGAGCGGGAGCATCAGAGTTCTTGCACAAGAAGCCCTGATTTCATACATTAGAACGTCAGTTTACTTGCGCAAGAATACGCGGCCAGTGTAGACAGGCAGCAAGTTTTTGGGCAAGAGCGGCTGCTTTTGCGCAAGATTGTGCCAGTATAGACACAGCCACAATGTATTTCACCTCCCCCTTCCAAAGTACCACAGGCCAATGAGTACTTTATAAAAAGGAGGTTAGTCATTGTAACGTGTGCAGTCTCGTTTGGAATGTATGTATCAGAAGACAAAGAACTCAGAATTCCTCCAAATCTAGTTTCTCCGGATACAGGGGAAAATACTAGGCAAAACCTTGCAAGTTTACCTCTAAACACCTGACATGTTAATCCAGAGATGAAAATAGTTGGAAGTAATTCAGTTATGGTAAGTGTGCTGCAGGATGAAATCCACCTCCCCATCCCAGGGGCATCCAATAAAGCAAAAGTGTAGCATCTGTGCAAGCAATATACTAACTAGCAGGCTGAAACAGCATCTGCAGCTCTTCCATACCCTTTAAATGAAGATTCATGAATCCACATAATCCAAATCCAGCAGCCTACATTCTTCTGCTCAAACATGCCCCTTTTCCCAATTACAATTTGTACCTGGAGCTTGCTCTGCAGCACACAAGTGACATGGATACCCCTCTGGGGCCACAACCCTCCCCCCTCCCGCCCACATGCCCCCTACCAGAGAACAGAGGACAGCTGTCCTCAGCACAGTTCGCTCACCCATATGGAACTCTTACACTCTGCAAGTTGGTGTGTATTCCTCCAAAATAACAGGTGATCTCATGATTCATTGTTTAGTGTGAGTAGTTTGGAGGTGGGAGGTGGTTATGGGTTTGAGAAAACACAAATATAGAGTATCAGGGTACGTCGAGACTACAAGCCTCCTTCGAAAGATACTTTCGAAAAAGAGCGTCCAGACTGCCTGGACGCTCTGTCGAAAAAAGGACACCCGGAACCACTTCTGGCAAGTCATGGGGGCAGCCTTTACTTCCGGGTCCTGCAGCATGCTCTTTGTAGAGATGCGTGTTTAAAGGGACCCCCCCTGGACAGCCATTCCTCTGCTGCTGCAGCTGGCTTGCCTACCTCCTAGAGGGACAGCAAAGCTTCTGCAGTGCTTGCTTTGGGTGCCCTGCTTTCTGGGACACCACAGCAGTTTGGTTTTTGGTTGGTTTTTGTGCTTTAGAATCTTATTTTTGCCATGGAGCCGGAGCTGCCCCTTGGCAGGCGATGGCCCCACACTGTCATACTTCAAGTTCTGCTGCATCTACATGAGACCATCATGATGCTCGTGCCAGATCTTGATTCAGAACCCAGCCTTGAGCCCCTCATTCAGGCTGCAGCACCACTGGCCTTGCCACCCAACTTATTCCTGGACAGGCCATTTTGGAGGCTGGACACAACTTCAGACTGGTGGGACCAGCTCGTCATGGAGCAGTGGGACGACCAGGATTGGATCTGAAACTTCCGAATGTGTAAGGCCACATTCCAGGAGCTGTGTACCTGGCTCGCCCCTACCCTGCAACGACAGGACACCCACCTGCGGCCTGCCATCCCCCTGGAGAAGAGGGTGGCTATTGCCCTCTGGAAGCTGGCCACCCCAACAGCTACCGTTTGGTGGGACACCAGTTCGGCATGGGGAGATCTACTGTTGGAGCCATGTTGATGGAGGTAAGTCCCTCTCAGGGGACAGTCCATGCCGGGTAGGGGGACTGTAAAAGAGGGTCAGGAAAGGGCAGAGGGAGTGGGGGATGGAGTTGGAGTGGGGGAGGGCTCCTGGCCTCACCCTGCCCTACTGCTAGGAGGGGCCGCCTGGGGGGGCCTCCTGGAGTCTTGGGGGGAAAGATGGGGGTACCCCCCAAGGACTCAGGCAACCACCCTAACTCCTATTCTATGTATGTCTATGTGTCTATTTCTGCAGGTGGTGAGGGCCATCAACTCGGAGCTGCTGAACAGGATTGTCCACCTTGGAGACCTGGACACCATCGTGGCCGGCTTTGCTGATCTGGGATTCCCGAACTGTGGAGGAGCGCTTGATGGATCTCACATCCCACCACATCGAGCAGCCCAGTACATCAACAGAAAGGGCTACTTCTCCATGGTGCTGCAGGCCCTGGTTGACCACAAGAGAAAGTTTACAGACATTTGTGTTGGGTGGTCGGGCCGGGCACATGATGCCTGCATCTTCAGAAATTCCTACCTGTACCGCAGGCTGCAACACTCTTCCAGCAGCAAAACTTTACTGTTGGGGATGTGGACATGCCAATGTGCATGATGGCCGATGCGGCGTACCCCCTTATGCCCTGGCTCATGAAGCCCTACACTGGCCATCTGGACACGAGCACGGAACAATTTAATGTGCACCTGAACTGGGCTCGCTTGAAGGTGGAATGCGCCTTTGGGTGGCTGAAGGGGAGGTTTAGGTGCCTGCTCACTCGCCTCGACATGGGGGAATGCAATATCCCTGAGGTGGTGGCTGCGTGTTGCGTGCTCCATAGCCTGGTGGAGAGCAAAGGGGAGGCCTTCCTCCCAGGGTTGGGGACAAGGGCTGATGTCGAGGGGAGGCAGTTCGAGCAGCCCCGGACAGCTACCATCCGCCAAGCACATCAGTTGAGGGTCTGCATCCGGGAGGCCCTGTATGAGAGATTCTCAGCAGAAGCCCAATGACTCTCCCCAGGGCCTCCCCAATGGGGCCTGTAGCCTCCCACCCCGCAAGACCTTTCCTCCCACAACCCACCCCTGCACCAGTCTCTGGACAGTTAACACAAGCACACCAGGTTTTCTGAGAAAAACATGCTGTGTATTAAAAAACCATCAAACAGTGTGCAAAGAATAACATATACTAACAAAATAAAAGTGTTTCAAAGTGTTTTCAAAAATAAACTTTCTTGTAAATATAATAAAGTCTCTTTAACTGGGGAGGAGGGGGGCTGTAAACCTGGAGTGGGGAGTGAGGCTTAGGGCTGAGGATGTCACCTGGCCCGCAAAAGTCTGCCGCCTCAGGTCCATGGCCCTAGACTTGTTCGGGGTCAAGTGGGGCCTGGGACAGTATGGGGCTGGGGACGGGGGGCTGCAGCTGGGTCTGTGATGGCAGGAGGTGAGGGGGGGCAAGGGTTGAGGGGGGCGAAGGAGGAGCGGGGGGGGGGGAGTGGGGCAGAGCAGCAAAGGGGGCAGGACCTGGGATACCCACGGCCTCCCGGATAGTGGCACAGATTGCTGACTGCTGCTGGACAAGCTCGTTCAGCAAGTGGTCGTGCCACCGAGCCTCTGCCCGCGTCCTCTCTGCCATGGTCTCCTCCATCCTTTCGAGGACCTCAACGTGCCTGTGCATTAAGTCAGTATAGATCCGCCAGTGCCTGCGGCTTCCGTGGGCCTGGGTGGGTGGTGGGACAGGTGTTGTATGCTGGTCTGCTGCGGCAGGTCCGGCTGTGGAGGATAAGAGGGAGAACTGGTCAGTCATGTGTGCACACATTGTCCCTGCTTATGATCAGCGAATAACTGCTCTTGGAACAAGGGACGCCAATGTTCTCACTGCAAGCTCACGTGTGGCCTGGCCAGCAGCCCCAGCCTCACAGGGGCCCCAAGGTGGCTAGGGCAACATCACCCCACGACCTTCCGCAACACCCCCACCATGGCCATGCAGCCCAGGGAAGTGTCCAGCCACAGTAGGTCCCTAGGTGTAGGACAGGGGCCTGGAGCAGCTTGGGTCTCCCAGGGCCCCAACCCACCCACCACCTGCCCATGGCAGCACTGTCTGCGGCAGCGATTGTTGTGTCACACGTGCATACATGACTGAGTGCTGCGTGTGACACTTGCGGTGGTTTATGTGGTGTCGTGCGTGCACCCTTGTGACCAGCTTGCTTCCCGCAGTTCCCGGCGAGGGGAGGACAGCCCTCCCTGGGGTCAGACATGTGTGGGGCCCCCCCGAGCTGTGAGCAGCTGCCCATGTGTGCCCTGGGACTGAACGTGCTTGCACATGCACAGAGAGGTGCAAGCTGTCCAGGAAGAGCATGACACATGAAGACTGGCCCACATCCTCTGTGCTCCCACCTCCCCCATTCTGTGTGTGTGTGGCAACCTCACCGCACTCACCTGATGTTCCCTCACCAGGGTCAGATGATGTCTGCGAGGCCTCCTGAGACTGGGGGACCGGCTCTAGGGTGAGGCTGACAACACTCCTGTTGGGGTCCTCCTCCTCATCCTGCAGCTACTGCTCGTCTGGGTTGTCCTCATCCACCTTCTGGCAGTGCTGGATGGGTGTCTGCAATCCGGACTCAACAAGAACCCATGCAGAGAGGGGTTCCCCACCCCGCAGGATTCTGTCCAGCTCCTGGAAGTATGCGCAATGCTGAGGCACTTCCCCGGAGGTGGAGCTGCGCTCATGGGCCCTGGCATAGCCCTGCCTCAGTTCTTTCACCTTGGCCCGCACTTGGTCCAAGGTTCTGGGGTGATGGCCTTTCTTTGCCAGCCCCTTGGCCATGTGGCCATAGATGTCTGCATTCCTGTGTCAGGAATGCAGAGCCTGCAGGGATTCCTCCTCTCCCCAAAGTTCCAATAGTGTCAGGACCTCAGGCCCTGACCAGGCTGGAGCTCACCTCTTTGTGCCCCTGGATGAGTCTTGGGATGGGTCCTTGGAAGGACCTTGGGGGTCTTGGGCTTGTGCCATGCTTCCTTTGCAGAAACGCAGGGAGAGTCATGTGGTCAGTGGCTTGCTCTGGCTGCCTTCCTGCCACAATGGCTGCCCAGGGTGCCTGTGCCTTTACGACATGGCTACAGACAGGAACAATAGAGGTTTTTCCTGCAGATGAAGTGTCCACCAGGGCTTTTCCCTGGATGCCTGTTGTTTTGAGACCCGCCCCCCCGTGTCCACACACACCTTTTTTCGACAGATCTCCATCGAAAAAGGCATTCTTCCTTGTAAAATGAGGTTTACTGCTGTCGACAAAACCGCGGCGTTCTTTCAAAAGTAAATCGAAAGAACGCAGAGGCAGTCTAGACGCGGGTGAAGTTTTTTCGAAAAAAGGCAACTTTTTCCGAAAGTACCCTGTAGTCTAGACACACCCTCAGAGCTGCAGATAGATGCTAAAATGTGTATCAGAGCTGCAGACAGACGCAACAGTTAGGGTTGAGCTGTGAAAGCTTTACAAAGAGCAGGAAAATGAAAGCTTTATCCACAGAAAACATAAGCAAGCCCCTTGAATATGTATGTACTGTATGTGTAGTGCTAACGTCTGTGCTTTACTATCCAGTACATGCAAAGTTACCAAAAGCACTGCGCACTACAGACAGCAGCATTGGCTCCACGGATGCTCTATGGCAGGAGTCTCAAACTCACAGCCCACGGGCCTGTGGCCTGAGCAGTTCCACAATGTGAGTCCCTGTGCTCCTGGGGGGATGTCTGTACTCTGCCCCCACATCCAGTCTTTGTTCCGCCCCACCCCTGCTCCGCCCTCTCCCCGCCATTGCACACACTGTGGCGGCGGGGAAGCAGAGCGACACAGCAGCCTCTTTTCTGCACCACCACCATCTCTGCTTCACTGCGGCAGCAGGAAGCAGAGTGGCCCAGCCCCGGCTGGCTTGGGAGATGGCAGTAGAGCAGAGGGAGCTACTGCACAGCTCCACTTCCCCCTGGCTCCTGGTGAGTGTGGGGGGCCCGACCCCTGCTGCCGGCTCCAGCCCACCCAGGGTCCTCTAGGCTAACCTGAATATGGGGGACCTCCTGGCCTCCCAAAGTGGTGAATCATCCTATGAACGGGATAACTCTGCACACAGGGCCACAGGGACATGCCAGCAGTAGCACAGAGCTAGCAGCCAGAGCTGCCCAGGGAGGACGGGGGCTTAAATTGCCTGGGGTGGCAAGTGGGGCGGGGGGAGGAACATGCTGAGACAGACACTCCAGAGCCCTGCTAGAGCGGGGGGCCCATGAAGATTTGAGGACTGTCACTAGCCCTAAGCTAAATTGAGTATAAGATCCCTGCTCTATGGCATTTGCGGGGAGAAAATCTCTCCCCTGTCAGGCCCCACACAAATGCCTTACACTAAGTCAGCTACTCAGGTTTGGCGCCAGGGGAAGGATTTAGTGCCTAATAAATAATCCAATTGGCAGGGAAAATAAGACTTTGCTGCAGGTCCAAGGGGCTGAGCCTACCAGAATATCAGAAAAAAGTTGACCACATTTTCAAGACACATTTTACCATCCTAGTTTAAGTGCAACTTCTGATGCTAAATTACATTACAAAGACTAAATAATCCATTGGGATAAGTGGGATTCCAATGCATACCATATCAATTAATTATAAATGGCCTTCCTTAATCTAGGAAAGTTCCCACTGATCTTGAGGCCATTCTTGCAAGCCATCCATGCATGGAGCTCTGAGACAGCTCAAGGTAAGTCCTACTGGATTCGGTTTCATTAGATTTGCAAATAATTTGACAAATGGAAAGTATTTTTTAAACAGCTCCCTTTCTACACCGAGTGAAGTTAATTTCTGCTATAAGCAACTAAGCTGCATTCCAAAATATATTACTAACTTCCAAGGGCATTATCATGACTATTAATCTGATACTGTTGCATTCCTGTGATTTTAATTTATGCAACATACAAAAGAAACCTACAGTGAAATTAAAAAGGTTGGCTTTGGCCTTAGTATTCCTACAGGTGATTTATAATTTTATAAGTGGGGGGGATCATGTGCTAGATTTTTCAAAGCATCTTCCAGGTTTGACATGCAATTTTTGCATGCACAACCGAGGATTTGTGTGTGTAAATCAATTGTTCTGGACTCATATCCAATTGTATATACATAGATATGCACTCATAGTGCGTGTGTGCAGTCTCTCAGTCTCAGAGGTTGTTCTTGCACAAGTCATCATATGTTGTGGAATCTCCATCACTGGAGATATTTAAGAGCAGGTTAGACAAACATCTATCAGGGATGATCTAGATCAGGGCTACTCAATTTTGGAAGCCCCAGGGGCCACTATGATACTCACTGCACATGCAAGGGCCACAACTTAAGTGTGGTTGCATGTACTTGCAAATATATATGCAAATATATGCAAACAGTTTCTTTCACACAATGCCCCAGCGCTCCCAGCACCTCCTCCCTGGGGGCTAGAAACACTGACACCCTGCACCGTCTGTTCCAGCCAGCCTGTGCACTTGCGTCTTTCAGTGCTCACCCCGCCTGGGAGACGTCTCGCCATTGTGGAGCGTGTTCCCAGTGGAGGCCATGTTCACAGGATCCCACCCGCGGGCCACATGTTGAACCCTGCATCAACCCAAACCACACTGTGGGCCGCAAACGAACAGGCCATGGGCCACATGTTAAGTAGCCCTGATCTAGATCAGTGGTGCGTAACCTTTTTTCAGCCACAACCCCCATATTTTATTGTACTCGTGACGTGACCCCCAAGGTAATTTGAGCAGTGTGGCACAGCGCAGCACTGCGCTTAGATCCGGGCGGCTGGGGGATAGGCCGGGCTGGGGGCAGCCCTGCAGCGCGGCGCTTAGATCCAGGCAGCCGGAGCTTATGCCCCCGCTATGATGACCCCCCAGGAAGACAGCCGCAACCCCCTTGGGGGTCATGATGCACACGTTGCACACCACTGATCTAGATAGTGCTTGGTCCTGCCGCGAAAGCAAGAAACTGGACTTAAGGACCTCTCGATGTCCCTTCCAGTTCTAGTATTGTATGATTCTATGTAGCAAATAACCATCTCCACTGAAGTACTAATCTGTAAGACACTTCTCTGCTTGCTTGATCATACATCAAACGTCTCCAGAATGTAACTACATGGCATAGAGACCTAAGCACCACCAGTGCTGGGACAACTGTTGACACCATAGGGACTTTAGGGTGTTTAGCTTTTTGCAGGATCAGGGCCCAGATTACAGAGACAATATCATTCAGCTACAACAGGGCCTAGATCCATGACAGGGCTTCTTAGAAGAATATAAATAATAATTAATAATGATTTGGATAATCATCTGAGAAGCTAGAGGTGGTGCCATTTCTTAACTATGCATGTAGGCTAAACATATATGTGACTTACTGATAACAGAATCCTGTACAGATGGGATTCGAAAGAGGAGACGGTGGCCACTTAGGGTACACGTACACAGCAGGACTAAACTCGAAATAAGCTACACAACTTGAGCTACACTAGTTGCGTAGCTTAAGTAGAAAAAAACTTATTTTGACTTTTGGCGCGAGCTACACAACAGTTATTTTGAAATAGAGCACTCTTCCCCCAACTTCCCTTACTCCTCATACAATGAGGGTTACAGAAGTCAGAGCAAGAAGCCCGTTATTTCGAATTTATTTCGAAATAATGGACTTGTTGTGTAGACGCACACTATGTTATTCCAAAATAACACTGCTATGTAGACACAGCCTTAGAGCACATGGAGCAGGAGGGAGTTTGAGCACAAGTACAAAGCAGTATGCAAAAAGGCATGAAGACTGGCAGTAGGAGGAAGATACAAAGGGAACAGCATTAAGTAGAGTAGAGCAGAGGCAGCATTAGGGAAGTAGAAAGAAATGAGAGCAGAGATGTAGGTAGGGACAAATAATGTGACACCCATTCTATTCTGAATCACTTAGCAGGGGTGTAAGAGGACTGGACCAAACTTAATTCCCTGTCATTGTCTGCAGAGAAGAACTGCAACTTCACCTGATTAAACCGGACTTCCTAATTGTTATTCCCCTCCTCTTTCACCATTCAGCTCTTGCATGAGGTATGGGGAGGGAGTGGGCAGCTGACCAGAGTGGGCTACACTGCAGCTGCAGAAGCACAAGCGCCTACCTAAGTCACAAGAGGTATTAGAGACATATCGAAATCATGGCAGTGACCACACTATGGGTACCGAGCATACTAATGATGACCAATAATTCCATTAATTGTTATTAATTAGAGGGCTGTGCCCCCCCAAACACTAAGCTCACCAACCCCCCTCTCGCAGGGAGTTGGCAACCCCAGCTCTCCCCCCTGGCCACCAGGGAGGGCTGAGCTGCGGCTGCACCAGCCCAGGTCCCTTCTCCCACCCCACCAATGCCACCCTGGGTCCTTTCTCCCTTCCCACCAGCTTGGGTCCCTTCTTCCCCCCCGGCAACAAGCCAGGGTCCCTTCTCCCCACCCCCCTCCGTCCCCCACAAGCCAGGTCCCTTCTCCCTACCGCCAGCCTGAGCCCTTTCTCTTCCCCCCCAAACCCTAACACCTCCCCTCCCGGCTGCAGTGCATGCCAGGTCCAGCTCTAACCCCAGCAACCGGGGAGGTGGAGGGGTGCTTGCCCACCCTGTGTGGGGCGCAGTGAGGCACAGGTAGTGCCATATGCATGTGGCACTCCAGGGCACTGCAGCCTGTTAAGGTGGGGAAAGCAGCAGCTGCTGTCCCAACCTCTCCTCCCGTGCGGTCCTGCCTGCACTGCTCACTGCCCCAGCCCTGAACGCAGAACCCAGGGCCGCCTGTCTGCCTGATGGGAGCAGAAGGGAAGGAGCAGACATGTTGGTGTAGCGGCTCCCCTGGGCAGCTCGGGAGTGCTCTGGCAGGCGTGGTAAGTGCAGTCACTGGGGAGGGAATAAGTGTCCGTGGGGGAAGACTGACTCTGGGTTGTCGGGCACTGTGCTCCGGCTCCCCAAGAGTCTGGAGGCGGGGGAGCCCCCAAGAGCCTGCTGCTGGCACATAATCCTGGTTGGGAGCCCCATTGCTAGCGCCTGTCACCGAGATTGCTGTCCAGAGCACCACACCCTCCCCCCCCCCCAGCCCCTGGGCTGTCCCAGCTGCGATGTGGAGTCTGACCACTACTGTGCCATGTTTCTTGCCATCGTGGGGTAGGGGTGGAGGAAGAGGAGTAGGGGCTTGGTTTAAAATAGCAATTCCAAGTGGCGAGGGGAAGCAACAAGGTCGGGCTTGAGCTGAGAGATTGGGGGGGGGGGGGGGAGAGAGGGAGGAGGCAGGCAGGACGCAGAGTGACATGGTGACATCACTCTGTTGTCCCACAAGAAAAACTTTCTTTAATATATAGAGAGATTATGGACTATTTCCCTTGACAGTTGACTGTACTAATAGTTTTTATTTAGAGAGTGACTGTGCTAGGGGTGAGCAACTAAGGAGAAATAGATGGAAAGACAGCCCTAGAGGAACAGATTTTCAGCTGGGGGGCGGGGGGAAGAGATACGATGACATTGATTCTATTAGCAAAGGTGGTGTAACTAAGGGAAGCACAGCAGAATAAATGGAAGGGGAAAAAAAGCAATGAAAAGCAATGTTCCCTCTAATCTGTTCCATCCATGTGTGGATTTTTTCCATCCATGTACAGAATAAATTTTTATGTGCACTAAGGCATGTGCAAATATGCACCACCAATAGAAAAACAAAACCTAACAGTGAGCACTCTGATAATCAACTGGGCAACATTTAAATTTCTCCTGAGAGGCTGCACAAGCGCACAATTTACAAGGAACACAGAAGGTAGGTAAAGGCCGGGCTGAGTATAGGGAATAGACAATGAGATGGATCATGGAAGTAGGGGCCATTTCTGCTATATTGTTTGCATTACAACTCTTACTAAATGCACTCTAGTCCCCCTACTGTAGAGACCCCACCCCCAGTGTTCAATTCGTGCTGGGGCTTGTCAGGGCTGATTCCTGGCACCTCTAGGCCTGGCCATTCATTGCCCTGGCACCTGTGGGCTTATGACATCCATTACGAAAGTAAAATAGTTGCTTAAGCCCTAGCACCTAATTGTTAGTTGCTTTTCATTACAAATTAAGCTTCCCCCCCCCCACCCCAACCCCTCCCACACAAATACATATACAAAGTGCAACAGATACAGACTTCTCCCATTGTTCCTCAACTCTGCTGAAATGTCTTGTAAGAGATACAGAGAATGGACAATAGATACCATTGTTTTGGTCCAGGTTTCTGAGTGAGTACTCTCCCTTCAACCTCCACCTCACTATGACATGGATATCAAGCATTCATTTCTAATTTGAGATTATAAAGGTCAAGTTTCAACCATTCAGACCATATTTTTCTTCACAAATTCCCCCTCCCTCGCTGTCACTCTTCAATAATGCCACTATCCTGTCTTAACTGCTAAACTTGCAGTGAAACACTTCAGTTACATCATCCCCTCTACCTCCCTCCTCTCTAACCAGGCAACAGCCTCTCCTATGCTTCCAGCTATCATGAGTAAGAAATACCCTCCATTTTAACAGCATCCTAGTAATCAGTTATTATCAATACTGTACAGCCTGGCAGTTCCCAGGCATGTTAAAAGCCATTGCCATGGTAGCCTCGCCCACAGAATGATCTACTTTCCAGTAAAGTTTTACATTCTACAGAAGTCCCTCATTTTTGCTTCTGGGCAGGATCCTATGAGGCAGTCTGGTCCTTCAACTCTCACTCACTTCAGCTAGAGAAAACTGAGCAATGCGAGAGGGAACTACAAGCAACCCTCTAAAATAGGGTCATCGGGCTGTTGATCAAAATTTTTTAATACAGAAGTCTTACAACAGAAAACTACAACGTACCATATATCAATCTGTCAGTGTCTAATTTAGTACTCACTAACACTTCACATCTTCAAAATGCACCTTTTACACACATTAGCTAATCCATCTCCCTGGCACCCACAAAATTAGAGAGACAATTTTCAAAACTTGAAGTTAGACTCCTAAAGCCACAACTTGGCATCTCCATAACAAAGATCTGATTTTTCAAATGTCCTCAGTCCCAGTGGGATTTGTGCCTGTTCAAGCATCCTAAACTTCAAGCCACTTGCATGTAGGTCCCTAAATATATATATATTTATGAGCCTATCGAAAATTGTTGGACTAGTCAATAAAATGTTTTCCTTCCCATTTTACAGATGGGAAAATAGAGTTAAACTTCACAGAACTGTGGATTTAAAATTAGTTCGCATTTAATGAATACTGTATTTGTAGCTACTGAATTGTTTGTACAGGTTGGACCTTCCTGGTCTGGCACCCGCAGGACCGGACTGGTTCCAGATGAGGGATTTTGCCAGATCAGGGGAGGTCATTTTTGGAACCCTGCCACCAGCCCAGCCCGGCCACTGGCCTCCCAGCCAACTCCTCACCGCCTGCTGGTCCCACTGCCCTGCCAACCTGCTGGGCAGCCATCACTGCTGTGGCTCCACTGGGCAGCCCAGAACTGGGGCTCCAGACAGCTGTGCACACCAGGGTTCCCTGGGCAGCTCCGTGCCCTGGGGCTTCCTGAGCAGCCACATGCACTGTGCTGGGGCCCTGTGAGCAATCCTGTGCATCGCGGCTCGTTGGGCAGCCACTCGTGCACTGTGCGCCAGAGCTCCCAGCCCTGCCGGGCAGCCACATGCCAGGTCTCCCAACCCCACTAGGCAGCCCCACTGTCACGTGCTAAGCGGCCCCACCATCAACCCCCTCAGGGCAGCCCACTGCCCTGCCAACCCTACAGGAGTCCTTACTGCTAGCCCTCCACCAGGACTCTGGTCCTGCAGCATCTATGCCAGCCCATGGATGTTGCCAGACCAGAGAATCCCCGTTAAGAGAGTTTCAACCTGTAGTAGCAGCTGTAGCATGTGCATGAAGCAGAACAAGAGCAAATGCTGTGTTTTTAAAATTACTTTGTATGTTGCATCTCAAAGTGCTGCCCTGATGTGGAACAGAATAGTTTGGATCAGAAGGACTGAGGCGTCTCTTATAAATGTATTTGATACTACAAGCAAAACAAAATTATTTTTAAAATTATATTAAGGTTGTAAAGTCAGGAGTTCAAAAGTTACAAAGGGTTCAAATTAAGATTGCCCATGGCAAATTTAATTCAGCCCCACTGAACATATGCATTATGATATAGTCTTTAATTACATGATCACACACTATTTTTCCACAAGACCCCCTGTTTCGTTCAGTGCATAGGAAAGCCAGTGCTTAATGAATGAATCAAGACTATATGGTGAATGAGGCTGCAGCCTAGGAGAAAGAGGAGGATCAATTTTCTGCCTCCTACCCCAAGTGATTGCTTCAGGAGGCACAGTGGGACTGGGGAATGAATACCAGTAAACATATTCAGAGATTTTAGAAGCAAGCCTCTAGTGTATTCTACTGCACATGAAAATGATGATTTCCTTGGTTTATAATTTGTCCATATCTGGATTTACACAAGGGAAGCACAAAGTAATACACTGATCCCAGAACTGCATCCCTGCCAGATTTCAAGTTCTTTAACTGACCTCTGGAGGGCCAAGAGTTGTGTGTGTGTGTGTTTTTTTTTTTTTTTTTTTTTAAAAAAAGAGGGGGAGGGAGAGGTGTCTTAAAAATTAGTCAACAGATATTTTAAACCAGGCTGCTCCTTGGGGAAAAAAATGTCTTTTTTCTACTAAAACTCCCTCCAAAATTCAACCTAAGGCAGAACGATCAAGCACAGAAAATTCTAGCCTCAATGGCTGAAGCCTGGCAAAGTTATAATCAGTTGAAATCAGAGGATTATAAAGGAGAGTATGAGGCAACCTTAATAATAGGGTCACTCATAACTAGCACCCTCTATAGTAAAAATATGCCTGGGAGATGATCTGCGGCACTGTGATTAAACCTGGAACTGTAGCCAAACGTGAGGGAGAAGCGTGAGCTACTATTGCAATGTTGTTATAGAAACCAGGCACCAAAGCTCCAAAAGCACCTTGTACGAGCCAACCTAACAGACAATTCTGTTGGAGCTCTAGGAGAGGGTGTGTGCTCCAACTCGGGAAGAACTTTGCGTGGGAATAAACCTCTGGAAGCAGGCAAAGAGCCCTAGAGGATGCTATAAAAGGAGTTTATAAAAGCCCCTATGAAAGGAGAGAGAATACAAATACTCCTGTTATGCCAGCCTAAGGGGCAGGCCACACTAGGTAGCCTCTCTGCACAGTGATCAATAGCTGTCTTAGCTATTCCTGAAAGGCACTTTATGATGTGGTATATAAGGAAGACCACTACAGAGTGGGTTGTGAGACTGTCATGCTATTTTAGTTTTACATAAAGATCAGTAGGAGTTTATTTAGAACTTACTTTTCAGAGACTTTTCGGTATATAACGTGCTTACTTCTGTGACAAATGCACACTGCATTCACTTTCACACAGAATGAAATTCATAAGGTCATTTAAGTCCCACATTCACCAATACCCAACTAGTCCCTTGATTAGGGATGTTAAATTTTGATTAATCAACTGATCGAGTTGATCAATTACTTGATAAGAGGTGTGGTGGGGCACTTACTATCCCTGCTGTGCCTCTGCCTTTTAAATGCAGTAAGAGCACCACACAGCTCTTACTGCATTTAAAAGGCAGAAGAGCAGCGGGGACTCAAGCAGTTCCTGCTTGCCTGGGGTTCCACCTCTCCCCTTGAAGTATAGCAACACCCCCGTGGGGCTCTTGCTACATTTCAAAGGGAGAGGCACAGCAGTCAGCCCAGTGTGAGCGGTCCCTGCTCGCACCATTTCCCAAGTGTGCCTCTACTTCCCCTGCCCCCCCGTGGAGACGGTACTGGAGGAACCAGTTTTTAAGCCGGCTCCCCCCAGCACTGGCTCCTGCTCCACTGATAGAGGCAGCCAGAGGTGCAGGGGGAGCGACTAGTCGAGTTACTGCTCAACCACCCAATAAGCCTATGCTTATCAGATAGTCGACTAGTTGCTTACGTCCCTATTCTTGATTCACGTATCCACCATGTGAATTTCCTTCTGCTGTGAAGTTCACCCACTAACACAGGGTCAATGGAAGGCTCCCAGTGCAACTGAACTGCTGCTGTTTCACCCAACAGAAGAGCAGGTGATGGCAAAGCAAGAGTGCATCGGGACCCAGCACACCCTATGAAAGTAGAGTTGGACTCTGTGGTGGCAGGTGTAGAAGGAAAGTTAGGGTCAAGGTTAGTGTGTTTGAAATTATGCAAATCCAGGTTCACAAATCATTACCAAGGAAGGGTGTCAAGGATATGAGGCTGCCCTATTCCCTGACACACACTGAGAACTGATTCCACCCACCTAGCCCCCATGCAGTTTCTCTGTCATTCTCTTGTAATCACTCTACAACCCACTGTAATGGCAGATTCTCTGTAACTTGAAATCTTTAAACCGTGATTTGAGGGCTTGAGTAACTCAGCTAGAGGTCTATTACACAAGTGGAGAGGTGAGATTCTACAGTCCCTTCTGGCCTTAAAAGCCTATGGGTATGTCTATAGTGCCACCCTAGTTCGAACTAGGGTGGCTAATGCAGGCATTCGAACTTGCAAATGAAGCCCGGGATTTAAATATCCCGGGCTTTATTTGCATGTTCCCGGGCGCCGCCATTTTTAAATGCCCTGTAGTTCGAACTCCCTGCCCGCGGCTACACGCGGCACGGACTAGGTAGTTCTAATTAAAGCTCCTGATTCGAACTACCGTTACTCCTCCTGCAACGAGGAGTAACGGTAGTTCGAATTAGGAGCTTTAATTAGAACTACCTAGTCCGTGCCGCGTGTAGCAGCGGGCAGGGAGTTCGAACTACAGGGCATTTAAAAATGGCGGCGCCCGGGAACATGCAAATAAAGCCCGGGATATTTAAATCCCGGGCTTCATTTGCAAGTTTGAATGCCTGCATTAGCCACCCTAGTTCGAACTAGGGTGGCAGTGTAGACATACCCTATGAGTCTAAGACTCTAAATAATCACAATGTACCACGATGAATTTCAATCCAGTCCTGGAGATCTCATTGGGTTTAACATCATCTTACTGATACTTACAAACTAAAGTGCCCTGTGTCAATGATTTGATGTCATTGAGGCTTTACACCCTTCCCAATGCCTTCACGCCAAGGGTCAAATTTGTTGGTGACCAACAGCCCTTTATGGAATTCTCCTGACACGAGGGCCATCCCTAACAGATGACGAGTCAGTGTAGTGACCTATGGGCAGTGGCACAAAAGCCCAGGGTGCAGAAGCATGTAAAAAATGTTCCCAGCATCACAGGCACCAAGTCCACAGGTGCTCCGGGGGGGGGGGGGGGGAGGAAGGAAGAGTGAGAGTGTTCAGGGCCCACCAGTAGCCAGCTTCCCCTCTTCCACTCTCTGCCCTCTGGTAGCCCCATTGACCAACTCTTCCCTCTCTCTCCCAGTGCCTCTCACAATCTGCTGTTTCATGGCAAGCAGAAGGCTCTTAGACAAATGCTCAGGAGAGGGAGAGGGAAAGGGAAGAGATGGGGGGAGCTGGAGTTGGGGTTTAGGGGAAGTGCCCAGGTGTGGGCGGGGCCTGGAATGCTCTATTACAGTGTTTCCCAATTTTATTTGGCCACAGAACCCTAAAAAAACCACCACGCCGGGGAAAACTGGTCAACCAAAAAAAAAAAAACCGGGGGGGGGGGGGGGGGGGACGGGGACGGACGACGTGGAGCGTGAAGCAAAAAGGAAAAAAAAAAAAAAAAAGCCAGCCCCTAAGACCATGCTGACCGGCAGCCCTTGAAAATGGTGGCCCCAGGCGACTATCCATCTCACCCGCCCCTAAGACCGGCTCTGGGGGATGCGAGTGATTGGGTTCTCGCGGAACCCTTACTTTCACTTCGCAGAACTTGGGAAACACTGCTCTATTACCTTCACTGGCATTCAGACAGCTAAATGACTGTTTTTAAACCAAGCTCAAATCTTATTTGTTATGCTCTGCTCTGATTTAATAAGAGTTAATGTATTAGTTTATTTATAAAGCTCATTAAAGTCCCTCTGTGAGAAAGTTTCTACGTAACAGCCCTACTTGTATATTAATCAGTAAACTCTGAGGGGGTAAAGAGACTATGAGATAATTGGTCCACTGAGTTTTCCCTTCCTCTGCAGTTCCTTATTATTAAATAGTGTATGATCAGTAAGCAAAGCCCAAATGAAAGCCATACTCAGGAGCACTGAAATGATTTTATCCCTGGTGTTATGTATGCTCAAACTGCACAAGTTTGGGGGAAAATTCCAGAGAAAATTACAGGATTTCCAGACATAGAGGGGATGACTCAGCAGGCTAAGCATGTGTGTGAAATAAGTAGTTTCTGTGTAATGCAGATTCAAATTCCACTAGGATTAGCTCCGCCCCACATTTTTAGGAGGTAGATGAATTTGATGCAGTTTGTGAAACAATTGCGTGCAGAGTGGTCTCTCCTATTTAATCCTAAATACTGAGATTCTGGCTACTCTGGAAAGTCATCGAACAAACATCCCATGGTACGTTCTATACCACAAGTTTTATTCCAGTGTCACTGGCTAAAAATCCCCCTTCTTATCCTTCCCATTTTACAGTTTCTGACTTCTACCCCAAGGCTCACCGTATTTCATTGATGCGGTATATCAGGGATGGGGAATCTAGGGCCCGTGGGCCGGATCTGGCCTCCGCATCCAGCTCACAAGGCTCAGGGTTCCCCTCCTCATGGCAGGGCAAGGAAGCACTCTCACCTGCAGGCTCCACCCCTGTCACTCCCATTGGCCAGGAATCACATCCAATGGGAGCAGCAGGGGGCCATGCATGCAAACACAGGGTGATGCAGTCGCAGTGCCACCTGTGCTCCCCGCTGGAGCTGCATCAAGTAAGCATCCCAATCCCCTGCCCCATCCTTCCCTCCCAGATCCCACCATCCCACCCCTTTCCTGCACTCTACCTCCTGCCCAGACCCTATACCTACAGCCCACTCCCACAACCCCAGCCCCCTCCTGCATACCAACCTCCCACCCAGACCCCAGTGAATAGTCTGAAACTCCTAGGCTTGGAGGAGATTGGTCAGTAATCATCTCCTACTCTCCTTCCTCCTCCCCTCTAGCCAGTTTGACAGTAGACAGAAATGGAGAAGGGTTATTATGTTCTTATGTTTCTCTCTGTTTTCTATCCCTATCGTGTATTAAGCATACATTTTGAACAGCTTTTAAAGTCTCACTTCCTGAAAGGGACAGTAGATGTCAGACATTAGCCCACATAATTCCCAAGACAGAGGTATCAGCTCAGAGAGGATCAGAGGCACAGTGTGAGCTCCAGGTATATGGAAAAAAAAAAAAAAAAGTTACAAGAACTGTAAAATGTTGATGTAACATGATTTGTTATGGGGGCTGCCTCCCAGGAACTCTTGGCTTGAACAATCTCCATTGGGACCACTAGCCCTATCCCAGCTTTCCATCTGTTACAATCATTTTCAAGTCAATCCAACTAAGCATGTGGATTTTAGAGCATTTAAAGAAATTAGCTGTTCAATAGCAAGATGGAGTTAAGGCTGAGTCTAAGACATGTCTTGAATAAAATAAAACCCAGTCCTAATACTGTTAAGTTCATGACCCCAATTTTTAAATTCACAGTTGATTCTCCTCCTTCTAATTCTTTCTGTCCATTACCCAATCACTGCAGTAGTCATTTATATGAACATAACAAGCCTGCCCAATCACAAATCAAATAAGCCATAAGTGCAGTTTTGCCAGCATAATGGCATGTACACTAGATGCTACTGGTGGCACAGCTATATGGGTCAGGGATTACACTGCCATACCCCTGATCAACAGAGCTATGCAAACAAAAGTTTATAGTGTATTCCTGACCCTAATATATACATGGCACAAAGATAACAATGGAGGTAAGTTCATAGCCAATAGACAAAAAATAACATTCATTTTTAAAAAAAGCAATACTAAATCTTCCTTGGAAAAACTTAAAAAACAACAAATTGTCTAGTAGCACCTTAAAGACTAACAAAACATGTAGATGGTATCATGAACTTTTGTGGGCAAAACCCACTTCTTCCTCTTTGGAGATGCTCAATTAATAGATACAGGGAGAAATTGTAAAATTAAGAGTGTCCTTGATAGGTGGCAATGCAGAAATGCAGCCCTCCGAGCAAAATACAATACCCATGACAGTGCAGAGTGCTGCTGTTATTTCCTTTAAGAGGCTGCAGCATGCGCTCCCAGTACATGGAGTCAGCTCTTCTGTCAATGAGGAGAACCACCGCCTCACCCTCAGCTCACCACTCCCTGACCCTGCCCCCCACACACACACCCCAGGGACCCTCGCTCTACTGTGATGTTGCCAGACTAGAAAGTCACAGTTTAGGGAAGTTTACAGGTTTATTCAACTTGTAGTTGAATAAACAGGGCTGTGCTGTATTTGTATGCTGTTTACACCTTGCTAGACTACCATATAGTAAACTTATTTATATAACTGGATAAATATCAAACATCAAGTAGGTAAAATATCATTACTTGATTGATGAATAGAAGGCAATAATTAATTGTAAGCCCTCACAATGGCTAGCACATAACAAGAGGGATTCAAATGCAATTAGACTCTACAGTTTAAAAAGTGTATGGACAACTAAGAGCAAAGACAAAGAGCAAAATAAATCACAAGGACTGAGGAATGAGAAAGTAAAAGTGAAATTCTAAATCTTTATAGTCTAGACCCTGGGAAAAAAGAAAGAAGAACATAGTTTGCAATCATGGGAACAGGAAAATGAAGACTTAGTCCCCAACTCAGAAAAAAAGCAGGAGCAAGAAGCTAAGGCAAATATATATTAGGTTAGATATAGTTCAAGAAAGTTTTTAACAGCAAGAGCAGTAGCAGCAGCAAGAGTTATCAAGAAGCTGTCAAGGCACCAACAGTGCAGATATTCAAGAACATGTTAGATTAGTGGGAATAATTCACTGAGTAGCCCTTCACAATGAATAAGTCAGTGAAAAGTTTTAATCCAGATCTATGGTCCATGACTCCAATTCCTGAAGACACTCTTGTTAATCAGAGCTGGTCAGCAAACCAAATTAGTACCATGAAAATCAGCTTCCAGAAACATTTTTTGTCCTGAATCAGAATGAAAAACCAAAACTAGAAAGTTTTCACAGAACTGAAATTCTGCAATATTTCATTTCAGAAACACTGAAACACAGTGTTTCCAGAACTAAGTTTTCTCCTGGGGATCAGGCTGGCTGCAGAGAGCTGGGACCCTGGAAAACAGCGTTGTTGCTGACTGAAATCTTGTCTCCTTCATGGTTGCCCACAAAGGAACAGCAGACATGAAACTGAAAGGAATCACATTGATATCAGTCTAAGGCAGGAGTGAGTAAAAGGGTCTCCGCAGGCTGGATCCAGCCCACCAAGTGAGTTGAACCGGCCTGCGGAGGCCCTGTCACTCTCCCCACCCCAAAGCCAATGAAGGCCTGGGGGGATGGGAAGGAAGCGCAAAGTCTCCTCCCGCCCTGACCCTGCCCTGCAAGGAGTGTATGGCACTTAGAAGCACAGGGCGGAGGCAGAGCAGGAGGAGACTTTGCGCACTCCCCCGCCCCCAAGCCCAGAGCGGCCTGGGGGGGGGGGGTACGCAAAGTCTTCTCCCACCCTGCAAGGGGTGCAGCGCTTCTAAGCACCCCATGCTCCTTGCAAGACAGGGGCAGGATGGGAGGAGACTTTGCACGTTCCCCCCCATCCCCAGGCCAATCAGAGCTTGGGGCAAGGGGAGCACGTGAAGTTTCCTCCTACCCTACAGGGGGCTTAGCACTTAAAGTGAACGCCAGCGATTAACTCAGTTGGGTGCTCCCTTGCAGGATGGGGGCAGGGAGTAAAAGCCTTCATGTGCTCCCCCTCCCCAGGCCCTGATTGACTTGGGGGCACCGGGGGCGGGGGGGGGGGGGAACAGAAAGTCTCCTCCCACTGCTGGGGCAGGGGTACCTAGAGGGAACTGCCAGCTGTTCAGAACAGCTGGCGGTTCTCTGGGAGGGCAGGGGGAGCAAAGACTTTGTGCACTCCCCCACCTCCAGACCAATTAGGGTCTGTGGGTGGGGAAGCATGGAAGTGTCCAGAAATTTTTAAAGAAGTGGACCCCTGTCAAAAATTATTGCCCACCCCGGTCTAAGTTGCTAGGGCTTCCACAGCTCCAGGGTAGCCAGCCTGCCAGGGCTACCAGGGACCCAAAAAAGCCCTTGGGTACAAGGCAAATCACCTCATGGGCTGCAGACACTGGGAACAGAAAGTCCTAGCTCCTAAGTTCCAAGGCTCCTAGTTCAACAGATTGCTGAGCAGCTGGGCAGGCAAGTTCATTGGAAAACAGGCAGATTTCTGAGTCAAACTTGTCTGGGAGGCCGGGGGGGGGGGGCGCGCGCAAGGCTTCTGATTCACTGAAATTGAACCATATCCACAAAATGTGTAAATGTCAATGAATTAGCAAATTCCTATAAAAATGCTTTCCTGAATTTTTCCAACCAGCTTAGTTATTAATCTCACAGATCACTAACTGCTAGATGCAAAATTGACAATTGAGTACAGTCAATGGGACTATTCACAGTGGTAAGCAATATGCTTGGTAGACCCTAGCATTCTAACAACAGTTTCACCTATGACTGAATTTCATACTTTTCTGATAGATTTAAGGCTTAATATTACAGTAGTGTCATTGAATACATTCGGTTTGTACTATAGCCACGGTGGCCAACCCGAGGCTCGCGAGAAAAAAAATTGCGGCTCCTAACGGAACCGGGACGGAACCCGGAACTACTCAGGTCAGCCGCTCTCACGGTCGGGCCACTGTGAGCTGCATGCGGGCTCACAGCCCCCCAGGCATACTATGTCATATCCTGCACGTGCAGGCCGGGTAACATACAGCGTCCCAGCCTGCATGTGCTGGCAGTCGGCAGCTGAGCGCAGGCAGCAGCTCCGGGACCAGGCAGAAGGTTGGCTCTGGAGATGCCTGGCTCTGGAGAAGGGAAGGGGAGGAGAGGGCAGTGCGCATGGTGTCCCGGATGCAGTGCAGCAACTTTGGCTCTGATACCCGAGCATAAGGTAGGGGGAGGGAAGGAATTGGGTTAAACAGGGAGGGGAGGTGTCTGGCTCTGGGGAAGGGAAAGGGAGGGGAGGGGGATTGTGTTGTGCACAGCGTCCCAGCCAGCTCATGCTCAAAACTGGCCGTTCAGCGCACGTGCCCCAGCGCTTGGAGGGAGAAGCTCAGCTGTAGCGGCAGCAGCAACTCCAGGACCCAAGAGTTAGATTATAACAGGGGGAGGGGGATTGGGTTGGGGGGGAAGGGGTGTGCCTGGCTCTGGGGAAGGGGAGAAGACGGGGATTGGGTTGTGGGGGGGTGTGCCTGGCTTTGGGGAAGGGGACGAGAGTGGGATTGGGGGAGAGCAGGGGCGGTGCCTGACTCTGGGGAAGAGGAGGGGGACTGGGTTAGAGCAGGCTGCTCTTCCCCTCCCCTAAACAGCTGGCACGCTTCCTGAAACGCCGGGTCTGTCGCACCACCAGGGACTTTTCCCCCTGTTGCCTGCGCATGGGGAAGGGGGGGAGAGAGTAGGAATCCTGGGACTGCATGCCAGCTCCAACTTCTCAGGCAGCACGCGGCTGTCGTGGGGAGCAGAGCAAGAGCGTGCTGCCTGAGAAGTTGGAGCTGGCATGCAGTCCTGGGACTCCTACACACACACACACACACACACCTTGAGCAGGCACGCAGCAGGGGGGAAGGAAGTCCCTGGCGGAGCAACAGACAGGGCATTTCAGGAAGTGCACCAGCTGTTTAGGTGAGGGGGAAGAGCAGCTTGTGCGCTTCCTGAGACAGGGGATCCCCAGATACTGGCCCCAGCTGTCTCTGTCCCCTCCCCCTGGCCAAATCCCCTCCACCCCCCACAAGTACCCTGCCCCAGCACCCTGTCCACTCCCCCCACCAGCACAGTTGGGGCCACATTAATGAGGCTTGGGGGGTTTTGGAGGGGTTGTTTTTTTGCATGTCACTTGTGTGGCCCTGACTGACTTCTGTGGATCAGTGACCCCTGACTCAAAACAGGTTCCCCGCCTCTCTCATAAATAAAGACAACACTGAAACATTTTGTGTTTGACATAATATTTTATTTAAAAATGAAGCCTGGCCAACAAACCCCCAATTGGGGCCAAGCCCGCATCTGGCCACAGCATCATAACACTCCTGCATCCCCCCAGACCCCAAACCTGAGCCTATCATACACTGGAACCCCCTGTCCTGAGCCTCTCACATCCCCAAACTCCTGCACCCCCACATCCCCAGTCTTCTGGCACAACACTCCTGCACCATTCACACACTGCAAATCTGTGTCCTGACCCCATCATACTCACAGCCTCCCGCCCTGAGCCCCTCATGCACCCCAGCCCAAACTTCTGCACCCTCACAGCCCAAGCCTGTGGCTTGCTCAGCACCCCAACCCTCCACCTGACCCCAACACTCTCCAGCCTGGAACCCCCTCCCTGAGCTAGCATCCTCTTCTCTACTTCCTCCTGCACCCAAATTCCCTCCCAGAGCTTGCACCTCTCACCTCTTCCCAGTGCTTTTTTTTGTGAGCCATAATAGCAGTGGAGACAGCGTGAAGAGCAGGAGCAAAGTTGCTGAGCAAAAAAAAAAAAAAAAAAAACCCAGAAAAACCCCCAAAAACAAACAAAAGAGCATAATCTATTATTCCCCAGTGCAGTGTTTGTTTGGTTTTTTTTTTTTGCTCAACAACTTTGCTCCGGCTCTTCACGCTGTCTCCACTGCTATTGTGGGTCTTCATCTAGAACAGGTTGGCCACCCCTGTACTAGAGTCTCTGGAGTACAAACACGCACAACTCTCAAAATCCAAAAAATTCAACATTGAGTGTATAGAGATTAACATTACATGCCATTCAAAGTCTGATCCGCTGTTTAGGTTTAATCACATATATTTTAGAACTATATATATTTAAGTCAAAACTCAGCTCATGCTTAATATTGAGCCTATCTTGTTGCTGAGAGAGGAACATTGTAGATCTTGTCTGCCCAAGATCTGAAGTAAAAGAGAAAACAGAGGTGCAAAATTCATTGCTGGATCTCAGAAAACTGAGAAAAGAACATGAAGTGGTATTTCTGAGGGGAAGTCTCACTATATTAGAATGGTGGCAAGGAAACTAAGGAATCCTAGGTAAGAGTTAATGTAACTTTGTAGAGATGCTATTTGGAATAAGACTTCTCCAGACTCAGAGAGGTCACTTCCTGTCATACTCTGATATTTACAAGACTTGAAAGCGAGCATTATACCTACATTTCCCCCTACCCCACATCTTGAATAACAAAGATGTATTACTTTAAACACTAATCAGATTGTGACTAATATTGCCCCTACTTTTCATGTTATGTAACAAACAGTGAACTGGAAGTTATATACAATACCACACAATTATTTTTAGCCTAGAGCTATTTTTCCTAAATTAAACTTAAATGACAGAAAAGAGATCTCACCAAAATTAGGGATCTCAGTTCATTTTTTCTGAGAGCATCTCTTGATACTGTATTAACTTGTTAGGTCAGAAAGAGTGTCCACATCATCCATGTTTTACCCCTTTTGTCTGAGCTACACTTTTAGGGTATGTCTACACAGCAATTAAACACCTCTGGCTAGCCCAGGCTCAGGCTGTGGAGTTGTAAAATTGTGGTGTTGTCCCAGAGTCAGGCTCCAACGCAAGCTCAAATGTCTACATTGACATTTTACAGCCCCATGAGCCTGAGTTAGCTGGCACAGATTAGCTGTGGATGTTTGATATATCCTTATTGCCTACTAGGTCTCATATGCTGCATTTCTCTTTGATCCAAGAACACATTGTATGTATGTAACAATATGTTCAGTTGTTCTGGTCAGGAAACTAATGAACTTAATTTCAAAGGAACTCTTTGAAATAACATCTACTTAATAAAATGGAGTGTGTTTGGAAATTAACAACAAGTTCTATTTATATCTATACTACATTCACCACCAGGGCATCTAAGCCCCTATTTGTCATACATTACAAACAGATAATTAAACTAGTCATCTAGTTTTCTTTATATCTTTTTACTTGGGACAGAGAGGACCAAATACTATGATTCCCCCAACTCAGAGCAAAAGAAGGGGGGAGGACAGAGTGAAAAATTGGGACATGGAGTAACAGGTGCCTATATAAGAAAAAGCGCCAAATATCGTGATTCTCCCTATAAAATTGGGAGAAGGAGAAGCCAGGAGAAGAATCAAAGACAACTAGCTCCTAGATCCTTCTACAGGACCACTCTGATATGTGGGAATCATTAGATTTGACTCCATGACTTTATCCCAGTGTGTTCCCTATGCTGAGGAAGGAAGGTATTGGCTTACGTGCCACTACTGTGGCCATATGCCACCAGATGATTCCCCAAAGAAAAGAAATCCAAGAGAGGTTAGAAATGCCTGACTTAGGTCTGTTTCATCCCACTGAGGCAGCACAAGGCAGCCCTGAGAGAGTTAAGGATCCGGCCCAGAGTTGTCAAAACAATGTTTTTCTGAAATTATTGATAAAAATGCACAACTGAGTAGAATACATATGCAAAATAGTTACCCAGGTCTCAAACCAACAAACGAAAGGTGATCCACTTCTTTACTGTGCGATAATATCAGCATCTAACTAAGTTGACAAAAAGATTACTTTACTATATAACTGAACAAAGATTAGTGAATCTCCTGTGTGACGTCACAAAAGCAGGTTAAAAAAGTCAGACAGTGTGATTTTTAAGTTGATGAACTTTAGAACAAAAATTCCATTATTACCCCATCTCCCACACGTCCCTTGCAACTGACAGAGAAAAAAAACATATATTTGCAATCATGCTTGAATGATATTTGGCAAGTAAAGAGAACTAGCTAAAGAACAAGAAGTGAAAGATTCTCCATGCATTCAACCAAGAAGTACTCACAGGGCCTTCTATTCAGTAACTGGTGGCTTAATCGCTTTTACTCCCACTCAGATGGCACAGGAGGTTAGCAATGACAAAATATCACTGATTGGAAAAAGTCACAAGGGAACCTGATCAAATTCACAACTCCAGCTTCCCCTCGCCTCCTACCCAAAAGAGGAAAAACACCATGGGTCACAGCTGTCACTGTGGTCATTCTTAGCCTTGGCACGTGGGTTTGAGCTGATGCATTGTCTAGACGTTTTTCTGTATTCTGATGCAGAGAAAGCAGCTATGTACACGTGGGCTCATCATTACCTCTGCTTAGAGGCAATGTCGGGCCACGCAGGCTAGCTCCCTCGCCCAAGCAGGTAGCTCGCCCTGAGCTCACTTTTGGTGTCATTGCATCAGCCCCCAGCGCAAGCCTGGAGCGGCCGTTACACGCATCACTGCGAGGCGGGGGAAACTAGCCGCATGGCAGCCCGGCAAGAATGAGAACTGAGAGGCGGCGAGAAGTGGAGGCTCGTTCCAACCAGCCAGAAGCACCATGTAAGGCAAACTGGGAAGCAGCCGCTTCAGGATGGATCTGGCCGGCTGTCTCTGGATGTGGGCAGCGAGCTCTGGGGAGGCTTCGTGGTAGGTGTACTAGGGAGAAGGGAAGGGCTAAGTCCCCCCCCCCCCCGAGGGATCCCCCCCCGGCACTGACCGAGTCAATGAAGGTGGCGCTCATTCCCTCCGGCAATAGTATAAATATTGCATCATGCACTACGCCGCGCTGCAAAATGGATTCCCCGCCGGGCGAGCGTGAATTAAAGCAGCCCCCCAGCCGGAGGGGGGCCCCCCCCCAGGCTATGCCAACTGCCGGGCGGGCAGGCCAGGACCCCCGCGGGATCACATGGGCATATCACCCGGGAGGGAGCCGCGTGGAGCTTCTCCCCGCGCCATTGCGCCTCCGAAGTAGCGCCCGCCCTGCTTGCCTGCCCGCCCGCGCGGCAAGGTTAGCAGGCGGCCCGCCGCGGGGCAGGGAAAGGGCAGCGCATCCCACTCACCCAGCCTCTGCCTGGCGGGAAGGGCGGCGGCGGCGGCAGGAGATGGGCCCGGCTGGAGAGCGGTGCGGGGTCCGGGGGAGAGAGGCGCGGGGCTCGCCCAGGAGGCGCCGCGGCAGGTGTTGTGCGTACGGCACCCGGGCTAGTTTCCGGCTGTTCAGCGCGCCGCCAGCCCACTCCGCTTGGAGGGCTCCTCCCCTCAGCTGAATGAAAGGGAAGGGCCGACCCCCGTCCCCTCCCCGCAGACAGCATTATGGGAGCGGCCCGCCCGGGGGAAGGCAGAGCGCCGAGGCTGCGGGAGGCCGCAGCGTGGGCGGGCGCGGGGAGACACGAGGACAGGGACGCAGCCAGGCCGGAGCGGGCTGGTTAGCGCGGGGGCTGGGTGAGGACGGGAGCTGGGGGGCGCGGGCAGAGCCGGGCGAGTCAGGAAGCGCCCGCGCGGCACAAAGGCACCCGGCCCGCCTGGCCGGGCGGGCTGCCAGCGCTGGGCGGGCCGCGCTAGGCCAGGTAACTGCACAGCGTGGCGGCCTCCTCCTCTTGTGCTGTTGCTGCATAGAGGCCCCGCGCGGTCTCTTCGGCTTGGCGGGGAGCGCTGAAGAAACGCTGGTAACGAGCCTGCCCGTTTAGCAGGGCCCTTGCCTGCATTTGAAAGGCAAAAATGCAACTTCCCCTTCCATTGTGTCCCGTCTGCCCCCGACGCTTTTATACCTCCAAGCCCCCCCCCCCTCCCGCCAACACACGCTTTGCAAGGCGGGCTCCCTCACCCTCAGACGTTAAGGCTAATAAAAGCCATTACCTCAGCCACCTTATCTCACACACACACACGCCTGCTCTCCCACTCGCGCCTCCCTTCGCCATGCAGCCAGCTTCTCAACTCCGGGGGCAAATTCTCAGTTGCGTGTCCGCAAGCCCAGTAACTGCAGTGAGGGGGCAAATGGACAAACGAGGAGAACCGGCTAAACGCTAGCAGCTCCCAATGCAATGCTGTGGGGGAAGGGGCCAAGGTGATCCTGTACCAACAGGGCAGCGGGAGTTGAAGAAGAGGTTTTTGGCCCTCTAATAAGGCATCACTTCCCCTGGTACTTTGTCCCAATGGTTAATCACTCTCAGAGCTGTCCCATCCATAGGTCGGTTCAGGGCACAGTGCTTTGGGGGACCCATGTTTTGGGGGGGGATGTGAAAGCACAGGGCTTAGTGGCCCAGGGATTAGCTGAGGACATGGAGCTGGCAGCAAAGATTGGGCCCACCCTTGCACTTGGCAGCAGGGGCTGAAAGCAGAATGACATGGGGGTAGAGGAACTTGGGAGAAGGGGGCGTTGTTGGTGTACGGCAGGGGCTGAGCAGGGGCAGGTAGAGGTGGG
This sequence comes from Pelochelys cantorii, assembly GCA_032595735.1. Lineage (NCBI taxonomy): Eukaryota > Metazoa > Chordata > Testudines > Trionychidae > Pelochelys > Pelochelys cantorii. Next base: position 49,461,038 of record CM064326.1, read on the forward strand.
GTATAGCCTGAGGTGGAGAGTTGTCCTGGGCATGTGGATACTGGAATCCTTTGTTCCGTTCTGGTGTCCAGATTTTTAAGTGGATGCTGGAAAGTTGGAGAAGCTGCAGAAAGTCACAAAAATGTTTGGAGGGCTAGAGAACCAGCCTTACAATCAGAAACTTAAAGAGCTGAATCTGGTTAGTTCAGGGAAAAGAAGATTGACAGTTGATTACAGTGTCGAAATATCTTCTGCAGGAGAAAATACCAAAGCACTCAGCAAAGGAAGGCACAACACAAACCAATGACTGGAAGCTGAAGCCAGGGATTCAAATTAGAAATTAGAAACAATATTTAGATCCTTGCAAATCTATGCACATCCGCTTTATAGCTGCAGGTACCCACATCCACTGATGTAGCTGAGGCTCATTTTTGCAGCTGCAGACACAACATTTGTATTTAGAACCCTGCATATTTGTGGATATCTGTTTTCTATCCCAGGGTATCCATAGACATTGATGCAGATATCCGTAGCTCATTTTTGTGGATATAGATACAGATATGGATACAAATTTTATATCTGGGTAGGGCTCTAACAATTCATTTAACAGTGCCGATGATCAGAGCCATCCCTAGGGTTGTGCAAGGCCCAGGACAACTCTCCACCTCAGGCTATACCCCACCTCTACCTGCCAGGGGAAGTGATGGATTCTCAATTCTTAAAACCAGTCCTGAATGAGGAAATTTGCTGAACCAGCAGAGGTCTCCTGCCACCGGCTCTCCAGCATGCCACCCATTCCCACCACCAGCTCTGCTTCCACTCTGACCAGAACCCCTACTGCCAGTCGGGCTATGCTGCTTACCCCACTACTGCCTGACACTGGCCTGCTACCATCGACCTTGGCCTGACTCCTGGACACTGGCTCCAGTCCTGCTGCTACTAGCTCCCCTGCCACCGTGCTCCAGGTCCAGCAGGGCTCCCAGCCACCAGCCCTCCTGCCACCAGTTCCCCCTGGTCCTGGGGCTCTCTGCTCCTGGAACATCCATGAGAGTCTTAGTTTTGGGAGGTGCAACCTGTATGGGGTTGAATGAACCTTTGCTCAGTGGCATGCCGTACTCTGGTGGTTGCTCACATTTGTTTCTGCAAAATTTAAGTTTTAATTTACTGAAAAATCTTAAGTTTCTAATCTTTATGGCTGTTAAGAAAACTCATGGAATATGAACCTGTGGACTTTGCTTTATGCACAGACAGACTGAAACTGTAACTCTGAAATGTGAATTATACACATTCATTGATGACAATTAAAATTGTTCACTAATGGCAATTCACTAATTTCAACACCAATCGCTTCAGCAAATTGTGTGAAATCAGTGGAGCTATGCTGCCAATTTACACTGAGGATCTCTGTTTTGTAATTTCTTTGTCAAAGAGAAAGCAACCAGCAAAAATTTATGTTTCCTTTAAAATCTCTCTGCTTTGGGTTGCTGGTGTTTATGTAATCTGGAATGCCCCGTTAAATGCATATAGGAAAATATGAATAGTTCTATGAGAGTTCTGTTCTATAAAACAGGATAACAGAACTTCTGATAGAATTCTGGTGCCATAAAGCAAAATTTTCCTATTTGATATCATAAACTTTTAAAGCAGTCCTTCTTCACAAAATTGTTAACCTCCTTTTGCCATATCTGTTGATCTCAAGTGGAGCAGCTCCAAAAGTCCCCTTTGAGGAAGCACTCAAGTAACCCTCTGTGAAGAGCAATTTATTCTGAAACTTACTTGCATTTCCCTTTTTAAAGGTCTTCCTAAACTGGAATCCCAGGCTATGTCTACACTGCAGGGATTTTGCTCAAGAAGTCTTTTGCGGAAGAGTTCTTGCACAGAAGCACGCCCACACCTCAAAGCACATTGCTTTTGCGATGCACTTTTGCACAAGAGAGCGTGCACACTGCATGGACGCTCTTGCACAAGAAAGCTCTGATGGCCATTCTGTGAATGGCCATCAGAGCACCTGTGCAAAAAGAGCCTATCCGAAAAAGCACAAGAAACCCCTGCTGAGTGTCCACACATGCCTTTTTGCCCAACAGCTGTAGCACAAAAAGGAGTTATGCTTTGTAAAAGGTTTACTACACCAGTAAAAGCCCTCTGTTCTGCCGTTTTACTGCCGATTTGCTTGCACAAAAGCGCATTTGAGGTATGGACGCTCCGCAGGTTTTTGCGCAAAAACCCTGCAGTGTAGATGTAGCCCTACAGTGTTAAGATAGTTCCCTTGGAAAAGTAACACATTGTGCGGATTTTTCATTATTTACATTAAGCTACTTTTATAAAGGAGTTCTGATATATAAGTGAAGCCACAGTGCATTTTGCTTCATGTAGATCATTGTTATAAAGGACCAATTCACTTTACTCACACACAGCTCAGTGGGAGTGGTCATATAAATAAAGTAGGAAACAGCCTGAGAAAAGAGTCCTCAGTATTCCTTTTTTAGGAATGGCCTGAGAAATTCTCTTTTGTTGCAGATATTTCAGTAATAGTGACGTTCTCATTTCCTTAGACATCCAGGAATTCCAAATACAGAGAACGACAACAAAATATGATTCATGATTTCCTCTTCTCCCTGCATTATGGAGAAACTCCCCTTCCTTCTTAAAATCATATGTTGCATAAAATTTGTTTCAGAAGCTGGTCAAATAGCTGCCCTGGAAAGGAACAATATTGGGTTCTATGTAAGAATGGCCATACTGGGGGTACGTCTAGACTACAAGCCTCTTTCAAAAGAGGCTTTTTCGAAAGAATCTTTCGAAAAAGCTTCTTTCGAAAGAAAGCATCTAGACTACAAGCAGATTTTTCAAAAGAGAGTCTAGACGCTCTCTTTCGAAAATGCACAGTTTGGATCCAATAGCGCCTTTTTTCGAAAGTACTTTCGAAAAAAGGTGTTATTCCTCATAAAATGAGGTTTACCACGATCGAAAAAAATGCTGTGTTCTTTTGATTTACATTTGAAAGAACGCGGCTGCAGTTTAGATGCAGGTGAAGTTTTTTCGAAAAAAGTCTACTTTTTTTTTGGAAAAAACCTGTAGGCTAGACACACCCTGGGTCAGACCAAAGGTCCATCTAATCCAGTATCCTGTCTTCTGATAGTGGCCAATGTCAGATGCCCCAGAGGGAATGAACAGAGCAGGTAATCATTAAGTGATACAGTCCCTGTTGCCCATTCCCAGCTTCTGACAAAAAAGGGTGTTACAAGGAGAGGGAGAAAAATTGTTCTCCTTGACCTCCGATGATAGGACAAGAAGCAATGGACTTAAATGGCAGCAAAGGAGGTTTAGATTGGACATTAGGAAAAACTTCCTAACTATTCAGGGTGGTTAAACACTAGAATAAATTGTCTAGGGAGTTTGTAGAACCTCCAACACAGGAGATATTTAAGAACAGGTTAGACAGACATCTATCAGGGATAATCTAGATAAGGGCTACTCAACATGCAGCCCACGGGCCGCATGCGGCCCGCAGCCTGTTTGGGTTTACAGTGTGGTTTGGGTTGATATGTGTTTTAGTAGTTAAATTCCTGGACTGTTGTGAAGCCAAAACAAAAAATTAGTTAATCATAGAATACTAGGACTGGAAGGGACCTTGAGAGGTCATCGAGTCCAGTCCCCTGCCCTCATGGCAGGACCAAGTACTGTCTAGACCATCCCTGATAGACATTTATCTAACCTACTCTTAAATATCTCCACAGATGGGGATTCCACAACCTCCCTGGGCAATTTATTCCAGTGTTTGACTACCCTGACAGTTAGGAACTTTTTCCTAATGTCCAACCTAAACCTCCCTTGTTGCAGTTTAAGCCCATTGCTTCTTGTTCTATCCTCAGAGGCCAAGATGAACAAGTTTTCTGTCTCCTCCTTATGACACCCTTTTAGATACATGAAAACGGCTATCGTGTCCCCCCTCAAATCTTCTCTTTTCTAAACTAAACAAACCCAATTCTTTCAGCCTTCCTTCATAGGTCATGTTCTCTAGATCTTTAATCATTCTTGTTGCTCTTCTCTGGACCCTCTCCAATTTCTCCACATCTTCCTTGAAATGCGGTGCCCAGAACTGGACACAATACTCCAGCTGAGGCCTAACCAGCACAGAGTAGAGCAGAAGAATGACTTCTCGTGTCTTGCTCACAACACACCTGTTAATGCATCCCAGAATCATGTTTGCTTTTTTTGCAACAGCATCACACTGCTGACTCATATTCAGCTTGTGGTCCACTCTAACCCCTAGATCCCTTTCTGCCGTATTCCTTCCGAGACAGTCGCTTCCCATTCTGTATGTGTGAAACGGATTGTTCATTCCTAAGCGGAGCACTTTGCATTTGTCTTTATTAAACTTCATCCTGTTTACCTCAGACCATTTCTCCAATTTGTCCAGATCATTTTGAATTATGACCCTATCCTCCAGAGCAGTCACGACCCCTCCCAGCTTGGTATCATCTGCAAACTTAATAAGCTTACTTTCTATGCCAAGATCTAAATCGTTGATGAAGATATTGAACAGAGCCGGTCCCAAAACAGACCCCTGCAGAACCCCACTTGTTATACCTTTCCAGCAGGATTGTAAACCAGCGCAATATAATGGTCTTCTGCTGATACGCATTTTAGTAGTTAAATTCCTGGACTGTCATTGCTCATTAAAAATGCTGTCCTATGGGTGGAAACTGGATAAATATTGCATTTTATTAATAATTGAAGAACTGACTTAAATGGGGCTTGCGTGTTGTGTAGTCTTGCCTTAATTTTTGTATTCATGCCCGTCAGTGTGAAAGAAGCTATTCACATATATTTGCATATATAGCAACCACATTTAAGTTGCAGCTCTCAGCATGTGCTGGAGTATCATTGTGGCCCCCAGGGCTTCCAAAGCTGAGTAGCCCTGATCTAGATGGTACTTGGTCCTGCCATGAGGGAAGGGGACTGGACTTGATCTCTCGAGATCCCCTCAAGTTCTAGAATTCTGTGATTTTATGGGCTAGGGGCACCATTCCTGCCCATCCTTGCTAATAGCCACTATTGGACCTATCATCCATGACTTTATCTAGTTCTTTTTTGAACCCTATTAAAGTCCTGGTCTTTACAACGTCCTTTGGCAAGGTATTCCACATATTGACTGTGCATTGTGCGAAGAAATACTTCCTTTTGTTTGTTTTAAACCTGTTACCTATTAATTTAATTTGGTGACCCCTAGTTCTTGTGTTACAGGAGCAAGTAAATAACTTTTCCTAATTTACATTCTCCATACTAGTCACTATGTAATAGATCTCTATCATAGCCCTTCCTTAGTCTCCTCTTTTCTAAGCTGAAAAACCCAGTCTTATTAATTTCTCCTCATAGAGCAGTTGTTCCAAACCCCTAATCATTTTTGTTGTCCTTTTCTGAACTTTTTCCAGTGCCAGGATATCTTTTTTTGAGATGAGGGGACCACATCTGTACGCAGTATTCAAGATATGGGCATATGCTGGATTTACATAGAATGGTTTTTCTCAAGGCTGGGGGAGGGGAGGTTTTTCTCAAGGCTGGCTCAGCGGATACGCACAGGGAGCCAGTAGTAGAGGCAGCAGTGCAGGGTGGGGAGGGCAGATGGCTCCCTGGGAACCGGTGTTTGTGGGGAACCAGCTTTTAATCTGGCTCCCCACAAGCAGCACCTCTCCCGTCTGCCCCCCCACTACGCTACTGCCTCTGATACAGCAGCATGGGGTGGGGGGCTCATCAGTTAACCATGTACGGAGATACATGTTCACATATCTATCAGTAATATATCACTACTGCTATATTCATATTATTAGAGCATGGAATTACTATCCATGAAGATTCTATGGAACAGTTTGGTTCATTAATGATTTTTACTTCATTTGTACACTTTCTTTCAGATATATTGTCACTCCCCCACCAACATGACCTGTTCTGTCCTTCCGATATATTTTGTGCCCTGGTATTACAGTGTCCCATTTATTATCATTCTTCCAAGTTTCTTTGATTCCTACTATATCAATATCATCATTAAATGCAAGGCATTCTAGTTCGCCCATCTTATTATTTAGACTTCTAGCATTTGAGTATAAGCACTTTAAAAGCTTGTTACTGTTTAGCTGTCTGCCGTTACCTGATGTGATTGAATAGTACTTTTTTTCATTTGACTATTTCTCATCAGATCTTACCCATATTTTATCATCTTCCATCCTCCCCTCTTTACTAGGACATAGAGAATCTCTATTATTAGACCTTCTCCTTAGGAATGTCTCTGTCCAATCCATGTGCTCTTCTGCATCTGTCGACTTTCCCCTAGCCCTCAGTTTAAAAACTGTTCTGCAACCTTTTTACTTGTAAATGCCAGGTTCTAATCATTTTAATGTGTGAACACAGTGGAGAATAAAGGTGGTTTCTCTTTTATTTTCATTTTCTTAATCTTAAAAGGCTCTGCCACTCTGATTCGGATTGTTTAGTATTTCACTATAAAAGCAGACCTATTGAAAGTAGCAGGACTGCATGCAAATTAAGCTGCAGTTCATCATGATTAGGGATGACAGAATTAGGCCCAAAGAAAGTTGGTAATAATTCTGTGAAACTTTTAGCCGTAAAATAATAGAGATTATTCACTGTATTGTGATATGAAAGATCTCTCTTTTCTCATTATTTTTCTTTTCCAGGCCCCATTAGTTCTAAAACTGGTATGTAAACTCCAGCCAGAGGATAGGATGGAGACTTGGAGATGTGGTTAATAGTGACTGCAGGAGCAGCCTGAGGCCGGCTGCGGCAGTTGGCGCTCCAGGTGGAAAGCGCGATTGGCGCCCCGCCTGCATGGCCGTCAATGGCCGTGACGTAATCATCAGGCGCCCCGTCACATCATTATCGGGCGCCCCGGGCCGGCAGCACCCTAGGCAACCACCGAGTCTGCCTAGGCTCACGGGCCACCCCGAGTGACTGTTCTCATCCCGCAGCCATGCTGTGTGTGGAATTCTTACTGATTGTCAGAGGTATTCCATTTGCTGAAGTGCTGCCAGGTTGACATTTAAAATAAACATCAAGGGACTGGAGAGTGTGTGTTCTAAGTTATATTATTGTTCTGGTAGGAATCATCAGATAGCAATTATATATATAGTCTTACAAGTTCTTTTCTGAACTTGTGAGCACTGTTCAGTGTTTGAAAAAATGCTGCAGCGTTGTTAGTTTTGCAGTGCAGGCTCTTGGGGAATGTGCGGCAAGCTTCTGGAGAATATGATCTGAGCCTTAATCTCTCACTAGAGAGAACAATTTTTGGTGCACAGTTGCTTTTGATAACCAGGCATGGCTGCTGGGGCTGTGATGACCATTGATCTACGACTATATGGGTGCATCTACACTGCACAGTAGCTTGAAATAAGATACACAATTTGAGCTGCCTATACTACTTCAATCTTACTTCAAAGTCTACACAGCACCACATTTTGAAATAACCTGCTATTCTGAAACATCCCTTACTTCTCATGGAATGAGGTTTACAGGGACGTCGGAATAGTGAGCCCGAAATAACAGGCTTGCTATTAAAACACGGGATAGCATTGCAGTGTAGATGTAGCCTATGTGTGTAAATACAACAAAATGCACTAAGAATATATCCAGACTCCATAACAAGGATTTCTTTTCCACTGGGATACTGTTTTGCAAGGCCCTGAAATCTGCTATCATTCAAACAAGGAGCAATATCATAAACCAGCTTTGGAATTTTTATTATCTATGTACATGAGTCACTTCCTCCAGAGAAAAGGACTAGATTAGGCCCAGCCCTGTGCAAAAGTACAAGAGGGAGAACAAGGCACAAGGGTGGGATTTTAGAAAGTTCTCAACTGCACAGGCCCCACATTAGTCCTTGTACTCCTGGCACACTAAATTTGGGAGATTCTAGTATCAACAGCAGCTCTAGTGCACTAGCTCCTGGAACAACACACACACAGAAACATACACACAAGTCAACAGACTTTGGCTAGAGAAAGTGAGCATGCATTGCACTCTCACTGAAGGCAATATCAACATCCACTGCTGTATGCACTTCACCATTAGATCTAGATCCATTGGTAAGGAACCACAACCAGAAAAGAGCCCAAAGGCTGCACCCTTCTTCCAGCTTATGGGCTGGAGTTGTCGCTGTGGAGAGGCTACAGTGCATCCCCACAGGCTGCCTATGAGTTGAAAGTTTGAATTCTGTTCCCTCCACTCCAACTTTGGACTTCCTAGTACAAGACCCATTTACTCTGGCTTTATGACAGAACGGCAAATTGCACCCGAGATGCACTTTAATACATCTCTACCTTTTTTAATTAAAAGTGCTTTGTTTTAATTATTTAAATATTTGAGTGCTTATACCCAATATATCAAATAGATTTTTTATTTTGTCTCTCTCTCTCTCTCTCTTTTTTTTTTATATAGCATCATAGAAATGTGGGTGTGGAAGGGACCTGGAGACATCTTCAAGTCCAATCCCCTGTGCTAAAGCAGGACTCAATAAACCTAGACCACCTCTACCAGGTGTTTGGAGGTTTTTGAGAACTGGCTAGAGAGTAATGGGGATTTGATACTTTCCAGTGGAAGACTATTCATGAGATTAATTGTCCTATAGCAGGATGTCAGCCGGTGGCTGGGGCAGTGAGTGGTCTGTGAGCCCTATTACACACCCGAGTCTTCAGCTGCTAGGACAGGGTCCCTTCGCAGCGGGCAGCCAAGGGAGGCTGACGGGTGCCCCAAGGGTTTGCCCCGTGGAGGCGGCACAGCCCAGCACTCAGCTCTTACTGCGTTTACCCCTGACCGGCTGTGATCCTTTTAATTGTGTCTGGTTCTGTTACAGCAACAGGAGGAGTCAGGTTAAAGCTTAAACAGTTACTATTTTATTGTTACAAGGCAAACTTAGCTGTTAAATGCTACTGCTGTGTTACAGATAACAAACACAGCCACTACAAAAGGACAAGACAGAAATTACACTAAAAAGTCACTTACAGGTACCATGAAACCCTTTTGGTTCTCTGAGCTCTTATTAAATGCATGCAAAATAGACACCTAGCAGGTATATTCTCACCCCTGCGATCCTTACTCCGGCGAAGCCAGGTTCCTCTCAATCCCAATTGGAAGCAGTCAGTACGAGACTAAGGCGTCCCTAAAGTCTCGGGGGTCCAAGACCGCCTGACCAGCAGATATGTGGGTGGATCTCCAATTAGAGTGGGGCACAGGGCCCCACTTTATACCCCTGTGGTCACGTAGACGCTTCTCTTGTCATTAAAATGCCAATTAAGTTGGAACGTCTTTGTGACGCCCATTCCCACAGGGGGTCCGAAGCTTAATTTGCACCTGTGAAGTGGAGGTAACTAAATCATTAGAGCTGGACATTCTTTTCTGATGGGGCGGTAGATTCCCCTTCTGGGACGGTGTGTAGGCGTATCAATTACTGGTACCAGCCAAAGGCAGCCCGAGGCCCCGATCGTCTGCTGGCCCAATTGCTGCTGTTATCTGGTTTCTGTCTAGCATCCAGGGCCATTGTCATTCCAGCACCTCTGGAGGCCCTGGAGCCTTTGAAGACAGAGTTTCGCTCTCAAGGATTGTCTCTCCCAAGGATGTCAGAGGGAGGAGGGGGGAGTGGTTTCTGTCTGGCTACACAGGAGGGTCAAAATCAGGCTCGGGAGCCAGATCCAGCCTGCCAAACATTTCTCTCTGGCCAAATTAGCAGTGCATGCGTATTTACAGCCTACAGCCTGTGATCTGCTTCCCCTCCCCACACCTTGCTGTATCCTGCAGCCCAACTGCTCCCATGATTGTCTTGCTAGCTGTGCAGTGGGGGGAGAGATAGAGGGGAGGGCTGAAATCAGGGTGTCCTTCTGTCCCTGTGCCCCATCTCTGCAGAGCAGGGGTTGAGGAGAGGGAGACACCCAGTCAATGGAGCTGCTCCAGTCTGAAGTGTGGATGTAAGTGACTCTGAGGAATGCAGAGCGAGGGAAAGGGGAGTCAACAGAGCTGGACAGATTTCCCTTAAAGAGACAGCATGTAGCTTCTCTCAGAAACTTACCCAGCAGAAGCCAGCACATACACACTCTGTGCCATTGTCATATATACACCATCACACACACAGTCACATACACACTGCCATGCACACTCTCCTAATCTCTATGCCATACTCACTCTCTTTGTCTCTCTCTGTAACCCCCAGCCTCACATCTTCTACCTAAGGCTCCACCTCTTCCGCGGGGCCTGGAGCCGGCTCACGACCAGGTACCAAAATTCATGAAGTGCCCCCCCCCCCCGAAAATTACTGGTCACCCCTGCCCTAAAGTTACATAAGAATGGCCATACCGGGTCAGATGTTACCTACCAGCCCTGTGCTCTTGGGAGCCAGGGAGTGACATTCATGGAAAAACCATCCTCCCCCCCTTCCCCTAAGCCTTTGCTAGAATCAGACAAAGCCATGAAAAGGCCAGGGAAGACACCTAAACTAATTAAGGAAACACCCCAGCTTCATCTGCATTGAAGATAAAACCCATTAGCATACAGTATGGAGACCAGCTCTTCCAAGGCAGGAACCGCAGTGAACTATGGGATACCGAAAGCAGAGAAGCACTGCCTGATGGGAAATCTCTACTCCAGATGCTAATGAACCCAGGCCTGCTCACACCCAAATTAGTCATTATCAGACCAATTCTAGTAACAATCCTATTGACATCTATAATCCTGAAACTGCCTAGTTGCATTGTGAGCTCGGTTCAAGGAACATCACCCATAACAAGGGGTGATCAGTCTCTATTGTCTCTCCTCTTTCTCTTTGAACTATCCCTATAAAAACTCCTATCCTTGCCCCAAGAAAAACTGTTCTGATACCTGGATTTAAACTGCATCAGTTCCATTGAGACTTCTTCATCTCCTGTCTGATCGTGCTGGGGGCTCTGCTCTGCTTGTCTCCTGCCCTGTGGACCCCCGGCTACCATCATCATCTGGGAACCCCAATCAGTGCAAGCTCCATGGAGTGGTGAGGTCTCTCTCTCTCTCTCTCTCTCTCCCATCAACTACCTCTCTAAGCATAGCCTCCTGACCCTGCCCTATGTAAACTGTTATATGGTTATCTAACATTTGTAATCAGTTTCAATTTAGATTGAATATTGTAACTGTTTGATTTAATATTGTAACTTTTTGATATCTATTCACTACTCAGAAATAAATAACTTTCATTGTTAAGCTAGTTGCTTCTCTCTCTCTTTCTCTTTCGCTCACTCTTCCTTAAGGGGTGTTGTTTTGGCTTCCCCATTCGCTCTGCTCAATGCTTCTTGTACCCAAGCTAAAGATCCCTGTAGTGCCCAAAATCCTTTGGGGTTTGCTCATTGTGTGGTTTACCAGTGAATCACTGTGGTGTGAAAGTGGGGATAGGGGGTGCTGAACCTGGGGGCTTATGAGGATGGCAGCTTAAAGTGCTGTTTAATCCAGCCCACTGAGTCCAAAGGCACATGAGGGTGCAGTGTGGCATTGCTGATAAACCCAGCCAGCTGAGTCCAGGGATATATGAGGGGGCCAACTTGTGAGTGCTGATTACCCAGTCCTCTCAGACGCGCTCTGTTCGTGGGTGTGAGTGTCTGTGTGTGTTGCTAAGGTGGTAAGAACCCCATCCTGAGGAACCTAGTTCCTGCAGGAGAGCTCCAGTGGGAGGGGGAATTGGCAGCAGGAAGAATTCAGCTCCATATGAGAGCACAAGTAAGCACAAACAGCACACTGATAGAATTGTTAACCTTCCCCCAGTCCCATAAGAATAACCCTGATAAATGAGCATACCCCAGAGTATTGGGCAAATCTGGTAACACAGATCAAAGATCCATCCAGCCCAGCATCCTGTCTGCCGACAGTGGCCAATACCAGATCCCCCAGAGGGAAGGGACACAACAGGTTATCTTCACGTGATCCTTCCCCTCTCACCCACCTCCAGAGAAACAGAGGCTAGGGACACGATTCCTACCCATCCTGGCTAATAGCCATTGATGGACCTAACCTCCATGAATGTATCTAGCTCTTTTTTGAACCCTGTTAAAGTTATAGCCTTCACCACGTCCTCTGACAAGGAGTTCCACAGATTGACTGTGCTCCGAGTGAAGAAAAACTTCCTTTTGTTTGTTTTAAACCTGCTGCCTATTCATTTCATTTAGTGACCCCTAGTTCTTATATTGTGGGAATAAGTAAATGACTTTTCCTTATTCACTTTTTCCATACCAGTCATGATTTTATAGACCTCTATCATATCCCCCCTTAATGTCCTCTTTTCGAAGCTGAAAAGTCCAAGTCTTTTTAATCTCTCTTCATATGGGACCCATTCTAAACCCCTAACTATTTTTGTTGACCTTTTCTGAACCTTTTCCAATGCCAATATATCTTTTTTGAGATAGGCAACCACATCTGTACGCAGTATTCAAGATGTGGGCTTACCATGGTTTTATATAGAGGCAATAAGATATTTTCTGTCTTATTCTCTATTCCTTTTTTTAGGGACTCCTAACATTTTATTTGCTTTTTTGACTTCCGCTGCTCACTGAGTGGATGTTTTCAGAGAACTGTCCACCTTGTCTCCAAGATCTTTCTCTTGAGTAGTTGTAGCCAAATTAGTCCCCATCATATTGTATATATAGTTTGGATTTATTTATTTATTTATTTATTTATTTTTTGCAATGTGCTTTGCTTTACATTTATCAGCAGTAAATTTAATTTGCCATTTTGTTGCCCAATCATTTAGTTTGGTGAGATCTTGTTGAAGCTCTTCACAGTCTTACAAAGTTTTTAATATCTAACAGTTATCTCCCTTGCTCCTGATTAAGCCATTACTTCTTGTCCTTCTTTCAGTGAATATGTAGAACAACTGAATACCCATCCTCTTTATAACAGAACTGTATATTTGAAGACTGTTTAATAGGTCCTTCCTTCCCCCTTCCCCCCCAGTTTCTCAAGACTAAACATGCCCAGGGTTTTTTTTAACCTTTGCTCCTAGGTCAGGATTTCTAAACCCTTTATAATTTTTTGTTGTTCTCTGCATTCATTCCAAGTTGTCCACATCTTCCCTAAAGTTAAGCACCCAAACCATGTGAGGCCTCACCAGTACCAAGAAGGGTGGCACAATTAACTGTGGTGTATTACAAACAATAGTGTTGATACAGACTGATATTAGCCTGTCATGATCATGAGGGTTAGCCAGCATCCTGGGGACTAAGGGGTTAACTATGTCCCTTACCTAAATCAGGTGGCAGGCAGCCAATAGAAATGTAGGTAGGAATTTCAAACCAGGACAAAGGAATTTTGGGGTTTTTCCCTCCTTTGTCCCTGGGTAGTTTCTCTCCAGCTATTGAAGGGGACAGGATGTCTCCCTCTAAGAAAATACTCTTCACAGTTTGTAAGTAGGATAAAGTTCAGATAAATCCATTAGGTTTTATTGTTTTATGATTTGGGAAATGGGATCTGGTATCTGTGCATTTAAAAATGGGTTTTGCTCTCCTTTGTAACTAAGCTCCTGGCCCATGGTAAATTTCTCCTCCATGAGTATATTATTTTGTTACTGTTCCATCTAGTCATTATGCTTGCAACAGGAATATTGTGGTGATAATAAAAGTTCTTTCTCTTTTCTTTTGATTAACGTGGTAGTGGTTAATTTTTGTGTCCTGGTTTGTACTTTAAGGGTGAGATTTCCCAAGTAGTCTCTCCCTGGTTGCTTTATTAATATTTGGGTGGTGGCAGCAGCGTTTTATTCCCAGAATCTAGGTTGTTAAGATTTTGGGGGGAAGTTTTATACCAGAGCCTGGTAGATAAGGTTTTGGGGTACTTTTGCTGGCCCCCACTTCTGCATTTATCGTGCCAGAGTGGGGAAGGAGCTATGATATAGCCTTTTTTAGAACCATATCATATTGGTGACTCATTCAGTTTCTGTAACCATCAGATCCTTTTCAGTGATACTACCACCTAGTTAGATATTCCCAATTTTATAGTTATGCAGTCGATCTTTCCTTCCTAAGTGTAGAACTTTGCAGTTATCTTTTTTTTTAATTTCATCTTGTTGATTTTTGACCAATTCTCCAATTTCTCAAGGTTGTTTTCAATTCTAATCGTATCTTCCAAAGCAGTGGTTCTCAATCAGCAGTACCCCCTGGGGATATACAAAGGTCTTTCAGGGGATACATCAACTCATCTAGATATTTGCCTAGTTTTATCACACACTACATACAAAGCACTAGCAAAGTCAGTACAAAATAAATTTTCATAGACAATGACTTGTTAGTGCTGTTCTTATCTACTACATATTTGAGAGAGTTTGTGCATCTGTCTGTTCAAAAACTCCTTCTAAACGGTAAAAGCTAGGAACACCAAAGTTGGTGTACAGTTTCATCATATCATAACTTAAAGCAAGGTCAGAATTTGATTGTGCCAGGACAATAGGATGTGCATGGAATTTGATTGTTTTTCATCAAACAGAAAGGTAGGGCTGTGATAGCCATGGGCCTACTTTGAGAAAGCTGCTAACAGATCACTTCATTACCAACAAGACCCTCCCAGTTTAATAGCAAACCACTGATAATTGCTCTTTGAATATGATCTTTTAACCAGTTGTGAGCCCACCTTACAGTAATGTCATCAAGAGGTCACATGTCCCTTGTTTGCTTATGAGAACGTCTTGTTTCACAAGGCTTTCTACAATCAAGAATTGAGTGGTTGCACTTGCTTCACTGTGCTGCTGCTGTGCAGCACCAGTACACACCCACCCCCAGTGATCCCCAAAGCCGTGTGCTTGGGAGAACCAGGTGCCATTCAGGGGAGAGGGCGGGGTGATGGTGGAAGGGGTGTGGCTTGAGGTCTGGTAATGGAGAGGTCCCCCATCAGGAGTGCTGGGCCAGATCCTGCAGTTATGGGCTGGGAATCTGAGACCCTGGCTTTAGGTGCTTACTTAAACTGATATTTTAATAATTTGTTCCAGTATCTTTCCAGGTATTGAAGTGAGGCTGATCCTGGGTCTTCTTTGTTCACTTTTTTAAAGTACTATGTTTGGCTTTCCCCATGCCTAGCAACCCTTCTGGAAATAACCTCTGGCAAATAAAGTTATTGAAATATAATTCTGAGATGGGGAATTTCCAGGTCTGTGTAAAGATCTTTTCTGCTTTGGCTGAAACCAGTATTCTCATATTCACTTTTTCTGGTTTATTCCATTTCTTTTCCTTTGCTCTGGGCTCGATGAAAGCAAGAATTCAGCAAAAGTTCAAGAACCCAGAAATAAAAGGTACGTAAAGCTGATGTAACTAGTATTGGGGTAATGGGTACCTTTATTTTGGACAAGGGATTTAAACCCTTATAGGCTAAATTCTGTTCTCCCAGCATTGTAAACACAGGGTGCATTCATTGCAATTCATTATATTACTCCAGATATTAAGTGGTAAAAGTAAAAGAATAATTATGTCTTATACATTTAAATAATTTTATCATAAGGTTAAAGAGATTCCTGGAATGTGCTCAGCCAAGTCAGTTTAAAGAGCTACTGTAATAGGAGCCTCTTTGTACTTCTTTAGAAGTGTGATTTTTTTTTTTTTAAATCACCATCTACAATCCCATTTTGTACTCTGTAATCCAGTGGTCACCAACCAGTAGATCAAGATCTACTGGTAGATCTTGGAACCTTTGACGGGTGATCCTGACAGGTTTGGCCGGGAGGCTATCAAGTGTCGGCACTTCCTCTGCCCCTCTCAGCACTGCCGTGCTGCTCCTGTCCTCTGCCTTGGAGGTGCCCCTCACCCCTGGGATCCTGCTGCTTGCTGTGCAGGGCACTGGAAGAAGAGGAAGGGGTGCTGCTGCTGTCAAGGTGCCCCTCTTTCCACCCTGTACCCCAACTCCACAGAGCAGAGGGGGGCAGGGATGGAGGAGTTTGCTGGTTGCTTTTGGGAGTGGTGCAGGGCCAGGGTAGGGGTGAACCTGCCTTAGCCCCCTGCACTACCACCCAGAAGCCACCTGTGGTAAGCAGTGCCCAGCTGGAGCCACATTCCGAACCCCGGCCCCAGTCCTGAACCTCTCCTGCACCCCAAATCCCTGCCCCCAGCCTGATAAAAGTGAGTGAGAATGGCAGAGGGAGGATGGAGTGAGCAGGGGCAGGGCGTTGGAGAAGAGTGTTTGGGTTTGAGGTAGATCCTGGATTGCACTTAAATTCAAAAAGTGATCTTGTGCTTAAAAAGGTTGGAGACCACTGCTGTAATCTTTTCTTAAAACAACTGGAGCTGAAATCCTGTTGGGCTGGCCAGATTATTAACTAAGTTGTTCTTTTACCAACCTTTCACTTGCTGAGGTACTACAACAGTTTTTTCATTCATCATCTGAAACTTGATTTTATTGACAATATTTTTAGTTTATTATCCATTTATTGTGTGATGTTATGGTTAATCATTACTCATTGTATGTTAAAGTTAATTTGTAGGATTATAAATGTATAAGATTGATCAGTGTTCAGAGAAACCAAGTATTAGCCATGAGTTAAGACAGGGGTGGGCAATAATTTTTGAAGGGGGGCCACTGAGAATTTCTGAAGTGGTTGCGGCCTGACCCAGAAACGGCAGGGTGGAACAGGAGACTTCACTGCCCCCAGGCCCTGATTGGCCTGGGGGTGGGGGCAGGGCCGTCCTTAGGCATACGCAGAGTACGCAGCTGCATAGGGCACCACTATTTCTGGGGCACCACTCTTCTGGGACAGACGGTAAGCACCGGAGCCGGTGGGGGCCCTGCTCCAGCAATATTTGGAGCTGGGTCTCTCCCCCGCTCTGCCTGGAGTGGTCCCCGGCCCCCACCTGCTGGCCCCAGAGCATCCCCCCCCGGCCCCGGACCGTCCCTCCCTTGCGTGGTGTTTGCAGGTGAGCGGGGAGGATGCCCGGGTGTGACGTGATGTCACGGCCCAGGACTTTAAAACTGCTCAGCGCCGCGTTGCGCCGCTCAGCCTAGCTCCGGATTCAGAGTCCGGGGCCCGAGCACAGACTCTGGCCCCGCAAAGTGGAAGGCAGAAGGTAGGGGAGGGGGAAACAGGAGAAGGGGTGAGAGAGGAAGGGAGAAAACTAGGGGGAGGGGGTGGGAGAGGAAGGGGCTTGTGCAGAGGGGGAAGGGGAAAATAGGGGAAGGGGTGGGAGAGGAAGGGGCTTGTGCGGAGGGGGAGGGAGAAAACTAGGGGGAGGGGGTGGGAGAGGAAGGGGCTTGTGCAGAGGGGGAAGGGGAAAATAGGGGAAGGGGTGGGAGAGGAAGGGGCTTGTGTGGAGGGGGAAGAAAGGGGAAGACACCAAGGCACAGGGTGGAGGGGAGACAAATGGCAGGGGGCCAAGTGCAGACAATGAGGAAAAGGGCAGAAAGGGAGGTGTCAGTGGGAGGGGGGACAGGGTGATGCTGGGAGAGGAGAGGGTAAGGGCATTGGGGGCTAGAGAGAGAGGTGCTGGGAGAAGGTTTGAAAGAAGGGGTGGGCATGAGAAAGGTGGGGATGGAGCAAGTCATGTGTGAGGGCACAGAGGGGCATGAGGGGAATGGGGGCAGAGAGTGGTGAGGGGGTGGGCATCAGGAAAAAAGTGGGCAGGGGCAGTAAGGGAAGGGGGAGGCACCAGGAGGGTGCAGGACTAAGGGAAGATGAAGGTGCCAGGGGATTCTGGGGGTGAAGCAGAAGGGCAGACACCTGCAGGGGAGGGACCAGCACCAGAGGAGAGAGGCAGGACAGGTGTGTAGAGGGAGGTGTTAGAAGAGGGGATGAGGAGGGGTAGCTCACATGATCAGAGTGGGGCTACTGGAGGAGTGGGCACAGGGGGGAGAGAAGGGCTGGTAGAGGGGGGCAGGAGGGCTGAGGGCAGGAGTCAGGACAGCAGAGGAGGGTGAGGAGTTGGGGGACAGCAGGTACCAGGGGAGCTGATGAAGCAAGGGGAGGAGATGTGGCAGCAGAGAGAAAAGGTAAAGGTTTATAAAATATTTATTAATAACTTGGGTGCCACAGTGGCACATCCAAACAAGCCACATGAACTCAGTACTGGTGCACAACACAAAATTAATTCTGCTCATGGGAGGAAACTCTTAGGCTATGTCTACACTGGTGGCTTCTTGCGCAAGAACATCTTGCGCAAGGGTTCTTGTGCAAGAAGTCTTGCGCAAGAAAACGTCCATACTGCCATGTGGGAGATGTGCTTTTGCGCAAGAGCATCCCTGGCAGTGTGGACGCTCTCTTGCGCAAGAAACCTCTGATGGCCATTTTAGCCATTGGGCTTTCTTGCGCAAGAAATCCCTGCCGCACATCCACACTGCCCTCTTGCGCAAGAGCTCTTTTCTTCTAACTTGTGGGTGGTCTTCAACTGATATCTCTGTGAGTTAGTGGCTCCCAACCCAAAAAAAGGGTTCTCCACTGCTCCATTAGAGGTATGGAACAGCTTCACTATGAGGAGAGATTTAAAAGGCTGGAACTTTTCAGCTTGGAAAATATATAAGGAGAGACAATAAAGGTCTTTAAAATCATCAAACCTGTGGAAAAAGTGAATAACAAAGTGTGATTTACTCCTTAGGGGACCATGTGAAGTCTTAGCCCTTCCGTCTGCCCCTGCCCTGCCAGTGGCACACAGCCCTAGAAAGAACTGCCAGCTGTTTTGAAAAGCTGGCAGTTCCCTCTGGTGCTGCGCACCCCTGACAGGGGGAGGAGATCTCATGCACTCCTCTATCCCCAGGTCTCGATTGGCTTGGGGACAGGGGAGCAGCAGGGCAGCCGTGGGCCAGGAGCCCTTTCAACTGCTGCTATTTAAAGAGTTTCCAGCTCCAGCTCCAGGAGCTGCAAGGCCTTTAAATAGCAGCAATTTAAAGGGCTTGTGCCTTTCTGACAGCTGCTATCACGTTATCTGGCAGCTGCCTGGAAGGCATGAGCCCTTTAAATACCAGAAATTGAAAGAGCTCACACCTCCCCTGGGGCTCCCAGGCAATACATTAAAGGCGAGCCCATAGATGCTGCAGGCAGGATCAAAGTGCTAGGCATGCCGGATCCAGTCCACTGACCCCATCTTCCCCTGCCCTGAGTTAAGACAAGCTGAAATGCAAGAACCTGTAACTCGTCTCCCAGAATGCTTAAAGCTCATGCGCACAGATAACAAGTTGTTATGAAAACTCCTCTGAATGCCCAAACACAGTAAGTGCCTTGGCAAGCTTTGAAAATCCTGGCATCAATTTTTCTGCGTTAGTTCCTATAAAACAAAACAAAACAGATCCCCTCTCACACAGGGCCGTGAGGATAAATAAAGCAACTGGGACTTTTCAGATTGGAAAAGAGGAGACTGAGGGGGGATATGATAGAGGTATATAAAATCATGAGTGGTGTGGAGAGGGTTTAGGAGGTACTAAAATGCTGTGGTGATGGGTGAGGTGCCCCTTGGAACTGGGATACAACAGAGTCCTCTGACTCACCAGCCTGGGCTCCCTCTCACACTATGCTGGTGTGACATGCTGTAGACCACTCTGTAGCCAGACATGAACCCCATCTTGTTTCCCACCCCCCAGAGAGCAAGAGAAAGGCAGTCAGCCTTTGATGCCCTGGGAACACAGGTGTGCTGCCTGTCCCTGACTCTACCATAAACAGAAACCAGACAGTAAATGGGCTAGCTGACGACCCGGGGCCTCCCGCCACCCTGATGGCTAGTACCAGTAATTGACATGCCTGCACTGTCCCAGGAGAGGAATCTTCGCCCATCACATACCAGAGGTGCCCATTGTCTGCATTTTCCCAGGTGTGAATTATGCTTTGCACCCTTCGTGGGAAACTTGGCATTCAAAGCCATTTTCCCTAATTGGCCACTTGAGACCAGGAAGAAGCCTACGTGACCCAAGGGGTATAAAGAGGGGTTTAGTAGCCCACCCCATTTGAGCTCCAATCATCTACACCTGCTGGCAGGTATTGATGGACTCCCGAGGTCTGTGGGACGCCCAACCTCGCCCTACTTCTTCCCGAGGGATTGAGAGAAAGACTCTGGCCACGCCAAGTCTGGAATGCAGGGGTGAGAATATATACCTGCTAAGTGTCTATTTTGCATGCATTTAATAAGAGCTCAGAGAACCAAAAGGGTTTCATGGTACCTGTAAGTGACTTATTAGTGTAATTTCTGTCCTGTCCTTTGTAGTGGCTGTGTTATCTGTAACACAGTAGTAGCATTTAACAGCTAAGTTTACCCTGTAACAATAAAATAGTAACTGTTTAAGCTGTGACCTGACTCCTTCAGTGGCTGTAACAGAACCAAGCACAATTTTAAAAAAGAACTCCAGCCAGTCATAAGGGACAGATATTGGGAGAGCGTGAGTGTTGGATCATGTCGCTTCCAGGGGACAGATCCGTTGGGGCATCTCTCAGCCTCCCCAGGCTGCCTGCTGCGAAGGGATCATGTATCCTAGCAGTCAAAATCTGAGGTGCAATAAGCTCTCCCTGTAAACTTCTTGGGGCACCCGTCAACCTCCTCCAGGTTGCCCGCTGCTAAGGGACCCCAGTCCTAGCAGTTGAAGTCTCGGGTGTATAACACACACACACCACTCACTGCCCTGACCACCGGCTGACACACTCCCAGTCCTATACTCCCACCAGCATTCAGAAAAGTAGGGACATACCCAGCTGCAGTTACACGCAGGCTCTGACCAGCCACTGCATGAACCAACAAGAAAGAGTCGACAGTCAGCCAAGATACCCCCCTACCAGCTCACCAACCTAAGACCCCAACGCTATACTGCTCTGTCCTGGTCCAAACCCCAACCACTATGAATTTATTATTTAGTTCGCCCCTCCCTCAGACTGGAGAAGAATATGCAACAAGCCTGTGTTAACCTAGCTTTTCCCCCCAGACACTTCAAGGAAAGGCTTACTGGTTTAGATAAAGCAAAAACCAAGTTTATTGGCCAAAAAAGGATAGATTTTCAGTGATTATAAGTGTAGCAAACAGATCAAAGCAGATCACCTAGCAAATAAAACCGCAAACTAAGCCTTGGATACTTTATAGATTGGATATAAATTAGCAATTTCTCCCCCCGGCCGACGACGCAAGTAGTCCATCAGGTTTCCATACACAGACTAGAAATTCTTTTAGCCTAGGACCAGCACTTCCCCACTTCAGTCTTTGTTCTGCAGGAGTTTCTAGAAGTGTCCATGTGCAGGGAATGAGGTCCCTAGATCAGGGCAGGGGGGCCTTTCTTAATCATGGGCCATTTATACCCAGAAAAAAATGAGTCACAGGCTACAAGCAGCCCTGTGGCACACACAAGGCTTGGGGCTTCCTTGCATAGAGTGAGCTGGGACTCATGGCTCCAGGCTCTGAGGAGAGGCCAGAAATGAAGGGCTCAGTGTGCAGGAGGGGGCTCCAGGCTGGAGCAGGGTTTTGGAGTGTAGGAGTGGGTAACAGTTCTGGCTAGGGGTGCAGGCTCTGGATTGGGGTTGGGGTTGAGGGGTTTGGAATGCAGGAGAGAACTGGCGGTTAGGGTGCAAGAGGAGATTTGGGGTGCAGGCACTGGGAAACAGTTTACGTGTGGGAGGGACTAACAGCTGGGGCAGAGGGTTGGGGTTTGGCTCCAGCCAGGTGGTGCTAACCTCAGATGACTCCCAGTCAGTGGTGCAGCAAGGCTAAGGCAGGCTCCCTGCCTGCCCTGGATTCTCAATACTTCCAGTAGTCATCAGCATGTTTGGCCCCTACTCAGAGGGGCCAGGTGGCTCTGCACAGGGCACGCTGCCTGCATACACTGTTGCCATCCCCACAGCTCCCATTGACCATGCTTCCCACCGGCGAGTGGAGGCAGGCAGTCCTGCCCCCGCCCCCGACTCCAATGACGTGCCAGCAGCTGGGGAGCGGAGCAGTGTTGCTCCACTTCCCAACATGGCTGCCAATGAGTGCAGAGGGCCTGACCCCTGCTGTGAGCACCAGACAGCCCTCTCCTCCCCAATAGTCTTCTGGGCCACCCAGAAACATTGCCCCCTTGCATCTCCCACCCATGGTGTTGGGAGAAGCAAGCAGCCCCTTTGACCTCCTGCGTGCCTCACAAGTGACTTCAGATACAAAAATGATACGTGCATACAAATAGGATAATCATATCCAGTAAATCATAACTTTTCCAATGACACCTTACATGACTCATCTTGTACAAATTGTGTCATAATTACATCATAATCATACAACTATGAAGACTATGTGGTGCAGTGGCACAATGGGGGTGTCTATCTATTGAATCAGCTCACATATTTATATGGCCCCTGTTACCATGGTATCTGAGCACCTCACAATCTTCAGTATATTTTTCTTCAGAATATCCCTAGGATCTCAGGAAGGACACAGAGGACTAGATTCAGAAAGGGACATAACCCCTAATGGAAGTCACACCCCAGAGCTAGGTGCCCAGGTTCTTCATGTGCTGCACTGGGAGAGTGAGGCACCTAAAAAAGGGATTTTCCAAAGCCAACATACTCAGTGGGGAGCTGCCTAAGCTAGTCAGGAGTGAAGTGCAGAGAAAATGCTTTAGGTCCCAGCTCCTCAAAGGTATTTAAACAACCTGACACCCATTGAAATAAGTAGAAGTTAGGAGACAAAATATCTTTGAGGACCTGGGCCTAAATGACACGCCAAGGTCACACAAAGTATCATTATGTAAATAGACCTTATTTCCTAATAAAGCACAAAGCAGGAAAAATGGCACCAAAGTCAATGGAGCTATGGAACAATAAAATAGAAGTGGGGGAAAAGTAGGCCTGGTGTCTCTACTGTTCACTAATTAAAGAGGTATATTCAGTGAATAAAATGAAAGCAATCCTCTTAAATCACAAGGATATCCAATGAACCTTTCTCCAGTGACAGATTTAGCTCACATTTCCCTTCATCACAAAAGGGATGTTTACTCTGTCCCTCAAGTTCCTTCCTCCTTTAGGCACATTTTTTCCAGCACATTAACGAGTAAGATACACTCGGGAGGCTAAGAACAGTGGTCTCAAATGTACTGCCTAAGTGGGGCTGCTGCTGGGTCCTATTTGCTCAGCATAATGTCAGCTTCAATAAAATGTTCTTAATCATGCTCTTTTTTGATTCATTAGTTTGTCTTTGAAGACACTGCTCACAGGATTCCCCCCTCACATCAGACAGGTGGGAACTATGCAAGCTCTCTGGGTTTTCAGTTCCTGTAGGTACCAGCCCCTGAACCCCCATCATCTGCAATCTGTTCCATTCCAGCTGCAACCATGCCAGTGCCTAGCATCTTCTCAATAGGTGCATCTAGACTGGCAAGATTTTGTGCAAAAGTGACCGCTTTTGCGCAAAAACTTGCCAGCTGTCTACACTGGCCGCTTGAATTTGCGCAAGAACACTGACGATCTACTGTAAGATTGTCAGTGTTCTTGCGCAAATACTATGATGCTCCCGCTCAGGGATAAGCCCTCTTGTGCAAGAATACTTGCACAAGAGGGCCAGTGTAGACAGGGAAGAACTGTTTTGCTCAAAAAAGCTCCGATAGCGAAAATGGCAGTCGGGGCTTTCCTGCGCAAAATCGCGTCTAGACTGGCCACGGATGCTTTTGCGCAAAGACACTTTTTGCACAAAAGCACCCGTGCCAATCTAGATGCTCTTTTGCGGAAACGCTTTTAACGGAAAAACTTTTCCGTTAAAAGCATTTCCACAAAATCATGCCAGTCTAGATGCAGCCAATCAGTCCCTTTCTGTCTGTGGCCAGCTCCCCATAGGACTAATGCCCCCATGTGATGGTAAGTCCGCACTGCAATCAGGAGGAGTGATCACAGCAGGTGCAAACATACATGAGCTAGCTTTGGTGCAGCTCCCATTTGTCAACTTGGAATGTTCTTTTTACTTCAGACAGATTTGCAGTACCCTTTATTGGGGTCTCCCTCCTCAGTCATTCCAGTTAATTTATGTGTCGATGGGCAAAGCAATGGCTTCCCTCCAAGCAGCCACTGAGACTTAAACTGTGGCTCCATCGAGATTTGTGTTTGATTAGGAATTGAAAATGTGTCCCGTGTGCGTCACCCTGAATTTTTAAACTGAGTGTTTGAATCAATCCTGAGAAGGCAACAAGAGGCACCAGTGGCCCTCCAGCCCAGGAGGAGTTCTGATGTGAGATGGGAGCTCTCTAAGCAGATGCCGTCCCTTCCCAGCTTCAGCTGTTCAGCAGCTGCCCTGTTGGCTGCCTGCTGCATGATAGAGAAGGGAACAAAGAGGAATTGGCTGCTCCATTGCCTGCTTCCATTCCATGCTGCGGGGGCTCTAGGGAGAGCAGAGTAACAGCTCAGCTTGCTTTGTCATCATCTAAAGACACAGCCTCTCAAGGCAGCCTAGCAGAGGGAGAAAAGGAAAGAAGCTAAGAACTTACAGTCAGTGACAATTGCCAGTTCTCAGCCCTACCCTGGCTGTGACACTTGTTTGAGCAGCCTTGGGGCTGCTCTAACTTGCACCAGTTAGCTGTTTCCCAAGGGACAAAGTGACCACAGGTCCCATTTCTACCAGAACAGTCTCTTTTTTCATATGGTATCTTGATGATCCAGGAACTTCTTTTGGGACATTTGTGATGCCTTTTTTTTTTTTTTTTTTAAGCATCAATCAAAATATTTAGTCTGTTTACAACTATAAATGCTTGTTCAAGTTGTATTGCTTTGCCAAGTAAAATTTTCTCTATGTTTACCAGGAATCGAGTCTATACTCCGGTGCAAATGTAGACATATGTTTAGAGTTCAGACGCTGTGGGCTTAGCTAGCATGGATATAAATAGTAGCATAGAGTGCCCTATGTGCCCAAACCCGAGAGCTTATGCCCTACAACATCTCTCTATACACCCAAATAAAGCTTCCCAAGGCTACACTGCTATATTTAGAAACACAGCATCCCACTATTGATCGAGATTTTCCCTGCTGCCTGCCCACTGCGCGAGCCATGGACACGGACACAGCCTGCCCTTTGTTGTGGCATGTAGCTACTGATATCCTACACAGCACCCCAAGTTTAGACATGCTCTAAGAGAACAAGTAGACAGGGTTTGGGCCAAAGAGAAAAGCTGGCTGGGAATAGACACCATCAAAACTGTTCTTTTGCTCCAAGTGAAAGCTAACGATATTTGTTCAGTGTTTCATGACAAATTAGTTCAGAACACTCTGTGACTGGAAGAACCATCCACTTTGAGCAATCTGTTTGTGTAGCAGTGGAATTTGAAGGTGGCAGTCATGACAATGCATACTTTTAAAAGTGCACTTTTGTCTGACTGTCTGTTTGACCCCTGTACCAGGGCTGCAGGGCAAGCGGCTTAGGACCCAGCTCTGCAAGTTACATGCACACTCCCCCAAATCAAGGGGCTTATAGTGGTTTCTGCTCTTTTCCCACTGCTTGAGGGTGTAAGTGAAGTAGAACAGGGCAAAGAAACTCCCTCGAAGTATTGGTTGTGGCTTCATGACCTTGTATAATAATAGGTATGGCCTTCAGGCTGGAAAAATTTGGACCATCACTGCAGTGGAGGTCAGAGGGCTCATTTATCTGACCTCATGGCAGGGTGTTAATGTCAAAGTGTGCAAAAGCATGTGAGCCAAGGAACATGAAGGGCTGGGGATGCAGGAAAGGGATGACACCGTGGCCTTAAGAGATGATGTCACACTAGCATCTGGAAGGGGAAGCTCTGATGCATGGAATCTCTGATTTGGTGCATCAGCTTCTGAGAGGAGAGATGGTTCCTGCCTGTTTCCATGTCAATTTCCCTCCAGTGAAATAGTGCTTGGCGAAGAGATGCAGGCTACTGGATGACTAGCAGGCAAGAGGCAGATTGTCCATTCTGCATTAGCTGGTCAGTGAAGTATAAAGCCAGGCAACTCAACGCCCCAAGTAGACTAAGGAGATCTCTACACTGCAGCTGGGAGTGTGCCTCTCATCCCAGGTAGACAGACACACAGTAGTTCTGCTCCAGCTAGTATGTTAAAAATAGCAGTGAGGACAATGTGGCCTGGGGAGAGCACAAGCTAGCCACTTCAATACAGCCTCAGGGGGTCGGATGGACTTCTACCTTGGGCAGCTAGCCTGTCCCACTGCCTGTGCTGCAACACCCACACCACTATTATGAGGACACCAGCTAAAGCAAAGCTATTACCTGGGCTGGGAGGTACTCTCCTAGTCACAGGCACTGACTCTTTCGGTGCTCCAGGGCTGGAGCACCCAAGTAAAAGAATAGTGAGTGCTCATCCCAGCCATCCGCCAGTCCGCTGTTTGACGGGCCCTGCCAGTCCCCACCAATCAGCTGTTTGATGATGCCTGGGAGTTGCTGGGGACTGGGAGAGGGGGTAGAATGGGTGGGAAGAAATAGGGGTGGACAGGAAAAAATGGGGTGAGGGTCGGGTCTTGGAGGAAGGGGCTGAATGGGGATGGATCTCCCAGCAGAGCAGTGGTGAAGCACCCACTCAGACATGCAAATTGGTGTCTGTGCTCCCAGCTACAGTACAGACATACCCTTAGTCTCAGTTGTTACTCTTCCCATTAGCCTGCTTGGTTTGCCCAATTCTGCCCTCAGTAATTCCCAGATCTAGGGTAATTTATCCTCCATGTATACAGGTTTGAGAGCTGGGACACTAGCCACCCAGCACAGCTTTCTGAAGCCCCCTTACTGCACTTTGACACACAAAGCATCACAGATGGCAGCTGCAGCGTGAAAACATCTTCATGTAAATCCCAAAAGCGTAAAATATTGTCACTGCTGGGACATTACACATGTATTGTTCAAGGACCACACAGAGCCCAGATTTCACACACAGACTAGTCTTCTTTGAATGTCCACTCACCCAGTGGGAAGAGCATGGAACTGGAGTGGGTCTCAACTCCAAGTTTGCCAGTCTTCCCATGCAACCTTGGACGTTCCTCACTGTTCCACAGTTGCCTCCTCTGTTTGTATTATATTAAAACTCTTGTACCTCATAGATATGTTGGGAGACCTAACTCATATTTCTGAGATGCTCATTTACTACAGTGATGAGCAGCAAGAGTAGCCTATTATTCCCAGATAGAAACATTGCATTAAGATGGTAGTAAGATGCAGCATAGGAAAACATGCAGCCACGAAACCTCTGAAGAGCATTGACAAAGTAGTGTACTAGTGAGAACTTTTGACCTGTGTCTAGTCTCTTTCATACCCCTAATTCATCACAACCAATAGTTATAGCATGCAAATTAACTATAGAGGAAGGGTGATGATTGATTAAATTACCTGAACTGATGGTTTGACCCTGTCTGTGGCCTGTCTTATCATAACAATTTGCAACAACAATCACTAATAACTTAGCTTTATTGCAACCTAATGTGTTTAAAATATTGCCTATACACAACATTTCTGTTAATTTTAACTGTAAGGAAAGTTGAAGGGTCTGCATTATTCCACTGTTAAGATAATTTAAGAAAAAGAAAAGACTGAACAGATGTTAAATTTCTTAAAGGGCCCAATTTTTAATAATTATAAGACATATTAGTTAATAGATTTACTTGTAACTTCTCAGAAAAAATCATTTTGTACTCAGGGAGTAAGTGCTCTAAGTTTGAGGAGGATACTCTGTATTTTTCATACAAAACAAAGGGACGGGAACCTGTTTTAAATGGAAAACAGAATTTAACCTTAATTGCGGGCCAGTACCTCCATATTTCCTGCAAATATACTGACAATGAGAGTGTAAAACTGAGAGTTTTTATTTTATGAAGTTTGCAGTGATATCCATATCAACAGTAGACTAAAAATTATAAGTCTTTAGTTTTTTAAGTGGGCGTATTTTTCTGCTTGTATAATAGTCGACAGCAGATCATGATTCCCTTGGGTCTATCTGTTTTCAGATTTATTCTTTTCATATTAATCTCAATCTGGATTCAACACAAACATTCACAGGCTTCGATTATGCCTTTGGGTGTAGCCCTGAGCAAGGGATGGTGCATAAGCTATGTCTCCCCAAGACTGGCTCTATGAGGCACTGGGACTAAAATAACACAACTCTCGGTCACAATTTTTCGTCTGCTTCTTCTTTACTTGCAGGGAGTAGTAATTGATTGCTGCCCTGTACCAGCAGCAGTGAATTACTACTATCCTGGCCAGTGCAGGGAGGTTGAAGGGATTTTGAATAGTCTTCCCTGTCCCTGCCTACTCCTCACATTCTTGCTTAGGGGATTGAGACAGTGAGCAAATAGCCCTGCTTACTTGTACCCACCTGTACCTCAGGTCTAGAGGTGTCTGGGAAGTTCTTACTAGTGCTCTGTGATTGTCAGGTATAACAGCACCCTGAGGTGCCACCCTCTTTTTAATTTTGCATTTGATAACTAGACACGCTTACCTCAGTGCTCACTCAGATCCCTATATTTAGCACCGCATACAGGGAATGGGCTGGGAACACTGCTGACACTGAAATCACATGGTCTAGCTACATGGTAATTGAAGGTTTTGTCAAGTGATTGCTTTAAATGGCATCATTTTCTTGCTGGATGGATGAGTGCACAAGAGGCCAGCTCAGATAGGGTATGTCTACACTACAGCGTTATTTCGAAATAGCTTATTTCGAAATAACGCGTCTACACACAAAATGCATTTCAAAATAGCGCGTCCACACTGAGTGGACTCTGAATCGCATTTAAGGCTGGCCAGAACCAGTTCTGGCAGGGCACCAGGTCAGGACTCACTGTGTGGGGCTGCTGCCTGAGGCTATCTGAGGTCTGTGCTTAAAGGGACCCCCCTGGACAGCCAATTCTCAGGTTTCCCTGCTTGCTTGCCTACCTCGCTGAGGGACAGCAAAGCCCCCCAATGAAGGCTTGTGCCTCATTCCACCCTCACGTCCTTCCACTTACCCCTCCCTCACCCCCCTTTCCTGATGTACAATAAAGACACATGTGTTGAAGAAAACAAACTCTCTTTATTGAACAAAACTGGGGGGGGGGGATGAAGGTGGGGGGGGGGAATAAACCTGGGTGGAGGGAGGAGGAAGGGGGAGGAGAAGCTCAGGGTTGGGGGTCTTGCCAGCCCACTTATCTCCCAGCACTGTGGGTGCGGGGGCCTCAGCGTCCCGGGGGGGGAGGGAAGGGGGGTAGGAAGAAGCGGGAGGGGGAGCAGGCGTGGGAGGAGGAGCAGTAGCTGGGGAGGCAGCAAGGGGTGGAGTGGCAGGAGGCAGCAATCTCTGCACCAGGGTCTGCAGGTGGTTGCAGATGGCACGGCCCTGGGCAAGCAGCTCCCGTGCGCTCTCCTGCCGGAGCTGCAGGTCTTCATGCACCCAGTAGTCCAGGGTGCAGTGCAAGCCTTGCAGTATCCCCAGGTGCTGCCACTGGTACTCCTCCTGGTTACGGGTCAGCCTGCTGAGTGCGGGAGGATGTCCTGGGTGAGTTGGTGCACCCTGCACTCGCAGCTGGTGCGGCTGTGGAGAAACAAGAGAGGTGGTCAGTTATCCCTGGAGACACAGTGGGTGAAGCCCAGCCCCCCTCTGCAAGGCGAGGACGACAGGTCTCCATGCCATCAGAGCCGATGTGCTAGCACAGAGGCCATGTTCGGGATGTCCTGTTATCCCCGGGATTGGGAGCTGGCCCGGGAGTGCACGCATGCTCCTGTGCTTTATGTGGTGTGGGTCTGTGGGGGGGCGGGTGGGGAGATGTCCCCTGCCCCTGTGTAGAAGGGGTTTGTGGGGGGAAGGGTGTCCTGCTGTGTCCCACCCCAGGGTCAGGAGCATGTCACGTGTTTTCATCCGTACACGCGTGTCGGTAACAGGCCTCGGCCCCTGTGTGGCAGCCAGCTGGGGCCCCGTGCCCAGGAGTGGCATGGCACATGCACAGGTTGCTGCATGTGCCGTGGCCAGCAAGGCCCATGCGCGCGGTCCCTGGTCTTCCTCTCCCCTACCCTCACTCCCCACATACGGGAACAGTGATGGCACTCACATGTCGCTGCCTCCCCCCCCTCAGACGACACCGGCGACAGGCCCGCAAGGACAGCTTGGGGGTCTGGGTGCGCGGCATGCTCCCTCCAGGCTCCTGCGGCTCCTGGCCCTCCTTCTCCGTTTCCTGGTCAGGACCCTCTGCCCCAGGGTCGATGACCACCTGGGGGGCACGGACCGTCTCATCCCCCCCAGGATGCGGTCCAGGGCATCAAAGTAAGGCCAGGGGTCTGGGTCTGCCCCTAGTTGGGAGCTGCCCCCTGTGGCCCTGGCATAGGCCTGCCGCAGCTCCTTTATTTTTATGTGAACCTGTTCCTACGTTCGCATGTGGCCTTTGGTGGCCAGGCTGGCAGCCATCCACCTGTAGATGGTCGCGTTCCTCCGTTTAGTGCGGAGATCATGGATGTTGGAGGCATCCCCCCCAAACCTGAATTAGGTCCATGATCTCCGCACTGGACCAGGCAGGCGCCCACCTTTTCCGGCCCCTGGCAGGCTCCTGGGAGCTGGCAGACTGGTCCTGGGGAGTGGTGGAGGGCTGGCTGCCAGTGGCTGCCTGGCTCATGCTGGGGCCACTGGGTCAGGTGCAGTGACTGCTGGCTCTAGGCTGGCAGGGTTGGAGCTGGCCCAGGCACCGTGGCCAGAGTCTACCCCTTTAAGGGCTCCGGGGAGGGGGGGAGGAGAGGAGTTTCCCTGGTTGGGGCCAGAGTGGCCAGCAGGGCACCTTGGGAAGGGCTGGAGGCCCCCTATTTTGAAATAAGCGTCTACACAGCGCGTATTTCAAAATAGCAATTTTGAAATTGGCACTATTCCTCATGGAATAAGGCTTACCAATTTCGAAATAAGCCCTCCGCTATTTTGATTTAATTCCAAAATAGCGGTTTGCCTGTGTAGATGCTGGTAAACTT